>OV839568.1:99865146-101141099 GCA_929447395.1 Epistrophe grossulariae
TTTTCAAAAGAAGCTTCGGATAGGGTTTTCGAAATAAATAAGTTTCTCGATTCAAAATAGCTTTTAACGACCTTTAGTCCTAAAAAAATTTGGTGTTTCGTCCCGGCGATCTCACATTTCTCGTCAATAATTTTCTAGGTAGAATCGGAAGGAAATGATGTTAAATTCTTCGATATACATCTATAAAAAGTCACTAACTTGAAATCAAAGTTAACAAACTGAAATTCTCCTTAAAATTCTATCAAAGCACTTCATTTTAGACCCCAATATTATTTGGGTCTGTTATACGAACTACTATATGCAGAACTCTGTACCTACTATCGATGGTATATATAGGGGGCGTTCTTCCATCATCATAAATTGTGAATAATTTTTCAGATTTCGCGAGTGAGATCTAACACCAAAATGATCTTTTGCCCATAAATCAGACCCGACTTGCATGTAATTGAAGTGACAGGCAGGCAATGAACGTGTTGCATACGAAAGAACGCATTGAGTGTACTACTAGAGCACTATCTGCGGGTTATCTGGAATCTGTATAGGTATATGCATTCGAGCTGTGTTTGAAAAAGAATAAAAAGCAGAAGTAATTGGTGATCTAGTTACTTGCTGTTGTTGCTGCTGCTGCTTGCTACTTGACGGGGGCACTCGGAACTGAGAAATCGGGTCAAGTTCTTTGGTTTTTATGTATATGTTCCTTCAGCTGGGGGTATTGTATAGGAAAGCTGTGCATGGCCAATGAAATGGAAATGGCAATATACATATGTATATATCTAGAGCTTGAGATATTCGACTCGTATATGTATGTAGGTATATTGCTTAGCGTTATTCCTGAGTATAGTGAGTTGATTCATGAGCCATTAAAAATGATAAGGAGAGTGCTCAAAGAGTATAAAACTTACTACATAGGTCTAATGGATCATGCACCACAAGGAAACAAATTAGAATACCATGTATACAATAAAAAGAAAAACTTTTCTTTTGAAGAAAGTAATTTTTTTTTCTTTTTGTTTATCGAAAAAGTTGTGGGGTATGTTCTGGTTTATATTTGAAGTTTTCACTGATAGACTTCTTTAGAAAATTATGATGATGCACGCGTAACCTAAATCAGATATAGATGGGATTTTTTTTGTTCATAAAGTGAAAGGATTTGTGCGCATTTGCACTAGAAAACTAAGATGCGACGTGTTGGTGATTTAAAATTGAAAAAAAAAAAAACAACCGATTTATTTGAAGTCGAGCAAATCAGATTAGGATGTTCTGTTTACGTCATTTTTAATTATATGTACATTTCTTTCCATCACTGCTTACTCTTAGGTACACGTATCATTTGAAGGAAATTTTTAAATGCAGCACTTAGTAGGAAGTCTTATTAAAAATTCAAACGAATTTGACTTGCAGTTATTTCCTAGAGCCTTTACTATACAACTTAGGTATACGTACAACTCGCCATGACAATTGAATGGAAATTAAAAAAAAAAGAAAACAAAAATTAAACAACACACGCCTGCTTCATGAAATGTGACCAACCAAGATGTCTGTTTAAGTGCTTAAACCTTCCTAACCTATTGGGTTGAACACCAAAAAAAAAAACAAAAACTTACTGCAAGTTCGCATACGTAGGTACTTACATATACTCCATGCAAAGTGTCCGAAATCCGTTCAAGCCTGTGAAACAATTGAAATTATCACGGTCCACTGATTGTAGCTCGTTAAAGATATTTTATCTTTTTAAATGATTGTTTTACACAGTTTGTCTGTTTATTTTCATTTTCAGTTATACTCGCCATATCACCATCGTCGTTCATTGTTGTTGGCTTCGTCGGAATATAGGTAGGTACTCTGGTGGCGCAAAGTATAGGCTTGTTGCCCATGTCTGTCTCCAAGAAACAAACATTATACTGTTGCAAAGAGTATCTCTATAGTCTTGGACAGTATAACACGACAGATAGACAGACAGACAGAAAAGCACACTCGTGCCTGATCTCGAGACAGTCAAGCCTAGTTCGTATAGGTATGTGCCGTGTGGTGCTTTATAAGATGGGGTGCCATGCGGGTTATATCTACGTACCTATAGCCAAAAACGACAGCGGCACGTTAATTCCTGTGAGCTGAACACTTTTATCTAATCGCTCACACAATTGGCGGTATCTTTTCGTATATACATATGTACATACATATGTAGAGGTGCTTAACTCACTATAAGCGTGTATAAGCCGCTTTTGCAGTCAATTTTTCAACAGTTTGCAATTTTTCTCGCACGCAACACACCACAATAAGTAATTTCAAAACTAATAGACTCGCAGCTCAAGGCATCATGTGGCCTGTCAGAGAGTTTAGGTGAAGGTGTCTTACTTGACTTAGCCTGCCTGTGGGGCGTGTAGTGTTTAAATAATAATAAAAAAAAAACAGTCTTTTCATACCCATATTGCACCATAAGCTCCCAAGTTGTGGACTTAACGTGTGCGATTAAAGTTAGTTTTTTGTTTCTTTGAATTTTTCTCCTCCCATAAGACAGTGGTGTTGAAAATGATTGATCCGAAGTATAGAGTTTTAATTTTTATTTTTACTTGAAGTAAATTTCAAAGCGATAACGTGAAGTTGGAGATAATAGTCAACTGGAATGAAATTGTTTTGGAAATTTTTCACTTTGATATGATTTCGCAAAAAAATCGCAGAATTCATTTTCGCAATTTATCATCACGACGATTTGATAGTTTCGCAAGAAGCTGCCTTTCCTGTATATAGCTTTCGCAAGTGAAATAATATTAATTTTTGTTCATTGTCATTGTCTCGTTTTACTTTTTATCTTTTTGTAAAAATATCATTTTAAATTTTCTTATTCTTAAAAATAAAATCAAAGTTGAATGAAAGGTTTTCGCAAAATTGCAGTTTAACTGCGTCGTTGCTTTTAAGTGTTACTCCACGGATTCATTTTTAATTTTTTTTACTTCAAATGATTTCTTTCTCACTTTTACCTAATTGGAATGGAAATTAGTTTTTTAATTTGCGATTTTTGTCCACTCGCGTTTGCATCTTGTCAATTGACAAAATATCATTTCGAATTTCTGACTTCCGATGGCTATGGAGTATTTTATGCTGATAAATTATCACTTAGTAAGAAAAATCTTCAAATCTTCCTTAGATTGTTTTTACTTCATTAATTAAAAATTTATATAATTTGCAAACTTTTCGAATTCACCATTTTGCGATAGCAAAAAAACTTCGCAATTAATTAATCGCAGAGTTTTGCGCAGCAAATATCTATTTTTTAAAACATTAGTTATAATAAATCTAGTATAATACAAAAATCATCAAGGAAATTAGTTTTAATAGTGTTCATGTTGCGAAATTTTATTAAAAACGTTTGCGAAAAAAATATTTTTTTCTACAGAAAGCAAGGTAGTATGAATTCTCGTTTAGATGGTTTCCACAATTTCGGTGGATCCCGATTTAAAACTAAATTTACTTATTAAAAATAAGAAAATACGAAATTGAAGCGAAAGTTTGAGAACTTCTTTTTGCAAAAAATACAAAGTAAAAAAGACTGTTTGATTTAAAATGTCCTTTCTGAGGATCTCAATTAAAAACTAATAGCTCCCTAACTTGCACATACATAAACACATTAGTGCAAAAATTGAAAATTTCACAAGCGAATTCTTGGCGAAGTTTTGCGACACGAGATATTTTTTTTTTTTACACTATCAGATCTTTGACGAAGAGAGCTTAGTACAAGCGACATCTTGCGACCAAAATTTGAACACGAAGTCATCCAAGTCAAGGTACTAAGAGTATACACCTATTTAATTGCAAACAAATTCAAAAATAAACTGAACAATTTAGAAAGGTCACAATCGAAATTTTGCGAAGTTTTGCGAAACTAACTGAATAAACAGATATTAGCCCAAATCTGGGTTATACGAGTCTCACTGGAAATTTTTTCAAAATTTGAAAAGGCCACGAACGTAGTTTTCCGAAGTTTTGCGAAACGATCTGTTTCAGTAGACAATTCATCCAAATATTGCTATTAAAAGTAGGTACCTGTCTTTTTGAAGATCATACTGGGGAACTTTTCAAAAAAAAAAAAAAATGGAACAAATTAAAGGTCATAAACAGAATTTTGTGTAGCTTTGCGAAAGACATCCATCTTAATTTGGTTTGGATAATACGAGTAAATACAAATCTCACTAAATTTTTTTTTAATTTAGAAAGTATGCAATTCAAAAATAAATTGAAATTGTCAAAAATGAAATTTTGCGAAATAACTATTTTAACAAGCATTCATCCAAATCTGGACAAAATTAGTGATACCTATATCTTGATGAAGATTTTAAGTTAAAACTGATTCAAAAACAAATGAAGCTAAAATTTTGCGAAGTTTTGCGAAACTAAATGTTTCAACCGACATTCACCCAAATTTGGTTATTAACAGTGGGTACCTATGTCACTGAAGTTCTTAATTGGAAAATAATTTAAAAAAATTAGAAAAAATTGCGAAGTTTTGCGAAATTAACTGTTTCAAATGGTCATTTGCCTTATTTGGATAATACGATTAGGTACTTTTGTCACTGAAAATCTTAATTAGAAAATAATTTAAAACAAATTAAAAATGGAAAAACTGACGTTGCAAAATTTTGCGAAGTTTTGCGAAACGAACTATTTCTACAGGTATTCACCTAAATTTTGGAATTAAGAATGGGTACCTATTTCACTGAAGATCTTAATTGAAATAATAATTCAACACTTAGCCAAACAAACTTAAAAGCGAATTTTCGCAAAACTTTTGCGAAATGAATTATTTTCACAGATAGTAGCAAAATTGTTTAAATAATTTGCATCCTAATTTTTACATCTAAGTAAATGTCTAAATCTGTACTATAGGTATATTTTCAAGACCTACTTTGATTGAACCATTTCATAAACTTCATTGTATATTAAGTTCTCTAAATAGAATCAATCGTCATGTTTTTCTTTTTCCATTACAACTATAAACCACAACAAATCAATCCTTATTCAACTAATAAACCTGTTAGAAGTCAATAAAAAGCCGCCACCGCCTGGCCGATGTCATCAAACGCGCACAATCCGCAGTTTTTTTTTTTTTTTCTTTTAAACCCTTCAATTATGGAAGTCCACTTGGGTATTTATCGAATGAGGACCAAACGTGCATTGACCTTGAAAACTTACATCTTATATGGAAGAACAAAACAAATAACAAATATGTTTTTTTTTTTTTTAATATAAAAGAAAAAACAACTTCTAGTTCACACTTGATCTTGAAGACTCTTTGAAGGCCTTTTGAGGGCACACCGCACAACACAACATCACACGAGATTCGCATTTAAGTAAACCATTTTTCAAAACTGGTTAGAATTGAAAAATCTCTTCCTCCGTTCACGTTCACCCAAGGAAATGAATCTTAACAATTCTATCTGTTGGCAATCGGTTAAATATGTCATTCAGTCGTCTTCGATTGGCTGGTATAGGTAGGTACTAACTGGCTGATGCGATGGTTAAATGGATGTGAAGGCCTTCACATCACTTTGATTTGAAGCATCAGTTTGTGATGTGCGAGTGTGTGCTTGTGATATGCCCCATCAACCATCTGCTCTGATGAAGACAATCCATCCTTCACATATGGTAAGGTATGGCAACTGGCCATCGTTGCGTCGTCGTCGTCTTCTTCGACGGTCGTCATAAAAAATGCCTTGAAAATCGTATCTAATGGGTACACGTCGAATGTCAAAAAGAAAATACCTCAAATATCGACTCTGGGGTATAATCTGGGTTGTATCTATAGAATTGCAATTCTTAAGCCAATTCTAATGAAAAAAAGATAAAATATCTATCTATAGATATATAAATTTTCTCAATTGATTTTCTACAAATTTAACAAAAGATTCCATTGATCCCGCGACTCCCGACTACGACTCCGACTCCGACTGGAGAGAAAAGATCGATAGATATACTTTTACCAAAGCGGATCTGTTTTTATATATCTTTCATATTTTACGGAACGAATTCCGCAGTAAATTGTCCGCAGAATAATTCTTTGCAAACTAGTTTCCGGATGACGCGGGACGATTGCAATGGCGATAGCGATGGTGATGATGATGATGGTCAGTCCAAACTAATTGGCAGTTTTGCGTCAATCTATAGTCTATAGCTTGAGAATTGGCTTGACGCGAAATTGGTACATTGAATGTGTGCTGTGTTCATTTATCATTTATCAATTTGTACACCTGATTAATGGAGATCGATGGGGTGAATGCAATTATTTTTATTTTATTTTTCATTTTTGCAAAAGATACATTCGAAATTGGTGTATATGCAACGGGGTTTTATTATTATTATTAATATTATTATTGAAAAATATGTTTATCCATTTGGAATGGTAGATAAATAACAGTGGTTCTCGTATGCAATGAGTATATAGATATGCATTGTCTTTGTGAATTTTGAAGAAGGAAATATTATATTTTTGCCGCTGCTGACTGCTGAATAACAATATAATGGTGTGCCTGGCGCGGTGTCTTAAGTAGTCACGAATTTTTTGCAACAAATCCTGTTTTTTTTTTTTGTTATTTGTTTTTTTTTTTTCGTTTTGTTTTTTAAAGTAAAGCTTTAGCCATGCATGGAGTTACGTAATATGAAAAAAAAATAGGTAAAACTAACGAGACAATATCTAGGAGCTTATAGGAAATATATATAACAACAGTGGGGATCAAAATGTTTGTCTTTGTATTTTTTGGGTCAATTCAAAAACATATATCGATTACGTTTAGAGATTTTTGTTTGATACCACAAATTTAAATCAGATTACGATACAATGTTGCTTAGGTAGATATATTTATATAGACAAAGATAAATGGAATTCAATACAGAATTAAATTGAATTCTGTCGTGTTTCCTGGTTATTATGAAGATTTTTAGCTAGAAATATAAATAAATAAATTTTTGTTTTTATTTATACTGTCGTTCTGAAATAATAAGACGTTTGGGTCGTTCTAACAGTTTTGAAAAAATATTAAAATTAAAACCGAAATATGAGTTGTATCCCCGTTTTATCAGGGCTCGACAATATCTCCTCTATAGGGAAAATCACAAAAATGGTCTTTTTTAAATCTTAGCATCTCATATGTGGGATATTCGCATATTAAATTTTTAATCAATAGTTAAAGTTTTTTAAAGTCATCCTATATTTTAAATAGTTACCTCATGTGTGGGATATTTAGATGATATTTTTTTATTTATTTTTTTTTTTTTTTGAAAATTCCACAAATGAGGTTTTTATAAAAGGTCTTTAAAAAAATTTAAAACGAACAAAAAAATCTAATTAAATACAAATTCTGCCTTCAAAATTCAGTTTTTCAAAATTTTTAAACAAATTAATGTTTTAAAAGATTTTCTAATGACATTGAAAAACTTTAACCATTGATTTAAAATTTTCTATGGCTGATCAATTTCTGAAAGTAGAAGACATTTTTCGACCAATTGCTGAACTTTAAAATGGCATAATTTTTTTTTTTTGAATATCCCCCATATGATTTGCTCTAAGATTCCGGAGCCTAGAAGTTGGAGTTCAAATTTCCATTTTGCATTATAGTTTTAGTAAAAAATTTTAATTTTAAACTGTCAGAACTATGAAAACTGTGAATAAAAATGTTTGTTTTTTTTTGTATATATGTGTATGTTCATTGTACCTACATATTTCCTCCCAAAGTTTAACGCTTCCAAATAACGAGTGCTGGTCTTTGGATAAAATTTATTTCGAAAATCTAAGTCCGGAATTTTCAAAATAAATTTTAATCGACTGGTAAAAAAAAAACTGGTAATAGTGGTTTTTACAATATCTGTTTCGCAATAGTTATTTTGCAATTATTGTTTCGAAATAGTTGTTTCGCAATATTTGTTTTGTAATTATTGTTTTGCAATAGTTATTTCGCAATAGTTGTCTCACATTAGTTGTTTAGAAATAGTTGTTTCGCAATGGTTGTCTGACAATAGTTGGTTTGTAATAATTGTTTCGCAAGACCAATTTCGATTTTTTTGTTGTTTTAACTGCTAACGATCATTTCGCAAAATTGCTAGCATATTGTTAGGTCGAATTTTTTTGTTTTGCTATTAACTTTCGTTTTACCTTTAATATGCAAAAAAAAAAAAAAAATCATGTCGATTATTGAATACGCAATACTGGATCCGCAATGATTCTCAGTACAGAGTTTTTTCTTTTCTCGACAAATGGGTAGAGAGAAAAGAGAGCATTGCACTGCGGATTCCATAATGGACATGAATAATTAGCTAGAAATAATAATTCAATGTAAAGAAATAAGATAAATAATAATGCGAAGCGGAAAAAAAACTACGAAATGTGGATTTTGCGTAGCAGTAACACACCGAAAAAAAAAATTGCCAAATTAAATGCAAAATGACAAAATTTTATAGCAAGAAATTGCGAATAAAAATAACCAAAAACAAAAATACACCATATGATATGAACCCTACCCCGTGCTCTAATTTTTTTTTATCAGAATTTAGGCCCGAACAGAAAAATTTACAACCAATATAATAATTACATAATTGAAATACTTACGCCTAACAACGAATGAAAAAGATACCAAAAATCTGTTTTTATTGTTAAAAATATTAGTCTAATCCCGTGACCAAAAAGGATGTAATTTCTTCGAAACGTACGTCGTGAAGAAGAAAAAGGTTACAATCTCACCGAAAAGAATTATTAACAATTTTTAAGTTAACTATTTTTTCAATTTATATCGAAGGTTAAAGTGTTAGTCAAAAAATTTCAAAAAAATATTAATGCAAAAAAAAAGCAGAATCAGAGCCACGTTTTGGCAATTTCAGCGTAACAATGTTGCCCCGAACATTTTTCAAAACCTCTATACCGCTATACAAAATTTGACGTTTGTTTTTCGATTTCTGAAAAAACATGCAAAAACATACGATGTTCTATGCACCTTATCGTGCGTCGATATATTGTTAACAATGCAATTTTCATTAAAGTCTTCGAAATGCTTTCTTTCTTTCTTCTGCTTTTTTTTCCATGAATTAATTTGAATTTGAAGGGAATAATTTCTGATTCAATAATCACGAATGGGGTACCTCAAGGTAGTCATCTAGGTTCAACCTTTTTTTTTTTGTATAAATAATCGATATCAATAACTTACTTAAGATAGTAAAATTCTGTAAGACAATTGTCGCTTATCTACACTGATGATCGAAACTATCATCTTATTATTGTGTATAAATCTTAAACGGATAAAACTTAGGATATTAACGTTTATTTTGTTCATTGCATCCGATTCCAAGAGGAAATATTGCCGATTAGTTCATTTAATTGACATATAACAAATATGATAATCTCTTCAATATCCCGACTTGTTTTATTTTTTATTTTTTTTTTTTGTATGAAAAGATTAAATGTTCCCCAACCAATTGCTATTGAATAAAATAAAAGACAATAAGAGAAGCACAAAACAAAAAATGCATCGCATGAATTCGGAGAGCGTTGTTAAGGAATTTGCCATTTCAACGCAAATTTAATTTTTTTTTTCAAAGAAATTAGTACGAAACACCTAAAAAAATTCTTTCAAATCTGATAGAATTTAGATATGAAAGGCATGGATATTAAACTATTCAAAATCCCCAGGAACCAGCTTCAGGTGCTCTTATCCATATAACAATTGAATCAAAGTCAAATGTAAAGATTGGCGATTCTGAAAAATAATTTACCATTTAATTTTACTTACCATATTTAATAAACTATCTGTTGAAATTTCCTCAGTTTAGATTATAACAATAGTGAATTATAATCGCATCAACCACTAATATTCAATTTAAACCTCATTTTTGACTGGCCGATTCCCATGTTTAAAAAATGATGAGAAACTGATTTGATAGATTATATCAGTCATTTTATTGACATCTTGAATGTAACATAGAAAGTTTTTCCATTTCCATTTGATTGCTGAAAAGCTTCCTAAATATGAAATTAAAATTTCGAACCTTACAAAATCTTTTTTCTCAGATTTTCAACAAATGATTATTACTCATTAAGCTTAACTTTTCACAATCCCCACGCGCGCCGCGCCGGAGTAATGTTTTATTGATATGATGCTGATGGTAACTAATAAGCTTCATAATACAAATTAACTGCGATGCCATTAAATAAGTACCTAGGCATTTTCAGTGAAAAATTAAAAGATCATTACACTCTCTTTCTATTTTATCTTTTATGTATCCATTATGGAAAAAAAAACCCTTTATAGTCTATACCTACCTGTTGCATGTGGAAAATCACCACCACTTCTCTTTGTTTTTCAAATTATGTATATGTACATATGTATAAATCATAAAACTTGTGGTTTTTATAAAAGCGTCAAAGACAATCACATCAAAAGCCACTAAGTACCTTCACTCTAGAGATCTAAATTTAATGCCTTGAAATATACAATAAAAGCCTTTCTTGACTGCCTGAAGAGTTGCACCCGTAAAATAAACAGTTTGAATTAGTAAAAATAAAAAGTGAAAACTTCAAGATGTCGTGACTTAAAAGTCAAAAAAAAAAAAAAAAAAAAAAAAAAACAATGATTCCAGAGCAGAACAAAATTGAAAAGGCATAGTTACACTTAAAAATTAGCTTTTTCAAAAAAAAAAAAAAAAATAATAAATAGAAATAATAATTAAAATTCGTAAGTAACGCAATGTGATAAAAATCAAAGTATGTATATACCTAAATAAAAAAAAAAAAAAATATAATGCATTTTCACTTTCGTCTTGAGCTATAGATATAGATGCAACATGAAAAATACTTGAAGGCTTATTTTTTTAAGTAACTTTTTACTCTTCTTTGGGATTATAATTTTTTTTTTATTTGAAGGCAACTATTTTTCGATGAAGACTCGACGCCCTGTGAATGTTTGTAAAAGAAATTAACTTTATATTCATAATCTGGAAAAGGAGGGAATACCATATCTAGGGAGGGACTGTAGGAATAATCTTATGGAACACAAAAATGAATTCCTTTAGAGGTCAACACAGCTAACAGCTGGATGAGATACTTTCGAAAATTGATTTGAACTTGTCGGATGACAGAGAGAGTGAAAAAAAAATAAAAAACAGATAAAATTGAAAGTGGGAAAGTTATGTAGATAATTACTCAGCATAAAAGTTGATTAATTATTACAAAAATTGATAATGTTACATTGTACGGGTGTGGGAGGAGGAGGAGGAGAAATTGGAAGAAAAGAAAAACATTATAGAACTTTAGAAATTTGATCAAAGAGGAAGGAATCTTATCTGATGAGAAATAATGAAAATTTGTATGCTTGATACTTTCGATTAAAACTTGAACATGTGAACATATTCGAGAGGTTAAATTGAAAACCATGTTAACGTAGGAAGTTACTTATTGACGATGTATTTTTAGGATTGTTTGTTCGAACAAATATATTAAAAAAATATTGACGTTTGTGAAATTTTAAAAGTTTGGAATGAAGAATGTTTTTAGCAATTCTATGCGTTTCATTTTTAACAGTTTCCAAAAAATTATCGTATTAGTACAGTATTTTACGGATGTAAGAAATACTTATACATATAAAAAAAACTGTAATGCAATACACCGTATCTTTCTTTTCTTATAACCGTTTTTGCATATAAGAAAAACTCGGTTATATAAGAAAGAAATTTCTGAAATTATCAGACTTTCCTATATCCGTGTTGTACTGTAGTACAGTACCTAAATTAGTTAATCGAGGTTTGCGTTTAATAAAGGGTCCATTAAAATTTAAATTTGATTTTGTTCACCAGAAAATTCCAACTTTGATTTTTCCCTTCGTTCTTCGGAAGAAATATACAAGAAATGTCTTCCGAATTACTAATAATAAAAAAGAAACATCCACACATTTTTGGTTTTCGAAGTTTTATTTATTATACTTTCCCGTAGTTTTTAATGTCCTCTGAATTCTGAATGAATTCGACCGCAGAATTTGTTAATTGGCTCAGGAAATAACTGAATCTTAAAATTTGAAAAAAATTGCGTTGAAGAAGATATATTGGAACATTATTGAAGTATAGTTTAAAACGCGGGACAATTTAGAACTTAAATTAAGAAATGGAACCTCAATAACCTAAAAGTTTTCAGTCGGTAAATGGTATAATGATCTCGGTTTCTTATTTTAAAGTATAAACCTTTCTAACAAACGAATCCTCTCTCTATCGTCTTTTTTATCTGAGCTAAATCAGATATGGCTTGTCTTCTTTGCGGCAAGTATAATATGGAGAACTAACAAAATATCTCTTTTTTCACTGCCACTTCTATGTGCGGATTGACATTCACTCCATTCTTACATCAAGCTAATACCTCACTATCATCGATAGTTGATTCGGATGTGTAAATGTGACTATTTCAATTATTATTATCGAATATAGGTAAGCCAAAATAATTACAAAAAACTGCTAAGATTCTAAATCCACAACTGCTTATATTCCAATTGAAATAAAAGCATTTAACGCGTTAAATTGATTTTCTTGGCTTCTTGGATCCTATTTTTTGTTATTAAAAATATTTTACTTTTACTTACAAATATTTTTGACTCCTTTTTCCAAAAAAAAAAAAATAATTGGACAAAAAACTAACTTTTTGATGTACAAAATAGTTTTTTGGATTTATCTTGTCGATGTTTGTGGTAGAGCACTTAATTTCAAAAAATTGTGTACTTATATTAAGATTTTTTATACGTCAGAAAACATTTAAGATTAAGAAATAGTAACAGAGTTTTGAAAAACAATTTTTCGAAAGACAAAGGTTCAGAGGTAAAATGTTCGAAAAGACAAAGTTCCAAAAGAAGAAGTTCCGGGAAACAAATTTCCTGGAGACAAAATTCCGGGAAGCAAAGTTCTGGGAGACAAAGTTCCGGGAGAAAAAATTCCGGAAGACAAAGTTCCGGGAGACAAAGTGCCGGGAAACAAAGTTCCGCGAGACAAAGATCCGAGCGACTAAGGTTCAAGGAGACAAAAGTTCCGGGAGAAAAAGTTCCGGGAGTCAAAACTCCGGAAGGCAAATTCCGGGAGGCAAAGGTTTGAAGGAAGATGAACGTTTGAAAAGACGAAGCACCGAAAGGCAAAGGTTTTAAAACACAAATTTTCAAAAAGACAATGTTCCAAGAGATAAAGGTTCGAAAAGACAATGTTGTGAGAATGCAGCTAACATCTTTTGTGTGTTTTAAGAAATTGTAAATATTTGGTTATCTTTTATATTAGATATGCTTTGCGGAGTTAGATCTTGATTTATAATTGTCTCCAATTTCCAAGATTTTCAATGTCTTTACGATTCTAACAGATACTGGTAAATATCGAACCAAATTTCTTTTTTTACTTGGCCGCTGATATTGGGAATATTGCCATGCTCTATCTTGTATATATAGTATGTAGGTACTCCAAAAATCATGTACTGTCAAAATTGTTTATAGAATATTTTTTTCTAAAAAAGTAAAAAATGTATACTACCACGAAAATCTTCTTCATAAAATCATCAATTATTTTGCAGAAATCACAATTTTTCCCTGACTTTTGGTATATTCACTTCTAAACAATCGGAAAAACACTTTACTGTTTAAAAAGTACAACTTAAAGGCATGAAAGTATGAAATTCACTGAAATATCAATTAAATCAAATATTTTCAATTTATTATGAGCCGATTTTTCAATCATCAACAACAATTATTCAGTAAACTGTGAGAAAAATCAATTTTAACAATTTTTTGTCTTAATCTGAAGAATTCGTACTATATCTGATGTTTCACTGACTATATTTAAAAATTGGCCTTAAGCGAAGTAAAGAGTCCATGTGAGTACTTTCACTGGGGAAGTTCCAAAAACTACGGAACTGCGATATCTTTACCAACAAAACGATCAATTTCATCCTTAAGATCAAATCAAATAAACATCAGGAACAAAAATTATTCAAATAGGTACAAACCAAACCACAAAATCAGATCAAATCCTATGCTTTCACAAAAAGAATCAAATAACTTCCCACAAAACCTCCCTCTCACTTAACAAAAAAAAAAAAAAATTAAATCAATACAAATAAAAATTACAAAAATCAGAAATCAGAAATCAGATTACTCTATGTAGGAGAAAGTTCAATCAGTAAAGATCTCTGTGCCACCACAATTAGGCTTTTAATGAAAAAAAAAAAAAAAAAAAAAATACTAAGATACCTACTGATATTAACCAACAACGACGATCTGTATAAGATAAGATTTACCCCAACATTCACCATCTATCACATACACTGTATAGATGACCTACAACTGACACATAAACCACATAACAAGAGAGCGCCTCAAAGCGGGTCGCCGGCGATGGCGGCGGCGTCAACATTACGAACAACAAGATCTAAAACAAACAACAAACAAAAGAAGATGAACAATCATCTCATCAAGATTGATCGGCAGGAGGCCAAAGTTAACGTTCTCAAGTTGATTGGGCTAAGTGAGTGCATCAGCTACCGATTCAAGCTTCTTCTCCATTCTAGATGATAGGCTGTGTGCGTCGTCTTCGTCGTCAGTCAGTAGGAAAAGGGTACCTATATACACGAATGCCATTCATTACCCATTTCAAGATTCCTCCAATCCAACAGTAAGACGCTCTTCATCAAGATTAACTTTTAAGTATCCCTCGTTAGCTTTGCCAAATGTGCGATTAACCTAAGAGGTCACCTTTAAGGAGCTCTCTATACAGACACGGGGGAAGACAACCGCAGTCAACTGATGTATCTTATTCGTGATTTTCAATCAACCGTTGATCAACCTTGTTTTTTTTTTTTTTTTTTTTTTTTCTTGTCGATATGGATCACATACATACGAGTATAGCTTCTGACACAGAGATCGCACACAACTGATCCCAAAAAAGCCTTCGAAGAACTGTTTCGAGCTTCTAAGGCCTATATCTACAGTTGTAGTAGAAGTAGGTATAAGTATATTATGCGCTGTGTGCTCCTTTTTCTATTCTCTCTTCTCGGTAAGATGATCGCACTAACAACACCAAAAAGTCACATATTGTGGTGAAAAGTATCTTCTATGAACGTTACGTGCGCCACTTGTAGTAGGTACAACAAACACACTCCAGATATAGACTTCTCTCTTTCCATAATATATAGATACTTATGGCATCTTCAATGGAGACCCCCCTCCCCCTTTTACCCCTCTTTGGATAGATGAATAAATTTTCTTCCGCTTTTTTTTTTTTTTGTTGCTCCCATATAAGAAAAGATATACTCGTATACACTCGTGCGATTCTTATGTAGCGGAAAATATCATTCGGGGAGTAGTTGTATCTAATGGATAAATATTGTTGCCAAATAAATAGTCAAACCGACATCGAAACAGAAAGAGAGAAGCACCCCAAGTTATATTATATGGAGTCGTCGTCTCTGTGTACAAAATATTCAATGAAGCAGAGAGTGGAGAACAAACTCAAGGAGTTGACCAGCATATCGGAAGATGTATCTTAATCTTCCTTATTATGGTTTAAACTCTTATGCCTTTGGATTTAGCCAGAGGAAGAATTACGACTTTACTTTATTTATACGGCGACGATGCGCGGCATTGAAGGAGAATTGTTTTACGCTGGTGAATTTCTTCAGGAAGATTAGTTGATTTTATAAAAAAAATAAGCAAGATTATCAATATTTGCTCTAAAATAAAACAATTTTTTTAGATCGATGAGAACTTAAAACAGTGTAAAATATTAAATTTTTTTAATGTAAATTCTAATAGAACTTTAAAAGTGTAGAGAATCTCAAAGACGTTTTAACGAAAATTTATTAACATCTTACTAAAAATAATAAAACTTTTTAACATAACTAAGAGAGAAAAGTTTCGAAAGTACTTCGTTTAAAACATAAAAAATAATTGCCAAATTTTGCTTAAGATACAAAATACAACTACAAAAATCGTATCCTAACTTCCAAATTAACACTATTTGGATTTCCAGCCTTCATAAAGCTTTGAAAAAATGTCAATTCTAATAAAGTCTGTGCAAAGAAACTGAAAGACGTTTTAACGAAACTTAATGAACATTTAACTAAAACTATAAAAGTATACATAGTCTCGAAAGAACTTCTTTTAAAATATAAAAAAAAATGTCGTTAGTAGTGAAGTTCTAATACAAAATTGAAATATTCTGTAAGGAATCTTGAAAGACATTTTAACGAAACTAATGAAAAATTTTACTAAAACTAGCAGAGAATAGTTTCGAAAGTGCTTCGTTTAAAACTTAAAAAATCATTAAAACATTTTGTTTAAAATAAAAAAATGTACGGTATCCTTACTTCCTTTCTAACACGAATTTTCAGCCTTTATTAAGCTTCGAAAGAAATTCTTTTAAAATATAAAAAAAATGTCGTTAGTAGTGACATTCTAATACAAAATTGAAAGATTCTGTAAGGAATCTTCAAAGACATTTTAACGAAACTAATGAAAAATTTTACCAAAATTAGCAGAGAATAGTTTTGAAAGTGCTTCGTTTAAAACATAAAAAATCATTAAAACATTTTGTTTAAAATAAAAAAAAATATACGGTATCCTTACTTCCTTTCTAACACGAATTTTCAGCCTCTATAAAGCTTCGAAAGAACTTCTTTTAAAATATAAAAAAAATGTCGTTAGTATTGCAATTCTAATACAAAATTGAAAGATTCTGTAAGGAATCTCACCAAAACTAGCAGAGAATAGTTTCAAAAGTGCTTCGTTTAAAACATAAAAAATCATTAAAACATTTTGTTTAAAACAAAAAATATACCATATCCTTACTTCCTATCTAACACGAATTTTCTGTCTTTATAAAGTTTTGTAATTTGTCGTTTATAGTCAAAATCTTCAAAGATTTAAAATTATAAAACATTAAAGAACTTTGGTAAAAAAAAAATATTTACCTGAAAGAAATCTTATCCTAACTTCCTTACTAATATTTCAATTTAAATTTTCAGCTTCTACATATAAAAAGCTTTGAAAAAATTTTCTAAGACGTTAAATTCTCATACAAATTTGAAAGACTCTGTAAAGAAGTTTAAAGACAACTAGTATCGTCCTGTGTCGAAATTCGACATTTCTCTTTTTTAATTTAATTTTTTTTTTTCAATATGTACAGTGCTCGACAGTGCAAAAACAAAAATGACCCACAGTGTGTAAATGCGTGTCTCAAGTATATTCTGCACATCTCCGCAATTGTGGCTTTCCAACCATATAAAATTTATCGAAATCGGTCAAATACTTTTTGAGAAAATGGTACCACAAAATTTATTTAAGGCTATTTATGTATAGAAGATTTATCGAAACTTAGTAAACATTTAGCTAAAACTACTAATCACAGCAAAGTTTCGATAGTTATTCGTTTAAAGCGTTACAGAACTTTGGTTCACAAAAAAATAAAAAAAATATAGGTACTCGAACGAAATGGAATCCTTACTTTTTTTACTAATTCTTCAATTTCAATTCCTGCTTCTATAAAGTTTTGAAAAAATGTCTTTAGACGTCAAATTCTAATAATATTTGAAAGCCTGTTAAAGATCTTAAAAGACTTTTAAGGTTGATTACCAAAGATTTTCATAAAGTTAATATAAAAAAGCTTCGAATATGCTTCGTTTGAAATATAAAAAATGGAGCATCATTATTACTGAATAAACATAAACAAAATACTAATTAGATGAAGAAAATTAGAAAATTACTTCTGTTTAAGTGGAGCGACTGAATGAAATTCAATATATAAGTTCGAGTGACCTCAACTCCAAAAGATTGCGTTTCGCCTAGGTACGACAGTTAGGCTCATCAGTTAGATGCTGTCGTACCCTTCTAAGACGCAAATTATGGTCGATGTTTACCGACTCTTATAAAAATCACAGCATGGATATACTGTGAATTTTTTATATTTCTAAGGGAATTTGATTAAATTCAGACACTTAGAAAATTGTTGTTGTAGCCCGTGGTCTGGCTTTTAAATAATAATAAGATGAAGAAAATTAGAAAATTACTTCTGTTTAATAATTAGATGAAGAAAATACAAAATACTTTATAGAAATTAGTAACAAAATTTACTTGACTATATGTGACATGTTTTTTTTAGAATTATATGATTAATCTATGTATTCAAAATGGAAGATTAAAAAATATTTTAGAGGAAATCTTTTTTAGAGCTTTTTAATGGTTATGATAAGTAATTGCAGTAAAATCTTAGAACACGGTAATTTTTTTTTTTGAACCTGTTTTAGCGAGAGAACGATTTCTGTAAAATCTACAAAGCTCTGTATCAAATTATTTCGATAAGTCTTTTGCAAGGAAATTCTATAATTTGTCTTCTAGGGCTACATTAATCTATAACTTTTGTTAAGCGGTATTTAATAGGAATAAATATTTATTTATAATAAGAAGTATGAAAAAATCTGAGGATTATTTGCAAGCTGATTAAAGAGTAAAGTTACCGAGATCATTAACTTCAAAAAGCCTTCATTATATAATTTTGGTTACTGTTGCGACAAGTTCGGTCGTAACCAAAGACGTTTCATTAATAAGCCCGAAATCAAACAAATTGGTTTGAGTGTGCTAATTACAAAACCTTTATTGAATAATAGTATAGATATAATGTTAAATTCAGTATTTAATTTAATCAAGTTCTAACTTACTTAGTCTTTTCTTCTTAACAAAAATTTACATAAATTCCCAAAGATAAAAATGGCGTTCGTCAAGAGACTATAACCTCATGGCCCCAAAAAAAAGGAAAAAGAAGGAAGTATATATGTAGAAGTACAAATATCGAGAATAATTTTGACATTTGTTTCGGTTCGTTGGAAGTAGCTCTGCTCAGCAGTCAATTAGCGAAACTACTCCTAAGCTTGTGTTGGCATTATTATTAACAGTTACTATGAACTCAAAGATAATACTCAGGAATTGAAAAGAAGCCCTGACAGTTCCTTACTTCTGTTAAAGGAGAAGAAATTTTATTACAGACTTTAAGCTCGTTAAAGCTTCAGAACTAATTTCTATTAAAGGTTGTTAGCTCAATTTTTGATAAACCCGGATAACTTCTTTTTGAACTTCAATACTAAAAATGTGAAGAATTTTGTTAAACTTGCGCTTTAAAATTTTAATATACTTTTGCTTTAATTTCGTTTTTTGTAGTTCTTAGTTGTTATTTTTGAAATTTTTAATACCAACAAATTTTAACAATATTTTTAAAATTAAATTATTACAAGCTCAAACTTCCCTCTTGGTGAAACATTTCGAAAATATCTGAAGCACTTCCACTGAATTCATGTACATTCTATACCTGCCTTTATGAGAGTGCTATAGCTGGCAACATACAACTTTCAAGTTCTATAAAATAGAAATGATAACAATTTTTAGGTCTTTCAATGAAATATATATATATTTTTTTTTTGAGAATAGAAAGCCATTGAGGAGAGTGAAGTCACTGGTCCGATCATCAACCATGTGCAACAACAATAATAACAACAAAAAACAACAATAACTACACGTTGCACTCAAATGTTGCAAGTTATATACACCTCCTGTAGAAATATCTTATGGATAATATAAGAACAAGCATTGATTGGATATGGTGTTTTTTTTTTTGGTTTTATTTATAAGTCAACTCGTGATCACTGACTTAGAAAAACCCAAAGAAAAAAAAATAACACAGAATTCTGTTCTTTTTTTGTATTATTTTTTTTTTTTTTTTGTTAAAGTGCTGTATGTGCTTTGAGTTTGCAAGATTAAGATGTGAACCAGATACAAAAAGTAAAAGTCCATAAAGTAATACGCCAACTTAACTCCGCGTGAGCCATATCGCCCTCGTTGGTCGTCAATCGTCGCCGGTCGGAGACTGATAAACTTTATGAACATGAACTTTTGATAGAAAGCAATCTATAGTTTATAATACCACGTACATTTATCGATGAGCTTTGATGGAAGGTTCTTAAAGTTCGAGATCACGAATTCCTTTGAGGGTCATTATGATAAGAGAATTTTAGAAAATTTCATATCAAGATTAAGGCAAAGTCAGAATGAGACTTAAATTTATAAGGTTGACGTTAAAAGACTTGTGCCTTGAGGTTTCAAGTCAAAGTGAGATATTTAACTGAACTGTTTTTTATTTACGTGTTTTTTTTCAGCATATATCCACATGTGTTTCAATATCACTGAACATTTTCGCATTTTGCCAGAGGTAGAACTCAAAGAACCCATTTCAACAGAACCTCTTTAAATACCTTACTGATACAAGTAATGAGAATTTGAGTACCAATATTCGACGAATTGAAGTAATTCTTCCCTTGAATCTCGAAGACAGTTATAGCACCCTTAAATTAACTCGTACCTCCAGATCTATTAAGAAATATTATTGTTATCACCGTGATATCTGTTTGTTTATGTCAGAATTAAATAAGACACTAAATCTACTTAAAACAACAAAACAACAACATTTTTATTATTTTCACACTCAATTTCATGTGAACTTTGCGTTCGGAAATAAAAAAAAAAAAAAATATCCAATACTTCGTGACACAAGTCACATCAACACCTTGATTACCTTTAATAACTAATTGCAGGTAACTGCAACGCGATAACACAAAAATATCTACAAATGCAAAATATCTAAAAAAAAATAAACACACAATCTATTGAATTCTCGTTTGCATTTGATAAGCAAATGTAATTAGCCGGTTTATGAGTTATCAAATATACATAGGTACAAAAATATATACTCGTACGTACGTACCTTTAGCAGCCGGCAAAATTAGACATTTGTCGGGTGCGCCATATTAATTTTGATTAAGTTGAGAATTGCGTGTTAATAATTTATTTATTATGTACATATTTCAACCTGTCGTATAATGCGTTGGTGGTTTTATTTGTTGTTTTGAAACAAATCAGAAACCTTTTTTTTCTATATTTCTATAGAAGGTAGATATAGTTATAAGGTTCATGCATTTGAATCATACGTTTTTGAAGGATTGCTTGCTTGTTTTTTTTTTTATAATAAATGACAATTCAAAATAATGATTTATGGTTTTTTATAGAACAGACACGCAAGTATACATAAGTCATATTAACATGACCCAAATTTATAAATACATTGTATATTATACCTTTTTTTAGCAATATTGTCGTCGCCGGTCAATGCTAAAAAAGAACAAGAACAATACTCACCATAATATTCATTGTGTGACTTTTACGTATGAGAATGTTTCAGAGTATAACAACAATCTTATTAAAATAATATTAATATTTTTTGTTGAGTGCTGATTTTATTTAGAGTTTGTTTCACAATGTCTGAGTAAAGTTCTTATTGGTTACTCGACACATAAATATTGGAACAGGGTCATAAGTCCACAAACCAAAACATAATATTTTTGCATTTATAACCTTTATAAACAAACAAATTTTTATCCCCCTGACTTATGACCCTGTGTCAATATTTATATGTCGAGTAACTAATCAGAACTTTACTCAAACATTGTGAAACAGACCCTTAATCACATATTTTTATAGGTAAGAAATCTGGTTTCTTTTGTTACTTCGAATCTTGTAAAAAAAAATACTGTTGGGATCATAGTTTTAGGGAATTTTGTTTTCTACAAGTTGCTATATAATTTTTTTTGGCAAAAAAGTATACCAGAAGAAATTTAAAGGCTTTTGCCGATATAAAGTGTGTTTTTTCAAGATTGTGAATGAGTGGGAGGGGTAGTGGTTATGGAAATTTGTTTTTTTTTTTCATTCACCAGCCATATCAAAAGTTAAGAACTACAACACGTTAAAAGAATAAATCTGTTCTCAAGAATTAGATGTAGAATTCCACTGATTTTTTTTTATTTATATTCCTAATATTATTATAATCTATAATAAATTTTATAGCGAAAGGTCCTGGTAGCTAGCGCTATATTTATTTAATTATTGTTAATATAATTTATTTATATTTTCAATAAAGTTTTAATAATAATAATAATAAATTTTCGTACCTATTATTTTACTAATTTCTTTTTTTTTCTCTTTCTTTTCAGGTAAGCATTTTTGATAATTAAATTTCTTGATGTTAGTCCTACGTAAATTAAATCAAATAAAAGTACTAAATAAACTACTAATAGAGTAACTAAACTATACTAGTATAAAGATCACAATATAAATGCAAGATATATTTGAAAAAAAAAAAAAAAAAAAAAAAAATGAAAAATATAATTGGAAAAGACGTGATACATATTCTTATCCTCATCACTCATTAGTCATGGAAATATGTATAGCAAATCTTCTGCTTACTCCAAAATGGAATGCTTCGAAATAGTTGCTATGGTGGTTTATGCGAAATAAAAGTTGCCGGAGAAATGTTCCCGCTTAGGTTTGAAGTGTAGTGTAAAAGAGAAATTCTATGATGATCATTTGGAAATGATACAAATCCAGTTAAAATGCTTTAATTATATGTAGATTTTTAAAAGGACATTTTGACGCAAAGTCACCCACATTGACTATCAGCTCCTTCAGCTAACAATCTAATGTAACAATTAGGATTTAATTAGAATTAATGGTAAGCCAATTTATTTACATATACAAAGAAAATCGGTTATAATTTTGTTGGTACAAATTGTATGATTGAGGAAATAAACTAACAAATAATAAATCATATTGTGGAACATTGGCAGTGAGTAAAAAAAAAATCTGGAATTCAATTTTAGTGGCTGCTTAGGAGATTTATGTGTATAAGTTCGAGGTTTTTCGAGTTGGAGTTTGTAATCTCTGTACGGGTTACTACCTCTTTCGAGGAATCGAAAAATCTTCCAAGAGTATCCCTTGCCAGGAAAAAGTTCTTAGCCTGTTGGGTTCGCCAGAAAAATATAGGTCCCTTCCAATCCTGCCAGTAACACGCAGACAGCAATGGTTGAGAGTTGTAAGTCACTAGGCCCTGTTTCTGCACGAGGTGTCGCGCCACTTAATTTTTTAAAGCTGACAAAACTTAAAAATTTTTGTTGAACTTTTTGATAAGGTGTAACTTCTTGGATAATAATGATTGTATTGAAAAATCCAGTCTGTGGAAAAAAACCAAAGGAAATTTTAGATTTTAAGCCCTATTATTTTGGCATAAGAAATAGGTACTCTCTAAAAAGTCCATTGCAAAATCGTAAGTTTATTTTAGTTTTCCCAACTTTTTTCAAATTAAATTGAAAAATATCATACTTCTCCGTACATATTTAGATTTTCCTAGTGGAAAAAAAAAACAAAATTCTTTTTTGGAAAATTCATTTTTAATAAGTGCAAGTTATTACATTAAACCAAATTTTAAACAGCCGCAAGGTTGTTAACTTAAAAATCAATAATCTTTCTCCCCTTCTAATTCAAGAAAAGAATCAACTTTGTATATTGATCACGTTTCATTCATTTTTCTCAAAACTGATTCATATATTCCATTTACTGCCTGAATTCCTTCGAAAATTCTTCACTTCTTCTCCCTTTTTCAACGTGACCTGTGAAATCCAAACAAAAAACTATTCATAAATCTAAAAATTGACTCACCACCAATAAAAGAAAAGAAATCAATTCCAAAATGTATTTCATTGTTTACGTATTAATCAAACGGCTTAAACAAAAAATATATCTGAAAGTTCTGACATCAGCGCAATACAGCATCGACAGTCAGCTATACTTTACTTCCGTGTTTCTTTTGAAATCAATTGACTTTGCTAAAGATATGTGCATCAGCACAAAATGCATTTCATTCATTTTTTTTCTTTCTCTCTTCTCTCTGTCTGTATGCCTAGAATAGAATAAGAAGTTAAAATGCACATATCTTCTGACCGCATACTTTCATTCTTCCTTTAGTTCGATTCGGTTGATTTTTCCAAACATCCTCCAGAATCCAGATATATGTACCAACCAACTATACGACCAGATCCAGTCGTGGTAATTTTCAATTAGCAAGAATTTCATAAATCTCGCCACTCCAAAACTAAACTGAGCCCGCATTCGTTTGGTTAATCTATCTACTAGATTCTATAATATATTCCATCCATCCCTCCGAATGCACACTCCTCGTCCTCATTATCACATTTTGTTCTCTTAAGAACTTAAGATACAATATCTATCACTTTTCTGTATAAAGAAAAATAAAAGAAATCCACTCCACTATATCTATACAGAAACAACTACAACTAGATGGCGTCGTGAACTCATTCTCTTCGAACCATAAAGAACACATTTTTAGTGCAGTTTTCTGCTAGAATTCCCATGAATCCTATAGAGCACCACCAGAATATCTAGAAGGGAAAAAGTATCTTACTCGTAGGTATAACTCTGCTCAACAATAGATAAGATACAAAAAATTCCATTACTCAATTTTGTATCGCATGAGTGAATGCGTTGTTATGCGATGAATTATTTTGAGTTAAAACTGTATTACATACCAACTTCTACTCATTCCCCCACTCAAGTTGAATGCAATTTAACTCAAAATATAAGCAACATGAGTGGAATTGATAAAAGTATCTGAACAAATGACTTCCAGCTCAAGACTTTAGTTAAACGCGAACTGTTTAAACGAACGAACATACGTTATGTTGTTTTCCGTTTTAAGTTTGTAATATTATTCTTTATTTTTGTTTGGGTTTGGTTTGATTTTTTTTGTCGATTGTTTGGAATTTAAATCCAACTAAAAATCCGTTACACGATACAAAGATATTCAGAGTCGTATAAAAATGTACTTGAGAGAGAAAAAGCTGTTCAAATAAATAAATTGCAGTTTAAAAGTAAAATAAATTTAGTTTTTCATTTTTATTCACGCTTTACTTAACAAAGAGAATTTTATTCTTGTATCTTGTTTTGTATATAAAGACACACAAAAACTACACCGGCCATTCGTCAGTCGTTTCGTTGAGAGCCCTCCAGATACATTTTATAATAAAGTTGCCGGTTTTTTTTTTTTTTTTTGTATTGTGTTGTTTCCTTCGGAGTCAAGTGTGTGTTTTTAGTTTTTATTTTTCCCGGCATTTTTATATCGTTTGTCTTCGCCCGCACTTTTTTTTTATACACATATGTACATATATTTAATGCAATTTTACTGTGTGAAATAAAACAGATTCTTAGATATAAATTGTAGCTTAAAGATTGTTCTTTGTATCTCTAATACCATTGCGTGTTTCCTGCAATTAATTGAGTGAATTTTTTGGAATTTGAATACATTTAAGTGTCTTGTAATAAAAAGAAAAGTAAAATATTTATTTATAATCATCGAAATAATCTTCAAAAAGTTTAATAGAGAATTTGAAAGTGAGTGTTCTTGTATTTTAATAATAAAAATCGCGCGTCTTTTTTGAGTGTTTTTTTTTATAATTGTGGCTTTATTAAAAAAAAAAAAAAATCTTGTCTGCCTTCAGACAAATCAACAAGCACATGTTCTGAAATTGGAAATAACCCCAAACAGGATTTATATCTTCTTCTTATTTGTTGACGGGGCTATATATGCATGAAATCTACCAGAGATAGCGCAATTCCTCCATCAACACAACATCATACCTACCTACCTATCAAGAGTTATAGATAGTTCTTGGTTTTCTTCTTGGCTTGCTGTACATGTTCCATATCGAGAGGGACTATTTAATATATATATATAATAAAATATATAAATAAACCAATACACAAGCAGAGTGGTGGTATATAGATTTACAATACCCAACCACCACATATACAAATGCACCGACCGATGCAAGGGTAATCGTCATAGTTATTGCGCGCACAAAATAATACAAAAAACATACGACACACGGAGTAACGAAAATAAAAATATTGGAATACCGTAAATGTCGAGGTAATGTATTTTTGTATGTACATATGTATGTGTATGATTTTTGATCCTTTTTTTTGTTGTTTTTGTCGAGTTCTTGCGTATTCTTGGACTTCAGGGATTAAAATTAAGAATAGAAAATTGAATTAAATGATTGAGCAATGAGATAATACACGTACCTACACAAGTAAGTAGGTATACAGGAAGGTGTATAAATCAATTGGAGATTGATGGTATTTGTGTTATGTTTGTATATGACGGAAGTTTTAGGTAAATAAAGCTATTTTTTTTTGCTAATAACAGATACGAGTCCAATTTAAAGAGAATTTTGTATGTTTGTTTTGATAAAATTTTCTAATCCCAATAAGAGATTTAAAAAAAAAAATAAACAAATAAAATTTGAAGAACTGAGGCTCCGGAAAAAATTCAATGATCCTTACTGAAATTTGAAGTGAAGATGGTTCACAAGATAGTTACAAAAACAAGAACAAAAATATTTTACTTTCTGTTGTTTTCATTCTTCTTTTTCTTAAAGTTTAAATTAAAAAAAAAGAAAAACGCATCGCTGACTTTTTGTTTACTTGTGGTATTGTTTCTATCGGAAGTATTTTCGTACCAAAAAAAAAACTGCCTTAATCAAAAAATTTTACTTTGTTACCTATTAGCCCTGAATACATGAGTTCAAATAATTTGTTAGTCAAAAAAATAATGTTCTGTTTTTCAAAACATATTACATTGACGACAGGGCTACAGTAATATTTTTTTTTATATAGCGATTGGTAATACCTACATATTGAGACCCGATGAGGAATTTGATTTAAGGCTGGTTAAATATGGAAATCGTTCTTTAAAAAATTTACTTAAGGGCAGTGATGCGTAAACCGTCATTTTGTTTATTACCAGTGATTAATTTTTAAATCAATTTCAAATTTTGTCATATGAATTTCTGGTTAAAATTATATAAATGACTATAATACCTATAATCGGAATCAGAAGAGAATATTCAAATTTGCTCCTTCCACATGTCTGGAAAAAGTCTAAGGAGCTTCCCGAAATTTATTTTTGTTCGTAAAAGTTGCAAATATGTGAATTTTGTCTTTCTCTTCGATTCTAACTGAACTGATAACAAAACATCAAAACTTATTTTTTTGAGAAAATTGAAATTCAATGGTTCGTCCTAAAATATTTGTAAATTTTCTATTTTTTTAAGATTTTGAAAAGTAAAAGTTTGGTATATTGCACTACAAACTTTTTTTTACAAAAATCTAAAGAAAGCGATGCTAGCTTCACGCACATCATAAATTCGCTTTCTAAAGATCTTGACCTGACTTCTTACGTTTTTTAGAAACGATGTACCTACTTATTAATTTCAATTGTAAAATCCAAAAATTTTATTTCGAAAAACGATAAAACTCTTTTTTGTCTAACTGGAAATTATTTTTTTATACTCCTCATAGTCTTACAGATATTTGCCAAGTTTAAAAATTTCCTATCAACTTTTACAGTGTTACAGAAATTTTAAATAAAATACGATATGAACTACAGTGGAATCTTGTTAACTTGAACATACGATAACTTGACCAAATAATTTTTTCCCTTTACGTATTCTATAATTTGAACAGACCATTTTTAAGACTCGATACCTTGAATTTTTCCCTTAAGTATTTTTTAAGATGAACAAATAAAGTTTTTCCAAACTATGTTACTTGAACAAAGTTAAATGTTTAAATACTTGCAAGTTACCTTGTAATGGATTTTTAGTTGGATTCAAGGACGTGGGTAAAATATGGAAACGGTTTTTTTTTCTTTTTTTATAAGGCTTTATACATTATAATCGAATATCAATTATAAATATCACTTGAAAGTCAATTTATAAGTTCAAGTGACCTCAACTTGAAAAATTGCGTTTTGCCCAGGTACGACAGTTGGGGTCATTAGTTAGGTGCTGTCGTACCCTTATGACGCAAATTATGGTCGATGCTTACCGACTCTTATAAAAGCAGAAAAGCAGGCTTTTGATGAAAGTCGAATTTTTAAAAGTTGAATTTAGAAAGCAGAATCCAATCTATTTAATAATAAAAATTCCAAAAATTCTCAAGATTGACTCAAATGACTTCTATAAAATAAATATATAATTTTTTATGCTCCAAGTATTTAAGAAATGATTTTAAATCCAAACACTTTGAAAAAAGAACTTAGTTTTCAAAAAAAAACTCTTTTGATTTTAATTAAATTTAGGACGAATACAAATTTTAAATCTTTATATAAGTGCCCCAAATTTAGATCTTATTTGACATTGAAAAATGATTTTATTTTTTTTTATACCAAGATATAGAGAATTAAGACTAATATCTCATAATCTAAAATTAGAATTACCATATTGTGCAAATAAAAAAAAAAATTATAACAATGGGATACTTTTGAAGGGATGAAATTTGTCTAGTAAATAGAATACTGAATGAAGTTTCATATGCTGAACGTATGTTTTCAAATTCCTGTAGTCAACTTTTTTATTACTTCAAGGACAAAATATTTTTTTTTTTTGGTTTCATAGAGAAATAAAATACGAAGCATATTTTTCTTCCCTTTAAGAATATATGACTTGCTGTCCGGGAGAGCTGCATTTCAAAGAATTTATTTTATATTAATATATTTTTACTTACTTATGTCTTATGTACCTATAGTGAAGGATATGAAAAGTAGTATGTATGTCGATGCTTGGGGTGATAACATGTTGAATCGAAATAATTTTGCGTATGTACATACCTCTTATAGAAAATAGGTCATGTGAAAAAAAGAGAACGTTGTAAATTTTATCTTTGAATATCGGAAAATATTTATGTTATGTTAATGTCTAATTTATGTTTTGATTAGTTTGCCGACGAATAAATTTTGGAATAGGGGTATATAAAAGTCAACAAGCCCAAATTATTAATTCATGGATTTATAACCCTTTGAAGTTGGTACAATACCTACTCAATAGTCAATTTTGAATTTTTATTCTGTGGACTTATGACTTTACGTCATGTATTTATGTGTCGAATAATTTATCAGAACTTAACTTAGAGATTGTTAAATAAACCCTAGGGGCCTGTTTCACAAGAACTGAGTAAAGTTCAGATTAATTACCTGACATATAAATATTATAACATAGTTATAAATCTACAATCTGACAAAAAATATTTTGTGGATTTATAAACCATTCAAGTGGATCAAAAGACAATTGGCTAGTTTAGAACAGAAGTGTTCCAAGTAACATTTTTTGAAAAACTAAGCTAAGTATGTTATTGGACTTCTAAAACATTAATTCAGTTAATGTAAAAGAGATTTTAGGAAAGACTAAGACACATTAATATCTATCATAAAAAAAGTAAAAATAAATAAACACATTAGCCACATTTGTGATAATAAAGCAAACGCGTCTGGTTCATTATCTCAATACTCACAAAATGCTACTTGGATCAATTCTGTTCTTAACTAGCCAATTGTGATTTTTTTCTCCTGCCGTGTTATTATCCGGTGCCAATATATTTGTCTTTCGGATAATTAGTCCAAACTTGATTCACTAGTTTTTTTTAGGCTTTTGTTGGTCACATTTCTCTTTTTTGCTAGTAAAAAAATTTCGTTGGATTTACCCAAATTCTTCAGGAGTAGTTTATTAAATCTGGTCAAAATTATTCATTGATATTAAAAGAGGAAAAAATTTGTTTACATAATTTTCTTTGAACTCACATAAAATTTTTCGTTACAAATATTGAGAAAATGAATAAAAAACTTATTTTATAGCAATAATTAAAAATTAAAATTGAAATAAATAAAAAAACTAAAAAAAAAAAAAAATATAAGATAACTTTATACAAACTTTATTCAGACATTTTGAAACAAGCTCTTAGTCTGTAAAATAATTTCCTACTGTCTCTCCTAAACTATTTCCTTCTAAATCAACACAAAAAGTATCAGTATCAGTTGTAATTTCATCCTTCGAATGCTAGGTTATGATATTATCGGTGTTGAGGTTATTCCCTTTTGTGACTCCATGATGGTGTTACGAACCTTTTATTTATTTATCATAAAGATGTCCAGTCTAACAAGAAGCCAATATGTTTCAACTTACAATAACACAGTAGGTGATACCTTATCTCTTTTCTGATTGCTAACATAGCTTCGGATTACAAACATATGGCGTTTTAAGGATACGAAAATAAGTATACCTTCCAATATACCTACTCCAATAAAACATTTCGATGCAAAGATAAATAATGTAGATTGTATAACAGTATTTGTCTATGAAATCAAGGGAGGGAAATAAAGAACATTCAATAGATACAAACTATTAACTATCCGTCGAAGCAGAAAAAAATTGATACCTATTGCATCAAACCATTTAGAAGCAAAGAATATTTTACATTCGTTTTGTTCGGATTGAAAAAATGATAGATCCTTTTAGATGCAGTTAATTCTACATAAATTTGTTTAATAAAATTTTAGTTACTTACGATCGGTGCTGAGATATCTCACAATCTCTTATTCTTCTTAACACAAAATCGATTCAAAACCAAAACAATAAAAGATCAAAAGATCTTTTAAATGTAAATTTGGCATTTGAATAAATGATTTCACATTTAATTCAATAACAATTCACAAATTATATATTTTTGTATATGAAAAACATCAATAATAACCCATTCATGCAGATATCATTCAATCATATTCATATCAATAAAACAATATATTCAGTAAAATGCAAATGCAAATTTAAACAAAAAACTAAACAAAACAAATCTCTTTGAGACTTCAGGTGTTCCATTAATTTTAAACCACCGACATTATAATGCAAATTCAAAAGACTACCAATCACGTTTTTGTTCCACTATATAAAGACCCCACAATTGAAACAACACCATCGCGGCTTTAAGTCACTTTTTTCTATAAAGATATACGAGTACATTGCACATTGCATTGAATTGCGATTGCATGAAACAGAAAATTTGCATCTTCAATCTATTCGATATTGTATCTTCTTCTATATCTAGAACGTACATACCATAATAATGAATATATAGAGCTTTAAACTCTTTGATATATTTTTTTTTTATATAGAAGGCGTTGCACTTAGCAATCATCATTCGTGGCATACAATTAAATTACGTGAGATAATTCCATGGAATTAATTTTCTATATTATGTGAAATTATTTGTTTATTTTTTTTCATTTTGCACTACGGGCATGTATTAAAGTTTTGTACAAAAAAATATGTGATTTCCGCAAAAAACGACTTGAAACTATTATTTCCGTTTTTTCACGTTTCACGTCCAGATATCTCGTTTGCGATGAAATTTCAATGCCAACATTTTATTAAAAAACGAATTTACATATAATAATCAATAGGTTGTAACAATATTTTTATATCGAACTAGCTGAACCCTCCAACACTTCGCAGCGCCACCTGTCGGTTATTTCCTAGACTACAAAAATTCAACTTTCAAAGAATACTTTAAAAAAAAGAAAAGATCACAAATGAAATAAAAAAAGTGTGGGTGTGGCATTAGGCGGAATTTAAAAAAAATGTATTCTTTAAGAATGGAAATAAAACTAATTATTATTTTATTTTATTTTTAAACCAATCGTTATAATTTCTAAATTATAAAAGTGAACATAAGAATAATTTATTTTGCTACTTACAACCGGCAGCTTTATTGATTTTATTATATGTTAAATTTAAAAGTAATTTATTACTACAATACATATGTTATGATTTAAGTTCAAGAAGTTTTAATTTCAAAATATTAAATTTCTAGGGATATAAAGTAAGCAGACATTTCAGATTTACGAAAAGTGGGCGTGGTCTTAGGAGGAGACTTCCCAAAGGAAGAGATGTTTACTATAAATTGTCAGTCTTCTATGGAGAACTTAGTTGCAAAATTTTTAAAGAACGTTAAATAAAGAGATTACTTTAATACGATGAAAGTGGGAGTGGTAATGGGTGGATTTTAACAACATTAATTTTATAATCTTCTTCCTGCTAATAGGAACAAACTTTTTAAATTTTAGAGAAAAAAGTTCAGTAGTTTTCGAGTCTATACACGGTTAAAAATTCTGGCATTAATTTTAATATTTTCAGGGTTGTATATATGACAACACCAAAAATGTATTAAAGTTTAATACATCGCAAATATTACATTTTTACTTTTAATACAAAAATTATTACATTTTTAATAGAACTTTATTAGAAAAAGAGAGGAAATAAATTGAGGAAATTTCTCACAAAGAAATTTCTCACAAAGAAATTTCTCACAAGAAAATTTTCTCTCAAAAGGATATTTCTTTTGAGAATTAATGCAACACAGAAAATATTATGAATACATACTCGTAATTCGTAATAGCTATAATAATGAATGTGTATTTTTGCAAGAGTACCTATTTATCTTTGTATGTCAATTTATTTCCATTTGGGAATAATTATTCTTATTATTTTTATTAGAAAAATAACATTCTTTTCTCCATCGTTTTTCAGAAATGAGAATAGAAATCTTATTGCGATTGAAATTTTGTCTACTAATTAACATATTGTGCCTCGAAAAACTGCAAAGCGCCTTCAAAATAATGCATATTTAAATTTTTCTCATATTTGAAATGGCAACTGAGAGAGAAATTTTCCCTCTCTACAAGGGATATGTTTTATTCTTTTGGGTTAAAATCGACTCTTTTTTGTATTACAAATGATATTTTAATACAAAAATATTGGAATGTAATAAGAATTGATTAGAATTTTTTTTTAATATTTCCCTAGTATTAAAATGTAATATTTGCTGTATTGCATACGGCTGTAATACAAGAGCTGTATTAAAAAATACCCCAGAATTTTTAACCGTGTAAGCTTCATACAGACATTAATTTTTATATATGTATGTACTAGATGGCCGGGTTGAAAAATCTAAATATCGTTTTTAATGCTACAACCATTAAAAAAACAAAAATTTATTAATAAATATATAATTTTTTATCTACTGCAAAAAAATCGAAATTTTGGATTTTCCCTATTTTACCCTATAAACACTATTTTTTTTTAAATATATTCCAAGTACATATTCTTTTAATGTAACTTTTCAAAAAAAAATGTGTGTAAAATTTTCGTCTATTCACCCTATAAATGATGAAAATTTAAAAAATATTAAGCCTTGAAGCCATCGCTTAAAGACCCATTACAAGCACAAAAAGAATTTTAAAAATCGACTTTTATTTTTGTTTTTACCCCATTTACCCTATAAAAAAACATAAATTTTGAGCAAGCGATACCAATTTTTGCGCTACCGTATTTGAGGAACAAATTTAAGAAATTCTGTGATAAGCTTGCTAAGATTTCATTTTACCTTGTGTTGCTTTTACCTTCCAACAGATGTCGCTGTTTTTCAGTTTAACGACTTTATACCCTTGAATCTTACATGCCCTTTTTTACACTACTCAAAACTGAAATTAAAAAAAAAAATCAGTTTTTGTGCTTCAATAACTTCTTGTTTTGTGATATTTTACATTACAATAGGTTATTGAATCGTACACAATAGACGCGTACGTACGGAAGCATGAATATTTGACTAAGTGGTTATTTTATTTTCTCATGCATTTCCGGATAAAAATTTCTTTAATAAACTTTACCAACTAGTATGTTATAAATTTGAAATAAATCCACCAGCAAATATAATAAAAAAACAAATGGCAATAATGAATCTTTTTTATTATACACCTTAGGCTTATAATAAAAGATGAAATGTGATATATTATGATGATAAGATAAGACTGCATTTTTGTTTAAATACAAAAAAAACTCACACACATACCTACTCACATTTAAACCAGTCACGCAAATATATGATTGTGGGCTGATATAAATATATTTTTTTTCTATTTACCAACTCTAAAGCTATTTACACGAAGCCTTAATCATCAATTTTCATCAGAAAAACCAATCTACCAGATACATATTATTTATTTTAGTATTTGTTTGTTATTTTTTTTTTTTATATATTTATGTTTGAGAATGCAAGCAGCTGGCAATTCTGCCAATGTATACCTACATACATTTTACCTACGTGTTTGTGTGTTGTTTTCATCATCATCATGAGCTCTCTCTATAGTCAACCTTCAATTGCGGTTTAGGCTAGTGCTAGTCGTCCTTTAAAACCACTGAAGAGGAACGATACATCACATAAAATAAACACACATACACAAACACATAAATGAACAAATAAAACAAAAAACAACAACAAAACCCTCTAGAGAATGTATCTGAGTGCAGATTTCAGGTATCTGAGATACTTGTTAGGCAACTTTTTCCCAAAAAAAAAAAATGTAAGAAAACAAAAAAAAAATCGAAAGCAATTGACAGGGACAGGGAATATCGTATCGAGCGAGTCAAGTCGAGTTCAGTTTAGTCCAGGATGTGTTATTTTTCAAAGAAACCACCATCCCACGGGATGGATCATAGAATCCGTAAAGTGTATCGAACGAAAGAGACACACAAAAAAAATAAATCCAAACAAAGAAGTCCAAGTATGGTTGAGGAGGATGACTCCTCTTCTTCAACAAACAGCGACATCTCTCAGACAACGTTAATAATGAAGTGAAGACGAAGACTCATCCTGAGATTCTTGAAACAAAAAAAAAAAAAAAAAAAAAAAAAAAAATTTTCGAGTGAGTCTTGGATGGATTATGGAATTGGAAAGACAACAAAACTTCGTCTTCGTTGCAATGTTGGTTGGCTTACTGGCTGGTTCCACTTTTCTCGCTCCAAAGATATGAAGATACAAAAACAAAGTAGAAAAAAAAACAAAAACAAAACGACATTATACCACAGTATCGTGTATCATTGAAGTGATAGGTTGCGGGGTAGGGGAGACTTGTGGATGAGAACAAGTGAAGAATCAACCAACGAAGCGGTAGCGGCGAAGAAGCGAACGATGGAAGAATTTGTTGACCTTAGAACGCGCGCGATTCATCCAAGTCTGGATGTTGGAGTAGGTAGGTATGTACATATATCTGAGGATAGATTGGAGCTGTAGAACTCCACAACATGAACTTGTTCTTCGACTGCATGGTGTTCTTGTTCTTTTTTTTTTGTTTTTTTGATTTTTTTGATTTCGTGTTTCTTGTGTGGTTTTTGGTTTCTCGATATGTTGTTGTGGTTCTTCGAGTGTAGGTTGCTTCACCAAATTGAATTTATATAATCGTCCGCCAAAAAATAAAAAAAAGAGATCTTTAAACTGGTAGTTCAAGTGGTTTTGGATTTTTTTTTGGTTAATAGTTTGTACGTGAAAGGCTCCAACTATAAAAAATTGCACACATGGATTTTTGTGTGCGACATGTTTTTTTTTTTTTTTGTTTTTCGTTTTTGGAACAAGCATCTGCAAATAAATGCCCGCAGATGAACGGAGCTTACTTTAATTTTTTTTTTTTTTTTTTTTTTTTGAGAGAATGTTGAATCTCTAATTAGGGATGGAAAAAAGGCAAGCGCATTCATAAAGTCGATACAGGAAAACATCCATTGACGGAAAGGTGGTGCAGACTGCAAGCGTTATTTTGAAAACAGCTGCCTGCTACTGCTGAATATATATATCGTTTGTGTTAAATGTAGGGTGGATGGTCGTTATAGGAAGCAATGGCACAAATGGCAGATGCCTTAAGTCTTCGGTAATGGAAATTGTGTAAATTGCTACAAATGAAATGAGTTGAGGGGTTGTAGTTTTTTGAGAGACTGATGGACTGAATGACATTGAAGAGATTTTTTGATGTGTTATGTGTGTTGGAATGGAAGGGTATGGGATCAGAGGTATGTAGGCAAAGGATAAAATGGCTATTTATTTCCTTGTATTTAACCCACTGTTGAAACAAGCAATGCAAAACACTGTCGAAGTGGGTCTCAAGCTTACTAAGCTTCCCAGTTTTAAGTTAAAATTTGTATTTCTTTAAGCTTTAGTTTAAACCGATATGTTTTGTGTGTTGGATAGAAGGTGGTGGCGTGGCGTAAGACTATCACGCTAAAGTTCTGGGGATGTAATTCTAGACTCTTCCACCCTAAACCAGATATTTTTCTTTCACGAGAACTGCCTCTCGCGAGGAATTGACACATCCTCCAAGATTGTCACTTGTTATGAAAAATTGACTCTCAGCTTAACCTTTCATTTTTGACAAAAAATTGTATAGGTAACCTCAATTCTTACTGATAACACTCAAGAAGGAATGGTTGAGAATTGTTACTAGACCCCACTTCTCCACGAGCTTTTGCTCCACCAAATTAATTTTATTTATTTTTGTTTTTGGTTTGGATAAATCCATTGGCTTATGTTTGTTTCGAAAACTCGACCTTGTTCCCTTGGAAGTGTGATGTTGGTCTTGACAGTCTAAATCGGTCATTGTTAGTCTTGAATTGACGAAAATTTGTTCTCCATACACAGCCAAATCCCAAAAAATTCATTATGGTAGCGGTTTTTCCAAGATGGCTTCGGTTTTTCAATATAAAAGTTTCGCATTTATTGGCGAACTATAGCTGGCTGGTAACGGCTTCGCACTGGTAGAAACCTAAGTTGCGTACAAAACTTTAAAAAAAAGCTCCTGAAAGTATGCAATTTCCTGTTTTCACGATTTTCCAACTTTTCCCGTAGAAGTTTACAATTATATTAGTCATTTAGAGTGCCTGGCTTCATATATGTAGAAATCTATAAAATTTACAAAAGAAACAAAATTCCATCCCTGAAAGTATGCAATTTGGGATTTTTTTTTTACGATTTTCCAACTTCTCCAGTGGAAATTTCCAATTTAATTAGTCATTTAGATGGCCCACCCAGCTTCACATGAGTATAAATCTTATATTCGTACAAAATTTACGGTTTGCCAACTTTTTCTGTCAAAATTTCCAATCTTATTAGTCCACGCCTCAAAGTATGCAATTTCGGGTTTTCACGATTTTTCCAACTTTTCCGGTCGAAATTTCCAATTTTATGGGTTACTTAATTGGCCTGTTCCAAGTTGCGTACGAAATTTAAAAACAAAAAAAATTTCACCCGTGAGAGTATGCAATTTCGGGTTTTTAAGATAATCTGACATTTCCAGTCGAAATTTTCAATTTTATTAGTCCAGTTCAGGTATGTCCCTGGTTCTCACGGTTAAAAATCTAAGTTGCCTACAAAATGTACAAAAGGAAAAAATCCCCGCCTGAAAGTATACAATTATCAATTTTTTCGATTTTACAACTTTTGCGGTCAAAATTTCGTAGTGTTTTTTTACCTGGTTCAATATGAATTCAACAAAAAAATTCCTATGCAAATCGGATGATGTTCAGCCGAGTTATGCTGCACATACAAACAAAAAACCAATTCATTTTATATAACTTTTAGATGAATTTTGATTCAAAATTAAAGCAGTCGAATGTAATGTTAAACATTTTATACCAACGATTCTCTATGGTTACTTAATTTTCACCCACACTGGCTACTATCGATACAAAAAAATATATAAAAATATTCTTGCTTAAGTTCTTCCCTTTCGGATTTTATGTAAGCTAAGTTTCAGTTACCAAGTATGATAGACGTCAACACTTCAGATCAAGGGCTAATTAATTGCAGTTTAAATCCGACATAGGAAAAGCCTTAAAGTCGACAAGCCCCTACAATGTTGCCAACAGGTATAGTAAAGTAGGTACAAACTAAGGTTAACGACTGATTTTAATCCATTATACCCTTCCGTTATTTCTGTATCTCCAATGACTTTTCAGTGTTCAGTAGTGCCCTCTGTTGTAAAAAAAAATTTAATACAAAACAAAAAAAACGCTTTCTGCAAATTAAATTGTAGATTGATATCAAAGACCATTTTATTCTACACTGTCACGACAGAGTGTCAACGCCCTTGGTAAAATAGTTAGTGGCGCTTGTTGCTAGTGTTTTAATTGATCCTGTGACAACAAAACAAAAACAACAACAACAGAGAAAAAAACTAAACATCAAGCACGGAAAAACTAACATGATTTTCCCGATTAACTTTTAATTTCTAGCTATCATGTTTACCTATAGACGATAGGAATTGCAAAAAAATCCCCAAGTACATATAAATACAACTTATAAGTTAGAGAGAAAAAAAAGTCTGACATAAAAAAACAACGCGCTTCATTGAGTCGGACAATTTTCTTAATTGGTATTTCAGTGAAATGTTAGAAAATTAGTTTCATTTTCAATAATATTTCTATTTTTTTTTTCTTCTTTCTAGTCGGAAACATTCCCACTGTGTAAATCTCTATGGGTTTCTTTAATATTTTTTTTGCGCAATTGTAAATAATTGGTAATCACCTGCAAGTAAAGTGCGGTTGTACCTACCTACGACAAAAAAAGAACAGAAAAAACAAAAAACCGACAAAACCTATTATAACGTGGATTTTACATTCGAGTGACACGATAGTTTTTTTTCTTTAGATTTTTTTTTGTTGTGCTAAATCTTCAGTTTGTATGACAGAATTTTTTTTCATATGTGTTCACACATATACACGTTCATAGTTTTATTATTGTTTTTATTATAAGTAGTGGTTTGTTCTAATTTACGCCTGATGACAAAAAAAAAAGAAAAAAGAAAAATATGAAACGTAAGTTTGCGTGATTTTCTGTGCAAATTTGTTGAAGGCAATGACCCAACAACGAACGTGTCGCGTTTCAACCATTAGAATAGGAAGTTCGCCATTAAATTAAAAAAAAAAATTAAAAAATATGTCAAGAATGTATGAATTGTTGGTCGTACGTACTTGCTCAATTCAGATGGCGGTGATGGCAAATAGAATAATTTTGTCGTAGTAAAACTTTTCGTAAAGAAGACTTAACGAAATTAATTAAATTCAATTTTGTAAACTTGCTTTTAATAGGTCTGGTTACGAATCTCAAAAAATCCCACTATCAAAGAATTAAAATCCATAAAGACCTAAATCTTAAAAACTAAAATTCCAAAAAATTGAACTTCTGAGAAAAAAAATAAAACTTAAAAAAAAATAAAACTTAAAAAAATAAAACTTAAAAAAAAAATAAAACTTAAAAAAAAATAAAACTTAAAAAAAAAATAAAACTTAAAAAAAAAATCAAAATTTTAAAAGAACGAGATTTCAAAAACGTTTGATCACAAAAATCTAAATTTTATTAAACTCCTCAAATAAAAATCTCAGAAGGAAAATTCCTGTAGTGTAGAATGATACTAACAATCAGAATTTCCAAAAAATATTTAAAAAAAAAAATTAAATCTAAGTCAGAAAAAATTCTCAAGTAATAATTTTAAAAATCAAACTCCTGTTGAATAAAGTAAAAAATCTTAAACTCGAAATTCAAAAACATTTAATTTAAAATGTCATAAATTTTAAATGTATCTTTTCGAGCTTTGGAAATTAAAACTTGGAAAAATTATAAAACGAAAGAATTTTAATCTCTAAAATTTTGAACATTTCCAAAAAACTACAAGTCATAATTTTGGTTCAAGAAAAATTTAAAAAAAAATTCCAAATTCTATACTTTCGAAAAAGTTAAAAATTACATAAACAAAAATTAAAAAATTTCAGAAAATTATAGTTCCGAAATGAAAATTTTTAAGAACTAATTTCTAAACAATGAAAAACCTAAAAGTTAAATATTTCAAAAATACAAACAAAAAATTCTTTAAAATAAAACCTCGAAAAATAAATAAACACAATTCTTAATTAGCAAACAAATTTAAATTTAATAATCTGAAATACATAAAATAGAAATAATTTTTTTTTGAAAAATACAATTTTTTTTCAATAGAAAAAATCAAAAAAAAAAAACTCGGACGGTTCTAAAAAATTAACCGCGAAAACAAAATTTCTAAAACTTCCTCCGTAAAAAAAAAAAATCAAAAAAAAAAAATCCTGAAAATCGAAAACCTAAAAATTCTTAATTTCGAGAGTTCAAATTCCTAAAACTAACTCTCTAAACCTTCGAAAGAAGACTCCGAAAATTCAAAATTCATTCGATAAAAAAATATTTAAAAGAAGTTAAATTATGAAAATTTCCAAAATTGATAATCCAGACAATTTGGATAAAAATAACTCATCAATTCGCAAGTCAAATTTTGTTTGTCAACTTTGTCTCAGAGTGACTTGCAAATTAATATGAGTTATTTTTATCCAAATTTTCCGGATTTTCATATTTTAGAAATTTTGATAATTTAACTTTTTTATCGAATAAATTTTGAATATTTCGAAGTTTCGAAGAAAATTACTACACTGATAATCAGTGTAGTAATTTTCTCCCATTTTGGGGTGTAAAATTCTTCAAACAGATTTTTTTTTGAAAATATTGAATTTTCGGTTTTTATTTCGAATTTATATTTTTGTTGCAATTTTATTGAAACCAATACTTGTCCTGTTATAAAGCAAAAAAATGAAAAAAAAAGTATGAAAGTTCTAACAATATGCTTGTAGATACAGGGGCGACGAGTAAACATGAGTTCTTGTAAGGAGTGACGCTAAAAAGTCCATTGTTTGGTTTACTTATAGTCGAAGTAGGTATACACGAAGAAAACTATAAAACTTACTGACAAAGAGGAATATACACACACACACACATACACTATACCACCAACGAACGTTGATAGGTTTTTGCCTTGGAAAGGACATACAACCTGATGGTTACTTGGTTTTATAACGTATAGTCTCTCGTGATGATGGCATGTTCAACAGGATATAAGTAGGTATAGCAAACTTTCTTAAGTGCACTGAACTGTGACGACCTTTTCCACTTGTGAACATCGTTTATACATATTTTGTTATAGTTTTCTATGTTTGCAGCTCCTTTAAATCTATAGGAAGGGTGTGGAAGTTATGAATGATATCGCCCAGCCCGCCATCACCACCAAAGAGGCAATTAGTTAAAAAGAAATTTAAAAACCGTGCAAATGGAAAAACAACAAAAAAAATAGCACTAGGGTTGGTTATTTTAAGTTATAACGATTATAATAATAAATATATGTAGTTGAGTTTAAGTTGTAAGGGTTATGGTGGAAATGAGGCAACTATTACCTTCATATAAATGAGCTGACAGTGTTATTAATATCCTTGATTACCTGTCGGATTGTAAAGGAGAGTTAGTTCATAATTTTAGAATATTATGGGGGAATATTAGTTGTTTTTAAAGCAAAGAAATTAGAAATGTCGGCTTAAGAATGATTTATAAATCACGAAGATGAGAGCGCTATTGGGAATGGAATCAGTTAAAAATGTATATTAAGTAGGTGACGGAATATAATATTTACAAAAGATTTATGTAAGTAAGCCAAAAATAATAACAAAAAATGAAAGAAAGCATTTTAGTTGAAACTTTTTTACCCCGATCAACTAATATTTCAGTGCATTTCAAAATAAAAAAATGTGATCTTGAAAGTTTTGTTCTCCATATATTTCCGGGCGACTTCAAACCGACCCTAATTTTGGCTTCATACAAAAACTTTTACAAACATGCAAAACTATACGCTTGCAAAGGAGCAACCGTAATTGAACCGCTTTAATGAAGATAATAGACAGTTTCGATAAAACTATCATATTGATTGTTAAGCGAAGCTTTAAAAAAAATAAATGAAAGTTTGATTTGTTCAACGGAGTAACGCAATTGTCAAGAAGAATGCGGGGCAGATTTCAGTTACTAGGACCATTCTTTGGAATTAAGTCGCAATGCAGGGAGCTACGGAAGCGAAGCGTGAGTTTTATAAAAACTTAAAATCCTCCATAGTAACTAGATTCCCAAAATTAAGGTAAGCGATTGGCATACGCTCCCCGTTCTTTTGTTTTGTTCACACAGCTAATCATACAAAATTGACTTTTGAGATAACCTATTCAAAAGAATAAAAGTTGAAAGGCTTAAAAGAATAACAAGTTTTCTAAACAACTGCTTTCTTCTATAATTTTTCAATAAATTTCAAAGATATCAGATTGGATGACCTAGACTCTTATCCAAAAGGTCCTTTATAATCTCATGGCAGAAAAATAACTGTTTTCTTGGATATGTATGCACTTCGTAAACTATTTTTGTTTTTAACTAATCTTCCGATAAAATTTCCTTTAAATCTCTTTAGAGTTTCTCTAAGGTAGTTCAAATATTTAAAATAAATACAAAGTGAAGTATAAAATTTCCTTTAAATCTCTTTAGAGTTTCTCTAAGGTAGTTCAAATATTTAAAATAAATACAAAGTGAAGTAGATATTATGGATTTTTATCATAACTGAATTTGTTTTAATTTTTTTTTTTTTTAACACCAATTTAAATTAGTTTCGTTGGATCGAAATTTAATTTAAATAAGCCTAATGTTTTTGAAAATTTATGCAAAACTTATTGAAATGTTTTAGTTTTAATAATAAAAATAAATTATATTTGAACTTCCACAAAAAAACATAATTACATTTAGTAATATACCCTCTAAGCCTCTTTAAAGTTTCTTCATAATCATTTTATTACAGTTTAGCAGTTCATAAAAATAAATACAATTTTAATTTCCACCAAAAAACATGCATTAACTTCGGTAAAATTTCTTTTTAAGCTCTTTAAACTTTCTTTAATGTGCTTAAAATATTTAACAGAAGCTTATGTGCAAAGACTTGAGTTATAATTATAATTTTATATCTAAGGAATCTTTATAGAAACGTATTCAGTTTAGGCTGATCGAATAGCAATTTTTGTTGAACGAGCCAAAATCAAAAATTTATTTAAAAAATTAATTAAAATTTTGATTTCGTTGCAAGCAACATCAATTTACCACTTCATGTAGACATGGCTCGTTATATTAAAATATATATAAGTCTCAATAGTAAAAATATGAAAAAATTTTAACTTTCACAAAAAACATACATCAACTTCGGTAAAATTTCCTTTAAGCCTCCTTAAAGTTTCTTGAAGGGATTCACAAAAACTAACTTAGTTTAGTCGGGTCGGATCGTAATATTAGTTAAACTAGTCAACTGCCTGATAAACATGTTAAAAACTGCTTGTTAAAAAAGACAGAACTTACTTACTGTAGCGTTACAGTCCACAGGATAGAGGTAAACATTTAAAAAAACAGTTCACTGAAAACAATATTTTTGAATTTTCAAATAAATCGACTCGTCAATAATTATGCCGCAATCGATCCTTAAAATGTGCATCCGAAGAAGTCAATAAAAATAAACTGATATCAAATATTTATCCATGAAACTAAACTACTCTCTCCATGTTTTATTATTTTTTTTATTCGACTTCTCGAAAACCACAACAAAATATTTACTCTTACTGCCATCTTAAATTTCTACCACGAAAAATGTGAAGTAATTATAAATTCTACTGCCATCGAGAGCACTTAACCTCTGGTAACTCTTTTTATTGGCTTCTTCATTGTAGAAACAAAACTTGAAACTCTTCGGTGAAAAAAAAAATAAATTTTGACCTTCTTCATTATTACACTTCTTAATGCTTATCTTCTATTTTGTGTTGTGTGGCGACAAAATTACACCCAAATCAAAAATCCTACACTCACCACACCACAGCACACAAGGATACACGCCATCTGCTGTGGTAAATTGGAATCTTCTTAAAGAGAGTCTGGCGTGTGGTTAAGAAGATATCTGAAGACAAAGTATAGGTATAGTAGCAGAAAAATAAAATGTGCACCAGGCACGTCAAATATATCGAATTACCAACATTTAAAGTGAAATAACTTTCAAATTATAACATTTTATTGAGGCAAAGAAGAGGTAGAGGGTATATACAGCACAACAAGTAGATGGATTTGGAATAGCACCATCTTACGGCAAAATGTAGCATCCTACATGAAAATTAACACGAAACGAAATCACCGGTGAATTTGAGTTTTTTGCACATTTATCGAACAAACCGCAACCAGCAGTTGTATACGTAGAGTTCCAGAGTTGCAGTAGCAGCAGAGGCAGCAACACAACAGCAATTTAGATAAAAATTAAGTGAAGCATAAAATTTAAAAGCAAGCGTGAGGGGCGCCTTTAAGGTGGGGAGACATTGATAGTGCAAAATATCTTTGTATCTTCTTGCAATGCGCATTGACCAGTGCTGCTTTGTTTGTGGCAGTTAAAGCTGTTAGCTGCACTGAGTTTCTGATTATTGTTTTTTATCTCTGATTTTTCTGTACAAGGCATTTTTTTTTTGTTAACCCTCATGGGGACTTTGAGAGTGGTGCAAAACCTCAAAACAGCAGAGAAGGATTTTTGTTTGTGTATCATTTTATGTGTTGTTTTTGTCTCGAGCTCTGGAAATGGTGTTCTTAAATTACACCCAACTACCACACATTAGGTTTTTGCTGGTGCTGCTCAAGCTGCTGCTGCTGTTGCATGCAACCTGAAGCTGATGGCGACTCTTGGAGTGTTTTTCCTTTCACTTTAATTTGAAACATTTTAAGTCCCGCGCAAAACACAATGGAACAACCAAAGAAGCGAATTAAAACACAAAAAATGAGGGGCAAGCCAAAAGATGCAAAAGTAAAAAAAAAAAACGACAACCAAAGTTGTTGTCTCTCTATAGAGTTTAGATCTTGAGTATCTACATTATAGGTATAGGTATGTTTGAAGTCTATAACAGAACTCAATAAGACAAAAGTGGCTTTGTTTTGTGTAGCTTAGTTACTAGTCAATTAGGGGCGGTGGCAATGCCATCGAGCTGTCATGGATTTGCGTCAGAAAGCTGAACGCGCACATGAAATTAATAGTTAAGGAAACTTCACAAATTGAACGTATTGAAACCATTTGTTAAGAGTTTTTTATGTTCAAGTATGTAATCTTGGACATTCTTTGGTATACAGTTCGTTAAGAGCTCTATAAGAGTTTGGAAATACTTGAGTGGTGTGTTGGTTAAGTAAATAATTGCAAAGTATTTTAGTGAGAGCGCAAAGATAATGTTCCTAATAATTTTGGAAACGACTGATAATGAACTCGGTTAGATTCAGGTTTGACAAAATCTAAAGAATTGGATATTTTCAAGAAAAATGTTTACGAAATTGTAGTCATTGAAGGATTGACATTTTTTAAATTTGAGTTAGTTTTTTATTTTAACTTATTTTATTTCACTTTATTTTATTTCATTTTATTTTACTTTTTTATTTTCTTTTCTTTTATTTATTTTATTTTATTTTATTTTATTTAGTTTTATTTTATTTTTTTTTATTTTATATTGTTATGTTTGTAATGTTATATAATTTTTATTTTTATTTCTGAGCGCCTAGGTTAACCATAATAATATGAACTCGGCTGACATTTTCTTAAATTTTATTTCTACTTAGAAACAACATGCAAAATTAAACAGAAATCAACTAGGTATCAGATTGTTATTTTTAAACACTGTAGATCAGGTTAAATAATATTAAACAAGATACAAATAACTTGAGAAATGTACACGACCTTAAAAAATAATCCTGTTAAACTTACATGAAAATCTATCGAAATTAACTCGGTTTACCATTAAATTGTTTGTTTAATTAACCCACTAGCCTCGGACGGTAGTCCATGAATCAAGAGAAATTTACAGATAAAAGGCAGCTTGTAATTGTAACTAGGTTCACCTGTTTAGTTAACATGATTCCTTGTTAAATTAAACCAAAGATAATGTTAAGCTGGCACGAGAGCAAGATTAAATACCTAAGCATTGTAACGGGTGATTTTTTAGCTGGTTTGGTTTTGGCAACACTGGTTTTGACAGCTGACGTGTGTTTAGTACCTTGTGTCACTGTCAAACAGCTTCAGTTTGGTTTGCAATTTAACCTTGGATCGTCTTACAAATGAACAACGCTTGCAAATTATTGAATTTTACTATCAAAATTCGTGCTCGGTTCGAAATGTTCATCGCGCGCTGCTTCCATTTTATGGTCGGCATTCTCGACCTTCTGAGCAGTCTATTCGGAAGATTGTGACCAAATTTCGCACCAAATTTACTTTGTTGGACATTAAACCACCAACACGTTTACGTACTGTGCGTAGTGAAGAAAATATTGCGGCCGTATCAGCTAGTGTGACAGAAGACCGCGAAATGTCGATTCGGCGCCGTTCCCAGCAGTTAGGCCTTTGTTACAGCACTACGTGGAAAATTTTGCGGAAGGATTTGGGCGTAAAGCCTTTTAAGATACAGCTGGTGCAAGAACTAAAGCCAGCCGACCTACCACAACGCCGAATTTTTGGTGAATGGGCTCTTGGAAAGCTGGCCGAGGATCCGCTTTTTTATCGAAAAATTGTGTTCAGCGATGAGGCTCATTTTTGGTTGAATGGGTACGTAAATAAGCACAATTGCCGCATTTGGAGTGAAGATCAGCCAGAAGCATTGCAACAGCTACCAATGCATCCCGAAAAAGCCACTGTTTGGTGCGGTTTATGGGCCGGCGGCATTATTGGGCCATATTTCTTCAAAGATGATGCGAATCGCAGCGTTACTGTCAATGGTGAACGCTACCGAGCGATGATAACAAACTTTTTTTTGCCCGAAATGGAAGTTCTTGACTTGCATGATATGTGGTTTCAACAAGACGGTGCCACATGCCACACAGCACGCGAAACAATGGCGCAATTGCGAGGCGAGTTTGGTGAACAGTTAATTTCACGTTTCGGGCCGGTCAATTGGCCGCCTAGATCGTGCGATTTGACACCATTAGACTATTTTTTGTGGGGGTATGTCAAGGCTAATGTCTATAGGGACAAGCCCGCTTCGATTGACGCACTGGAAGCCAACATCCATGCATTCATTCGTGAGATACCGGCCGATATGTGTGAAAGAGTATGCCAAAATTGGACTCAGCGGATGGGCTACCTGAGACGCAGCCGCGGTCAACATTTGCATGAAATTATCTTTAAACATTAAATTGCAAGGTTCAAACTATCGATTCAAATAAATATTTCATTCATTTTTTCGAATTTTTTGTGTTTTTTTTTTAAAAAAAGTTCTAAACCTCTTAAAAAATCACCCGTTACTATGAATTTTTATAGTTTTTTTTTCAATTCAATTGGGTGAAAGATTTCAGAAAACAGTTTTGATAATAAAGATGCAGGAAAAATGCTTTATTTTAAACACCTTCGAGTTGATTTGGTTAATTGAATAAAATTTGGTTTAAATGAACATACAATTTGCTAGTTAAGCAAAATATCATGACGTTAAGTTCATCAATAAATTGTAAAAATAACTTCCTATAGGTATGAAACGTAAAATCAAAAAGTTATGTAGTAAAATTGAAATTTACAAGAGGCAGGTGTTAAAATAACACAATGTTGTTTAAAATTAACAGATTTCTTGTCAAAGTCTCTGTCCAATTTTCTTGCTTACAATAATTTCATTTTGAAATAACATGGTATGTTCTTAATTCAACTACATACATATATTATATTGTTGTCAAATATGCTGCCATGTTAATTAACCACCGAATTTAATGCCATTGAAATCGTTTATGAAAAGTTTATGATATTTTTACAATTTTATAAATGTGAAAGTCCACCTTGTAAATTTAACAAGAGATTTGTAGATTTTCCTCCAAAAATTATCCATATTGAAAACAGTTTGCCCAATATTTTACTCCAAATAAAGATCATCTACACAATTACATAATTGTCCGATGAAAGGAATTGAAATAAAAAGAATTTCAGTCGCATGTGAATGCTATCTTCATCTTACACACGAAAGGGAAAAGTATTTTATCAAAAAAAAAAAAATAAAAAAAATGTTGAACCTCTCCAATAGCGTATGGCGTATACGCAACATTATTAATATTTACTCTCGATTTTATCTGAAAGTACAAAAAAATATTTATTTTCAATTAAACAAATGAAAATGCATTTTGATCTTTTTTTTAACTTGCGTGTGTTGTGTTCGTATTGATGGAGATGAAAGTGAATTTTTTAAAATGTTTAGTTTGACTTTTTAATGATTTTTTGTGGCATTTTTATTGAAGGGAAACATTTTTGTTTCCGTCTGGTGGGTCTCATGCAGTCCTTTCACAGTTTTTATTTTTTTTTGTTTATTGTTGTTTTTTTTTCCATTTATATGGCGTGAAGATTTGAATTCAAATTTTCACACCACTATCTTGGAGATACATGCAACCATTTTTTTTTTTGAAGAACACAACATGAGGTTTGAATATAATTGCATCATGCAATGTTTGCCTCTATTATAGCCTTAGGGATTTTTTTTTCTGTTCATCAATGAAATAAAATCAAATTGAATGCGGGTGTCAAGGCATAAAAGGCACTCATAAGATGAGTGTATAATGTAAATTGAGATAAACACGCCATACGACGACATTTTTTCTTTTTTGACGAAAGTTTACTGGTGTTTGAAAATTTACATGAACGCAAAAAAAATTAAAATAGATGAAAAATGCATTTAGTATGAGTTTTTTTTTTTTAACAAGGAATTACACAGAGATTTAAATTCTGCTTCAATTTACATTTCATCAATCTCAAAAGGGAAAGAAAATTTGAATTTACTCATATCTGATTAAATTACCAAATTTAACAGGAAATAACTTTTTAATTGTTTTTATTAATATTTTATCAGACTTGAATACTCGGGCGCGATTTTACAAACAAATACATACGTATAAACTTCTAGAAGTTATTCCTATTCAGATTTGATATCATATAAATTTTTTAAAAAGGGCTAATATTGATTATGGGCATTACTTTGAAGGGAAAAGCCGAATTTCAATAAAAACAAGTTGAAGGCCACACTCAAACGCTATTTGAAAACAAATAATTATATTCTTGACTTATAGAAACTTTAAATAACAATTTTTAAAAATATTTTAAAAGTCGTATCAAGCTTGCTACGTATTTCAACACATTTTCTATATTATTTCTTGAATTTTCTAAAAATTCAGTACATAATAACGTAATTATTAGTTGTTTTCAAATGGCGCCCGGGTGTGATCATCAACCATGTTTGTCCTTAATAAAATAACCTTATGATACCAAATTTAATTAGAAACAACTTCTGGAATCATACTAATATTTCTAATAAAATATATGTTTATTTTAAAAATGGCGCCCGAATAATCTAAATTCACTGAGGTATGAATACCTAAGCTCGAATTGCTACTGAAATTATTTTTCAGTAAAAAAAATTAACTGGAAATACCTATATGTTGAATTAAAAAGAATAAAAGAGTAAATGTTGTTATTGTAATAAAAATAAAAGTAAAATGTGTCCATTAGCACGTCACATGGGTAATCAATTAAATAAAATTTGTTTTGATTTTATAACAAATATGAATTCAGTTGAATACATACCCAGATATATCTGTTCCAAGGGCAATGAGTTTACTCAACTGTGTCATGTTCATGATTCATTATTTGCAATTATAACTTAATATTTTTTGTTTACAAATTAACTGCTTTCTTTTCTTTATTGTGGTGTCTCATATTTTTTATTTGAAAATCAAGTGACAAGGGTTAATTAAATAATCATACAAAGCCTTCTTAATACCTGTTTTTTTTTTGTTTTAATGTAATCATTGGTCGGTACAGTTGAGTTTCAGGGCCGATCAAAGCTTGAAACTTATTTTGTATCTTCTTTGAAGAAATGTATAATTATTTGCTGAAAACATATTTGCTATTTTAAAATTTTTTTCTGCCAAAAAAAAAAAACACTGTTAATTTTTTTAGTAAGAATTTCAAAGATATCTTTTAACCTTTAAGAACTAGTTAATTTAATTTTCCCAAAACATATCAAAACAATATTTAAAAAAAATTAAAAAAAAGTTCTATTATAAAAATTACAGTTAGGTACCAATTTATCAAAATCGTTAAAGTCATTTCCGAAAAAATTTAACAAAAATTAAATTGTTGTTTGGAAACTAACCGTTCGGTGAGCTAAATCTAATTGTTTTTTCTAGTGCAAACTAATATTTGTCCCTTAAGAGCAAGAAATAACTACATAAAAATTTCAACAATAAAGCGTTGAATATAACATTATTTTAAGTCACAGTAGTACAAAAATAAATATAAAATTGTAGATTTTAGACTTTTTACCGTGGTAATGAAACATTGTAAATAAACGAACACTTAACGGACTTGTCCCGATTAATTATTATAATTTGCGTTTGCGTTTTAGTGGGTGTGGTCATGGTTGGACTTCAAAATATCAATAGGTTGAATCTTACAAAAAAGTTTTTTTTTTTCCAACAATTGGGTCATTCTATCTGACTGAAGGCCGCACAGTGGTGAACTTTGTATGGGAGACATGCAAAAAAATCCATAAAAACTGAACCACTTGATCGCTTTTAATAACATTTTTTGGCATGATACTGAATGGGCCATCACAAACTGGCTCAATTTTGAAAGAGACTTAACAGTTACTTTTGCTTCAATCGCACACAGAGTTAATTAAGCTGGAGGAAAATTTTTTGTACATGCACCGGCTTTAATTTTGTAGTATTTATTTTTTTCAATTTAACAATTCGGACAGCAAAAAATTATTTGCTTTTAAGAAAATAAGAATTGAAGTTTTCATAACAACAGATTGTTTTTTCGTCTAGAAGAAAACAACTTATCTGTATTAGCAAGGAAATAAGGAGGAACGTTTTGCTCGTTTCATTCCTCTCTCTTTAGCTTCCTCGCCTACAAACTTTGATTTCCCCAGGTTGAATTGCTCTAGTAAATGACGGCCCAATGTTTATAACATTTAATTTACACCCACTACCACACGCACTTTTTCTAAATATGTTAAATTGTCATCAAAATTCTCAAAAATCTGAGACGGATGTGTTCAAAGAAAACTTTATAAATAATTTTAATTTTAAGTTTTTTCCAACGCCCACTTTTTGGGCGTTTTTTCTGTTTTTTTTTTTGTATAAGGAGTCTTTGTTTAATAAAATCTAAACCACTTATAACTGATTTTGATGAAATTTTCAAGCATGATTAAAGAAAGTAAAAAACAGATACACGGCCACTTTAAAAACAAAAATTCAACTATTCGTGAGAGCTGATACAAAATATAATTTTAAGTGTAACCCTATGACCATGGCTCTTCTATATTTTTACAAATACATTTTCTAGACTTAAAAAAAAAAACATTATATTGCTAGATAAAATTCATAACAATAATCCTTTTTTACGTTTTTTGTCGACTATTACACCGCTAAATGATTTTTTAAACTCTTTATTTTTTCAATTTTATTCTCAAAATGTAAAGTTTAAAAAATATTTATTCAAAAACTAAGCACTTAAAAAACTTAATTGAAAAGTATCACTAAAGCAAAAATTATTGGCTGAAAAAAAAGCTATAACATGATATTGTAAGTGTTGTCGTTGTATTTTTATATTCATTTTCTATTTTTAAAATATTTTTTCACAATTTTTTAATTAACCAGCCCCAGTTTAAAACCCTTAACTCTTCCGATTGGTTTATTTTCAAATCGGTTGTTTTTATGAAAAAAAATTGTAATCTTTTTTGTAACAAATTTTCTAAGCTTCAAATTAGTCCTAGGCATTTTTTCTGTACAATTTACCATTTGGGAGTTATTCCCGAAAAACGATCTTGGGGGGCCTTCAACCCCCCGTAAAATTGTTAGAGGTGCTCATATCGATGGGTACTTTTTACAATTTCTTAAGAACGTCGTGAGGAGCTTTGCGACGATTATTTCCTAATTGGGCTGTTTCTATGGCTTTATTGATTGGACCTGATGAGTTAATTAATATAAAACAAAGTGTCGTTGCTTGAGTTATGTATGTTTTATTTATTGAATTGCAAATCATATATTTTTAATTAAACTGAATTCAAGTGAGTTAGTTCCAATTTATAGTTTTAGCTTTGTAAAAATTGAGAAACTTATCGGTACAAAGAGAATTAAGAAACAAAGCCATACAGTACAGTAATAGTTAATAGGAGTTATGTAGAAAATGCAATTTGCTGTGCTCTACAGCCGAAATCAATAAATGGCTAACACATATATTTTTTAACAACTATTGCAAAAATGATCTGCAATATTTTCTACCTTTTTTAGTTAATAAGTTTAGAATGTTTACAAAACTATTTTTAAAGTCATTATTAAAAATTTTGTCCATCACCTAAATAATTAATTACCTACTCTGTTTTATTTTTTTTTTAAATTTCTTATTCACTCTCCCACAAAAGAAGCTCTTTATTCTTTCATGTGTGAAAATCCCATGTGTTAGCAAATATCTGTATCCATTTTACCATTGAATCATCTTTTCAAAAAAAAAAAATAAAAATAAATCCATGAAACTTGAAGATTCGTCATATACAAAGGAAAAACATTAAAAATCGTCATGCATGTTAGCCAGATGTTGTGCTTTGCTGGGTTGGTATTTCCCCTATAACTCTCAAAATAGCTCAAAAATAAAATAGAAAAAAAAATGGAGTTCCTGTATATTCCAAAAAAAGCTATAAAAACTAAGAAACTTAAGCTAAACGTGTATAATTAATTTAAAAAGAAATAAAAAATTCTTTAACATCATATAACATCGTTTAAAAAAGTATTTTAGACAGCAATAATTGAATTTTTTGCATTTTATGTTTTTTTTTTTTTTTTTTGTTCAATGAATGTTACACCTTAAAAGGATTGAAGAAACACTTTCTTTGTCGTCGTTGTCTTTGTGGTTGTCTTGTATATAGTCATATTATATAGTTTTTATATAGTCGTGATTCCACAAAAAGTTTGCATAGCTTTCTGATAGGCAGTGAAAGATAGATATTGTATCTTATTTTCTTGTTGATATCAAATCACAACATAAAAAAAGATACAAATAAAAAATGTCACCACATGGCAGCAGCAGCAACAGCGGTGGAAAATGTATTTTATTCCACAATAAATTAGTATCGATAGCCTTAAATAGAAAAATATATATAATTATATAAAAATATATTTAAAACACAAAAATACAGTGCGGTTCGTTTGATTAGGTTATTTTTGAAAAAAATATCGATTGTTTAAAATTTAATTTACTGTTAAAAATTATTAAGAAGTAAGAAAAAATGAAAACAAATAGTAATTTGCAATTAACTCTTTGATTAAGTTTTTAAAACTCACTACGAAAATTGACTTCTCATAGAAAAGTCAATTTTAAAGCCTTTATTTTTTTAAATAATTGACGAGAACTGAAGGAGTTATGACTATCCTTAAAAATTAATGTTTACCAGAACGTAAGGAAGCCGAGAGTGATAACGACAATTTCATGGCACTTTTTTGTCTTAATTAATTTCTGGTTATTGAAATGGAAAAGAAACAAAAGAGTTTGGTAAATTTCACATTCGTGTAGTACGGTTTAAGAACAAATCTCTTTGCTATACGTCATTACAGGTCACATGGCGCTTTATGAAATTCAAATTATATTTAACCAAGTACACCGAAGTGTATTTTAAGCGCCGAAGATCAAAGTGTCGATGCCATTCAACAAAATTGTACAGCACATTCTATTTTATATTTTTTTTTTTCTATAACTTTTATTTTGTTTAAAAGCTTACCGCACAATGCAACTAGTAATACTGCAATACTTGTAATTAAACTTTCTAATTATAATGCACTTAGGCATCGTGCGCGTCTATCTATTGTCTGCCCGTCGCCGCCGGCCTTATACATAGATAGATTCCAAGCATTATTGTGTCCAACTTACGGAATTGTATTAGGAACCGCTAAATGACGGTGTGGTTTTTTTTATAAACCAAACCATACAAAATGTACATTTATATATATAAATTTATATATATTAAATAAATTCAATCAGAAAGTCATAATTGAAATAAAATATGCCATGAAATTGTCGTGACGAAATGATTGATGACGACCGATACATCGAAGCCTCAATACCTACTACATACATACATATATTTATCACACTCGGATGATGAAGTTGAAGTAATTGAATTGAATGTTGCGGTTTATAATATAGCTGTATCTAATAGATACATAGTTGTAAGTTAGTTGGAGTGCGTAGCGTATCCTTAGGGAATGGCAGAAAACATATTCATTGGCAAATTGGCACTGAACGATCAATTTATTTTATGTTGAACGATGCCCCCTGAAGGCCTTGGATTTGTTGTTTTGAATGAGATCATTGTTAGATGAAGCTATTGGGATCAATTGATGAAATAGGATGTTTAATTAAAATTCTATATATTATGATAAATGATGTCTTCAATTTGAATGAATGATGATTTTTGTTATAAATGTTAAAGAAGTGAATGAACTATTATTCCGATCATCTTTAAAGTAGTTTACATGATGGATTAAGACGGATATGCGGACTTTATTTTTTGACAAAAAAAAAAAAAAAACAAAATCCAGGTCACGAACTATCGTACATAGGGGCATATGTAATGGGTCATTCATTTGGAGGTCTTTTTTTTCAGTTGTGAAAAGTAATGAAATTTAAACATACGACAAGTTCTAAATTTATGAAGATTTTAAAGATATATATTTTCAATATTTTCAATAGAACACCTCTATTACGATTGTTTCAATTATCATTGATAGTTCATATTGAAAAAACGATATTTAACAACTCAACTGAAAAATTGTTGATCATTGAGAATGATGCAGACTGAATAGTTCATCAGTTTTTTTTTTAATAAATTGAGTTTTAATGTACCAAATTTAAATATTCATCAATTATCAATTGATAATTTACAATCGTAATGGGGTGAATCTGTAAAAGTTATAAAAAAAAAACAACTTCGAATTATGAAAGAAATTTGTTATTTAATGGTTACTGACACAAATTTGGTAGGTTCACTGGTCAAGTTTTCAAAACTTTAAAAACTGTGTTTAGTTTCAAAAAAAACTTTTCAAATAAACCTATCAAACTTTGACTTTTTAAATAATTTTTGTTGTAATTTCACTCCTTGTTGCAAACATTTGAAACGTTGAGAATGAAAAGGGGTAAGTGACAATTTTGAAGTTTTGAGTTATAAGCGTTTAAAGTTTTACGTTTATAACTTTTTTTTCTGAAATCGAGAGAAACTTATAAAAAAATACATAAAAAAGAAAAAAAAAATTTACAATTTTTAGTATATCAACCAATTTTATTTAAATTCATTAGCAGTTTGTGTTTTACAAAAAATTCAGCACTTGACCCCTTTAAGCGAAAATGAGTTTAATTTATTTTTTTATGAAAAAGGGGTCAAGAGAAAGTTGAGTTTCTTAACATTTATTTTTAATCTTCTTTTTGTTATCAGGAATTTCAGATAATGCCTTTTTACAAAACCAACGGTGTTTTTGGGGTACAAATTTCATCTGGTCATCAAGATTTTTAATTTTTTCAATAGAAAGTTTTTAGGTTTTCTTCTCTCTTGGGTAACAATCTCAGTCTATAGCACTTACCACCTTTATGCAAAAATAACAATAAATCGTTCTCAACTCATAGAGGTGTTAAGTAATCTTAACCCCTGCTTGCCTTAAAAAAACTTCAAAACAAAAGTGTAGTTAACCCCTTTATCTTAAGCTAACTTTGTAAGTAATAACACTAGAGACCCAAGAATCAGACCCAAATTTAAGTTGTCGCTAAACACTAGTATTAGTAAAAAAAAATGTCACGCTTCATTTGTTTCTTGTAATTTCCAATGTTTTTTGCGAACCACAAGACTCACCCTGATGCAAAGTTTTAAGTTCTTACGATAATAAGAACTACGACAAAGTATAAGAATTCTTAGAAATTAGGTAGGCCGATGCCACGCCTCCTGAAGGAAAAATCTCAAGTATTCGATTTTTATTTTGCATACACCTCAAGCCCTACCGCTTTACCCAATTTTATAATCCTACAAAAATCAGAAGTATGATAACAAAAATACAAAGCATAAGAAATTTGAGAAAGTTGGTAATTGCCACGCCTTCTAAATGAAAAATCTTGAGTTTTCTTGTATGCACTTAGAGCCCTACTCTACCAAATTTCGTCATCATGCAAAAATCTGAAGTACGATAACAATTTTAAAAAAAGATAGGTTATCTGAGCCCCTGAGTAGAAAACATCAAATTATTGAGTTTTTCCTTTGTATGCACCACAAAACTTATGATTGTCCGAAATTACAAAATTCCATAGTGTCGGGAATTGTTGCATGATTTCTATGACTGACAGTGTCTGACCTACTGACAATATTTACCTTTTACAATATTTTCACCAATTTTTGAAGTCCTTTGTCTCAAGAACCATTAATGGTAAGGAGATGAAATTTGGGGGGGCGCCTGTGCTTAATCAGCTAAGAAAATATTACGAATTTAAAATTTCAGACTATTGGTCTTGAGCGGGGTTTCCTTAGTTGAGTACCGTAAAATTGGTATATTACCTTGCTTGGCTGGGCCCGTGCTTTTTTATTATTTCAAAATGTTATAAAATCAAAAAAAAAATCAATTTTTGCTTTTTTCACTTTATTTTTTTTTCATATTTTCTCGAAAATTTCTACAACGATTTTGAAGACAAGTATAAAACTGAAAAATAAAATAATTGAAGAAAAACTTACAATAATAAAAATAAATACGTACCTAATTAAATTCAAACTTACATTTATTACCAGTACCTATCTATCAATATCTAATTATCTATTGAATATAGTGAAAGGAAGCATTGTGGCATGTAAACAATTTCGCACTCAAATTCAATAAATATTTCTTTCCTATTTAGTTAGGTAGATACTTCAAATCGTGTTCATTATTATCTGAAAAAGATTTTCTCGATTTTTATAATATAAATTTAATCCAAACAAAGTGATTAGAAAATAGTTTTCCAATTAAAAATGAAAATCTGAGCCGTAAATTCAAATAAATTTGTAACCAAAAAAGGTGTGCACCATCACCTTCAACTATATACAAAAACATTCGATAAAAAAAAATAACAACAACATCGTTACACATTTTATTGTCCTCTGATGTGACGCTTAGATTAAGATTGCTCAGTTCAGGCTCAGGTTGTATAGTTGTGTAGCTATAATATGCTCTATAACTGCTGCTTGCTCCTCCGATATAGAAGGGGTGCGCCCAGACACGACTTTTAATATCCGTAATTAACTTCAGGGAAGTTATATATACCGGGAATATTTTAGCTTCATTCAAGTTATCATATCGTGTAGATTTGTGTGGTTTTTTTTTTTCTTCTTTGCAATTGATATAGATAGTGTATCTTAAGCATGTATCTTTGTTGTATATCTATTTGGTGGAAATGACTGCCGTTTGAACTGATTTTTTTTGTTTTCAAATTTAATTGGAGCGCAAAATAGGAAGTAAAGAAAACGTGATTGCTTTTTTTTTAATATCTAATCTTAAAGCATGAAAGGAATTTATTTAAAAAATAAAATTATAATAATTTCACAAAGAGCATCATGGAATTAATTAGTTTTTTTCATTTTGGATAGTTCTCCTTTTTTTTAACAAAACAAAACAAAATTGATGAGGTAATAATTATGTATTCAAAACTTGTGGTAAAATAATTTTTTATTATTTATCGAAAAGTTAAAGTACCTCCAAAAATGGAAAAGAAGTTTTGACCCCGAGGTTGTTTTTATTTTTGTTTAATATTAAATAATTTAAATGACCATCCCACGATCTGATCTCTTCACTGACTTTATTCCATCAATACATTATTTTGATGAATTGAAAAAACATAAAAGTAATATTAAAAACAATTGAATTGATGAAGCTGTTTTGCAAATCATTGTAAGTTTTAAACAAAATAGTAAATTGATACATAGTTGACTTTGACGGTAATAATTTATAAACGATATGTTAATAAATTCAACAAAGGCTATTTACCACAGATAAACTGCTCCAGAAATAAAATAAAATAAAATAAAATTTGTGGATGTAGATTGAAAAGTGTAGATTTTGTTTGCCTTTATTGGAAAAAAAATTTAATTTTTAAGTTTAAATTCATGATGTCTTATGTGGCACAGGATTATAATTCGACATCATTTAAGTCTTAATAAGTAAATTAGTTACTGTTGGAACAAATCATGGAAAACCGGCGGCGCGGCACCTAATGAATTACAGTGACAATGTCAATTACAGTCCTTTAAAAGTATTGTTAGTCGAGTGGAATGGAGTAAAGGGGACCTACTGTTTTATACTTAATGTGAAGGGCTAAAATTAGAGGCAATTTTTCTTGACAAATCATCAGCGACATGACAGTAAAACCCACTTACCATTCCACAAATTAGATCTATTACTATGAAAGCTTTTTACATCATAAAATATCATTTTCATCTTACGATTTTGATCAAACAAAAAGAAGAAGAAAATATGCCTCTCGCAAATTCCGTCCGTTTTTTTTTTTCAGCTGGAGCCTATACTAAACGACTGTTCGTGAAAAAATAAATATTAAATTGATATAGAAATATGTTTCTGCGTCAGTGCAAAGTTGATAGTAAACTTTACATACGTTTGTAAATTTTACAAACACATGCGAATGTAGCTTCCCGGGGTGAAATGGTTAGTACGTTGGATGTTATCACGACGAAGATCATTATGGGATTGAATTCCAGCATCTGCCACCTAAAAACAGAAATGTATTTTTCACATGAACTTCATAAATTTAATTGAATCCTTAAAAATCCAAAAATAGGCCGCTCAAAAAGTACTTTTATAAGAAGGTTTTTTAATAATACAAATTCTATATACTACTGAAATACATCAGCCACTGTTTATAAATATTTAATTGCGGAATCGAAAAGTTATTCAAGGTCAAATGTCGAATATAAAGAGTTTTCGCAATTTAACTTCACCTTTTGATTATTTTTTAAGTCGCAATATCTCCTAACTGAAGTGCCGTATACTAAAAAGTTAAAACATATAACTTGTAGTAAATATTATGATCTACAAAGTAAGTGTTCATAATTGTGTAAGTGTTACAATATTTTTTGTAGAAAATGTTTTGATCTTTAAAATGAGTATACAAAAATTTTTACAATTTCATCATTTAAGAGTAAAGATCGAAAAACCAGTATTTTATGACTATTTACCAATTTTTGGTAAAAAGATATCTCTTAGGTAAATGATCGATGTAACAAAAAAAATTTCTCTTAGAAAGTCATTTATGTACAGTCTTTGCATGAACACCTTTTCGACAAGACGACAACACTCATCGTTTAGCAGCTATATGTGAAAAACCGAAGTTTTCGTCATTTTTATTTTTTGAAATGGCAATAATATCTTCTAAACTATTAGTCGCAAGAAAAAAATGTCAACGTTTCATTTGTAGAAAATCACATGATCAACAAGTTTGTATAAAGTGTTTTTCTCTAGCGTTTACGGTTAAAAAGTTATATGCGCATAACTGATATTTTCGACATGCCACCTTGAGTAACTTTTTACGTAAGACAGATTTGGCAATCTATTTGCTAATTGATTTTTAAAAATCTTTACTATTATTTTTTCCACAGATTTACTTTTCTTGTGTAAATTTTTCCTGGGCTAGAAGTTTTAATTATAAAACCAAATTTATACGATTTAGGACTTTTTTTTACAATGTTTTAGTAAAGTCACGACTTGTTATACGACACATAAATATTGGCACAGGGTCATAAGTTCACAGGAGCAAAAATCACTATTGTCTTGTGACCTACCCGAATGAGTTATAAATGCACAAACAAAATTTTTGTTTGGTGTGGACTTATGACCATGTGCCAATATTTATGAGTTAAGTAACTCATAAGAACTTTACTCAGACATTGTGAAACAGGGCCTTAGTCCTGCAATGTTGTTTAAAATGATATATGTAGGCATATTAAACATTATGAAATTTTAAAATTTTGAAATAATAAATAAAAATTTAAACTAAAACTAAAACACCCAATTTGATCAATATGGATAGTGTCCATAAATCTTTTAAAATTGATTTGACTATTTTTCACCCACAAACCAGTTGAGAGTTCATTGAAATAGTAAATAAATTTTATGAATGGCCATGAATCCAAACTGATTAAACCTCCTCATTATTCAAAACATTAGAAAAAAATATCTTAAACCAAAATAAGAAGTTATAACAAAGATGGTAAAAACGAATGATCTATTCAATTTCAGATAGATATGTATCGATCATTATTTTTCAAGGGAAATGTATTGTACACATAAATTATATTTAAAGGTGTTTTATTTTATATTTTATTTTTACATCGTGATTATCATTATAATATTACAACACTGATGACTGAACATAAAACCAAAAAATAAAAAAAATGTTTTCCTCTTTTTCAAAAAAAAAAAAAAAAAAAACGACCATCATCACTCATGACGATGATGATGACCATAAAAAAAAGTAACGAGCTATAAATTAATAGCAACAATATCGCTTCAACAAAAGAAATCTCTTAATCGTTTCAATTAATTTAACAATAAAAACTTCAATCATCATTTCTATTGCAAATAATTGTATATAAAAGGAAAAACCTTTTAATGAGATGCTTGATGATTTTTTTTTTTATTCACACGAAGAAAGACAAGATCAAAGCAAATGGCACTTTGTGTGTACATAAGTGAACCTCCATATTCATAGTCGTCGTATAGTGCAACATGTTGCAATAAAAAAAAAAATGTAATAAAAATAATCTTATTTTATTAAAACCATTTACCTTCATTTACCTCGCCACTTATATCCACCACAGCACAAAACGATTAATTTATTTTAAGCACACTATTTCGAAATTTAAAACCCCTTTTAAGCATTGGTGTCTATGTTGTATAGATACATTACGCCAAATGCCAACCTATCTAACCTTACCTACCAATCTTACCAACAAAAAACTACAAAAAACTATTAAAAGTGCCGATGCTTGATCGCAAAGTTGGATCTGAAAGGAAGAAATATCTTGCACCAATCGCCATCATTATAGACATCGAGCATCCCAAACATCATTATTATCGAGACAACAGATGGCGAAAATAGTCTTTTGTGGATTCATATTGAAAAAAAGTTTTTTTTTTTGCATTTGCAAAGTGCGTTACTTCGATTGACGATTATGGAATGAAATTGGGATATCCAGGTGTATAGCTTCAAGGTACGAGTATTTTCCGAAATTGAAAAAAAAAGAGAGACATCAAAGTTGATTCGCAACAATTTTTGATTTGGACTATTGCCTATATATGATTATTATCATTCAAACAAGCGAGTGTCGAGATGACAGCGGAACCTGAAGGTACAAAGCGATCTTTTTAAATTATAAAAAAAAATCCGCCCGCGGAATAGTCATCACGACAACGACGATACGACCGAAGATGATGATGATTCCTCAACGGTCGAGATGAAATATTGCTAATTTGATTCATAAACATATTTTATTTTTGTTTTTGTAAAGAAGAAATCAAAAGCTAACAAGTATCTAAGGTGGATGGCAATAGAGTGCCTTATATCTGGCGGTAAGGGAATATAGAAGAAGAAAATTGCAAGATGAGATCACATAGGCGGTTGTTGAAAGTAGAAATATATAGAAGTGTACCACAAAAAAAAAAAAACCAACAACAACTGAAAAATATAATCTAAGACCGACCTAAATACTAAGCTCCTCTTCATCGTGTTTTTTTTATAACATCGTTGTGCGATCTTTTATAACAACTACAAAAACAACAAGAATCGCACAGTGAAATGGCAAACGAATTTGATTCATTCTTCAGTGCTTTGGTCGTATTTTTTGTTGATTTATTTTTTTGTTGGATGATATGGTATGAATAGGGTGACCATATTGTACAAATTTATTTATTTAGCTAAAATAAAAAATTGTGCGTGTGTGTTGTCTAGTCGTTTATACTTCGTTATAAATGGTTGAAAAATAGTGAAACAATCTCAAAAAATAAGGAAAAATATCGAAGACACCAATAGTAGGCGTGGCAGTGGGTTGCTAAAATTACAAAATCTTCGGTTTTAGAGAGCCTAATCGAAAAATCTCTAAGAAAATAAGAAGAAACTCGAAATATAAGAAAAGTGGGCGTGGCCGTGGTTGGATTTTACTTAAACTATTTTCCAAACCTTCCCGACTCTAATAAGCACAAATTCTAAAATTTTCAACTAGATCAGATAAAGGATGTGTGAAAACATACAACACAAACACACAAATCTTCATTATTTTTGTTTAAAAATACAAATTTCTTATGAATTATTTTAAAAATATCTTTTCTCTCTTGTATTATTTTCTTACTGTATTCAACATAATCTTCAGTTTAAGAGAGCTTAATATACAAATTTCTTAGGAAATAAGAAGAAACTCCAAGTATAAGAAAAATGGCCATGGCGGTTTTTGGATTTTACTTAAACTATTTTCCGAACCTTCCCGACTCTAATAAGCACAAACTCTGCAATTTTCAACAAAATCAGATAAAGGAAGCATGAAAACATAGAAGACAAACACACAAGTCTTCACTATTTTTGTTAGAAAATACAATTTTCTTATATATCAAAAATATCTTTTCACCCTTGTGTTATTTTCTTTTTGAAATAAATTTTTCACACATTAAACGGGAATAAGAGTGACAAGTTGCAAGTAATAAGAGCCAGTTAGGATGGACTCCATATAAACAAAAAATAAAAGAGACTAAAGAAAAATGTAACTGCTGGTCACCTAATTGATGATAGTGCTCTTCTTCATATCGTTTTATCTTTCTCAAGATATACTACAATCGAGTTCAAGTTATTAGCACACAAAAGGGGATCCGCTCTACTCTGGTTTCTCTTGGTCTCTCTATAACTTAAACTATAGGTTGGCGTATCTTATAATAACTACCTAAAGAGATAGTTGCTGCTTCTGGTTTTTGTTGTTTTTTTTTTTTTCCTACTTGTACTTCTGTTTTCTTTTCATTTTAAGTTTTTCTTTTGTTAAGCAATTTTCTAGCTCTAATTCTAAGTTATGGCCACTTCCCTTTTACAAATGACGGCTTTAATGTCTATTAACACCGATGATTGCGGTAGCATTAAAGATGATATTATAGTCAGTCCGTAACACAAGTATATATATGAGGTCTGTATAGGTAGGTAGTTAGCAATTTTCAAAAGTGTGACACATAAAAACGGAAAACTTTTGATAAACCTACACAAAGATACAACTTTAGTATCCATCTATCTAATTGTTTCTATTTTTTTTTTTTTTTTTTTTTTTCAGAATGAAGTTTTTCTATTTAAATTATTATAATTTTTTTTTATTGTGTGTGTGTGTTATAAATTGTATGAATTATGTTTGATTGCAAATGATGTCAGAGCTTTGTTTGAAATTAACATTTGAGCACCAGAAGTTACAGAATAAAAAAAAAACAGCAAAAAAAAAAAAGAAACCTAGGACAATGGGCTGCAAATTGTGAAAGGGAAGTGAATTAAGAGCAAAGCAATTAGTCGATGTGTTTTGAGGAGATTTTTAGTTTTTTTCTGTTCCATTATTGTTTGTAATTTTAGTTTTGAATAATTACGGTTCGATGGACGTGATAATTGTACTTATAGACAAATTGTAGGCTTAACTAAATTGGCTTAGTTGTGATTTTATGTGCAATAGTCGGCTTTGAAATTTTTTTTCTGCAAATGGATTTTGAATTAACAAAAAATTGATGTCATTGCCAAATGAAAACGAGAGATGATCGAATGAATTGCTTAATTTCTTAGCTGGGAAACTGAGCTCTTTCGGAAACGTTTCGGGAAACCTGGTTTAACCTTACGCGCAGATTTGAAACAGCCAGGTAGGGACTGGAAGAAACTTGGGATTTTTTTCCAACCCCTGGGTTTTTTCAACTTTAAGTTCGGAATTTGAAACAGTCAGCTAGGGACTGGAAGAAGATTGTTTGTTTGGAACATTTACAACCCTGGGTTTTCCCAAGTCTGGGTTGGAAAAAGTTCCCAATCAACAAGCTTCTTCCAGTCCCTAGCTGGCTGTTTCAAATTCTGCACGTAAAATTCGATGAGGTTTCCAGAAACGGTTCCAAAAGAACTCGATTTCCCACTTACAATTATGTAGTAATTATTAGGTAAAAATATTAGTTCTTCCGCTGCAAAGATCTTGAATTTTTTTTTAACTTTTTCGATTTGTCAAAACTGAACACATATAAAAATCAAATAATACCTTTCTTGGTCTTTCTTCAGAAAAAAAATAAGGATTAAATTAAAGATGCCCAATTATAACTACAAATTTTAAGTATATTTTTTCGACCATAATATCTTTCCTAATTTTATTGCTTTTAAATTCCATCGCCGCGCCGCGTTGCGCCGCCTTCATCCCAACATTATTGATCAATTTGCTCAAACACATAAATTTTCAATACCAAACAAGATATATTAGTTTTTTTTGTTCCCTCTTAGCGAAAATGAAAGCCCTCTCACTTTGGACAATAATGAGCAGCTTAACAACTTCATTTCAGTTTAAAAAACAAAAAAAAACTAAACAACATACCGCCTTACATTTATTTCGTAATAAGCACTTTATGGCCATTCAAAAAGGTGTACACCTACCTATCTTCTATATGAATATTAGAAACAAAAATTTAAAGAAAAAAACGTTACAATTTCCTCAAAACAACATCTGTAATTTTAATTCCACCGCTCATATACCACAGCAGAGTCTTTAAATTACTCTGGCGCAAGGTGCACATTTGACTATGGAAAACCACCACCACATTAGCAAGCGCGCGGCCGGCCGGTCGTCCACTCGACCATTTTTCTTAATACAATTGGTCACAATTTCCCTCATCAAATTCGATTCACTTCTTCCGAAGCTGTAAAATTATACCCGTTAGTTTTTTTTTCTTCTAGATTCATTCATATAGCACTAGACTAGAGAGCAGGACTTCCTATAATATACAACCTGGCGGCCATATGTCGTAATAATTTCATCAATTTAAAAAAAAAAAAACTACAATCGTTCCACTGTGTGATTTCGTTGTGGTATGTTGCCTCCAACGATGTTGTTTGATGATGGTGACGACCCGACCATGATGTCGTGTATAGAGCAGAGTTGGTGGTAATGGTAATGATGGGCATATGGTAATTCTACCGGTTCATATAGAGAATACATACGACCGAGAAACAACCGGTGAAAACTCCAATAATTTTCCACCTTCTTGCCCATGAAGTATTTAAGTATCTATTAGTATCTCTGCATGTATCTGCAACTTGTTGTGTCTAGATTTTTCATATTATGTATTATTATTATTTTTTTTTCATTTACTTTTTTTTACTATCGCACACTTTACCTATTCGCAATTTCCGTTTTTTTACTTTTTTCATATTATACATATGATTTTTGCTGCCTAGATTAGCTGCTACACTCAGCGTTGATTGATTGTGGTTTGATTTTTAAAGAGTTTTTAGCATGAACAAATTTTTAAAGAACTTTTTAAAGTTAAAGTCCAAAAAGAATTTCTAGAATAACATTTTACCTTTTTTTTTTTTTTTTTCTTCTCAAAAAATGGATTTTTTTCAATAAAAGTTTGTCTTCTATGTTTTCGCCCATCATTAACCCAATTAACTTGAAAACTTCAGTTTTTTTTTAATACTGTTGGCGGGGAGGTTGGGAAAATAAATTCAATGAAGTCCGGCCGCTGCCACGCCCACTTTTATTATTTTTTGTGTTTTATCCTTATTCAAGAAAAAGCAAGGATGGGGCTGTCGAGAAGAGAAGCGAAAACGGTCACATGTTTTCCTATACCAGCTCGTATAATAAACGAGGGTAGTGGAGCGTGCAATCACATTTGTTTTATCCGATCTAAGCGAAGTAAAATTTTTATGAATAAAATAAAAAAAATAAAATATAGAATAATAAATGAGATATTTTAACAGAAATGCATTTTTAAATATTTATAAAAAATAACTTAATTAAAAAAACCCTTTTCACTTATCATTACATACTTTTATTTAGTCCAAAATTTCAGAATTTATTATTACCATCGGCGGAAATGTTTAGTAAAATTTCTCCACTGCCACGCCCACCTTTGTAAATTTTTTTTTATTAAGCTATCATATTAGTATCAGTCATATCAGTCATATTATGTGTAATTTTTATAGGTTATAATTTAAGTCGACAAAATTGTTTATGATGCTATTAAATTTACAGTTTTCTGTTTGTCTTTTATGTTTTCGCAGATCGGTAATACGATTGAGTCGAAAATTTCAGGATTTGTTGTTGCAATTGGCTGGAATGTTTATAAATTATTTTTCGGAAAATTTGTCCAACACCACGCCCACTTTAATGCCCTTAGAAATGTTAATTTTTTGAATTAAGCTCTCTTTTATCGAAAGGCCACGAGCGTTAAAAATTCTTCACTAGTTAAATTGATAAAACATGCAGCAAATTTTTTATTGGTTTGTTAAAATGCCTTAATAACTTGAGGGGGGTCTGAGTTATCTTGTTATGAAACCATTTTGTCTAAAATTGTAGCAAAACAAAAGTTGAAAAATATTTTTAAACATGAGTGAGGTCAATCAAACCACTCGAAGTGTATTATAGGAGATAAAGTTGGTCTAATTCTACTGCTTTTGTCCTACCATTATTCTATCAATTTTCTATTACAGTTAGGTGAGGGAACATTAACGTTAAATAATGATGATCGGAGTCTAGATTTCACCTGTATCCGTATTTGTTGTTTTTTTTTTTATCTCAATGTTGGCTTCCTCTTCAGCTGATTGAGAGTACCTACATTATATAGAATTCATAAATTAAGCGGCTTATTGTTTTCCATATATCTTGTTTTTTTCTGTTTCCGGTAAAATGTATTTTACAAAAAAACAAATCATGGTTTGCGTGACAACAGAAATTGGAACAAAATTATTGTTATTTTTTTTTTACAATAATTTACAACTATCTGTCGAACATACATCAAATTATTTTGTAATTTAAAAACAATTGTTGAAGTTCATTGTTGGGGCGATATTGAGGTGGTGTACGAGTAAAGTTGGTGCCAAGAAGAAAGTCACAGCTCACAGCAGTGTTGGGATTTGATTTTATTTTTTTGAAATAATTTTTGTTTCCTTCTCGTGTTGTTGTTGTTGTTTTTGTTATGTAAGATTTGAGGAACACCCAGTTATTTAGTTTAAAATGTGTTGACTAGTAAATTGCTTGTAAAATTGATAATTTGTTTTGTTTTTTTTAAGCTATGGGAAGGTTGGTAATTTGTGTTTTTAGTTTTTTTTTTTTTTTTCTATACAGTGCCAACAAAATTTCACTTTTACTTCACTTTCATCATTGAGGGGTAATTTGTAAATAATACGACAAGCACAACGAAGGTAGGTTAAATTAATTGCGTGCTTCCGGATGGTTTTAAAGTCAGTCGGTGTATAAGTGACGAATTTTATATTCAAAAATCATTGAAGATTGTTTTTAAATATGGAAATTAGTCTCGATAAAGTAAATACGGTATTTAAGAGAAATTATTTGGCATTGTGACTTTCTGTCTTCTGATGAATAGAAACTACTGTTTAATTGGTAATTTATAAGCCAGACCAACTGTTGATTAATTACTTCCTTGTGAAAGCTTTCAAAGTGTATTGCAAGTAATTTGTTTTAAAAATGAGTTCAATTAATTATATTAATTCCAAATTGAAGATAAAAGACTTGATTTTTGTTCTCAATGCAAAGAAATGGAACCACGCTTGTCTTTAGCTTTAATTTATTTCCTTGAGGATACCATCGCTAAATTTTTAGAAGGATTGAGTTTTAGATTATTTTGACTGAACTAAAGTCTATATCCTTGGGAGATCTCCTTGAGCGATTATATTCAATCAAACCAACTTGATGGCTTAGACAAATAAGCTAATCGTTCGCATGTAAAGTCTTGAATCTATTATTATCAGTATCACAATTAATAGACATTGTAAACAAAAGCGGCCCCAATACAGAGCCCAGTGGAACACTACTATCACTTTTAGTTACTTGAGCCCTGTCTTTAAAATATGTTCTGTAATAAACGTTAAGAAGTCTTCAAATAGTTGTATAGTTGTAGTTATTTCATTTGTTTGACATTTGAAAAATTCAATAGAAGCAATAGACCAAATATTTCTAGTCTAGTTCCATACCCAAGTCTGCTGGAATAACTGATTCCTAACTTATTCTTGATTCGAAAGCCCATTTTCCAACAGGAAATCATGTTATTGGTAATTAATTAATAAATTTAACTTCTTTGACTGAACTTATGAAATATATTGTAACAAACAAATTGGTGTGAAGTCTGCTGGTAAAATAGAATAATCTTGACTTCCTTCCAGATATTGTACTTTTACAGATACGTAGCATAAAAATACACTTAAGTCCAACACGTAATTTATTACAAATTAACACGTAACTTTCTTCTGGTTGTAGTTAACGCCTACGTGGATTTTGATCAAATTTATAAAGGTACAGAATTGTCTAGAAATTTATAGACCAGTTATTGCGTATACGAAAATATTTATACTTTCAATATCTCTCAATAAACCAAAGCTACTAAAGCTGTAAAACTACTTCTTCTCTGATAAAACTTTAAAAATATTTTTAATATGTTTGTCTTTAAGATACCAACTTATTAAAGCTAAAAAAAAACAAGCCTCAGCGACTTTGTATGTCCATGGTTTAAGGCCCATTATCTCCAGTTTGCAATTTGGTGGAAAACAAATTAACATAAAATGTTGACAAATTTAATTATTTTTTTTTTTATTTTCTTCTTGTTTTCTAAAGCCGCTTTAAAAACAATTTTCCTCCTTTCTATTCTAAATCTAAAACAAAACAATCATCATCAAAATGAACCAGGTCAGAAAAAATTAAAAATTTATTTACAATCCATTAAAATGTAAATAAAATGTAGGTATAGCTTAATAGCATTTCTACATCAATATTATGATACGACCAGATGTCAATGGACTCATAAAATTTCAATGGCTAAAGCCTCCCTTTTCCAAAGTTTAAGAGTACATTTTGTTGAGAAAATAAACTTATCCCAGAAAAATTAAAAAACAAAAAAAGAATACCAAAAAAGTCTCGCCTTCTTGGGATTCTTATTTTTTTTTTTTCCCTCAAGAAGCCTCATAAATTTGAACCGTGACAGAAATGCATCCGATTGGAATTAGATAATGCGTCGTTGTAGGCATCGTAGTCGTCGTGGTCGTCATCTTCATCGCCGCCGTCTTCATTTTCATCATTATTCTCATCATTGTTGTAGTCTTCTTTCTTAGTGTGACTATATACATAGAGCTTACAATGACTGCATTCATTTTTGATATGTCATTACCCCACCCAGATAGTGACACTTAATGTCAACTATATCAGACAGTTATCACTTCAACAGTCGACTCGTATATATATATAAATTCAAACGCCTTTAAAAGACTACTTTTTGGAATGCTTATTTTTTTTATTGATTTGAGATAGTGAACTTCAAAGAAACATTCTTTACAGAATTTTCTATTTGAACAATATACAAAGTTTTTATTAACTTAACCAAACAGAGTGGGATTCATAATAGCTTGTAAAATTTGAATTTTTTTATGAAGATAGCTTTGAATTCAAAGTGCATATTTGGGTCATATGTGGGTACTTTACCATATGAGGGCTAATGTACTACCTAGGGACTTGAAGTTCAAGAAAGTATTTGTTCATGTACAAGTGCTTAAATTTTAAATAAAAAGTTTCAAAGCCATTTGCTTAAGCTTTTCAAACCTTTTTAACCAAAAATCAATAAGGATCTGTTTGCTCAAATAAATCATGGGTTGATTTAAAATTGATAGTTTACTTAGCACGGTGCTCATGGCCTGTTTTTAGTACGACATACATTGAAGTTAAATCCAGTTTTTTTTTTAGTAAACTGAAATAAATCAGTTAGTTAATCTTGCTTAAAAATTAAACCCGAGTTAACTCAGAAGCAGTATTTGTTTTTAGTAAATAAGCTAACTTCAAGTTAAATCGTAGTTAGTAAATCCTGCTTAAAAATTAATCCCAACTTAATTCAGTAGGAGGTTTTCAGTGTAGATTTTCTTATGGCCTTTTTTTCAGTGCGACATTAAAATTATATAATTTAGGGGCCAGTTTTTTTGGTGAATAAGCTACTTCTGAGTTAAATCAGGTTTAGATAATCCTGCTTAAAAATTAAACCCGATTTAATTCAGAAGCATTTTTTGAAGTAAAACTTCTTTTGCGGCATGGGGGTAAAAAAATTTTCTATGGAGCTGTCAGTGACATGTCAAACCGACATACAAATTCCCGTCACGAATTTCAAAATTCAGCGTCACGATTTTGCAATACCGACATAACAAGCAAAAAAAAACCCTATTTCTGAACAAAAAGAATATTCTTTTAATTCATAAACGACAACAAATATATGGAAACACTTTTAAACAAAACTTTTCATTACAAAATCTTTATTTAACGCCTATTTCAGACAATTAAAAACGAAGTTCACGGAGCGGAACACAAAACCACCAATTTAATAAGAAAAATACAGAAAAACTAATATTTTTTTACATTTTATTAATTCCACTTAAAAAATATACATATTAAAACACATTTATCCATAATTTTTATTAAAATTTAATTCTAAACAACACAAATTAACAAAATTATTTCACAGAAATCACAAAAACTAAAAGTAAACAAAACATTTTCTCGGCAAATGTCAAATCCACTATTGCCATATGCGAATAATCCTAAATTTTTGTCAAATTTTAAAACAGCATTGCCATCTATTTATCTTTAGGTGTCGAACAAATTGGATGCGATAGTCCCCTTTCACACGGGGCAACAAGTTGCTGGAAATTTTTTTGACGTTTTCCTTTAATTTCCATAAAAATCTCTTGTACACACACACTACTGTGTGTGTGAAGAGGAACGTCAAAAAATCAATATAATAAAACGACAAACACGAATTTTGGGGTACCATTTACGCGGTCTACAAAAGCCGAAAGTATATAAATTATATATCGATGGAAAGGTTTTTTTGCACACAAGTGCACAAAGCAAAAATTTATTAAATAATTTTACCACAAAGACTAAAAACAATAAAGTAAAATTGCATTATAAGTGCGAGGAGAGCGAGAACCAAAGCAAGAGCCAGAGCGAGACAGAGTATTTGTTCACAACACTTTTTCGTTAAATGCAATGGTTCGTGCATTTAATATATTCGTTAAGATGGTTAGTGAATTCGAGTAAGGGTTTTTTGTGGGAAGAATTTTTTTTCTGAGGATTTTTTTCTGTTGTGTTGGATTTTCGGCCATTGGTCGATTTAATGCGAGGAAGCATAAATTATGTATAGTTGTAGGTTTATTGGTTTTGCATGGAAATATTCTGCAATCTATTGTCTCTCGCTCATTGGGTGTTGTTTTTTAAATTGAAATAAAATGTGAACAAAAAAAGGAAGAATGCTTTCAATTTGTAGATGTAGTGTGAGGGATGTTTAAGCTGAGGCGTGGAACAATAACTTTTTTTGAAGTAAAACTTCTTTTGCGGCATGGGGGTAAAAAATTTTTCTATGGAGCTGTCAGTGACATGTCAAACCGACATACAAATTCCCGTCACGAATTACAAAATTCAGCGTCACGATTTTGCAACGGTTGTGAGTTTCAAATCGGGTGCTCTGAGTGGTAGGACTTGAAAAATACTTGCCCTGTTGTCGTGAAAGAAGTTTTACTTCTAGCGCGTGTACATAAGTACGCACACTCTTTTTTTTCAGCTAAGGTCTAACTTTCAGTTATCAAAAATTTATTGAAATCAAAGTGCGACACTTTTACTATCGAAACAGAGAGGGTGACATTATGTGGCAGTATGGAAAGGTTGATTTCCATAGTGTCACTACCACTTTTTTGATATTGTTTTGATACATATCTATCAAAAATAACTATTCATTTAATCTAGAGTTAATTCTCCTAAATCGAGAGTTATCTAAATCGGGATTTAAATTGGCTGAAGAATAATTTTGACTCAGGTTTAACTCCTAAACTGGGATGATTTCGGATTGAAAAACTGAGATTAACTTTACAGATGCATTTCATGTTTCAATCTCCAAGTTTCGTTTACTCGTATCCTTTCGCAAGTATCCTCCACTGAAAACTATAGATTAATTTATGTTCGCTGTGATTTTACTCACTACTGAAAAACTTGGCTTTAGGGCCAGTTTTACAAAACATTTAAACCGTGATTTAGTAAATTTATGCAACTGATTTTGGCCGATTAACTGAGGATCATCTGAACTTCAGGATTCCATTAAGTTTTAATAGTTTGAACGACCTTTGAACCTCAGTTAAGCCGCCAAAATCGATGGGTTAAAATCTTGAGGCAAGGTTGAATCACGAATTAAATAACGAATATTTTTTTCTTGGTAAAAATATGTAGACTTTAATCAAGAATAAAATTTATATTGGTTTCGTGCGAAACAAATTCAATCAATCAGACTTATTGTGAGTTTCGCCTGAAAAATATTTCACCTTAAAATGTTTTGTTCCCCCGGAATTTTAAAAGCTATTGTGAGTTTCGCCCGAACGAAATTTCGTTCGCCTACTAAAAATAAGTGAAGTGAAAAATAGGCTATCAATAACATTACATTCCGCCCGAAATGAATATTCACAATAAGGGAAATTTTTTTAACACAAAATTTCGGGTGAAACTCACGATAGGCGAAAAGTGAAATATCAAATTTTCAGGGTGGAATGTTGTTCGGGCGAAACTCACAATAAAGCTGAATATTAAAATAACTATTGATTTCTTGCAAACAAAATTTCAGGCTTTTATCAAGATTAAAATTAATATTGGTTGCATGCAAACAAAATTCTGCACCTTAATCAACATTAAAATTACGATGAAGTAAAAAAAAACGGCTTTCGTCCGTCAGGAGCGAACGGTCTGTTTGTCTATTTTACTGTGGGTCTAGTAAATCTGTGAGTCCTCGTGTAGATCAAACTAGAGCCTAAACGGATGAAATGATTTGCTTCAGAATTGTTAAAAAGCATTTATTCATGTGTGATTCCCTAGAAGAGAAAATTTGAATCATACAACGATTTTGATTTATTCGTATTTTCTTAAAAACTATTTTATCGATTTTGATTAAATTTCGTACATGAAATGTCGTTAGTAGTTGCAATTAATCTGCGTTTCAGGTTTTTGCCAACAAAAATCACATTTAACGAAAATAAGGTTTTGAGGGCTTTTGATAAAATTACCATATTAATTTGGGTTGTTTCCCAAATATTAAAAGATGGACCGATTTTTTTTTTAATTTTACAATTAGATCCTTTAAAATAGGTACAATTGCATTTAAGAATTTCACAAATCATTTTTTTTTAACAACAAAGCTTAATTTAGGACTTTTTTTGTTTTTATCTTATTTTTTTTACGAATCCATAGCTTACCCTTTTACTTAATATAAGCAGATAAAAATAAAGTGTCGTTGAACTCAATATACTCTACTCTTTTTTCCCCTTACATGAAGTTTATTTTTTGTTCCTGTTTGTTGTCATTATTTTTTTTTTATTGGTGCCACAGCTTGTCTGTTGTGCATCTTCATTTTCAGTTAGTTGACATTTTTGACCTTTTTTTAACTAACACCAATTTGCTGATCTGTCAGTGTTTTCTTCTCTTAGGTATGTATATATTTTTTTTATAATTTATTTGTTTATCTATTCCAACGACATTGTAGTAGCAGTAGCACAGCAGTGTCATATAGTTCAAGTTTAGACAACACAGCTTTGCTTTCTCCAAAATAGTTTTATATTATTTTTGTTTATTTATTATTTGAGTTTTATATGCGGGAGGAAAAATAAGAAGACAAATTAGACTTTTTTTTCTCTTTGGTGTTTCAGGTGTCGAGGGAGACCACCAACAATAAAAAAAAACGCAAAGAAACAATTTTCCCCGGTTAAATCCTCTTATGAGTTTTGAATTACCCTATACGAAAAGTAATATTCCATCCTACATCCAGACTATATCGTGCGTGTTGGCCTTAAGAAACAACCCATCAACTCTGTCACTCAAATTTATATTTGGGTGAATGTCAGAAAACTTAGTAAAAATTAATCAGGATCTATGGAACTTTAGTACTCAAGTTTTTGACGTACAGAATAATGAATTCAAAATTTCCTTTAGGTACTCCATTTCCTGCTGGGAAAAAGTTTGGCATCCAAAAGGGTAATTTGGAATGAATTACTTAAAAAAAAACAACAACTTAGAACATTACCAAAGGGTGCATCAACCATAATGATAATAATTATTGTAATTAGCTTTATAGCCCATATATGTACTGTACATATATTTTTAAGGAACCCTTATTTTCATAAAACCGTTTCGTTTCGTTTTTTTTTTTGTTTAGGTGAATTTTACCGTCTGGCTGGCTAGGCTTTGCTTGTTCTTTATTCTTTATTTGATTTTTTCTTTGTTTGAGCAGGGGTGTGTTCAGCACTCATATATGGGACAATAAAAGAAATTGGGTCGATTGTTGGCGCTGTTGTTTGTATAATGAACAGAGTACGTTGTTTTTTTTTATTTATTTCGTTACAGTAATCAGGTTTTCTTTTATCAGATGTAAGGTGACATGAAAAGAACGGTTGTGTTTGTTTACTTAGTCATTAAATTAATAAGGAAATATGTTTCCAATTTATTGGAGTACACAAGTTGATATTGATGTTTTGGGCTTTAACTTATTTATAATTGCGATTCAATCATAATGTACATAATATAAACACAAATAAAATATTGGAGCTGTTCAATGTATGTCTAGTGTATGTTCAGAAACCAATGAAAGATCCAAAGATTTTTTATTCGAAGCTATGACTAGTTAATTTATTTATTTATTTTTTTATCGCTGTTTAAAATTGTGTTAAATCGTAAAAAAAAAAGAAAATAATCGTAGAAGAAGAAAAATAAAATCAGTCCTATATAATATACAATTATAGCACTTAAATTTTGGTTCGTTTTCTTTTCCTTTTAACTTATAAGGCGAATAAAACATGAAGCTATTTTCAAAACATTCTTTAAATCTTAAATTTTTTTAAATTATATATGCATCTTATTTTGCTAGAGACACTTTATTAATATATTTTCTTTTTCTTTTCTTTCAGGTAAGCAAATGTTTGGATTAATGAATATAACTAGGATTGCTTATATATTTTTATATATTTTGTAGTATGCGTAAGTTTTCGACCATAAACCCCATGAATTTAGTTATTTAGCTTAATACAAGCGGTACTTATGTCTACATAAATTATTCTTAAAAACTAAACTTATTCTAGGTTGGGTTTTTTTTATTTTTTTTTTTTATTTTTTCATTATTGAGATGGGCCCACCCACCTGTTTTTTTACAGAAAAAAAACTTAAAAATAAATTGTTTTTTCTAATTAATTTTAAGATTTATTTTTATGTAAGTTAGGGTAGGCACGGTTAAGAGGTGGGCGGAATGTTCTAAGAGTGGAGCGGTTCATAGGTTCGAGTTAGGATCATGGGGTTAATAGTTGGTATAGAGAGAGTTTTTGAAAGTGTTTTGTAGAGTTCCCACTATTTTCTAAACGGGGAGGTAGACAAATTCATTTTTTTATTTTAATCGTAAATATAAAATGTCATGGCACGTGGACATATAAACTTTGAAAAGTCGAAAATAGGAAAATAGACACATTTTTCGAGATAGTTTTTTCTTTTTATTTTTTAAGAGGATGGGTTTAAAAATATAAAGTTGTATGGGATTATTACCCGAATTATTTGTACGGAATTCAAATGTTAAATTTGGATTGACCAGGGGTCTATAATACAGAACATCAAGTCAACTAGTCAACATACAACTTGTTTAAATATACAGTCCAACAAATGAAATTAAATTCTGTAACCCAACAAAAATTGTAACAATTGTTAAAAAAAAAATAAATAAAATAAAAAAAAAATCGTAGAGTAAGCGAGATTAAAATTTGGTATAGATCTGCACATGTACAAAATAGATGTTTAATAATTTCTTTAAATATTAAAAGATATACAAAAATCACAAAGAAAATTAATGTCAATTTTTTAATATATAAGAGTAAATACTTGGCCATCATTATTTTCACAACTTGGAATACAAAATATAAAAAGTATATTTTGCTTAAAAAAATGTGTAGTAAACCCTCCGAAATTAGATATATTTTCCACAGTGCTTTATAATCTTCAGAACACTTTTTAATACAAATAATTTTAACCAAAAACCATGAAATTGAGAGATATAATTATATATAGCATAGATGTGTGAAACCCTCAAAATACATCATCATCAAAATCTTATGTAAAAGCAACGAATACAAATATTTTGGAGACGAAGTATGAAGCAAAAAATGTGAAATTTAACCCACTAAAATTTTGATGTTAAGTTAAACCAAAACTAAACTAAAACTAAAATTTTTGTTGATATTAATAAATAGGTTTAAAATAAAATAACAAAAATAAAAAACGAAAATTAAAATTAAAAAAAATGTATCATACATTTTTTTTGTCCTAGTTTAGAAAGGAAAGTAGGTGCCCAATTTTTGTGGACACTTTTTTGTGGAATAAAATAATTTCGGTATCTGAATTTGTATGGCTGGTCAAATGGTAATTTGTAGCGCAGGCCAAACATTTATAGCTCAAGTATTTTTCAGTAATTTAAGTGTCCGCTTAAATAAGTTTGAAATTAGTGGACAAAATATAAAATAATACGAATTAAATTTGTTTAATTAGAAATTTGAAGCATAAATAAATTGCTCAAACCCATATATTGTAGCTCAAACGTTTTTTTTTTCCATTTTTAACGTGAATTTGTAGCTTTTTTAATGCTAATATATTGGGAAAAAATTAATTTGTTAACCTCTATCGATAATTTTTTATTTAAAATTAAAACTTAAAAAACGCGCGTTTTTTTGAAAAAAATTTTTGAAAAAAAGAATATCCACGAAAGCTAAAAGCAACAAATTAGTATTTAACTAGACAGAAACTGAGATACCAAAATTATTTAATTCCGCCGCAAAATGACTGCCAAAATAAGGGACGTATAGAAACTAGTAAGGATTAATCTCCAGACTTTTGCAAGTCTCGTCATGGTCTCGTCTAAAGTATCATCTCTTTTAGATCTCAATCTCGTCACTGATTTTGAGTTTTTAATAGAATAAAATCCATATTTCAACACTTTTAAGGACGTCCGCCATTAAATCAAATTTTTCTCGAATAAAATCGGTGTTTTTTTATTATTGACAAGAAAATTGGCTTCACTTCAAAAACAAGATTTTTTTTCGTATTTTAAATATTTAACTAATTTAAACCAATTAAAAAAATAGAATTGACATTATGATAAAATAATTTTTCTACTAGCACAATCGCATTAATTGAAATTGGTTTTTGCGCGTCAAATACGCAAAATATAAAAAAATATTATGTGTTCCATTTTGAAGAGCAAATTATTCTTGTCAAAAATGGTTAAGACTCATATTTTTGATCAAATCAAAAAAGATGTTATTCGAGAAAAATGAACTCAATTTTAATTCAAAATTGTTGCAACCCTGCAAGGAACTGATGATCTGAAGTTCGAATTAAAGAAATTGAAAATAATTTTTTTTAGTGAAATCTCAATTAAATCTTTTGCCTTCTAAATTACTTGATCAACATCCCGAAAATTGTAACCTAAAAATATTCACATTTTTTCTATATGCCAAGTTGAATATTAAAGATATACCTAAATTCATATCTCTTCATTGACGGTTGAATTTGGTTGAGATCAATTAAAAATAAGAAACAAAAATATTAACCTCTTCCCGAAATTAAACGTTTTTTTTTTGTTGATGAAAATTAACTTCACGACCAAAAAATTTGCAATGATTTCAATAAGATTAAGAATTTTTACCGAAGTATCACAAAACATGTTTCCACGACAATGGATACATTTTTCGACAAAAAGAAATTTAACAGCTTTGAATTGGTATTAAAATTCGTAAAACATTTCAATTATTCCCATAAAAATGTCATTCCAAAGTTCGCAAAGTCTGATATGAATGATGTAAAGATTCTTTTTCTTAGATTTCATCACTAAAAAAAGTGCTTTAATGTTTTTGAATGCAAATTAAAAAGTGGCAGAATAAAATCAAATTTACTTTCGTTCCAAAGTGCCTTCCACTTTAACAATATTTAATTTTTGTATACAACCGTCTCTCTAGGAAGTTCAATCTATTTCTTTGTTTGCGCTTTTGTTTTTTGTTTTATTTTTTTTTTTTTTTTTTAAATCACCTTAAGCCCCCAAAGAGGAAGGATTGAAAGAGATTGCATTTTCTTCAGAATCATTTGTGTAGGTAAGTTCTTTTCACCTTTTCGACCTTGCAAATAGAGTTCGATGCACATTTCGTTTACGTTCAAGTTTACTTACCTTAAGAAAATAGAGTGTTTTTTTCTAGCAGATAGATGGACAAACAGACCGGACGGACGGACGGACAGACGCAAGTTAACACTCCACTAACCACATTTTCGTTCATTCCCCTCTCACGGTTGCATTGGTTCAAACCAATCAACCACATCGGAAACGAAATGCAAGTGTTTGCTCGTTCGTGTTCGTTCCCTCCCTCTCCTTATGGCTGTTTGTAAGTCTTTTTATTTTTTCAATAGGTAGATACAGTAAAACAACACATTTTCCAATGTATATAAAGTAATTCCACTTCATGCTTAAAAAAGAAGGGAATAAGAATAAAAATTCGCGCTTGTTGGTCGTCTCCCCCTTTTCTGTCCATCATCATCATCATCATCGTTGTTTCGTGTCGTCGTCGCCCAAACTGGTGCACTGCACTATACCAGCGCCATCAACACCAGCAGCAGCAGCAGCAGCGAGATTTTGATGAGTTCCATTTGTCGCCAGTATAGTTACTGTAGCTTAAGCACGTCTCTCTCGTCGCGGCAATGACGATTGTGCTGGAGTGAAAGAATACAAAAAACAACAACACAAAAAAAAAAAAATGGAAGAATATACATAATATGACACCACAATTGAAATCCATTTACCATGTCAACCACATAATGAAAACCCCCTCCCCTTCTTCGCTGCGGATGCGTCTTCGAAAAGACTTTGACAATGGAGTTGACTTCGTTTGGCCTTGGGCTTGGGCATAAGCTTATTCTCCACTCCACCACTCCTCGAACACATTGTTGCACATAGGAAGCAGACAAACAAATCAAGAAATACTGAATTCTTAGAAAACGAGAAAATTCAACGACTTGCTTGCTGCTACAACATGTGGCCGGCTGACGAAGAGTATAGAATGAAGATGAACTCTTAAGAATGCCTCCATGGGATGGAAACTATGCATTTTTTTTTTTTTTTGTGAATGTTTGTTTCAGATCTTGGTCGCATGATTCTTAACGTGATCTTCTGTGGATGCAGCAATTATCATTTTTCATTGAATCTTCCTGGATTTGTTGATTTATGATCGCAAAAAAAAAACTTTGTTGTTTGGTTAAGCTATGATGCCTAAATGTATGTGTTAAGCTCGTTGAACAAAGGGATGATAACAGACATGAGGCATTTTGAAAGATTGCTTCTTTGTTTTTTTTTTTTAAGTTGGTAGATTTTTTTCTTCTATTTAGCAACATCGAGATGAGGAGAATTATAATCAAGGTGGGAATACCATTAAGTGTCGACAAATTGATCTTGAAAAGCGATGCTTATCCATAGACCTAATGCCTACTCAGACCTTGTAAATGAATAGGTGATCGAATTTCAGATTTTAGCTTTGCATTGAGCTTTGAATTAAAAAAAAAAAAAATTACAAAAAAATGTTCCACATACGCCACAGTACACCTTGTGTAAGTTTCACTAAAACTTCTAATATTTTTTTTGGGAATTATTACGACAATTATTTGGCAAAATTTTTGTACAAATTCATTGCCATGTTAAAACTTAAGCGTTGGGGCATTTCCAAAAACAAAAATATTTTCACCTTAAAAATGCATTAAAATTTAAGTACAATCTTTCCTTGCCACTAGCAATAACCATATAATTTTTTTTAAACTATAGCTCACAATTTGTTAAGGCTAGGTGCAATCTAGTGTATACTGCTCCCTTATCTCTGTTTTTATAACCTCTATAACTACGAGATCATTGCTGACAGCTTACTGTGGAGTATGCATATCAAAAATCACCTAACACATTTTATTCCCTGCATGACCGCGACGCACAGTATAGGTATAGTAAACATGTTATTATTGGCCGAAAAGTACCTCCCATCAAACCACCAATTTGCAAAACAGAACACTATACGGTTTTTATTGAGAATACACGAAAAAAAAATCACATACAATTAGCATCATGGTGCAAATTATTTTCAACTGCTTCTTTTAGTTTCATATATGCAACCATCTATAATTGCTTCAACAACAATAAAACAAAAAAAAAAATATCAGCATGTTTCTTTCCACTCAACAAAAATCATATACAACTACGTTGCTGCACTAATGACTTATTCGTTTTTATAGAATCATTAACCCACCATTTGAGACTTACTGTGAGATTTTTTGCAATAAAAAATATATATTCATAAAAAAATAGAATTCTTCACAAATAAATATTCAAATTGAATTCGCCAGACTACGAGTAGGTATATTATGTTTGTACCTAATATCGTTGTACTGCCATGACACTAAAAATAATTAAATCTCTCATGTTCGTTTACAACTTAATCATTATAAACCCTGTATTCACAACAAATAAAAAACTCAGCAAACATGTTTGATTTAATTAATTTTCTTTCATTACTTCTAACTATTTTGATCAAAATATAAGAAAAAAAAAAAGAAACGAGGCGGCTAAGTCAGGTACTTTCGCCTTGAATAAGGTTAGTTTTTATGTTACAATTAAAATAGGGTAAATAGTCAAATATTAACAAAACTAACTGGATACTAACTGTTATGAAAGCTTTGAATTAACTGTTGATTGAAATATGTTCAAAATTGAAAGTTAGGTTATTTTATATGAAAACAGAAGCTGGCTAGGTGAAGAGATATATAAATTATTTATTTATTATTATTATTTTTTATTTTAAGCTTTAAACAAATTTTTAATATTATTATAAAAAAAATAAAATATAAAATAAAATAAAATAAAATAAAGTAAAATAAAATAAAATAAATAAAATAAATTTAAATAAAATAAATGAAAATAAAATAATTGGGCAATGACGTCGTAGTTTACCTTAGAAGTTGACACTTTTTTTTGGCTTCCTGCAACTTTGTCTAAATTTTATGGAGTACCTAACTTTTGTTTTCATCTGTGTACATACATCTAAAATACCTAAATTAGTTTAAATTAGAAAAAGTTTTTATTTTAATATTTTCTACGCGAAAATACAACCTTATTTTCTGGGAACTGTAAATTTGCGATCAACAACATGAGGACCCATTCCACAAACCGGTAAATAGAAAATTCATTCGAATTCAATTTCAAACAATAATTTTGGGAGCGTATCGGAATCCCGGTTCTTAAAATCCCGTTTTTCGAAAATAATTTTACATGTTTATATATTTTATGACAATCCGCAATTCTCAGCGACCATGCGAATGAACTAATGTCAATATTATCAAAGCGAAGATTTCTTAGTCAACATAACCTAAAAGGAGTCGATAAAAGAGAAGAGAGGGTCGGTTATTTCTCTTCGTTCTCCCAGTGTGTTTAAGTTAATTAGTTGATGGATTAACGGATTGTTCTAGGACCAAGACCACGAGGGGAAACTCGTAGGAAATGACTTTGAATATATTGGTAAGGGGGTGATCCCCTTAGCAGACATATTAAAGGAGAAGGCGAACAAAGGTTATGTCAAAGGATTGCGTCACGTACACGGAAAAAATTATTAGATCAGATCAAGAAAAATAAGCTACAAATCACGAAAAATGAATCCAGTTTTGTACCTTGGCTTCGAAATTAGTAAATTACGACTTTTTGTTTGCAATTTCATAAAATGAAAAAAAATATTGCCGGTTTTGATACTTGTTTATCTTTAAATTGCAACTTTTGAGTTGTAATTTGAAACTGGTTATTCGGCAATTTACAGCTTTTAAAGATTAATCTACTTTCCATTTTCAAGCAATCCTGTCGAGATTCAAGAACAATTTTTCGTTTACAACTTAAACCTATGGATTTGCTGCAAATGAAAAACTGCAAATTAAGTGAAAATAATTTCCGACTTAGCTACAAAGTCTGATGAGGTAGTGAAATTGCAAAATACATACCTCAATTTATAAGTTCGAGTGACCTTAACTCCAAAGATTGTGTTTTGGCCAGGTACGAAAGTTGGGCTCATCAGTCAGATGCTGTCGTACCCTACTAAAATGCGAATTATGGTCGATGCTTACCGATTCTTATAAAACTCACAGCACTGTGAATTCTATATTGCTAAGAGAATTTGATTAAATTCAGACACTTAGAAAAAAATAGTAGCCCGTGGTCTGGTTTTAGTATCGAGAGCATGCAAATCACCATATAAATGTTCAAATTACTCCCCTGAAGATAGTAGATTGCGACTAAAAAGTTGTAATTTACTGTTTAGTTTTGATCTTAAATCAGCAAATAGGTATTTCATAAATTACGATCGTGTGGCTCAATTTTATATATCGTGATTACATTTTGTTGGTTTGAGCATTGAGAAAATAAAAATCACCATTTACATTTCGCAAAACAAGATTAATAATTTGTAAAATTAAATTATTCCCCAGAAGTAGTAGATTGCGACTCAAAAGTTGTAATTTGCTTTGAAGTCAACAAGCTCGAATTATGACTTTTGATAATAAATACCAAATTATAAAATTTTGTATTTTACGAAGATTTGAATGCTAATTTACAATTTTTTCAATCATTTTTAAATAAAAGCGTCTTGATTTACTAAAAAAAAGAGTTTTGTAAATTACAACCTAAAATTTCGCAATTAGTGATTTTTCAATTCTTTCCGTGTAGGTGTTAGAAAAATCTTTGGACCAACGTTCCACAAAGCCAAGCTGTAAATTGGCTTTAAGAAAAGTTGAGCTCTTGGTGAATATGGAAAGTTCGCGAATTGAATTTATTATTGAAAAGAAAGAAACAGGTAAGAGATTTAACATGTTTACCTTAAAAAGTAATTGATTATCATTGTTAGAAATATCAAACTCGCCAAGCAATTTTTGAAGCCCCAAACTGACAGACTGTTGAGATCTAGAAAAAATGGTCCTGGTATCGTTGTCGGTGTATATTGAGTTAAGTAAAAGTTTTATGAAAATGAAAGTTTAATGAATATCGTTAATGGTAAAAATGAAAAGAAGAGGACCTAAATGGCTGCCTGGTGGGACCCCATAGATATGCAACTTAAAAAGTCGATGAAGATGGCAGATGGCAATTCAAAAGACACGGAAAAGTAAAGACGGTTTACATAGCAGTTTTAGTTTTAGATTAAGAAACATAAAACACTTCAAAAAATTAAGCTTAAACTACAGGAGCTCCACGATTTTTCGAACCTTTTTGTTTAACTCGATTGTTGTCAAAAGATTTTGTTATAAAGGTAGTTCCAATTAAAATAAATTTTTCAAAAAAAAAAAATTAATACAAATTTCCTTAGGATTTTTTCCTTCCCTCAAAATTGGGATAATGATGCTCGAAAATTTCCCTAGGAATTTATTACTATTTATATAGAGTAAAATTTCCCGATGAGTTCGGTCGACTGCAAGTTCTTTGGATTTTTGATCGTGGGAAATTTTTTCCAGTAGAGAATAGTGGAACAATTTTCGAGGGAATAAAATATCCCGAGGGAGGGTTAAACATTTATCACGCTGCTATCGAAATCCTCATCAGGGCTTATTACCCGAATGAGGAATGTTTTACCTACGATATAGATCTATTTTTTCTTAAGAAATTCAAAACCAACGTACCTACATTGGAATCTCGTCATAAATTCTATCATATTTTCCTAAACTTCGCACTACATATGTGTGTGTCTTTTTAAGGGTAATTATACACCCTACCAAAACTTGATTTTTGCCGAAAAAAATGTGTGTGTCGTTGTAAAAAATACAAAAAAGTTTTTTCAGAATAATTTCATGGAATTATTTTCTTCGCTTGTGGAATTAAAATTGAATACGTTCCACAGTCTTTCTGGCGACATGTTTTCAATTTTTCAGAAAGTTAGTACGACGGAAAAGGTTAAATTGTTAACTGTTAAAAATCTAACAATTGCCAACATTTGCTTGATTTACCCTATATCCAATCTCTAACCACAGCTCGCTCAAGGATCAACAAGATCATTTAATTTCACGCTGCTCTGTCTCTACAGCGGACATTGCTTGCAGCTCAATGTAAATGTCCAGGTGTCCACATGTGTCGTATCTGTCCGCCTGTGCAAATCAATTAAATTTTTTGATTTGCGCGCGCGCGCGCGCCAAATGAAATAGTGTAGTGTGGTACACTCTATACAGCTACAAAATGTGATCCTGAAAATCTCTTAACGAATTTTTCATTTCACTTAAAACACAAACTTTTATAAAAAAAAAGAAAGATGCGGAGTATCTGATAATTTACGTGTCGTGGCCACACTAGTTTATCACATCGCATCAATCTGAGAGTGTTGCATTTGGTCTGGCACATCATCATGGGCATCGTGAAGTATATACAGTCGTCTTATTAACCATATACAATCTTTGCGCGCGCCTGTCGTGCCTTGAGATCTTGCCGGGCTCAGTAGGCATTTGGCTATAAAAATTACTCCGACTTTAATAGCATTACATGCAGTTAACAGCGCGCACAACACACACGCCATGACTACCAGATACAATATCTTATAGACGCTGCTGAGACTGAAGCTTGGCAATGTAGGCGATCGGAGAGCAAATACACAAGACATGTTTTGGCGGAGCTTCTAGCGTTTTTTCATCAGTGTTGCTGTAATCAGTTCTGTTTTTTATTTGGTGTTCAGAGTTTGTTTTTTTTTTGTTGGTCTACTCGTATAACATCGGACTTTGGAGGCGTTGGTGGCTTGAAAATATATAAAAGATCCAAAAACAAGTCAAAGAGCTCATTTATTTGGCGAGAAACTTTAATTATGTTTCCTGGATGTGTGTGATGGCGAAACCAGCCTAATGAGGTCGAAAGATCACAGATTCATTTGGTCGAGTGCGAGGCACAAAATTTATATATTTAGCACCTCCTTTACCTAAGATGGTGATGGTGAATGCGAACAAAAAGGAGCCACCTCCTGATTCGGTTTCGCTTCATTTGAAGTTTTAATTGAAGTCGATGGCGAGGTGGCGGCAATGCCGTATAGTAGTGAGGTGGTTGGCGCGTGCAGTAGTTTGAAATAAACTTTTACCACCTGAGGTGATAGCAATAGCGGCGGCGGCGGCAGCGTTTGGAAGATCCCTTTTGCTATATCGATTCCCAATTCGAATCGAACTATAACTATACCTATGTACAAGGAAGGTGTTTTGAGTTTAATCGCAGCTCCAAGGAGGTGTGGTCCGTGTCGATCGTCCGGCTGATGTTATCAAACAAGACACATTATTATGAATATGTATATCTAGTTAGCCAGAGAAGTCATGTTGCGTGGTTTGAAATTTTTTTTCCAATTTTCTTTAACAGGACGTTGCGCTACGGTCATTTCCGATTTGATTCACAACCATTTTTCTGTTGAATGGTTATGCTTTATTATTCAATTTTGATTGCGCGTTACATCTGCGCAAGCGTGTAACATCCTTGGATGCGAAATTATTTCCGATAGGTAATATTTTATCTTGGCATTGTTTTTTTATTTATCTTTTTATTTTCTAAACTTAAGCTTGTTGCAGCAATGACTGGGGAGCTACATATATTGCATTTCCTGGATTTGCAATTCGAAGTGATAGTCCACCTTCATTTGCGAATATAAATATGTATTACGTTAAGTTGATTAGAATGGAGTGTCTATAGGTATATATTAAAGTCGATAGAGGGTTTCCTGAAACCGGGAAGCTAATTCATAGAGGCTTTTAAAATGAGGAATTTTCAAACTTGTTGCTTAAAAAGGTTTTTTCCCGAATATTTCTCTTTTTAACATTGAAAATGTTTATAGGGTCGTTTTGAGAAAAATATGGTGTTACCAAAATGATTAAATGAAATGAATTCAAAGATAACGAATGAACGAGGGACCTCAGGATTGAAATTTTGGTTGGTGTTAACAAAGAAATTACCAAAATAAACCTAAATACACAATCGATGAATCGTACCTATACGTTGATCGTCGCCAACCGACGAGCTTCAGTGGAGAATATTTGAGCCCACTTAGAAGCCTATTACTCAGGTTAGATAGATAGTTGAAGGTAAAATGACAAGCTACAAATCTGCATAAAAATTCTTGCAAAAGCGTACAAAATTTCATACTAAAAACGTGTTCATTGATTTAATGAACAGGGTTCATTGATTTAATGAACGGTGTTCATTGATTAAATGAACGGTGTTCATTGATTTGAAGAACGTTATTCATTGATTTAATGAACGCGGTTTATTGATTTAATGAACGGGGTTCGTTGATTTAATGAACGGTGTTCATTGATTTAATGAACGGTGTTTATTCATTTCAAACGGTGTTCATTAATTTAATGGCACATATACTCAGATAAAAGAATACTGCTTAGCTGTTAAAACCATTATTATTGTCTAAAGAAATTACACGACTCGAGTTTCTTAAATTTACTAAAAGATGAGTTCAAAATGCATAATATTATAAAATAAAAGCAATAAGATAAATCAAGATTGCAGTGAGGTGGAGCTATCCCATCAAATTATTTCTAAATTTTGTCTCGAGTTAAAAGGACTCACTTTAACAGTAAATCAAATAACTTGCCTATATCAATTCAATAAGTTGAAAGACTTGTAAATCAATTTGAGCAAATTTGAGCAAGTATTTGATTTTCTTCAACATCAACCTTCAAATTGATCAAATAAATTTCAACGCCAACTGGGATGTGACATTAAAAATACATATTATAATTTCAGACTTTAGAATGGTTTCTAAGACAGCTTCAGAATTTTAATTTGCAACTAAAGTATACAAATTAGAAATCACCAATATTAGGCATGTTTTTATTTTATCGAGCTAACAGAAGTCATTTTTATTGTCCCCATAGTTACTTTATGAGTGAAATCTGTAAATTTTTTAAATAACTTTTCGATGAAAATAAAAGACTGGTTCCGGTACTAAAGAATACTTTATTATAAATTCATTGACTCACTGAAAATGTTCGATTGCCTTACTAATAAATCTAGAATCTTACTGCTACATCGAAACCTACATATTTTTTTTTTTGAATTTTGAGGAATTAGTGAAAAGTTTCGTAAATCAAAATCAAGCGATTCAATGTGTCAAGTAATGTGGGTTACAGCATTATTTGTCTGTATTTCTTGGCCCAATTTTACTTATAATATGTAATTTAAAGTTTATCTGACCCATGAAGACCATTAAAATTTAATTTAAATAAAAAAAAGTCGATAAATAAAAACATATCTATAAAATACTGGGTGGTACATTTTTACAACTTTATAATTGTTACTTTTGGAGGAGATGAAAAAAAAGTCGGCTTATATTGAATGGGAAGTCATGGAGAAAGCATTCAAATCACATTTTAGAAACTTAAGTTTAATAGGTCTTTTCACGTTTTAATCAGGCGTAGGTAGGCAGCTTGAATAAGCAGATAGGTAGCTATAATAAAGGGTTATAAAAAACTAGACTATAGTAGTAGCGCCGTTTATTAGTTTTATAACGATTCAGGATTATGAATTTTTGATAAAGGGTGGTCTTGCAATTATTTAAGAGAATCTTCCACGTTCACACCAAAATTATAAAACATTTTAATTTGAAAATTTAATGCGAAAGAACAAAACATGGTAGTTTATAATCGGTATATGTGCTTTTTACTTGCGATATATATATATAGGTATTAGGTACTTATTACTATATGGCAAGTTATGGATTAAAAAAAAAATTGAACTCGGGATTGTGATCAAAGTTGACATTACGATGTTAGCGAAGTCGAAAAAACTGGGTTTCACAATATTGTTCGTCTGTCTGTCTGTCCTTTCGGCTGCAGCCTAAACGGGTCGGTCGATTTTCTTCAAAGTTGTTACTTAGCGTTTTTTGGGCATTCCTCCCACACGTTTTTTTCATTTTTTTGAGACCAAAAATAACGGTAACTGCCGTACAAATATTTTTAACATAAAATTAAAATCTTAATATTTTTAAAAAACGTGCCCACAACTTTTTTACAAAAATTGTTGCCTTTTTGTAAAAAAAAATTACTGAATTTTTTTTTAAAAAGTTGTGGGCACGTTTTTTAAAAAAATTAAGATTTTCATTTTATGTTAAAAATATTTATAAAAAAAATCCGAAAAATGGTTGAAAATGGTACCTCCCTCTCATAGAACTATTTTTTTGTTTTCGATTTTATCAAAAACAGTTCAACTGATATTAATCATTTTTTTTTTATAGAGAATGTCTTAAAATTTTGTACCTATACCAAAATTAAAAAAAAAATTTGTTTTGAATTTTTAAAAAAAAGTTAAAAAATTTTATTTTAAGAACTTAATAATTCAAAAACGACTCGATCAGTTTTTATTAAACATGACATCTAGCAGTTTTTTAACATTATCTAGCAGATTTTATATTAAAATTATTCTTATAACCAAAAATAACGGTAAACAAATCTTTAAAAACCGGTATTGAAAATCTCATATTTCTCAAAAACGGCTCCTACGATTTTGATTAAAATTTTTGTGTGATCTAATATTTATACGATCTACCATATTAATGAAAAAAAAAAAAATTCCACGGTTTAAAAATGGTATCTCTCATAGAACCATTTTTTTGATTTTCGACTATCTCATTATCAGTTGAACTGATTTTAATGAAGTTTTTGCACAAAAATTTTGAAAAGAATAAATTATTGATTTAAAAAAAAAAAAAATTCAAAATTGTTTTTTGAAAATTCCATATTTCGAAAATGGGTAGATGACATTTTTTTAAATTAATTTTTTAACCCCGCATTAATAAAGGCTAAAAATTTGCGTACCATTTTTTTCTTTATAATTTTTTCAAAATTTTATATCTATATAAAAAAATATTTTTTTTTAAAAACCGCTCCAACGATTTTCAATTATTTTTCTCATAAATTGAAATTTCCTTAAGAAATCGGATGATGTACATCGCATTGGTGTCAAAACAATTTCAGAGGTTGTTTAATCAATTTATGTTTAATTACATATTTTTTTTTTATAATTTTTCAGTTTAAACTGTAAGTTCCATGCATATTTGCAACACGGTGCTATATTTTGTTCATAAATAAATGTTTCTAATCGCTTAATAATGCCTTGAACTTAACTACGTTTTAAGCAGGTGGTATACGGTATAGGCTCCCATAGCTAATTTATTTCTTTTATAAGATAAGTAAAGTTTTTGATATATTAAAACTTTAAAAACACAGTGTGATCGCACACAAGAGCAAGTTCGTGCAAACCAGTCGGGCATTAATTTTTTTTTTTCATTGAATAAAAATTCATTTTCAAAATTTTTAAATTCTATAATGTTAAGACTTTTCAGGAGCACCCGGTTGTAAAATTGAAACGCCATTGGCCAAGCTATATGAAAATTGAGAATAACTAAAGCATAAGGCAATTTTGTAATTTAATCAAAATCGTTAGATCCGTTTTCGTGAAAATTTATAAGAGATGGCCAGTCTATTTCAACTAAAACAAAAATGCGAATAACATAAAAACGCTTTGTACCACATTTTAAGTAACACCTAGATGCAACTTATATTGGACGCTTTTTTACCTAGAATAAGTGCTAAACAATGACAAACCAAAGAACGAAAACTATAAAACCAATATGCTGGAATCTGAGGCAAAAAAAAAAAAAAGAGCTAATTGTTTGAGCAATCATTTTAGTGGAGCGAGAATTTTAAATTTGGCAATCGTTGGGGTAGCAACCGATAACTATAACTTAGAAGAGACTGGTTAATCCCAGTCTATCGGAATTGTTCGTCGCAACATGGCCGACATCAGCTCTTTCTGCTCATTGACGTCTGCAGCACAATGGCTGTTTGTAACTAACTTTGTATTGGTCTCAACCGGGGGCATAAAACAATCAAAATAAGAATAAGGGACTTCGTGGTTCTTGTCTAAGGAACATCCAAACACGTCACACCTGTTTCATGAGGGATCTTGTCCGGGAAGTAGTTGGCTATGCTCCTTACGAAAAAAGAACTATGAAATTATTGAAGGTATTCAAGGATAAGCGTGCTTCTTTGAAATTCTTGAAGCACCGATTGGAACACACATCCGCGCCAAGAGGAAGCGTGAAGAACTTTCCAACATCCTTACTTAAATGAGGAAGACCCAAGCTCATGTTAAGTAATTTTTTTAAAACCTGAAGTTAGAAATAAAAATGTGTTGAAAAGAAAAAAAAATACCAACTAAATCTGTCAAGGTTTTTCAAGATTTCGTAAACCAACTTCTAAATATTATTACGTTATTATTTAATGTTTTTCTGTTCTGTTTTTTTTTTTTTTTTTCCGTCTCACTATTCGCCTTACAGTGTCTAATAGATCGCACCATTTGCAAACAGTAAGATAGTTTGACTTTTTCTACTTTTCAGTTTGTTTCTGAAGGTAAATTTTGCCTTAAAATATACTCAGAGTTTGGTTAAGATTGCTTGAAAACATTCAGAGATATACTAATTTAAAAGAAAAGTATGTTAGCACCTTTCCTCTACATATATCCGAGACTTGAGCGATAAGTAAAATGCACTTCTAAGCCTCATTTCCCAGAAAAGTGTTCTTGGTGAGCAAGTGCAATTTCAGAGATGCTATGCTATCACTAACTGTACGTGATCAACCTCATAATAAATACAGTGAAAGACATAAAATTCGGCAGAAGCAGGTGGCCTGATAACTAAGTTCGTGTGATCGAAACCTTCAAGTTTTAATTTTTTAAAACACAACTTACTGAATACTAAATTATGTGAAATGATGAACCGAATTTTCATTTAAAACTACAACTCTGACCTCTATTACGATAGTCAATTATAAAATGGATAGTTGGGACATTAAAAATCAATTTATAAAAAACTGATCAAATGTTTGGTGATAGATTTCAATTTTCTTGCTATTTACCATCCTCAATTCTTAAATATGGATTTTCAATATTTATATCAACAATCAATAATTGACAATAGAAATAGAGTTGTCTGGTCTAGAGGATCTGATTAACAAAAAACAAGCTCTTGGCAATTAGACGGAACAATTTTGTACAAAATATTCGTCTACTCTATTAATAGGAAGTCCGATTAGCTATACCCAAACTTATAAGTCCATAACCATAACCAGGATATTATTGTAGATGGCCTGCGAACCGATCTATTCAAACCAGCTGCAGCGGGAAATAACTTGCAGTTAAGCACCAACTTATATATAAAAAGTATTTTTCACAGCTCTTCTTCCGACTTCTATATTAAATTGAAATCATTTAGCATTCTGACATGTTTTCTCTAAAACACCATTCCGTTGCAATTATCACCTGCACCTTTTTACATATAATGTGCAACACCGCACCACACCATGTCTAAAGCAAACAACAAATTTTGTTGGTTAAACAAAGTATTAGCAGGCCATTCATTGCCATTACTTATACAAAATTCACACACAATAGGTAACAAAAAAAAAATAGTAAAAAAATAAATAGATTTGTCCAAGTTCCACAAGCCCACTCTTTGTATAGCTATAATGTAACTATAAGGCACAAAAGTGGTATAACAAAGTGAATGGTATTTTTCTCTTCAGATTCCAATTGAACAAAAGCAGGTATATGTATATGGTCAAGGTTTATAAACACCTAACCATTTCTGAAATTAATTTATCACACCTCGCACGGATACATACTTTGTCGAAGAAAGATTGCCTCTTTAAAAGCCATTGCGCTTGCGCTTGAAAAAATACAAGAAATACAAAATCCCGAAATTTATTGCATTTTCTTGTTGCAAGTTGCAATTTGTATAACCTTAAAGTTTGCGTCGGCAGCGGCAGTGTCAAGATTGGTTGTGAAATATCCGCAAAAGAAAAACACCACACCACACCACGCCACGCCACGCCCCCTTTGCCATCCACATGACGAACTCACAAATTCAATTTGTTTGGATTTATTTTGGTTTTGTTTTTAGCTTTGCAATATGGATATGACTTTTTAATCATGATGCATGCGCCACCTGGTGGTTGGGTTCAACATCTCAACACCACCCTATATATGCTGGTGGTTATAATGTTCCTTTTGGCCTTCGAATAATTTATTACTTTTCGTCGAATTGGTAATAAATTTTAGCAGCCAAGACCAACAACGGTAACAACTCACTTGGTGGTTCGTTCTTTGGCTGCGCATGCGCGCCCATCTATATTGCTTCGTGAATTAATGTACCGTTTCTATATTGCAGCAGGTTGCACTTGTACTGTGCTGTGCTGTGCTGATGGTGCGACTGTCTGGAACAAATTGGCAAGTTAACGCCGACACCACCTTCAACCGCCAACTCACTGATGACGATGCCGGGCCGTGGCTGAGGCCAATTTTAATTACTCTGAATAATTAGTGTCAGAGTTCACTCGATGTACCGGTAGATGGCTCTGCCAAAATAAGAGATTCATCGAGGATGTTAGCTGCCATCTGTTGGTGGGATTTTCGTACTTTTACTGCGCACTGTGATGGTTGTTTAATTAATTATACTAAAGTCCTCCTCTTTTACCGCTTTCGCTTGTTTTTTTTTTTGCTCATTTAATTTAAATTTTTTTTTAATCTCTGCTGACATTTTGTTCGTGAGATGGAAATTCAAATTCGGATTTTTCCTTTCTCATAATATTCATAGATAGATTTGTATCTTATTTTTCGTTTCAGCTTATATTTATACGGTAACACTGGGGTTATTAATAATTCTACCATCATCTTGAGGGAATTCTGATGTTAATGTCAGATGAAATCAGTGTTGTAGTGTTGAATGGCAATTCTTTTAGGTACCTTTACCTACGTTCATCAACAAAAACAACACCGAACAGAGCTGGATGAGGTCATGTTTGATGTCATTTTGACGTAACTTCTTTTGTATTGCGGTGTAAAATCATTGTCGTGCCTCACCGCCATCTTATACATGTATATGTATATTGAATGGATAGAATTTCGCAAATTTACATGGGTTTACACGGAGACTGTTGTTGTTGTTTATTTTTAGTTATAGAGATTCATATGCGGATCTTGGTGGTTGTGTTGGTTGTTGTTGTTGTTTTTTTTTTTTTTTTTGTGGATGAGGTCAGAGTTTGTCTGCCAGAGCATCGTATCTGATAGGTAGACATGGAAACACTATGGCGCGCATTTGATGTTATTTGAATTTTAAACATAAAAATCTTGATTTTTTTTTTTAAGTTAGTTCTTTTTTGTTGTTGTTTTTGCGAAAGGTCTAATGAGAGTTTATGATCTTTGTCCTCGCACATTTTGGTTGTTTTCACGTTTATAATTTTTTCCACTTGCTGTTGCGGTTTAAATTATATTTGTCGATGACATTTTCACAAAAATCTAAAAAAATGAAATGAAAAGTTGATGCAAGAAAATATCAGGAGCGTTTTAAATACTTGACAGCTGCTTTAAAGACTTAGGTTAGATTTTAAACTTAATTTTTTAAACTTCATCATGGAGATTTTATATAATCTTCAAAAAATTTAAGTTTAAATATTAAATGTAAAAAAAGTTAAATTTTCGATGGCTTGTCTGGAAGTAAAATTGAAAAAAAAAAAATGAAGGTCGTAGTTATTGATCGCACAGTTGTCCACTTGGTAGGTATGATCAAGTGGAAAAAAAACTGCATTTAAACTGAACCAATAAACCAATTTTGATTTGTAGGTGCGATATAATGAATGATATGCAAAATTAACATAATGAATTTCCGCCCACGGCTCCACCTACTTTTAAAAAAATTTTATGTCATAGATTAGGTTAGGTTAGGAGGGGCGTGCCCAGCTCTGAGGCTGTTGCGTACACGGGGGCCTATTGGTCCATTGTGATCCCCTATAACAGAGATAACACCTAAACAAGTGATTGACATGGACTGGTTCATTTACGAACCAGCCCGCGCTTTCTATATATTTCCTCATGTTTGCCATTGAGACCTGCACTAGATCTTCCAGTTCTCCAAGAAACCTTTTTCCAAGATAACCGAGGCGATTTGTTTGGAAGTTTGGACAGTCGCAGAGCAGATGCTTAATGGTTTCTATTTCCTCATCATCCTGACAGCTTTAAGAGAAATCGGGTGCGTATACACTCAATCTAGTGGCCATTGCGCCAGTAGCACAATGTCCCGGTAGTACACCTATCAGGGTTCTAATATTCTTTTTACTCAGCGATAAAACATACTGAGTTTCTTTTTCATTAATTCTATGCCACTTCTAGAGATTACACAATCGTTCCTGGATATCCAGAAGTTGTTGATTTGCTCTTTCGTTATTAGGTCTATCTTCCTTTTGATCATGCCAATCGGGATGTCCGGTCTCGTATCTGATTGGCTGCTACTTTATCTATTTGACATTGACCCTTTCCTTGCATCTGCCATGGCATTCCCTTCTATATTGCTATATCCAGGAACCCAGCAGAGTTTGACTTGGTTATGAGTTTCAAATATTGTTTAATATGTCTCGACATTTTGCAACTGCAAAATGATAAAAATTCGGATTGTTTTTTTAGTATAACTTTTTTTTTTGTTTTAAGAAAATCGGTTTTACTTTCCTTTCAATGTAAACTGTCTGGGCTCGGTAAAATTTGAACACATAATTTCCTTTGGGCCTCTATTTAAGGTCTTTCACTTGAAATGATGAATAAACTAATCGTACTAATAAATACATAACGTGTCGGCTAAATGCGCAAAGCTGCTAAGTCCACTTTAAAATTCAGATTTTGATGTCATTTTATTAAGAAACACATTCTGCACAAATTGTTTTAAACACTTTTGTCCAATGTATCATAGTTGTTGCAGAATCTTGGAGAGAAAATCAGTTTTTGTATGGAGCCTTATGCAATTTTTTTTTATTTTTTGCTCTCCTGTAAAATTTGCGAAAGTGGACTTAGCAGTTTTACGTATGTAGACGACGCACAATAAATAATTTTATAAATCTTGTTACATATTTGTTATCAATTATCATAATTTTCATTTTTTTTTGACGATAATTTTCATTCTTTTCTTTCAGGTAAGAAGTCCAATACTCTTGAATAATTCTTTTTAAAACTGTAAGTTGTAATGATTTTGTGAATGAATTTGATTGAAAGTCTCATTAATATCGAGAATTAAATTTTTGAGAATTTGTAAATTTTTGAGAATTTGTAAATTTTTACTTAATAAAATTAATAGTTTTTTTTTTTATTTTAAAAAAATCTCAACAATTTTTTATTTCCCTCAACAACTTTGTTTGTAAGTCCCACCCACCACCATTAACAATTTCGATAATTTCAGAATCGTTCAAACAACTCTTTCAAGCTTCAGAGATTTATCCAGAAAATAAGACACGTCCCACCACTCCTTTTAAGATTACATATATATCTCAATCTTTTTGAAAGTAGCTCCTGTGAGGTAAATAGTTCAGGAGATCAGCTGTTCTCGCGTTTTCTTTATATTAGCGACATAAGTGTCGGTTGGGTATTGGTAATTATTAATTGGTTGGTAATTATTTTCTATCAAGTTCTGATAAAATTGGTCATATAATATTTCTGTTGAACCAAATTCTGACTGTCCTTGCAAAATATTCACCTTTTATTTCATCCACCAAACTTCCAGTTGTCAATAGTATCAACTTGGAGAAAGTCCACAGTGGGATACTAGGACACATTTTTCTAAGACTAACCGTAATCTGTTACATCTTCCAGCCTTAATAGTTATTTTTGACTAATCGAGATTTAACTGGTGCCACCAATTCAAACAAGTAAAATTAAGTTTAACAGGGCGAAAAGTAAAGATCTCTAAATGTAGCCTTGTGTATGTCCTACTTCTACTTGAAACTATACGAAAATTTTGCTTTAAAAAACGACTGCACAAGACTTTTGAAGACTTACAAATTTAATTTTGAATTTTTTCCTCAAATAATTACCTTAAGTTAGTACATCTAGGCATAAAAGTTAGTGCGTTGAAATATAACTTAAGAGATCTGGGTTCGAATCCAAACAATTGCACCTACAAAATACTTGTTTGCAAGGGTACTGCCTCTTGCCAGGAAGTGACAAACCTCCCTCCAAAATTTCGTTGTAATTCTAAAGTGACTATATCATCTTATAGACGTTCGGATTCACCTAAGAGTTGAAACCACCTCCATTCCTCCGCAAGCGTTATTTATTTGTTTTTTTTTTTTGTCAATTATTTTTTCATAAAAAAAAAAAAACATTTACACAAGCAGCTTAAATTTCTGTTAAGATTTTGTATGAAACGAGCTATTTAAATCGTGTTCTTTAGCCTCTCTTAGGCTACTGTAAATAAAATTACATAAAATGGGTCCAGTTATATCTATCCGTTTCTCTAATTGTCAGATTTTGTTCAAGTTCAATTAAGTATACAACAGTTATAGTTATTCAAAACTCATTTAAGCTAAAATGGCTTTTTCATTTTCAGTGCTAATTTTCAATCTTTAACCTTTACTTACTTCTTTCGTTATAGATACTCGTACATGATAAACATTTTAAATCTTAATTATATTTTTAAATAAACATAACTTACTTTATTTAGTTCATCTACAATCTACTATGTATAATTATTTAGCCGTCCCTGAAATTGTTAAAAGTCCCACGATGGCGTTTATTGCCGCAAAAGTAATTATCAATTAACTTAAAACACATTCGCAATTCGCATTCGAATTCAAGGTAAAAGTTCAAAAAAGTCATAAAAAAAATTGTTTAAAGAAATAAAATAAAACAAAGCCCAAACACCATAATAAAACCATTTGTCTATTTAACAAAAAAATGTATTAACTATTTGTCAAAATATTTGCAAAGTTTCTACTTCAACTTAACATTTTGTTCAATTAATTTTTAATAATTTTGACCCAGAAGTCAAAAAATTTTGCTAATTTACCGCCTAAAGAGTTATTTAATTGGCTCTCTTCAACAGTAAAATTCGAATTGTTTTTTTTTTTTTTTCTTATTTTTATTTCTTTTGTTTTACTGTTCAGAAGAAACTCAACGGTGGTTTCAATGTCAGTCTGTCTTGTCATTTTGAAAACATATCCGCCGGACTCACGTACACATTAAGAAAATGTTTATTGCTCAAAAAAAAAAAAAAAAAAAAATGGCGCCCAACAAAACTCAAGAGTGAGTATAGAGGTAGACATGCTGTAATTTACTTTGCCACAGACTGGACATGGATGATTGAGCCAAAATATTCCTTACAGGAATACGTTGACCTAATTTTATCTTGACAGGATGTTGTTAAAAACAAAAAGCGAACCAACAATTGGCCAGTTGAAAAGAGTTCATCATGGCATTTAGTTTTCGAATGAAAGTTCAATCACCTCAAGGCACAGGCTTATCATCAAAAGAAAAGACGAAGAACCATAAAACTCTTCTCATTTTTTTTATTTTGCGATCACGATCGGAAAATTGTATTCTTCATTTTAACTCATTCTCGATTCCTATCACTTTTTATATGATCCTCGTCGAGGGTTTTTACTTCTTTTTTTTTTTGTTATTTTATTCAATTTGTGCTGACTGTTCAAGGCAGTGGTGGTGGGTTGGTTTAATTTGTTGCAACCATATAACCATGAAAACAGTAAATCACACAGAACAAGATTAAGCTTCATTTTTAATTATAATTTTGTCGGTGCGGCTGCGGCTGCGGCAGCGTTGCGGTAGATGGCGTGGTGGCTATTAATATGAATTTAAGTGAATCATTGATTCGTATGACTTAAAGTATAAGGTGCGTTTGATTTGATAGACATACACAATCTTAAGGTACAGCAAGAGTGGTGTGGGTCGGTCTTGACTCTTGAGGTTCTTATAGAAGCCACATCACTAAAAGGCTTGGCTCGCATCAGACTATTGCCCTGAACATAATTTGTTACAACATAAACAGTTACAACCCGCTTTGATATATACACAACCATGCCAAGCGAGTATTACAAAATTGGTAAATGTTTGTTGCGTGGGAATACAAAAGTAATGCTTAGTTTTTGTGCACTGACTCTATATATATAAAGCTGCCATCAGGGGTGATTTGTATTTTTAATGAAAATTAATTGATCCCAGCATATTACCGCCAACCTGTTGTCTGTGTTGTCTATGTGCCAGTCAGCCAGCCAGCCAACTCTATAATGTATAGCCGGCCGGAGATCTTTTGGAACTGATGGCCTGGGAGCATTTGTGCAAAGCTTAATGATTCTAAATGTTTTCCAAATTTGTTCGTGTCAATAGGTGTTGTGGATGGATATTTTTCTTTAAAGAGTTTTTTTTTTAATTTTATTTGCCAATAACGTGGGTGGGAAGTCTATAGGCTTACAAGTCTCATTAAACGAAATGTAGCTGTGTGCAATTTTTAAATGGGTTTTGTAATATACAATTACAAGTTATCGAGCGCAAAAAAGCTTTTTATAATGAGTTTGTGTATTTGCAGTTATAACAGACTGTTTTGTAATCGCTTTAGACTTGGATTTGTAAAATTTTGATTGATGCTTGAATTATATTTGGAAACTTGGGTTTTATCAGCGCCGCCGCCGCCGCCGTTTTGATTGCTTAGTTGAGAGTGATGATTTAAAGATGAGAACTGAAAATGGTGTCATAGTCATTTTCGTTGGATTTTGTGGCCCAGAAAAATGATTCATACTCATAAGGGTCCTTCTAAACTGTTTCAAAATTTTATGTTAAGTGGAAAAAACACGAATGTTTTTTTTTTAATGTTCAGTATAGAACTATTACGTTGCTAGCAGTTTTGAAAAAAAAAACTTAAATTTTGAAAATTTATTCCAACAATGTGCACTTTCATTTACTTCTCTATGTACAGAATAATTTCGCAAGAATGAAATTACTTTGCTAAAAGTTTTGGATATAAAAAAAATAAATTTCACCAATTTTTTGCAATAAAAGTTCATTGATTTTTTAATTATTCTAGTGTTGAAATAAAGCCTTAAAAAACAATTTCGAAAAATAATTCGAATTGCTTTGCAATAAGTTTTGGAAAAAATTGATATTTAGCAAAAAATGAAAAGGAAATTTCGAAAATTTATTGCAACTTCACTTTCCTTTTCGTTAATTTCAATTTATTTTCCAATGAAATAATACTATAATACTTAATTATTGTAATCTTGAAATTAAGTTTTTAATAGGTATGTAATAATTTCGCAAAAATGAAAATTACTTTGCAGTTGTGGAAAAAGAATTCAATTTTGGAAAAAATTGAAATTTCGCAAATTGTATGCAATGAAAGTTCATTGATTTTTTAATTATACTAATATTAAAATAAAGTCTTCAATAGGTATGAAAATATTTCGCAATAATGCGAATTACTTTGTAAAACGTTTCGGAAAAAAATTAAATTTTGCAAATTTATTGCAAAAAAAAAATGTACCTTCTGTCCATTTTGTTATTTTCATTGTTCTAATGTTGAAATTTATAATTTCCCAAACATGAACATAATTTCGCAATTTTGGATAAACAATTTAATTTTGCACAAAAAAAAATAAATTCGCTAATTTCAATAGAAGTTAATTGATTTTTGAATTATTTTAATGTTGCAATAAAGTCTTCAATAGGTATAAAACAATTTCGCAGAAATGCGAAATACTTTGCAAAGAGTTCTGGAAAAAAAATTCAAACTTCCCAAAAAAAAAAAAAATTACATGAAATTTCGCAAATTTATTGCAATAAAAGTTCATTTTCCTTTTTGTAATTTACTCTAAATTGGAGTGTAGCTCGACCATGGGAAAAAATTGTAAAGTACCTAAATTTCTAGAAATGTAGATATTATTTTCCATTTTTTTATTTTGATATTTTACAAAGCTCCATTTTTCCAAGATGTCAAATGTTAATTAGACCAAATTGTAAAAAAAAAAACTTTGCCCTCGACAAACTGCATTTTTCCTAAAGCAACAAAATCATTTCCATATGATTTCCATATAAGTACAATCCACACTTGCAGTAACATTCACCAGTATCTCATCATCATGCGGCTGGCGGCGCTGCGGCGAGCGGTCGGCCGGCCGGCCTACATCTATATGTACCTTAATTCATGCTGCAACAAATTCGAACACCCTGGGAGGGCAATAAAAACATCAAAACACATTGCAACTGGGTACAGCATTCGAACAACTTTATCCATTGCTCTAAAATGAAACCCAATAAACCGTAAATAGTAAAACCAATGAAGACTTTTTTTGCCCAAAACAAATTTCGATTGCAATCTTAGCAAAAAAAATCAAAAAAAAAAAAACAGAAAATTTGAATCAAAACATATTTTTCTCTTCTATTGCATTTGCGATTTGCAAGCGCCCCTTTAACTTCACATTTTCAAACTATATATTTTGCAAACCCACAGAGTTGGTGGTGATGCAGAATGTGTATTCAAGAAGTTGAAATTATTATGATTTCATAATAACCAAACACATTCATCCTTAGATTATATAGGATACATATGTGAAATGTGCAACAAAAACCGCCATGGGGTATCCGCGATCGTCTGTAGTTTTTTGCGGAAGTTGGAGCTCATATTATACAAATTTGCATGCCACAACAAATCGCGGTCTCCAGTTTAAAAATGTTTCACCAAAGAATAATCCAAGAATATGTATTTAGTCATGCGATACGTCTGTTTATTTGTTCGTCGTGGTGGTGTTGGTCGCATCGCGTCGGTCGGTCGTTGCAAAGAGAAAGTTTTTTTTTTCTTTTTCATTTTGACTGTTTAATTGAAAATTGTTCATCATGTTGCGTCAAATGTATGTCTAATGTCCATTATAATGTACATGTATGTTGCTTGTGGCGAGAGTTATGCGGGGGTTTTTCCTTTGAAGAAGATAATCTTCTTCTGCTTTGTCTATAATTTTAATTCAAATTTTGCTTGTTATGCTTAAAAATCGATCAACCATTAGATTCGATTGATTGCGAATAAGTGATCGCATCGCTGCGCAATGGACAGCGGGGGTTGACCCAGTGTTACCTTACTATCAAAAAATATAATATAATGAAATTTTGAATAGTTCGCAAAATGTTTAACCTTTTTGAATGTCACTTTGCGAAAATTCATTTTTTTTAACTGCGCATTTTTGCAAAATTATTCTATACCTATTGAAGACTTAATTTCAAAATTGGAATTAAAGTGAAATTAATGAAAAGAAGAGTGAACTTTTATTGTAATAAATTCGCGAAATTTCATTTTCTTTGTGCAAAGTGATTCCTATTTTTGCGAAGTTATTCTTTACTCACTGAAAACTTCATTTTAACATTGCAATAATCAAAAGAATAATGAACTATTATTGAAATATATTTGCGAAATTTCCAGATTTGTGTTTGCAAAGTAATTCGCATTCTTTTCGAAATTATTCTACACCGAATACTTTATTTCAGCATTGATATATTATCGGGAAAGAAATAAGCACGTTTTTTTTCCAATAAATCTGCGAAAATTCAATTTTTTCCAAGACTTTTAAAGTTATTCCCACTTTCGCGAAATTATTCTTTACCCATTGAAAATGTAATTATCAAAAATAAGACCGTAGTTTTTTTTTGCAATAATTTTTGCGAAATTTCAATTTTTTCCAATTTTTTTTGCTAAGTTTTCGCATTTCTATACATATTGAAGACTTTATTTTAATATTGGAATTATTGCAATATTATAATTGAGTAAATAATTTAAATTTTTTTTGTTGCGAAATTTCAGTTTTTTTTTTTGGTGTGGAATTTGAATTTTGTTTTTCCAAATTGGTTTGCAAAGTAATTCCCTTTTTTTGCGAAATAATTTTTTACCTATGGAGGACTTTATTGCAACATTCGAATTATCGAAGAATTCTCAAAATTAGCTATACGGACATTTTGATTTTGTTCAAAATTTTAATAATTTGCAGCTTAGCATTTCTTTTTAAAACTTCGCAGTATATTAACATATTAATAGTGAAATTCAAGAAAAAAACACTGCAAATAAAACAGTTAATTATAACATAAATATGAAGTTAAATTTCTTGTGAATTTTCATGTTCTTTGCAAATAGCAATTTCGCAAATAATTTTAATATTAAAGTAAATGACCGCCTTTCGCTTGCAAATCTTACTGTAGCTTAAAAATTAGCAAAAAAAATAATATTTTTAGAGCTGCCTCATCTAATTATTTAAATTCGCAGGTTTTCCAACTAAGTTTGCAATGACATGCATAAAAATTTATATTTATGGTAGGTACTTTTTGCAAACAAATTTAAATTTTTTACAAAATTGTATTCCAGAAAAATTATACACTCATAAATTCAACCTTAAATTTGAAAATTTTCGAAATTTAAATTAAATTGCAATTGGAATTAAATTTTCTTTTTTATGCGAAATCAACAACTGTTCGCAAAAATATAAGAAGCTTTGCTACACTATTTTATTCTAATTCTATTTCATTTTTTTTTTAATTGCCAAATTTTGTTAGCAAAGCAATCTGCAATTTTCGGAAGTTATTTGCAACTTCGCAAATTTTTTTTATTTCTATCAAAAGCAATTAAATGACATCGCTTGCACATAACCACGTATTAACTTTGAAGCCAACAGTTTGCAAATTAATTTGCAACTTCGCAAAGTTGTTTGCTATCACAATTATAAACCTTGAAAAAATAACAAAATTTAAATGTTTTTATGGTTGCCTCCGCTTAGACCTTCGATACCAAAATATTTGGCATGGCTTTAATAAGATTCATCAAATTTAAAAGTTTTTGTTTTCGAAAAAATTGCGATTTTCTTTTATTATAAAACAATTCACAGTTTTTTTTGCCAACAAATACTCTAGTTTACAATTAAACCTCCAAAAAAATCAATAAAATGGCATCACTTTCGCACATCAAAACTTATAGTAACTCTATTATGTATTATTTGTATTTTACAATCGCGACGCGCTGCGTGCAATACATACGGTACTTGATCATCGGGTATATAGATTCCCGACACAGGAGTCAGGAGTCAGCGCATCATCCAACAACAACAACTCCTCCAGCTGACGACGACGCGACGGCTGTGTTTGTCTGATGTTTGGCCTGGTGCGCAGATCGTGCATAATGTCGATTATGATTAAACAACATTTCATTTTGTCGAAAGAAGAAGGAGTCATCAGTTCCAGGTCTCTTCAGTATGAACCGCTACAATGATGCTGGACATATCTGATGATGACAGCCATACGTGAGCAGTCAAGCCGAAAATATGAAAATTCATCTTCTTTTTTGGTCGTGACGATGATGATGATGATGGAAGAAGGCTTTTTTCAAGTCAACGCAGATGGTATCTATTAGTGCCGGCTTTTGCGGTACCGTAAAGATGATGATGACGATGATGCGAATGTGGAGACGCGACGTCGACGTGTGTTCATTTTCCATTCGTTGTTGTCTTATTTTTATTTTATTTTGCCAAGAGTAGCAAAAGGTCTTGCACGGATAATGTCAATATTTGTTGGAAATGATTTTCTACACATATTCGTTAGTTGATTATGGTTAATCAGCGTGAATGTGTGTAGAAAACGCTCAGATGGTAGCTGTAGTAGCCAGAAAGTACCACCCAAGTATGAATAAGTTATTATTATTTTTTTTTTTTTTTCATTTTCTTGTAGCAGGATAGGTAACATATCTTGTCAAAAAAGAGAATTTGGTAGGCGTTCAACTTTGAACTTTTTCAATGTTTAACATTAAAATAGCAAATTGATTAATTTTTTGTGTTTGGAATTTTTGAGGAATGTTTACCTAAGCTTCAAAGGAGAAATTTTCTATATCTACTCTCTGGGAGATTATTCATAGTCAAATAGACACATTTTTTCGGTAGCATTAATTACATTTCTAAAAACTTGGCGAAAAATTTTTCTCCAGAAACAGGAAGTTCCATAAGTGAAATCAGTATAGAGTAGCGCTAGAAAAAAAAAAGAAAATGAATTCGCTACATTGGGTCAAGGCTTACCTTACAAGAAAAAATTATTAAACTTGTGTCTTTGAATATATCATTTACAACTGCGACCATAATAAGCCCTTCCGATTCAGAACTCATTAATAGACTTATATTAATTATACTCACCTCATTGTAGCAAAGATAAATAAATATAAATCAAATAAAAAAATTGCCAGTCTTACACTCCGGTTCCCTAAATGAGTCCTTCGTTTTGAGCCTTGTCAAAATAGGTGCTCATATATCTCATTTCCGCAAGGCTCATCTTTTGGTATATTAGTTCATTGATCTCAAAAAAGAAATACTTTAAGAGTCAACGACATGCTTTAAGACGCTTTTGTAGGTATACTATATAGGGAAGTAACACAAAATGTATCAAATTTACCATTAAATTGAGACCAACAATTTTTGATATGTTGTTAAGTATGGTTGGTAGATGAAACAAAAAAACAAATTTAGTAACCACGCCCCCTTCGCCCCTTCCCCACTTTTCAACCCTGAATTTTATCAAATTTTTCACAAGATTGATTCAAATGACTTCCTTTGAAATCATATGTTAAGTAATTATTTCGAAGAAACTAAGAATCTTACAAAATACGAAATTTTTTTTTTATATTTTCGGAATTTCATAGCATGGTACTATGGTCCAAAAAAAACTAAAGTCGTGGCAAAAATACATAATCCGATGTTTTTTTTTTTAATTTTTTTGTTTTTTGTTCCTAATAGAAATACATTTATACATATACTATATAGGGCTTCAAAAATAGCAAACAAAAAATATTTTTTTTCATTCTTTCGTTTATAAAACTTTTCAAAGTTGGTTCTTTTTGTTCTAGAGTAAAAAAATTAACAAAAAACTAATTTTTTTATATCCTTTATTGCAATTATGCTATATTCAATGAAAATCTTACTTTTTTTCAATATATCGTGTAAGTTTTATTTGTAAGAAAATTAAAATTACAAATAAAAGAAATTGTTAATATTTTAATAAATATGCAAACCAAAAAAATACTTTTTTATGAGTTTTTGAGGTTTAAAGAAAGCTATAAAAAAAAAGTCTCCCTACATTCTGCAAAAAATTACCAGGATATTTGAGCCTAATTATTTGTTTAACCATATGCAAAAATTGCAGATGCAACTTTTTGCAATGTTTTGAGATAATGAAATTTGCTTTAAAAAGAGGGTGTTCTTGCTTACATTTTGGTCTTAAAATTAAAAGCAAATTTAATTTTGGAAAGTTTGAGTTCTTTCCTTTTTCAAAAGAGCTGAGAACGTGAAATTTTCTTCTTATTTTAATAAAATTACGTTTTTTTGTTATCTTGATCGTAGAAAAATTCGCCCACTTCCATGCCCCTTTTTATGTAAATGGCAATTGTTAAAAGAAATGAACTATCAATCTTGCTGCTGATTGTTATATTGAACATGCAATTTTTGTAATCCGCCCACATTCAATCCTTTTTTTGAATAAATTCCTCCTAAACTTAAAGAATTTTTGAAACTAAAGTAGGAAAATAGGAATGAAAGTTGACCAAAAAAAGAAAATTATAATCCTTAATATTTTTTGTTTCTTAAAACCTGAAAAAAACCTATGAAATGTTGAAAATGATGATCATACTAATGATTTTTTTTTCTAAAAATTCAAATCTATAAGTGATTTAAAAAAGATGTATTAAGTATTCTATTTTATTTTATAAAAAAAATTATTTATTAAAATTTTGGTCCGTTTACTTTTTTCCTACACTTTTTCACATAAATTTGGTCACTTAAACAGTTTATAAGATTAGTCGATGAGCCACAAAATGAACAAAAAAAATATTGTTTAAATAGGTACTTGCTAAAAACATTAAAAATTGGGTCGTTAACTTTATGCATCCACTGTTGTGAGAATTTTATTTTAGAATACCCTGTAAACAATTACAGCCCTATTAATAAAAATACACCATCCGCTCGTAAATACACGTTTTACTTAACACACTAAATATTCAGGTTCTTCTTTCATTTTTGAAAGCTATCTGTCATATCAGTCAGCTTTGAATTGAATTGTGAACGTTAAATTTATCCGCTCGCTGAACACCAAAATTGGTGAGATAAGTTATCCGCTCATTGTCAAATGTAATTTAAGGCTAAAACACTTTTATTATTAAGAATTATAAGTTACATGTGTTAGTGTTGTTTCATATCTATTTTGTGATTATTCATAGGGTTTTTATTATATAGCCGCAGACTTTTTTTTACAAAATTCGTAAAATTTTAGGTGTTTTTAAAGTTTTGCCTTAATTCCTTTCTCTGTTTCTTCCTTTTTCTTAAGAGAATCTTACTTTAGCCTAAGTTTTAGTAACACCATGTGAAACAATTTTCTTAAAATCTATTCTACTATCATTAAAATTTCATTTAGGAAGAAAAAAAAGAAGCAATATCGTCATGCGTTCAAAAGTTGTGATTTTTGCAAACAAAAAAGTCATTTTGGACCCCAGTGGTTCGTTTAAAACTTTTTTGATTGAATTCCTTGCGTTTGGTCTTGCTTTAGTAAAAAAAATTAACAGACTTGTATTTTTGATAGGTTTATCATTTAACACCGCGACTAAAGAAGCTCACAATTATCTATTCGTTTCCACAGCTCATTTAGGTCGCAGTAATTAACAGGGTTTAAGTTGAAATATATACGCCCAATAAATTTGTCTCCAAAATAACACCGCTGACAGTACTAACTAAAAATTTTAAAACAAAACTCAAATATCTCAATGCCCTCATTAAAAAAAAATCGAATTAACTTTTTTGTTCAATAATTACCTCCGACTTGCCCTTATTTACTTATCCGGCTCTTGATCCATGAATGGTCTCTGCCGGAGATGCCTCGCCACTGCACCCTGCAGAAACTTATATAAGACTGATTAACACCAAAGGGCATTTTTTTTTTTTGTCATTAATACCCAGGCCCAAAATTCGTTGAAGTCGATAACATCCTTGTTATATAGCCAAGCCTTTCCAAATTTGACCAAAACATAAACTAAAGCTGTTAAGTAATTCACAAAAATTTTGCAGGGCGTAACTAAGTTTGCATTACTTAAAATTCACGACCATCATGATAGAGTCGCCGCCATGCCATGCCGTCGCGCCGCCGCTAAGTCGAGTCGTATTGGTCGTTGCGCATCCAAATTGCGTTTAAATGAAAGGCTTTTACTGCCGAAATGCGAAATGGTCGACACATCGCGACGGCACGGCGGCGGTAGCGTTGCAGTTTCAATCACACACAACAAAAAAAAAAGAAGAAGAAATAAACCGAAACAAACCCCCTTAAGGCAGGCAGGCATGGCACTCTTACTCAATTCGAGCGAGGGAAAGTGTTGAAAATTTATCACCCGATTCAAACAAATGAGCAATTCTACTTAGGTATATGCCGCAGCAATGTTTCCTTCTGATGCTGTATACCTAGTTTGCCGCAGTTGCATGTTTTTTTTATTTTTTTTTCCGTTGATGTTTGCAAAAAATGCACAAATTTTCACATGCCAAGCGGAACTAAGATGTTACAACAGCGCCGCCGCGGCCGTTGCCGCCACCGCTGCTGTTGCTGCTGCTGTCACTGCTGTTTTCGTCCGCCACCTGACCAAAAGATGGAGTTTTTTTTTTTTGCATAAACAAGCATCAAAAAACTTAAAGATCGAATGAGAGAGAAAGATATATAGGATTGTGCATCATTGGAACAATGCTTTGATTTGAAGGCTTGAGGCATATTCACGGCACACACCAAAAACATTCAAACTTGATGCGCCTGTGGCCTGATGTTCGGTGATGGTGGTGGTGGGCATCCTCTTTGACAAATTACCATCTTGATGCACCCTTGACATGTGGGAATACCTTGCACTTTCAGATGTGACCGTATAGAAAGTTTATCGTTTTTTCTTCTTCTTTTATTTTTGCATAAGTCTTGAGAAAAGTTGAAATCTTGGAAGACGAAAAAAAAGCGGAACCCAAGCCACAAAAATTCAAGGTAATTTGCTGCAAGATCGGATAGAGTTAAGATCGAAGAGGATCTTTTTCACAAGGAATCACCCGCTCCCGAGAGAGTGTTCCATGGAAAAGTTCGTATCTGCATATCTTTAGGTGGCGAGCGAAAAGAAGTGAGCGGTAGAAAAAAAAAAAAAAAAAGAGTGGAAATAATGCCATTCAAACAATCGATTAGTCTAGCCGTCTATATAGTTGAGCCATGAAATTAAGAAAAAACCCAGCGTTTAGACTTCCCGAGGTGTGTGACGGCGGTATTAAGCGCGGGTAGTAATACATCAAAATCCACCACCTCGAGGGGGCATTGTTAGCTGATTTTTTATTTTTTTTTAATCTTTTCCTCAGCCGGTTAGATTTATATCTACTTATCCTGATGGTAGATCGTCGGAAAGAAAAAGAAGCTCGCTATAAATGAAGCCTGTGATTTTTTGTCTAAGCAAATGATTTCGTTTAATTTTCTCGAATGGCCGCATACCATATCACAGATGCGCGATATACTTAGGTACTTTGCCGCCGCTTCTGATGGTAATGATCGGAATGGTTCCGTGCGCGGCGATTTTTTGTTGTTAGCTTAACAACAATGCACCACAATGATGCTGGTTGATTCCGTAAAAGAGTTAAGTTTGTTGTTGGTTTTTATTTTTTTTTTTTGGTTCAACGATGATGGTAGCAAATCACGTCCGCAATCTCATCGACTTAAATGGTAATTTGGATGTGATGCACTTTTACTTTGTACAGCAAGGCACCTTTTTTCTAACCTTCTGCTTAGAGTTGCACGTTTTTTTTTTTTTTTTTTTTTTTTAACTTCTTGTCTCTCAATTGCAATCCAAAGGAGGGGGGAGATAAATTTAGTACCTATCTAAAAAAAAAAAAAATACGAAGTCTATCTAGTCTTTATGAAGACGTTTCCTCAAGTCTCATAGTCCAAACATCAGGTATAAAGTCTTATAACCAATGGCCCAACCAACTACATATAGGGGCGTTGTTAACCGGCAGCATTTGGTCTTTTGTTGATGTCGAAATGGGATTTTAAAAGCTGGCAGTTAAGTCTCTACAGTCAATTGGTTGTAAAGTAATCGTTTTAAAAGTGTAGCAGGTTAATTTTTTAGCATGGGTTTAATGATTGAAAACTGATTGGGTATAGATCTTTGAAGATCATAATAAAGCAGGTGAACTGCAGAAAGAGAAAGTCTGAATGCAGTTGAAGTATTGTTTAAAAATTCTTGAAATTTTTGGAGCAAGTCTTATTGAAAATAACTCTTTTGATCTCTCTGGGACAAGGTTTAATTGTTGAGATGGCTAGCTGAATTATGTAAGGAATTTGAATACCTAAGTATAGTGCTTCCTGAAAAGATGGCATAATATTTTTGTTTTGCCGTAAAGAGGCTTGGTTTCTGAATAGGAAAATAAAATGGTTTTCCGAAATTAAAATTACTGCTCATTCTTGCGTTATTGATTTCATTGAGATTACTTCAGCTACGATACATTTTTTTTCTTATAAGTTTGTGTTGTCAATAATCAATTGAAACTATAATTATTAAAAAGGTATAGTCAGAATTATGTTTATAAACTATCGACTTTTACACTTAAATAAATAAATATATCCAGAAAACCAATATCCCGAAAACCCAAAATCCCGAAAAACCCAAAAGAAAACTCAAATGCCCAAAAAACAGAAAACCCGAACTGTATAAAGCCCAAACCTAGTTCATCATTTATAAAGATTTTGTAAATTTTCAGATGCCATTTTTTCGAATATCCCAAATATGAGGTGTTAACAGTCTCTCGATCCTGACAAAAAAAAACTTTGAAAATTCTTTAAGAAAAATCTATGGTTTACCAATAAAGTACTCAAACTATATTTGACCTGATTTAGTGACCTTTTAGTGTATATTTTTTTCGAATATCCCACAAATGAATCGCAGACAATCTCTACGGTCTTCAAAAAAAAAAATATTTTAAAACTCAAACAAAATTATTTAGCTGACCAAATACTGAAACAAGTTGGCCTTTTATGAGTATATTTAACATATTTTGTTCGAATATCCCACAAATGAGGTGCTAACAATCTCTACTGCTTTGGAAAAAAAACAAAATCTTTAACAATTCATGAAAAAATCGACAAATATTCAATTACTGAAACTAGTTAAAAGTCTGAGGATTAAGTGATCTTTCAGATTAAATATTTTTTATTTTCGAATGTCCCGCAATTGATGTGCGATTCTCTACGATCTTGAAAAACTTAATATATTATATTTTTTAAATCTATGGCTGACCAATTATACTGAAGCCAGTTGAATTTTTATGAATGTTCAGTGGACTTTTCGATGGTTTATTTTTTTTTTCGAATATCCCACATATGAGGTAAAACAATTCCTTGGGTCTTAAAAAAAACTTTAAAAATTCAATAAATAAATATCTATCACTGACCAAATACTGAAATTTGTAATGCAATTTTTGAGGATTAAGTAAATTATCAGTACATATTAATTTTTCGAATATCCCAAAAATGAGGTTAAATCACTTCTATCTTGACAAAAAAAAATTTTAAATATGTGTATTGTGGCACTACTAATCCAACTAGATGAAAAATTTTTATGAAGATTTAATAGCCTATTTGATATTTTTTTCGGAATATCCCACAAATGAATTACTTGTAATCTAAACGTCCTTGTAAAGATGTTAAAAGTTGTTTAGCTGGTAAATTACTCAAAGAAGTTAACCTTTTATGACAATAATATTTTTTCTCGAATATCCCATAAATGAATATCTCTTATTACCTTGAAAAACTTTAACTATTGATTTAAAATTTTTTAAGGCTGAAGAATTACCTACAGAAACTTATATGACAAAATACTGATCTTTTAGATGACTAACTTTTTTCGAATATCCCAAATACTAGTTTCTAAGATCTCAGAGCCTGAAGTCTAAACTATTTAATGGGCTCCATCTTTAAAGTTACTTAGTTTTGTGTGTGTTAAATTTAAATTTTAAAACTTTCCGATGATTGGTTTTGAACCCACACCAAGCCCCATCAAAAGCCGATGTCCCAGGCATTACATTTTATTGGAGGAAGTGAACTATATGTATGCATGATTTCTTTAAAATTGGTTAACTATAGGTAACTTTACCAAGAAATCATAATTCATCTTTTAAATTCACACAAATTCAATCCAAAAAGAATCTCGTTTATTACCCTCAAATCCTGAGCTTCTTATAAGAGAAACACATTTTGATGAATGATTTAAAGATTTTTCTTTGACAAGTACTGTCATCTGTCAAATATATTAAACAAAATGTCACATTTCCTATATTTACAAACTATTAACACCACAAGTCTTCTCTCTTTAATCTTAATGAAATATCTGACAATTTATCAAGATACACTTTCTAATCCACAAGGGTCGCTTATAATGCAGCTGCGGCATTACCCAAAACACGTCAATAAATAAAATCAAAACGCCTCAAGAAAGAAACTTGATTAAATTAAACATACACAAAAAAAAAAGAAGTACAAAAAAAAGTGGGTGGTGTCAAAATCAGCTTAAATGTAGTTCCGATTGTAAAGAAAAACTATTTTAGCCTCTGGCAATTTCTCACCATATAGCCACACGCTCTTAGCTCGCCGAAATAAAATTAATTACTCTCACCTTTAATAAATAATAATAATGTACTCTCACAAGATATAATCTCACTTTTTTTTTATTTTTTTTTTTCGAACAGATCCAAATCAAACGCGTTGAACAGCAACGCGCGACACTTGGGACAAATTTCAGTTTCAATTTCACTTAGGTGGTGTATATAAAACGCACTTTTTCTGTCTTCATTTTCTCATACTTTGTCCCCATCCAACTATACGCTATATTTTATATCAACATAATGAAACCAGTTACGCAGAAAAATGCATAAAATACTGTCAAACTGATTGTCCCACGTGCATTTTTAAGCTGAGAAAAAATTAAGTATGGGTATCTCCATAAACCGGATGATCCATACGAAAACCCGAAAATAAAATAAATTGCGTACATATGGCGGCAGCGGCGCATGTCAAGGCGCCAAAAACGCTTTCGCTCTCTTCACCATCATCACTACTTTTTGCGCCACTGACTGCACTGTCGCTTTACGACGACGACCGCGACGCAACGTTATATACTAACGCCGATTGAAGAATAACGAGTTCGACATGTGTACACTCGCTACTCATGGTAATTGGAAAACAAATTTCGCAATCCATCGATTAATTTGCAATAAAAGATAAACGGAGGCAAACGGAGACACCATCGATTTGTGTTTATATATTAGACGTCTTTGGGGCAAGAAAGCAACAAACAAAAAACACCGCTGCTGTTGCTGCATGCTGCCTCCAGTTTTTTTTGCTGCTGCTGCTGTTGCTGTAAAAATAGCTCTAATGATGTCGCTATCCGCTCAGGTTACAATGCCAACTTACGCATAAATTTTAATCAATCATGTTGTGCGCAGCTTCTGTCTGTGTGGTACAAGCACAGTTATACATGTGGCATTTATGGCATAAATATGGTAGTTAAGGCACCCAGCTCGAGTTCAGCAATCCACAAAAACAAAAAACCTGCAATTTATGTCCACAGAATGAAGGAGTAGGTGGTGGTATTGTCAGCCAAAGCCAACCCAATGTTCGTCCCAACACCCAACCATCAACCATTTTACCATCATCAACATAATCGTTGTTGTTGTTGTTGATGTTGCAGTAATAATCATGGCTATAAATATTATATACGCCGGGCCTATATAACTATCATCTTGCAAGCACATCATCATCAGGTGGGGCTTACATGATTTCATTAACTCTGCATAAATTAGGGACGGCCTGTGCGATGAGGGTTAAGCATCAATTTAAGTTGTTTAAAAGCTATAGACCTAGAGTTACTTACATGAGAAAAAGAGAAAGAGGGAGGGAAAGAGGTTCGAACCATCGAGTTTATAATGAACTCTACCTATATAGGAACGCTCCCAGTTTTTCTTGAAATATATCTTCTTTATTCTTCCAAGACCTTAAAATACGAAAGATATTTTGTCTCTCATCTTGTGATGGGTTCCTCTAGGTTCATCTTTCTTTTGCTCCTAAGGCGTTTTGTGTGCGTTTTTTTTTGTTGTTTCGTTTCTTTGTTTCTAAGCCCATCAACTATCAAAAAGCAATTGTCCATTCTGTGATGTTTGCTTAAAAGTTAAATGACTTTTTAGCCAGCCAGGGCCAATGTAATGTTTATGTACACACGAAGAAAATTACTTCTTCTTCTTCTATTTATAAGATATTTCAAGTCTTTAGCTATAGCCTAGGTTAAGAGTTTGTTGTTGATCCTTGAATCTCCACGCGGGAATGACTTGTACTTACTGGTTAAGAGAACACTTTAGGATGGCCATTAACGGTGTGTGTGGAAAATAATGATGGAAATCTACGGGGGTAATCAAAATCTTGAGGTAGATAATATAATACCTGGGACTTGTACTTTAGGTAAATGGCAACGATCTGAAAGGTTTATAAATAATGGTGATTCTACTGAATTTTTGAAAATTATAAAGAAATTAAACTTCTGACATACTATAAAAGTGTAACACTTGCCAGTAATAATATAACAACAATTATTATAAATACATATTATGAACCCGTGAGGCTTAGGGCCAGTTTCACAGTGAAGTAAGTGTCACTTAAGTGCCAAATATGGAAAACTAATTCCCAATTTCACGGTGTAAACTTATCGGAATAAGTGACACTTAAGTCTCCGATGTTGGCCACTTAAGTTCCCCTAACTTAGGTAGTAAAACTGCGGCTAAAGTGCCAAAATGGGAAAATTAAGTGCCACTTATTTTGTTAAGTGTGCACTGTGAAACTGGCCCTTAAGGTCTTTTAACTGAAACTTGGATTGTAAGGCACAAGTTGCAAAGATAAGAAAGAATTTTTATTGGCAATGGGTAAAAACCCAAGGTGGCTTTCAATTGAAGGTGGGGACCTATAGTATGCTGCCTAGAGTGGGACATGAAACCACACCTATAAGTCAGAATACAAGCACTACCTGCAACCCACAATAGACATGAGTAAAATAGGTGATCAGCATCATTGGAGAATGTCAAGGCGGAATGAAAAATAAGAAAACCGATTGCTTAAGTTTTTAAGTTATACGTCCAAACCAACAAAATTAAGGAAAGAACTCTTAAAAAACTTATTTCTTTCGTTTTAGGCCTGTAAAACAAAGTATAGTAATACACAATGAGGTTTGTAATTTTTACATTATTGACATAGAAAATATCCGATTCGTATGATTCTCCGTAAAAATAATGTCCCATCTAATGAGACATCAGATGGCTTCAATTGTCAGTTATTATCAATTTTTATCAATTAATAAATTGATTATAATCGGAATTCGATATGTAATATTTCAATTGATGCAAATTTTGATTATTGAGAATGATGCAGACTATGAAATATCAAATTTCAATATTTATCAATTTATCATTTGAAAATTTGCAACTTCAATGGTGTAAAAGGTTGGTTCCCTCTTTATGTTTTCATTTCGACCACTAGGTAGGTATCTCACGCCCTTTGTTGTTTGTTTATTAATAAACAACTTTTGCCGAAGAATTAGATATCTTGAACTGTTATTGCCTCAGATGTCATAAGCTATGATTTTACAAGCGATAAAAACAGCATGAAGCAATCCAAAAAGCTTTGGATTTGAATAATTTTAACGCGTCCAAGATTTTGATACGACCGACTTTTGTCGCACAAAACAACGTTGAACGACATATGCAATAAGGGTCTTAATAAAAGCATTTTTCAAAGAGGAAAGCTCTTGAGATTGCTGATACGCATATTGAGTATTTTATAACTTTGAAATTTTGGAACAACAAAATCAAAATGCATTGTGTTTTTGTTTATCGAAAATAAAGGCTTAAATGTACATTTATTACCCAAAAAACTTGAAAATGATTATTCGTAATTTTTAATTTTCTAACAAAACGGAAGTTTATAAAACCATCTCGTTTTTACCATTAAACTTAAAATTAATGAAACCATTGATAATTAACTAAAAATAAATTTAAAACAAGCACAACACAAACCAACAAATTCAAAGGGTTAAAAAAAAACACGTCGTTAAAAAATTGGGTACAAAAGAATCGACTGGTTTAATATTGTTAGATATTGCGAAGGCTTATGACAGAGTGTGGCTTTCAATCCCACTTATCAAAATAGTTGAAAGCTTTTTAGGAAATAGAAATTTTTTAGTTAAAGTACAAAATGACAAATCTTCTATTCAACGTATTGAATTTGGTGTACCTCAAGGCTCAGTACTGAGTCCCATCCTTTTTAATGTTTTTGTTGCTGACTTGCCTGTTCTTGGTGATGACCTTAAACTAGCTATGTTTGCCGATGATACGGCTTTTTTGTGCTCTGATATATTATCTATTTAGATGCGTCTACCAAATGTTGCAATCTTCTCTTAAATGGATATTTTGTCAAATGGAAAATTAAAATTAATCCAGAAAAAAAAAACAAGCAATTAGTTTTACACGACAGAGAAAAGCAGCTTTTTATCGGGAAATATGGCCTTAAATCTTAATTGGGCTCTACATCGATTGGTCCAAGCTTTGTAGATATCTCGGCATTATCATATATATAAAAAGAGCCAAGAAAATCGTTATTCGTAACGACTTTTTCAAATGTCGCCATTTTTTCTTAAAACTATAAATTTGGGATTTAGTAAAAAAAAAATGTATTTAAAAAAAAAAACAAAATTCGCTTTAAGGAATTTGTTTTCGGAAAAATTAATTTCACCTTCTGTTGACGAAGAGAATACTGAGAAGAACTCGTAACTCCAAAATTAGAAAAAAGTTTAAATAAGATTCGTGAGATAGTTTCTTTCGTGTAAAACACGAAATTTCTGAGTTACGAGGTTTGCTAATGCGACCGTTAATTTGGCATTTCATTATAATGCAGATCAAGAAAAATTTTCCCAATTTATGGCTAATTTTCTGACTTTCAGAATTTTGTATATTTGTAATTTTTGGTCTAGAATTTTATGTAGGTACGGTTCATGCGTTCTGTTTGGGAATTCGTACATAAAAATAAAAAGCTATGAATAATTTTTTTTTTTAATTGGTAAAATGTCAAAAATTTAAGTTATTAATAAATAAAATCCTAAGCTCCGCTACTGGATTTGGTAAGTAGAAATAGCGGCCTTGAGAAGGGGTCAAATGCCCCAACTGACAAACAAATTTTTTTGAGTAAATATTTGTTCAAGGGTCACTTGACCATTGAACAAATGCAGTAAAACCCGCTTAAGAGAAACCAGCTTATCTGAAACACTTTTTTCATTCCCGAGTATTTGCCGACCAATTGCCTTTATAACACTCCGCTTAAGCGAAACTCGCTTAAGTGAATAACCCGGATACCTGAAACATATTTTCAGTTAAATTTAATATTTTTCATTGAAAAAAACTCTCTTAAGTGAAAAAAAATTTAATAGAACAGATCAAAAAAATTTGCTGAACGCTTTTACTTCTTTTTTATTTTTCACCTCCATCAAATTTTCATCACGAAAATGACATTTGAATTTCTGATTTGTCAGAATCATTTTTGGAATTTTTAAATCCGCTTACGTGCAAATTTTTGTTCGCCTACCCGGACTCCGCTTAAGTGAAAGAAAGACTGTGACATTTTGCAGTTCCTCTTTAGCGGGTTTTACTGTATTCCGGTTCCAGTTCAACTTCAAGAAGTGTTTCCGGAATTGTTATTCTCACTTCTGAGTACTTGTAGAACTATATTTTTGTATACAATTATAGTAGCTTATAAGTTATTTCTAGAAAACTGAATTAAAGGAGCTTTAACAGAATGTTGTATGTTTAGTCTGTTGGATTTTTCTGCCTCAAAGAAGATGTAGAGATTGTTGCCGCATAAGTACGTTAAAGCCCGAATCAATAGGATCCCCCATTGCAAACCATCTCATCGGAAATAAACAAAGAATCTAACCTTCAAACTATATCGATTCCTCAAGTAACTTATAATTCATGATGACTGCTCTGCATCTAAGAGATTGAAGGTTAAAAATTACTCAATTCTTTCATCATGAATCGGAAGTTGATTAAAGGTACATTAACTAACCTAACGAGCTTGAAAACAAAAAAATTTAAACTTCACCAACAAAACAAAAAAACAAAGAACAATTCCCACTGTGTTGAATCTTGATGATGATGTCATTATTCAAAATTCATTGTTTTATAAAACCCAACCTTTAAAGAAAAGAAAAAAAAAAAACACCTCAAGCTAGACTAATTGACCAGCCGCACCTGCAGCTATTCAAACAAACATACATCCCATCGAAGTAACTTAACCATCTCGTCTAGAATGCTCCATCAACTATCAACAGTTTCACAACTTCTCTAAAATAATAACCGCAACTATAATTACTGCCAATTATTCCAATATCCACCTTCATGATGACGACGACCCCCGCTGGCTATTTATATACTAATTCCGTTCATGTTCAAATAAACACTTTTAATGGTACATTCGTGATTTGGGGATAGGTTTAAGAATCATAGTTTTTTTTCCATTTTGTTTGATTTGGCCAATTGAATGAGACAAATCAACTGCTGCTCAACACCGTCAACCCTTCAAGCTTTTCTTGGTAATTTCCATGAGTCGCAATCAAATTAATTTGCCTATCCACCTCAATTAGCCAGAAAATGGTTTTCCCATGGCATTTTTTTTGTTTTCCATCTATCTAGGCTTCCTTCAAACCACATATTGAGCCTCATCATCCGGCACTTTGTTCGTTAAATCGAAAGTTTACGTAAACACTAACTTCGCCATACGAGTACACTCTTATTCCGCCACCAGGGGGTTATTTTTTATTCCCAAGTGTACTTTCTATGTTCAATTGGCGTTAATTATCTATTTATCGATTGACCTATAAGGCGGCGCGGCGGTATGGCGGCTGACGTTGAATGGGTCTAATCCTTCTTTCACTCAATGTCCACCTTAATCGGATCACATGAGCGAATTTTATCTATTTGCATAGATCTAATCGATCACGATATCGATTTTTGCAAATTTGCATACCCAGCGCGCACACACATCTCTAGTTGCTGAGAGGGAGATAGTGATGTGACTGTTTAGCATGGGATAGTGATGTGCTCTACTTTCATTTGACATATTATTGGCGGCAGCGGTGGTGTTGGTTAAACCTGAACGAAACACAAATTATACAAAAAAAAAAAAACGGGACATGGTTCATACAAATGAGCATCAGAGGACAAGAAAATATAGTGTTAGGTTTCTGGGCGCATTTTCTCCATTTCGTGGTTTATAGGTTTTTCTTGAATTTTTTCCTCTCAAAGTGTCACTCATCGAATAAATTTTCTTCTTATAATCCGATATTTGATTGATATTGAATATGAAAACCCGGAAAGTTTGTTATCCAATGCAGCACCATCCAAATGAAAGGCTTTAATTTTTCTTCCACCTCTCTAATTTTGTGGTCTTTAAACTCAAGGAAATGTAAAAGGTTTGTTTATTTATTATTTTTTTATTTCTTGTGTGGAGAAAAAATGACTAAAATCATGTTAAATTTACGCCCATAAAAGGGAAAAGAATTCCGCCATAGGGTAATATGCAATGTGGTCTTTTGCATTTGCAGGTGTTACGTACCTACTGCCATCTGTATGTGTAAAATAAAAAGTGTGCATCAATCAGTTTGACACTCTTTTTTGACATATTCCGCCTCCACTTTTTTTTGTATTTTTGACAGACTCTTAAACGATTGTTTGATGGCACCCAGCAATGATGGATAAGTCTTAAATGTTTATAATTTTTTTGTTGTTGGTAAAACCATGATGGCAATTCTTTTTTGTTTTTGTCATCATAAATATGGATAACATTTTTGTGTATGATGGTTTTTTTCTTTTTAAATTTGAATTTGAATTTTATGATGCTACTGATGGTTTTATGTTTAAATAAACGATTATTTTGACATTTATTGACTACGATGGTTTTTGAATTTTAAATGACTTTGAACATACATACATATGTAGCTAATATTTAAATCCAATTGGAATGCTTGACACAGTGATATTTTGAGTTTTATTTTTAATAATTTCCACACGTAATGATCAAGTGTAGCATTTAATTCGCGGGAATAGGTTGGAATATTTTTGTGTGTGTGATTATGATGGATGAATGTTAATGTGTGATTGATGGAATTCATATAGAAAAAATCATGAATGCATGAACATTTTTAATTATATACATAAGAAAAAAAAAATAAATGTGAATTTAACTGATTTTTGTTTTATTTCTTTTTTTTTCCAGGTAAGTTGAACAACTGTCATGATGGCGAAGATTGATGTACAAAAATAATGCAAATATGAACCAGAAGTCGCAATTGAGTAGTTGAAATATTGAAGTAGAGTTTTGACTTTTATGGATCAAAGCTATAATGTGGTTTGATATTGCAAATTTATACTAATGGTTCAGTAACATTATGATATCCTAAAGTGTTAAGAGAGAAAGTGCGGAAAAAGTAAAAATTTAATTTTTTCTTAGATTTTTTTTATTTATAAAAAAATACTTTTAAAATGTTTAAATGTCATATAAATTATAGATACAGTTTTAAAAGTTGTAACAAAATTATTTTAGTTGTTAACGAAGTGTACCTACAGTAATAACGCAAAAAAATGGCAATTTCCTTAAAAAAAAACTGTAAAATGTTATTTCCGTTATGTGATTTTTTTTTGATAAAAACCTGCAACGCTCTTTTATTGCAAACACTTGAAACATTATAATTACAAAGTTTAATCAAAATCGTTGAAGTCATTTTCGAGAAACCATTTCTGAATTCTTGTATCCTTTGAGGACCTTGTAAAAGGAAATCTTAGCAAAGCACTTTTGGAATTTGATTTTCATCTTTCTTATTTATTTAAGATGGTGGTACAGCCCGGTGTGAACTTGGATCCGAACCAACCAACTGTTACAGCCAGATCGGTCCATAGTTGCTAGTTGTCTCCAGTTGATTTAAGTCTTTTTTGACTTGGGTGCGTTACCTGAGTTAAAGTCTTCATCTATTGCGCAATCCTTTCTCTCGCGGTTAGATTCCAAGACTTTCTGAGATGGAGCATTGGTTTCCGTCTATTGTATATTTCGCAATCAATTTTCGTGGATGGGACCAATTTTCGACCATATCAAAACATTGCTGAATTTTTCTGAAGATACGATGCGAAATAATTCTAAATTTGGACCCGTTCTATATGTGAATCATCGCATACGCGAAAGGCTGAGTTAGAAATGCGTATCAGATTCTTAATATAAATGTTAATGAAGATCTGTGATTTAATACTAAAATTTTCTATTTGCCATCCTTAATTGTTAACTTTAAAGAATGTTTGGATCCGAGTTTTCGAGTCAATCAAACATATGGAGGGTTTACGCCATCTTGATGTGTTACCATTTTCTCAACGGGGAAGGTAGAGAAATTTCGTTTCCAATCAATAGATCTCATAACTATACGAAAGCCAGAAATATATGTGTATTGAAAAATTTGAAAAAATCTACGAATCAAGATGAGCCGTCTTTGAACCAAAACCGGAATGTATAGACGTTTAAGAAATAATTTTTTTATTTGTTCTTGGAGTTTGAAAATAAAATTAAAAATGTTTTTTCCGTGTTTATAAGGAATTATTAGTTTATACCTTGTATGAAATTTTTTAAAACAAACATTTTCGAGGATAAATTTTTGGTAGTTTTTGATTTTTATTTTTTTAATGGATGCGTTTAAAAATATTTAATTTCATATATAAAATATCCCACGTAGTTTTGAATGCAGAATCTTGCAGGTTTGCCAGAAAATTAATTTTTTTCTGAAATAGCACCCTGCTTTGGATACTTGACAAGAAAATTGTTTAATACCGTTTGGTATAGGTATACATGATATTTTTTTTTTACCTATTTGGATTGTTTAACCATTTATACTAGAGCCTACGATTCAGTCCGTGTATTTGAAAAACATGGGTACACGGACTCCGTGTAATTATTACACGCAAATAAAAATCCGTTCTCTTAAAACACGTGTATTTATTTGCTTAATATCCGTGTATCCGGATATGAAGCATACACGGATCTTTATTACACGGATTCTTAATACACGGAATGGTTTTTGATTTTTATCTTTTCAAGGGGTGGGCTCACAAGCTCAAAATTTTGAGGGATAATGGGTATTATAGATTTTTATTTTTGGTGATTTTCCAAACAAAAAATCGATTTTTAAAGAAAAAATTAAATAATTCTAAATTTAAATCCGCTGACAGATTCTACTACCAAGTCGTTGTCGTATTTTTATCAAAAAAATCCCATAAATTTAGCCCTCTCCAGTGATGATTGGATTATTTAAAATACACGGATCTTCGGATACACGGACACACGGACGCACGGATACACGAAATACACGGATTCAAATCCGGATATTATAAGAACACGTGTATTAGTGTTTTTAAATATCCGTGTAATAGGGAGCTCTAATTAATACCTAACCTAGATTGACATTTTTTATGATCAAACATTTTCTTCACAAAAATCGTAATTGATTATAACTTGTTAAAAATTAAACTCTTTATTTTTTCAATTTTATTTTCAAAATGTAAAGTTTAAAAATCATTTATTCAAAAACTAAGCACTAAAATAACTTAATTGAAAATTACAACTAAAGAATGAATTACTGGCTCTAAAAAGAAAACTATAAAATAACATTGTGAGTGTTGCCGTTGTGTTTTAAAATTCATTTTATATTTTCAATATTAAAGAAGTGCACAAATAAAGTAGGCCAACTTATTACAATCATGTTCATATAATGTACCAATAACAAAAAAAATTGATGCTTTTATCACAAAATGCACAATTTTTGAACTAAGCATGCCCCAGTGTATAGAAAAGTAAAACCCTTAATTAACTCTTCCGATTGGTTTATTTCCAAAACGGTTATTTTTATCAAAAAAAGAATGTTAATATTTTTTGTACGAAATTTTCTAAGCTACAAATTAGTCCCTGACATATTTTCTGTACCACTTACCATTTGGAAGTTATTCCTGAAAAACCATTTTGGCGGGCCTTCAACCCTCGTAAAATTGTTAGCGGCGCTCATATCGATGGGGACTTTTGACAGTTTCTTAAGAACACCATAAGGAGACTTTATATCAACATGGACCAAAATCGAGCTTTCCGGCTATTATTTCCTAATTGGGCTGTTTTTATGGCTTTATTGACGTGTCTACTAGGTATATATATGCCATATGGGGCAACTAATTGCTATGGTGCCCGCGTTTCAATACATCACATTACACTCGAATTGCAGGAAGTCCCCAAAAATTATGTGTCTAGCTATGATACATTCACTTATACAGAAAAATGCATGCATCACTGCAAGCAGCACTGCTGAGTTATGATTTTTGTACCACTCTGCTATAGGATGTTTTATTTTTTTCTTATTAAATTTAACTTGCAATTATTAAAAGTTCAAACACTCTTAAAAAAACTGCCCGAAAAAAAAATACTGAATGCCATAAAAGAAAAATTCGATATTATTTTTTGAATATGCGTAAACCCTTTGATTGGATTTTGGAGCCCCATTAAAAAAATCACCGTTGACTTCAGAAGTGTCCAAACAAAGGTATCCGAGATTTTTGAGTGAACTTAACCAAATTGTATAAAATTCATACCACATTCGCTCTAATGATGTCTCAAACTATTTTGGCCTTATGTCCCGTTTCAAAAGCGCCTAAAAAACAAACTTTTAAAATTTGATATTATGTAACTTTTTTGTAAGTGTCATAAGGTAAAGCACCCATATTTGTGGTGTTACGTAACGTGATCCTATGTCACACCACCGACCGACGCGACGATTAGTTCGATTTATCTTTATATTTTTATATCCATATGTAGGTTTTATTTTTAAATCGTCTAGACATCATAATTTATTAATATAGTTTATCTGACTTAACTTCTAATTTGCATATACTTACATTTATCACGTGCATGTTCTCAACTTTCAATCCGCATATTAATTTTCAATCCGAAAACAACTTCAATACAAATGTGTTTAATAAGATAAACGCACTTTGAGGACATTCACTTACCCAGCAACAACATTATTATTTCATAATCGAATTATCTTCAATGAATGAAATAATTTGCACTGAACTAACAACTATACACGTACCTATACCCTCACCATGTTGCATGATGTATGGAATCTTTGTCTATTCAAGCGCATGAATTTAATTCCATATATTGAAATTGAAATGATGAACATGATGCGGGTTCTTTTTGTAGAAATTACTCAATTATCGTGACAACAACGAAGCTTGTGTTCTGTCAACTAATATAAAATTTAAAAGAAGAGTTCATTTACATTCAAGTGAGACTATTGCACGCTTTGTTTTCAATAAAATTGAAAAAAGAAGAAGAAAATGAAAATGAAAAACACTCTGATTAGTTAGAATAACTTACCTTTATTTACATACCTACCTAACTAATGAAGTTGGCAGAATGGTTTTAAAGTTGGAATAAAATTAAATTTGTGGGAGATTAAATTAAGTCATGGTATTTTTGAATCTACTTACCCTTCATAGTAATCGAATCGGCCAACTTCTTGAATAAAAAACTACAGTTGTTGTTGTTCATACCGTCATGGTTTCCAGAAAGTCTCATATTCTGTCAATCTACAGAACTATGCACTACCTTTGTTACTCAATTGTCTCATTTAAATATAGCAAAATGTTAAAAAAAGAGTGAAAACTTTATTTTTTTGCACGGAAGGTTATCAGTTACTTGCTTTTAATAAAATTTTTCATCAAACATGCACAAAACGGAAGGTCAAATAAAATCAACTTTTTTTCTTCTGAAAATCATGAAAAATTCATAAATTTTTGAAGGAAATTGGATACTCTACAAAAAAGGTCTCAATTGTTTTTTAGGTAAAAGTAACCCTTTAAAAGATAATCGTAGCCAAAGTTGAATTAATAGTTTCAGTACATATCAGTACAATTATAATTTTTAATTATTTTGATCATATACATTGATTATTGAAAATGTCAAAGATCTTCTCTAATATTGAACGATTAACATCTTGATGGGGAATCCCAATTATTTAGAAGCTTATCTTTTCAAGTTGACAACTTTTGATAAGTCTCAAGAAGAAAAAAATTGATTTAAAAAAATGATTTTATTTGACCTAACCTGTGCCTACGTTCTGTAACTTTCGCATCGACAAAATCAGTCGAGAAACGATTAAAATTGAAATCGTATGAGTTTTGTCCCATTTTTCAACGTTTCTCGACCAATTTTAACGATGCGAGAGTTACAGAACGTAGGCACTGATAAGCACTTTAGAAAAAAGACTTTCACTTCCAAAAAATTCTAACAAAGCGAAGAACTATATTTATTTATGTGTTAAGCAGCCCATAGACACTAAACTTGTGTCTGCACCGGTGTACTGACACCAGTGTGGCATTCCGCCACACACGCTGGTTCGCAAACTGATTTAGGTGTCAGACACGGTGCAAGTAAAATCAGAAGTTTTTGATTTTTGGTGTCGGTGTCTCGATCGGTATGGCGTGTGTGGCGGAATGCCACACCAGTGTCAGTACACCCGTGCAGACACAAGTGTAGTGTCTATAGGCTGCTTAAAAGTAACCTTAATTTAGACTAGAATTTTGATGTTGAAGACTGAAAGGCAAAATTTTGTTTTTTTGAAAATTTCTCGAAAAGTATCATTTTGTTGGGAGAAATGTCAATGCAAATATTGTATCTTCAAAAATCCTACACAAAAATGATTTTCACAATTTGTTCGTATAAGAGTAAAATATTTTGAAATAAACATACGTATCCCCAGTATCTTAGAGCATAGAGATTTGAAAAAAAAAATTACATTAAAACAAACAACATATATTGTAAAGTTTAGGCAAGTTTTCCTCAAAATCTATCAATTTTATGAAAAAAAGTGACATGATCTTTTTTTTTGTAGAATTTTAGTAGCTGCAATTCGCCTAGAATTTTTTCCAGAAAAAAACTCAATTTTTCCCCTTTCATCCTACACAATTAAAAGCAGTGATTATTGTAAGGTATCATTTGAGAATGTATTGCAGAATGTCTCCACCGAAATTCAGATTTTTCGAAATGTTATTCAGGGCAAAGTGCAGTTTTACTGCGTTAAATCGAAAAAATGATGAGGTGAAAATGAAACAAATGTGTCCAAGTTTTTTTTTTGGAAAATTGTACATTTAAACAAACAAAATTAGTATTGTAACGGTTGAGAAAGTTGTTCTCGAAATATATTGCTTCTGAGAAAAAAGTTTTACAATCTTCTTTATGCAGAAATTTATAAGCAAGAATTTGTATGATCACATTTTTTCATCCCATTTCACCGAACCCCCCCCCCTCTCCTGACAAAAATTGAAGTAAAATTAATCCATTTTCTAAATTTATTGTGCCTACATTTACGAAATCCTTAAGAAATTATCTACAATTTGTGCCTTCATTTTTTTTTTTTTTAATTGATAGTTGACCTTTTTACTCTACCCCCCCTGAAAATTTTAATCATGAACCAAATTGATGGTTATTTTTAGGAAAAGTTTAGAACATAAAAATAAAGCTCTTCATCAAAATTAAGCTTGTCAATTTTTTTCAAAGTTTGAACCATTCGTTCGTCTAATTTTTTTTGCAGGGCTATGTCAATATAACAAAATTGTAAAATTTCTATCCATCGGACCATGTAAGGAAGGCTTCTTTATTTTTTTGAAATAAAAAAATAATTTCAAATTTCAAAATGTGACTAAGTGAAGTTAGATTTTCGGTCAGCTTTAAAAATTTCCTCTATCAGTGTGCGGTGTGAGTGGACAAAAAATGAAAATACACCCCTTCATATTATGTACATTGAGTTCCTACATAAATGTAGGTACCCTATACTCTAATTGAAATGGGCTTCCAACCACATTAAGTAAACGGGCAATCGTTTCCATTCGACAAAAACGACCACAGCCTTCACTGATGGTGGAAATGGTGATGGACGAACCTACCTCCTTTACAGCAACACCCAAGTACAAGAAAAAGTCTTACTCTCGGTCGTCATTCGATAGAGCACTGGGAATTTAATTTTTAAAAGCCCGAAGAGCCACTACTACTGTCCGTCATTAACCAGGTTATCGACAAAAAAGGTAAGACATTGCAAAAAAAAAATAGCTGTCTTGTATTCTGTCTATATATAGAGTTGGTATAATAGTAAAAGATCATAAAAAACAATTAACAACCCAAACAGTGTTGGAGGCTTGACATGATTACCTTCCTACGAAACGTGGAAAAACAACAACGACAAAGACTATAATGACTACGAAGACTACGAGTATAGGTACCTACGAGTACGTTGGTTGCTTTTAAAATAAAAATAATTATATCGTTGGTATAAAGTTAGAGGTATTTATATAGGAAATTCAACTTTCTTGTTACTATTAAACTGAACATGCACTCTGCGTTACGTGTGTTTCATCATTTATCAGGGTGGCCAACTTAACTATTTGACATAATTTGTGATTATTTTTTTTTTTTTTTTAATTAATAGTTACCATTCTTGTGCATTTATAAGGTAAGTTCTGGTTTTTGTTTTTTGAAGTGAAAGTCAAGGCTTTAAAACGTAGGATGACAATAATGGAAATGTAAGTTTTGGCATACCTTCCACTTAGGCTAAGGAAGATGTCTATGCATTTTTACGATTTTGCAAAAATCCATTCTAATATCCGTTTGTTAAAATCCAGTCAATGTTTATGATCCACCCTGTAGGTATATTATGAGCAACTCTGGCAACACTATTTAACTTCAATCGTAAAATTACTGCCCCGCTAGCTACAGAAAAATATATTTTCAATAGCCGATCGTCTAATGACATTTTAAAAAGATGTTTTCCACGTTCATTGGTTCATGTGTAGCTAGATAATATATTTGCTCCCAAAATGGTCGTAGAAATTGTTACACACTTACCATCATCGTTATGAGGAAAGAGAAATGTTAGCTGATGCATTTGCACCAATTTCAATCACATTAACAATTCTATGGGATGATAGATATCGCTTCAATAAAAATTCCTTCTTCTTTATTTAATGAGATATATACATATATAAATTCCATATTTTTTTTAACTCAATAAATTTGATAGTGGGATCGTTCTTATATTCTGGATGTTTTTATTTATTTTTTTTTTTTAAATTCACTACCTATTAAATCATTGTTGCTATCCAATTACACTTTGAATTAAGATTGCATGTGCAGGTAAGCACAATGACCTCCATTATAACGGGAGATGGATGATAAAAAAAAATATATATATAAAAATGGCTTCCAAGAAAAAATCTATCTGTGCGGTACACAAATTACAAATACTAGTAAAAAAACGACCTTGTATTAAATACGAAAAAAACAAAAGCATTTTCCATTCTCCTGTAAAGTTTTTGGCGCGTAAGTAATGAAACTTGATATTGCTTTAGTTGGCTCATAAGAAAAATGCAGACATTTCATAATAAAGCTAATTTTGTTTTTTTTATATAAATATATAACTGAACCGGAGGTATGTATAGGTATATTACAGCAATGCAAAAAAAAAAAAAAAAGCTATGTACGCTCTCAATTAAAATTGAAATCAAAACCGTAACAAAAGAGTCTGGCAGTTAATGGATACGCCATCGACACCATGGAAAATCATTTTTTTTTTAACTTGTTTGCAAAATGATATTATGATAGTTTTGTTATATTTTTTTTATTGCACTTCAAGATATTTAAGGTTGATATTTTTTTAGTACAAAATACTTTTTAAGTTTGATTTTCTTTTTTGCTGTTTTAAACAGGAAAAAGTTTTTTATGTGTATGTCTTTCTTTAAAATCAATCAAAATATGAATGAAATTCCTTCACTCGAAGGGACAATGAGAAATTTTGGAATAAATTTATTTTCATGAAATAAATTTGTGAAAAAAAGTATTGTTTTCATTTGTTACTCAATGTGATACTGATACTCATAATTTTATTATTTTTTTAGAAAATATCAAAAAGCAATAAAAAAAAAAAAAAAAATGTGAGTAATCGATAGAACGTCTGATGATCTTTCAAAAAAAAGGTCTAATGAACTCGAGAAAGACGTGATAAGGTAAATGGTAATAGGATCAATTTTAGTTGAATTATACGGGTGTGACTTTTTGTATTGGTAATTTGATAATAGATTATCATCATGTGGTGTTAAATAATGGATTTCTAATTCCTTTCAAAATATTTACCTGAAATCTGATCTTATATTTCCTTTTTGATGACTTTTTTAAATAATTTAAATAAAATTGAAAATTTAAGTGTGCATGTCTTGTTTGTTACTTTTTAATTCAAGTTTGACGTTAGTTCGAACGTTACATTGTTAAGTTCTTTTCACTTCTAATCTCTTACTCTTAAAATTTTTTTTAAATTATTATTTATTAAATAATTTTCCGCATTGAAAAAGACGTTTCTATTAATGAAAATTTTAAATAACGAAATAATAATAAAAATAATTAAGAAGTTATAAATAACATCTAAAGCCCACTTAGGAGTCAAATTTTATTTAGAAAGTCATCAAAACTTTCAATTTTATAATGCGAAGTTTTACATATTTTTGTTTTGCATATTATTTTAGCTTTAAGTTTAAAATTATTACGGATAGCTAGGAAATCATATCTCATACGAAGTCTAAAGTAAAATTTTTATCATTTCAAATACAGAATAATTTTCTCCTCCAAGAGAAATTAAATAATATTATTTCCTTTGTGGAGCAAATTTCTCTAGAATTATATTCCTACACCGTTAATTTCATATCTTGAATTAATAAGAAAAATAAATTAAAGTTGTAAAATAGAAAAGTTAAATTTTGAATTCCCAAAATGTTACTGGAATGACATAGACTTTTTAATTTTTAAATTCGGGCTCAGTTATAATTAAAAATAAAATAAAACTACGTTTAAATATGAAGAGATTATTAGAGAAAAACAAGGGTTCTATAATATAAAAACGAAAAAAACAATAAAGTTCAGCCCCACACACATCATCTATGTACCTATCAAAGATTTCAAATGGAACAAAAAAATATTTGACGGTAAATCTGAATATTCTTGTTACTTGATCAAATTTAAAATTCACCAGAGAAAATAGACAAAAAACAGGGCCAAACTTCCAAACAAATTCTTGATGGAGAGCTAAATTTTTGTCCTTATCATCCCGCTTTTGCAATCAAAACTAGTTGTTTTATTTTAAAAATAACGCGATTTTTTTAAATAAAACGACTAGTTTTGATAATAAGAAACGAGATTATAAAAAACGTGAGTGCCGGGACTCGCGGTTAAGATTTGTAAACATACGTAACGTAACGTGTATCACGATCACAAGATACGTTACGTTTTTTTTTCACCCTACTGCCAGTATAGACATTTACACATCAAACGGGATTATATAAGAAACGGGATTTTAAAAAGCGGGATTTTAAAACCGGGAATCGAGCTCAACCCAAAATTCTCATTCTCTAAATATAACCCAGCAAAATAAGACTTTGGATTTGAAAAATTTCCGACATAGTTAAACTTTTGTGGAGTTCTTTGTTTTGCCGTATTAAGTACACTTTCAAAAGTTCCCTATGTTTCAATGAAACATTGGTTTTAATTTTGTGACGTGAAGGATACAACTAGTTTTTTCGTCAATATCCTGAAAAATATTTGGTTTTTTTTTTTTGGAAAAATATAAAAAAAAAACTATAAAAAACTACAACTACAAATATTATAACATTTTTTTCATATAATTTTTGATATTTTTGAGTAATTTTCATAAAACTAAATTTTGCTCTTTTCGTTCCACAAAATCAAAATATCTAGTCCAAAAGATGCTTTTTGCGAAAACCTTAAGACATACAAAATAAAGTTCTCCATCCACAATTCAGCTTTTTCGGATTTTTTTTCCAAGTAAAAGACTAGGAGGATCAATTAAAAAAAATTTACTTAGAAGAGAAAAACAAATTCGGTATTAAAAAAACAATGGCAACATTAACCATGCTATAGCTTTTTTTAAAGTCAGAATTATTTTCTTTAATTTTATTTTAAAATCAAGTTGTTTTAAAAGAATAGATTTTGAAAAATTAATTGTAAAACTCAAAATTTTAAAGAAATAGAAATTAAAATGTTTTTTTTTTTTTTTCAAAATATTACCTTATTTTTGTTTTTAACTAGCTGGTCCACCCGGCTTCGCACGGAATTTTTCATCAATTTTAGCAATTTAAAAATTGAAAATATATTTTATGGGGGTTTAAAACAACCCTTTAAAATTTATTTTTTTGGCAAGCTCCAATAATTTTTAAACACGTAAATGAAGCAGTCTGAGAGCGCAGCGCCATCTATTAGCGATCCCATTTTCGTGGGGGAAAATATTAGTCCATTGTCAATTCCGTAGTGTTTGTCATTCCTTAGAGCCAATTTTTTGTCTCCTTCCAATGCAAAGTGGAATTTCCAGATATCGCCAACATACACCCCTTAAAGTATGCAATTTCGTGTTTTCATCGATTTCCAATGTTTACCGTTTAAATTTTCAATTTTCTACTCCGTAGTGTTTTTACCTGGTTCAATACGAACCCAACTAAAAATCAACATGCAAATCTGATGATGTTCAGCTGAGTTCTGCGCGTAAAAACAAAACAAAAACAACGAATTAATGTTTATGTATTTAGATTTAAAAAATACGAATTATTATAAATTTGAATGTTATTTTCCACTAAAAGATCGATTTTTTGATAAAATAATTAAATTTTGTACACAAAAACACTTCACCACTTTTAAAAGGCATCGGTTAGAAAACTACAGTGAATTCGAAAAATGTCGATCATAAATTACATTAACAATACGAAATACATTGACGATCGATATATAATCGACAAAAGTCGTTTATAATTAACTATTTTTATGATTAACTGTTCTTTTCGTAGTAGAAAGCGGGAATTGAAATTCTTGTAATTTGAACAGAAATGAAAATTTGAAATTTAAAAAATTGGCTTCCATGAATACCTACATTTTAATTCAAACTATTGATACTTCGAGATTCGGATTAATAATTGACAATGGAAACTATCGCAAACAAAAATTTTTTCCTTCCTTTGAAAATTAGGATCGTGGATTTTTTGGTATTTGGAATAAATTTTGTTTCTCTCATTACAATGGATTTTTGCTCGAGGCAAATATATTCCGGGGGAGATTCCACGTTATCAAAAAAATGTTCAGGGAATAAAATATTCCGATGGTGGAAACAATTTCCCGATAGGGCCATATAAATAAGCACATTATTCTATACATTTTTCCTTTTTGATGGTTTTTAAATATTTCACTCTTAATACCACTCACGTAGAACAATCAGAAATATTTTATAGAAATGTTTCTGAAATGTCTATACTTTCAATTAGCCTCTAATCTTAATATTACACATTTTACGCCTTTTAAATTGAATTTTTCTTAAAATTTAATAACGATAAATTAACTATAAAATCGTGCCTAAAATACTCTATGGAATCAAAGTGCATATAAGTTAGTTAAACAATTTATTGGAATTTATTTTACTCTTTTAAATTACCACTTGTACCTGTGTACCATGAATTCAGACAATTTAGTTACAAAATTTTGAAAATTCTTTCAAAAGTTTACTTTACTGACATGCATAATATTATTTTATTACTCGTAAGCCTTTCCAAAGTCAATTCATTTTTCCCAATGGAACTCCTCCTCTCTCAAATGATATCCATTAACTTAACATAAAAGACTTATAATCATCAGCATGAATTATTCATAACAGAAAAGATAGATGAACTTTTTATACCCATCAACTTATAAGCTGAGTGTATATAGGAATTTAAATAAACTAATGCATCACTGCGTCGCGTTATTTTCTCAAAAAAAAAAACCCTTTAAGAACTCATCACATTTTCAAAATAAAATTAAAAAAAAAAAAAACGATATTTTTATGCGCGATGCTGCTTTGCACCCACTCAAATTGAATAAATTTCTTCTTCATCAATTAGTATTCATAGATAAACTAGAGATATAAAATAAAATTAACATAAGTGATAATGATAAGTCAATAGAAAAAGCCTGCCCAATTATCTCAAACTTTGGTTTTCGAGCTTAGTTCCAAGTTCGTGATCTCTTAATTATCACAGCTTGGCTTTCACTGTCAAAAGTTATTTTTTTTTTTTTTTGTTTTTTAAAGTTAATGCAAAGTGTTTAACATAAGTTTAACATAAATACTTAATCATTTTGTTTGACAAGAGAACCGCGCTTATGTCACATACAAAAAATGAATAACTGATTGAACGAAAGTCGTTAAGTTGTCACATATGACCCCATGTTTGTTTTGATTATCTTATCACATTCACATCATACTATTTGATTATTATCATGATATATCATGAACAACAAAGAAAAATGGTCCTTCGAGCCGGATTGACACTTTGTGTTTGACAAATGATTTCGTTAGCTTGAACAACTTTGATGGATAAAATGATTGACTATTGAATGTTGCAAGAGATATTGCAAGATTATGACATTTTTGTCATATTATTTTCTATCCCCAATGAGTAATTATGTTCGCTTTCTTAGCTCAGCATGATTTTCATTTCGTTAAACAAACTGCTGCATCTTTATGTATTTTTGGTGTTGTTGTCTTGTATACGATTAGGTATAGTATAATATACCAACCGGATTAAAACACACATGTTAAGTGAAAGCGCAGTGTTAATTAAGTGATCATCGCATCGTCTAAATTACTGTGAGTGCTTGTTGACTTTTTATTGATGCAAATATATCATAGAAGCATAATATTATACTACAGACGCGATGGTGAACATCGATATATATGGATGAATGCATCAAGCACTACCTTACCTACCTTACCGAGTATATGTTTGTTGTTTGCTTGAAGCATTAGCAATTATGATAGATGAATGCAACGATTGCATGTCAACATTTACCCGGGTCCACCGCCGCCGGTCGGGTGTAAATATGTCGTAATGAATAAGTGAGAGGGAAGTAGGTATAGTCTAGTATTATTAAACTATTCATTTAGCGCGGAAGGCAGATTACCATGTTCACAAATTAACAAACGAATGAAAAATCGACTCGGGTGACAAAATTACCAATTGAATTATATGTATGCACTGTCATCGATGAGTATTATTTAGGAATTTCATTTGTAAGTGACTACTTATTGTGCAATCTTATAGGATTTAAATTACGGTTCATTTGAGACTTTGAAAGTATTTATAAGTAAATATAAGCTTGTTGAACTTGGGTTCAATTGAAAAATATTTCTTAGCAGATTAAGTATGATGGAGGCATACCTACTGCGTGAGAGTATTTTGCAAGAATTTATTATTTTGAACGGATGCTGTCTACTATGTTAGCTTGTCTGGCTTCCTAATGTCGTAATAATGATTATTTATAATTTTTCATGCTTTCCTAGACATTGGTTTGTATAAATCTCACAATTACAATTCAATTTACTACAAAGTCACTGAAGTGAAATTGAACTTATTTTACCTTCGCATATTTCTTGTTTCATCAAAAGCTCAATTATGCCTTGTGCCGGAATAAATTTACAACTGCCTCAAGATATAGATACCTATTATAATAGGTCCTAGAGTCTAAACGCAAAAACGTAACAAATGAAAACCAATAAAAATTGTACAGGAAAATTGGTCAAAAAACACTCATTTTGTGGAACAAAATACAGAAAAGCTGATCTGTTTCTAACAATTTTGATATTTTTAAAAAACAAATGACTTTATAATTGTGGACTGCATAAGATTGTACGAATCGTTCAAACGAACGGTTCAATTGAATCAAAGGAAAATCGAGTTATTATTTGATATTTTCTGACCTAACTTTATTTCATAAAATATGTATTAACAAATTTTTTGAAGTTATCAAAGAATGATAAATTTTCCCAAAACACCAGTAGTGATGCAATTGATAGCAACAGTTAGAAAATATTTTGATCACAACTTGTCAAAGGATTGTAACAAGTTATGGTCCAGAAAAATTAGACAACAAAAATGCCAAATGTTTTAAAAATCTATATAAGCTGAATTTTGTTGTAGGGGACTTTATTTTTATGTCTTAACCATTTTCCCAAAAAGTCACCTAAATTTTGTCTAGGCGTAAATTTTTTAATACTGTTGAGAGGGGCTTAGCTGGGGTAAAAGGTTGAAATTTATTTTTTCTTAATATCTAACGGGTGATTTTTTAGCTGGTTTGGTTTTGGCAACACTGGTTTTGACAGCTGACGTGTGTTTAGTACCTTGTGTCACTGTCAAACAGCTTCAGTTTGGTTTGCAATTTAACCATGGATCGTCTTACAAATGAACAACGCTTGCAAATTATTGAATTTTACTATCAAAATTCGTGCTCGGTTCGAAATGTTCATCGCGCGCTGCTTCCATTTTATGGTCGGCATTCTCGACCTTCTGAGCAGTCTATTCGGAAGATTGTGACCAAATTTCGCACCAAATTTACTTTGTTGGACATTAAACCACCAACACGTTTACGTACTGTGCGTAGTGAAGAAAATATTGCGGCCGTATCAGCTAGTGTGACAGAAGACCCCGAAATGTCGATTCGGCGCCGTTCCCAGCAGTTAGGCCTTTGTTACAGCACTACGTGGAAAATTTTGCGGAAGGATTTGGGCGTAAAGCCTTTTAAGATACAGCTGGTGCAAGAACTAAAGCCAGCCGACCTACCACAACGCCGAATTTTTGGTGAATGGGCTCTTGGAAAGCTGGCCGAGGATCTGCTTTTTTATCGAAAAATTGTGTACAGCGATGAGGCTCATTTTTGGTTGAATGGGTACGTAAATAAGCACAATTGCCGCATTTGGAGTGAAGATCAGCCAGAAGCATTGCAACAGCTACCAATGCATCCCGAAAAAGCCACTGTTTGGTGCGGTTTATGGGCCGGCGGCATTATTGGGCCATATTTCTTCAAAGATGATGCGAATCGCAGCGTTACTGTCAATGGTGAACGCTACCGAGCGATGATAACAAACTTTTTTTTGCCCGAAATGGAAGTTCTTGACTTGCATGATATGTGGTTTCAACAAGACGGTGCCACATGCCACACAGCACGCGAAACAATGGCGCAATTGCGAGGCGAGTTTGGTGAACAGTTAATTTCACGTTTCGGGCCGGTCAATTGGCCGCCTAGATCGTGCGATTTGACACCATTAGACTATTTTTTGTGGGGGTATGTCAAGGCTAATGTCTATAGGGACAAGCCCGCTTCGATTGACGCACTGGAAGCCAACATCCATGCATTCATTCGTGAGATACCGGCCGATATGTGTGAAAGAGTATGCCAAAATTGGACTCAGCGGATGGGCTACCTGAGACGCAGCCGCGGTCAACATTTGCATGAAATTATCTTTAAACATTAAATTGCAAGGTTCAAACTATCGATTCAAATAAATATTTCATTCATTTTTTCGAATTTTGTGTTTTTTTTTTAAAAAAAGTTCTAAACCTCTTAAAAAATCACCCGTTATATAGAAAACTCAATTTTTATGAAAATGAAGATAAAAATAACAGCTTATGCAGTTCTTAACAAAAAAATTGTGACATTTTTTTGTCATATGTCCATTAAGGATGAAAAAAAAAACTAAATTCATGGTTACTCATTCGAAAAACTGCTGTTGATTTTGTGAGGTGAGGCCAAAATTAATTTTTACAAATGCTATGGTACAATTTACAGAGTACATTTGAGGAAATGCTGAAAACATACAAAATAAAGCTCTCCACCAAAATTTAGTATTTTCAAAACGTTTTCCAAATAAGAGTCATATTTTCATGAGCTGCTTCAACCAATTTTTTCGGAAATATAGATAAATTCGTATTTTCTGAAATGATGGATTTTGCCTGATAAAGCCCGCATCACACGTTGCTTGTTTTCCTGCTAGAAATGCTTGCTGGCTTTCGTGCTGGTTTTGTAAAACGATAATCATAAGTAATACTGCGTATTCGTTAAATTGCGATTACGAGAAACGAGAATCATAGTAGAAAAAACGAAACTTTCGTTTTGGATTTGTTGTTATTTGTTAAAATTGTGTTTTTGTTTGGTCCTCGGTTGTTTTGATTGAAATTAAAAAATGTGATTCAAATGTAGTAAATAAAAGTGTGAAAAACAAAAAAAATATGACCCGTTTATATTTCTAGGCCTCCAACTAATGACAAACAATTGGATTTGCTTGTGTCTTTTATGGAAACCAATCCACCATTATTTTTGAGTAATGCAAATAAAATTTTATAAACACTTGTATTTTGACATTTGCTAATAGGTGTGAAGTTTGCTGCGGTTTGAAAAAATGTTATATTTCATTTTTGTTTGGCAACATTTCTTTGATTGCATTCTCGTTTTTCATAATCGCTTTACACCGTGACTATCGTTTCCCTAGGTTTCGTTTTTTTTGCCGTATTTCATAATAAGGGCCCAGAAAAAAATTTAAGGGAAACGGAGAAAAAAAAAAACAAAATAAATTGCTAATGCAATATTAGCAGTGTTTTTTTGCAAGCCCGGGGGGAATTGGATGAAAAAAACGACGTCGGTGCTAAACAATTAACATGTTAAATGCAACAACAACTAATCCCAGAGAATTCTCGGGGTTTAACTTAAGCGCACAGAAAAACTGTGTTACCGGCATGAATTACATACATGTTATCGATAGTTTATATGAAAACTCCATGTTTTTTACTGTCATGGCGTCGCTAATCCCCGCTGTCGTTTTTTTCAACCAATTCCCCGGGGCTTGCAAAAAAACACGCCTATTGTCAATTAAAAAGTTCAAGAAAAATTTAAAATTTTGGAAAGTAATTTGTGCTTCACCTAAAGCAATGTAAGCGGATATGATAAATTCAACAAAAAAATACCGATGATCCAAGGATTAAGGATATTGATTTTGACTATGTATGATGGTATAACCAAAACGATTGCAATAAAAATTTATCATGAGGTCTTTGGCGAAAAAATTAGCATACCTAAAACGAACTTATTAAAAAACTATACTTATATTTTGTGCATAATTTTGCAAAAAGTTGCTTAGTTTCTACGAAAATCCATGTTTTTTTTTGCAAATTTTTTATTTTTTCAATGAAATAAGTTGTGCTTAGTTAGTTTTAGAGCCTTATTTTGGTATATTTCCATGTATATAAATGATAAAGTTTGGGAGGTGATTCGTGTCAACAACCAACAAAAATCTGTTTGACCACTGGATTCTCACATTTTATTTGATACACCATTTTGTACAAATAATATGAGATAGGTATAATTAGCTCAAAATGCAACCGAAAAATGCATTTTCTAACCGAATCAATCTCAAAAAGCTTGTCCGAGCAGCGGTTTTCTTAATATTTGAACTGAAACTATCGGTTAGTGTCCTCATTTTCAACAACTACGATCTCACGGTCTAATAATAAAACTGGACTGATTTTGTTTCAATTTTGAGTTTAATTTGAATTAAACCAGAGTTAGTTAATCCTACAAATAAATTAAACCGAATTTAATTGTGAAGAGGTTTTTCAGTGTAGGATTTACTATTATTTTCAGTTGTCAAAAATTTATCGAAATCAAAACGTGACACCATGGAAATGAGCTTTCATTAAACATAGAGGGCGACACTATGCGGTGAATTTCACAGTTTAATTCGAAAGGGTTTTGACATAAATCTCTCTGAAGCATCTGTTAAGTCAATCCAGAGTTAACTCACAAAATTCGATGAGTTAAGTCGGCATCTAAGTCGAATGATAAACATTTTTCAGGAGTTAACTCGGGTTTAACTCCGAAATTGGGACGATCTTGAATTTGAAAAAAACGTTTAAATAGTTTCATTTCATTCTGGAAATCATACACAAATTAAAATATTGAAAAACCATCTATCTCTAATGTAGATTTATTATCGAAAAAATATTTACAAATAAAAAAAAACAAACCTTCGAAATTCCAGTTTTTTTTTTTTGAAGTAAAACTTCTTTTGCGGCATGGGGGTAAAAAATTTTTTTATGGAGCTGTCAGTGACATGTCAAACCGACATACAAATTTCCGTCACGAATTACAAAATTCAGCGTCACGATTTTGCAACGGTTCTGAGTTTCAAATCGGGTGCTCTGAGTGGTAGGACTTGAAAAATACTTGCCCTGTTGTCGTGAATGAAGTTTTACTTCTAGCGCGTGTACATAAGTACGCACACTCTTTTTTTCATTTGTAAAATAAAAAACTAAATTGACTCTACTTTACCTACATATAAAAGGCAAGTTTGTACTACCATTTGTCGATGTTTTACAAACTCCATGACTTTCAAGCAATTTAATTGTTTTGCTAGCATGTATCACTTGACTATTTTTATACCCAAAGACTTTCCTATTATAGAATCGAACAAAAAACCCTTATTCTTTCCGAAAATATACAAATAAATATAAATTCTATTCCAAAACACGCTAGTTTCATAGTTTCTTTTTTTTTTTTTAATCCCAAAATAATCTTTAAAACTACTTACCATTAAACAAGCTTATATTGCCAAAAAGACTTTCAAATTATATCCAAGCAAGTTGGTCGCATCGTCAAGTGTATGTACGAGTCGTCTTCTCATCTATATGTATCTACTTTAAAACTTTTGGGCGGCACGACGCGTTCCACTTAACCAAATATTTTGGCAACATCTCAACACTATTGTGACTCAAACTATGTACATATCACCAAAAACCCACAACGTGGCATAAACGCACAACAAATAGAGATGATACTTATTTTGGTACCGGATAGGAAATCGCGCTGCTGTAGCACCATCATCGTTCTCCTATATAGAACCATCGAAAAACTAAAAAAAATACGCACACAGTTCGTTGACTCATCCCGAATTTATTCTTAGAAAATAATTTTATTTCGTTCTTCCAAATTCTGCACGCTCGTTTATAAGTATTCATTTTTTTTTTTTTTTTTTAAGTTTTTCAATTTTCAAGGTGTGAAAGAAAGTCTGTCCTATACAACTTCCTCCATAAAGAGAGTGATCAAAAAAACGAAAAAAAAATCCCTCAAGCATGGAAATTTATTTTCAGCACATCTCCGAATCGGTTCACTTGCCTTTGCCTTTTGGTATACGAGTGTCGAGTACTATTTATTTATGGAACGTTCTTTAGATTCTTTCATCGATGAGACGTCATTGATTTTGTTTGCTCTCCTCAAGAAGTTTGACCCTTTTTTTTCGATTTGTATATTTTTCTATTAACAAATTCGATCTTTTGTTTGAAAATAGATTTCAGGGGCATTGACAGAGTTTCTTTGACTCAAAATCAAAACTTCTATTATTCCCAACTGTTCCAAGTCGTTATACAAGATGAATCGACACGTCATAATACGCACGACGCATGCAACCTCGCCGCAGTCTTCTGTGTACTATAAGATGTGAATTATGTCGACTTCGGTAAAGATTTAAATTGACATTTCCTTGAGAACAATAATAACACTCAACGCTGCTGCTCCTAGAATATTTGACCTAAAAAAGGGAATGATATACCATTAGTGAGTGCAATGGTGCGGCAGTGTGTGGTGGTGATGTCAGGAATGTCATTCAATGCCGTTGTTCTGATGAAGCTGTCAAAAGTCGTGTGTAATTTTATTAGACAACCACGAGACAAATATGTGAGGTGTGGGATGTTGACACACTTAAAATGAGATAGATTTTTTTTGTCACTAAAATTTATTGTTTCTTCAAAATTGTAAACTATGTGTTGGATTGGGAATGAAAAACTCTCCAGAGCGCGCGGTAAGCCTCAATGAGCATGTATATAGCTCGTTTTGAGTTCACAAAAAGATACTGAAGTTATACCCTAATACAATAAATTCCTCTTATCCTATTTGGGGAATTTGGTTGTATATGCTTATGGGAAGCCCTTTCTCATTTTTAAAATGCTTATAGGAAATTTTTATTGGCTCTAAATATTTTTCATTGGTATTAAAGTACCTTCCTAATGAGTGAGTTTTTTTTGTTGTTGTCTGAAAGAAATGTCGCAGCTTCTTAGGGAAAATAAAATATTTTACTTAGAGAGTGTTTTTATATTAAAGTTTTCATTCCCACAGTTTAAGTTGCCAACTTGTCCTTAACTAGGACAAATGAAATAATTTCGTTGATTATTTCCAAATTCTTCACAAAAATATCACATTTCCCATACAAATTCATTTTAATTCGAAATGGAGATAGTTTCAACCAAATATGCACGAAATTATTTTTAGGATTAAGTAAAAACAAAACAAACACACCTGCATTGAATTCAACCGAAAAGCTTTTGAACGAATAAGCTTGAAATTTTAAATCCGCAAAATTGGAAGAAGTTTAAATATTTTCCACTTTATTGGCAAATTTTTGATTTTAAAAATTGTAAAGAATTTTTTTCTTTGAAAATATCAATCGGCAGATAAAATATTACGAATTTTTAAAATAAATAACGTTTGTTCTTGGAAAATATAGAAGTCAAAAAATTGAATCGAATTGATTAATTTTTAAGCTTCAAGTGTATCCGCCATTTTTTTTAAGCAGAAAGGCTGCTAAAATAAATAAATAACTAAAATTAAAACATAAGCAACAGCTTTGAAGTTTGACATAAAGGCAAAGGACATAAAATTAAATTACATTTTACAAAAAAATGTAGGTACTAGAGTCATTCTAGTACAATAAAAACCATATTCAATGTGAAAATTCGTGTAAGATCATCAACTGTGACAAAAAGTAAATGGCTCACGACGAATTGACATGTGAAAATTCGTGTAAGATCATCAACTGTGACAAAAAGTAAATGGCTCACGACGAATTGACATTAAAAAAAAAATTTACTCGAGTTATTCTAGTACAATAAAAACCGTATTCAATGTGAAAATTCGTGTAAGATCATCAACTGTGACAAAAAGGTAAATGGCTCACGACGAATTGACATTAAAAAAAAAAATTTACTCGAGTTATTCTAGTACAATAAAAACCGTATTCGATACGTGATGCTTCATGTAACATCGTCAGTTGTGACAACTGAAATGACATTTTACAAAAAAAATAATAGTGTTGCTCTAGTATACAAAGTTGTATTCGATACGTGATACTTCATGTATCATCATCCCAATGTTTTTATTCGATAGTTCTTCTGACATTTACTTACTCGTGTATACTGAAGCCATAGTTTCACTTCCATACGTTTTTGCTGATTGTCTCTTGACCTCTGAAAACTTACCAAAATGTGTCACTTAAGATTCATAAATTTGGTACTTAGCCTTGTGTTACAATCTTAGAAAGATTGTAACACAAGGAGAAAATATGTGAGACTTATTGACCTTTTCCATTGAAACCTTCAAAATGACAGATTTTCTTCTGGATGTTATTTCAGAATCGAAACCAGAAGTTTTCTGGACGAGCAATGGAGAATGACATAAGTGTCACTTATTCAAGTAAGTTTACACTGCGAAATTGAACCTTATCCTTCCAACATTGGTCACTTAAAAAACACTTGTTTTTACTATAAACCTGGGCCTCGGTATATAGGTAAAGTACTAGGCAACTCGAAACTTTTAAAATTAGGTATGCACGCATCCATTTCCCGCTAAAAAATATATAAGGAATCCAATTTCTTTTCTACAACAAAATGGCTGCTATGGCTTCACTTTCGTTGACTGCAAATTAACTTGAGTCAAAAATCCAGTTTATACTTTAAATTATAAACCTAGAGAACAGAAAATCCCAATACACCCTTCTATATGCTATTTTTAAGAAAGCAGCTTTGAAACTCTGTTAAGCTTCCGTTTGTTGTTTGCAAACAATTTATATGCCTTTTATGTTTTAGCCGCCTAAAAAATAATTTTTTTTTTTTCACCTACATAACTTAGATTTATATTTTTTTCCGAATGATTTACAAGAAAAATATGTGAAAATTTAACTACAGCATTCTATAAAGCTTCCATTAAATGTCTTGATTAAAGCAAACCACGTACAACAACGAAACTGTTAAAGGAATAAGATTTATGACTGCCAACTGATGTCAATGTTTAAATAAGCATTTGCATAAGTTATTATTGTGATTGGGCTCTAAGCCAATGTAGAAATTCTATAGAAGTTAATACTTACTTTCAGCTGGAGTGGAAGTTGTTCAAAAGTTAATACTTTCTTAAAACTTTCCTTGTCTTGCAAATTAGTTAGTAATTTATTCAGTAATTGTCAAAATGACAATTGAAGTCAGTATTGTACTAAAAAAGATAAAATAGTCGTTTAGGTATTTCGAAGGCCGAAGTTTAATATATTTACACAAATTGATTTCAGTTTCATGTAATACACACTTTCAACTTTTGCTGGTCTTTAAAGGAGTTTCAATACCTAAATAGGTCAATCTAAAATATTTTTTTTTTTTGTAATTTAAGTCACTTTCACAATCATGCTCACAGCTCAGACATAATATTTCTGACCTATATCAAACTTCTTATGTTCCATCTCACATCCAATGAAATAGGTCTATAAATTCTCTCGTGTAATGGGTCAAGCCATAAAGTCAAGACTTTAAACCCAGACCTTCTTTTTTTTTCTTGAAATTTTTATTGCACTCAAAGGCAATTATACATAATATTATTTTTGTTGTTGTACAGAGATATGCTTGCATATGGGCAATAATAAGCATCAGTGGCAGCGATACTACCATTGAGTTGAGTGGAAGCAAACGCATTATACTTAAATGACTCTTTTCGAGTTTAAAATAAAAATAAAAAATACTCCTCAAGTTTGGCAATGAAACATCAAGCAATTAAGGTAGAAAACCTATTCATTTTACCCCCAACTGGGTTAACTGACATAAAGCTTTCATATAGAGGTAGAGGTAGATAGTTAGGTATAATTGGTTTTAATATGTGGTTGAATTTTCACATCAGAACTATACCTGCCTACTTATACTGACCGAAGCACCTTTAGCATACTGTTTCTTGTTAAATAGGTTGCATGTTTAATTTAAGTTTTGTTGCTGGTTTAAACATAAATATTTAATGAACTCCACATCAATTCGTAATGAAGTCTTCTCAAGGCCCTTTTTTCATTTCAGCGAAATCTTATTAAGTAAGTTCTTAATTTCGTGTCATAAATTTATAATAAATGATATCTAGACAGAATTATAAAGACTTAAAAAAAAAATTACAAAAAGAATAGAACAATATCGGTGGCTGACCTTTATGTCACGTTTGATTGCTTAATCGAATTTTATTAGGTTTTATTTTTTTTTTTTTTTATTTCAAGGTTCTTATACATAAATGACAGCTGGAGTGCTATATTTTCGGTGACTAGGAAATTATTTATAAGTGATCTATTATATCCATAGAAAATTAAGTCAATTTCAACAACACAACAAAAAATTGCTAATGGATGTAATTGTTAAAAAAAAAATACTCATTTAAGAATCTCAAAATAAGCAAAATCATCAAAGTCGGTGCTGTCAATTCTTGATAAACTGACCATTTTATTTCTATGACCATTTTAGTTTGAACACTTTAAATGGACCTTGATAATAAAGATTAGTTTGAAATTTTCATGGTTCAAGAATGTCTTATTATGCAACTTTTCATGTTTGAAAAAAATATGTTGTTCTTTTAAAGAAATTCAACTTCTAGAAATTAATCTTCATTTTAATGAAAGTATGTTACCAATTATTTTTTTTTGTTGCAATTACCAAATTTAAGTAGCCTCAAGCATATTAATAAATTTTGTATGACGTGCTGACAGCTGGTATGGTAATGGGTATGTTAGTTGAGATGGTGTTTATTGAGATTATAGTGAGATATTTTGATATTATAAGAATTTGGTCGCTTCAATTATAAAAAAAAACTATAATTTGTATCCCAATTTCAGTCTAAATACTCCTTTTTCAAGCTACTCGTCCCATTTGTCCCTTTCGCTTACCTACAGTCAATCGAAAGATTAAAGAAGCGACGGGAAAGTTGCCAAAAATTAACACATAAATTAAGATTTCAATACAGAAATTTCCACACAAAACTAAAGCCCAGGAAAATAAAAATGCCTCTTACTATAGTGTCAGAAGTGGGATTAACCAATTGAAAGAATAGCCTGATTTTTTAGTTCATTGCTTTATTTTTCAAAAATTTAATTTAAGACAAAATGTATTTTAAATAATTATATCAATCCAAAGGTTCTCAAGTGAATTTTCATATAGTGCTAAAAAAAATCTTATTTCCAGAGATCAGTAATAACTGTTAACATTTATTTTCAATTGGTTTCTCTCTGAGAGTTACTACACTCCTTTAAATAGGTTTCGGTTTGAGTCTTGAGATTTATTTAAAACAAAAATTAAAGTAATGGTTATCGGTTGAGATTTATTTTTATTTTCAAAAATATCTCTCAATAGTTGAGTTTTTTACGACAAAATAAATAAAAATAATGGCGCAAAATTTTAAACGATTTAGTACGATGTTAAACCATTTTTATCATACTTAAAATGCTTAAACATCGTACTAAACAGTTTAAAATTTTGGGCCAATACCTTTAACCTTTTTCGTTGAAAATAAATCAAAAATGGTTAATGCAAAGGAAAATGTCTTTATTTTTCGAAAATAAAAATGATTTTTTTATATTTTATTATTTGTTTAATTTTATAAATTTAAATATAAAGTCTTTAAACTTTATCGCACAAAATCACTCAAAATTTACCCACAAGTATTCACTGATGACTAAAAAGTCTAATTAATTGAATTTCCTCATGCAGTGCTTACAAAATTTGAACGGTCATACTAACGAAGATTCTGATTGATAAATTTGTAGATGAGATTTATTTTTTTTCTCTCGCCGATAAATTCAATGAAAATCTCACGAAACAATAATTAAACCAAAATTGAGTGACTTTTATTGAAAATGAAATGAAAATATAATAATTATTAAAGAACCTGGCATAAGTTTGAGATTTATTTCTGATCTCTACTTATTTCTACAGTGTCAGAAGTTGGATTAACCTTAAGTCATTATTACAAAAAAAAAAACATCCGAACATCGATTAGTTAAACAAGAACGTATTTTTTTTTTCATTTACTTTACCAGCGAACGAATTTTATTTTTTATAAAAGGTCCCTTACTTTTAAACACCCTTATTTTTGGTGTGAAATTTAGTTCAACAGAAAACACTTTTTTTTTCGTAAGAGCAATATATTTTCCATATTTCAGCTGTTTGTGTAAAGTTTTGCACATATTTTTTCTGAAAATTTTTTGGTCTTACGAAAAAAAGAGTCAACATCTTTTTGGGAACAATTTTTAACTTAAAAATTCTCTTAGAAAAAATTATAGTTTTCGATATATGTATTTAACTTGGAAACTTTTCAGGAAATTCTTTGTATATTCAAATAAAATTCTGCTGCTACAGTTAATAAAAATAAATAAAAATTGTGCTCCTAGTAAACATAGATTTGTAATAATGACTTGAGGTTAATTCCACTTCTGACAGTGTAGTAATAAGATTTTTATTAACACAAATTGTCTTGTGAATCTTTGGATTAGGATTTTTTCTCTAAATCCACTTTTTTTTAGTAAATAAATTTGTTTTCAAAAATGAAGCATTGTTTTTCAAATACCGTTTCCCCGCTCCACCCCTTACCATATTATTCCCCTTAAAAAAGACTGGAAACAAGAATTTTGTATGAATAAAACCAAAAATTGATATTTTTTCTGGCGAAGGTGACATCACATTAAAACAAAACTTTTATCTATCTTCAAACAAAAAAAAAAAAAAACTTGATCTTCAATAAAGATCTTTTACCTTAAGCCATATTCCCACAAAACTTCTTTATTCTTCAAAATCCAATAATTACTTCTAACACATTCAGTACGTGCAATGCATCATCTTGATGCGAAACGCAATTATTATTATTAGAACCAATCCTTAAAAACCATTGTTCAATGAACTTCACTTAAAGTTTTGTGTTTTATTTTTTTGCTTGAAGATATAAACATAATCGTTCCTTTTTCAGTGTAAAATCACAAAAAAAAAATTATTATTATAATTTTCATACATTTACCTTCGCAGTTCGTGCTTTGCGCAGAAAATCTGTTGCTTCATTTTATTTTGGTTTAAGATAGATACCTACATTAAGTCTTTGCCTATACCATGGTAGAGATACATAATATTTCTATATAATATTCACTCTCTATTGTTTCTTTCTTTTTTTTATTTCTATTTTGTTTTATTGTTACTGCTCCTCTTGATCCAAAGGCCATATATACTCTCGTGATAAAAATCTATAAATGCTATTGACTCATTGTTCAAAAAAGTATCTTGTGGATACATTTATATAGATATATTTTAGGGAACGCCCATTTAACTGCGATCATAGAAAATATATGTAAAAAAAAAATAAAAATACAAATAAAAAAAAACATTTCGTGTCTATATCTCTGCAAAATCGCATCATCGATAAAAATGTTTCTTTTACAATAAACTGTCAAAATATTGTTGTTTATTAGTTGCATTAACACTTTCTACAAGCCGGACAGGCTGCTAAGCTAGCTAGCAGGTGTACACATACCAAAAGTGTATTCGCGCACTTAAAGCAGGAGCTGCGCATATATATGCGCAACACACGCAATAGCAACAACACTTACAACAACAACAGCAGAAAAAGTATCTAAATTGAATTATCTATCTATTACGACGTCGATTAGACTATCTACGCGCGTATCTTTGACCGTTTGGCAATAGATTTCAATAAGGAAATTGCCAAACAAAACTATGAGATACAGTAAATAAGCAAAAGAAAAAAAAATCTATCAAAAGATCGTGCTCCTAGTTAACCTCTTCTCTGCGATACATACGGATGCGTTTTATTTTTTTGTTCGTAATAATGACTAAAGGTTAATCCCACTTCTGACACTTTAGTAATATGTTTTTAACACTTTAAGCAGGTTGTCTGGGTGGCTGCCTGGTGGATCTTGGGATTAAAATTCTTTTACTATAAAATACACATTTTATTGCAAATTAAATTTAAAAAAAAAGATAATCGTATGAGAAGCAAGATATTCATGATGATGCGTATTACAATGCGATGGTGATGCAAAAAATGTCTTTATTTGTAATGGGAAAAATGAATTGATAACTGAGAATTACCTGAGGATGAGAATTTCAAACTATGTATTTTTTTTTTTGAGAGCAAAATGTATAAAATACAAGTCTTATAACATTTCATGAGCCCACTCATTCGATGTCTTTATGGACGCCTTTTAGTTTGACGTAGATTTGATGAGACGTCTGCTTTGATTTTCCACAATAAAAAATTAATTTTGCATGGAAAATGTAGCATGAAACTATCTGAAGCTCAATAATGCGCTACAGCATCCATTGGGGCGTTTCTCCATCGTGACCCTCAACCATCTTTTTTCTTCGTCTTCTGATGTCAGGTTTGTCTCTGCTGGATGAGGGTATAAAATTTTAAATCATTATATCGTTTGCTCATGCAGATAAGTGTATAGGACAATAAAGTTGTACGAATAGTCCTATTCGAGAAATTCAAACCACAACTACAACAACAAGAAAAAAGATACTTTTATAGGTATCTTATAGGTTAGAAAATTGCAGTAATTGTCTCAATGTCGTGGTTTTGCAATATATTTATGAATTTTCTTGAAACTATTTTTTTTTATCGAAATTATATTTATCTAAAAAATATTATTTTTTTTTGTCTTCTTCCAGGTGTTATACCGTGAAATAGTATCTCATGCTCGAGTGGTTGGTGCATGCATAAAGGCTTCTGAGAAGAAAAATAACTTAGCTTCTGACGAACAGCAACAACAGCAACAAAATTCATCCTTATCCTCAACTGATGAGAGATCAGCTGCTGCTGCTGGTGGTACTGTAGTAGTTGTAGCTGGTGGTAAAACTCCATCACCAAATAGCAAAGAAACAGTTAAACAAAAAAACTCAAATAACGAGGGAAATTTGAAAGGATTAGAACGTCGCTATCATTTATTGTATTTGAAAGCAATTGAAGTACAGTGCCTGTTCGAGGGTTTATTGGGAAAGAAAATATCAGCTGCGGTAAGTCATTTACAATTATGGTTTTTTTTTTTTTCTGTCTGTCTTTCTTTTGGTTTTTATTTTATTGTTTTATTATATTTTATGATGTTTTTTAAATTATTATTTTCTTACATTCAAAAGTTTAAGTTTGCTCAGATTGCTTGAAGCAACAAAATTGACTTTGAAAGGATTTTTTTTTTTTTAATTTTTCTTCTTGTTAACATTTTAGGGTATTTTTTTTATATAGCCGCTGGGTACCAATTAGAAAGACGTATATTATACAAAAAAATATTTCTCTTTTTCGTTAATTGTTATTGCTTGATTAGTTGTTTAAATGGCCTGGGGGTAATATACAAAATATGAAAAAAAAAAAAAAGGCAAGAAAGCTTTGAGAAGCAGTTACCACTACCTCTTCAATTTTGTTTGGTTTAGACGCCTTAAACATTCTAAATTTCAATACAAATCTTGAAAAAATAGAATGTATTTGATTTTAATTTTTTTTTTTTTGGAAATATCTCAAATAGTTTAATTTTGTTTTTAGAAATATCTCAAATAATAAGCTCTCAGTTCGATGGTAAATTAACTTAAAATTGTCAAAGTGACCACTTTTCGTTGAAAATATTCTTTTTTAAAGTATGTACATATTTATATAAATTATTGTAAACAAAAATACAACTTTCCTCCTTTGCTAGAGACTAAATCGGTACGCTTTACATCGTCACGTGGGCAGAACTATTTATATTTGTGTATCTGTCTGAAAGCTTTGAAAAACACCTTTGAAAAAAAAAAATAGTTTTAGGTATAGTCTTATTCCTACTTATTTTTGTTATATTTGTTTAATCCAAATTGATTTTTAATAGGTTTTAAGTCAGAACTTAAATAAATGATGGTGTTCCACAAGGCTCTGTTTTTTCGCCTTCGTTTTTAATTATTTTTTTTTATGAATGTAAGAGATTTAAACGTGCTGAGTCGTTTATGTACATAATATGTAGCTGTTTACTGAAGGCAACACTTTCAGCTTTTCATATCCATTTCCAGATTCTTTTTTCTGTTCTTTGAATGTGGAACTGCAAAGTGCAATGGCAACATATGAACGCCACATTGAATACAGATCTAAACAGCAGCGTTAAATGTGGTATTAATAATTGTGTGGAATTTAACTTTTGCAAAATTCTTGTCGTTGAAATTAAATATGTTACCTTTACTAGTATCCACGGATGGTAATTGCACCGAAGTAACCGAAAAGGTTTCAATTCTTGATTACCGATCAATTTTTGTGGAATTACCACAAAATTACTTATTGCTAAAAATGCAGCATGAAATGTTTTGCACTACAGTGCACTATTGAAGAAGCCAGTTGCTTTCTTCCTCTTAAACAATTTCACTTAAATACTGGCTCCGTGAGGAATTCTCATTATAACACATTTGAGCTTAATTTCGGACGTTTCATTAAGTACAGAGATTGTTTCTTCAGACGTACGTGGAATTTCATAAAACCCACTCCGCAAGGAATGCTCATGAATGTAAATATATTTAAGATTACTAAGATTCTTTCTTTAGCCATACTACACAAATTTAGTAACACTCGTTCAGTAGAATACACAAAACCAAATAGCACCATAATTCAATTGGTTCCCCATTGTTTTTTTTTTTTTTTTTTTTTTTTAAACTTTAATTATTACTTCCAGTACGAGCTACATTCTAGCAAGTCGCGTAGTCCATATGTCCGAAATCATTTTTAAACATTATTGCCAGAAATTATCTTCTCAATAAATCCAATGCCATGACCAAAAATATTAATTTTATTTTATTAAAAAAAACTCTATTTAAATAGTAGCTTTTAAAGGGTTGACACTTGATGATTCATTTGAAATAACAACTGATGCAATATAAAAATTTTAATGAACCTCTTGTTTGTTTTATTGGTGGATCAATTTCACTACAAATGTCTTCATTAATAAAGCGAAACTCGCTTAAGTGAAAAACCCGGATACCTGAAACATATTTTCAGTTAAATTTAATATTTTTCATTGAAAAAAACTCTCTTAAGTGACAAAAAAAATTTAATAGAACAGAACAAAAAATTTGCTGAACGCTTTTACTTCTTTTTTATTTTTCACCTCCATCAAATTTTCATCAGGAAAATGACATTTGAATATCTGATATATTTTTAAATTTTTAAATCCAAATTTTTTTTCACTTATCCGGACTCCACTTAAGTGAAATTTTTGTTCACTTAAGCGGGGTTCGTTTAAGTGAAAAACCCGCTTAAGTGAAAGAAAGAATGTGACATTTTGCAGTTTCTCTTAAGCGGGTTTTACTGTATTTTCAAATACCCTTATTCTGCCTACTTAATAGAAATTGCTTATTTATTTCTAATTCACAAATGAACTAATACGTTCATCAAAACTTAGTTTGTGAGTTAAAATATTTATTAATAAACATTTAACAGCTAAAATTCAAGTTAAGTTGTTTTAATGTAATCTACTTCATTCGACAACAACTCTACTGTCATCAAAGAGTATTATTTATATTCTGCACAAGATATTGTATTAAGATTGATTACTTGTTATTTAATTACTTTACTTGTTATTTAATTACTTTAGAAGTAAGAAGAATTTTCTTGACAATTTGAGTTTGTTACATTTACATAGATTTTTATGAATTTTGAGGCTCTGACATTTAATTACTTGTTAATCCACCTCTACTTGGGTGAATTATCTAATTAACATGAATTATATTTAAATTTGTTTTATTTATAATATTTCGCATTTTTTTCACTGGTTAAAAATAATTTCTGTTTAAATTGAGTTTATTAATAGCGTTGCAAATGATTAAATTCCACTGACTGAATTTTTTTCGACTGTAGTTTTTACCGATTTAATCATCTTTAGTTAAAAGATAAGACACATTCAGGTATAAATCTAAGAAATTTGGATCGGTCAAAAAGTGAGCAAGTGAATATAATTTTTTTTCACAGCATTTTGGCAGAAAAACTGACAAATTTTGCTGAGAAATCCAAAATCTCATTTTCATATACATACATCTATATAAACTGCTGTCAAATAACTTTCTTAGAAATGAGCCCAAGCGAATTTATATTTCCTTTACTTCCAATTATATCGGTAGATTCCTTTTAAATGCGTTTCAGAATGATTTTTCCATAGACAATCGCCGCCACTAGAATATATCCTGTTAAAGGTAGCTACAACTGTATGTACATATATAAGCTATATGTTAGACTAAATAAGGTTAAAATGCACTTTTTTTGTAGTGTTTAATTATTTATTATCTATATTTAACCTAAATTTCAATTTTAACCCAAATGAAATAACATTTATGCAAATAGGGCCTTGCGTGTTGCAATCCTTTTAAACTTTTAAAGTTTATTAGAACTCATTGTTCCACTTTCTGAATGTTTCCTGACGATTTCCTGACACACGCTATTCACAATAAAACTACTGACCTATATTTCATTTGATTTAGTGCAAACAATTTTTTTTTTATTTGACTAAAACACTTAGGATAGCGTGTAGTGAACTCATTAGGAAGGAACTTTATCAGAGCTTCCTTGATTGCCCTTTCTATATGTACATATATAGAAATGTGAAAACATAAAGTTAACATAAATTAAATTTTTTTAAATATTTTCCTTTCATTTTCACTTTTTTTGTTCGGAAAAACAAATAAAAATGAAATAAATTTATAAATCTTGTACTCAACATCCGGCTTTCTATTTTAACTAAAATTTTTATTAAATTTTAATAGAATTAAATTAAATATTAATATTTATATGTATCAATAATTCCAAACGAACATTGAATTTAATTGAAAGAGAAATTTTTCATTCACACATCAATGCACTTAGACTAGATCATCCGCATATTTATGCATCCGCAATTAGTGTACAGTTTGCAGGTCCGGACTATCTATAATATAAACTACTATAATACGTAGACTTCAAATGAGCCTGAGGCTACCGGAATTTTTCTTATTTTTAAAAGTTTTTAACTGATCTTCAATTAAAAAAAAAAAAACTTGTATTTCATGTGGATTTTCCATGTTATACGGATTCATGCTATTCATTATTTCCTATTGCGTTATGTTACGTTGTAAACGTAATCAAAATTAATTTTGTATTTCATAGGAATAAGGGTTGTAACTTAAGTCAATTTTTTTATTTTGGCAAAAAATTAGCGACCATTTATGTTATTAAACTATCGAAGCTTAAGAAGTCTTAAGAATTTAACTGTCTTAGGGCCTATAATCGGGTTGATTCGGGCCTGTCAGTAATAGCTAATCCCCACGAAGAAGAGAGAAATTAAAAAAAAAACAAACTTTTCACTACCGAAACTGTATAATATAGCAATGAAATTCAGAAGTAAAAATAAAAACTTAAGTAACCATAATCAAGTGCGAATTCCATTCGAAAGAAAACCATTTATTTATTCATTGCAACCAATAACGCCCCCTGGAGGTATTCCTTTTAAACTTAATTAATAGGTATATGAACCTATATCTAAAGTAGAAAAAAAAATAGAAACAAAATATAACTTTGGGGATAATTTATATGCGCTTTGTTGCAATTGATAGATGTATGTACGAGTACACACAATCACTTGGTGTGTTGTCCAAGAGTACAACATGTGTTTTATCATGCAACACATGACAGGAAACATGCAAATTTGTATCTTTTATATGCCCAAACAAGGAAGTTTTGGCAAATCGTGTTTGGCAGCACTTTCAATTGCATTTTACATCAGCAAACAAAACTAAAAAAAAAAAAACCGTTTCGAAATTTCTGTAGGAGTTTTATATTATGTTTGTACTTACATCAAGTGAACACAACACACGAGGGGGCGTTTTGTTTGGTTGATAGAATCCGTTTATCTTCTTTTCTTTTGTGGGCTTTCGGATGGAAAATCTTTTACAAATAAAATTATTCCACACTTAGGTGTAATTTTTTCTACTGGTTTTTCTTTTTTTTTTTGTCTACTTTTTTGCATCTCATTGTCAACTTGCTTGCAAAGTTTTGCAAAAATAACGTTCCGTGAAATAGAAATGTGTGCAATGGTATATCGACTTGCTCATCGTCCAGGCAGGAAGGCAGGCAGAGCGAAAGGTATATATGCACTGCACATAGCACCACATCTGTTAAATGCTGAAAATATATGGTAATTTAGATAAAAGTTTTTTTCTCTCGAATTTAAATCGTGGATTATTTTAAATTCTTTTGTTAATCCAAGCGAATTATCTGCCAGGCATCTTTTAAGTTTAGTTTAAGCTATAATCATCGATCCTCATCATCGGGGGTGTTGTTTATATTTTTAGTTTCAATTGATTTTTATTTGTAAATCTTCATCTTGATTGCTCTTTTATTCGGTTGATTGTATCTTTAAGATGAAAAAAAAATTGTATCTTTAGGGTTCATCACTTTGAGTGCAAATAGAAATTCTATACAAAGATTTTTTTTTTTTTTCAAAGTATTTTATATAGTTTTGTATGCCAATTTTTATTCTCCTTCTATTGTTTTCCATTAATTTTACTTTACAATGAAAAGAATACAAAAAAAGAAGAAAAATAGTTGGCACACATTTTGGCTGTATTGGCATTTTTTTCGTATATTAACGTGGGTAAAATTATTAGAGATAAACCATCACGTATTGTATAGGTTATGTTGGTTAATCCTCAAAGGAATTTATGAATCTTTAAGTTTTTATAAACTGATGATCAATAAATCAATAGACTACGCCTATAAGGGAATTAACCTAACCTAGAAAATATAAAAAAAAACTGCAATTTATTTTGTTTTTGCAATAGGTGATGTTAAAGAAAGTAAGAAAATTTTTTGAAAGATTGCAATAGCCAAAGAATTGATATATTTATGCACTAAATAAATCTGAAACCTAGGTTTGATCGATAAAACATATAATTTCCACTTGGAACTACCTACTATATAAAGTGTACTGCACACACAAGCTGCCCTCCATTGTTCCAGTGCCGTCGTTAGTAATATTAAAAAAAAGGTGTCGGCGGAATTTCCAAAAAACGCTATGTACCAAGTTTAAAGAAAATCGGTCCCCCGTTTAGGCTGCAGCCGAAAGGACAGACAGACAAACAGATTTTGAGACCCACTTTTTTCGACTTCACTACCATCGTAATGTCAAGTTTGATCAAAATCTCGAGTTCGATTTTTTTTTAAATCCATTACTTTCCATATAGTACCTACATATAATCATGTCGATTATGGATTTCGCAATATTGGATCCCCAGTGATTTTCAGTACGGAGCTCTCTAATTTCTTTTCATAACAAATGCGTATGGAGAAAAGAGAGCACTGCACTGCAAATCACTACGAATCGAATATTGCGGATTCCATAATCGACATAAATATGTACAATTATCGCAAGTAAAAAATAATGTATTAAAACTTGAATAAAACGTAGTAGAAACGTAGTGTAAAAAACAAGATAAATTCGAGGTATAGATATAAAAACTGAAAATTCTACTAGCTGGGCCGCCCGGTTTCGCACGGAATTTATTCATACATTTCGGCTTTTTAAAATGTGAAAATAATATTTATAGGGACTTCAAACAACTCTTTACAATGAATTTTTTGGCACGCTCAAATAATTTATATAATTGAACAAATTTAGGTGGCTGAGAGCGTAACGCCATCTATTGGCGATCCAATTTTCGTGAGGTACAATATTAGTCGATTTTCAATTCCGTACTGTTTGACATTCCTTACAATCAATATTTTATCTATTTTCAGATATCGAAACCATTCACCCCTGAAAGTATGCTATTTCGGGTTTTATAATTTTTCGACTTCTCCAGTCGAAAATTCAAATTTTCGTTGATTGTTTAAAAAAAATCCCCATGTAAATCGGATGATGTTCAGCCGAATTATGCGCGTTTAAACAAAAACCTAATAAATCTATATTTAAGTATATTTAGAAGATAAAAAATTAAAAAATTTTGAGCAAATTTTTTGGAATGGTTGTGTACAGTGTTGCCGAAGTGGTATGATCTAGTTTTTTTGACACGAAAAATTCATGTTGGTTCGGTGACACGAAAAAATCGAATATGGTACATTTTTCTTATCTCCAAATTTGAAAGAAATTTTGGGAAATCGCTCCAAATGGAGTAAAAACAGGCAGAAACTCTTATTTTGCTCAAAAATGTTGTATTATCGAAGTTTTTCCAAATTTTCATCCTAGGGCAATCATTGTGTCGCTTTTTGAGCGATAGCAAGATCATATTCGATTTGTTTGAACAACTATCGTGCTTTCAGGTTTCGTTCATTTTGTGGATAAAATTACAAGTTTTAGTAAGAAATATATTAAAAAAAAAAAACTTGGGATCTTTTAACAATTACTTAAAATCATATCAGGCCAACACTGGGAGAAAATTTAATTCACCACTAGTTTTGTCTCAATAATTTGTAAATTAAAAAAAAGCTAATTTGAAAAAAAGTACAAAATTGCAGTTTACCACTGTTATGTACCAAATATGTAACATACCTTATTCCTTACAGAAAATCATTATTTGGGAATTAATTTCCATATTTTAAAATAAAAAATCTGTAACTAAAATTTTAGTTCACAACAATTTTGTACTTCTTTGTTTCTTAATGTCTAAAGCACAAACAAAAATTTGCTTATCATCCCCAACTCCCATGTTGCCCTTTTTATTTTTAATAGAATTTATTTCAATTCCTATGGCCAAAAAAATCAACTTGAAATTATTTTTCACACGAGCGTAAGAAGATTTTTAATTTATTCCTAATTTATTTCTGGTTTCTTATTAAACTGTCTGTAGTTAGTGCCAGAGCACAGCAAAGTTTTCAAATTTTTTTAACTAAAACCAAAAAATTAAAACTGCAACTTTTCTGGTCTTATATTTTTTCTGGTCCTTCTCACAAACAGTTTGTTCTCTGACAAAAAATGTTCAGAATATCAAGCAAAAAAACTTTTGTCTACCGAAATCGATTTTATGGAGAGGGGGGTTGCAAGAGGGTAACCCAAATCGAGTTCGAGAAAATTTAGTAGGAACAAAATTATAACCCTTCAGATAATTTTGATATACGAAATGGAGTTCCGTAGATTTTCAAATTTGTTTTTCAACGTTTACAAATTTAGTTTGTCAAATATGAGAAAATTTGAAGGGAATTCAGGATTGTTTGTAGCTTTAAATTTAATGCATCACAAGTTCGAAAATTTTACATTCTTTCCAAAATTTTGTCTGTAAAACTAGCAGCACTAAAATACGTCAAAAAATCAAAACACTCAGATGGACAATTTCTACCACGAAAACTTATCAATTATCAACCATCTTAACAATACTAATTTTGACATCTTCATGAAGCTGTCCGAAAATACTTCTGTCAATTATTCGGATTATAAAAATTTTTAAATTTGCACCAACACTTCAAGAATTTTTTGACAAACGATAAAATTTTGTTAAAAATTTCGCTGAATGTGAAACACGTGAATCCTGTTAATTAATATAAGGAAAGTGTTAATAGTTAAGTGACAAATATACAAAAAAAAACGATTTTCATATTAGTCTAGTTCAGAAAATTGAGATATCAGAAATATCAGTGATATCATGATTTTGCAGTGAAATTTCTCAGTTTTATTGTCAAATGTACCTACTCAGGACAAAAATTTGGTATCACTTTTTACGAAGAAATTTTTTTTGAGATTTCATTTTTTGGGAACTTACTCATTAGATAGATTTACTCCATTTTTTTTATTTCTCTGTACCAGAATTCGCACCCAGTTATAGACTCACAAAAAAGTGGGAACGAAAAAATATACTGACACGTTAAATGGTGAATGAACATTAAATAATGAAATTATGATCTTCGTGTCAAATTCTCGAGATAGGTCAGGTTACTGAGATCTTAAAGATATCCGTATTCTTGAGAATCTCAAGAGCGGAAAGTGAGACTAAATTTTGTTTTCAATTCTTTATTCATTTTATTTTTTTTAACTACCAATAAAATCTATAAAAAAAAGGTAAATTCACCCCAATTTTTTTTTATCATGTAACAATTGATAAATTTTGAATTTTTCTATTTTAAATTTAATTTATTCAAAAATTCATGGAAGTATTTTCATTGTAACTTTTTCTTTTATCTTATATCATTTGATAATTATTGATAACTGTAATAGAGATGATTGATTTTCTGCTAAGAAATCCTGCTAAAGTTTCTTCGCTTACTCATACAATAAAGGGGAATATTTTTGGATTTTAGAAACATGAACTTGGTAAAAATTTTATCATATGTTTAAAGGTTTAAAATCACCCCTATTGTGAGTTTCGGCCGGAAATTTTTCGCCTAAAATTTTAAAAACTGATGTGTAGTTTCACCTGAAATAAAATTTCACTTCGATTCAAGATTACAAGCATGATCGGAAAAAATGAAACCGCAATAAATTCCCCCGTAATGTCACTTTGAAGTAAACAGAGGAATAATTTTTTTTCAGGAAGAAGAACGAGCATGTAAAAGACTATTTCTAGTTTAACTAATATGAACATTTTTTTTCTTGCAATTTATTCTCTTGCAATTTATTCTCTTGATGACTTTGAAAATAAAATTCTTCAAAAAATATTTGTAAAATATTTCAGGAATAATGCTGTCAATTTATCAATTTTAACATTTCCAGCCACATTAATAAAAAAAAACTCTTATTCCACCTTTATTCCACGAGTTTACTAAACAAGGAAATAAGAATTAAGCTATGGGTTAAAAATTTCCATGAATAAAACCAAAAAGTTCGTGGAATAATAAAATGACGTTTACCAAAAATCCCTTAAGAAAATCTACTACAATAAATAAGATCCCTGTTTGGTAACTTGAAATTTTTCCCAAGTTTCGCAAACCTGAGGTTTTTTTCGTATGGGTTTAGACAGAAAATTGTGATAATTTGTAAAAAAAAAAAAAAAAAATAAAGCTCACTTTACCAAACACACCTAAGAATTCTCTTGTTAATATATTTCTGTGAAAATTATTATCATTTTGTTTTTTTTTTTATTTAAATGGAATGTATAATATGTCCACCTCCTGGGTCCCCATTTAGGTCATCTTCAAGAACCGCAATGAGTATCCTCACATTTTCCTTGGAAAATTTATATTTCTTCCTAAAAAGTGCTAAGTGAGGAGCACTTCCATTAGATCATATCTATTTTTCATGTATATTTTCCTCTTTGTGGAAATGGTTTAAAAACTCGATAAATCTAGCAGACATTATTTTTATTCAAAATTATCAATCAATCTTCACTTTTTTTTTTTAAATTTCAGAATGATTTGATACATCTGATTCTTATTCCTTTGCTGAACCACCTTCTTCGGTGGTTTAACTTAGTACACGTCAATTAGTAGAAATTTTGATTTATTCATAACATTTTGCACTTAGTTCACGGAATAAGACCTAACCTTTCGCTATTCCACTTTTATTAATTTGGAGCTGTTAAAGCCTAACTGGAATGACCTATTTTTATTCTTTTGATCCTGTTTTACTGAGAAAATACAATATTTCTTAAAAATGTTCTTATTCAAGATCTAACGAAAAATAAATATACTTGAATATTTTTTAACATAAATGCAATATTTGAAAAAAAAGAAGCAAATTCGAGCCACTTGAACAATCAGACAAAATTTAAGTATTTTAAAAATGAAATGTTTTGTACATCAAACAATATCATTTGTATACAAATAAAATCTTCTTAAATTAAAATTTCTATGACCTTGAAATCCAACATTATTCGTAGTTTTATTATAGTTTCTTTCAAAAAGAAAGAAATTAATTGGATTTATAACAACTAAACGATTTTGAAAAAGAAAAAAAAATCATGTAACTGTGATGTGAAATTTGATACATACCTAAACTAGAAAAATGTTTCCTCTGATGTCATTATATGTTTTTTAGGTCATTTTATTTATGTTAACTGTGTCTTAACTACTCCATCAACAATTAAAAATTAAACCTTTTTACGACTTATAAACGGTGTATTAACCTCTTAATTATCATCAGTTTCCTCTTAATTACCACAATATCACCGACAACTTCTGACGACCAACTATAAATTATTTGTTATCTTTAAAGTCGTAATACTTAAACTAGGCATCTATGACATATAGTCATCATCATCATCTGCCTGTCTGTCTCTGTGGTAACAATTGAATTGTATAACAAGCTTAGTTAACATATGGTGTAACAGGCACTAAAAAAATATCCCACATACATGATTCAAACAACAACAAAAAACTTATAGTAAAACCGTTAAAATAAATTACGGAAGCTATGTATAATAATCTTCGACAATGATTTGGCGAATTCGACTGCATGAAAATTTTATGGTCCGCATCGAACGAAGATCGTAAAATCAATTGGTTTGGTTATTGTATGTTAGTTTTTTTTTTTCTTATCCCCATAAATGGACAGGCATTTTTCTTATCCATGTACATAATATGAAAATTCATGAAGATACCAGGTGGCCATTAAGTATCCTATAAATATATCGTAGCACCCGTCACTTCGTTGACCGGCCGGCCGGCGGCGGTGTCGTCGATGGTTGTCACGTCCTTTGTCTATTGTTTGGCTATATGCAGTGTTTATCTGGAGCAATATGGTCTCTGGATATATAAAGGAGGAAAGTTGTTAAGTAAATTGGTTTCATATTGCACCCACAATTATTATTAGATATTTTTGCGGCAGCAGATGCCCTTTCTACAAAATAAGGTTCTTCATATTTTTGTTACCCCAGCTCTTAAGCCAGACATTGCCACTTATTTCACTTTTCTTCCAAAATACGAATCTTTAGGTATACCTTTCAATCGAAAGTGAAATGAAAGGTTTTTCATTGGAAAACCTAGACAAAAACAGCGACCGACGACGACGATGAGCTGCGACACGATTATTTATGAAGATACTTCAGTGAAGATATACCTTGCTGGCGATATAGATACATAAAGTAGATATAAACAGGGACGATTTAAGGGCAAAGCAAATGAGTTGGTCATTAAGGGCGCTTGGTTTTTAGATCTAGTTTTTATAAATAATTGATAACTCGTGATTCAATTTATCTTGAAAAACTAAGCCTTTTAAACCGTATGTTTATAGTTTTAACGACTTCTACTTCAAAAGTTTTTATTTGTGAATTTCTAAATATGTATCTTTTTAGAATATTTTCAGATATAAAACCTCACAAAAGTTATTGGCTGTAAAAGTTCCAAGAACCTATCAACATTTTTGTTGTTTAGAAATCAGACACCTTTTTTTAATTTTGACTTTCTAGATAAATGCTGAACCGATTTTGATGAAATTTCGTATGAATGCACTTTGTAGTTATCCAAATAACTTTGGAAACTCATTGTACTTAAATCCAGCCCTGAGTGCAAATAAACAAAAATAATAAGAGTAATGAGTTAAAGAAGTATCTATGCAAGAAGTAGGTATCTATCTATTGGTTCAATTCATTGTTATATTATTGTTGATTTTCCTCCACTTTTAGTGATGACAACGAGACAGACATTGGCAGTGGCGGCGGCGGCGGCTGCGGCTGCGCAGTGGCGACGGAACATGGAAAGTCTCTTTTTTTTATTTTTCTCCCTGATTGTGTTTACCTACTTTTTGTTTTCTATTTCTTCATCTCTTTAAAAAATTTAATCTTAGATTAGGTTTTCTCAGGGCTTATAAGCAATTGTTGTATGTTTTAAATTGAAAGTTTTGAACACGACAAAACTTGACAAGATGTCATTTTTTTAAAGAAAATTATATAGAAGATTGATTTCAATTTGATTTATCATCAAGTCAACGAGTCATTTTGGACATTATTTTACTGGCCCAGAGTATATCTTTGTATCTGATGTAACCTAGTTGCTTTGAAAATGTTAAATTCTTCCAGTACAATATCTATGTAGGTACATTATAACAACTTTTGAACTATATGTCAATCAAGCTTTTAAGATTGAATACGGTACCTTATACGAAAATCTGTGCATACAAGCCGGAAAGGTTTTTGTTTTTGTTGTTTTTTTTTTTTTTCATTTAACAAAATGCAATTCCCTTTTTAAATCGACAACGTGACTCTCAAAGAGTTAAATACTTCAAATCAGGAAGCATTTTTAAATAGAGTGTTTGGTTTCAAATTACAAATAAAAAAAAAGTGAAAGTACATATACCTTATGCTTCGAAGCTATAGATGACTTTAAACATGTCTAATTGCAGTTACTTCATTTATACTATTATAAATATACACCCTCTCTGACTGACTTATGACAGTTTCGATACTCTTGAAGTTGAATTAAATTTTGATGTAAGAAAATGGAACAGGGCTAGGTTTAATTAGTTCAGAAGTTTGACAGTAGAGACAGTACCTACATATCGTCGGCTAAATACGTAAAACTTCTTAGTCCACTTTGGCTAATTTTACAGGAGGACGAAAAAACAAAAAAAAATTAGATAAGGCTTCTTATAAAAACTGATTTTCTCTTAAGGATTTTGCAACAACTACGATACATTGGACAACAGTCATTAAACAAATTTTTGCAGAATGTTATTATTAAGATCAAAATCTCAATTTAGGCCAAAAGTTTACTTGCAGCTTTACGTATTTAGCCGACGATATATGTATAACTTCTCTCTCTCTCTCTAAAACCAAGATTACACCATTATTTTTTTACGTGCATCATGAATATGTTGAAACAAAAAGATAACAAACAAATAAAAGAAGGAATTAAAAATTGTTCGTGGGTGTGGCAGTAGGCGGGATTTAAAAAAATTACAAATGTCATATTTTAAGTTCAAGAGGTTTTATTTACAGAATTTTAACGTTCTAGGGATATAAAGTTAGGAGGAACCTCATATATAAGAAAAGTGGGTGTGGCAGTGGATGGAATTTAAAAAAAATTACATATTTCATATTTTAAGCTAAATAGATGTTACAAAATTTTAAGGTTCTAGCTATATAAAGTCCGGAGAAATCTCAGATACATCCAACATCAAAAAAGTATGCTATATTTTTGGCTTAAGAGAGATTTATTATAAATTTTCCTTTTTCTAAGAAAGTTAAACAAGAATTAAATTCTAATATAAATGATAATTGACAAATAACCCATGACATATTTTGTTGTTAAGCGCAATCTAACAGAAAAATTTAAAACTTTTAATTTATGTGAACTTTTTACATAAAAAAAGAAATATTTTTTATAAGTTTCAACTCGATTGGATGGTATTTACTATTTGGCCAGTTTTTTTTTTTTGATTTTTGTTTCGAGCGCCATTCATCAGCAAAATTTGAAACTTTTGATTTACATGTACTTCTCACTTCATAATTAAATTATACTATAATTATATATTCTAAATTGTAGGCCAATCTGCTGGTTAGTTTTAAAGTTCCATCTAATTTTTACATTTCAATGCTAAGCGCCATCTATCGACACAAAATAAAATCAAAAATTTCAATTAGGAAAAGTGGACTTCTCTTTTCATACCAAATATGGTGTGTAAATTTAAGCTTAATTAGATTTTTAATTTTTGATTTTATGCAAATTTTGATATTTATGATGTTCAACGCCATCTATCAAAAAAAAGTTAAACTTTTTATTTATTTAAACTTCTTACTTGATATGGAATATATGTAGATATCACCTTGATCTATTGGTTACTTTTTTTTTTATTTTTTTCGTTTTGAGCGCCATCTAAAAAACAAAAAACTTTTTACTTACGTGCACTTCTCAAAAAAAAAAAACAAATATGTATATTATATTATGTATATGTAAGTTTCAACTCAAGCTGGTGGTAAGTTTTTTAGTTTTTGGAGCACAAAAGAGAAGCTACAATTTTTTATTATATAGGTAGATAGATTTTAAATGCGGACAAGAAGTAGATTACTTGTCACAAACTGTCAGTTTAAAACATTTTTTTATTTTTTTATATGAAGTTCCACAGATTGGACTTAAATTGAGAACTGGAACTGGTAGTTTTGGTCATTTAAATGAACAGACATAATTATTATATTTTTAACAAAAATAATTCGTCAACTTCAAAAATTGACGAGTTCATGTATCACACAAACATGCTTTCGGAATCATAGATTTAGATGTCAAAAAAGACGAATGATAAACAATTATTTCAATCTAGTTGTAAAGTTTGCTTTTTGGAATTGATAATTTCACCAAACGGTTCTAATTTTTGTGTACTTTAAGTTAATTTTAATTGATATACAAATATATAAAGATAGACTGGCAGCTAGTTTGACGTTTAAGTAAAAAAATTGACGGCTCCTCGCAAGACTTTTGAACATTTGTCGACATTTAATGTTGTGACATTTCTGTTCTCTTCTGCACTTATTTGTTCGGCACTTTTAATTTAAACAACATTTAAGAAAAAATGTTGAAAATATTTTTAATAGCCATTTTATTGGATTTATTAAAAAAATAGTTCCAAGTTCGATAACTATCTTTATATTCTTAAGTTTCAAATCTCGTGTTGCTAAACACTTTCGACAGCTAATTTATATCAACTAATGTCTCAGACTTCCCTTTTTTTTCTCATTTTTTTCTATTGGTGTCCCCCTATATCCAATTATTTATTATTATCTACCTTAAAAATGAAAAAAACATTTCCAATTTATTATGTCTGCTTTTGAACAAATTAAGACATTCGAAAGTCTTTATTTCGCCGCCGCAGGTTTTCTAGATCGCGCTCATTAACTATTTCACCTATAGTGGCGCTGTTTTTATTTTTTTTTTTTTGTTTATTTGTTTTAACTAATTGACTGCATAATGTTATGACATTTTTCTTCTTTTTGTAACTAAAATGCCGGACTCAAAAGTTAATAACGATCGTTAATTAACATTAACTCGAGAGTTCGCATACTACGTGTGTATATAAGCTTAAAAATTTTAGACAGAATGACAGCTTTTAATGCATAGCACAAGTTATGTGTATTTCCACGATTAACCCGTCAGATGGCATTCTGTTTGATGCAAATTAATTGCATTCGGTTTAGTATTTTGGTGTGGACAAAGGTTCAGATGAATTATATTATGTTTATTTTGATGTTGATTGTTAAAAATTATTAGTTAATTTGTTGTTTTGTATTTGAAAACAGAATTAGAGAAATCAACATTAATGTTTTATTTTATTGATTTTATGTTTATTTGTAAGATTTTTATTATTATTTGTTTGAATTTATTTTTAACTTTCGATTTTTGTATGAATATGATTAGAGCATCATTTAGCCGTAACTAATTGGGTTGGTTAATCGGCTTTTGAAGTTAGGCATTTATGAGACTAAGTATTTAAATTAAGATTCGGATTCGTCATTCAAATTTAATCTTATAGAAATTCTTCTTCATAACGATATGTCAAGCAATTTAAAGAAAAAAATATTTTGTTTGCGTATTTTAAGAGCGCATTTATAAGCATGGACAAATTCATGGATATATTTTCTCTTAATCACTTTTTAAACTAAAACTGGATGGCTATGAATTGGTTTTCTCGCATTTTTGTAAAATCATCTGGCAGACATTTGGTGGCATTAAAATCGTCATAAATAATAATTACATAGATTGAAAATTACAAAGGTTGTACCAGTCTTACAGGCTTTGCAGATTAAATGCTAAAAAGATCGATGCCAAGTTTGAGCGTCTAGTAGGCTTGGTAGCTTACAAAATTTATGGGACGAAACGTAATACTTTACCAATCCTACTTCGTCTTTATGAAGAAAATGAGCAAGTGTATTTTAAATAAAAAAAATCCATTACATTTTTTTGAATATGTCCGAGGCCTTTATTATTTTTTTTTCTTTCAATTTGAATACGTCTGGCAGGAATTTGGCAACCTGAAATGCTTAGCGAAGGTAGATGCGTCTTTCAATTAAAAAGCAAAATTAGGTTTTTAAACTGAAAACAAAATTGGTTGAACATGTCTGGCAGGCGTTTAGCAGCTTGAGAACCTTTCATTCTATTCATTCTATTCCATTAATTTAAACAAACAAAATGGAGAGATTTTAATCAAAAAAAAATATATAGTTTCAACGCGTCTGGCAGGAGGCATTTGGCATCTTGAGAACCTCGGAGACCTTTATTTATTTATCTATTAATTTGCAGAAAAAAAACTAAAAATGTTTAGTTTAAACGTCAGCAGAGTTTGCAGCTGAACAAATTTTAAAATATATTTTTTTAAATATAAAAAGTATATAATGCATCTGGCAGGCATTTGGTAGCCTCAAATTCTTAGTGACGTATAATTTAGTACACTGTTAAACTTATCTTTCAATTTGAAAACAAAACGAAGTGTTTTCAACCGAAAAAAAATATAGTTTGATCACGTCTGGCAGGCGTTTGGCAGCCTCCTCCGAAATCTTTATTTCACTACGCACGTGGTTTCGCCTATTAATTTGAACAAACACAAAATTGACAGCTAAATAAATTTACAATTTTTTTTTTAAATACAAGTAAAATGCATCTGGCAGGCATTTGACAGCCCGAAAGTCTTAGTGACGTATACTTTAGTACACAGTTGACTTATGTTCAAACTTTTAAAACAAAATGAAGTGTTATAAGGTTTTTTTAATAATATAAATTCTATATACTACTGAAATACATCAGCCAAGTAGAAGACTTAGCACTATTTTATTTGGACTTGTTGAATTATTGATTCAAAAAAAGCTTTTAACGGCCTTTAGTCCCACAAAAAAACGAAGTGTTTTCAACCAAAAAAAAATTGTTTGAACACGTCTAGCGGACGTTTGGCTGTTTAAGAACCTCAGAAAACCTTTATGATCCAATGATACCATGATTGGAATTCGACTGGCAGCCGTTTGGCAGTTCGATAACCGCATATTCCTTTAATTTCCTTCGTAATTCGCTTCATATTTCAAATGCAACACTAAAAATGGAGGGATTTTAATCGAAAAAAGCAAAGTTTAAAATTTTATGAAGAGGTTTGACAGCTTATAATACGTCAAGAAAATTTTTTGCTAATCTCATTTCTTCTTTAATTATAATATTGTATTTTGTTTAAGTAATTTTTCGTGTTTTTCGATTTGAAAACAAAAATTGATTTTAACTTGCTTGCGTTTGGATCAAAATATCAAAGATTATAATGTATAGGAAAATGTTTTCAAAATGAAAAAAAAAATGCATTTTGAATTACTTTTTGCAAAAGTTCAATTATACACTACCTTACCACGCCATTTATACACTGCTTGTCATAAACAAATATTCCCAAACATTCAGTGGCAACATTTGACACCACTATATATGCTGTGCTGCTCCATTTCCATGTTATTATTTCAGATGTCAACTAATAAATTTCTATATCATTACAACTACCGCAACCGCAAAGAAAGCCAGTCTATACATATTTCGTTTCTGAATGCGAATCCCGGAAACGTATACACACTACAGTACAGCTGCTGTCAATGATTTGTTTATTGTTCCTGCGTTCATGACACACGGGGACCACGTTTTGCGGATTGCTCTTAAACATTTCTCATGCGGGGCATTTCATTTTTGTTTTTAAATGATTTGTGCGTTTGTGTAATATTTATTTAACCATAACTGTCACTGTCATAACACGATGTTGTTTAAAACACTTTCCATAAAAAAAAAGAAAAAAAAAAAGAGTTTTTATATCTGTCATTTTGCGCAACAACAAAACTAAAAACAAAAACACTGGAAATGTCATAATCGCGAAAGTGCAATTGGTGTGACAGGTTACGAGGTGACAGTGTTTTTATTTTCGACTAACCTCGCAAGTTGTGCGGCATATATTTATTTCTAACAAAAAAGGTCACAAACCAAACGTCACCGTGTGTCACTTCGCGTCTTCATCGTCGTCGTGCCCTCTTCTTTCACTCATTTGGTTCGGTTCGGTATCCGCCGTAAGTCAAACGACAAAGTTGACATCACATAATCCGCCATGCCATCATAGAGAATAAGAAGTATGAAGACGCGACACCATTTTATAATCACTTCTCGTATAGAAGATTCGAAGGTGCAGGCAGACACTGCACCAGTGGCAGAATAGCTCCCACCAAAACAATTCACTATATTAACGAAGGTGCGCGATCGCGCGCGCCTCAGAGCTGGGGGGATATGACATTTGTCAAATGTCAAATGAGGTGCAAAAACTGATTTCTCTAAATGATAAGCATTGTTGTGTGGTGTTTTTTTTTTCGTTGTGTGTTACTTAAGAAATGAAAAATGAGCAACGCTTATCGTTAGTTTTGTTCCATTTTGCAATTTGAATGCCTATAGATAGATATTGCTTAACACTTATCCTAGGGGGCGCTGTTTGTTTTTTTTTTTTTTTTCAGCGACACCAGCACTATTTTTCGATGATCTTGATTAATGTTGATTCGAGATTTTTAGTTATGAGATTCGAATACAATTGAATGAGTTTTTTTTTTTGGTCAATCGCTTCCACACCCAAACTTACATATTTTTTTTTTTTGTTCATTTCCAACTGAAACAAACAAACAAGCAACAAGTCGAGGTCAAACAAGTGCACTTTGGCGTGTTTCGAAAAAGACACTTTGGAACAGAGCTTAGGTTTTTTATTTTTTTTTTGTTTTCTTTGATTAGCATGTTTAAGCAGTGTTAAATGCAAAAGTATCTTGTTCTGTGAATTTTATTTGAGTAAAGAGAAAGGAAAACATTTGTATGGTGTACACAAAGTGTTAACAATGTCTTAGCATAAATTTCCATTTGGCAATATTTTTTTTTTAAGTAGGTAGGTTGCAATGTTGCACAGCTGCATTTTTTATATTTATATATCTTTATTGGAGTGTAAGCCTTGCCTGGCTATAAAAATGCACTTGAATTTTAAGGTGGAGTGTGCATTTTGACAAAGAAGAAAAGATCTGTCAAATTTTGTTTTGCGGATTATAACTAAATTGATGGTGGGAATAAGGCTTCCTATTGTAGTTGTTCCAATAATGAGCATTGTAAATGTTAAGTAGGAATGCTTGGGATTGACTATGAATTTTTTAGTGAAAGATTATAAAGACATTTACAAAATGCACAAAATAAAAATCATTGATTCTTTTTTACATTTGAAAGTCGAAAGAAAAAACGTGATACAAAAATTTTGATCCCCATAAAAGGTGATCCATATAGCGAGTTTCAGATGCACTGACATTTTCATCAACATGTTTCGTGTCGAAAGATTTTTATAATGTATACATCTGTCGAGCGACTATTTCTGTAGTTTGAATTTGTTTGATATTTTGCTCGGTCGACCGGTCATGTTTTAATTATGAACGCTTGTTTATCCGACGACGCATTAGTACAATTTGGCATTTGATATGTGATGGAAGCGTTCTGAAAGCAACCGAAAAAAATTCGGAAAGTGGTTTCTTTTTATATCGGGTCCGTATCCGAATTGTTGAATGTCAACCCAAAACGTTCGACCCAAGTCGGAAGCATTGAATGTGAACCACGTTAATCGAGTTTCCAATATTGATAGCATTGTAAATAAGACATGCTGACCTTATCAGTGTTCTTGTAATCCTTTTCTTATATTTTTCAATGCGTCTGCAAGGCATTTGACAGCTTAAGAACCTCAAAAACCTTTATTTATTTATATATTTTTCAATATCATAACTTGAACATCTTGAACTTTTTAAATTTGAAAACAAAATTAAGTGTTAAAAGCAAAAAAAAACATCATTTGAAAACAAAATTAAGTGTTAAAAGCAGAAAAAACATAATTTAAAGACGTCTGACAGTAGGTTGGATTATTGCAGCAGTATTTTAAATCTTTTAATGCGTCTGGCAACCATTTGGCAGGTTAAAAATCTAAGTAAACTGTAACTTGTTTTGCTGGTAATATCATCTTTCTATTTGATAACAAAAATAAGTGTTTAAAACAGAAAAAAAGGATAAATTGAACACATTTGGCAGGCTTTTGGCAGCTTGAGAACTTCAGCATAGCAAAGCATAGTTTCGACTCTATAGCAGGCTTAAAGAATGCTAAGAGAATATTTTTTAGGAACCTCTAAACTGAACAAAAAATTATCACTCCTGATCGCTTTATTTTTGTTAAGGATTTTATTTTCATTGTTCACCTAACTGTAAATAATTTGAAGGAATAAGTTTCATTCCTTACCAGAAGGCGACGAAAAGTCTTAGACAGTTCCTAACTGATAACGATATCTCCAGTCAAATGATTTTAAATGAAGAATATTTCTGTGAGTTTTCTGCCAATTGATGAAAAGGTCTCATATCACCTTCTTTGGACCTCAGAATGACAAATACCAGCGCCATATAAGTGCTTCCCAAACTCTTCGCAAAAGGTAATCCTAATTCAAATTTCACAATTCAAAATCATGATTAATAGAATTAGTTTTATAAAATAAACTACCTTACGCAGGAAGTAGCAGTTTTAATTAAATGTTTATTTAATAAATCTTTTCTCATTTGTCATAGTTAAATGTATTTATGTTTGTCATTTTTTTTTTTAATTATTCATATTCAAACAAAATTAATGCTGTCATTTATTACAAAATATCCACCTTGTTTCTTACAGGTTCTTTGTTTAAACAAAAGTCAAATGTTATAATAAATTAAAAGGAAGACTTCTTTTTGAACAAAAAAAAAACGACAGCTAACAAAGTTATTTTAATTAAATATTCAACAAAAATTCGCACTTAATAAAAATATTTAGTCATCAATTTCTAATATTCTTCTCACAGTTAAATTGAGTCTTTCAAAATATTTTCTCATCAATATTTTTCATTCCCATCTGACACACAGACACACAAACACATTCTCTCTCATACATCATCTGGCCCTAATTCAAATATAGCATCATCATAATATTTGTTTTGTATTTCCTCCTCAAAGCTAAACACAATTTTTTTTTATTTTATTTTTATTTTTAAGTGATGACGGATAAAAACCAGAAAATCCATGAGGTATATACATAAAAAAATGATTTTTCCAGATACACTTATAGAGGGTCTACCCACGCAAATTTGTTTTGTGTTTTTTTTTTGTATTTCGAAATTTTTCTCTAGAGAACATCGTTGTGATTCTTTTATTAAACAACACAAAAAAGTCTGAAGGTTAAGGATGGATCTCATTGAAATTTTTTGTGTGAAACAATAATTGCGAAACTTACAAAATATATTACAACACCAAAATTCAGTTTATTTATAAATTTTTTTATTGAATTTTTTAAAAGAGTTCCCACTGAGAAAGTACAAAAAATCATCTCAAGTCTTTTTTTAATCTTCCATTGAAGGTCGTTATCCATTTCAAGATTTAAGTTTACGAGTATAGATACTTTGACAGATTTAATGATTTTGTAACTGGACCGTAAAGATAAGAAGGCCAATGTAAATGTTTCATTGAGAAACTTAATTTTTTTTAAATCGATTAATAAAAATAATTTTAGAATTTTCTCTTTGAACATTTTTCATTGTGTTGAGCCTGTTTATAGAAATCGCCTCATTCTTTATTGATTTTATCTGCAATCTTTGCTGTTTATTGAAAGGATTGAACATCGTTGTCTTAACTCATTTTATTATGAAAAAAAAACATCCAGAAAATGTTTAATTTTTTGTATCACTTCTCATATTTTCTATATACCTACTCGGAATGCAGGTTTCGAATTCGGTATACAAAACCACACACATAAGGCTTTTGGTTACTATATCCGTGCTAGGTTCGCTGTATGCTATTACTAGTCGTCATAAACAATCGTGAAAGTATCAAATGTTATTTAGCTGTCATCGTTTTTGGTATCTGCAACTCTTTGCTGTTCCAATTTGCATTATAGCAGGGGCGGCGAACCCATTCTCGTGTTTTTTTTTTATTTTAACTTCAATTTGTGTTCTAAATTTTTAAGAACTGTGTTTGATATTTATTTTGATATATTTTGTCGAAAAAGTGGACATACATTAATTCTTATAAAGTATTTCAAATATTGTACTGTACAAAAAACTGTCCAAAACCCTAAATAATAATTGCCAACCAATAAAAGTGCAAATACCTGGTTTCCAACTAATTCTTAAAAAAAAACGAGATTCTAGCGATTAAAAGAAAAATAGATGTTTCCCCAATTTAAGAAATCAAAGTGTCATTACCATCAGAAACTTATATATAACCGACAATATATAAAATAATTGACAATAAAAAAATCTAGACGATTATGATAATAATTCCATTCTTAAAACCTTAAAAATATTGCAATATATAAATGATTTTTTGTTCTGTTCTGTTCTGTTTTTTTTTTTTTTTTTTTTTATTCAAATTAACCATATGTTTCAACATAAACCTGTCAAACTTACTCTTTTTTATCTTTGAAGGTAGGTGCACATTTTTTGTTTGTCTTAATTTCCCTTGTCACGCTCTAGTAGATTGCTTTGCTCATTAGCCAGGTGTAACCTAGTAGTACATTTACTCGTTGCCTTTATCGATAATGAATATAACGTAAAAAAAAACATCAACAAGAAAAGTCACGTGTGGCTTTAAAGGTACTTACACACCCATCTTTTTTTTCTTTTTTTTTAACCCTTATTTTTCTGTCCTTAATGCCTTGGGTATTTTATCTGCCCATCACCACACCATCATCATCATCATCATCAAGAACTTAATCGATGAATCGGCATTTTTTGATTCAAGAAAAGCAATCAATTTGCCACGAGTTGAGTTAAGACTTCATGTCCACTGTCCAGTTCCTTGTCCAGAATGATGATAAATAATTAAAACTTTTTTATATCTTTTTTGTGTTGTGGAGCAAAAAATCTAAGGAAAACCATAAAAAAAACTACAAAATAAAAAACAGAAATAAAAAGAGTAGGTGCGACAAACAAAATGAGATAAACACATTCTTGAAATGCCATAAACGTCAATCAATTCAACACATCATTTTTTGTGATGAACTTTATGTCACTTTTTATTATAGTTTTTTTTTTTTAATATTTTCTAAGTGATTTGCAATTTTACAGAACGTGTTTGGAACTTTGTACTGCCTTTCTAACAATCAAGTTCAAGATCACTTAAGGCTAAAATATATAGTTTCAAAAATGAAAGCATTAAAATTCAATCAGCTATCAAAATTATAAAAGTTTGACAGCTGGTGTTCACTTCATTATGTTTTTATTTTTTTTTTGTTTAATGTTCAACTGAATATTTCTGTATAAACTATTTGTTAACGTTTTGTAAGAGCGGAAATGTGGTAGTTTTAAAATTAGCAAAACAAGTGCTTACATCAAATTTTGCTACTTATGAGAGTTTGACAGCTTGACACCTTTCCGAATTGGTTTTGACAGTTTGACGGAATTCAAATTCAGGACATCTTAAATGTTCGGGAAGTATAAATATCTAGTATTGGAAAGCAAAATTGTGTTGATGTTCTATTACTATTATTCTCAATTATCAATTGATAGTTGATAAACATTGAAATTTGATACATTAAAAATCAATTAAAAAAAAAAAAACTAATCTAGTTGATCCTTGATAATTATCAATTTTCTTGTAATGGTCTGCTCCATTCTTAATGATCCAAACTTTTATCAATTGGGTTGTTATATACAGATTTAAAATAATGACTTATTAATTACTTATTATTAAAAATAGATTGAAAAACTAAAAATGTGGGTTCCACTCACAGCCTCATATATTTTCAGTACTTATGTATTTGCTTAAGATCATTTCGGATAGAGGATTTTTATTTTATTCTTTTAATTAGCAGAAGGTTCCAACTTCGATGAACTGTAAAACCGGTTTATGTTTAGTGAACAAAATTACTTTTCTGAGTAATAAGTAATTTAAAGCTTCTATAAAGCTTAGATAAATTTTTTTGGAAGTTTAAAAACGGAAATAGAATAGAAGCATCAATTTTGAATGAAATGTAAGAAATATGTTAGAAGTATCGTTTAGAGCTGAAAGTTTTTTTTGTGAAGGGAACATATTATATATTTAAAAAAAAAAATTAAAGTGTTTAAAATGTTGTTTCTTATTATGGGATTTTTTGTTAACAATTTTTTTAAAACCATAACTTTGAGTAAATTAACAAACTATTTGCTTTACAAATTTAAATAACTTTTTTTGGAGATATGTAATGATTTATATTTTTTTTAAAGAAGCTTCTTTAAAGTTTCTAGAAAGTAAACATGTAGTGAAAACTAAAGTTTCTTTAAATTCGCAGTAATATTTTAATGATTTTTGAATTTAGAAGTGGGACTTAGGGAAGTTTTACAAAACTACGATTTTAATATAATGGTAAATGTAGCGTATTTATGATAGGAATCTCAGCTATGAGAAAAGTTGAGTTAAGAGGTTTCAAACCCTCACATTATGTTGATTAGAAACATGGATATTTATCAATAAGATGTCTATAGGGCACTGTATTTCCATTAGGCTCTTAAAATCAATTTTGCTGGATGAAAAAGTACCTTATTTAGAGTCTTATATAAAATTACTTTGTTTGTTGAATTGTATTCAATTTATTTTTCTCGATTTTTCTTCACATTATTTTCAATCTAATTTCGTGCAAATTGGGTGTAGTTTAACTCATTTTGAAATGTGAATGTACGTCTGTAGAAAATGCCCAAATTTGTTATATTTCCTCGAAGTTATCTCATTTGCCCTATTGAAAATATAGCATAAGGCTTAGGTAACCTAGTTCAATTAATACTTTAGGGAGCCTGCATCACCTGATTGAAAATAATTGAAAACTTGTTTGGAAAGGTGCATAGTTTGTGTCATTCAAAGCATAGCAAATAATAGGAGTTATTATAAAGCCTTCAACACCCCGAGGTAAAAAAAAATTCTTCAAAAGAGCAAACCTATTACTTTCTTAAATCATGCGAACTATACTTAACTCCTTGATAAATACAAAAAAAATAAATTCGCCTTAAGGAGTTTAAAAAAAAAATTAAAATAAAATACACCGCTAAGAGTAAATATCTCTAAGAAAAACTTTGTCCAACCAGCATATTTTCTTATGAATAAATGCGTGCACGTACGACAACGCAAAAAAAATATACGCACTTACTATTTTTTTTTTTGCCTTTCGTATTCAGATTTCTTGTTCATCTTGTTCCTGCGTATCAAACGGTTGTCGGTAATTGCTATAACATGATGCAACTTCTTAAAAAAAACACGCCGTCGACCATGATAATTTTCCAAGAAAATGTTTTCGAATTTTTGTTTTTTTTTTTTTAAACGTCCCCGCATAAAATAAAAGTCGGTATTTCGTCATATCTTGCTTAAAAATGATGTAGATTTTTTTATTGGAATGAAAATGGATAAACAAATTAAAAAAAAGAAAGATACCTGAAACTTGTCGTTTAGTTTTTTCTTTGATAGTTTTTTAGATGAAAAGATAAAATGCTCGAAAAAAAGAAAACAAAAAAGGGCGGAGATATGTATAAAAAAAAAATAAACAAACACGCACGTTCTAATTTTACTTAACCTCTCCGCAATGGCATAATGAAAACACTATAAACAGCAAAACTTGAAGCTTTAATTGAAATTTTCCGCATTGTTGATTTTTTGTTGTTGTTGTTGTTTTGCTTTCCAAAATAATGTTAAATTAACTGCGGTGAAAATTTTAATGATGTCGTAAATTTATGAAGCGTTTAGAGAAAATAAAATATAATAATAGAGACACAGAGAGGTATACATAGCTAAATTGATAGCCTTCGGTTATAATGATGACTTTGCTTCATATGCAACCATTTTGGCCCAATTTGTTGTAATTTATTATATAGAGTTTGGTATAAAATTACAAGTGACACTTATCATGAAGAAAAGTGACAACAAGTTGTGTTTTTTTTTTAAGAGATATAGAAACAATAATTAGTTATGTAAAACAAGTAGAAAGTCAAAAGGTTAAGCGAATTTATTTTTGGAAAATGTTATGACTAAAATGATGTAAGTGTTGTATTTAAATTTGACATGACATATCCATTTGCAGATAAATTTACATTCTATTCGACATTTCTAGAAATAATTTTTTTTTGGACTCATTCGGTTTAATATGTTTATCTCAATCTGTAGTTTGACTTTAAACGAAAGAGCTGAGGTTCGAACTCGATTTTATTTATTTTTAACTTTTTTTTGAAAGATTATGCTAAGTGTATAAGGAATTTTCAAAAGACATTCGAATATGGAATTAGGGAAGAAAATATGAAATAATAGTTTTTAATTATTTCACAAATTATAAATTAATACACTAATTATAAAAGTGTTCGGCTTTTCAAATATAGATTATTTAAAGTTTTTAATTTTTTTTTCTTGGATGAGACATAATTGTGCATAAAAATCGCCCAATAAAAATACATACTTCTTTAAGAAGGTTTTTTTAAAAATACAAATTATATATACTACTGAAATACATCAGCCAAGTAGAAGACTTAGCACTAATTTATTTGGACTTGTTGAATTATTGATTCAAAAAAACTTTAAACGGCTTTAGTCCCACAAAAATTACTTCTTCCTAGTAATATTAACTAAAAGACCAAACTGCTATAAAAAAGCTTATGTTCTTTAAAAATGTTTTTGTTGAAGAAAATCTCAAGGTTAGGTTAGGTTAGGTTAGGTTAGGTTAGGTAGAGATAAGGTATTAACTTATTGAAGGCCTGATTCATTTAATTTTGTTCGAATTTGAATTTATGTGATAATAAAGAAAAAAAAATGTATCTATTGTCAAACTACTCAGTTCAAGACGTTTGGCAGCGTAGAAACTTCTTGAAAATATTTTTGTCTTAATCATTTTGATTCAAATGTGATCTACAAAACATGTATATTTTAGAAAAATAAAATTAAAAGTTTAAAATATAATTATGTATATGTATGTAAAGGTCACCTGCCAGATGTTTGGTAGAATAATTTTTTTTATAATTTTTTTTTTTTAATCAACGAGATTTAAATCTTTAATTAGTCCAAAAAATCAAAAACTTGGTATTTTGTATATTTTGAGCTCATCTGTCAGCGTTTGGCACATCTAAAAATCAAATTTTCAAATAAATAACATGCAAAAAGATTAGTTTTCTTATTTTGAAAGAGCCTGGCAGGTTTTTTTTTTAAATCTTCACATAGTCCAAAAAATTTAAACTGTTTTTTTGAAATAAAAGAAAAACACAACCGCTTCTTTTCTTAAATATTTTGTATCTTCGTAAGAACCTGGAACTGCAGTAGGCATTTGGCACTGTAGTAGGTATTTAGCACTATTTAAAAACGTCTGGTGATTATATTTTCGTACCCAAGGTTTGATACTTTGCTAAAAGACCAGCACATTAAATGGCTAAAGATTAAAAAAAAAAAAAACAGCAACTCACGTTTTCCACAAATTATGAAAGCCAAACTTACAAAGAAGAATTTATGCATATCTATTGAAATATTTGTCTCAAATATAAACTTCCATTTTTTCAATAGAAAAATCAATCAGTTTTGATTGGCAAAATTAATCTCAATTACAAAAAATGTTCTACAACGTATACAGTAATTCAAGGTTATATTTCTTTAAATGTTTTATAACTCTTACAACTTAACACATTAAATTTTACAGACTGACGGAATTAGACTGATGTTCTTCTCGTTCAAATCAAAACCAATCAATCTCTAGAGTTTTTTTTTTTTTTTTGTTTAAATTAAATCATTCACATTTGCATTACGGAGATTCAAGATTATAATATGATGGGAGAGCTTCTTTGTGAAGAACTAAATTTTTTTTTAATTGAATTTGAATCCCCCCATGAAGTCATCCAATTAATTTTAATATTTTATCCACGCCAAAACCATTATTGCTTGTATATATGTATATTCGTTAGGTATACCTCTCGACAGCTAGACTTTTTCAGATTATCATCTGAATTGATTTCTGATGCCATTAACATTCATTTTGTTTGTCAATTGGCCTGACATAAAGTTTTGCCATACAAAATCGTGATGAAAGCAAATTATTATCCCAATTTCAACTCTGCGAGGTAGTAGAGTCCTTCGTTTTGGAATTATCTTATTTTTATATACATATTCAATGTTCATATAGTGGTTTGAGTTTGTTTCGCATCGTTTGGTTACAGTTTTTTTTTTTTTTTTTTTTTTTGTCATCTCATCTTCCAATTAGACAGGTTCAGCGACATCATCTAAACAAAAACCACAACGACAACTTCTACAACAAACCACAATATTCTTTTTCTTCCGCTTGGGATAATGTTTTTTTTCTATTAAAGCTGGAGGAAGATCAATAAGTGCATCATCATCATCATCATCATCATCATCGTCATCATTCTCATTGCTTGGGTGGAAGAGAAAAGAAGAAGAAGAAGTTGGTTAACCATTTGGTTATTTTGCATGATGACTTTGGTTTCTATATTAAGTCAGGACAGGTTATTCTCTTTGTTAAGATTCTTATCGTAAATGAAGACCTTACAGGCTTACAAATAGTAACTTGTGGATGACACACACAGTTTTTATACAAACAAAAAATAAGATGAAGACTCATTTCGGGAGTTCATATAACCGAACGGATGATTCAATATATAGATAATAATAAGCCGTTGGCTTCAGTTGTGTTTACATAAAAGAGTCACCGGACGGTGGTGTACTTTAAATTATTGTGGGCAGGTAAAGTTCTTGGTAAAACATATATGGCATATGGGAACCAAGTTGTTTTGTATTTATAAACAAGTTCCTAACTTTAATCAATGTCCAAAAAAAATAAGGACATTTTTAAAAGTATTATTTTAGATTGTCAAAATTGTCAAATTTCGATCAGAATCGATCAGATTTGTTCTCAAAATCATTTTAAATAAAACAGTATAAAAGCTATGATTGTTTTCCATTTTCTAAACTGCCTTTTATGTGATAATTTTTAGTGAAATGGAGATTTCCCGGTTTGAGAACTTATAGATACGTCTAAGCAACAGATGGCATTAAAATCTCATTTTCATAAAATTTAGAGTTACACACTTTTCAGGTTTCACCCACGATATGTATGCGTTGCATAGAAAAGTGAAAATTGTAAAGCATTTCAAACATAAATTTGACGGAAATCTCTATGGCAATGCTTTTTAGATTACTTCGTGTTTTTGAGTCAACATCAACTGTCAAAATTGTGAAATTTATTTCATAATCAATCAGATTTGTTCGGGAAATCATTTTTAATAAAGGATTTCAAAACTTTAGTACCAAAATCAGTTCAAATATCATTGCATTGGACTAAATTTGGTACATTGGAACGACTTTCGTATGAACGTACAAATTTTAGGGCTCGTCAAACATTAATTTGACTTAATTCTTAACTCTGACAATGCTTTTTAGATTATTTTAAATATTGAGCCATTGAAAAATTGTTAAAATTTGTCAAAACTTGGTCTAAAATCATTTTCTATAAAGAATTTCAAAGCTTTAACACAAAAATTAGTTTTAATATCATTTGATGACATTTTGGACTTGCTTTTTTAAAGAACGGGTTTCATTGTGCTTATTTACAATTTTCTATATTATTTATGCACATTAATTTTTTTTATATAAAATCTTCAAAAATTCTACGCCAATTGAACTATACCTAAAAGAAAATTTGTATATTTTATTTTTATTTAAATTTTTGAAATATTAAATCTTCTATTAATAAGCAGACGAATAAATTGATAACAGATGTTGTGTCCAATGATCGAGCAGTGGAAGTGTTCGAATTTACAATTCCTCAATGTTATGATGAAAGTAATAAGCAAATTGACGGAAAGAATTTAATTCAAAATTCGAACTGAACCTCGAAATCCATGAGTCCATAAATCAAAACCCCGAAAGCTTGAACAATATTTTAAATATTGAAATTCTAAATTGAAAACATATCGACAATAACATTTTGAGTCAATTAGTGGCATAATTGGAAATGGATTGACACCCAAGTCAATAGTTGACAGAAGCCAATTATATGGGCTTTAATTAGTTGACTTTATGGAATATGGACTTCGATGATGTCGTTTGTAAGCTTTTTTTTTTGTAATTTTTTGAATCTTTAGGTCTGTTCGTTTGCTTCCCAAACTACAAATTTCTTCTAATTTTAGTTCAATGTTATTTTTTTTAATAAATTTTGACAGAAATGATAGTTTTGATAAGTGAACGAACAGAGCTAATGTTTCCATATTAAATGTTATAAACAAAATGTCAACTGGCAACTATCAAATTGTCAACTGTCACACTATTAACTGTCAACGTGATTTTTATACTAATTAAATGTTGTGAGTTTAAGAATGTTCTGATCATCTTAAAGATAGATATTTCTAAATTATAGACATCAATTTAAAAACAATTATCTTTGGTGTGGACCTTGTCCCATAGGAATCCAACGCAAAAGTGCTGCGTACTGCGAACACTAAAATTACTCAACCCACAAGTGAAACCAATTTCAAAGACCCCAACACATTATTCTAAATTATAATACTTAGACTATATTAAATTTTGAATTTGCCACTTAAATTTCATAAAAATAATACACGTATGTAAATTTAAATTCCATCAACTAAAGCAAAAAAAAAAAATCATCTTAAAAATAAAATAGATCTTAAAAGCGCCTATTTTTTCAAGTGAATTATTTTTTTTTGTTGTATTAATCTTATTTTCTCCAAAGTATGTCGTCGGCGTCGGTCGTGCTCTTGACTTTGAAAGCCGACTTCATATTTATTTCATTTTGATATTTATGCACATAATGTAATTCAGGACAAACTTTATGGCCTAGCCTTGATTGTATTAATATCGTTACGAAAGTTTCATTTTTCAACATCTCGCCATGAATAAGGAAGGGGCTTCGTAAACGTAACGTACAATACGGACTCGAATTCGAACGCAGCAATAAAGTGAACTGAATGCTATGAGGAGTAGGAGAACACTAGCGTGGGTAGCGTTCCGTATTTCAATTAAAGCGTTGGACGCATGTGCATATAATTAATAATCAAATTGAGTATAAGAGTTCAGTATGTTTAAAAATGCTTCTATATATCCTATACCGTTGCTGAGCTTGGCCTCGTTCAATGAAAGTATACGTATGTGTCGAGTATATGGTGCCATATTCCATACGGCATGCATGGAGTGTGTCGGCATGGAGGTGACTTGAAAGATTGAATGTGTTTTTTTTTTTTTTTTTTTTTTGTGGGAATTATTTATTTATGGCAACACTGGATGGAACCTCCTCTCACACCATTTATCATCGTTGTGGACATAAATTGGTGGTTAGGTGCTTATTTTTCAACCCTCATTCATTTTGTTAAGTTCTTTCGAATGAGCGATTTTGTTTTTTTTTTAATTTTTTTGGTTTCACTTTGTATTGTTAAAAGTTATTGTCAGCTTTGAATAAAAGAAGGAAATTCAAAGAAGCCCACTTAGGTTTTGCCTCTGGACGTGTTTTTGTGTAGTTCTTTTTATTATTTTGTAAACATTCCTTCATTTCTGAAATGACGTTGCATAAACGACATACAACCCTAGTATGAATCCCGGCTTATTTTTTTTGTTAACTTCATTCACATGTAAATTCAAAAGGACTCAAAAGAAAAGAGATAAAAGATTATACTCCTACTCATACAATGCGTATATAGTGCTTAGTGCGTAATGCTTGTTAAATTAATTCGATCTTGGGACAATATAGTTCAGGTTGCGAGTAGGTGCGTAGAGTAAATTATTCAGCACCTCAACAAAGCGGGATATGTAACGGAATATAAAGAGGAATATAAAGAGGATAGATTAGAGAAGAGTTATGACTCAAAAGTAAGTTTATATTGTTCTGCAGTTTTCAAGGGGTTAGAAAGTGGAATTTATGGCATTTATTCAAAAACTTTCCTTTAAAAAAAATATTTTTTAAAGAATTTCTTTTTAATTTTGAGTCAAAGTAGGGAAAAAAGCATATGTCCTCAAACAAAGCGTGAACGATGACTGTTAGGGCCAAACTAAATTTTTCGTGAACATTTAAAAAACTAAATTTGATACCCAAAATAATTTATTACACCTAAAGGTGTAATAAAAAAAAAGATTTTTATTTAATCGAAATCAAAATTTTTATTATTTTGGTTTTTTCGAAATATTAAGCTTTTAAACAAAAATTGCAGTTCTTGGTTCAAAAATTAAAAAATATGTATATATTTTTTTAAATTTCGGTTCAAAATACTTTTTAAAATATTTCCAGAAGCGTCTAAATTATAAAGTATTTTCGAAATCAAATAAATTCTTTTCAAAAGAGTCAAATAAAAAAAATGATGAATATTAAAAAAAAATAAGTTGATCTTTTTTTTCGAACGATTTTTTTGTTTTGAAAATTTTGGTATCCAAAAATTAGTTTTACTTAGAAGGAGCTCTTTTTTATTAAAATTCTGATCTATATCAAAAAGTTTATTTTCTAAAAAGTTGAAAAAACATGAACGTCTTTTTCAAAATTTTTTTTTTTAATTTTTGAAAATTTTTAAAAATTATCTGGCTATAATGTTCATCAAAAGCTGTTATGTACCAAATTTCAAATTAAATATCAAGCGAGCCATTATCGAAATACATATTGAGTTTAAAAAAAAAATAATTGGATTTTTTTCCAAAATTCAAAAAGTATATTTTTAAATATTTGGTTCTACAATACTTTTTAAACTTTCTACAAGTGTCACAAATTACAAATATATTCGAAATCAGTTGAAAATCTGGAAATTATTTTCAAGATAGTCGAATAATGTGTTGTCAGTGATCTATTTCACCACTTTGCAATTTACAACTACAAATTTGTAATAATCCTGTATTAAATAATAGTAATTTCATTTTTATTTGTATTCTGACGCTCAAAAACGCTTCAGACAAATTTAAAAGCATACAAAATTGTAGAAAATTTTACAGATCAACTTTCACCTGTAAAATTTTCTTACAAAATTTAACAAATTACTAAAAACTAATTTATAATGTATGCTATCACTTTTCTTTGAATGCAAGATCAGTTCTAGTTTGTAATTGTAAATTGTAAAATGGTGAAATAGACCACTGGTCAGGCTTAAGTTGTTTTTTTAGCTGAACCTGTTTACACGGTTTTTTCGAGCAGGCAGACGTTTCCTTATTATCGTAATGTCAAATTTGATCAAAATTTCGAGTTCGATTTTTTTACGAATGCATCATAACTTGCTTTGTAAAAATAAAAAATTCAGAAAAGGGCAAAATTTTGTATAAATATTTTTGACGGCCGTACAAAATTATACCTTACATATTTTTAACATATATTTGAATTTTATCTTCCGTAATGTCCTTCGAAAAGTTGGAAAATTAATTCTGGGCTGTAAAATTCTGTCCATATTGGTCAAAATTGCAATTTTCAAAAATGTTCAAAATTTCGTTATCAATATGTTAGATATGGGTGATTTTGGAAAACTGATGAAGCAATACCTTGACAATTTTTAAATTTTTGATCTGTATACTGTAAAAATTGCTCAATTGAGTCAAAATTTATCAGAGTTTTTATTTAAATGCATTCAAAAATGACAATTACCTTTCCACACTGAATTTTATTTTCTTAAAACGAAATTTTAAATTTATGAAATATTTTAAAAATCCATTTCTTTTTTTCTATTTACAGAACCTCCTTAACCGTGGTGCAACAACAAGTGAGGAAACCGACGAAGAGCCAGCTTCAAAATTAGCTCGTCTTACAGACTCAGAAAGTGACGATTCAACAAATTCAGCTGAACATCGTGCACTTCGAACAACTGAGTGTTGTAAAAAAGTTGCAAAGAAATCGAACTGCATCAAAGTAAGTTTATTTTTTTTTTTTTCATTTTCTGTTGTTAGCTTGATGCGCGCAACCCCCATACAAATATTTTGCTGTGCTTTAAAAAAAAAAAAAACAAAAACTAACTCAAACACTTCTTTCTAACTTTTCCCCGTGTGTTTTCCCGCTCCCTAAAATTCCTTTCTCCTGCTTTTTGTGCATTTTTAGACTGATTACGCTGATGGTGACGACGAAGACGACGGTGAGGACGAAATCGATCATCCTCTAAGTGGCCATTCCACTGCGAATTGGTCAAGTTTGAGTTTCAATACCGTCCTAACCCAAGAACGGGTCCATCAATGTTGCATTGCAACCTCACTTGCTTCAACCGATTTCGATGCTGATTCCGAAGGCAGTGACTACGAAGTGGTAAAACGTCCGCGTAGAAGTGGTGAAAAATATCCTCCTTCAGGGGCAATCAATACCAACAACGGCTATCGTTGCTTGCTGTCAACGCCTCTGAGAAATCATAACGCTGCCAGCTTTAATCCCTTCCATCCGCAGCTGGTTAATTCCGAAAATGATTCAGTGTTTGTTTTGAGTGATAGCATGGACAGTAAATCGCTAATGCAATCGAAATTGCTAAATGGTGGTAGCTCGGTAGCGGGAGGTGCCGGTGAACTATCTAAACAATCACCCCAACCACTCCAACATCAGCAACATAATAATTCACCCAAATTGCTTAACATAAGCAATCACAATATAGCTCGCCTGTCACCGCAACAGCAACAGCACCAACAACAACAACATCAAAACCAATTGCTGCTGGTAAATTCAAAATCAGGAACGGCAGCTACGTCTACGGTCTTGACAACATCGCCCTGCAGCAATGGCGGCATCGGCGGCGTCAGCGTTGGTGGTAATAATATAAGCTGCACTGCTGTTGGAAATGGAAACAACACACCATCAGGCATCAGCAGCGCCGGAATAAGGAAACGTCATCGAAACATTGACATTTCCAAATTCAATGAGTCCAATCGAAAGTCAAATAGTTGTGCCATATTCTATTTTAAGCATTTGGATACGGATAACGAGACGAATTTCAGCGGCGGTGGTCTGTCATCGTCGCATGGAAGCGATGTAAGTATATATGTTCATATGCTCGTTGTAGTTCTGGACGACCTTTTTTTTTTTTAATTTTCTTGGTTTCTTGGTGGGATTTGATTTTTTATTGGTGGTGGTGATGGTGCTCATCATATGGTGGCGGTGATATGATGTTGGGAAGGAATAAGGTCAAATGAGTAATTTTAGACTTTAGATAGACAATTGTGAACTGTCAGCGGTTGTGATTAAGGAGGCCTTAAAAATTTGTTAGATATTTCGTTTATATTCGATCAAAGTTATGAGTGGGCGGTGAGATTGGTGGATGATGTGTTGATGAATATTTATACAAATTTTTTTTTATATATTTCGAATCTGACCTCGTGTCTATTCAAAATATATATTTTTTTTCTGTGTGCCCTTAGTGGAAGGAGACATTTGTACATCACTTGTCATTCTATACCAAGAGTTGGCGATATGGGAAAGCCAAAACTAAAAATAAGTTTATGGCTATTTGTATATTTCTACATATTATGCTATCGGTTTGGTGTGAATCTGAACGGATTTTCTCTAAATCCGATGCAATGGTAAAGATGATCAGTGGTGTCGCAAACGATATGTCTAGCTTTTTTTTCAATACAAGATGCTTGTTAAAAAATATCAAATAATCAAGGTCTAATTTGATTTGTTAGTTGAAAATTGCATACCACTCGGCTAAACTACTTGGGCAAAAATAGTAAGTGGATTTTAAACTTAAATAACTGCATTTTATTTAAAAAAAAACTAGCAAACCTATGCTTGCGTTGTTTCGGGAAATGTGTTAACATGCACATTCGATGATTTACCAGTTGGAAAAATCCATGATAAAAGATGATCAGCTATGAACAAACTAGCCCTAAATAAAACAGCGACCTCTTGATTGCGATTCCATCAAATTTGTTGGATTCAAACAATACCTTAAATTCATATCTTATTTTAATATTCGTTTTTATTTATTTATTTCTCAGCTTATACATTAATTAAGAGAATATTTGGAGCTTAAATTGCCCGTACAAGTATTGACTTTATTCGATAATTCTCATTTTTGCAAAAGATCAAACTGGTTTAAAAGTATGCATGAAAAATTTATCCCAAAATTAAAATAATAATGATTCAACACAAACAAAAACAAAAAAATAGCCTTAAACATTCTTAAAGAAATAAGGAATATTATAAAAATGTTTTTAAGTAAATTAATTAACTACTTTCTGAGATTATGCGTGACAAACTGAATTATTATTTAGTCTTTTGTATATAATACAAGTAAAATTATGGTAATTTATAAAACAAAATTAGAGCTCATGCTTTATTTCGCAATTTTCGATTTGAAAAAATAAATTGTTCACATACAAAAAAAAAATGTTAAGGTAGTACCTATCTAAAATTTCTTTTAAATTTATATTTGGTTTTTAATAATTAAATAAAACAAAAAAAATGTTTGTGTTCAAAAAAGGAATTTCTGTGATAAAAAACATAGTCCCTTTCTGACTTGATTAACCAATTAAATTAATTTGTATGAAAAATCTCGGAAGATTTGAAGAAAATTAAAGGAAGTTTAAATTTAATCTCGGCTTAGTGGATTGTTGAAACGTTCAATAGATTTTAAAATTTTCTTTCCGAAATTTTTAAATCAGTTTTTTTTTTTTTTAAGTTTGTTGATTCAGTTAGGCCAATATATGGAGCTTACTCCCCTATTAATAAAAAAAATCTTAATAATCTCCTAATTCACAAATCAACTGAAACGTTGATCAAAAATGATCGAGAAATAAAAATCTTATTAATAAACAATTAACTGCTAAAGCTAAGTACAGACGATTGTCAGATCTTACAATATTGTCAGAACTGTCAATGGTCTGACAATAGCTAACAATTAGCTGACAATTGACATATTTCTTACAATGAAAAATTGTCCGTTCACTCGGTTGGTAGATTTCTTCCCAATTTGATTGTCAGCTATTTTTTTATCTCTCTTTAACTCATTGACATTTCGAATAATGAAGAAATTGTCAGCAATTCTAAGATGTTTTCAATTAAAACATCTGACAATGACCAATGAGTCTGACAATGTCTTAATCGACTGACAATGATAAAAATTGTGTGTTCAGATGATTGTAAGATACCTGACAATTTTTTGTCAGATTGTCGTCTGAAAATGACGTGTCTGACAATATTGTCAGACAAAATTGTGTGTTCAGACGATTGTAAGACATTTGTAACAGTTTTTTCACTGACAGATCTGACAATATTGTAAGATCTGACAATCGTCTGTACTTAGCTTAATTCACGTTAAGGAACAAACTTTTATGAAAATCTACTACATTAAATAAGATAACATCTCTTATCGCCAAAGAGTATTATTTAGCACTCACATTCTCATTTGAGCTTGTAAATTACATATGTATCACTAGTGTTCTTTTCTTTTTATCTGAAGTCGTTAGGAAAAATAATTAAGGTGTTTTAATTTAATTACTCGTTAATTCGCCTGCTTGGGAGAATAAGTTAATTACCTAATTTTCTTTAATTTTGTTACATTTCTCGTTTACTTCACTGATTAAAAATAATTTAATTAAATTTCTTTGTAACATTGATAGGACAAGATTTTTGTATGTGTATGGGGAGTCTGTGTGAGTAGACGAAACCATTTTCGGGATTGAAAGCTCTTCCTCGCCCCTCCATTTGGTTGCCATCTTGGAAAAAGGGGCTAAAAAGTTTTTTTTCGTTATATCTTGAAAACCATAATCCTGACAAACAAAGTTTTAGTACTTGTTTTAAGACAATTTAATTCTTTCTTATTTTGATTAAGATATTTTTTTACCGAAAAATTGAAAATAAAAAAGTTATAATTAAAAAACGAATATTTTCACGAAAAAATATCATTGAAGGTTTTTTTTTTACTTTCTTGATCTGTTTTTAAATTATCTTTTTTATGAGACAATTGTAGGTGTATGAAATTTTCTTTTATTAATCAGATTTTGCATTTAATTCACGAATTAGACATAATTCGCGTTTATTTATATGATTATGAAGTTTTCTTGACCAACTTGAATCTATATATGTATATATTTATATGTATGGGTATTTGAGAATATCTAAAGTTGATTCTCGTCGGCTGTATTTATATGGACGGAAAAGATTATGAACAAATATAACCTCATTCCAAATGCAATATACATACGTCAATATCATTTTTTGAAAAATTAATTAATTTAAAAGAGAACTTTTATGTATACGTATACAATGTTTGATTAGTAACTTTCTTTTTTTCAAACCTTTACTTCTTCCATAATTCCATTCCTAATTCATTGATCTGCTTTCTCTGTGATACATCAAAAATGAAAAATGGACTTCCTGCAAAGCCATGTTTTGTCATTTTTTGATCATCTATAGATATTTCCAGCTTCCATTGATTTCGCTTCGAAAAAACTTCCATAGGCCCAAGTATCATCAAAAACCAAACAATCATTATACATATATAGACTCATACCGGAACCAAAAGACAATTTAAGGTTCAAACAAACCATCTCAACGAAGACTGAATATACCCAAAGTGCATGTGCTTCATCTGCCTCTGCTTTGCTTTCTACATATTATATACTCCCAAGTTTAAATATTTTTGTGTCATGTGCCTGCCTTCCTTATATTTTTCTTTAAAGATTTTTGTCTTCAATTGTAAATACCTACCTCTATACTCGTAGCGTATGTCAACTAATTAACCTTGCATCCATCTCATGCACCCTATAACCATATACTAATTCCAGTTCACCTGATGTATGATTGTTGCCTTCCATCTTCAATCCAAAAAAAAAAAAAAATGTACATCCACATAAACTCATTAGTTCATTACCATTTCACGATTTCTCTTTAAATTTAAAAACAAACAAACCAAATTAAAAAAAAAAAAACAAAAAACAATTCAAACGTTTGTCTTTGAGAGCAAATTTGTTTAAGTTCAATTCAATGAAAATTGTTCCTTTTTTTCTATTTTTTTATTTTTATTTTTAAATAGATCTCGAAATCTGCTGAACCATCTTCTGACGACGATGAAGGATGGCTCTACTCGAACAGTGCTGAACATTGCATCGACGGAAGTCATTGCCAAACAAAAATCCTCGTAAACCAAGAAAAGAGTCACCACCACCAACACCATCACAAAGCCAACAACTCCTCATCGCAGCTCAGTAACAACGACGATTCTGATAAGGAGAATAAAACAGGCACAGCTGTAGCATCGATTTTGGCCACCAACGGCAGTGGCAGTGGCAGCGGTAGCAGCAATAGTAACAGTAACCACACAACACCGTCCATTCGAAGTTCCTCATCGCTGAACTCGTCCAGTCAGATTGCTATAACCGAAATTCAATTGAACGGTTGCAGCGGTAGCGGCGGCATCGGAGGCAGCAGCAATTATAGTGGCAGTACAACTGGCAGTTTTATTGGCTGTGCTGCGACCTCAACGACAGTAGTTATGCATCGCAGCGTAATGGAGCTGCAGTTGGGCAGTAACAATAGCATCAGGCAGAGCAGCACCAACAAAAATTCCCGAAGTCCCAATAGGAGCGTTCAGGTTAGTAGGTATTGCGGTTTTAAACCAAAAATATATAGCAAAACCAAAGCGCGCAGGAAAATAAATTTCCTTAAGGAAGCGTTTCGAGTGATTTATTCGGGTGCAGCAGCTGCTGCTGTTGTGCTATTGCTGGAGGCTCATTTTTTTGTATATGTATATGGTGGAGTAAAAGTTTCCCAGGTGTTCGTTGCCTGCGCAACTGCACACGCCTTCAATTTATCTCCTACGCATATTTATGCGAGCGACCCTATATACCACTTACAAACTTACATGTTATGCTTCTTCTCTTCCTCTGGATTTGTGATGTCAAAAGATTCAGGTTCATTGGGACTTTATTTTTTTTTGTTGGTGTGATGGAGATTAGTTTTGTGGGCGGACTGCGCTGCGCCCGCTTAAACAAACGGTTGACCTACAAACAAAACCCAACATCGATCTTTTTGGTGTAAATACCTCCTGGACATGACAAAGAGCAATGTTAATTTAATGCAGATAAGAGGGCATGTCTTTTTTCTTTTCTTTTTTCAATCGAAAGTCCTACAGAGTATTTACACCCAAGTGTTCGTTCACACCAAAACTTAACAAAACAAAAAATCTACACTTAAAAAAATTGTGACATGTTTATGTTGAAATTAGCTTGACAGTTGAGATTTCAATCAATCATTCTCAGGCAATTGGAGCACAATTCCCCTGTGAAATTCCTCGATGTTGCTGTCAAAATTGTGCGACTGACTTTTGACTTCCCTGACGGTGTTCACATTGAACTGCTTCCGCCGACTTTTATTGACGTCTTTGTGCTTTTTCTCAATCTCATTTCATGGCGAAAAAGAGGTGGCCAAGAAAAGCATCTCTTTCTCGCCATAAAGTAGGAGTAAGTGGGAGATAAAGAACAGAAACTTCAAACAAAGTCGGAGGAAGCAGTCCAATGTGAACACCGTCCTTTGATTAGTCACAGTGACAGGAAATATTTACTTGATATTTTCTCTTCGTCACTTCTTTTTTTATAAAGACCTTGTTCTTTTACTTTAAAAACTGACCATTTCTTCCATTTTCAGTCCAAAGACTGTCAAAGTTCATGCAAAAAAAAATAAAACTGGTAGAAACTGCCAGTTTTGAGCAATGAAACGAACAGACCTAAATGTAGTTTTTCATACCGAATGACAGCTATCATTTTCCATCTTTTTTTTTGTAAAGACAGATTTTTGACAGCAAAAGTGAAGAATTTTCCTTGGGAATTATGTTCAGATTGCTGAGATTAGAGATCTTAAAAACTTGAGCTGGCTGATTGAGTTCTGTCTTTGTTTCGAGATTTAGTTTTGACATGGTTATGTCCTTCTTTTAAATTGAATTTTATCTTTTACGCCTTTTCGGATCCCAATGATGGGAGCAAATTTTTTTTTTTCAAATCAAACAGTTCTTATTGTTTTTATTTTTAAGACCTTTCAAATTTTCTTTACGTGTACAGATCTTATACGTGAGACCACTTAAACATGACACTTTGACATGAACAATTTCCACCGTCTAATTGAGGTAAAACTTGTGTCCTGGTCCTGAGTTCTGGTATATTTAGTTTGCCCATTGTCACGAACGTTTTTGGGCGTGCGCTGTGCATGTCTATCTATCTATACATACATTACTTTTGGGTGTAAATTTGAGCGAATTGTTTAGATTTTTTTTATTCCGCGCCCACACGATTTAAATATCGGTCGACTAGTTAAATAGTTTAAGGAGAGTGTGTCGTGTAGTGTATAGTTGAGGTATTTGATTTTTAACAAAAGGTAAGTTAGATATAAACTACCTAACTTGTACATTGTTAAAAAGAAAGTAGAGACCTACTTATAGGTGTAGCTTAGCAGATTTTATATTAAAGGAAGTTGCGTTTTTTTATGGAAAAAATATATTTCTTAAAATAGACCAACAAGTCGGTCAGTGGGGATGTAGTAGAGTAATTTTCTGATTGAGTTTTTGACAGTTCCTATGAATTGTCATGTGTCATAATAACTTTGTCAAATAGTTGTCCTTGAAAAACGGAACTGACTTTAAGAGTTAACATTTAAATTTCTTCTGAAAAATTTGTCTCAAACATTTGACAGATATTAACTATCACACAGAAAACAGTTTTTGATAGCTGTCACTGTCAACTTAGTAAATGTTGACGGCTCGCCGTGAGGAACCGTTCCCTAGTGAATTAAAGCTCGCAACCATCCCTGTGTGATTCTTGTTAATTAGGAGGAATAGAAGGGATCTACAATTTTCTATCGAATCCAAACAGTTAATACAAGATTTTCATTAGGTCCGAAATGAGCTAATTTCATAAATTACGGAAAAAGTGTTTTCATTCCAAATTTGATAATTTCGTTTGACAACCAATTTTATTTTGAATATGATTTGGACGTTAATAGCTTATTTTGACATTTTCAATGTTTTCCATTTGGGTTAGGTTACAAATTTGGTTGAAATTACCTCATTTCGAAATGTGATTTTGTGGAAATTTTCAACGAAACAAACATTTGCCCTAATGAAAAGGTAGTATAAGACGATATGCATTTAATTATGACAAGTGATACTCTTGGAGGGTTTGTCATTTCCTGGAAAGTGAGATTCCCCCTGAAAAAAAATATTTTAGTTGGGATTAGTTGAATTTTAACTCCGGCCTCAGCTCTGGCATGATAGTCAAACTCAACAACCATTATACCCAAAATGATACTGTAGATACATATTAATAAACTAATTGAGCAAAGAAAATAAGTTCTTAAAGGAACCACCTGTTTTCGAAGAACAAATTAAACATAAGTCGGAGCATTTTTTTTTTGTCGTATTCGCTTCGAGTGTAACCTTAGCCTTAAACGATTTTTTATTTTTCTTATTTCTTTTCAGAGCAAGGAAAATCATTTTGTCGACCCAACAACTCCTACAAAGTGTTATTATTCAAAGTTCGAGACAAAACCAGTATTTAATGGCAAAAATGTTGCACCAAGGACTCCGAAGAAATCTGGAAACACAGTCACAACAGCCACTTTTGAAGTGTCATCAGCAAAGGTAAGAGCTTTTCGATCGAACAGATCTATTTTTTTTTTTAAATATTTTTTAATGTTTCAAAAACTTTCACATTTCTATCCAAGAAAAAACTTTTTTTTTCTATAAATAAATTATCGATTTTTCAAAAAAGGGAAGAAATACATGCATATTTTATGTACATTTCCCTTACAAATTTACATTTTGAAATGAGGTTATTTCAACCAAATTTTAAGTAAGAAATTACTTAAAATTTTACGAACACACCCAAGCGGAATCAATTCAAAGAGGAAACCATTGAGAATGTCAAAATTCGATGTATGTATAAAAAAGAGCAAAAACAAAAAAAAATCTTAACTGTCAAATCAAATTCAAAGTTAAATGAGCTGTCAAACGAAATTAGCTAATTTAAGATGAAAACCCCTTTTCTGTAATTCGTGAAATCACCTCATTTCGTCTCATATTATAAAAACGTAGTATAATTTCAGCCAAATGTGCACTTAATTCGATATAAAAATACGTGCAAAACTTACGAACACACCCAAATGGAATCCATTGCATAAAAGAACAGAAAGAAAACAAAAACAGGCGATTAAAACTAATTCAAAATGAAATGAAATGTCAAACGAGCTTTTGTATTTGACAACTTTAATTTCAAAAACTAATAACATATACAAAATTAATGACAGCTTAATTAAACTTGTTCTTTTCAAATTTAATATTCGGTCCACGATTGAATGTTTTCAGTGCTGTCTTCAAAGTATCTATTTGGTAGGTTAGGTATATTTACTATTATTATGCCTCAATTTGCATTATTATTAAAAATTTAAATCTAATTAATTCATTTCTCTTGCAACATTTCCTTATTCATTATAAATTTCCTTTTTTAAATCTGGATCAAGGAAGGTGGCAAGTCCCATAATTAAAAATTATTATTGGTTCCTATTTATAGAAACCAGTTCAATAGTAGGTAATTTTAATTCACTAATTGTATATTATTTTACGATTATAATAACTACTACATTTAATACTCGTTCTTTACTTTACCAACAATTTCCTTTTTATAAAGTTTTATGAAGTTTTAGCTTTACGTTACCAATAGGCTTGAGCTAGAGCTGCTATATGTTGAAAGAAAAACCTCTATTAAATGGCAAAACCGCTTAACAGCGGTGGGCTTTCACTCGTGGAAAAAAAAACACTTAAATGCCACCTAAATGTGCCATGTCGAAGTGACCACACTTATCTCCAAACAAAACCAACCGCATTGGCATCTATCTATATAATATAAGCGCTATATAAGTTGACTATCATCATCAATGTCAGTGTCAACGCGCACCGCATGTGAAGTCTGAATATATTCGGATGAGGAGGCTCAAGAGACTTTAATGCTCGCACTCATCTATAAAAAATAATAATCAATTGCGTCTTATATTTTTTTTTGTCTGTGCAATCACATCTGACCACGTAAGACTTCTTTTGAATATTATCTTGATGACAAATCTGATCACATATTCCCCAACACATAAATCGATAATAATAAGTCGAGATAACGAGATAAGTAGATTAATAAAAAAAAATTAAAATGTTTTCCGTTAACATGTTTTTAAATTTAATTCGATTTGGAACGAAGGAGAGGTGTTTAAAAATTGGGGATAATATGTGCAACTGAATTCGATTGACCATATATGACCATAGGTATGTAATAACAATTTATCACCTCCTCGGTGCAGTGGTGCCAAAAGACTGGTTTAAGTGTTAACATTTTATATATGTATTTACAAAGCTTTGAAAAATGGGTTTTTGATTGCAAAGCGACATATTTGAAAAGTGAAAATGGTTCAATCAGAAGGAACTGGATTCGATGACAACAATATCATGCGGCAATGGCAATGATGGCGACAACGCAAACGGCTAATTTGTTGTTTTCCTAGTTTTTGGTCGCTAACTGACAAATACGAATCGCAATTCCGATTGGGTTATCTACAGTTGCTTTGCCATTGCCACAGTCGGCCGAAAAATAAAAAAAACAAAATGACAACAAAATTAAGATAAACTTATAAAATAATGACGTTATAGCAGTATATACCTAGGCAGAGACATACATTACCAACTTTTGGAGGTATTTTTATTGAAACAATTTTGTTTTATACTTAGAGGTATACATATTTATATTTGCTTGTTTAACAAGTAATTTGAGTCATACACAAAACATGATGCACTCATCAGATTCGTGCAAAGTTAAAGACCTTTTATACAAACACTCATTAGGTATTCAAATTGAATTTGTGTTTTTTTCTTTATTCCAAGAAACAATGCCTCCAGATAATGGGAAATGATAAGAACTCACCTGAAAAAAAAAAACCTTTAGAAACTGTCATTGTCAAAAATTTTAACAGGTTCTTAACATTTTTGGAACCGTCATCGACTGAACAAGATAAACAAAAATACGCAAATTTATGTAGCAGCCATTTTGTCACATATACCAATGGGATTTTTCTTTAAGTTTCTTGCACAAGGCACATGATCTGCAATCTACGAAAAAAAAATAATCTTTTAAAGCAAATATATTAAATTTTTGTTTTCGAGTCTGTCAAAGTTCATATAAAAAAAATTAAATATGTATGTAGAAACTCACACAAATGCACAGAGTTTCAAAATAAAAGAACACACCTAATGATTCAATCAACAAATTTAAATAAAATATACTGCCTATAATTAGTATAACGGAGAATAGAATTTCGCTCGAATTTAATCTCAAACTTTTACTTTACTTGTTTACCATCTTGTGTAAAAAAAGGTCAAAATAAAACTAGTAACAACTAGCACTTTTAGGCAAGTAAACGAACAGACCTACTTTGTAATCACTCCGTCCATTCAGAAATCAATACTCCAAAAGTTTTGTTCCGAGTGTTTTTCGGCGATTATTTTTCAAATTTTGATTTCATTTTTACACATAATATGTATACATACGTCCTACACTTATGACGTTTTTGATTGGAAATCGGGAATAGAAATGTCAATCGAAAGCTTTTATCGGTTGTGAAGTGTAAGTGCTTCTAGTTTCGATTTTGAATTTAAATCCAGAAGCATTTTCTCTTCTATCGTGAAGAAGAACTTTTATTTTGTGAGGTTCAGAAGGCCGACCAATCGAAAACGCCATTAAATAGTTTTTCATTACTTGTAAAAGTCATAATTTTTTTTTAAATGGTGACGTTCGTTGCTGTGTGTGTGTAAATTTGGGAAGAGTTTTTATATTCCATTAGAATGAATATAAATTTTAAATGGCGACGTTCGTTGCTGTGTGTGTGTACATTTGGGAAGAGTTTTTATATTCCATTAGAATGAATATAAAATTAAACATTCCGAAAAAAATTATGAAAAAGAAACCAGCCAAATCTGTCAAACCTGATGTTCAAATCAACGATTATTAGATAACCACAATAGAGTGAGATCAAACTTCGATAAATTTTTGACATTTAAGTGAAATCAATGATTCTCAATTCGCAAACCGTAATACTAATTTCTCTCACTCACACGTTTATTCGTTCGACTCGCACTCGGTAATAGGGTGGTAAAATTCAATTAAATTTTATATGGTTTATTAGAGCCGAAATGCAGTTATTTCGCAAATTACAAAAAAAAATTTTGTCTTCTTAAATTTGATAATTTTGTTTCACAGCTCGTTTCATTTTAAATTTAATCTGACCGTTCTTCATTTGTTTGTCTTGATTTCTCTTTCTGTTTTTATTTTTAAACATTGAATTTTGAAATTTCCAATAGATTCCATAGATTAGATGGGTGTGTTCGTAAGCTTTGTTTCTAATTGAATTTTTGCAAATTTGGTTGAAATTATTTCATTTCGAAGTATGAATTTGTATGGGAAGTGAGATTAATTGGTATCGAATTTAGAATTCTTCAGCGAATTCCAGTCTTTTCCGCAAGAAAACAGTTTTTTTTACGACCCGTTTCACACGAGAAAATTTTGTTTTCAGCAACTTTCAAGTTTTTAGAAGATAAGCATATGAATTTAAGGGAATGAACAAAATCACAAATGATTTGAGGAGATTCCTTTCCTTTAAAATTTCAGGTAGTTTAATTTAAACATCGCGACTTCAAAAGGAAACTACAAAATTATCGTAAGATTTTATTTCCTCATATCGTCCCCTATCTCACAAACGGACGTATCCATTTTTTTCACATTGCACAAAAACGCTTTTTAAAAGTGTTGAATTTTGTTAAAACGATTTTGTTCTTATTGTTTTGTAAATTGCATTATTTCTATAGAACTGTGTATAGCTAAAATATGCATTTTCCTAAGATGTTAAAAAGACATTTACCTTAGTTCATGAGATGAGGGACCATATGTGAAAGGAAGTTTTGAAAAGAAAACGTCAAAAATCTCCAGCAACTGGAAACAATGCTATTTCTGTTTTAGTCACATTCGGACCTGACGACAGCTGTCATAAGTCAGTGATGGTGTTAGTTACTTCATTTCATGATACACATAAATAGTAATTACATTTTCCTGGCGTGTACTGTTTATGAATGTGTCATTTGTATTAAATTTTGTATGAATTACCCACTGCAAAAAAGGTCAAATCTTCCACAGATTTTGCCAATTTTTTTTTTTTGAAAAATATAAATATTTTTAAAGAAATTTGTACTATATAATCAATTTTGCTGTTCCAAAAAATTTTAATTCTTTAAAACTAGAATCTAAATGTAAGATATTCGGTTAATCAATTTAAGACTAACGTAGTGCCTCATTGCCTCATCTGCTTTCATTTGTGTTGCCCCAAATTAATGTGTTTCCTATGGAATTTTTAAAATGCTCTAAATAAAATATCAAACCTTTAAGTGCATATACGCAAATTGTAAACAAAAACAATCACATCTCATCTTCATGATTTATAAGATGCTTTTCCTCTTTATTTTGACATATCACCGTGATTTTTCACACGAAGCTATTTCCTGGATGCGATTCAAGTAGTGTTTTCTTAAATAAATATATTCTCATCCTATATGCCCCATTTTGTTAATTGATGGAAGCTTTTATTCAAAAAGAAAAAAAAAACCTAAAATAGACAATAAATAATTTCATCTGAAAGTCGTGTTTGTGTGTGTATCTGTGTAAATTTAGCCCCATTTAAGTTTTTTTTTTTTTAAATATATCTTCATTATATTTTCTTAACAAAAGGGAATGTTAACATGCCCCAAATTAATTTATGAAATTCTGGCCTTGTCTGGATATTTCCTTAATTAATATTTGTTTTAATTTTTTTTTTTTTTTTTCTTACCGATGACGCTAGCTTTCTATTTTCATTTTCACATCAAGCACACAACCAACATATTTTTAGTAATAAATAAAATAAAAATATTAGGTATCTATATGTCATCCTTCGGCGGTGCGTAAGCAATCCATGTTAAAAACTTTCATTTTTCTATTCATACATACATATATCTTGTTTGTGCCCATCTGGTATGGTTCAACATAATATAGAGCTTATAGTACTTACTTACTTGTAAAAAATACATTTTTTTTTAATTCCATTGGTCATATAGTACACGCGCTCTATAATTTATTTAAATATCCAACCAACCATACAACATGTGGTCACTGTTTAGGTCTCTCTCTCAATACATAGCATACAACACATTATTATTATTAGCTATATCCCATTATGTCTGTCATAGTTTGGTATCATCGTATAATAATATGTCATATTGAAGCACTGATGTAAACTTTTGCAGCCCCCCTAATCAATTGACATTTTGTCATCAGCCCTACTATATACAATATACGAAAGAGGGAATTTTTTAAATTTATCGAGTCATTGCGCGGTGGAACAACAGAATCTTTTATTCTTTCTCCACTTTCTGAATGACTGAATTTAATCCGTCTTCCAGTTTTTGTAGTGCTCCCAATAGACAACTCAGAATGAGTTTTATGCCAGTGTTAAGGGATCGGAAAGAAAATCATTTTTTTAGGGAAATTTTTTCTGTAGCTATGTTTTAATGAGAAATGTGTATAAATAGCCCATTTAAATTTCGATAAGTGAACAAGAACAAAACCAAGAGAGTGTCGGAAAATACTGCAATATAATGGGTGTGTTTTATTCATTGCTGCATAGCCAGGGCAGCAAAATTTCCCTTGGCAAACAAAAACAATTTGATTTCTGGCGGAAAAGAAGAAAGTAAAAAAAAGATGGCTGTTTCTAACGATAGAACTTTGAAATATTGAAATGAACGTATAGAGTGAGTAATCGTTTTAGTCAGACTTGTGCTGCGCTGGCTATACAGCAATGAATAAAACACACCTAATAAGTAAGTGGATACGAAAATTTTACTGCGCTATAGCTATATATTTCACAATAAACAAGCCTATTGCTAAATTTGTACTTTGAACAAAAGGAAAACTTGCAAAATTTGAGATAAACTATTTCTGGATAGGAATTGTTATTATGGCTGGCTTACCCTGGAATTTATTGAGCAAGTAACAGTTATGGTACAAAAAATTTCCCCATAATCAATGAGAAATATCCCTTTTAAAATCTTCTTTATACACTTTCAATGATTGTCTTTTGCTCATAAGTCATAAGTCTTAATTCTGAATACATGGTCCGCCAAAATACTTTGTCCAATCAATACATAAATAAAAATTCAGATAATTATAAATCATCACAATTGGTGACGTTCAGTTCCAATAACAGAAATACCAATTCCGAAGGAAATTTAATAATCACAGAATAAAATGATGTTTTTTGATATTTATTAATAATTTTTTAAGTTTATTAACAATAATTGCAAATTCAAAATGACTGTCATATGATTTTTAACCAAGTTCTCCTGACGTTTAAAAATGTCCCCTGAAGTGTCACTTCTCTAGTTCAGTAATGTCTGACCTGTCAAACAATTTTCGATTATTCTATTTTTTTGTTTGTGGTTTCAGTCACTCAGAGCTTTAAATTACTTTATTCTTTAACAGCTTAACTATGTGTCCTGAACGAAATCAGAGCTTTCAGTAAAAAAAAAATATATGCAACGTCACAATGACAGATGGTGGTACATGGAAAGAAAAATCAAATTTTTATGGTCAGTTTATATTTAAGAATCCTCACTAATTTTCCTCTTTCAAAAATTGAACTAGTGATTCCAAATTTGTTTTCTCCTTTACACATTTGGTAGCAAAACTGAGAAATTTGGGTGAGGAATCATAAGTTGTGAGATTGCTGAGATCTCAGAAATATACATTTTAGTCCAAAGTTCTGTCAAATAAATAAAATTAAACTTAAATTATGAGAAATTGATAGTTTTTGGAAATAAACGAACAGGCCTAATATATTAATATCCTCCTACGGTCGTATTTATGAACGTTGTCTAAGTTTGGACAGTCGCCCAAGTTATATAAACACATTTTTATTTGGTGTTTAAGAGCTATCTATAACTTAAACAACGGACTCGGTTGTCTAAACCTTGGATAATGTGACATTTTATTTATTCAAATAAAGCGTATTTACAACTATTTTGAACTATCTAGACACTGTCTAACTAGCTAACTAATATAATAAATACGCCTGCTAGTCTTTTCTATGTCAGAAGTTATCGCAATGACAGTTCAATGTTGACAGTTCAAAAATGGCGCCAAACTTAAGATGACCCTATAAAATATTGTCTACAGAAAAAAAGGGATTTTTCTTTTAATTTTAAGGAACTTTCTTCAATAAAATGTTTCTAACACTATTGTGTGTACACTGCATTAGATACCTAAGCAATGCGTGATTCTCTAGTCAAGATAAAGTTTCTTTCAAACAAACAATTTATTAATACACAAAGAAAAAAACTGTATCACAGGGTGTCGTTCGATAATGTTGTTTTTTTTTTTTTTTTTTTTTTTTTTTGTTATTATTTTATCTTATCATCGAGTTATTAATTGAGTTTATTTGATTAGGCTGTCGTAGTATTCGATTGAAATTCAAAATTCCCTCCACGAAGACAACGACGCTGACGACTCGACGATGCGACACGCTCGCACACACCATTCAATTCGAATTTGAAGCAACAAAAACGTTTCGCAAATGCAAATATCCACAACGAACTGAGAGTTCAGTTCTATTATCGAACGTCTCGTGAAAGCACCAACATTGTGTGCCGTGTTGTGTTCTTAAAAGATATTTTTAGATCTTTTAGAAATTCTTCGTGGAATTTACACAATCTTATAATTCATTGATATTTCCGTGTTTTATTAAAAGTTTTAAAAATAAACATTTTTCAATAAAAAAAAATAAAAAATACTGTTGGTCTACATAGTGGAGGTGAATTTTCAAAAAAAAAAAATAAAAATTTCCAGTGCCTTCATCAGGTGAATTTTTATGAGTCACGCTGTTAATAAAAATTAATTTATTTATCGCAGTTTTTTTTTGTTGATCTACCGATGATCGATAACGTTTATTGAAACAGTTTTAAATGCATATATATTTACAAACCTAGTTAATTTGCAAACGGCTGACAGTCTTCTTATAGTTATTTTTGTTTGCAAAGACTTTCCCACTGTGTTAAATAAATATTGATGTGTATCTGATCTGCTATCAGAAAATAATATAATTACTCTCATTTCCGTTGAACTAATGATCGATAACGGTTCTCAATAATAATTAGTTAAAATTATTTAATTTGCAACCGGTGACGGAGCAGTCTCGTTAATTTATTTTGCAATATCCAAGGACTTTTCAAGTGATTTCTTGTTATTATTATTATTCACCACAATCCGGCGCAGACTGTTTTAACAATTTACCACCTGTAAGTGTGTTTATTTTTGTTTTTGTTTCTATATGACGTCAGTTTTTTTTTATCAATTCAATTATATTTTAGTATAAATAAACATACATAGGTGCATAAGTCTACTTATATTATTTTTATTTTTTTTTGAGATTTTTCAAACAGATTTATGGGAATAATTCCAGTAAGTTGGCTAAATCGTGACTTTGAACATTATTGCCTGCTGCTATAGCAATAGTCAGCCAGTCAGCAAGCAATATTGGCGTCATGGAAATATTGCATATTAAATCTTTGAAGAGCGTGCACTCTAGGCCCTCTGGGGGTATATATGAGATATCTTTTTGCCTCTACATCGTCGTCGTCGTCCTACTTCTCCTTTTCCATCAAAGCTCTGTGCATTATCTTCATAGCTAAATGCAGTTTTTATTTTTTTTTTATTTTGTTTATTTTATTTTGAGATATTTTGCGTGACTGAGAAGAATAAAATAAAAAAAGAGTAGTAGGTAGGTAATAATACTGCACCGGTATAATAATTTGTCACATGCATTCATGTTGATCCAATTTGCTGGAAGAGGAGAAAAAAAATATATATACAAATACATATATATATGTAACTATGATTATTATGTCATTGTGAGGTGAAATATCGTGAGGCTATGAATATTGAATTTATTTCGAAAGTAGACGTTAAGAAGGCTTTTTTGGAAATAGTTATGCATTTTATTTATTTTTTTTTTCTTTCGAGTAAGTACCTACCTGTATTTGTATTTATGCAATGCATTTTGTTAGGAAAGAACTCAAGTATAATGTGCACTAAAGATTTCATAAGATCGTAACAAAAGTAGCTTATATATTGAAAATCTTATAAGTTGCGAATGCGATAAATTTAAGCAAACATAAAAAGTGATTAGTCACAACCTGTACATAATATTAGGACATTTTCAAATTAGAGCTAAACCCTGCCGGTTTTACAAGCTTTCTCCTAAATAAACTGTAGATGCTAATAAATTAAGAATTTGTTTTGAGTTATTTTATAAACTCCCGTGATTTTCATGAACTAAAACCGTACACACAAAATGAACGAGATAATTGCCAAATGAATTTGCTTCACGAATGTATAAACGAAATAACTTCCACTTTTAACTTGGTATTGGTTTCGTGCTCAAAAAAATCGTGTTTATTCAAAATCATCACTACCTATAGAGAAGCTCGAAAAAGTCCGATCACACGAGTGACAACAATCTGTCAATGTTGTCCCAAAATGCGTTGACGTGTTATCTGTGTCAATGCGTTTTGTATCATTTGGTGTAAACGTGTTGACTTGTTAAACTATGACGATACAACGATCTGACCACATCAAATTACATTAGGTCTGTTTCTTTACTTCCCAAAACTGACACTTTCTATCCACTTCATCCCAAAGTTCTGTCAAAGTCCATATAAAAAAATATAAATTGGACTAGAATTGGTAAAAATTGGCAGACTTTTTGAGAGTTGGCGCCGAGTTGACAAAACCAAAAATCAATCATCTTTACACGTTTACGACGTTAGAAATGTCAAATCAAATTGATTTGTTCGCTGCTAGTTTTAAACTGTTATATTCCGTTAAAGGATGCCACAATGTTTATGGATTAAAAAACTTCTAAAACTTCAGAAATTTTTAGATTAATTTTGTTTGCTCCGGAAAAAGGAAGGCGCTTTTAAAGCTTTTTAGATGACATTTGGATCGAAAATAAAGTTTGTTGCCTATCTGTCAAACTATAATCTTTCACATTCCATTAAAGGATGTCCAAGGATTTAAAACCCTCTACAAAATCAGAATTGTTTTTTCTTTTTCAAATTCAGAAGACGGTGGCTATGTTGACGCGGTAAAAAATTCTGCAGTTTCAGCCTTTAGACACAGTCAACGCGCTGACGAGGAGTGTTACAAAAAGTTTGATAACTCTATCACACAAAATAATCAAAGCTTTGATCATAAAATTCGTGTTAACACGAGTGTCAACCCATTGACAGCATTCTTCGTTGATGATCACACGTCTTTGGGACATAAATTTACATCATTTTAACGCAACACAGTCAACACCTTGACCATTTGAGTTGACGTCTAATCGTAGCTTTACAATCATAAGTATAAGTAAGTTTTGGGTTTTTGTAGCCCACGTCAATATCAGTCGTCACTCACCAAATTAATAAACGTTTTATGGTGTTTTGTTTTTAATTAAATGTCTCGTTTTTAATAATGTCTCAATTGAAGTGACTTTGTAGCAATTTGTATTTTTTATTTGTGAAGTCTTCACCCAGTATTTTTATTTATTTACTAACAACTCACACCACTCTAAATGATGATTATGACAAGTTGTCATTTTCAAGTATATGAAGTTGTTGAAAGAACCCAAAGAGACAAATGCTTGCATTGAGCATTGTTGATAGCGTAAAAAAAACAATATTGTAGATCTATTTAACCACGATTTACAAGGATTACTTCGCATTAGAAGATTAAATTTGTTTTTCGTATTTATTTAAATATCAAAGCTTATTGTGGTATTTTCGTCACGTTTAAATATAAATTGATTTCAGGCATGAAAAGTTTTCAAAATTTTCTAATTTAAAAAAAAATATGAGTTTTTGAAAATTATGATATGCAATCGAATTTTAACTTTCCTGAAGCTGCTGCGTAGAAAAATTGATCGAATTTGTTAAAGTCACTCTTTAACGAGAAATTCAAAGACTAATAAATCATCAATTTATGGAAAGGTGTCACCATAACAGTTTTGAAGACTAGAGACATTTTGTTATAAACGTGAGAGACGTTTTCGAGAAAAAATAAATTTTGACAGGCTGTATAACAGGTACCGGTATTTAAAGAGCTAAACAATACAATTTCCTTCCTAAAAAAAAAGTCAATTGAAATTTTGAAAACTTTTTCGCTTCAGTGTTTGAAGTTTCACGTTTCCAAAAAAAAGTTCGGAAGTCTACTTTCATTTCGAAAAAATTCCGACAAAGCTGAATTTTGGCGAAGAGCTTTATGTACTCAGCATTTCCTAAAAAGCAAGTAATATATAGACAAGTATTATTGATTTTGTGGGGGAAATTTGTTTTTGTTGTAAATTGTTTATGAAATTTTAAACAAAAAAGATTATAATCCATTTTTTCGAAACAGTGATATACTTTGAGAAAAATGTTTGCAAACTTACACCGCAGGATGTGAAATATATAAAACTAAAACAACTGATACTGATAACCTCCTGCTATTACGAAAAAAAAAGGTCAAGGATCATCTGTAGAATCTTGAAAGCTACAATTTCTGTCTTCACATTTCTATAAAAAAAACATTATAATTTCCTAATTTTCTAAAGACCTCAAACTTTAGCCGTGTTTTTTTGCAAGCCCGGGGGGAATTGGATGAATGACTTCGGTGCTAAACAATTAACATGTTAAATGCAACAACAACAATCCCAGAGAATTCTCGGGGCTTAACTTAAGCGCACAGAAAAACTGTGTTAGCGGCATGAATTACATACTTGTTATCGATAGTTTGTATGAAAACTCCATGTTTTTTACTGTCATGGCGTCGCTAATCCCCGCTGTCGTTTTTTTTTCAACCAATTCCCCCCGGGCTTGCAAAAAAACACGCCTTTTGTTGGAGTTTTTTTAAAGTCAAATTTTTTAGTTTTACTAGGTTACATCTACAGAATAATTTGAATTAACTCAATTTTTTTTTGTCTCATTTCAACGTGGAAACCACAAAAACCAAACGAAGCTTTTTTTTAAATTGTTCATTACAAAAAACCAGATATTATAAGGTTTTGATAAGTTTTTCTCGAAATTTATTGCTTAGATGGAAAAAAGTGTCGAAACTGGGTACGTATCGATTTTATAAATATCGACTCCACATATTTTTATAATCTCGACTAAATAAAATCCACTGATCTAAAAATCGAAAAAAAAACTGCTTCGATTTTTTAAAATTGTGATCGATTTTCGACAGTGATCGACATTTTTAAAACTGGTTGATAGATAAATGATTGTTTTAATTGTTTAAAATAATTTTATAATAAGGTATTCATCATGCAATGATGTTAAACACTAAATAAGTTTTCGATTTGGCTAAGTTTACGATTTGGTTAATGAACTTTAAAATTTTCTATGAGAAATAATTTACTAAATTTGATTTAAATTCCTCAAGAATTTTGGGAAATTAACCGAATTTTTTTGATAAACTAAACCAAACGTCATTGTCAATTAAGAACCCACAAACCACCATTTTTTCCGAAAAAAATCAGTAAATCACCAATTCGTTCATGTAATTGAAATAATTTGTTTTGCTTGTTTTTGGAATCTTTAAATTAATTTTTTTAATTTTTTTTACAAGTTTAACTAGAAAACGAAATAATAAGTGTGCACAAAAACAATTTTTAATATTTAATGTTTGACGTTTAACGAACAGCTCATTCAATTACTTGCATTAAACCAAATGCACAAACATTCGTGTAAACTTATCATTTTACTCAATTCGTAAACTTACGACGTTGCATAAATACCCTTAATATGTTTCGAAAAAAATTATTTATGAGATAGTGTGCATCATAATTTTAAATTTCCTTTTCTTGATAATTTAATTCCAATTTTAAAGATGTTTACCCCACTGTATGTGCTTTGTGCTCAATAAAATTGGTTTTCAACATCACATAAAGTACGACAAGAATTCTATCATCAAATAGAATAAAAAGATTGAAAACGCAATCTGAAAAGCTTTTTGTTTATTTTTTTTTCTTAATTCTTACTGCAGTTTTGAGTTATCTTGCCGCAAATAAAAATAAAAAAAAATATCTTCAATCAAGGACGGTCGTTGGATTATTGCCTAGCCTATGCGATAGAATAGTGATGAGATTAATGTTAATGTTGATGATGATAACGATGAACTATAGCCAATAAACTTCTTACACAAAATGTGTTTTATGACAAACCAGGCAATTTAAAGAATTAACAAGAATTAATTGCGTGTGTATGTGTGTGTGTGTGTGTGTGTGTGAGGGAAGATATTTAGGCGCTCACATTTATTTTTAACTTTTAAAATTGTTCTTGAGGTATTTTAAATATTATAAGAATGCACGAATTTGAAAAGTTCAACACAAGAAATGCTAATTGGATTTAAATAAGCAATAATAAAGTTGTAAAAATGTCTTAGGAGTTTAAGTAAATATGTATATGTATTAGTAGGTGGTGGTTGTTGAAATATCACCTGCTTGAAAAACTCATTTTAGGGAATTTTAATTGCAGACTTAAGGTTTCACAACATCTAAGACAGACGACAGCTAATGGAGACCCAGGGCCTTGCGACTTAACGCAACCATTCACTTTTGTTGTTGTTAGTAGGTAAGAATTGATTTGCCGAGTCTGATGAAAGCTAAATGAGAGGTACTTTTGTATGACATTATTGGAGAATTTGTCACTTCCTCGCAAGAAGCTACAGTACCCTTGCAAAAAAAAAAAACATTTTTATTTGGCCCACTACGCTTCGGGGTACTACGAAATTTGTATCTAAATTTGAATAATATTATCTCTATTTAAGTATTTGAGACCTAACCCTTCTTTAAAATCGTGTTTTGGAAATTCTTTAAAAGCAACTCTACCTCCTACCGGATCAACCACGTAACAAAAATTAAGAAAATGTTATGGGTCGACTACAAACCCAGCCCTAATATCGTAATACTCAAGCTACGTGTCGCGAAAACAGTCATAAACTGCACTGTATTTCATAAAACACAAAAGACCACCATGAACTTACGCCTTCTTGACAACAAAGTTAATATTTTCCATTTACAATATTTAATTTGCTTTTTATTATATGAATTTATTTTTTTAAATTTAATTATCTGTCAACTTATTTGTTATTCAGACTTTCTACCTTTTATAACTGCACTTTGTTCTTTATTTTTTTGTTATCTAAAAAATTCGTGATTGTGGACACGTTAGCAAAATAAATTTATTTGTATTATCTCTTCAAATCTTAATAAGTTCTTAATCAATGGTGTACCTTAAACAAACTTCCTTGGCAATGACAGATCCAATACGAAACAATAACCTCTTTGATTGTAAAGTCTTTACAATGTCAGTTATTGACACCTAACCCACACCCAATTTGTTCTCTTACTCATTTATGTATGTACTTTGATAATTCTTCACTTGCTGCTTCGGTTATCTCCGAAATATTTCAATTGCAATTATTATTTTTTTTTTATTTTGTTCTGTTTGTTTGTATGTGAAATTGGAATAAAGATAAAACCAAAACATCCATTTTGTTTACACTATGAGCTATGACCAACATGAATTTCCCCTGGAATTTCAAAAACAAAAACAAAAATACAGAACTAGATAAGGTATTATTTGTGATAGCATTTGTGCCATCTAATTCGCTGACAAATTTATTTTAATCTTTTTATTTAGAAAATATAAATCAAACACAATGAAGTTATTTATATTGAATTTTACTAACTTTATCTTTTCTCCCACCCCTTTTCTTTTTCATAATACTCTCACACTTACGAAACGCGCAGGAAGTATCGCATGAATCAATCAAGCAACTTGTACTCGAGGCAGAGCACTTAGTTCGTGATGATGCGATGAAGACGCCAACAAAAAATAATCAACAGCAAAAGCATTCCACTGTTAAAATTTCTTCAACAATTAAAAAACGTGAAGTAACTATGCCAGGACCAGCTAAGCAGAGAATTGAGGTATTAACATGTTATATAAAAAAATTAAAGAAAAATCGTTTAATAAATCATTTTCTTTCATCTAGGAATGGTTGGAACATCAACCAGTTTGTATTAAACCAGAACCCCAGGTATCATCGGTTCCAACAACAGATTGTGAGGCTTCTGGAGAAGCTTCAGAAACCGATTCAGTTGCTCGAGAATCAGATACATCGGAGGGATTCACAGATTCAGTTGCTACTTGCATGCAAACAACTGGAGGAAGTAATTCGTATGGCAATTCGATTGAACATATTGGTGGGTCTGCAGAACCCATTCCAACAGTTGGCAGTAATCAGAGTTTGAATGCCACTTCAAAGGTGCTACGACGTCAGAATCGTCGCAAAAATGACCGACCATGGTCAGTTTCGTGTCTCTCGCAATTGACAGAGACAAATGCTCAAATTGGTTCTAAGGTACAAGCCAGCCAAGCTGGTTTGGCCACACATTCAATCAGTGAGTCAGCATTGGATAGTCTTTCACCAGGTCGTCAAAGAAACGATACGCAGCCAAGTATTATTGTAAAGAACACTGACAGCAAAAATTCCCTTAAACGTCGAAAAATCCGCAAGAAGAAGCAACTGGCTAAGAAAATTGAATCTGGCTCTGATGGTATGTTGCAAATGAAGAAAACTGAATCACTATCTTCTGGACAGACAGTTCAAGAGATCACAGCTGCTTTACTTAATTTGCCAAAAAGCAATCTAGAAACTGGGGAAGATCAAGCTCTTATGAAGCCAAATTTCCGAGTTGGTTCCTACACCACAGCCTATATGATCAATGAGACTAAATTGGGATCACTGGCTGCGCTGGCAACCTACATGAACGAGGAGGATCCACAAGGAGGTAAGTTATCATCCACAAATTTGAAAAAAAATTTGTGTGTTTATGCTTCATGTGATTTTTTTCGTTTTTTTCTGTACAAGCTGCGACACCAGTGCCCAGTGTTCGAGGTACAAAATATAAATATTGCACTCACTCACCATATACATAGATATTGCTCTTAAGCAAGTGTGAAGTTGGAAACCTTTGTTTTTCGATCGAGGTTTCTAACCTCACACTTATTGATGTTTTCTATTTTCTTTCAAATGTACAAATGAAATTTAAATTACCCTAACATTTTATTTGTAGAATATACCACTGGAACCGATGATCACCATAGTAGTTTCTCAGAAACTGCCTGGGATAATTATCAAGAGAAATATAACTCTGAAAATTACTCCGAAGGTTTTGATTCAGATGCTGCTAGACGTTTAATGGAATTCGGGGACGATTATCGGTAAGTCAAGCAAAAGTACATATTGCCCTCGATCAAAACTAAAGAATTGTATTCTTTTTAGCAACTTCCTTGATTCGCAATCGGATTGTTGCTCCTCTCTATCAGCTGCTAACAATTTGGATTCCATGTCGCCACCACAGATGGATTCGTTGAAACAAAACGAAGCGAAAGTTGTCATACAGGAGACAATTGTTAGTAGTGTCGATCATGCGAGACGTCGTCGTGCCCTCGAATTGGAATATGAGCGTCGTCGTAAGAACCTTGAAGTCAGACGTAAATCGTGTCAAGGTAAAGATATTTTTTTTTCCAAAACTTTCTGTATTAAATTTAATTCGTTTCTTTTTTTAGATGATATCCAGAACATTCGGAGTCCCACAACGAGTCTTTCCTCATCGGCCAATGCCTTGACACCCAAAAACAATGAGAAGTTCTCTTTCATGGCCCGAGTCGACTCAGCCAGTCGCAAACTTGATTTTGGAATGAGCCATTCTGCTCAAAGTCTACGTCGCACTTCGGAGAGTGATACTTCTTCGAGGCGTCGCAGAGCTGATGATCGGCGTCGTTCATCTCGCAATCTAGAGAAGTCGATAAAACTTATCCCGGCTACATCGTCTTCAAGCGAAGAGCACACAGATGATGAGAAAGAGATGAGGAATTTGTTGACTCAGAGCAAAAATCGCCTTGAGGATACACGCTCGTTGAAAATCCGAAGTCATTTGCTGAGACCAGAGGACTATGTAAGTCAATTTTTATTATAAAACTTGAGAACTCTTGTTACAGTTACACTTATTTTATTTTAGGCTGAAATCATTGCAACCTGTCGCGATAACATACGCTGTTTGGATTCAGTTCTGCGCGGCCCACCAGGCACTGTTATGTCTGCAGGCTGTTTAAATGCCACAAAAGGTGAGTTGGACATCGTTGTACACATCAATTGCCAGTGTGGGCCTATAACACGTTTCATAGCACGCGCTATCGATTTCGTTTTAGATGTTTTGAACTTTTTAGATAATTTCATCTTGTATCGATTTTTCGTTCGAACTCTGAGACATTTATATCAATTGGTCAATTGTAGGACATCGAGGCTAGAGAAGATTTTCAATTATTTCAAAAAACTTGTATGATGTAAAATTTATTTAGTAGAATGTTTTTTTCTTTAATTTTTTTTTATATATAAAGTTTTTATAATTTGTGTGCCTTATAAAATATATTTATATTTTTGTATTTTTTTTTACAAACAAAAATTAAAAAAAAAAATAAAATAATAATTTGTGATGAATAAATAAAATTGTAAACATTTGACGAAACATTTAAAGAAATATTTTTGATTTTTTTTTAATATTTACTTTAGTTATAAATGTAGAAGAATTATATTTTTTTTTGAAATAAAACATTTTCTTTTCTTTATAAATACAGTTTTTTTACTTTTGTTTTTTTTTTTTTTTTTTAATTAGAATTTTTTTTGTAGTTGTGTGTTTTTTGTTTTGTCAAATGTTTTAAATTATTTTATTTTTTGTTCAAATATTGTATTATTGGTAGTGCGTGTTATATTAAATTCGGTTATGGGCTCACAAAGTTAGTTAGTTGTTAATTTTGTAGTTGATTTTTGTTTTAAATTTTGCAATCATTTAGTTTTATATAATTTAACAAAATTTTATATGAATAAATTAATTTAGCTGTAAACGTAAAAAGGTAAGCATTTAAGTATAAAATCTAAATATTTAATCGCACATTTTTCAAAAATGAAGAAATAACTTTAAGTAAGTTTTTGCAAGGTGCTAAAAAGACTAAGCTTGTATACCTAATGCTTTTATATAATTTTTTTTTAAATCAGTACATTTACAAAGCTGTAACTCTAGCTACACAATATTTTTGTTTTCGACTTATGAATTGTTTTTAGAAGAATATGTGTTCCTTTTTTGAAAATCAGTATTATAGTAAATTGTATTTAGGCTGAACTTTGTCTTTTAACATTCCTTAAGTCTTTTAATCTGAAAATGCATAAATATAATATATTTTTTTTCATGCTCTGGCTGCAGGTTTTGGTACTCTTAATAATTTTACACCTTTATTTTCTGATGCAAGAATCCGAAAGCGATGACGATTCTTGCTCCCCAATAGGTTAAATTCAATTCTTTATTCCCAATAGACTTTGAATGACGACCCTAACGAAATTTCATAATCAAATATCAAGTAGGTATGTATACTTGATCTATTTTTCTCAACGTGACGAAATGGCTCTAAGCAAACTTCGGTAGCTTCTATCGTAATTCTTAGTTTCACAATTAAGCTGAATTTTGGTTTTCATCTTTATTTTAAGCGTATACACGCACAAAAATAAAAGAAGTTTCGTGGTTAACCACGGTAGTTAAAAATAGTGTTTTGTGCATCAAGTGTTCAAACATTTTTATTTTGGCCTTTTTTGTGTTTTGTGAACGCTGTAGTTTTTTGAAAGAAATTTTGAAAAAAAAAATTCCAGAAAAGATAATTGAATTGGAATATTCATAGAAAAAGACTATAAAATAAATTTGAAATAACGTTAGAATAAGAATTTTGACTTAATTAACGAAAAAAAAGCAAAAAATACACGTTGCAATTACCTTTTGTGTGTCTGATGTTTTTGTTTCGTTATATTTGTGAAACTTCAAATACAAAATAACCAGGAATTTCTTCACCTGGAGATTTTAGTTTGAGTAAACACATTTATCAGAAATTTCATAATACCATTTTAGTATAACTTTTAACTACTACAAAAAATTAAATGTCACGATTTTGACGTTTGAATTGTACACTGCACGTGTTTCCAGAATCAAAAAATGTCTTTTAGTGCCAGTGCCAAACGAAAGCTTTCAGAAGTTTTCCTGACGACCAAACAAACACGCTATGAGTATGTATATTTGGTAATTCGAAACGTTGTACAACTTCGTTCAATTTGCTGTCAAATCACATAGAAAAAAAATTACAAGTAGCAACTTGTAGCAAGAAGTAGCAGTAACCAAACAGACTGAGTATTAATGCTGTACATATTTAAAAAAAAAAATAGATGACAAATATTAATATTTAGCTTTGGGATTTTTTTCATTTTAAAAATTTATCCAATTGGTTTGCCTATTTCTTACCTTCTGGAATTATTCCTTTTTCTTAAATGAAATGCCTTAAAAGTCGGGAAAAAACATGAAATTTCTCCAGGAATATTGATGTATATTTTTCAAGCTTTTCTTTCAAACAAATATCCGAGTTATATAATTTCTTCTGGGGTAATTCCCGATGTGTTCTGTTCAAGGCTTTGATATGTACATACATATGTAGCTATGTATGAGCTTTGTACATAGTATGTAAACAAAAAGTTCTTAAAATTTTACAAATTAAATAATTTAGTTCTGGTTATTTTTTTTTCCTATTTTCTAATCTTTTTATCAAAAAAACCCATAATTTAGTGAAGTTAAATTAATGTTCCGCACTCTGTAGACTAACACAAAATTAATAATATTTTTGTGTATTTTTTGCTTTTTTTTATTTCAAAAGCCGTGTTTTGTCACTTTATATAATAGATTTAAAGCAGCTGTATATTTTTAATCAAAGTAAGTATACAAAAGATACATACATATGTACATATAATATATTATATTCAAGTAAATTGTATGACTAATTTCAATTTAGATTGTTTTTGCGAGAACTCTAGTAAGTGCTCATAAGCACAAAACATTAATTCATAAAATACCAAAACGAATGCAGATATTCTCACGGTGTGTAGTATTGCGTGCCATGACAAGCGCATCTTTTATGTCTCAATATTTAAATGCGTTTTCGTTTTGTATTCCGGAAGAAGTCTCCGGAACTCTCCAATCCGGAATGCCTAAACGAACAATTTGAATCATTGTTTTTGATTCTTAAGTTTGTTTTTTCTTTGTATTTGTGAAGGGTAATTTTATATGCGATATTTGTTTTATGTTAGTTTTGATTTATTTGTTAACAAATAAAGGCTTGGGTAATTTGTCAAATAAAAAAATTATCTAACAGAACCAAGGCCAAGTGACTTGCACTCTCAATTATTCAATTATTCAATAATTCCTGGGTGCATGTTGGTTGTCAGTTATTGGAATTGAGGGAACCTAGAGCCAAATCCGTACAGACTTTATTATATGAAAACACACATATGTATATTTAAATACTCTTGGAGCATTACTCACTTCTTAGGCAGTAATCCTGGTGGATCAGGCTAGTATTTTTGCAAGTTTATAGTGTTTACAAAATGAAACTAGATAAAGTTGTGTTCCGTTCCTTTGAAGCTCTTCATTTGTGTGAATTTATGCACTTTTTATTTTTGTATATGAACTTTGACAGACTTCTGTGTAGAAATTCACACAAATGCACAGAGTTTCAAAGTAAAAGAACACACCTCATAATTCAACAAGGCTTCATCAAATATTTTTCTTCTAACAACTTAATTCAATATTTAAAATTTAACACCTCAGTTTTTTGGAATTTGCTTGATTGTTTCCTGTAAAAGCTTCAAAACAGAAATAATAACCCAAATTTATGAAATCATCCGAAACATAATGTAGGTACATACATATACTTATGTTACTCAAACAAGCTCGAAAGCTCTTCGTAATTTTGTTCTAAATTGAGCTAGATTACTACCAAACACGACATTCACCAACTTCATATATCTAGCTCTGTTACGAATACACATTTTGCTTTCACGTAAAAACAAAATATTTTCGTTTTCGATACGCTTCATAATAATATTGTGTATTTGTTTCCAAGTTATTTGAAATGTATCAAATTCGAAGTTCCATTTCTTTTTAAATCAACAAGCTCCCTACAAACCCAACAAAACAAAGGTTTTCTTAAAAAAAAAAAATGAAAAGTAATATTTTTTGTTTAATCAATATTCGTGACAGTCAATAAAAAAATAAACAAAAATTTGTCTTAAAAAAAACCAAGCAAATAACGTTACAAAAAGCAGAAAACGTCAACTTGCCAAAAATGATACAAAATAAAATAATACAAAAACTAAATGACAAAGAAAATCAATAAATCATTTATTTATTTTTATTTGTGACATCATTTGGTTGGAAAAAATTTTAAACTTTATTTATTAAGATACTCACAAAATGAAAACCTTAAAGGCGAAGTTTAAGATTCGTAACAAGAATTTATAAAAGGCTTTAGCTTATCGGTTTTGAAAAAATTATTTGACAGTAACTTACCATAAATTGCAGTTCTGGTCTTTTGGGTAACAAACACAAATGTTGTTACAAAACGGTAGTTTCGAGAAGTTAAAGCAGTAATATTTAAAGTAAATCAATTATGACGCTAATACACCGTTTTTTAAACCCCTTTTACACGTGGAGATTTTTATTCAGAATGATTTTTACTTTTAAGCCTATTAGGCAGCTGAAGCGAAACGAAAATTTTCTGTGGTCTTCAAATCGATAGCGAAAACGTAAATTGACTACGGAAAAAATTAATGTCACCAATATTAAAAAAAAATACAGAAACCTGTGCTGTAATCAAAGAAACAACAAATAAAAATACAAATAAAACTAGGAAGTCACTTTTCCACACATATTTAATAATTCAGTGCAAAAAAAAGTTGAGACTTCTTCAAATAATCTGCTACAAATTATCAATTTCGCTCGTTGAACAGCGTACTGCAGAACAAAAATGAGAACGAATTTTTTCGTTTATGATTTCGTTGTTTCAATTTTTTATTTCGCTTCAGCTGCGTGTACTATGCTTTAGAGAGAGAAGTTTATTTTTTTAAACTGTAGCCCATATGAGTAAATACCTCCGACCTTTTCGTACACTTTATTAAATACCCTTTGGTAGGTATACTGGGTCTGCCCTCCCGTTAATCGCTTTGTCATCATTATTTTTCACACAACTCCCTGACAACATTAAATTATTGAAATATCTGTGACCTCATTACTCAGTGCCAATTCATTTTCAATTCAATTCCCTGACAATTTAAATTTAAATCTGTGACCCCATTGCAAAAAAAAAAAAAAAAAAATATACCTAGTCAATAACAAAATAAATCAAAATAAAAAATAAAAACATAATTAACAATGAATAGCAACTGCTGCGATTATTTTAAGTGTGCCGTCGATGGTAAAGTTGCTGACCGGGTGGTCTGTCATGGTCTTTGTAATAGATCGTATCACCCCATTTGCACTGGCCTAAACAAGAGGTCAATCCCTCATCTGAAAGACTACCTTGAGAACTTTGTATTCTATTGTGACGAATGCAAAGTTTTATCCCTTTCCCATGCGTTGCTCGCGGTTAAATGCCTTAGTGAATCCATGCAAAAAATTTCAACTGAAACAAATTCATTTCATAAACACGTCATTGGCCAATTAAATCTTCTTGACGATTTCTCCAAGAACATTGAAATGTTAAACAATACCGTTGAAAGTTATGGTAAGCGCTGTCTAGAAAAGCACGCATCAATCGATAAAAAACTCGCGTCGTTGGCCCATAATCGGAAATTGGATGATAGCACTTGTGCCTTCGATGAACTAAAACGTGTTATGAAATCCACTCTGGCCTCATTACCCAAGTCAAAACCTTTTGAGGACTTATGCAACAATATTAGCTCTATTCGCACAGACCTGGACATTCATCTTCAATCAACTTCTCGAACTTCTTCTACTGATTCTTGTCAACTCGCTCCCGTAATTTTTGATCTAGTATCTAAGACTAATGAAATTAGTAATGACCTAGCCGCTGCACGTATTTCCATTGGTGAAATCTCAGAAGATATCAGAACAGCCTCCTACAAGATTGATGAAATCCCTGATCACATCCAACCCACCACTTCCATCTATAACACGTCTATCCTGGCGGAAATGAACGAACTTTCCGATAGGCTTACATACCCTCTTTCACCCCCCAGTTTACCACAGATGAACCGTATCGCATCTCCTGAAGTGGACCAGCCAATTATCAATCGCTTTGGAACGACATGGACCATCCCCGAGTGGAATAACAGGATCAAAAAACTTAATGCAAATGCAGAATTCACCCCTTTTTACATTAAAGGTTCCCCTAAACATGCAGAGGTTCCCTGGATTCGAATTGCTTTCTCTCAGAAATTTGCTATCACCCTAGGAGAATGTACTAAAGTTTCTCCTTCAAGCTTCAAGATCTTCATTCCCTCTAAATATGAATGGTTGTTTTCTTCATACCACTCCGCTTGTATAGGCAAAGCTAAAATCTCTAAGTGGATTAACCATTCTAACAACAATAATAAGATAAATATAAAGCCTAACACTAAAAAAAACCCATCCAACCAAAAAAATGCATCTAATTGGAGCTTTAAAACTAACATCTTTCCTAATTTTTCTCCACTTGTCTGTCCAAAAACTACAGTTAATCCTCTATTACCAAAACAAAAACGTGTATCATTTAACCTTGAACCGTCTCCAAAGACTACAATATCCTCTCATTCCTCCACTAACAACCATTATCCAAATTTTATTCACTCCCATACCATAAACCCTTCTGCTCCTTCTTCAGTTTCCAGGAGATCTCCTGATCCCGCTTCTGCAAATTGTCATCCCCCGATTTTTGACCCTATGCTTCCTCCCTCTGTGAAACTTACTTCTAGATTTGCTGCTCCATCTCCTACTCCTAACGACCTAGATGGGCGTTATATGATGGCTCGCTTACGAGACAGTAAACTTTTTGATAATGTTCGGCTTTATCTTGCGTACTTATATGACAAACCCGACTCAGTTTGTATTGAAGGCAAAACAAAAACAAATGTTATTGTATCCATTCAAAAAGAAGGCCTTCCAACAGACCCTGCCTGCCTTCGTAAGATTTATATCCGTTTCCATGAAGGCTTCAATATTTCTCCTAGTACAGTTTCTAAAGACCTTACAACTTACGCTTCTCATATTAGCTCTAAACGAACATCATACCTCCAAAACACTCGCAAGTCCTTTAAAAATTATTATCGACCCTAACTAATCCCCTATATTTCGTCTCTTTATTACCAAAACGTAAGGGGGCTTCGCACAAAAACGGCGTCCATTTTTCTGAACTCCCAAATACTTCCATATGAAATCTTTGCTTTAACGGAAACAAACCTTTGCCCCTCTATCCTTAACGAAGAACTTTTTTCTTCCGAATTTGTTGTCTTTCGTGCCGATGGTCTTAGTAATAACATTGATATCTCTGGCCGTGGTGTTCTTTTGGCGGTACACAATCGTTTTGATGCTTGCTTAGTTAAAAAGTCTTGTGCATCTTCGTTTGAATTTGTGTGCGTTAAAATTTGCTTAAAACAACGGAATATATTTTTTGTCTGCTGCTATATTCGCCCTTCGCAACCCACCCAAGTATACAAAGCTGCAATTGATGAAATCGACTCCCTGGTTGAAGTTGCTGATCCCTTAGACGATTTCATTATTGTCGGTGATTTTAACCTTCCACAACTACGATGGGATCCATCTGAAGATGAAACTTTTTTTATGCCTGTTAGTTCCTCTTCGGAAAGGGATTTCCTGCTTTCTGACCGATTTTTTGACTTAGGTCTTTTCCAGGTTAGTGGCATTACCAACAACTTAGGTAGACAGCTTGACTTAATATTTTCATCTGATCCCAGTAATTCCTTTGTTTCTTTAAGCTCTCATCTACTCTCTAAACTCGACCACTTCCATCCTCCTCTTTCCCTCACTTTTTCTTTTGAACTCGCCAACGACTCATTATTGTTTGAAAATTCTTTCTCTTTCAATTTCCGCAACGCTGACTTCGTTTATCTTAATAAACTAATCAAAAACATTGATTTTGGTTCCTTCTTGCAGAGCAAGAATTCAATTGATACTGCATTGGAATCCTTCTACGTGTCTATCTTTGACTGTCTCGTACAGTCTGTCCCCTATGTACCACGTAAAAATGTCTCCTCTTCCCCTCCCTGGTATAATAAAGAACTGCGATCGCTTCGTAATGTCCGTAATAAATTATGGAACAATTATCTGAAATCCAATTCTGCTACTGACTTCTCAAATTATCAGGAAGCTCAAAGCCACTTCTCTGCCCTATGCGAATTTCTCTACCTCGAATACATTGATCGAATGCAAAACTGTCTAATTTCTGATCCTAGACGTTTCTACCAATTTATCAATGTTAAACGGAAGTCTGATGGCTTTCCCTCAACTCTAAAATTCTTGGACACGATATCTGCCGACCCTAAAATAATCACAAACCTTTTTGCCTCCTTTTTCAGCCAATCGTATAGTGACCTCCCGCAAGAACCCGACCAATTCTTTTTTAGTAACTTCAAAAATACCCCTCATACCTCCTTTGCTTCAGTTGACATTAGTGTAGATATTATCATTAAAAAGATAAGTTTACTTAAAGATGACTTCTCTCCTGGTCCGGATGGCTTACCTGCAATATTCCTAAAAAAATGTGCTAACTCTCTTTCTCAGCCTCTCAACAAATTATTCCGTCTTTCACTATCTCAAGCCACTTTTCCAAAATTATGGAAGGATTCTTTCATTTTTCCTGTTCATAAAAAAGGAGCAAAGAACGATATTGCTAACTACCGGCCTATAGCCAAACTCTCTTCCATTCCCAAGCTCTTCGAAAGCATTGTGTACGACTCTCTGTACTTTCACTGCAAATCTATTTTTTCTCCACAACAACATGGTTTTTTAAAAGGAAGATCTACTACAACAAACCTCACGGAATTCGTTTCTAAGACTCTAAATGCATTAGAAAGTGGGCATGAAGTGGACGTTATCACCACAGATTTTAGTAAAGCCTTCGATAAAATTTCTCATCAAATCATATACCTTAAGCTTAAAATCCTTGGTTTTCCACCTTTTTTCATCTCATGGCTAAGATCATACCTAGAGAACCGCAAATACAAAGTTGTATTTAGGTTCTCAATCTCCGAACCCATTTATGCTACCTCGGGGGTTCCTCAAGGTAGTCACCTTGGACCTTTGATCTTTGTCTTAACAATTAACGACGTTATCAACGTAATCAAAGAATCAAATATCTCTATATACGCCGATGATATGAAAATAATTAAAGTCATTTCTACTCCCACCGACTCTATTTCACTTCAAAACGACCTTAATTTATTCCAAACCTGGTGTGACAAGAATTTTTTAGAACTTAATGTTGCCAAATGTCAGTCCATAACTTTCTCCCGTAAGCGATTACCCCTACCATTCCGAACATATTACTTTCACGATGTTGCTATTCCATTTGTCTCTTCTATTCGAGACTTGGGAATTATTTGCGACACTCAGTTAAACTTTCGTGCCCATTATGATCAGATAATTAACAGGGCCAATTCTTCACTCGGCTTTATAAAACGCTGGTCTAAGGAATTTTCGAACCCTTATGTCACTAAGTCTCTTTACATAACATTTGTTAGACCCCTCCTTGAATACGCTAGCCAAGTTTGGTCGCCATATCAGAACTCTCATTCCCAAAGAATTGAGGCCGTGCAACGCAGATTTCTGCGATTTGCCCTTCGTGGTCTTCCGTGGTCTGATAATCTCATCTTACCCCCCTATGAAGATCGATTAAAATTGATCAACTTACAGACCCTACAAAAGCGTCGTGAAATCGCTGACATTCTCTTTATGCATCAGATCCTCGTTGGGACTATTGATTCTTCCTACCTTTTAGAAATGATTCCCATTTATACTAACCCACGTAACCTCAGATCCACTCCCCTCTTCCGTCTTCCACATCATCGAACAAACTACGGCCTCTTTGAACCTATATCTAGAATGTTGCGTTTAGTCAATAACTCTCAAAACATCTTCGACTTCCATATCAGTTCTTCCTCTCTCCGCAACTCCCTTTACTCCACGTCCTAATACAAAACCCCCTTTTATCATTTATTTTTAAGTTTTTTATGTAAAAAACTGGTGGGTGGGCCCAAGGGCCCAGATCAACAATAAAAATTAAAAAAAAAAAAAAAAAAAAAAAACCAAAAAAACCAAAAAAAAAAAAAAAACAACGAAAAACCCACCATAGATTTAAGAATAGATTTAAGACTAGATTTAAGCATTGCTTGTATTAAGCTAAATAAATAAATAAAAAAAATACACCCTGCTTATTATGTATTAAAAATATTAAAAAAAAAAAATAAGTTTTAAGTATGTTATGGATTTGGTGGGTGCCGTCAAAATGTATTTCTTCTTTGAAAAACAATTAATCATAATAATTCTCCAAGTTTAAAGCCACAAAATACCCGGAATTTTAATTTACTACACATTTGTGTGAAAGCTTCAATCGAAACAAAAGGGTTCCTCGGACAATTTTAGTTTCGGGGTCATAATCTGGCAAACATGACGTAACAGATTTTTTTTTTGCATATAAGGGAAACACATGTCTTGTCTTTAGTTCTTCTTTAAATAATTAAATTATCATTTAATTAAAAAATACTATTCTTTGGTCACAACACAGTTCTTATTGATTGTAGTAGATTTTTCGTTGACGATTTAATACTAAAGTCTGTTGCTAATGCGAAACAAAATTTGTCTGTTGTGTCCAATAAGATAGCAAAATGCTTACTAGTTAATAAAACACAGCGGAAAATAACCGTGGGGTCGTAGTTTAAACATCTACGCGTGCACTGTCAAATAGGAAAGCGGTTTAATATCATGGAAAAGGGATTAGGAGACAATTTTCTGCATTTCCGAGACGGGAAGATTTCAAAAATGCGAGATTTTCATATTCAAGATTTTGAAAACGTGAAATTTCGTTGTTTTGTTAAAAAAAATGCGAGATTTAGTTTCTAGAAATTTATGTTTGCGGTCGGTCGTAACACTCACATGTTTTCCTCTCTACATATTGAAATACTTCACTCGAAGCAATTTTCTATAGTTTGGAAATAACTACAAACATTTGTTTACTTCCCAAAACTGTAATTTCTAGCTGTTTAAGTCCAATAAAATTTTTTTATGTGTATGAACTTCGACAGAATTTTCGACTAAAATTGGAACAGAATTTGACAGTTTTGGGAAGTAAAAGAACAGCGGTAGCTTAATATACCTATACTACATTGACATTCAGTATCGAAACGAGCTTGACAGATTGAACACAAAAGATGCGTCGAAGTTAAAATACATATCGTCGCTGTAGATCGAATACCTTGTAACCCAGAAAAGTAAATTTTTCATGAGAAACAAAAAACTTTTTATAAAAGTATTGAGGACCAATAACATTGACCTGCTGTTTATGCGTTTAGCTTTGAAACTATCGTTCTTAGGCGAACAAGGTATTTTCATTAGATCCGGAAAGTTGTTTACAATAAAAGTGCATCATTACCTAAAAAGTGAACTTTTCTGGGTTACGAGGTATTCGATCTACAGTGACGATATACAATCTGATTAAAATGAAAACACAAGGTTTGTTTGGTGGCGTGAAAGTTCTTGCGAATTTTTAAAACTTGCCCATAGGAAAAAAGCCCATACGCGATTTGTATTTTTTTTTGTATAGCTAAACGTAGTATAGATGCTCAAGTCTATTCTATTATATTCTGTAGTAGAATGTAAATAGATTGGCGCCATTCTCTCTTCTGTAGTTTCAATAAGACTTCAACTCCAAATCAAGCTTTGTAGTGCTGAAAAACCTCTGTCGAATATTCAATCCTAATTCAACTCGATTTTTCGATCTTGTATAAAAATATAGTTAAAGACTCAAAACTATAAAAATGTAAATTCAAGGCACGTTCCAGACAATGCATTTCTACAACAGGTTTTTGAAAACAACCGACCTACATTTTTCCGTCTCTATATTATATATATAGTCTTTTTATGCATAACATGCACTTCACGCACTAGCTTGCATCCACTTGGAATTCACCTCAACCTTCCTTCTTAACATAATTATCGCTGCATTATTAAAAAAAAAAAAAAAAAAATAACAATTGAATTTCCTCGTTCATTCGGAACATGGCCAACAAGCTACAACCGACATATACTGTGTATTTATAAACCAATAAAAAAGGGTGAAGCTCGACTCATTACCGCAGCAGCATAACCCCTTATTTAATAAACCTACATACTACATACATACATAGATTGTAATCATACCAAGAGCTAAATGCCAAAACTTGTAACAATGACGTAAGCCGCCCCTCTCCCCTACATCAAAAAACAATATGTATAACGCATCAAAAAACATCGAACTTTCAAAGCCTTATAAAGACGTCATATTTTCGTCTCGAGAGCACATTGATTCCTATGTTTCATTTTCATAGCATAACACGCGCAGCACATTTTGTGTGTTTTTTTTTTTTTTTGGGCACAACGTAAAAGCTTTCTCGTTTCTGATGGTGTTCCTAGAATTAAATAAGTTTTCAAACTGCAAAACCTGCTTTTGGATTCATTCATCATTTGCCTGTGGTACCAAATAGGCGCACATTAATTGAAGCCCCCTCGTCTGACATGCTGTTTTATACACTTTTGTGTTGAGTTGTTTTGTATTTTAAGGTCATTTCGTGTTGCGTGTTAAATTTTATTTCGCATAAACTTTAAAGAACTAAAGTGTAATCGTACTATACTAACTTACCTTTCGATTTTGTCGGGATCGATATACTATACGGAGAACGTGAAGTGTGCTTTACGTTACACATACTTCCGATTGAGTGTTTTACCCTTGATTTTGTTATTTCTATACCTACAGAAAAATATAAACAATTTGAACAGTGTGATAAGCGTGTTTTTTTTTCTATAAGTTCGTCAAATTCTCCCCACAAAAGGGAAGTGAATAATTTAAATAGTGGTTTAACATAGAAAAGAATTTGAGTGAACAAAAATTAGGTCACAGTGGTTGATTTGGAGTTTTAATTTTATGCAAAATCGTGGTTCTTTTTTGGAGAAAAAGAGGAGTGTCATTGTGCCATTATATACACACAAATAAAATAAGTTCTTCGATTCTATATAAATTATAACTGAGAATTCAAGTGAAAATTAAAATTAAACAAAACACCAATAATAATGAAAGTCGATATTGCTGTACAAACAGAGCTTTCAGATCTGCCAAGTGACCAAGGGCAAGGTATGTTAACTTAATTCTCATCAACATTTCATCGCATCTGTCAAATGTCTAGATTTATTGTGTTTACACTGACCTCGTTAGGGTAGTTTGTTTTTGTTATATGTATTTGCAAAGGTTTTGTTTAAAAATAAGAATTTTTTCTTCTTACTGACCGTAACTTGAAGGTAGCGCTTTTCAACCTTGGAAAATCGATTAGGTTTCATTTGTCAATGTTTGCGGTTTATATATTGATAGAAAAGTCGATATTTTTGCCAGTGGTTTGTTGGTTATAGAGAATTATTACTTTATTTCCCTTGGCATCTGTCAATCTCAATAGAACAGAATGCATTTGATATGAAATGTTTTATGAAATTTATTCGCATTGGCTGGATTTAGTGATTTATTTTGTCTGACAGATAGGTGAATATGGTGTGGGATTATTATGTTCTTATTTGGTATTAATGTTGTCTTGGGGAGTTTCATGTACGCGGGTGGAAAATGTTATTTATTTTAGACTATGTGTCTGAGGCCAGACAAGTCTATAAGCAATCATTTTTTTTTTGTTCGAATAAATAAAATTTGATATATGTATGTACAGTTAAATAATGATGGATAGCAATTGTATATAATAAGAACAGCTAACGTGTCGATTTGAGTCTGCTTTAAAGATCACATTGATTGAAACTAATTAAAAAGTGTATGTAGAGCTTTAACTGTCAGAACTAGTTTTTGTTTTTTGCTGTTGTTGTTGTTGTTTGATTATGCATAGATTATAATTGATTTGTTTGAGTAGGTATATGGAATCAAGTATTAATAATTTATAGTGTTGTTTTTTTAGTAGGTTTTTTTAATCGATTCCAATTACAATAGAATGAGCTTTATTGATTTGTGGATTTTTTAATAGCTACTCCAACAAGTCTTAGGCAATATTTCACTCTGAAATAGATTATTTCAATATGATTATTGTAAAGGAGTTTTAATTTTTAGATCCATTTTGCTAAACTTTCAGTTTAAAGGGAAAGAAAGAGAAAAGCATCTTTTATCGGATGACAATGTTACAGTGGATGGTTGATTTAAACATAACTTTCTTAATTTCGTTACTAACTTTTCTCGTTACTTTTCACCTACTCGTTAGAAAATGTGCATCTCTAGATCAATTTTTGACAGTTTCCACCTCAAGTTACAATTCATAGAACAATAAATATTATTAAATCAACATATGTATCTTTTATATTATTTTTTTAAAAGTCCTTATTTTGATTAAGTGTAATTGATTATATGTCCATTTTTCAATATGGCATGATGGCCTTGTGTGCCGCTTTTTTTATTTAATAAAAATTATGAAGCATCTGTTTTGCCAAAATATCCAAAAAACACGATACTATAGAAACTTATGTTAAAACACGAGATTTATTTTACTGACATCACAGTTGACATTGAAAATTTAATTTTGTCTTTTTAGCGTTCATTGCTCTTTTTTTCAATTAGTTATATATTTGTTAACAATTCTTTGGTTTTATTTTAATTTCTAGTTCGGGGACAGTTTTGTTTTGTTTTTGTCAATTTGTAAACATACATACAGTGACATGTCTGAAAGAAATTTAGTAACAACATTTTTTTTATCAGCAAATGAAAAGAAAATTTATTTCCTTTTGGCACGAATTATTTTTACTACCGAGAGGAAAAAATATATGATAAAATAAACAAAATTATTTTTTATTTAATTAACATCCCACAAATTTAAATTTGAATTTTTGTAACTTTGTTAATTATTGATGAAAAAAGTTTAATAGAACTTAATAACAAATTTTTGGGGCCAATAAAAACGGAAAAAAAACAACAATTTCATGTCTTAGGTTTAACAGAGCTTTGTTAACAAATGACAGCTTTGTGAAGACGTAAAGTAATAAAGTAATAAAATGGGCGGGTTCAATAAAAATAGCTTAGCATCTGAATTTTCAGATTTCTGAATTTATGTCGTTGAACGCAAAAAAAAATCTGAAATTTCAGTCAAAAGTCATTGTGTCAAATTCCTGCATTTACCTAAAAGGTTTAAATTGAAGCGAAATAAAATAGAACTTTAATTACATTTGTAAATTAAACATTGAGAGTGAGGAGTTGTGAGGATGAAAATATATGTAACTAAATCAGCAACAGGTTTCATTACCTTCATTAAAAGTCCTTTTATTGATATGTCTGACTGAATTTCCAAACATCAATTAAAAAAATTGTTGATTTAAAAATTCACTAAACAATAAACAAAAAGTTCGTTCATTTAAATAAGTATTAAATTTTCATGACAAAAACTAAAAAAATCAACCACCAACAAGACGAAAATTATAAAGTTCAGCTTTTATGTGTGCTTTTGGCACTTCCCCCACCACAAACAACTTTCATCTGAATTTTCAGATGAGAATTTCTTGTCTGAAAATTCAGATGAAACGTAACTAAACGTAACTAAAAGTCACTAAAAGTCATCTAACTTTTTATGACAGCTGGCCAATCAGAAGCTCCAAAAATTCAGAAATCTGAAAATTCAGATGTAAAACGTAATCGATTGAACGCACCCAATCAATTATCTATGACAAGTGGGCTTGAATATGGGCGAAAAAAAACTATACTGATATGCTTCAGGCTTGAAATATATTCATTGAATCTTTCTAGAGAAGTTAATGATAAAACTGAATTATAAAATGTGGCCATGGAATCGGCGAATTTAACGAAAGCCTTTTTCAACAATTTTAGAAAAAAACTGAAAAATGTCATTTCATAGTTATTGTTTCTTTAAGCTTCACATGTAAATTTTTTAGATGGTTTGCACTTTTTGACTTTTTTGGAACTCTCCATCGTAATGTTAGTTTGAATTTAAACCTAGAAATCTGAAGGGGAAAATTACTTGACTGCAACCGCAACAGTACCTACAACTATAGCGCTCCATATTTTGAATTTTATTTTTTAAGTATTCAGCATTGTTGAAATAAAAAAACACATGCCCAAAGTGCTTTGAAAAGCACGTTGGAACAATTAAATTTTTATTTTTTTTTGTATTTTATATTTTATATCTTCTACACTTGCTTTTAAAAATATCTTACAAATGCAATGCGAGGAATATTGTATCTATTGTACATATGTATATAGAAATGGGCATGAGCATAAGTCGTGTATAATAAAATTTCATAGCATTATTTCAAATTATTTTTAGAAGAAATTTTGAAATTCCTCTGATTATAAAAAATATTATAATAAAGCTTAAGTGCAATACAGAATGTTAAAACACTTTTTTTGTTGATAAATACGTCAATCTTAGACACACCATTCTAAATTTGAAAATATTCAAACTTGCCAAAAGCTTAACTTTGTTCTTTTGAATCACAAAACAAACATATTTTTAAGATGTAGAAGATAAGTATGAAAAGCAATGATATGTTTAAAAAAATGTAGATTATGCAACTTTTGTGTGCACATTTATAATATAAACTTCGCATTAAAAAAACTTGTAACAACTTTATGTTGGAATAAAATTTCCAGGAAATGGTGGTGAATTAAATAAAAAACAATTTTGGTTATAAAACTTATTTTGCGGCTAAATAAATAGACACATTTTTTTAAAATCCTATTAGTACCTTCAAGTTGGCACTCATCTAGCTTCTTAAGATTTAACTTCTTCAATCTAGTAACAACCAAATCTACGTAGGAATGAAGGGTTAAGTGTTTTTGGTAGCGCAGTGTGTAGGAACTTGGTTCTAGGTCCGATTCCAGTTGACGGAAAAAAGTTTTTCAATTTAAATACATAGGTACTATAGACAAAGCACCGTTGGAAAACTCTGAGGACCTGATTGGTCTATGTGAAAAAGCTATAAATCTAACCTATAAACCTTCAAACTTTAAACAATCTTCATTACGCAATAAATATGGGCTTTACTCCATTTGATTGCGTTTCAAATGGGTGAGTCGTGCATTTGACGATTTGGAAGGTAACTTTTCGTTCGGTTTTGGAATTTGCTTCCGACAGCATCCGACTATAATAGTCCTACCTTTACATTTTCTCAAATACATATCTTTCAACATGCAAATAGGTTAGTTATGGGAAAATGTTTCTTTTATGTTCCACATACGCCCGAGTGTCCCCAATATTTTTTAGAATTCAAATGATTCCATATAGTCTCAGCAATAGCAATCAATGTCAATCAAAAATTTTGCAAACATAATGTAATTAAAAAAAAAAAACCTGCATCAACTTAATATAATAAGCACCCGCAGTTTTATTTTCTCAAACATTATCACAACATGATAACTACATATGTATACAAAAAATATTTGAAGATTTTTTTTTTTTCTGCACAACAAAATCTAAAATAAGATTTTATTATATATCTACCAATTTGCGACATGAAAAGTGAGAATAATTGTAATTGTGTGTATTTTACCGCTACCATTAGATACAAATTGCACCACTGAAAAGCTGTTGCAATTTTAAATTAGAAAATTAGCGCAATTTTCAAATGAATTTATATTTTTGTATGTGGTGTAGATAAACATATACACATATCTATGTATTGTATATTCACATTAATTTTATAATATGTAGGTATAATTTTGTAAACATATGCAAAACATTCAAGCTAAATTTATCACTATAGGTTAGAAAAACCTTGAAAATTATTTAAATTTTTTTAAATTTAAATTACATAAATATGTACATACAAAGTAATGTTGTTAACTTAAACATTAAAAAAAAAACAAAAGAAAATGATAAGAAACATAATTAGTTTATATTTGTTTGGGTTTTAAACTTATTATTCACTCGAGAAGGCAAATAAATATTTTATCAAACGAAAATTTTTATGAACCTTTTCTTAATAATTACCGTTATTCTATTTTAGATTATTTTTTTTTAAACTTGACTTCAAGTATTTTTTTTTTGTTGATAACACTGACACATTGTACACATAATTCAACCACAAAAACCTAAGAAATGAAATATGCAAAACTGAATCTGAGACTTAAATCAAATCAAGAGTGATTAATTTAATGGAATTTTGTTTAAGATTTAAAAATATAAAAATACATACATACAATATGTAGATGGCTATGACATTCAAATCTTTGTTTGAATATGATGCATATTTAAACGTAGTCAAATTATTAATTTTGATGAATGTTTGATGGTGATTAAGTAGAGATTAAATTTTGTTTCCTTTTTTATAAATTCGTTTAAGTTTAGGTTAGATTTATAAATAGAAAGAGCTTTTAAATTAACAAGTTTTTGTGAGAATTTCATATATGGCATATACAATATACATATGTATGTATTTATAAATCTTAAAATAGTTATTAAATACAACTTTAAGTAAATGCTGAATCGTAACTTGGGGAATGTTAGGTTTACCATCCGGTTTTTATCGTAAATCTTAAAAAAAAAAATTATTGACAGAAAAATAAATAATTTTTTTAGTAGTAGAAGATCCCGCCAAAAGCCGACCTACATTCATAGCGAGATTCTCAATAAGAGGTATATTTTCGTTATGGTAATGTCTCAAAGTTTAAATGTGTTCAAGGCTTAGGGTTGCCACGGTTTAAAGTTCAATTTGTTTTTTTTTTTTTATTTTAATTATCTGACCCAACTTAAGTACATATCTAAACCTTAAAAAATATTATATAAAAAGATACTTAATTAAAAAATTAAACAATTTTATTAATTAATTTAAAGTTTCAAAAGGGCAGATAAGGGCAAACAAAGAGAAAGGTAAAAAATCTATTGTGTAAACTTTGTGTGATAGAAGGTTGATTTGTTTTGAAAATGATAGTTTGTGATGAATAAAATTTACCTATAACACGTTGAAAATTCTTCAAGTCGAATAAATGCAAAATAAACGTTTTGAGAAATAATTCACCATAAACCACGATTATGTTTTCCAATAATTAATTTTACATTGTTGGAAAGCAAATTTTTTGTAAATTTTTTTAATACATCGCCTACTTTTTGAATTTAAAAAAAATTTTCGAATGCAAAATAATTCAACAATTCGTTTTGACCTTTATCTCTGTTTGCCCTTTTTACCCAAATTTCTGTGAATCCTTTTTGATTCAATTTTTTTCAATTACATTTTCTCTTATTAAAAAATTAGTTAAACCCTTCCACGGTTTGCAGCCCCACCTATTAAGCATTTGTTAAACTACAAAATTTCAAATTTCAAAGAATACTTTATGTCTGTTTACTTTATAAGGAAAAAATACAAATATGTATAACAAAAGTAGGTGTGGCAGTGGGTGGACTTTTAAAAAAATTACACTTATCATCTTATAGTTAAATGGTCTTACCAATAACCACATTTAAAGACGACTTAAATATTCAACTAAAATGAACCATAATGGTATGGACTGTAAATAATGAACCATACATCACATGTTTTATATTTAAGGGTCCGTACCATGTAATATTCATTAGTTAGGGTCTACTTAAATATTTATGTCATACCATGTTTGGTTTGTTATATAGAGTATATACCATTATGGTCCATTTTACTTAAATATTTAACTCGTCTCTAATTTTGTTATTGGTAGGGCCCAAAGAGATTTTAATTACAAAACCTTATCTTTCTGGGGATGTAAGCCAAAGAAGCATCTCAGATATAAATAAGGCAAGTGGGCGTTGTACCCAAAAATATACATATTACAGTGGTGGTCCAGTATAACGAATGCCGATATAACGGATGCTCGATATTACGAACACTTTTTTCAAGTCCATTAGGTATTCTATATAACGAACAAATAACGAATTTCAGAAAATGAAAAAAAAAAAAAATTCAAACAACAAATTTGAAAGAAACTTGACTGTAAATGTGTTAATTTCTACTTATATGTATGTTTATGATAATATTGGAAGATACGTACACAATTTTCCATTATACTTAAGTGTTTTTTTTTATCGCTTGCTTTTTATGTCCTACGTATTCGTCTTCGTGTATGTAAACAGATGCTCAACGTGAAAGTCACGTTCCTATTAATGGTAACATTTTAAAGGCCAAGGCATTGCAGTTTCCAAAAACATATCACATCGGTAAATTCACAGCAAGCAGTGGTTGGCTAACAAAATTTAAAAAGTGCTTTGGAATTCGACTTCTTAAAGAGTCTGGTGAAAAGCTTTCATCGAGAGCAGACCTTGTCAAATCGAATAATGCATGATGGAGTAATACTTCAACATATTGATAGCAACAATGTTGAAGAAATCGAAATTGTGGATAATGATAGCGATGAAAATGCTAGCTCAGAAACTGAAGTTCAAAGAGTGAGTCATTACGAACCTGTCGGAAATTTTGACAATTGCATCCAATGGGCAAAACAAAATGGCATTGAAAACTATAAAGTCTTAGTTCTAAGAAGTTTACGGGCAGAGGCATTTAATCATAACATTCAACGCCCAAAAAAAATGTATATTGACAATTTTGTTTCTTAATTATGAGCACAAATATCTGTATGTACCTACTATTTATGTATGTTGATAATTTGAACAAAATTAATAAGTCTATTCACAACATGTATAGGTATATGTAAATGAAGTTAAATATTTTTTTTTGTTCTTTTAAGTGAAGTATAAAATAAAATAATGAAATATACAATTGTACTTTCTATTTACATAAAAAGATTTGTATGAAAAAAATGTATTCGACATAACGAATTTTCGATCTAACGAATTGACTCTAGACATTATATCATTCGTTATACTGGACCACCACTGTATAATGATTATGGCTTAAAAGAGTTAATTATAAATGTTCTGCTTTCATACGACCTTATAAACTAATAAAATAACACAATGTCATGCATTAGTTTAAAGAGTGCTTATTTTATAACAAAATTTTAACGTCCTTCAGTGGACGGATTTTACTCAAACCATTTTCTTAACCAGCGAGATGGTAGGAGGACTTTTTTTTTTAACTTCATAGAAATTGGTTCAAATATTTTCGAGTACATATATATCTAAGCCTCATCTATTGGCAAATATTCATTTTTGTGTATATAAATTGTGTACTAGCTGAACCCTGCAACGCTTCGTAGCGCCATATATTGGAAATTAATCAAACTACAAAATTTCAACTTTCAAATAAAGCTTTAAAAATAAGGAAAAAACTCATAAATGTATGTATGTATAAGAAAAGTGAGTGTGGTCTTTTAAGAAAATTACACGTGTTATGTTTATTAAGCTCAAGAGAGCTTTATTTTAAGTTTTCAGCCTTCTAAATAATGTATATGAGGAGGAAATTCTAATAAATGGAAAGTAGGCGTGGTTAAAGGTTAAAGAGAGCTAAATTGCAAAATTTTAAAGTCCTTTAAGGACTTTCAAAAGGAAGAAAACTGAAATATGATAAAAGTGGACGTGGCAGCGTGCGGATCCAACCATTTTTTTTTTTTTATTTCCGCTGCTAAAAGAAACAAACTCTTATAATTTTCTTGACCACTTTTCACTTTAGGCTACCAAATGTGCATTATTTTTGTATTTAGACGTAACCTAAACAAAAATATACCTACATAGGTATTCATATGGATATGTACCTCTCATTGAAAATCTCGATGAGGGTTGGTGAAACTCGAGGGATTATAGACTATTAGGAAACTTTTATAATTTAATCTCATTTACATTGTCAAATAATTGACCTAACTGAAGGTGGCGGCGGGGCGTGGTGGTAGTGAAGTATGCTTTCAAATACAGCGTTTCCAAATAAGTCAACTTTTTTTTTTGCTTCATACTATTTGCAATTAAGCAGAACATACATAGCTACATACAAGGCGACAGCATAATTACTTAACCATAACCGTACACATCCATTTGCATCCAGTTTTTATATTTTATGTATCTAAAGAATAAATTTCAAAACAAGCTATAAGCTAACACATATACACAGTACACTGCAGTACCGGTCTCTATATTTTCATTCCACTCAATTAATTATTCTATGTTCATTACTCAAATTACACTTAACTCCGTTATGCTTGTCAAATAAAATATAAATTTATCTTATATGTACCTACATACACTCTTCAAATTCTCTCCAATCTTCATCTATCCTTCTTCTTTTTCTTCTCTTCATCATCGCGTTGGTACCTATTCCATTCCAATAAGAAATCACTTGCGATTTTAAATCTCAATAAAAAAAAGAAAAGACTTTGGTGCATTTGGTGCCGCCTTTAAGAAACCGCAGTTGGTCCGTTTGATGAGGTCATAAATTAAGTAATAAACTAAATCAGCAAGAAATCTAGTTCCACACGATCCAATTCACGCATTACTACCTATATATTCTCCTTATTACCATACTCGCACAAGTATTTTTCTACCTTTTTTGGTAGCTCCAGGGTTGCATTGCACCTCTCTATACACACCTTCTGGTCAGTATAATATGTAGGTACATATAGCCGGAGGCAACAAGAGATCCTCCTCGCCTTATAATGGAATTGAATGCGTCGGCGCAGCAATCGATTTAGTATCTAGTTGAACATAACCTGGCCATGAGCATAGAGAAGCCCGAAACAAAGCAAACCGCGTGCCGCACAAAGTTTTGTCGTGCTGCAAGTCTTGTCTTGACTGGAATGGAACACACAAAGTCTCGAAGAGCAGCACCACACAAACTTTGCCAACTAGTTTGTATTTGCCATTGAAGGTGATCGGATCTACTTCATGGTTGTGATGTTGTTGATCCTCAACCGTTATAGTATACCTATCGAGTGTTGATTGAATGAAGCCAGTTAACTTTAAAAGACAAGATTACTCTTCTTGGCAACTTGTTGACTCTTTTTCCCAACAAACAGAGATGGATTACACGCGTTTCGCATTAATCACTGTCGTGTAATTGTTGTATAGTAATTCGAATGGAAATAAAACTAAATGTCTCCTAAGTGCGTGTAAAAACATATAGTTGGTATAGATAGTGTTCCACTATTATATAGCTCTTATAGTGAAAGCGTCTTCTGCATTAAAGTTTATCAATTCAACTTGTGATGTTGTGTTTTGTCTGTTAAATAGAAATGACAGTATATATTATTACAGTGCAGCAGTGGTGTAAACATTGAAAGTGCTTTGTTTTTTTCTTTTATTTTTGTCAAGTGAATTTACACGATTGTTTTGTTTCCGGAATGAAAAACTTAAGCTGCAAACAAAGGGCAAAGAAGAATTAGTGTGTACCTACATATATACATATATTAATGTTTTGGTTATTTTTGTTTGTAAATTAATATGAATTATAGGGAAACTGAATACAATAACTTAGAAGAAAAAGCTATTTTAATATTTCACGCTATTGTTGTTTCAATAAAGGTGGTTATGGGCGTTTAAAATAATGTTAAATGTGTTGCTTTACTATAATAATGTTGTAACCACTTGTTGTTAATATTAAATTTTGTGAGGAATTGGTAAAATAACGTTATTTGAAAAGTAGTCAATTTTGTTATTCTTTGCATCTATCCTGTGCATTTGTGTGAATTTCTACACAAAAGTCTGTCAAAGTTCATATATGTAAAAAAAAATAATAAAATGTGTATAGAAATTCACAAAAATGCACAGAGTTTAAAAGTAAAGGAAAATACCTATTAAATAAGTTCAGAAAAATGAGATGAACAGGATTCCTTCGCAAAATTTCTTAGCTGTGCTCTCAAAATGCTGAGGAAAAAAAATTTAATTCGCTTGCTCACTTTTTGACAGCGAAATCTCTGGGATCTCATTTTTCTGATTTCACCTATTCTTTCTGAACTTGCCTTTTTATTTAAAATTTCTAAAATTGTCAAAGACTAAGGAAAACAAACTTATGTCAGAATAATTCTTCGTTAATCCATTGTTCCTAAAATAAAAAAAATTATATAAAATGATCGATAAGTTCAAAAAAGTTGTTTTTGTCACACCATCCATTGGTCTGAACGTCCTTGCGTCTGAACGTTTTAACGGGCAATCTACATTGAGCTAGAGCCTAAACGAGTAGACCAATTTGCTTCAAATTTGGAACAGAGCATATTTATGCAATTCCCTAGAAGAGAAATTTGAATTTTTTGTCTAAGCTCAACTAACCCGTCCTAGTCATTCAAACAAAATAACACAATAAATAACAGAAATATGTTTTCATCGTTTATTGAAGTTATTGCTGTAAATATGATTTTGTAATCAATCTGCAATCTGGTAGGTCGGTACTTCTAAATAATAAAAATAATATAAGTTACATTTAAAAACTTGAACATTGTTTTTTTTTATAAACAAAAAATCTACGAAAAAATCCATTTGTTTAGTATTTTTTGTTTCACTTTTTCTTTCTGCCTGTTCCTGTACTGTCCAAAATTGTGAATTTGTCAAAGTTCATATGAAATATTAATTAAGTAAAAAATTTAACACATAAACTTAAATTTTGCATTTGGTCTTATTTCACGGCATCAGACAAACATTCTACTGTTGAAATTTGGTCTTTTTTGACTTTCACAAAGCACACCAAATTTTTGCACTTGGCCTTATTTCACACCACCAGAAAAACATTCTCCCAAAAATTATACCCCCTTTTACCGCTGGCGAGTCGAACGAATAAACGTGTGAGTGTAAGAAATCAGTATTAAAATTGCCGAATTGAGAACCTTTGATTCGCCTTAAATGACAAAAAAAAATTTTTATGTTTGATCTCACTCTGGAATGTGGTTATCGAAAGTTCATTGATTTGCTCGTCATTCGTTAGTTCGCTAATGCAAACATCTCACTTCGAACGTTCGATTCGCCACATTGAAATAAACCCGACTGTTGAAATTTGGCCTTTTTTATGAATTTCACAAAGAAGGCCAAATTTTTGTATTATTTCAAGCCATCAGAAAAATATCCTCGCAAAAAATGTATCACAGTGAAATAAGACTGACTGTCAACAATTTGGCATTTTTTTTTTTCAGTTTCACAGAGAAAGACTAATTGGGCCATTTTCCTTTCACAAGGAAGGCCAAAAATGTTTGGATTTGGCCTTATTTCGATCTTAAGATATAAGACCAAGAAATTTGGCCTTTTTTTACTTTTACAAGAAAGACCATATTTTTGCATTTGGTCTTATTCCACGGCACCTAAAACACATTATTCCAAAAAATGTATCAAGGTTAAATAAGACGAACAGTTGAAATTTGGCCTTTTTATCATTTTCACAAAGAAGGTCAAATTATTTCTTTTCCGCAGTGCCATGTGGCATTTAAAGAGACTACCAAACGCCACAGCAGCGTGAAAAACAAAAATGCAGTAAAACCCACTTAAGAGAAACTGCAAAATATAACCTCTTTCTTTTACTAAAGCGGGTTTTTAACTTAAACGAACCCCGCTTAATTGAAACAAAATTTCATGGAGTCCGGATAATTGAAAAAAAATTCACTTAAGCGGATTTAAAAATTTCAAAAATGGTTATGAAATATCAGAAATTCAAATTTAATTTTCGTGGAGGTAAAAATTAAAAAGAAATGAAAACGTTCAGCGAATTTTATGTTCTGTTTTTTTTTACTCAAGTGTTTTAACGAAAAATATAAATTTGGGTTTTTTTACTTCAGCAAGTTTCGCTTAAGCGGAGTGTTTTTTAGATAATTGGTCGAAAAATACTCGGGGATGAAAAAAGTGTTTCAGATAAGGGGGTTTTATTGTATTTGTAATCATTAAAAAAAAATTAATATTTGGCAGGTAGTTCTGAGAATCTAATCAATTAATTGACCCCAAATAAAATGAAGCTCACCAGAAGTATTTCCTATCTGAATATTTATATTAGCTAAAGTCGAATTCTAGTTAACCAATTTGAGATAAGGCCCACAAATTTTGTCAGACGACCTTATCATATCTTTTTTAATTGCGCTAAAATAACAATTCTTGTTTACAGTTGATGTCATTAAAATTCATGTTCATTATCAACATTTTTGCCTAGAAGTCAACAAGAATAATTGTTCACAAAAAAAAATTTGCTTGAGTTGAATCTGTGAGATAGTGAGATGATGAACATACAAACATGTCAAACTTATCTATTTCTAAAGCTGCACTTTCTCAAAATTAATAAAAGAAAACTCAAATCTATTAAGTGTTACTTTAATAACTATGTTCCGAACTCAAATTAAGTTAAGAAGTACGTATAAAAAGACCTATGTAAGCATATAAAACTTGAAAATGATTAAAATAAAAATTGGCTTCTCTCTTGTTAATAATTATAGTAGTTAAAGTTACAAATATATGCATTTTACATTGAGGGCTTGTCTCTTCTTCTATATTATGGCCGTAGATAATAAGCCATTTCCTCTTCATTTATTTTTTTTTTTTACTGCATTTTCCTAAGCAACTTTAAAATCCATTAACTTGATAGTTCTGTCTGGGTTTTCTTTTAAATTATTTAAAAATAATTTACAACTTCATTTAAAAAATAAAATTACTTAGCTAATTTGGCTCTTAAGACCTTTCACTTTTGTCTATTTATATTTATTATTTTTTTTTTTTTTTGAGAAAACATATTAATCTGTATAACAATTTTGAAATCATGCGTAAAAAGCGTCGTTGTCGCCCAACCCACCTTTTCTTATAAGCCTTATACTCATAGTCATCATCAGGAGCTTATAAATGTAATTAAGCTGAAGCAATAATATAAATTAAAAAATAAACGCATATATAGTCAATGTTTCTACTAATTTATTTAATCAACAAAAACAACAACTGTACAACTACAAAAAAAATAGTAGTTAGTCCATCTCTATAATATCACAAGATTCCCGCATAATAATACATATAAATATAAATCAACCTTATCGTACTTCTATGTACATTTACGCAGCATTAACAACGACGCCATCGCACCGTGCGTCGTCGCCTCCGCTATATCCACCAATCCGAGCTAAGCGCGAGCCATTGACAACACGCTTCGGGTTTTTAGGTCAACGCACTTCGTCTGCAGCGACAACTTCGTGCAATAGAGTTATTTTATTTTTTTAATATTTCACCCAACAGCAATTGAAGCAAATTATTCAAGCTTAACACGCTGCACATTAAAATGGAAAAGTAATGAAAAAAAAATGAAATAAAAATAAAAATAATTAACCGTGCTGCAATGGGACAGGTTGGTTCCAGTTAAAGTTGTTTATAGCTACAGTATCGACTTGCAACATTATTTTATTGCAAAAATAATAAATGCATGACGAGTGATATCGCTAAAGTCTCTAAAACAAAATTAAAATTATAATTTAAATCAAGAAAAAAAAAAATAAAATGTAAATGCCGACGTCTTAATGAAGATGCATGCAATTTGTTTTTTTTTTTGTAATCATTATAACACCTTATATGAATGCACGTTATGCATCCTTTATTAGCTCTAGTTTAGAGGCTATTCACATTAGTCACATAATAGATGAGTTATGATATGTGTAAATATTATGGTAAATGCATTTTGATTCGCTTATAGTGATATGGATAAGAAGAAATGGCAAGTCTCCATACATTTATGGTAAAAAACTGGCTAAATACATACAAATTCAACAGAAAAGAAGAACTCTACACTGTTTTTTTTTTCGTTTTCGTTAAAAAATTTATTACGTTTATTAAGCAAATCTTCTCGCAACGAAATTGCTATAAGAACCGTTCCTTATATACGAATAATCAAAACTGAACGAAAGTTCACGAAAATGAGTAATCCACTTTCATGACTGCATTGCATGTATGATTTTCTTGAATTCTCTTATAACGTCTCCTGATTTTTCTCGTTCAATTATAACCTTTGTCCGTTAAATTCCCATAACTGCCAATTTCTACTAATTTCAGTCCAAATTTATGTCAAACATACAAGTACAATAAAATTGGACTTAAATTAGTAGTCAAGAAGTATTCTTCTCTAGCCTATATGAAAGCTCTCTTCAACCTTTTTTATTCCCATTGAATATCATAGTGCCTGTTTACATAGGCATTTTACTGAAGGGCGCATCCAGTGAGACAGGTAGATTTTATGTGCGTAGAAACGAGAAGGATTTTGGGATGGAATATACCCGTCTCGTTTCTACGCACACATAAATCTACCTGTCTCACTGGTTGCGCCTTTCAGTAAAATGCCTATGTAAACAGGCACATAAAGCATATTGAAAAATTTATGGAATTAAAAAAATATTTTTTTAATTATTTACACGTAAAACGACAGTAATAATAATAATCAGTACACAACCCCATAAGATAATGTAAAACTACACCTTTCGTTTTTCTTCATTGAAAATTAAAATAAAAATCGATTTGAATCTCAATTATTACATTCACCTCAATTGAACGTTTTCCCCGCACCTTAAATCCATAATTATCTAACTTCAATGAATCTTTTATACAAAAAAAGAAAAAAACTCCATGATTGCAATTAGATTTATATTAGATCTCTCTCGCGCAAAATAAAAACGCAAAAAAAAAAAACATTAATATAATCTTTTCTTTTTTTCATTTTAACAATAGATCTACTTTCATCATGGGAGGAGCTGCTAGCTTGGAGTGAAAATGCTGCTGCCGCACGTAAAATGCAAGAGGAGATGATCATTTTGAAAAGTTCACTTAATCGTTTGGGTGGAAAATTGGCATGCGACTTAGATACCGAACCATCGATTCAGTTGTCTATTGAAGCGTTAAAGGTAAAGTACTTAAAACGAATTGCTCTTAAAAAAGTCACTTTATTATACAATTTTTTAACATTTTAACAATTTGTTGCATTTTTTTTTATATTTTAAAGAATGAAAAGTCACAATTGCAAACATACCGCACGAATATGCTACGCTTAAATGCATCCGTTCACAGTTGGCTAACAAGACAAGAAAGAAAATTAGCCGCAGAATTGGCTGAGCACGAAGAAGCCATTAAATCAGCAACAGAAGCTACTTTACAATCACCAGAGACACAACAACCGGAGAGTAATAACGACACTGTCGATAATAATAACAAGAAATCCGTTGGCACAATTGCATTCGATCAGGACAAACACTCACAAATTACCACAATCATTCAGTCAGAGTCGGAATTCCATAAGCATTTGAAGAACGAAGTTAGTGAGATGTATAGTGCTTGGGATGAGGCTAATTCAAGGTAAATATAATTTTGAAAAAAAAAAAAAAAAATGAAAGTCCAATTCAATTTTGTTTTATGTTTTTAGAATTAACAACCAATTGGAAGTGTTGACCACTTCATTGATTGCCTGGAGGCAATTGGAATCGGGGCTATATGAATTCCAACAGGTCCTTGGAAAGGATCGTGGAACACTAAAGGGACTCGAAGGTGCATTAGACAAGGGCAAGACCACACCAGTGGAACTTGCACAAAATGTCAAACTTGTGGCCAAACTTTTGTCCGAGAAAGTTGAAGTCAGTCAAGAGCAGGTAAGAGACATCAAGTAATAAGTCTAACTTCAGATTATTAACTATTCATTCTATTTACAGCTCACTGCTGTTCAAGAGCACCTTGATCCAAGCCGCATTCTCCACATCGCCCAATTCACTGCATCAAATGGTTCCCTGTCCGACAGTGGAATATCCGATGGAGCAACATCCGATGGTGGTCTATCAGAACGTGAACGCCGTCTGGGTGTTCTCCGTCGTTTGGCCAAACAATTGGAATCTGCTCTGGCACCTGGAAGCGAGGCAATGAAATCAATTGCCGCTCGCATGGAATCAGCTGAATTCGATCTTAAGAGTCTTCAGAATACATGTCGGGATCTGATAGTTCGTACTGCAGCTTCACATACGAAAAAATCAGTACAAAATGGATCAGGTGGAGATGATCGTCCACCAAGCAAGAAGAACTCTCCATCCTCATCGCCGTCATCGAAACGTCGCAATAAACGCAATAAGAAATCAGCACCAATCGCTGCAGCGAATCTAGGTGAATCTGATTCGGCGGCCTACAATGTTGCTTTGGCAACCTCGCCCGATGCTGGTGATCCCGATGATCCTTATAATGAAGATTCTCTTGATTTTGATTCATCTGATGATGAGAACAAAACTGGAAAGCCTGGTTGGGTGAAACGTATTGCCAAGATCGCCTTCCCCATGCAGGTGGCTTTGTTCACTCTTATTTGTGCGGCCTGTATGATGCAACCAAATTGTTGTGATAATCTCAATAATCTTTCAATGAGTTTTACACCACAACTACGCTACATACGAGGACCGCCACCGATTTGAGCGTCCCCAGTGTGAAAACATATCAATCATCACTCCATATGCGATGCGAGTGTAGAGTTTTCAAACCGCGTTTTTCTCGTTTAAGAATACTATTAAGAGGAGCGGGTCTCTCATTTTATTCGAAATAATATTGAGTAGGATCCTAAACCACATTATAGAATGTAAAATAGTTGAAGGCATCATCATTACACACACACACAAAGAGAGATGTGTTATTTTAATATGTGCTGGCTTTTTATAAAAAGGTCTACACACTCGCGCCGGAGACTCTTTTACATTTTTAAGTGTACTCTAAGCGTGTAAGCATGCCGAGTTCGCCGGTCTCAAAAACGGTTATCGTGTTGTAGGTAGGTTAGAATTTTAGGAAGAGTGTAGAAAATAGTTTAGGAAGACAACAATTATAAAAAAAAACAAGATCAAACTTGAACAGCAACTTAAAAAGAGTTAGAACTCTGATGTTTCTTATGAAATGAAACTTATCAAAACGCTAGATGGGATATGTGCAGAAGAATGAGCGTTTAACGCCAAATTAAGAAAAAAAAACAGCTCCTTTTAGAATCATCAAAGGAGGTAAAAAAATCATTAACATTTGAATTGAATAATATTTTTTATTTATTTTGAAAAATTGAATGCTTAACGGCTAAAAGATGGATAATGTATCATCGTCTTGCCAGCAAAATAGAATGAATGTATGTTATAGAGAAAATATGCAACGGTTTTATGGGAGATTTTCAGCTTAAATTATAAAAGCATGAATAATGAAAATCTCAGCAACAATAATTGTTGAAAGAAAGAAATTAAAAATACCTGCAAGTCAGGATTTGAAGCATGAGTCGAATTCCAAAGCATGGAAATGACTACAATCCAGTAAATGTAACAATTGTACCAGTATAAATGTGCCTGAGGAGTGAATACATTATACACAAAACAAAAAAATAACAAAAGACTTGAAAGGGTTCTGCAAGTAGATTATGCAACCCAAAATAAACCACAAACACAAAAATGAATCCACCCGAAATAACCATTGTGAAATGAAAAAAAAAAATAAATCTATGTAGCAGCTTATGAATCTAAACAATAAATCTTTTGTGTCGTCCATTTAATCGTCCTGGTACTAAATACATACATAAATTAAATCTTTTTCCTATAAAACTAAACAGCTGCCTTAACATAGTTAACACAGAGAAGAAGTATGAATTTATCATTGTCCTTTTCCTAGAGACTTAATTACAAAAAAAAAACACAAATATAAAACATAAAATCAAAAACACTTTTTCTATTACATTAATAGGATTAATAATAATATATTTATTTTTATCAATTAAAATTAAAGAAAAGAAAACTAATGATTTATTTCTTATAGTTATAATAAAAGTATAATACATGAATTTAAATTAACAAGATTGTAAGATTTATATTTAATTAAATATCAAATAAAAAATAAACACAGTTTATCTCTAAATACGCCTACTAAAACTAATGTATTGTAATTTGAAGTAAGTTTTCTAAATAAATATGTAGGTATTGTGGATTTTTTTTTTGCGGATGTTATATTGAAAATAATAATTATTATATTCGTCATTATAAGGATTCTCCATCGTGGAAACGTGTACCGTCTTATAACATTTTTTTTTGTATGCATAGATATAGAAAGATGTAAGGTTTATATTTTTGGAAATAATTCAGAAAACAAGAAGAGAAATGAGCAAAAAATAAATAAAAAGAAATATTTTCAAATTAAAATCTGTTTTCCTTTTTTGAAGTTTATTTGCAGCTATGGTAATTGCATCCATCCACTCACCAAATTACTTTTTTTCTTTTTAAAAATCATAACTTTTGAATAAAAAGGAATATCGTGTCAATTTCAGCTTAAAGAGAATTTCAAAGACTATTCCTAAATTTTAAGATTTAAAATTTCGTCTTGCGAGGCAACTATACCTAATTATTAGAAACTGTTTTTAGGTCTTATTCATGTAAGTACATCGTGCGGTCATAATTGTTGAGACTGTCTCGTATTTTCACACTGTTTTGACAAGACTTCGATTAGAGTTTCGGATATTTGTAAATATTTAATATCTTGTTTTATTTAATGTTTGCAGTGTTTATTAGCTCACTTGTTGCTACGCCAAGATACGTGGTTTTTTTTAGTTTAAGTCTGCCAATTTCGAAATTTCGAAAAAAAAGAAATGTTTGCTCATGAATACATTTTTTTTTCTACAATTTGATTTATATTTCGAATACTGCTGTATCGAACATTCACAACTCTCATTCACGGTTACAAAGGAAAAATTATTCTACCGGGAAAATCGGAATAAGAGTATTTTTAGAATTGGGCTGATTACATTTAAGGGAGGAAAAACAAAACGAATAACAATAAAATAATTATCCTTATTGTTAGTTCCACCCGAAAGAATTTCACCATAAAATTTTTTGTTCGCCCAGAATTTTAAAAGCTATTGTGAGTTTCATCCGAACGAAATTTCGTTCACCTAATAAAATTAAGTGAAAATTAATATTCGCAATAAATTTTCGAACATGAAATTGCGGGTGAAACTCACAATAGGCGAAAATTGAAATGTCAAAATTTGTGGGTGGAATGTTGTTCGGTGATGATATGTTCAGCTCTTTTAAGTATGTAGATATTAGGCTTGTTTTATTGGAAAATCTATCCGTTTTATAGTACGATTTAGCATGCATTACAAATACAACATCGCCAGTAGGATTACGGCCGATAAAAGCTAAGTACAATCCTACTGTGGATCGGTTTTTTTAATTTCAAATTATTTTGACAGTTGTTCAATAGTACCAAATGTGAAATGTAAAAACTATGGTGCTGTATATACTGTACTACATGTTGCTTTGTATATGATGCGACAAAAGGCTGTAGGTTGGTTGGGTTGAAGAAAATATCGTACGGGACAGAAGGTAAAATTCCCACCAACAATTCTTTCGTATTATTTTTGGTTTAAAAACAAATGAGAGTGATATTATTTCTCACACATTCAATAGGAAATATCTTCATCTCCTTAAAGTGAAATCACTTCTAGAGTAAAGTTATTTTCCCGTTAAGTTAATATTCCCTACAGAAATTCTTTTCCCTAATGCGTAGTAGGTAAACACCATTTTTTTAAATTATTCGAAAACCTTGTAAACTCTTTTATTTACCTAAAATACAATATTCCTTTTAGATATATATATCTGACTTAGTTGTTAATCTTGTCTGTAGAATAAACCTAGATTATTCCTATGGAAGTATCGAGCTTTTTCTAAGAATTTTAATTTGTTTATCATTTTCATACGAATGTACTTGTACGAGCACGTATGTATGTATGATTTTGCATTGTTTTGTTTTGTAAAAAAAAGCTTTAGTGACTCTTTCCACCCATCTTACCCTATTTTGTTAATTCTATGACTTTATAGGAGCAAAAGCATTCTCAATTCTTCTTCTTTTTCTCAACGGATATGCGCATATCCATGTGCAATTTTTCAGAACTTTTGTTCTACACCATCAACAGCCAAATAATATCAACGTCAACAACATCAAACAGCAACAGTCGGCTTGTTGCATTCGCGTCACGCTTTCCAATCGAATCGTCGTCGACGTCTCTCGCCACTATACTAGTGTGAATGTGGGCTTTTTAAAAAACGCTCGTGTGCATTTTTATTATCAAAATAGAAAATCAAAAAAAAAAACTCAGAATAAAAAAATAATAGATAACTCTCTCTTCAACCGCATTTGCGGATGTGATTAATATCCAATTTGTACTTGAAACAGCTGTTTGGAATTATCGTTATAAGTTTTTTTTCCCCCACATAGAAACTATCATAACTTGAAATAATTAATTTACGTGATTCATTTGCAAAATAAAGAAGAAATAAAAAAAAACAAACCATGAAGTACACAACGTTACACAATGTTTGAAAACATTCGCGAGAGGTAGTAAGCTACAATAACCACCCACGACCCAATCTTCCCCTGAATCGACGTGTGTTTTTTTTTTTTATTATTTATTTTTTGTTTAATAGTTTTGTAGTGCGTTTTTAACATCATCCCTGTAGTTCAATTAGCCAATTAAGTTTGTCATATTTTTCCAAATCAATCGATATAGTGGCCTGGCCACAAAGAAACAGTTTGAAAAAAAATAATAATAACCGACCTACCATATGGTGGCAGCAGGAAAAATTAAAAGTACAATATGTGTGACTTTTGAAGGACCTTCTTAGTGTCTATGCGACATCCACCTGTTTTAAATGCGTAGTATATTTTTGTTTTGATGGTCCCTTAATTCAATTTGTGTGCGAGTAATTTCAAGAGATATACATATAAGTGCAATGAATCCAACGCATCCATCATCATCCTCGGCTACACAGCTACCGGTCCAGCTCCCGCTTCCACTGCCACTCACTGCTTGCACATTTTCGTTGCAATCAGCTCAGGGACAGCAGGTGGCAAGCGCCACGACTGCCGCTGCTGCAGTTATATGCAACTCGGAGGCTGAATGCAAGCAACTCTGTACCATTTGTGCGTCTCGGGGCTTTATTTTGAAAAATGTAAGGCGAGCTTCCCCATTTCTTTTGAAGAATTTATTATCAAACAAGAATGTTGTTGTTTTTCTCTTCTTGTTAGATATCCTTGCAAGTTCCAGTTACGTATGAATATTCTCTTTTTGGCGAGGGGGTTAATGCTACTCAACAACAACAGCAAGCACAATTACAGCAACAACAACAACAACAGCAGCCACAACAGATACAGCAACAGCATTATTCTACCCAACTGCAACGTGGGGGCGGCATTCAGGATATAAATGGCAATAGCTACGTCATGGAAGGTTATCATTCGTATGATTTTTGTTGTGAAAAGATTTTTGTTCCCGGTACAAGCTCGGAAGCTGTTGCAGATGGTGGTAAGTAAGAAGAGTATAGTAGATTAAATTTAAAGAAAACCCACCTCCCTCAATGTGGATTTGAAACAAAAAGGTATAGTAAAAGGGTTAAAGGCAAAGTTTAGTCAGTCGTTCATTTAATGTGTTACCATTTACCAAAACTAAAAATAGAACACAAAAACTGTTGTTTTTGATGTTTTGTGTATTTTTTTTTTAAACTTTCTATGTATGTAGGTACATACATACATACATACTTTGCATACCTATGCATATAAAGGTATCTTTCAATAATTGGACTCGATTTTTAAATGTAAATAAAAAAACTTATTTGTGAAATAGGTATATCCCTTATTTTGTTTTTTGTTATTTAAATGTATATTTTATCAAATGATTATTTTAGTGACCTTTGTTTTTAACAATATGATTTAGTTTAGTGGGCTTTATATAAGTGAAAGTGTTTCAGGTTTATATTGATAATGCCAGTTATTGCCAGTAATTTAAAATTAAATATTAGTTTCAATATTCAACATTAATAATTATAGATTTTTCTTTTTATTTGTAGTTTAAATTCAGTAAAAATACACTTTTCGATTGTGATGATTTAAATTTAAATGTTCTTGACAAGTTTTGCCTGATGATGAGCATAATCATGCTCGAAACGTCGCTTAATAATTAACATCTTTCATTTGACCTAAAGCCCACTAAACTAAATCATATTGTATATTTTATCGCATAAAGTATTGAATTATCGCGTCGTTCCACTTCATATGTCCTGTGTGCTGTGAATATTAGTATCACATCTCGTCGCGTTGGGTATCCATGTCTTCCAGTTAAGGCCACATGAAGTTGCTTAATCATCGATATTACCGCTTACCATTGGCGGTTATGGCAATGGCAGTTTTGGTTTGGAAGAACTAGGTTCCGATTATTCCGCCAAATACCCAAAAAGTGCCTTGGGATGCATGGCGTTGTACACTAGGGTGGAGCGTCGATGTATGGAGAAAAATAGAAGTTTTTGTATCAATTTCGAATATCTCCATTTTTTTGCGTTTCGATGAGTAGAATAATTTGACATTAAAAAAAAAAAGTTTGGATTAAGTCTTTAGCCCTCTACCATAGCTCAAAGTTTCGACTTTTTGGAACAAAAAATTTTTTTTTTCGAAAACGTTAAAATTATTTCACAATTTCGAAATAAATTATATGATAATTCATGAAAAAAGAAAACACAAATTATAATATATTAACTTTATTTAGACAAATAAATTAACACAAACTTGAAAATAAAAACTTAAAAATTCAAAATACGCCATTCAGAAACTAAGCCAATTAAACTTTTTATTTTTCAAGTTGTAATTTTTTTTTGTGTGGAAAAATGGCAATATATTTCGAGAATATATCTTATTTTTTATTAGCCCATCTCTGGCCTTTTCACCAGCTACTGTTATTGAAGCTTCGCTCACCATCTTCACACAGCGCTCAACAGCTTGAGTGTGACAAAGGAAGACCGAAAATGACATGCCAATAAGATATTTTTTTTTAGAAATTCTTCCAAATCCTGATCGCTAGTTCTATCCAACAAAGGGGTTGATGTAACTTGTGACTCGCTCCAGCTAAAAAAGATTTCCATAGCGCAAATATATGAAAAATTTGAATTTTTGTAGCGCTTTTAACATATATCTCGAGAACGTCTAATCATACAATATAAGTTGTTGTACATTTTCTATAAGAAATTTAATTATCTTTCTTTTTATTACAAATATTATTTTGTAGGATTTATACTTTCGGAAATACAGAATAAAGCAAAAAAAATTACGACTTTTTTTCCAATTTTGCAAAACTTTGACCTGTGGTAGAGGGCTAAGAAAAACAATTTTTTTTTTTTTTTTATTTTTTACGGGTAGCTTACGTAACTACGCAACTTTTTAGTGCTATTCAAATAGCTAAACCGGAAAAAAAATTTGACGCTCCACCCTATTGTACACCTTTCTAAGTGTACACCAATTTAGGAACAATCATATTAAACAATTAGCTAACAATAATTGTGAACATTTTAGAGAAAAAGAACCACTTGTTTCACTCTATAAACTTCCATAGTGCCTTCGCCATACACTACACATAATTCAGTATATTGAAAGGACCTTTGCATCGATACTTTTATTAAGATTTCTTTACATTCAGTGATGTTTTGAAACTTGAACAAAATGAAAGAAGTTTATAATTAAAGTTTTTTTTTAAATCAATTCGAATTAGAAAAAAAAACTTAATAAAAATCATCGGAAAATTTACAATGTCATGACAGAAATCCACCCATTAATTAATCTTGTTTTTAAATTAAACAGTTTTAAAAAAATTAATTTTTAAACTAAAAGAAAAAATTTTGTTCAAACTAATTTTGTTAAGAATTTTACGTTATTAAGTAGGTACTACATTTGTTAATAATCAATGGTCTTATCAATTTTTAGTCAAACTCTAAGAACTAGATGCTAAAATGTCTTCTAGTTTTTGAGAAAATTGAAAATAACAAAAATAAGTTTCCCTTAATTTGACTTCAATTCGTTGTTTAAGTTGCTTTAAAGATCCTATTTTCACTATAAAGAAACTAGTTTAGTAGATTTAGTTATTTTCAATTTAACTATAAGACATTTTACCTTCTGTTTTTTAGTGTTTGACTAAAAATTGATAATAACATTAAATTATAAAAACAAAAATATTAGATACTTTTTTACGTAAAATTTTGATCAAAATCAGTTTGAATAAATTAAAAACAAATAATTTCTTTTTCAAAATTTTGAGTTTAAAAATTAATTTTTCAACAAATTTTCCTTAAAATAACTATATTTTAATAGAAAATAAAAGAAGAGATTTCTGGCTTCACAAAAATTTATATACCTAGTGGAATTTTAAATACCGTTGTTTTTTAATAATTTTTTTTTACGTTTTAAGTCTATTGCCCTTCTGATACGAGTTCTTTTTGTCTCAACTCAACCTAGACACGCTTTGTTTTTTTCACACCTTATGCAAATCACCCTGTATACAAAATGTTCTTTAATATTTTTCTAAAACAAATCAGTATGTTCATTTTAAGAATTCAATTGATACCTTCACTGTACGTTCATTAATAACGATAGATAGTTCAGCCAATTCGTTATATCGAAAGATTCGTTATGTTGTTGTGGTTCTTTCGTCTTTGGATTCTGATTCTTCTGGTTATTCCTTAACCAGTTTTTTTTTTAGGTTTTTATTAGGTATATCAATTTTTTTTAAAGAAAACACTCATCTTTTTAATCAAATATTGATTACCACAACCAAAAAAAAAAACTTTACGAAAAACAAATTCGAACTGCATCCAACTACCTACAAACAACTACCTACATAAAAATCCCAAAGACGTGTAAGCACAAAAAAAAAACCCAACGTATTTAATGTACCGTTTTGTTGTGCGGTATATCAAACGCAGAAAAGAAACCATTCAGAAGTCCTGTAAGAAAAAAAAATCCATTCTCATGTTTTGTTTTAACTCTTTTTCTTTGAAATTGAGCAGCAAGTATGAAATATTCTTAAGGCTCTCCCAAACCAACTCGAAACATTCGGAACAACGACGAAACTTTCGGCTGTCAATATACATTATTTTATGAGATTCCCTTAACCGCATCGTCGCGTTGGTGTGGGTACTCCCATTAACCGCCTTGTAAACATATTTTGAAAGCCGAAAGTTTCGTCGTCTGAATCGATGCGTTGCTGAATGTACATACACTTAATCTGTAAGAGAAGCCATTGGCAACCTGGCTTCAAATTCGACACCAAAAATCCAAATTTGAAATAATCTCACCAACAGGGTATGCACCACGATGGTAGGGAGCGGCAAGTCATTAGCATGAAATAACTGTTAAATTTCACCTTTATCTATGTACATATAACTTTTATTATGCTCTCAACAGAGCATCATAGAGATAAATGCACTTATTTCTTTAGTTCTTTTATGTTTACCATTAAGTGTAAAAAAATAAATATATTATTTGTATGTACACAAATCACAATTCTAAATCATCCATCTTACCGAAGATATAACTTTGTTAGTGTGTTTTATTAACTATCAAATGTTTTGTTAAGGAACTCGGTCAAAACTTTATATGAAATGAACTATTGTCATATATAAAATTTAAACAGATGCATGCATCTGCAAGGTTGCTTCTCTTGCAATCTAATTATTCAATTTTATCCTGTTTAAGAATTGAAATGGGTTCAGTGGTAGGTGGGCTTTGGGTGAACATAGGTTACACCGGTATACATTTAGTTACCTGGGATCCTACAAGTAAATGCACGTACTCATCGTCTTGTGTAACTAAATGTACACTGTACCTATCTATCTACCTTATATACTTTGCCATGGAATAATATGATTTGAATTTTTAATGCGTAAAGTTTTATGCTCCCTGATGTAGCTTTATACAGAAATGATGAATTGATGAACATAACATATTTACCTATCCTATACCTTTACCTACCTTCACTCTTAGTTTAAAGGTGCTTTTGTTTCATGACATTTTTATGAGTATACCTATTAGTTTGAAGGCATAAAGTTACATTTTGTTAATTTGGGTTGAGCTTAAAATGTCATTTTGATTAACAATATTGAAGCCTTGGAAATACATTTATTTGAAATGACAGTTATATATGTATATTATACCTGTAAATGCCTGTATAGAAGGTAAAATGCAAAGTAAAAAAAAAATGTTTAAATAAGTGTGGTTGGAGTCGCAGTAACTGCTATCAGAAATCTATTCGACCAGTCAAAAATACAACCGGAAATGGTAATTTTTTTTACCATACCGACCCTGAAATTGTCAAGTTAGCGGTTTTTTGTAAATGTTTGACCTTTAAGCTATCGGTAACCGCCATATTATTCACTCGATTCATCCAGATTAGAACTTAAATCCGGATGTAGTATATTAATTCAATGTTAATACATCCGGACTTAAGTTTAAATCTGGATGTATGGAGTGAATAATTTGGCTTAGTATTCATTTATTCAATAACCGCAATGTGATGTGTAGTACGGTCACTTTCTGGACTACAATCTCAAAAAACAGGATTCCTTAGAAAAATTTAAGTTAATTAATAAAATCTTCATTATTCGTATAATGAAAATATCCATGTCCAATACTGAGAACAAAATTTAAATTCGCTGGTTCAATAAGTTGCTAAGTATGTACCTGCTCAAGATTTTTTTAAATAGATTATAGTAGTGTTTTGGCATTGTTTTTCGCTTCCTTTGATTTCATTTAGTAGTAAAGTAAAATAAACATATTTTTCGTCGGATTACATTTTAATTGATAAATTTTAGAAGAAACCATTTTGTTAAAATGACGATTTTATACCAAATCATTTAAAAACTTTAAAAAAAAATATATATTCAATGTAAGCCTACCACAAGGCAATCTTCTCTATTACAATCATAATTACAGTAGCTGAATATAAAACAGCAATAATCTACTACTTGTAAGTTCGATCTCGCATTTTCGCATCCACCATTCATTTCACGTTCGTCAGAAAATCTGTTCGTCCGTGGTTCCGTCGTCGCCGTTTCCTATCGTGGTCGCGTTTCGCGGATTATAATTAAATAATTCGGGCATAATAGTGATTTTCTAACGTTTAAATTACAGATTATTCCTTCTGAACTTAAAATATCAAGTTCTTGACTAAACAACCCTCACACGAAAATCATCATTTGTGTGGAAAACTCGTGCATTTTTCTCGTAGCAGAAAAAAAATTAATTGAAGACCTTTTTCCATAACGGGCAAAGCTTGTGTACTAATGTGTGACAATATACCCATCTCTTTCTTACACATCTAATTGAACCGGCTGAATTTGGTGTTCACTATATTTGTTTCCCGACAAAAAAATAATTGCAAAAAATCAAGAGAACAAGTGTGTTTCCCCAATTTTTGAAGAAGAATTTTAAACGATTTTATCGTACTTTATTAATTTGCAAGTTTATGTTGTGTTCGTTTTAGATTCCATAAATTGAGAAAATTTAAGTGAAAATAAAAAAACATCCTCTTGTCGGGTTTTTCAAAAGCGAGACAACAACAGTAAATAACAAGAGTAAAAGTGAAAGAACTACCTCAATAAAGAAGACAGAACGGAACAGTTTTTTTTTCAGAGTTCTCACCCGAGGCCGAAGAAGCCAGAGACGCTTTTTGTTTTGCAATTTCTAATAATAAATATTATAATTCTCTTGCGAGCAATTTTATGCGATTAAATATTTTTGTTTTTATTTCATCAAAAAAAGAATAAACCGTTGCTAAGTGACACACAATAAGGTGACTACGTGCTGTGCTTGCTATTTATTTTGATTCTGCAAAGAGGTACTTTTTGCTGAATTCAACAAAAAGATTTAATTGGGTGCTGTGCAGTGCTCTATTCAAGTTTTTTTTTATTTTTAATGCTCGGAGAGCACATGGCGGGTTTGTCCATTTAAAATAATTTAATTTCTAAAATCTTGTTTCGTGTGCAAACGTCGCAATCGCACCCTTTCGAATTTCGAAGCTGTGTACGGATATTTATCATCTGCGCTGTGTTAAAAAAAAACCCGGTTTTGTGGAATTACCCATCTTCCTCAAGTGCGGAAGAACAATTCAAAGAAGAATTGGTAGAACAAAATTCGTTACTTTGCTTAAAACAACAATACGGAAAGGGAAATACGAATTGCAATAACAAAAGAAACAGGCAAGGAAAAGTTTTTTTTTTTTTTTGCTGAAAAGGGCGAGCTCAATACTAGTGCAAAATTTGTAAACCAGTAATTTTTTGTGTGTACCGCCGCAAGAAGAACGGAGCATAAAATTTTTGCGAACATCTAAAACGAAACAATTTGAGAATAGAATTCGTGTGCTTGATTCTCTTTGTTTTATTTCACTAGAGTTTCACATGAACCGACGAAAAATCGGAGAGTGAGAATAAAAATCATCTGTTTTCTAGGATGGAGATTTCTCTTTGAATATTTTTTTTTGATAATTTACGAATTTTTGACAATTTGTATAATTTGTGTGGAAAATCGAAATATTTTTTTTTTTTAATTTTTTTTTTTATCAACGAGAAGTACGAGGGCGTGTTTTTAACTAATTAAATAAATTTTGTATGCATAACGAAGCTGCAATTTGGCGTGAACGAGGAGGGAGGGCAGCAGTAGCTAGTGGCTGTTTTAATTGGGTACAAAGTACCTATGGAATGGAGATTGCTGGTGAGTAATTTTTGACAATCAATGACTTGCTTTAAAAAAAATTTTCACCCAACTGAGAGCTGTGACGTAAGCAATAAATTCTCAAATATGGGGACCTTTTGTTTGGTAGAAAATTACATGCATAACAAGAATATTGGTCTAGTAAAGAAAAGTTTATAGGTTTTAGTTTCTAGTCGTTTTACCTATCAATCGCGTATCAATTACATTTGAAACTGAAAGAATTAACTAGCTGATATGTGTGTACCTTTCTAATATTAACTTAAATTAATGGCTATTTATTTTTTGCCAATTTTAAACAAGATCTTTAAACTGGGTTTACACTTGTCATGGAATTAAAAGTTGTACCTACAGGACAAGATTTTTTGTTTGGATATGTAAGGGTGGACAGAGGTTTTGTGTCATAACACACTTAGGAGAGCTAGCACCGAATTGTTGACTTATTTATCGAGTATGGATGAAAAAAAAAGAAACCGGATATACCTACCTACCACAACAAATTTCAAACAATAAAACCTAAATTAGGATGGACCGATCACGTGACAATCGGTAGCGTAGAGCGTATTACATATGGCTCTGAAAGAAGCCTTGTTCAACTATTAATGAGGCAACAAATTTTTCTAAATAAAATTGAACAAATAGAGACCAAGCGCCACAAAAATTAGTCTGATCATCGGCGTGACCGTCGTAAAATAGCTTTAACTCCAGCCTATAAAAACTTGGTGGTAGCTCTACCAAGTGTTGTTGTTTCATTCAAAACCTTCATCACATTTTTGTAGAAAATTGAGTTCTCTACAATTTTGATTAATAAACTTTTTACCAAGAAATTGAAAATAAAAAAGTTATAGATTTATGTAGGTATGTACATAATATGTATATAATATGTACCTACCTACCTGTTCTTCAAGAAGAATATCATTTATGGGGTATTGATTGATTTAATGAAATTTTTATTCAAATTGTTCTTCTTTGTATACCTACCTACCCAGGTACATGTAACTGGATTCAGTAGCCAATGTTCAATCAATTAATTTCACTGAACCGACTCCGATTTTTACTAGCCCACACAAGAGGGCTATTCAATATTAATAAGGGTACCTACCTAATGTAATAAATATAACTCCAGCCTTAAACTTGATGGTAGCAGACTTAAGTTGTTATTTCATTAAAAAATGTTCAATGTCAATAATTAATTTTTGCTTCGAGAGTGTACCTAGGTACTGCATGTAGGTACAATGTTTATCATTCAAAAAAATTTATCTTGACGGCATTTCCAAGTGGACAATAAAAAACGTATGTCAAGTTACTTACCTATCTACACTTTTTGAAATTAGATAAACTCAGTGTAATATTAATTATTTTTTTTTTTTGTAGATTTTTTTAACTAGGTAGGTACTACAAATAAAATTGTAGCTTTAATATGAATTTCAGAAAAAATGTTAGCTACCTAGGTACCTATCAAGTGCTTATACCTAGTAGCTAACCATATAATAAGCCATGAAACTGAAAAAATAAAAATGTTAATGCATCATTAATTAAAGCTTTCTGGTAGGTAGGTATAAATTATTGTAACATTTTCGACTTTTCTATTTTAATAGTTTGGTTGACAATGTCAATTCAGCACTTAATAGGTACGCATTTTGTTTTTAAAAATTAAACCTACAAATTTGTTTGTTTCCCAACTAATTTAAAAAGCTACAATTAATAACATAATTGTGTATGTAGGTATACCTATCCATAATGACATACCTATGTACGTAGTCAATTTATCTAATTTCACAAAGTGTAATGCTAACTTGACATAGGTTTTTTTGTTTCATAAAATAACATTATTGAACAATTACATTACCCATTTATGATCTTAATTTTAGTCTATATACCTGCCTAATTACTACAATATCAAAAACATACGACATAGTTTCGCTGACTAATGTGGCAGGCAGAAAATATACCTAAATGAAAAAAAAAATAGAATCAGCAAGTAAATACAAATTCCTCTTCTGTTTTTAAAAGTCATCATATTCTTTAATACTCCTACGACTTTTGCAAGTCCATTATAGTGACCGATAAAAAAAAAAGTCAAATGCAGACAAACAATACGATTGGCAAAGAGATATTGGTGTTGTTGTGCAAATTTGAAATAAGAATATCAAGAATTTATTGTCAACGGTCGCTTTTGTTATGATGTTTGAGGCATGTATGTATGTATAGTATACATATTAAAATTTTAACATCAGATTTTTGTTAGATTCTTAGTGTATGTACGTATGTTGTATTTTAATTTTAATTATTATTATTATAAAATTGATCTATATTTAGAAGGAAGAGTGACAGAACTTGTAATAAGTCACTGCATTTAATACCGATCGCGAACCGATGTGAATTAGTTGCACACGACAAGGCTTCGGGAGCTCTGGTATTACGTCATCCTTTCAGCGATCTACATCTAGTTCACTTCGTATTTGGAATGGACCTTCCTTATTTAATGAAAATATTTATTCCACGTAAGATGTTTCTCTAAATTGCTGGTAAGAGGTCAAAAATCTTTTTTCTACTCAACCCAGATCAAAATGTAGTGGTAAATATTTTAATACGCCAATCTAATAATTCTAAGCTCCAACTTGGTATAAGAGCAAGTAGATAGATACATAGGTAGGTACATTTTATTTTAATAGCTGTTGAGATTAGATTGAAACAAATAAAATGTAAAATGCCATCTGGTTTTTAAAAATCCAAAATTAAAATTCTATTAATAAACAAACGCCTTCTTTTGTTTTACTTTCATATCTATTCCGTTATGTTTATCAGCCGTTTTTTTCTTGTTACTTAGTAGCAATACATTTTCATTTACAAATGTACAAACAAAATTAAATAAACACACTGCCAAATATTTGTTTTGATTTTATTAAATAAAAAAGTAGGTACCTACCTAATTAATGAGTAAGAAAAAAACACGTCTATTAAAATTTATTGAAAAATTTAAGTTTTCTTTTTATTTTATTTAGTTATTTTGCATATTTATGTATGAACATACATTTTTACCAGCTCGAGTTATACCTATTGACACCCTGAAATGAAGTCTATCATGAGTAGGTATATCAACCTTCATAATGGACGTGTTTGGGTTTGGCATCACTGTTCAGGCCTAGTTATTCGAGTGAATGATGAAATTAATTTCTGTAAGGATGGTGAATTACGGATGCTAAATTAAGACTCCAAAGACTTCAAAACAAGGGAATGAGGGTTATCTTGAAGCTGAACATTTACACTCAATTTGATTCATGTTGGATTGCTTAAATTGGATGAATATTAAGCAGAGACTCATCTACATATGATGCCATAATTTGTATTTATAAAATGTGTAATGATATAGGCACTCCCTTAATACTTAGGTGATGGAATATCGGAAGTATCTGAATTGCAACCGATCAGTTTAAGAAACAATAATGACTTAATACCGGAACGATTTCGTTTAAGCAGCACACAGAACTCAATCCTACATGACTGAATTATTTATTTTAATAATCTACCAACATACCTACTTAAAATGTGAAACCAGAATAAATGAATTTAATAAAAAACTCAGTACTTTTATGAAAAATAGTGTCTTTCAGTCAAAATACATATACCTATACAAAATCTAAGTTATGTGATATTAATTATGTTATTGTATACCTATCTTAGAGTATTTAATTAATACATATCTACGTTTCTATAACTATTCTTTTGTTATGCACTATTATATATCCCTATCTTGACGTTAAGATGAATACTTTTGGCCTTGGCCAGAATGGTAGGCAGAAACTATATGTATACATATATTTATATTGTGCTGAGTTAACTCTCAGGGCCAGTTGTACAAATATTTAAACCTTGGTTCAGCAATTTTTATCCACCGATTTCGGCGGATTAATTCAGGTTTAGTGTTCAAGTGTGTGATAATAACCAATTACATAATTGAACCAGCTTTGAACCTTAGTTAATCCGCCAAAATCGGTGAGTTAAAGTCTTGAACCGAGGCTGTACCACTATTGTACAACTGGCCCTCAGACTTAACCTGCCTACTTACCTATACAAAAATTAATAATTAATTATTAGTACCTATATCTTTAAAATTTCGAGTTATTCTTTTTTACAACCTAGTTTACACAGTGTTTACACAGTGCCGGGGTCGGCCCCGGCACAGTGGAAGTAGTGCTTGACTGCTTACTTGGATGTGTGGTTTCGATCCCCAGCCTAGGCAGCATTCTTTTCCATATTCTCTCAACTGAACGCCACCCCTGGGATTTAATGAGATAATCAAAACCTAGTTTCTCAATTCACTGTGCCAACAAAAATCTATCCTAACCCTAGGTCTAACTGGCATATGTTTGTGTTGGTTAAAAAAATTATATACCTACAGCTTTTCAACAAAATTATGCCAAACCTATCAGATAAATAAAACTTTGTTCGTACAATTGACCCAAGTAAAAGTTAAGTTAGTTAAGAGTAAATGATTGTTTTTGCTCTAGGTAGATACGTATTAAATTTTAAATAACTTAGTTAAAAAATATCACATAAACAGGAATAATAACAAAAATGAAATTTCTTGCACAGTATTGAAAAAGTGGTCAAAAGAATTGCAAGCAGTTCGCATTTGTCGCACCAATTTCCTGTACGCAGATGCAGTATTAGTTTTTATTACACTTCGCAGTAATGTCTAAACTTCTACACGACAAAATATAAATTTCATAGGAAACTAAATATTTCATGTGCATTACAACAACACCTACCCAATACTGTCCGAGTTTGAGCAATTAGTGACAAACGAGTAGATTAAGGGCCAGTTTCACAGTGCACACTCTTAACAAAATAAGTGGCCACAATGGGAGACTTAAGTGTCACTTATTCCGATAAGTTTACACTGTGAAATGACGCATTACTTACACTTACTTTTTGGTCGGTGAAATTATAGTAACTACTATGGTTGTCTCAAATTTTTGCGCTACTTATTTTAAGATTATGATTTCATTGAATGTGTAATTTTTCCCGAAAAACTTTCCATCGAGGTTTCGCGTGATTAGAAATAACAAAAAAAATGTTACTTAATTTCGATCGTACCCGAAAGAAGTTTTTGGATAGCTATATTTCCGGAATCGAGCATCCTAATGTGAATTAAAAAATCCCTTATTGAATTTCTAAAACTGAAAACTAAAAGCTTCTAACTGGTCTGGTTCTCGAAATATTTCGATCCAAAGTGTAATTACTCTGTTTCGATGCAACCCTACAAAATTGGTTGGATGGCGATATTTCTGCATTCGAGACTCTAAGTTGTTGAAAATTTTAAAATTGTTTATTAGTTGCTGAAAACCAAAATTCTCGAAGTATTTTCATCCAAAGTTATATTAGCTAGCTTATTTTGACCCAATTCAATTAAAATTATTTGGATGGCGACATTTCTGTAAATGGTTGCGGTTTTCAATTTTAAATTGGAAATTCATAGACCTTTCCGCCAATGTAAAATCTTTGGACATCTTGACAAATAACATTTTATTGGCTTTTTGAGAATGGGCCAACCCCTTGTGATTTTTTGTGACAAAAAGTGATTTTTTTTTCAAACATTCCAAACCCCATCGAAATACACAATAATCGAGACTAGGAGATAAAAAAAAGACTAGTGCCTTCTATGATTCGGACAATACGAAAAAGCAACTGAAAATCGTCGTCAAAGTACCTATCGTAATGCTAAAAAAAAACAACCTTCAAAAAATCCGATTTAGGGAAGAAGTTGATAGTAGTTGATAGTTTGCGGAAACCGGGAACTGTAAACTAGATTTGCGGCTGAACTAAGAGCCCTAGAATCATAAAAGCATATTCGTGATGTGGAAGTTGCTCTCTTCATGAGCTGTCGCGCCACCAAATTTTATTTATTTTGTAAAGTTCAAATCCATGTTATCTCAATTTGCAAAGATTCTTCGTCATTTCGTGCGATGAAGAATGCAGACTCCAACTTCATATTTTATGAGCTTAATTTTATTATACTTTGTTTAATGGCTTTTTTATTATTCTAATAATCATAAGTAAGCCATTATTTTTGTCATAAAGTAGGTACGAAAGTAATGGTTAAAAAGTGTAGGTGTATATGCAACTTATCATCAATTTTTATTGAACCGTGAATGCAGTTCAGTTAAATGAGATATCAGCAAAATCAGAAAAATAAACAGTAGGTATTCTTCATCAATATTTTTTCGCTGTTCACTTTTTGACGGAGTAAAATTTGGGGAAAAGTTGAAGTGTTGTTGTTAAAAAAAATCGACTACCTATAGCATATTATATAAGCTGTCAAAAAATGCCCAAAGCAGAGTGTAGGAATACTCGCTAAGGTAATACTTCCGGCATGCGTATAGTTTTGCGAAACAGTAATATATGCTTTGAAGCATAGCCGTTGGTGCATACCAATTTGAAACTTGGCGTTCGAGCAGAAGAAATTTGCGCAAGCAATCTGCTAAAAATTGTTTTTCCTGAGTTTACCGTCCTTCTTTATATGTATGTAGGTACCTACATACTTTTCTAAATATAGTTTGTCATTACATAGTTTAGAGAATAAACAACTCATTAAATTAAAAAAAAAGTGTGTTCTGTTCCGAAGCAGATTGATTGGACTTAGTGACCAGTCAAAATTGCAACAGGTCAATAATTATGCTCATAATTATTTATATTAGTACCTTTTAAAATGACTTTAAAACTATCAATTTAATAATACATACCAACATAAATCTCCTTATGTCAGTTATTATCTATTCTAGTCCCCAGTTTTGACACAATCTGACAGTTGTTAGTTCAAAAGACTACATATGTACATACCTATAAATTTGTGTCGAGATCATTTGACCATTAACAAAACTAGGTACCTGCTTCACATAAATAACAAAATTAATTTGCCATTAGGTACTTTTAAATTGAAACCTTTTTTTTCTATGAATAGAGAAGAATAGCTGTCCCTCATAAAGTTATGGTTGATTAGATATTCGATGCTCTGAAAAAATAAAAACAAAAGAATGTTGTCTGGATGTCGCTACAAAATTTGAATAGCTACATATGTACATAAAGAGCTATTGAAAAGACATTTACCAGAAGCCAAATTATTTATTTAAAACCTCTTTGGCTTATGTGAAAGAACTCAGTTAAATGAATTTTGTGCTTTCTTCTTTATTTTTGTATGTCGTTGGTTTTTTTTTTTTTTTGCCTTTCTCATTGCATTTTGAGTTAAGTCAGAAATTTAAATTTTCGTTTTAAGTCAAGTTCAAGGTCAACAAAGGGAAATCCCCGCCAGATGTTCACAGTGATGATGTCATTTTTGTGTTTGGCCTTGTGGTTTATAATAATTTTTTAATCTGTCATCATCTTCAAAATATAGTGAGGATGTTTTTATTTATTAAAAAAAAAACCAATGCATTAATATGTACCTACATAGTTTGGATATTTTTAGAATAAAATAAAAACAAATTTGTTACACAATTATTATTTGAACAATCATAATGAAAAGTGGTTTTGATTTTAAATGAATAAAACGCACATTGTGTTTTGCGGTAGATTATTTTTTAACATATTTGATAATAAACAAGGTAAGGATTTTTCGAAATTTTAAATACTTGAATAAACCTTAATGCAAGCCTTATACATACCTACATAAACTAATTTAAATATGTACTCAATTAACCCTCGCAGCCACTAAGAATATTAATAATACTGTTTTGGTATTTGATCGTAAAATTTAATTTGAAATAAATGTATCTAATTATTGTTATTGCTTCTTCAAGGTTGTTTATATTTATTTCACAACTTTCAGTTATTTATTTTTTAAATATCAAATTCTAAAATCTTTGGAAAAATAAACGGATTCTTCTTTAAATTAAATTGTTTTTTTTTTTTTTTTTACTAAAAATTCCAAAAAGATCTCTTTTTTGTATTTAGCTTCGCTGAAATGCTGGAATTGTTTTAAGTTAGTAATTGTTGGATTCACAGAAAATGAAATGTAATATGAGGAATGGCTCTTCGACGAAAAATGAGTTACACATTTGATTTTAAATTAAATTACTTTTAACCAAATATCTGCGTCGCGGCGGTTGGTTTGCAAATACATAATAAGAAATAACAGAGTTTCGATTTCAAGAGCTTTAAGACGATTGATCCTATCGTGAATACCCTCGCCAAAGGGTTGCCTAGGGGATTTTAAGAAGTTCGTATTTATTTAATTTTATTATTTTTTACTTGAATAAACGCAATATTTATATCAATAAGTGATTGATCTTAATAAATAAATTTAAAACACTAATTTTATTTTATTTTGATTTTTATTTTGAAAAAATTAATTTCACAACTTTAAATATAAATGTTATTGGCGACGCTTTTTGGAGTGTTACTCCATCTTCGGGGCAATTACTACTTCAATATTTACTATTTTTTTTATATCAAAACAACGCAAACCGTTTTAACTTTAAAATAGAATCGAAAATGAAAAATTATCTAGATACCTACATGCTAATATTTCCGCATCTTCCCACACCGCCATTAAATCTCTGGCCTCTGTCTCTACAAATTCAAAAACAGCCCATGGGGATGGCACAGAAAACAAAACAGATCTGGCCAGCTTTAGAACCTTACTCCAATCGGAGTAAATTTGCTCCAATGTTAAGAAAGAAAATAAATCTACTCCGCGTTTTTAAGATTTAATCATTCTTTTTGTCATTGGTACTAAAAAATTCAAAAAAATTAGCCAATAAATAACCTTATGAAAGGAAATGAAAGCACTGTTATTCAATTTTTTAACCAACTCTGACTGAATATTTGAATATACAATTCTATTCTGTACTGGAATGTATGTAATTTACCTATGTGATTTATTTTTATTTTTTTGTTAAAAAAATATTTATTTTTATTAAAATACATTTTTTGGAAAATTGAGTTTTTCTTTCGTTTTCAAATCTACTCCGGAAATTTTCGATTTACTCCACTTGTTTTACAAATCTGCTCCGAAATTTTACTTTTGAGGTTCGAACCCTTGATCTGGCCTATCTCTAAGCAGACTGCACATATAAGCCCCGTTATAGTTGTAATTACCGGATACCGTCTAAAAGGCAAGCACGCAACGAGGATTGGAGTATTTTCTAACGATTTCTGCAGAAATTGTAGGTATGGACGAAGAAGAGGAAGAATTGATTCATCACTTTCTCTGAACCTTTTCTGCTCCATCTCAACGGCGTGGCGTAGGTTCCACCTGGGAGAATTCTACTACAATGATCCTAGTGATCTCGCAAATCATGTCATTTGTAGTCTCAAGCGGTTCGTAAAAAGCTCGTGGTTCAACCAGTAGGAAGAAAGTTTCCTAGATTTTTGTGGTGGAACAACCTATGATCTAGGTGTGTCAGGCTTTTCTGCTGACAGTCACGTAAGCCTAACCTAAATTGTTAAAGGTTTTGTTTAAAAATTAGTTGGGGCAACCTGTAAATATACCTTACACATTTGCTTCGAATTTTGTTTGCAAAGTTTTTTTTGTTGAAAATGAATAGAGCCTTCGTTTTCATGATCATACACTTAAAAATCAAAGGACGAACTGTTGCATTTTAATTCCAATATTTTGTAAACAAAGGCATCTTATCAAAATCAAATCTCAGATAAACTCAACTGTAACAGTCACACTAACTTTTTATTCCTACACATCAACAACCTTTTGCATAGGTAGGTACCTATTTCATTTTTTTTTTATTGATGGAAGCAAAAAAAAAAAAAACAATGAGCAGCTGCCTAAAAAAAAATAAATTATTTAGACGGCGCAGCGCGATGCATTCAAATCACGCTCCCCGTCTCCGTGTGGATATGATTCTATCTAATTAATTAACCGAAGTAAAGTTTCTATGGTGATTTAAAAAATATATGGCAATCTTGGTCTTAGCCGCACTTGTCAGTTATCTCTTAAATAAAACTTATCCCAGGAAACTTTTCTCTCAAATGAATTTTCCACTCTTAAACCAATTTTTCTTTTGAAATGACAAATAATTTACAAACAGATAACAGAAACGTAAAAGAAAACATAAAAGAATGCAAAAAAAATCAAATCGCCCTGTTCCATCCGCTCTGTTCTTAATTTTTCCGCACCTTCTTCTGCTATTTCTTTTGTCGTGTCCTTCCTTTAACTTTTTTCCCATATTGGAATCTGAAACAATTCCAATCCCAATCATCATCATAGCAAAGAAAAGCAAAGTGCCGTCCTCTTTTGCCCGTTTCATTTCCATGCATGATTTTCATTTCTTCGCTGATAGAGAGACGACTGATTTTTATGATGATATGTCAAAAGTTTTTTTTATTCAAGAATACGAAGAAAAAACTAATAAAAAATTAGATTAAAACGCGTCTAGATAGTGAACAAATAGTTATATTAAATAAATAAAGTGTTTTGCTTCCTCCGACATAGTTTTCCATTAGAAAATAATCAACGGTACCGTGTGTTTTTTCGCAAGCAAAAAAAAATTAATCAGATATTCATTCTAGTGCAGAAGAAGAAGAGTATAAAAAGTGTACTCTCAATTGTGTGTGTTGTGTGTGTTTGTGTATCTGATCTGTGTGTATTAGTGCGGTGCATTACAAAAATTCATCGACCAGTCGGCTACTCTACGACGACAACGACGAAGACTACGTACTACGGTGACGGGTAACGGTTACGAAAAACGACTTGGTCAACAACTACGAGACTCTGGGCTGAGGAAGACGAAATTTTTCTCCTTTCCCTTCACACAATTCAAAATCAACTCATACAAAATGGAATACTACTTAGGTTAGAATTTATATTTAAAAAAAAAATGTTCATCTTTATAACTTTTTTGTCAAGAGAACATTTTTCTAAGAAAACCTTCAACAAATAAAAATATAGGTGAAACTCTGCTCTTCGCTATTAAAAATAGGAAAACAAAATCGAATGAAATAAAAACGAAAATACTTTAAAAAAAAACAACTGCAGACAGTTTTTTTTTCGCTGGCGAAAACGGATGAAAATGAATAAATAAAAAATTGGACGATGATCGATGATGGCGGTGTGGTGATCATTGTGCACTGTGACTGTGATATTTTCTTTATTTTTTCGAAATGGAAATCTCACTCCCCTTTTGCACATACATTCTTCTTGCCTCTATCATCCCCTAACCTCTCACCCGGTAGGAAGAAGAACAACTTGTGCAAAAAAAAAAACCACAACTCGGTGAAATTTTAAATTCTCCAACAAGTTATGGTGACCAGGGGCTCGGTTTTTAGAGTCTATTATGACGCTTCGTTTCTTCATTGTTGATCTCATTATTAAATCATGTATGTATGTATAAATTATTTATTTACCTGGGTGATTCTTTGTGCCCAGTGCTTTATTTGTAATTAATGTAGGTAGTTAAATTTTCTCATGAATTTCTGGTTTGAATTGTGGACATAAGTTTTTTCAATTAAATCTACTTTTTTCTTTTAAAATACATAATTGAATAAAAATGTTGTTCATAAAGTCAAAATATTTGCTCTTGAATTAAATAATCACAATTGAATGTTCCTCGCGGATTCAATTAAATTTTTGAATTCAAAAGATTTCCCGCCATCTTTTTTTTCGTTTGATGGCGCTAGAGTGGTTGTGTTTGGAAGAAGCACAATTTTTTGTATTCTTAAAAAAAATTAAATTTATTTTATATACGTAATTGTGCTGTTAGAATGATTATTTTAATAACGTGTGTCACAAAATTACCTTGCAGTACCGTGGTAGTGTTAATCAAGCGTGTTATGAATTTTTTTTTGTTATAAATCTTGTTATTATTTTTTCTATTTGGAATGGTCCCAATATTTCGGACAAAACAAATACATAAAAAGAAATCCGTGCAAATAATTGTGAGTAATGATCCAGAACAAAAATAAAGACTGCAACTTCGAAAACAGATTTCAAAAACTAGAAATGATATAATTTTGAAGAACAAATTGCCTTTCAAAGTTTGAAATGTTAAAACATAAGAAGCGATTCAGAAGCTTACCAAAAATATTGTCAAAAAGAATGAGAGCATCATGTCTTCGAGTTTTAGTACCTACTTTTCACTACCTATATTTTTTGTTCCTTAAAAGTTGGAGTAAAATGCTCTTACTGATTTAATACCATGACTATTTATAGATAAATAAAATTTAAAAAATAAACTTCAATGGGTTTTAATTTTAGCAAAATTTTGATTCAAAAAATCACACCTACCACCCACCTACTTTTAATCTTGTTTCTGTAGTTTTATTATAGGTACCTATATTATGTGTATAAATAAGAATACATATAATCTTTGTTTTCCTTTTTGGAGTTCAATTGTGCCTCATTTAAGCGAGACAAAATGACATTTGTGCCTCATTTAAGCGAGACAAAATGACATTTATTCTGTCATTTTAAATCAATCGTTTGTGATAATCTTGTGTAAAATAACAGAAATAATGGCATTTTTTTACTCATGCAAATGAAGTAGGTAGTAGCTTTTGCAAAAAATTTGTAAAAACTGTGCCACAAATAAAGCACTAACGTACCTACATAAATATAGTATGATTTGTGCTTTTAAACCGTGAATTTGCTTAAACATGACGACTTAGCTGGCCTTACCATTCGACTTTGTTTCGTGTACTGATTTGGAGAAAATGCTGAAAGCTTCTTTAAAAGGTAGATTATTTTTCAACTTGATTGCTTGTTATTGTAGACACAAGCATTTGTGCTGGAAAATGAAGCTTGAATTACGTACCTATTGCATTACCTATACCTATGCATTTATTTAAAAAAAAAAGAGATCTCGTCACGTCGAGTCTCGTTTTCTCGTCACATTTGTCGCGTTCGGGGATCAAATAGGTATCAACCTATCCCAAAAACTTTCGGATACGTTGGGTTGTTGTTGCATCAGCTGTTTTGTCACAAGGGATTACAACAACACAAACCTATTCGGTATCTTTGGATAGATCCCCGAACGCGACAGTTTTGAATCGGGTTTGACATTTCAATTTTATACAAAACTATTTATATTAGTAGCTTTACGAAGAAAAATAATAGGTATAAAGATTAATAAACCATGACTAATAGCCCGTTTGTAGGTATTTCTGAGGTATCAAATATTGCATTGTCAAAAGTTGAGCAATCGCTTCTAGGAATTTATTTTTTGTTTTTACGAAAAAAAAGCTTCTCATTAACACAAAAATACCTACCTCTGGTCACACTTAACCGCCAAGTTATCGAAGTTTTTCTTTCGGTTTCGGTTTTTGTTCTTGTTTTTTTTCTTGCATAACACAAGAGTGCAGTGTGAATGTAAAACAAAAAAGAATTGTTTGATAGGACGAAAAAGAAAACTTAAAAAAAAAATTATCAGTGTGGAAAAAAATTGCTCCAGCATTTTTTTGTTTAATATAGTTAGTGCACTTGCAAGTATTTTCCACTGCATGCTTCTGTTTTCTGACAGTAGTTTTACGGAAGGGATTCTGTTTCAGTAGTTTTCCATATAATCTACTATCCTCCACTTCTCTTTCTCCAGTCGATGCTATCGTCACCACAACCCGAAAAGGAGAAGTGCCGCATTTAAATTCCTATTTAATTGCATGAAATTAAAAGAAAATTTTGTTTTTATTTTCTTCGATTTCCTTCCCATTTGCCAAAAAATTAAATACCTACCTAGTTCGATCTGCAAAGAAAAAGGTGTGTGTATGGGTGCAAGAGGTGTGTTTCAGTTTCTCTTTCACCCAATTTCACCACCACCACCTCCACTAATTTTCCACCTTATGTATGTCTCTTACATCAGCTGGCACTGTCAATAAAATAATGGGGGTTGCTGAAGTGGGTGGGCACAAAACAGCGGTGATGTCAAAAAGAATTTTTCTACGAAAATCATGGAAATCATCCCACTTCATGTAGGAATTAGCCTTTATTTTTGCTGCATATTATAATGTAATGAATAAGAAATTTAATAAGGAAGAAGACACAAAAAAAAAATAAAGTGGGTCAACACTTTGAGAAGAAGACGGCTCGACTTTTATAGGCCCGTGGCACAACATACAGCTACCCCACTTGTTGTCACTTTTTCAAAAAAAAAAAAAAAAAAATGTCCCATACAGCAGGGGATGGCATCAACAAAAAAGAGATCGAATTTCAAAATTCTGTTTGAAGTTTTTTTTTCACAAAAAGTCTTAGGTTACATATTGTTTTTTTTTCCAAATGATTGATTTTTATTTGAAATTAAAATGTTAGTTTGAATATTGGACACTGAAGCTTTTCAAAAAATGACAATCTTCCTTAACATAGTTTTATTTAACTAAAAAATTGACTTGTGACTCAAAACAATATCTTTGTATTTTGTTTGTGATAGGTTAGGTAAATAGCATGGTAAAATACATAATATGTAGGTATTAAAAAGTTTCTGTGTTTACATTTTGTTTAGGCCGTTTTAATTGTAACTTGCAGATTCATAATGTAACTTTTATTTGAAATGAAATTTACTTATTTAAATAAATAAAACAAAAATAAATAATTTTGTCGAAAAATTAAAACCTGATATGTATATCAGCGTCTGTATCGTTCTACTTTAGATGCGAATTTGTGGCTTTTGAACGTAAACGTAACCCTTCAGTTATCCAGTACGAATTTTATAATTTAATTTATTCTTAATGAACTTCCTGAGTACGTAAACGACCTTGCACATTTCTTTTTTTAAGAAATTTGGGAGTCATCTCAGCATATCATACATATAATTACATCTTTTAGTTATACATACATACGTTTTCACCGACCACTAAACCAAGATTTAAGTAGATTTACCCTAAATCCCCTTCAAATCTCAAAGATTAACCATACAAATTTAATTCTCAAATCTAGTAGATTAGAAATTAATCTTGTTAAATCTTCATAGGGCTATTAAATTTACAAATCAAACACACCTATTCCCCTATTGCGCTAAGTAGGTACAATATTCGAGAATCCAGAGAACATAATTCGAGAATTTATTTCATAAAAATCGAATTGATAGAATTTATCTCACTTCCACTTTAGAAGAAAAAAATTAACACATTTTGAAAGGTACTTTCAAAGTTAATCCACTTTTGAATTTTTTATGCGGCGAAAGCATTTCCTAGGGTTTATTAAATCTTAAATTTTGGTTAAATCGTTTTGCAAATGATTTTCAAATGAAGCTGGCATGTTAAACGCTACGAATAGCACACCACGACATTTTTCAACTATATGGTCAAAACAAGTAAAATTTTTACATAATCGTAAATGCGTTGAATTGTCATGCCGGAAGTCGGATCCCAACTTGTATCACTTATCAAAAATGCCTTTGTTTTGACTTTTGCGAGAAAGTGACAAATTCTCCAAGAGTCATGATAAAGTACCTCTCATCTTAGCCGACCGAATTTGGGAGAAATATAATTAAACATGAGGAAGATACGAGGCTTTGACTGTTGGACGACTATTATTATGTAAATATTTTTGGTGTGAGCAATCCCTTCATTAGATAACTTTATTATTTTGTCAAGGCAATTGAATTATATTCATTACGAACATTTAGTTCGTGAGTTTTGATGATTAATTCGTTTCGTTGACAATATATTTGTAGATAATTTAATAATTATTAACAACGATTTATAAAAAAATGTGAAAAGTTTGTGGTTTGGTAGATACAGAGCGTGTAAAAGGTGTACCTATCGTAACACACAAGTTATAAGTTATCTTTAATTTGAAGACATAGTAGGTGCTCAATAAAGTTAACTCTAATAGGTACACAAAACATGCTTACCTATTCACTGGTGCTTAATAGTTGATTGCAACATTGCATGATGCCTCCTTGAAGCAAACTTTGTTAGTAGTACGATCGTTAAAAAATTCAACCGTATATTAATATCTTATTCAGGTTATCAGAAATCTCTTGACATGAAATATTAATTTTGGGATAGCAAATAATAATTACATAGCCGTGTTTTTGTGACAGTTTCACTTAGCTAAATATTTTTTTTGTTAATAATCTGTGATCATCCAGTGTACATGCTCAAATCATCAAAAAAAACTACACATTTTATCTTTTTTCATATGAACTTGACAGTCTTTTTTGTCGAAAATCACACAAATGAACAGGGTTTCAAAGTAAAGGAACATATCTATTATTTTTGTAGATTAATAATACAAAAGTCAATTTTTGGATATAAACTTACTTAATTATGTACTTAAGTAAATTGAGATATTTTTTCCAACAATAATTTCGTTATTTTCTTTAGTGAATTATTCCTGAAGTTAATATACCTTCCCACGATGTTAAGCTGAACAAAATCTTTAAAAATAGAATCTTCTTGTGATGAGTTAGGCAAAATTGAAATGTATTTCATCCACTTTACACGTAACTTTAAATTAACCATCCAAAAACGGCTGTGAATACATATTATGTACATATGTTTATGAAACGAAAAATTAAATATTAAAGTGTCACGCTAGTATCTAATCATACGACGCACGCGACATTCATTAAATCTAGTAGGAAGAAGCAAACAAAATCGAAACAGACATACAGCCATATTGTGCTATTTCGATTTGATCAAACATATTGATCCAAGTTAATTTACTTCAAAGTAGTTTTTTTATATCTACCATTTTTTTTTTAATGCGAAGCGTTATCGGTATTAATTTTTAAAATACAAATAGCAGAATAAGCCACCATAGGCCGGCATTTGTCATTCGAAATTTTTAGAAAAATGTTGACATTAGGCATGTTCAAGAAAATGAGATCTCGGAGATCTCAGCAATCTCAGTTACCTGAACAGGATTCCTCAACAAAATTTCTCAACTTTGCTGTCAAAACTCTGAGGAAAAAAAATCTTGGATTCGCTTGCTCACTTTTTGAGTGAGAAAAATCTCTGAGATCTCATTTTTCTGAACACGCCAATTTATGCTCGATCATGAACTGTACATTTTAACTATCGGTTTCGTTATATTTAAAAATGTATATAATGCTGAGATAATTTTATTATTATACGATAGCTACATGCCACCCCTTCGTGCATTTAGCTTTTAATATGTTCGTTGAAATATGAAATATGAATTCGAAATTTCACAAACATAAATAAAGAGCCCGCATTAGAGATTTTGTACCAATTGAAATATTGTTAACCATTCTTATTTAAACATATTGTTCATCTTACATGTATAATTGTACAAGAATACATTATATTGGGGTGGGAAAAATATTTTTTATTTTTAAAACGATGGAAAGTTGGCTGCTACTAAATACCTATGTATATAAGGTTTGCCTTTAAAGTTTAGAGTTAATTCATCGCACTGTAAAAATGACTTGTTTTTAACCTGTGGAGATTAAGCTTAAATTTCAATCCCCCCAATTAATAGAAGCATATACTTACGTAGGTGAAAAATAGTCTATTTCTACTTCCAAAGACCCATATCATTCTTAATATCGCAAGCGAATGAAATAAAATAATTTACTCTTTAAAAGACACCAATTGGATTACAAAAAATTTAAAATTCTATTTATTTTAATGTTTATTTCAGCTGGAGGATATGTCTATATGAATGGAGATCCTGTAAAAATCAATCAACCCGTCACAACCACCGTTTATGCAAATGTTCCTGTTGAAACGGCAATGTTAGCTACAAATTTATATGGTCAAGCTACACAATTGGCAGCCCCACCAGCAGCACATATACCCATTCTAGCAGCGCCACAACAGCCGCCACAACCTCAACCACAGCCGCCTCAGCAGCAACAGCAACAATTGCAACAACAACAACATTCACAACCTCACAATCAACAACCACAACAACAGCCCACAACGATCGAAAACGATTATACAGTCATGAACGGCACAATGCAAGAAACTTTAGTTGGTTATAGCCAAGATGATCTAACACTGAATAACATGACAAATGCAGTATCAGCTGATCAATTGCCAGGCAATACAACATCTGGAGTTGTATCAAGTAATCAGCAACAGCAGCTGGTTCCTGCTAATGGACAAGGCGTTGGCCAAATCGATCCTAATGGAATACCATTAGATCAATTGAAACAGATGCTAGCCACACAATTGGAATACTATTTTTCAAGGTAAGTTCCTTTCGGAGAGTCAATTTGTCTCCCAACACTCAAACATACATATTAATTTAATAATATTTCTCAATTGTTTTTGTGTTTTTTTTTTTTTAGGGAAAATTTGGCCAATGACACATATTTATTGACGCAAATGGACAGTGACCAGTATGTTCCCATTTGGACTGTGGCAAATTTTAATCTAGTTAAGAAACTGACAAAAGACATTAAGCTGATAACGGAGGTCCTAAGAGAGTCCCCCAACGTGCAGGTTGACGAGGAAGGCTTAAGAGTTCGTCCGAATCATAAACGATGTATTATCATTCTGCGAGAAATCCCAGATAAAACGCCGTTAGAAGAAGTTAAGGTAACTACAGATTTAAAAGTCAAACACATGACATGAATGTCTTTAATGAACATTGACACATTCTTAATTTGAAAACATTACTTTAAATTAAATCACAACAGATATACATAGATAAATAATTTCACATGATAATGCATATAATAACAGATAATGCTGGGATTCGATCACCAGACCTCCGGCTTGGCAGTACAAAGTTCTCATTAAACCACTACTAATTATAACATAACAATTTTATTTCCAGAACATATTCAATAATGAGAATTGTCCACGAGTAATATCGTGTGAATTTGCACACAATGACTCGTGGTATGTTACTTTTGAGTCCGATGAAGATGCCCAAAAAGCATTTAAATACCTGAGAGAGGAAGTCAAAACGTTCCAAGTAAGTATTCTTTAAAAAAAAACTTAAATAAATGTTCTCTATCCATGACATATTGTTGTTTTATTCATTCTTTAAGGGAAAGCCAATAATGGCTCGAATGAAGGCTAAACCTTTCATCCATCGGTTGCCAATAGCGCCGGTTCCAGTGACAATGAAAAATGGGTATAGACTGACATCACCATCGGCTGTATATGATCCAAATGCAGCAGTTGCATACACAGCTCCACAACGTTTTGTATACGCTGCGAATGGAGCTGCTATGTCGCAAGCACCTGTTCCATATAATGGCCAAGTCCATGTATTTGTAAGTTATCTTTGGAAAAACAAATTATTAAAATTGTAAAATTCACATTAATAAGCGATTTTTTTCTTCTTATATCAATATATCGTTTCAGCAGCCATTTCAGCAGCAACAATTTTACCCGGGTCTAGTCACAGCTGCTCCTTGGCCATCAGCGGCTGCTGCAGCGGTAGCAGCAGCCGCTACAAATGCACACGGCCAAAACTTTTATGATATAGGAAATGTATTTGCAGCCAATGGGCTGGCACCACAAGTACCCCCGTACACGACAACGGCAGCGGCTGCAGCGGCCGCAGTTGCCGCCAATTCGGTGTCCAAACCTCAAACAAATCGTTACAACAATCATCGCAATAGTAACAATAACAATCGAGGCAAACAACGCAATAACTCACAACAGCAGCAGCAACAACAGCAACAACAACAACAACAACAAATTGTTGGTGGTGGCAGCAGTGGTGGGCAAGATCCTAGGGCCAGCAGTTTAAATACTGCATCGGGAGTGAATATAGTTTCTCCAATCGATCACCATCAGCAACAGTCAGCTGTTCAACAGCAACACTTGCAACAGCATCAAATGCAACAGCAAACTTCAGTGGTGACGACAGCTGGTGGTGGTGGTGGAGGAGGACAGCAGCAGCAAGGAAGCGGTGGATCCCAGCAGCAACAGCAGCAGTCGAGACATTATACAAATATGAAAAATAGTGGTATGTTATGGAAAAGTTGGCGTTAGCACATATTCAATACTCAACACGTTTTCTTGACAGGTGGCGGCGGGGGCAACAGTGCCAGTGGAACAGGTCCAAAATCCGTGGACAAAAATAATTCCTATGTTGGTGGTAGCGTTGGTGGTGGCATGGCACACTTTCATATAAGTTCTTCGTCGCAGCAGCATCATCACCAACCAGCTAATAGCAGTTCATCATCGGCTGGCCATCATGCGGTGCCACAGCATTTGCAACAGCAGCAACAACAGCCACCACAATCCCATTATCAAAGTCATGGTATGCCTTCCACAACAATACACGCTTCCTATCCATCGCATCACCATCAGCAACAACAGCAGCAAGCTCCGGTACAGCAGTCTCACATTAGTGATAATCACCACGATGACGATGGGGTGCCACAAGCCGCTATAATCACGACACACAGTCGTAGCATAACGAACTCGTCGACCAAAGAGCAGAACTGGGGTCAGCGATTTCGTCGCAGACGGAGAGACGACTCTGGAGATGGTGGCTACACATCAAATCCAAGGGTCTCTTCGTCCAGTGGTGGGATTTTATCTAGCAGCCAATACAACTCGACGTCTGGTCTGATGGGCGGCTCTTCAAACCCAAACAGCAAAAATAACTCTTTAACTTCGTCGGGTGGTGGGCAGCAAGGTGGATATAGCTACCACAGCCGAAGCAGCGGCGAACATCATCACCCTCATCACCATTCAGTTGGTGGAAATTCAGGTGGTGGATATAATTCGCATCGTGAAGATCGCCAAAAACTATCTGGCGGTCCGAGCAGTGGATTGAGTAGCCAATCCCACCACAATAATCATCATCAATCGCATCATCACCACCAGCACCATAGCCAGCAGCCATTGCAGCAGCACCCGCCACATCAACTACACTCCCAGCACAGCGGTGGTGGTAATTCCGCTGGCGGGCATCAGCAGCCCCACCATCATCAACACCAGCCGCCTCATCATCACCATCAGCAGTCTTCGTCACAGCAATCGCAACAACAGCAACAACAACAACAGCCTCACAATGCAGCACCTCCACAACAACCACCCCAGTTTGATTTGGAAGCAGCGGCATTTCCTCCACTACCAGGTATCGAACAAAACTCACAAAACTCAGCCAGCAGTACACCACAGCAACCGTCTGTTGCTTCTTTAACCCATACACATACTAACTTGAAAAATAATGCGAATTTTCCTTCCTTACTTCCATCGCCAGCCACGACGTCGTCCACATCATCACTGAGTAGTAGTTCGAAATCAGTTGCGTCGGCGGCGTCCAGTGCAAACAGTTTGCACGAACCTTTGGGCGCTACCACCACTAACGCAGCTGTCTCTAGTTATTCCCATCAAAGTTCTACACCAGCTGCGGCTAATGTCGATTCAATTGGCCATCAGCAGTCGAATGCTTTTCCATCTTCTTCTTCAGCGGCCAACAATACTAACAACTCTTCAATTAGTTCCTCTTCAAACAGCAACTGGTCTGATTCAAACCGCCTATCCGATGTGGTACGCGGCAACAGCAACAAATCGAACAAATCCCGAAAGGATTCATTCAAGAACCGCAACGAAATCAGTCCACCACCGGTGACAGTAGCTGCTATTGTTGATAGTGCGCTACTGGACCTGGATAGGCAGCCACAGAAAACTATGACGTCTGCAGCTGCAGCAGCAACTGTTGGCGGTACAACAACTAATACAAATAATCATCCTCCCACTGTGATAAAGTGTCTAACACATTCTAATCCTATAACGACGGCCACAGCCAACACCACCACCAATACAACCAGCAGCAATAGTACCAGCAACATCACCAACATTAGTAGCAAAATCCATAATAATAATTCTAGTACAGCTGATAAAGCAACAAAGACTGATGAGTCGCTGTTAACCCACTGTTTGGAACAGCAGCAGCAGGCTGGCGGACCAGGCGGAATTCAAAATGATGTTGCTGGAAACATGAACAATGCTCAAACAACTCATGTTGTAAATACATGCAGTGTTGCCACAATGACTTCATCCTACGATGGTGGCAAGTCCAACAATAAGTTTGTCAGCGGAGGAGGTTTGGCCGCCGTCGCCACCAAACAGGGATTTAGTGCAACTACAGCGAGCCCAAGGGATGCTACTAGCCAAAAGCTGAAGTCAATTTCATCTACCTCGTCAAGCAGCAGCAACAGCAGCAACAGCAGCAGTATGTCCACCCTCACAACTTCATCAACGGTGGCTGTACAAATAATTCCATCCATTAGTGGTGGTGGACCCAATGCTGCTGTAGCACTGCCATCTTCCTCTCCAGTGAATACTTTATTGCCTGAATCGGCTGGTGGTCGATTGAGTTATGCTCAAGTAGCACAACATCACAAAGAGAGGCTCGCCAAAGAAGGCAAAACTCCAGCCGCTAACAATATTCCCGCAGATATTGGGAAATCGTCATCTGTGATCGAAACTTGTCTGGCGACGGTAGCCCCAGCTACACCGTCGACTATTCCATCTTCTGTTACTGCCCCTGGTGCTGCACAACTACCACCACCAACATTGTCGTCCGCTGCACTTAGTATTTGCTGCGGCAGCAACAATTTGGAGATAGTTGCTCCAGATAACAACAATACAATCATTGGCAAGGATAAGAAGAAAGACTATCCTACTGCTGCGGCAATCTTAGCAACAACCACTCTCAATAGCAGCGCCGCCAACGTTGTTGTGGTCACAAATTCAAACAGTGCTGGTGTGATACGTGCCACCGAAGGCACCAAAGATAAGGGTAAGATTAATTTTGTATTAATATGATTTCCTTCTTTTTATTGTTTACTAAACCTTGCTAATACTATTGTCTCTACCAAAACAGAGTTGCCAATACTCCGTCACAATAATTCTAGCGCTGGTACAACAACAATACGTGGCCGTGAAGCAGTTACTAAGGAACATCAAAAGAATTATGTGCGCGAGAGACGTGATACAGGAGATAGCGGCAGCGGTGCTGCTGGTAGTATTTCACGTCGTACTGCCTCCACCCGCAATAATAATAACAACAACAACAATTAGAATTTGATTGCAACATTTCAGAAATTTTGGATTGTCGTTATCATCGTTATTGTTATAGTTTTGGAATGTAATCGTCTGATAAGTGTTGTTGTTTGGGGAGAAGAAAAATGATCTGAAATGTTTGCGAGCGCGCCACTATAGTTGTTTAGGACACACACGTATAGAAACACTCACACACAAACACATATTCACATACACACCCGTATATATGTTTTTTTAAGTATATAAGTAGTGTACAGAGAAGAAAAAATGATGGAACAAATTGTTTTCTTTTTTAATTTTTTTTCTTTCTTCGTTCAATCGACCGACACACAAGGCTAGCTGAAAGACTACAGAATGCAAAATCAGGTAAGTCATATATTTTGTTTGGAAATTTTTAATAGTGAAAAATGGCATGCAATCAAATGAAATTTTTTAATTAATACTGCTCGAACGAAATTGAAATGGTCATGACTTATCTTTTATTGAATTTAATATGGAAGGCAGTGGGTGGATTGTATATTACTGAAGTACTTTATCTACTAAAAGCAAAAGTTATTGTCATCCATTAATGGAACGGTTAATATTCCATGCTCAAGTGTTTGTAGTACTTTAAGTATTAGCTGACTTTAAAATATTCTCAAAATAACGAAATCACATGAGCTTGGGAAGATATGGGTATACCTGTTGGCAAATAATTTCATTAATATGTACTTGAATTCATCGAAAATTGACAATAGGTTTTCTTTTTCCTTTCTCTAAAGGAATTGGACTTATAAAACGAGGTCGGTGCTAAAAAATACGTTAAATTAAAAATCAATTAATTCCCTCCGACCAAAGCTCAGACAATGTACAGGGGTTAACTCTGTATTTCCGGCCTCTTTATTATTTTTTTTTTTTTTATGGCGTCGCTAATTCTCAATGAGTTTTTTTCATTAAATGTTTCTTCGGTCCCAGACCGAATTTTAGGATTGGCATTCAACAAAAGTCATTTCTTACTATCATAACGTGTAGTTCCTTTGACGGAAATTTTCTTTTAATAGGTTCGAAGACTGCCCGAACATGAAAGAAGGCCTCCTTTAATCGGCAGTTATTGATATCAAACATAAAATAAATATAAACACAAATTTACAAGCATTACATTGTAAAATTAAAATCCTGTTTGATAAAAATTAAATTAAACTTTTATTTTCAATTTCAGCTTAAACTAATCACCAACGTTTGTAATACCAGTCATCGCGAATAAACTCGATTTCTTTTTTTTTTTAAACAGGAACAAAATATATTTATATGTAAGTACCAATTTAGGTAGTTAGGTTTAAATAAATTAAAGGTGTATATTTAGTAACTCTAGGAATTAATCAATGTAAGGTAAACAAACAACAAAAAAATAAGTTAAACTAAAAATAGCTTAACAACAATTAAATACTTAAACGATTTATCTATATATTTATATACATATGATATAAATGGTTATATAAAAAATATATTCATATTATGTATGCTTAGCATTGGTTAAAAAAAAACGCGAACAAACATTCTGTCGCTTCCAGAAAAAACCTTATTGTGTTAAATGTGTCCAATTTCAAAATCTGTACACGCTGTCATTAGATTACTGTCAACAAATAAGGCTACGTTTAACAAAAAAAATCATTTGCACAACTTAATGTAAAAAAAAATCTTTTCATTAAATTCCCCATTTTAATTTGTATCATTTCGAAAACGACGCACGCAAATTATATCTTTTTTATCCTTTTTGTTATTAATATATTCCATGAAATAGCATTCAAAATTAAAACTTCTTAAATCAATTATGTTTCCATCAGATTTAAGTTGCTAATTTTATTTAATTGACATCGAACTAAATTGAATTGTTTTATTTAAATATTTGAGGTCTTCGATTTTAACAAAAAATTAAATCCATAAAAAGTGCCATAAAATTATTGTTCTTTTACCTATCAAAGAAAAGTCAAAATTGTTAAATTGATAAAAAAAAAAATGTTTATGATTGAAAAATTGTTAATTTTTCCCAGTATCTTGTCGAATATAATTTTCTTTTGACAAATTGCTTATTATTATATTTTATCTACCCTGTGATTCTAGTACTTTCCCCCCTAATTTTTTGTTTATCTCTTTGTAAATATTTCAAAATGATTCGATACACACACATAATAATATATATTCAAAGTATATCTATATAATACTTCATCAATACTATAAAGAATACAAATATTAATATATAAAAATATAAAATATTTCAACAACAAAAAAAAAACGTATATCACAATAACATCATCATTTTAAAACATTTAATCAATGTTATCGACTTAAAGTATGAAAAATATTGACAAAAAAAAAACAAAATCATGATGTTACATCAAGATGTGAATTAAGTTTTTTGCGTTTATTTTTTTTTTCTAAATTTAAAGTTTTATTTTAAAACTTTTTTCAAAATTTACACAAGCCGATTAAATATGTTGTATATGTGATGAAGATTTAAAATAATTAAGAAAAAATACAAATAATTAATTTGTTACATAAAATATAGAATGTATTGGCTATAATTTCAAACGAATGATAATTGATAACCAATGATATCTTAGTATTTTTGTTTAAACATTTTTAATTATCGAGCTTTCATTTAACAAAAATGAAACATTACTTAGTTTTATACAAACATAAAATCCTTTTCCTAAATATTATTAACAAATATGTACACTAATGTACCCGAAGTTGCAACATAAAATGCACAATTTTAAATTTGTAGTTCTACCTTTAAGCCAGCGTTTTACAGTATTTTTATAGGCAATTCCCGTTGTGACATTTAGCTTCTTCCATGTATTTTATTTTATTCTTTAATCGAGTCAAAAACGGATATCGGAGTTGCAATTTAAGTTTCGGGTTTCTTCTTCCACGGAAGATCTTGTAAATAAGGGATTTGTAATACTTTTTTTCATTTTTAGCCCTAAATTCGATCACAATTGTCACTCCCTATACGATGGTGAATGGTCAAAACTATATCGAACTAGCAAACTATTTTATACCCCAGTTGGATGGTTTAGTTTCATGCTCGGATATGACACTCACCATCTGTGCATGGAACCGGACATCTTCTTTGGGTCTAATCTAGTGGATGAGTATATGGTTTGTTAAGATTTTATAATTATCTGCAAGCAGATCAGTTAGCACTCACTCAATTGAATCACTATTTACACCTGAAATTAATCTACACAGTGCCAAATAGCTGACTGGTATTGGAACAGAATTAATCCAAAAGTCTGATTATCCAATCACTGCTTACCTTCGAGCTATTTCGTCGCGTTAAAAAAATCGATGAAGTCCTTGATTGTCGACTCTGAAATTTCATGAAAATTGATAAAAAATATCCTCCCCAATCATTTTGCCTTCGGTTTGGCTAGTGAAAGATCGGCATAGCAAATTAATTAAAGTTACAACTCGGATAAATTCGTTTATAAAAATGGATTTATAGTTTTTCAAACAATTACCTTATGAACCCTTGCCTGTGTCTATAAAATGCAACTTCTTGTGGTAGACTCGTATGCTTTATCGAATTTGGTTGATATGATAGCGACTTATCTCGCTTTTCTAAAGCACTTCTCGTTTTTTTTTTTTCTGAAATACAAAAACTATTGCATTTAGGTTTAACAAACAAATTGTTTTTTTTTAAATATTAAATTTCACAATAAAATAGTTGCCAGAAAATTCCGAAAGATATTTAACGCATTGCTAACTAAAATTGTTTGCTTGTGTGCCACTGTGGTTATGTGCGTTACATTTGATCATTAGTCAGTTGGAACGGATTAGGAGATTGGATAACAATATTATCCCTTAGCTGAATTGTTGTCTTAAAATAAATGAGAATACTAGTAAAATAACGTAATCCATAGATTTAAATCTTTGGAACTCGACTTTAATGGGGGAAGATCTTCCCAAAAATATTTTTGCTTAAGGTCAGTTTTAATCAATTTTCATTTGATTAAAAAAAAATTACCAATGGGGAAAGTGTTGAAATGCATATTTTTTAAATTGATGATGTTTTGTCGTTGAATCCCTTAAAATTTTCAATTAGGTTCTAACGAATACAAACATCAAAAGTTTATCACCCCAGGGCTTATGATCACCACGTGAAGTCGGAATACTTATTCCGATGGGTTCTATTTCTATGGGCAGGTTATGTAAGTTTTTATTACTTACTCATACTTACATTTTGCCTTGACAAAATATTTCCTGAATAATAATAACTGAACTTCGAACCAACTTCTAATTAAATCTTCTAGAAATAAAAGTACAGTAGGAAAACTTAATTTATTTTTTATTAAAAGCATACCGCTGTTTAAAACTGTAAATAGACTAATGGGGTATATTTTTCGGGTTAAAAAATCGAATATACTTACTGGGTTTGGTGGACTGCAGTACATATTGTTTTTCACAATCCATCCATCGGAAACGGTTTTTTTTCTGTCCGCTTCTTATTTCACAATATATTTTAAATTCGATTTAAAAAATGCAAAGTTAATAAAAAAAAAAACGTCAAGCAAAACTTGATACAAAATCATTTGCACCATCAACGTTATTGCTCATTTGAAGTTTATCGTTTTTATTATGTTATCCGAATATTTATTTTTATTTACTCAATAGATTTTTAACAAAGGTACATTTTTTATGTCTTAATACATAAATGGGTATGTGAGTGCAAAAGTGATGTAACACAAATTTTTTCCCTGATGATTTTTGGTTTTAAATCAATCCTAAACAATTTGATATACATAGTTAATATCAAATGGTTCTGTCATCTTTTTCAAAAACTTGGATATTCAAGAATCTAAAATAAAGTCCTAAATATTTTATGTCCCTAAAACGACAAAATTAAAGATTAAACTATCGGATTTTTCAAAATATAGTTTAAGTCACTTTTACACACACATCTCCAAATCTCATGTCATAAAAACATGTACTTTATAATTCATCATTAACACTTAATATCTTCTTCACAATATAGCATTTGACTCTATAAAAAAAATAAATTCAATATCAATATTTGTTTGTTTACAATTATTATCATCAAAAATTTGACAAAAAAAAAACTCTTATAAGGTCTTGTAAATAAATACAATAATAATATTGCTTTAAGACACTTAAAATATATTTAAACTTAAAGATTGCATTGAAATATATTATATACATATATATATTATATACACATATAACAAATAATAATTTATGAATCCTAAGATAGAATATGAAAAATTAAAAACAAAAAAAAAATAAAAAAAATATTTATAAGCAAAAATAAAACAAAAAAAAATAATTTAATGGAAAATTTATGAAATATATAAGTAAATTTTTAATGCTAAAAGTAAAAGTGCCTCTAAATATTAAAAGTCATTAATTAATTTAAAATTGATATTTAAGTTTTTCTTTGTTTTTTTCGAATCTTTAATTTGTTTTTATTTCATTAACCAAAACATTTTTTTTATTTTGGTGTTTAATACATTTAATATACAATTAATATAATTTAACTCCTGTAATGTGAATATTCTAGAAATTGCAAAACAAAAACGAAAAGCAACCAATTAAAACAAAAGAAAAAACAACACCTAAACAATGAAATTAACTAAATACTTATAAATAGATAATATTAAAAATAATAATGATAAAAATAATAATAAATAGATGCAAAATAACTAACATTGTTAAGGTACCTATTATAACTAAAAATAAATAAAAAAAAATAATATATGTATTTAAATAATATATAATCTCAAAATGTGTATAAAAAGAAAAAAAAAACTGAAATATGTAACTAAAATAGAAATTAACTTCCTTTGTGTCTAATAGGATTTTATTTTAGTATTTTTTGTTTATGTTGATTCTTTTTAAGAATTGTTTTTGTTTATAAAAAAAAGCTATATCCTCATAGAAGTAAATAATTTAATTTTAAATTATTTCTTTTTAATTGAAAGATCTTTATATTATTTTTTTTTTCTTCGGCAAATAGAAATACATATAAGATAAACGCACACATAAAACAAAAAAGCAAAATTAAATTTCGATAGCAACTTATCAAAAAACAAAATATACATATATTTGGCAAAACGAAAACAAAACAATAAAAAATTGCTTTAAGCACCACGTTGTCGTCAATAGGCAAAACAAACAAACCATAAAAAGGAAAAAAAAAAACATTTAGATAACCTAATTAAATAAAAATAAAAAAAGAGTAAAACAATAAGCTTATATACTCTTTCTCGTCGATGATTATTATTAAAGTTAACAATTTCTTATAATTATATTATTACAGCGATTAAAGTTCTAAGTTTATAATTTGTTCTTTTCAAAGCTATTAATAATAAAAAACAAATAAATAATTAATAAATTACATAATTAAACCACAAAAAGATGAATATAAATATCTATGTATAATTTTTGAAGTCATATTTTTGGTGAAGAACAATATTAATATTATATAAATAGTTAGTTATAAAAAAAAAAAAAAAAACAATTTAAAAAAACGCAAATAAAAAAGAACAAAAAAACTGCAAAAACAAAACACACAACAACAAAAAACCTGTCCTTTTTATTTTGATTTTTTTTTTTAATTTTCAGTTGGATAATGTCTAATATGTTATATGAAAATGTCAAACTTTAAAAGTGATTGGACCTGGAGACCTTTAAAGCTTTTTTCTGTTATGATACGAATGGATCGAATCGTTTGATTCAATCGAATCTTGGTTTAAAATGTGGAAGGCATTTAGATAACACCTAATTCTAAGTAATGTAAATGATAAGAACCACCAGAATTTGGTTCAGTATCGTAGACCTGTGTTTTGGTAAAAAAATAATTTTTTTTTTAGAAAATGGGACCTTTAATTGAACTTTTTTTTTTATTTCCTACTTTATATTGTTAGAGTCACATCCTAATTTGACCATTTTAATGAGATTATGAGTACCTAGACCGACATCCGCTTTTGTCTCAGGGTAAACGGGTAAAAATCGCGATGGCAAGAACTAGGAATCCCAATCCTACTCCTAATATTATAATAGAACACAAATGCTCTAATAGCCACTCATTGCAACTTAATCAGCCTTATTGTGAGTTTCACCCGAAAAATATTTCACCTTAAAATTTGTTTTTCGCTCGGAATTTTAAAAGCTATTGTGAGTTTCGCCAAAACGAAATTTCGTTCGCCTACAAAAAAAAGTGAAAATTCCGCCCGAAATGAATGTTCACATAAGGAAATTTTTCGAACATGAAATTTCGGATGAAACTCACAATAGGCGAAAACTAGAATGTCAAATTTTTCGGGTGAAACTTACAATAAGGATGAATATTTTAATGATCGGAGCCAAGCTCGATTCGGCTGAAAATGAATTTTGCTATCACCCTAAGCGAAAACGTTCGTTTCGTACCATCTTGGTTACGGTCCAACTGCAGGGGGCACAAGAAAGCCAAAACTTTTTAAATTAATCTTTAATTTCGTTTCCTTTATATCTAATTCCTCTGCTTTTCATAAGTTTTTTTTTTTTACAGTTTATTGAATAGGTAAATACTTTAAAGCTTAATGAAAATATTAACTACTATGATTGTTGAACGCTGACAATGATTCCAATTGGATTTTATAGCTCAGGAAAAGTTTATTTTTTTTTTTAAATTACATTTTGTCCCTTGCGAATATAAAATTTCAGAATGGTCCTGAATGGAGCACTTATGTATAAGAGGGACATGCTCATTATAGCACGAAAGAAATTTTCCCGGAGTTTTTTTTTCTCTATGTTTGGAAATTTGTTATGAGGAATCTTCGAAATTATAAGAGAAAACGGTGCGGTTGGTGTCATCCCTTAACTAACGTGTCATTTCATTTTTTTGTTTCGTTGGTGTATATTTAACCTTCCTTCTCTCAGAAGGCAACTTTATGTAGATCTTTATAAAGAATAATTCATGATCAAGTGGATAGTCATAAATCAGTCTTAAAATTAAACGCGATTGGTACTATATACAACTCAAAAATTGGCTATATAATTATAACAGGTAAGTATTGAACAAACTTAAACATGCAGACAAGACCGAGTTACCAACATTTTTCAAACCGAATCGAATTCGAAAAGGTTTTCCGAATTAAGAATTTTTTTCAAAAAATGCCTGAAATTTCTTTCCAAGTCTTAAAACGTACATACATACGTACGTTCGTGAAATATTTTTTCGTTCAACATATCCCGAAAACGAATAAAGGTATCGAATTCTGGTAGATTTTATTTTACAGAAAATCAACTTCATTGTGAGTTTCACCCGAACAACATATCAGCCGGATAATTTGACATTTCACTTTTCACATATTGTTAGATTCATGTTCGAACAATTCGCCTTATTATTAACATTTATTTCGGGCGGAGTGTAATGCCATCGACAAGCCTAAGTTATCACTAGGCGAACGAAATTTCGTTCGGGTGATGGAATTCCGGGCGAACACAAAGGGTGAAATATTTTTCGGGTGAAACTCAAATTAATGTTGAATAACGTCCTAAAAAGGGAAAGAAGGAAGAAAAGGTTTTTAAAGAAATTCGAATTGGAGTTTTTCTTATTACAACCATTTTTACAAAAAGTGGTTAAATGTCTTTCTTCTTGAATATCTCGCGAACAAAAAAAAAATCAACTGACATTTTTTGTTAAATAGAAAAAACTGCAAAAAATTGTTGATAAATGATTTTCTGCTCGAATATCGTGAGAGCAAACGGTCCAACTGTGTGACCAATTTCACTAACTTACAATTTTTATTTACAAGCGTATTTTGACAAAATTTGTTGAAAAATCGATTCATTCTGTTTCACAAAATGAATTACAAAAGTGTATTTGTAATCTACAGAGGGAAATTTGTGGGAATATCTTTATTTTCGTCTCACCAATAAAAATGTTTGTTTGTAGTTTACAAGTTCATATTTATGTTTCACCAAATAAAAGAATTTTACAAAATTTGTTGAATTGTGGAAAAAATTTACAGAAGATAAATCATGTGTAATTTCTTCTACAAATTGGGATTTCTATATAAAAATTGCTTTTAAAACCTAAAGACGTGTAAAATGTATTTTGTTTATTAATTTTCAGAATTTTGAAAGGCAGAATTAAGTAAATAACGGTAGACATATTTTTGAAAATTAATACCAATATGTATGTGAAAAGGAAGAAATTTTTTCTTAATAGATTATAGATTATTTATGAGCCTTTTTTTGAAATTTCTAACAACTTTACACTTTGTTTTGCATATTTAAATTTATTGCCCTTTTCATTTTACACATTAGACTCTCACAAATTTGTTAGAATAAGATATGTTAGTTTACAAATCTGGCATATATGTAGTTGGTGAAACGCATGTTTTTTTTTAATTGTAAATTACAACTGTATTTTGTACAAGTTTTTTCGTCTTTGTTACAAACTTGTTTTAAATATGTAATGTAATTTGTGAAACAGAAATTCTGTTTAAAAATTCGTAAATGTAGTTTACAAATACAATTTTGTGTTTGTAAATTGTAATTTACAACCATTTTTTCAACAAATTTGTAGAAAAATCGATTTATTCTGTTTCACAAAATATGTGTGGTACAAAATTGTAGTTGTAGTTTACCAAGGGAAATTTGTAGAAATTTCATTATTTCCGTTTCACCAAAAGTTAATTTTCTTTGTCGCTAACAAGTACAAATTTGTTAAAATTCATATTTTTTGTAAGTTTGTGTTTCACGAAATCAAGAAATTTTGCAAATTGGTTCAGTTACTGAAATTTTCTTACAATAGAAAAATCGTCTGTCGATTTAAAAATAATTTGTATTTTTCGAAAGAAATCGCATTTCAAACCTAAAAATGTCCTTATGTCGAAGGCATAGTAGCACCGATAGTGATATAAGTGAAGATGTTGTGCTTAATAGACCAAGGAAATTATATCATCCGCGAATTAACTACGAAATTTCAAATTCTTTTGTTTTCAACGAAAAGTTTCGGTTTAAACGTGTTAAGGCAGAGGAAATAATAAGACAAATTGGACCTAGGATTGCAAATGAGCCTGAAAAAAAACTTTTCACTGACACCGACACAGCAATTTCTAACAGCTTTCCATTGGCTTGGAAATGGTGGACAGTATCACGGGATCGCAGACATGCACGGTATATCTAAATCTACGGTATGCAGAACTGTCCATCGTGTTTGTTCAGCCATTGTTGATGCTTTCTTTGAAAATATTATGCACTGGCCAGAACGCATGAAGGCGTGAACGGTTCTTTAATTTACGAAAAACAGTTGTTTACAACTTCGAAAATTAAATGGTGAAACGGTTTTTTTTTTTGTATTTGTAAATAACAAGTACAATTTCCCTTATTTTTTTTCCTCTTTTTAACAAATTTGTTGGAATTAAGTTTGTAGATTGTGAAACAGAAAATTTTGTAAACAAATTTGTAAATGTAATCAACAAATACAAATTTGTAATTTTACTTGTAATTTGTTGAAATAGACCACTGGTCTTCACCTGATAAGGTCTTCGATGATCTTGAATTTTAAGTTTTTTTTTATAACATCGGGTCTCTAGTTTCCAAGGGCACCAACGGGAAGTTACTAGTGGGTCGCATCGAGCCTCTTTTTTGTACATGAAATCAATACCTGACAAATTAAAAAATATAAAGTGCACACCACAACCAATTAAAAGAAGAGATTTCCAATAATTCTATGAAACTTCTATTTGTGTATTTGCTGTGATGTTGGTGAAAGTAGTTTCCAAGCTTATTTTGAATATGTCGCCACCCAGGAAACAACTACAGAATATTAGAGGTTGTATTTTTTATTTCTTCGTTTTTATTTTCTTTGCTATCCCTCATTTTTCATTTCAACAATTAGACAAGTGGACAACAAATTTTGTTGAGCGTCTTCTTGGGATATTTGAGGTTTTCGAAAGTGGCCATAGAATACCAATATTTTTTTAAATGGTAACAATTTCAACTAAATACATTGATGGGTATATGTATATGCCTGTAAGCCACCTATAACCTGGATTACAGGGCACTATTACAAGAAAAGGAAAAAAAATATAATTGTATCTCCAAGTTTTCGTAGTTCAGGTTCTAAGGCCACGGGACTACAACTTGAAATTGTAATAAATTGATTTGGATTCACTTCAAAATGAATTTAAATATGTCGGTCTGTTTTTTTAGATTTAAATGAGTTTGCATATCATGTAAAGCTGTTGAATTTCCAAAAAATTTCATCGATTTTTTAAATGTGTTCTTATTTTTGTTTGCTTTAATATTCGTATTATTTAAACTATGGTGAAAAGTATTGATGCAATTAATTTGATAATAATTCAAAATTATGGTTTAAAAATTAATAATGTATTTAGCTCTCAAACGATGTTCAGTATATTACAAAACATCGATGTGAAAGAGTGGCCTAAACATTAAAAACAAAATAATAGTTTATGACATTATAAGAACTAAAAAAAATTGAATGGATATCTTACATAAATAAACTATTTAAATAAAATAGGTGTAAAATATTTATTGTTCAATAGACTATAACACAAAAATATAGACATGTACATAATAACCTATACATAAATATCATACTGTGCATAGGCGTTTATTTTGATAATTGTACTCATAGATAAAAACAAAAAAAATTAATCTTTAATAAATATTTTATTTTTGTTTACATTTAGTATATATAATAACTTTTGAAAAAAAACATGTAATTGACGAATTTCATGCTTGCTCGTTCGCAAATGTCTATCAAACTCTATCTTAACTTAAAAAGAAAAATAATACAAAAATCAAACATTTTGTTTTTGTAATTTTTTAACAATCAATTTTAAATTCGATATCAAAATACATAAAATATGTATGTATGTATTATAATTTAAAATTGTTATTTTTTTATATAATACAATTTATAACGAAACAAAATGATACATAAATACATAAAATATATACACAATTATTATCATTACTATTTATGAATTAAGTATTTATTATTATGTATATCTTCGACAAGTGCTTTTAAATTAGTGATTAAAATTAAAACAAGTTAAAAATAAAAATAAACTAGGAAATATTTAAAAATAAAATGTTTTTAAATTTTTGTTTTACGAAAAATCGTTTATTTGCCAAGCAAATTGAATGAAATTCATCACATTTGCTTATCATTTTAATATAAGTACTTTATAATAAAATTATTGTACATGTTAAATTAGGAATTAGGGTATTCATAGAAATCAGCAACATTATGAAAAATAACTTATAAAAAAAAACCTTTTGTTATAGGGATGAAATTAAAAAAAAATGAAAATACACTTAAGTATAAAGTGTAGACATTATTTTTAAGTAATAAATTAGGTTTAAGAAGTATTTTTTGTATAAAATTGATAAAAATAAGTATGACAAAAAATATATAGATATATATATACATATTATATAGAATATTATACAAAGAATTAAAAAAAAAAAACAAAATTAAAATTATATTCTTCTTACTAATAGATGCTAAGGACTATGAAATTTATAAACTAGCAAACTTAAGGGAACCTAATTACATTTAAATCATTGAAGAAAAAAAAAATCGTGTATAAAAAAGAACTAAAAAATATTATGTGTTATTCATTATTTATATTTGTAGCTAAATGTCGTTAAATGGGACATTAAAACAAATACAAAAATATTAATTGTAATATAGTTCATATACAAAAAAAAATAGTTATAAGCAAACAAAAAAAAACAACATGGTAGCAGAGCAACAAAAAGAAAATTAGATATTATATAAAAACAAAAATACATGTTTTTAGTTCCCCTTTTCTAAATTTTGTTAAAAATTCTTTATTTTTATTTTTGCAAGAATGAATGGTTAATGGGAAAGTTAAGACAAATGATATAAAATGAAATGAATATAATGTGTATTAATATTATAAAAAAAAACTAAACGAGAAAAGACAAAATAGAATTTGTTTTATTTTTTTAAGAATACAAGAGCTGAGTGAAGATCAGAAGATAATGGTGAGTAAATACTTACTAAGTTATTTAAAACCTTGGGCGAGGTTTATGTATAGCAAAAATGGAATGAATCGATTGAGCGGTTGATATTTGAAAGTGGAATAAGTTAATTTTTACACTTAAAATCCTGTTAATGATAACGGCACGTCTTTTTTTAAACGATCAACTCGGTCACTAGAGGAGGGTGCGGCTCTGGCAGCATTCCAAACACGTACGAAAATAATGAAAACAAGCTGATTTCAGAAATGTTAAGATTAATGTGACTTCTTTGTCCAACTATTTATTGGTAATTTGCAAAAATTATTTAGGTGAATTCCGAAATTTGAAGTGTTACGTCAAAACTCACGTCATGTACTTGCACCAATTTATATTTGCACGCAAAATAATTATCAGAAAATATTTTTTGCATGCGATGTGTATCATTTCCATTTTAGACCTTCTGGTAATTTGATGAGAGTATACGTTAAGCACTATATAGAAAGTTTAAGTGTAGGACCTCATAAGTCGAAAAATTCCAAAAAATCAGCAGAATCAGAGCCACCTTTTGGCAATTTCAGCGTAACAATGTTGCTCTGCACATTTTACGGAAAAGGGCAGAATTAAAAACTTCTTACTATAGATCGCAAGGTATAAAATATAAAATTTGCAAGGTATTAATCTCTGAAAAACATACAGAAACGACTTTGGTTCTGCAATTTAACGGTCTATATGTAGCTTACCCCAAAGTAAACATTTTTTAGCTTTGGATATAACATTTCTTTTCGGACACCAACTGGAAACTAGGATTTAATTTAAAATGTTCTCATCAATTACTGAGTGGGGTGCAATTGGTCCAACGCCAAGGGAAGGAATGCTATATATTCCTTAATATAGGTTTCCTTTTTAATTAATTCTATTTTCTTATAAAATCTATCTGTGCGCGTGCGTGCATCGTTCAAAGTTGAAGAAAAATCTTTCAGTGCATATTTTCTTTTTGTTTTGAGATTTGTATTTCATGCGTTTTGAACTTCAAAAGCGTTTTTCGAACATTTTGTATGTTGTTTCTTAGGACCCTAATGGAAAACTTTTTTCACTGGTAATTTTTTACTTCTGAAAAAAAAATTCACTGTTCGAAATCACTAATATGAATTGATTATTGGCGTTGTGCTCGATAATTGCTAATTTGCAGTCACAAGTTCGAAAACAGTGCAGTCAACAATCTTGCAATCTCATTTCACTTTGAGCAAAAAGCATTTGTGCAAGCTTCTGCGTCGTAAAATGATAAAGTTTATATTTTGGACCAAGAAATACAAAACTAACCGCAACTGCACCAATTTCACATAGCCTAACAAAGTGGACGGAATTGGTTTAGAAAATGGAATGAAACGAAATGCACAATATCAATTTTCAGTTTCGAAACTCCAATTCTTTACTTTTGATGGCGCTACAAAGCGTAGTACCTTTTGGCCTCAGTTAATATGCCTCTAGCCGATTCGGTCTCTAGCCCGCTGTCTCCAATTTCGTACACCAAGTCAATGAAGATCATCTTCTAGTTGGTCACACCATCGAAGATTAGGTCTGTCTGTTTCTTGAACCCTATGTTATGGCGTTGAAGACTTTTCGTGCTGGAGCTTCGGTTTTCATTCGCTCTAGATGACCCAGCCAACGTAACTGTTATAAACGTATTAGAACTAGCTTGATTTTTTTTTTTTTTTTCAATTTTGGAGATAGCGTAGTTCTTAGGTTCCTAGCTCGCTGAGGGCAAATACGTCTTTCACGAGATATTTTTTAAATTAGGAAATCAAAGTACTTATCTAGTTCTTGAATTCAGGTGGCGATATTATCGTGAATAACGAATCCACACTAAAATACTTACCTGTTGAAAAATCCATCCCATCTAAAAATTAATTCATCATAATAAAAAATTAATTAAATTTTTTGTTTGTATTAATCTACATTATTATGTTTTGTTTGTTTTATTGTAAGGTTCTTAGGTCTTAGGTTCTGCACTTATAATCAATTTACACATTTCATTTATCTACAAAAGTAAAAGAAAAGGATTTATAAAAAAAATTAAATTAAATCAAAAATAAAAAAAAAATTGTAAGGATAGATACATATAACGTAAACTAATTAAAATAAAAACAAACTTTTGATACGTATTGAAAATGTTATACAATGCAAAATCAATATAGGCACATTTCTTTTAAAAGATTTTTATGTTAAAATTGTTTTGTTTCATTTCGGAGAGGAAAAAGGCAGAATCGTTGTAACCAAGAGAAAAAAATCAAAATCATTTGTGTTTTTTTAAGTCTTGAAGGTTTGGAATTACATCGAAAGGTTATTATGGATTTTGTTTTGTTCTTTAGTGTGTCTTAATAAACATTTCAACATTTCATCGCTCTTGCAGCATATTAATTGATAGATCTTATAGCCAAACACATGCGGCACTTGTATTTTTAAATTGTATTACTAATTATGTTTTTTTTTTTAAATTATTTTTTTTTATGTACAAAATTTCTAATTTAGAAAAGAAAACATATGCATTTGTGTGTGTAAGTGTGTAATTTGGAAAGCAGACAATGAATATAAATTCCATCGGTCCATACTTTAAAAAAAAGAAATTAAAAAAAAATTAAATTTGAAAATTAAATTACTCACGGTAGAAATATCTCGTTTCGTTTAGGATATTTTCAAAAATAATATTTTTTTTTTTTTTGAGAAAATAAAAGCTAAAACGAACACAATCATTAAGTAACATAAAATATATAATAATATATGCATATAAAATAGAGTATGGAGAATGTTTGGATATTTTAAATCATTATTACTAGACAGGAATTTTCTTTAATTCCCATCTGTTGGTTGCAGTATTGTTGGTGTTGTTCGAAGTGGAAGTGCTGGACGCACAACGTTCTATTAAATCCTCATAGGATTTATTGTGTAGGAAACATACAAGAACCACGGTCATATTATCGCCACCAAGTCCACCCATCTGGCAATCGGGTGCCAAGCAATGAGTCATGAGTTCTTCGCAAATTTCTTCGGGATACTTGCCGCTGGCAATGCGTTCGCGACAGAAATCAATAACTTCTTGGTTGGTCATAACATCCCAGATTCCGTCACAGGCAAGCACAAGGAATTCATAGTCTTCTGTTATTTCTCGAGTTTCAACATCGGGGTAAGCTGTTGGTGAAAAATAGAGCAAAAAAATCAATACGATGAAATAATTATTATTATTTTGTATTCTATTTTAATGAAAAAATAAAAGAAAAGGAGTTTGGAAAATTCTTTGAATCACAATTTCACAAATCTAAGTGATGAGTTAAAGAAGTTTTGTAAGTTAGGTACATAAAGATTTAACCCTACTCAGCGATATCGCTTGCTGGAAACTATACATACAAACTTAAAAATTATGTCAAAGGCATATATACCTATAAACTGTTTTGGTATTTGAAACTTTATCGAAAACGGCTGTCCAGATTTTAAGAAGTTTACTTTGTACCTTTTATGTCCGAAGTGATTGCAACATGATTGTATTTCAAGTTTTTGAAGAAAAATGTCTCCACGTAAATAGTGTATTGACTTTTTTTTTATGAAAATGGTAATTTTTTGAAACTTGTTTACGCACGTCAGACATTGATTTTTATATAACACTGTTAATATTATTTTCTATCACCCACCATTTAAAATGATAAAAACCAACAAACCTATAAATGTGATGTGCCATCATTTTTTGCGTGACACGCATTTCAAAATGATGCATAGTATGCCTCCACTTAGACATTTCTAATCTCAAAGGTTCAGCGGTCAATGAAACAATTTACAATCGTTTATTTATTAAGTGTCCAAAAATAAGTCAGCATAAACTTGACAAAATCCAAAGTACGAGTTCTTATTAATTTTTTACTCGCTCAATATGATAGACGGGCGAAGTCAAGTTTACTATGAGCAAAAATCTTGTAAAGAAGAAATTGGATATAGTAACATTTAAATGATATGAAAAATTTAATAGAAAAGAATGTGCTGGTTCTCGCGGTGATATTAGTGACCTTTAAATTCACACTGGTTAGCTACATGGTCTTACAAACTGAAACCTATTTAGGTAACAATTACTAGATATGTACGTATAATGTCCACAAAGTAAAGTTTTCATATTTTAAATATAGACATCTAAAATGTGATTACTGTTCTCAGAACTTACAACGTACATGGTTCACGGAGAACATTAAAAACCTTTTTTGAAACAATTAATCGTGCTAATTTAAGGTACACCTACACAAATACAACGTCTAACTAATACCAAACTCATACCAGTCAGACCTATTTTTAAATTTATCCCTAGCCTGCTGAAATATTCAAAACACTTCTATGTAAAACGTGGGTGTCAATGAACATTAATACCTTTGAGGTTTATTTTGTAACGAAAATGGTTCAACATTTTGTGATAGAAAGATTTCATTGACATTGCCGTGAAGCGAAAACCTATATTTTGCTGGTTATATGTTTGTCCTTCAACTACCATTTGATTTTAATTTCGTGTACTAATGGCATATGGATAACAATAATTGTCGTCACAGCTTCGACTGTATTATTATGGACTGATATAAAATATTTTAAGCTCTTCACACAGATAAGCCCTTTATCATTTTAATCATAAGACCAAATAAATGAATTCAAAACAAAAAAATTATACTACTCACCTGTGACAATTTGTTCTTCGGGTTTTTTGGATTCGTTCTTTTTGAAAACAAAGTCACCTAATGCACGCGATAGGGCTAAATTGCCATTGACACGATTGAACTCCACCCAGCCGCCACCTTCGTAGATGCGTTTTGTTTCGGCATCATTATTTGGCTTGTGGTCCAGCGATAGAACCTCAACATCACCATTTACACAGGCTATAGCTCGAGAATCACCTGCATTGGCACAATACAGTCGATTATTTTTGATTAGCACAACCACAGCAGTGGAACCAGCCATTTGTTCGCCACAAGATTCGTTGTACAACATCTCTGAATCGATATCAAGAAAAGCCTTAACAAAACAAAATGATAGTTAACAAAAATATTAGCAAGATTTTGTTAGATGTTAAATTTGAAATTGTATTACCTGTTTCAAGGCCGATTGTATATCCTCCTCGTACTCCGGTCTTTTTATTATAAATTTGTGTAAATGCTTCCCCGCATATTGCGCAACCGTAGCGCCACCATGTCCATCATAGACAGCAAAGAATGAAGTACCTGGATCATCGGGTAGCGACAGGATGTGCGTGTGCGAATCTTCCATGCTTATACGCCAACCTTGCATGCAACTAGATCCAACACGATATTGCTCATTTTGGCAATAGGATGACTCCTTAGCTGTTATAGGTTCTGATAACGTTGTACCCATTTTTTGCTACTGCTAATGAAGCTGCTGCAATTTTTTTCTTTGCACTTTCTTCCTCAAACAATTTAAATAAACAACTGGAATGTGAAAATTAGTAATAATTAAACAAAAAATTATTTTGAGATTTTGTGCGAAGAGACAGTTTAATTCAGAAACTCTGATCAACGTCAACTGAGATTTGTTTTTGCAGAGCAATATAGCTACATAGTAACAAATATTTACTTTATTCAAACGCAAGCAAGAAGATACTCAAATAAAATTAAGTGTTCGTGATTGAATAACAGAGAGCACCCAGGTAGGTACGAAGTACAACAACAAAAAACCTGGCTGCGTCAGAAAGGAATAATATAGTATATGTATGTAATTCCTCCCATCACGATCACTATCATCTCGCGCGCCATAAAAAATAAACAAAATTAAAATCAAGAAATACTTCCTTTAGCTCTGATGAAGTTCCTCACAACTCATCTCATAGACTTAGTTATAAAAACTGATTCATTAGTTTACTAAAAAAAATAATGTTTTCTTTTTTAAGAGGAAACAAAATAAAGCACTTCTCTGTGATCAGCGCTTTAGAATGAGTCAGTTTTTTTTTGTGATGTGTGATATACATTTTTTTTTCCTGGATAAATTACACATAGTAGAGCAGCAACCAAGAAGAAATTAAAAGTAAATGGTGACAGTTGAAGATTCTTGTCTTTGGGTGGTTGACGAAAAAATCTATTTTTAGTGGACAATCATCTGATGATTACCTGTAAAATGCAATGAACAGAACAGTGAGCAGTACACACAGCAGCGGTAGTGCCAATCGAGAGAGAGCAAGAGTCAAATTGAGAATTATGGTCAGCTTCCTAGTTAATATAAATAACATTTTAAACGCATACGAAGCAACAAAAGAAAAACTCGATGTTGGTGGGATGGGAGAGTAAAAACGGCAGGCGGCCATCGGCCTCATAAATACAATAAACTTTCGAATACAACAAAAAAAAAATACAATGAGTCTGGCATGTTTTTATGCAAAAAAAATTGATGTTTTATCTGGGTGACAAGTTTTTTGTAAGCTGATAACATTGAATATTTTAAAGCATATGACTCACCTAAATAGGCTTTTTGAAAAGAAATCACTGAAATTATTGATCGCAACTATATTGATGGAATTTGTTTGATGCAACAGTTTAATTAGAAGGCAGTACATAATGAGTTTTCTGTTTTGAAAATTATTATAGTAAAGATCTAAATAGGTAGCTCGACGAAGAAAAACAACGTAGTTAGAAAGAAAGTGACATTAAAAATCTTGGGTATACAAACTTTGAAAGATATCGCTATTTTGAATTAAAATGCTTAGGAATTGTGGACTGAGCGGGAAAGTTTTCAACAATAAAAGTGAAAATATTTTCCGGTGGACCATCTACTACGTTTAGGAGGAGAATCTGAATTGAATTAAGCTTGGATTCGGTGTAGACCTGGATCGGATCAAAATAGGATTACTCGATCTGATTCAGCTTTGCGAGCTGGATCGGATTCATGTGCACTTAGATCGACGAATTGAAGAGTCGAGATCACAGCGAGACCACTAAAAACAAATTCCATTTCAATTCAATCTGTCGATCCGGTGTGGTCATATACCTGGATCGAAATCTCAATTCGGACCCTATCGGATCTCTCAATCCACTCTTGTAAACGGAGTAAGAGTGATCAATATTGGTTTCAGTCATTTCCCAACACCGTTTTCATATTTCTAAATCCGAGATTTCGTTTAAACCTAGATGAAATCAATATCGATCACAAAAGTAAAGTTTTTAAATTCAAGGTGATAGTTAGCTTCTTCCATGCGGGCAACTATGGGCTAATTTTCAGATACATATGTTTAACAAAATTGTAAAATTTACCGCCAGAATACCTTAACAAACAGTGGGCGACCTAGAAGGACTATTTCGTTGATTCTATTTTTCTCAGCAAAGAATAATATTTTGTAAGTCATGTTTTTTGGAAAAGAGGAACTAGCTCAGAAAATTTATACACGCCACCAGTCATCAGTTATCGATCTCAAACGAGGTAATATTGTAGTAAAATTTTGTATCTTCAAGAACAAATTATTTATATTTCGTAAAATTTAAGGCCAAAAGATTTTTAAGGCGTTTCCGGTTAGAAACTCTTGATTGAAAAAAAAAAGAAAGCCTTGAAAGAACATTCAACCAGAACATCCTAACCACACACTTAGGGTTAATTCTGAACATTTAATTTTTTTGATCACTCTTAAATTTATTTTTATTTATATCTTATCGACACAGACTAATACAACAAGCAAGTGCAATTTTTAAATGCAAGTACAAATCATTTTGAATTATTAAACTAAAAAAAACAAATTAAACATTGGTCACAAGCGATTGTGGTCTTCCTTATCATCCTTTTAAATAAATTGACATATTGTTCCACTTTAAATAAAAACAATGTTTTTTTTTTCGCTGAGGGTTGAAGAACGTTGCTATCAGAAAACGCAAATAAAAAAACTGTCTGTTAGTATAGTAATAAATTGTTTTAATTTTAGGCCTTAACTAAAATAAGTTTGTTCAAAGCACTTTCTAAATGTGCAAAATCAAAAAAAAAAGTGAAAGTTATCAAAAAAAAGGTGGATTTACATTGATTTTCATGCGAGTTCTGCAAAAAAAAAGGATGTAAGATATAAAATCTACATTTGTTGAACAGAGAGAGAAGACCACAATGCAGAGATCTTCATAGTGCAGATATAAAGACAAACATGTTCATCTTCGAGTACTCTTTCACAAATTCGTATTTTTAACATGAATCTGTCCCGTTCTACTTTTCTTGATTATGATTATAGATGAAGATACATGTAAATCCACCATAAAGCTCAGGTAAAGCTCACATAAATTTTATGTTTGTAGTTTTTAGTTTAGTTAGTTGAAAACTTTATTAAACAACAAAATAATTATAATTTTAAATTAACAATTCAATCTCAATGTTTGTATATCAGTAGAGTGGACAAAATTAAGTTTGACTTGTTGCATAATGGCAATGCCAAAAATGAAATGCTAATAAGCTTAGTAGCTTATCAGCATCTTTATCACTGTTTTTTTTGTGCAGTTAAACAAAATGTGATTGAGTCAAAAATTATAGCTTCCATAAAATGAGATTAAAGTTTAAGAAATATGAGCAGTTCAATGACGTTTTTTTTATTTTTACTTCAGATAAGTATATACATTTGTACATATGTATATACATGCATATAGTCACTAAATGGCATGTTATGCATTCGTAAAAAATCGAACTTGAAATTTTGATTAATTTGACATTAAAATGATGATCGGAAAAAAGAATCTCTTAGAATTTTGTCGCTCTGATAGGCTAGAGCCTTAAAGATTGTACAATTTTTTTCAAACTTCAGACCAAGTGTTTTTTTGGAATATGTACCCGGCGCTCAACTTACATCAGATGTGCTTTCAAAAATAAATAAATAAATTGGGTGGCGCGACAGTTCATGTAGAACTACCAGTGCCTAGTGACTTACAACTCTTAACCATTCCTGCGTGCGTGTTATTCGCACGGAGGGGACCTACAATTTTCTGCCGAATCCGAACGGATCGCTTTTTCATGACAATAGATACTCTTGGAAAATTTGCACAATTTCTCGCAAAGTGGCAGTAACCCGTAATATTTTTGTTTTTATGTGGCATAGGCTGGGAATCGAACCCAAGATTTTCGGGGTAACAGTCGTACGCACTGATAATTACGCCACGTGCGACTACAGATGTGCTTTCCCAAGGGAATATATTACCATTATGATTAGTGCGCTTACTATCAAGCCGGATATCGAATCCAGCTCATTTCACACAAAACATTTCATGAGTACTTTTTCTTGCGGGTGGCAATGGCAATGGCAAAGAATGGTGTGTGTTAGAGCTCAACTCTAGGCAGCATTCTTTTATTTATACCCTCAATTTCAACTGAACGCCACGTGAGATTTCATAAGATAAATACAAAATTTCTCAGTCCACTGTGCGAACAAAAATTCTTTCCTATTTTTCTAGTCTTTCTAGTTAGTGCTGTGCATTTCAGGTTGCATTTAAAAGAAGAAGTCTTACAGGCCTATAGATAACATTATTATTATTATTATTATTATTATTATTATTATAAAATTCAGATAAATTGAACCTATGTATTGTATATCTTAAACCAGTACTGCTTTATAGTAAAAAACAATTCAAAGAAACCAATAAAAACAAAAATATGTAATATGTACCTATATTATTTACGACACACCATTTTTACATTTTTACATTTCAACTCAACAAGAAGCTGTTGCATTTTGAGCATAAAAATTCGTTGGAATTGACAAATCTCAATCTCTAACTGTAAACAATAATACGCAATTTTTAAATAAATTCTAGGAACACATAAACTATGTACGTTTGCAGGTTAAGTTTCATTAGGTAGGTATAGTTAAAACACATAGAGGACAGTCATTTTAATAGGCAAAAACAAACATCACAAGCAGCATAGAAAATGGAATATTTCTTGCGCATACCTAGCTTTTTATATTTATTCAAAGGTTGATTACACACAGAGGTTTTGTTTAGTATCGATGATGAGTCATATGACTGACTGTCAATTAATTTACTTTGCAAAACAAAAGTTTTGTTCTGGCAATAAAATGTAATGAGATAAATACCTATAATAAATTTAATGAAAACATCGTGTGGTGTTAAAAAATATTAAGCAACTATGACAACAATCTTATCTTCGCTCTTGGCACGTGTACTGTCCAAACCGAAAAAAAAAAATTCAATAAAACAAATAGGTAGTGAAACCAAGATCAACTGAGTGCAAATAGATTTCAGATGATTTTTTTTTAGTTTCGGGTTTTGCGGACAACCTTAAGCTTGGCACCACACACGTATAGGATGAGGATTTGAAATTAGCGTAACGATCAGACACGCAGAAAACTTCGGAATTGACAAGAAGCATTGTCATCAAGAAGCCACCAAACCAGCAGAACCACCAGATTAATTTCTAGTTGATTTCGATTGTGACACATACTCTCATGTTTGGCCGACAAAAAATAAAAACCGAACGAAAATTCTGAAAGAAAACACGTTGACGACGCAAAAACGTACTGCCGTTGTCGTTCTGAAGAAGTAGTAAGTACGGTGTTGCGAACTTTTCTGAGCCCAGGAGAAATTAATTTGCATATTGATAAGTTAGCTAACTGAATAAAAAACACAAAAATAAATAAAAAAATATAAAAAACAAGGTGATAAGGTGAAGCAGTCTGTCCACTTCACACGTAGTTTTTTTCTTTTCCTTTTTAGTTTTACTTGGCCATATTTTGGGTAGTTCAACTCAGATGGACGTGGTGGTTGTCTGTTGGTTTTGTGGTTAGATTGGAAATTATTCAACCTGCCTGTGAGATAAAATACGAAAGATAAGACCCAGTGTTAAACAAATATAAATGAATGTTGTAAGTGGCTATTTATTATTCTTCCTTCTCTCTGTTACTCTTTCTAGACTGGAACAACCTTTGTCATTACAGAAAATTGAAACGAATCACGAAATCAAATGAATTTTATTTATAAGTTTCAATGAAGACCATGTATAAATTTTATGTGAAAATAATAAAATAAATAATACAAAAGCTGACCTGTGATTTTTGGTGTTTCGATTGTTGTTTTTTACTTCTTTTCGTCTCTTTTTGCTGCTCGTTATAAAAATTGTGATGAATGGTTGGTTGCAGTTTGCAGAGTTGATGTGGTGGTGTCGCCGCCGTTTTTTCTGGATGAATGGAGAAGCACTTTTTGCTTGTTTTTTTTCTTTCTTATATTATATGAGAGAAATAGCACGCGCGAGTTATTTGATATTGTTTTAAAAGAGCTATAGAAGAAACATCTTTTTTATTTTGATTTCATTTATTGGAGTGCACAATTGATGCACAATTATGTATTAAACTAACGAAACAACAGTTTTCATGTCACAATGGAAATTATAATCAAATAAAATAATGTACTTTGTGCAGAAAGATTAGTAATGCCCGCATTCTTCCTTTTTAAAAAATTTTGACGTTTTGTTTTGACGTTGTAGAGTATTTTTTTTTTTTTTTTTTGAAAAATTTGTCATCGCAAGAATTTTTATTGAACAGGGATGGTTAATTTGGTAGTGACATCTAGTTGTCGAAAGAGATGTTGGGCGGGTACAGTTCGGATTGAAAATATTTTAAAAGTGGATTTGTGTAATACTACGTTTCCACCGAAAGGTAATCTCGTTGAGATTTCGTAAATCCTATATAGTGTTTTCACCGCATAAAAAGATTATAAAGTAGATTAACTTTGACAGTTTCTTTCATACTGCAAATTCTGTTTCATGTTTTCTTATAAAATGGAAGTGAGATAGATAGTTAAACGATGAAAAAAATAATAGATTCTCGAAAATGTTCTCTCGATTCTCGAATAATAGGGGTATTCCCGATCCGATGCAAACTGGTCTTGCATCATTGCAAAAGTGCAAAGTTTTTTTTTACAATGGGGTTAGGGTATAGCAATTTAACACTTTTGCATTTTTGCAATGATGCAAGACCAGTTGATTCGGATCGGGAATACCCCTAATGTACTCAGTGCAAGAGAGGAATAGGTTTGTTCGATCTGTTCAACTATTGGCCCTATGAAGATTTAACAAGATTAATTTCTAATCTACTAGATTTGAGGATTAAATTTCTATGGTAAATCTTTGAGATTTGAAGAGGATGGCCAGTTGTACAATCGTGGTTCAGCCTCGGGTCAAGGATTTTAATTCACCGATTTCGGCGGATTAACTAACGTTCAACGCTGGTTCAAGTATGTAATTGGTTATTATAATATAACACACTTGAACAGTAATCCACTGTTGAAACTCAATTAACCCGCCGAAATCGATGGATACAAATTGCTGAACTACATCTCTGTTCGCCATTTGTTTTTTTTTTATTTGTAATTTGTTGTTGTCTTTTTTCTTTGTAATGGGTGTGTTTTTTTTGCAACTTCGGGGGCAATTGGTTGAAAAAACGACAACGGGGATTAGCCATCACAGAAAAGAACATGGAGTTTTCGTACAAACTATCGATAACATGTATTTAAGATCATGCCGGTAACACAGTTTTTCTGTGCGCTTAAGTTAAGCCCCGAGAATTCTGTGGGATTAGCTAAGCCCGCAGGGGATTAGTAGCACCGACGTCGTTTTTTTCATCCAATTCCCCCGGGCTTGCAAAAAAACACGCCTAATATTACTGACGCCATTTGCAAATAAAGAGGTGTGTTCAAAATGAATTTGGAAATCCGAATTCAAAACATAGTTGGATCGTATTGTTCTTGCTGTATTTTCGTAAGCAAAAATCCAATCATGTTCAGCTCTGGGGAAAAATTTAAATACAACAGTACTATTCTAGATTATGTTAAAAAATCCATTTCTTCCAAGTTCAATATAAATCAACCAAGTCTTTTTCAAAATTGAGTTTCTAAAAAATAAATTGAAATTTTTTTTTAAAAAATCTAAATAAACATATTTTTTAAAATTTTGGTAGGTATACTACAACAAAAATTTTCAAAAAATTCTACATACAAACATTTATCAATATCAGTTGAACCGCGGTTTTCAAAAAAAGCGATATAAAATCAACAAAATTGTTCTATTGGATGTGTCATTAATAACCATTTTTTCGAAAAAGAATTTCACCAAAAAGAAACTTATACCTACTAAAATCAACAGATTTTTTTTTAGAAAATTCTGTGGAGACATTTAAAAAAAAAAATAAGATGTTATGTAATTCAAAAATGATAAAAAATAGCGCATAGGTAGATACCGTTAATTTTTAATCGAAAAAGGAATGAGCAAAAAACGCTAGCTACCAAGTTTCATGAAAATCCACTTATCTGTCTGCAGTCGAACAGTCAGACGGACAAAATTTTCTTCTATTTCTCCTCTTTGAAATCACATAAAAATAATCGGATATAGGTACCTAAATTTTAAGCAAATTAGTTTACCCATTGGGGATTTATAATAGACCCACGGATGGTATGAATAAACTTCTGCATTACCCAACTGTTATGTTTGCTAAAATGAAGTTTTATGTACTGAAAACTTAAGGTTATTCATGCAACGTCAAAAACCATCGTTTATGAGTTTACGATGTCATAAACGAACTGTCAAAATTTGTATGGGAAATCTTTACAAACAAATCGTTAACTTTCCGACAAGAATTTGTGTCGTTAACATCGTAAAAGAAAATGGTAAACGTGGTAAGCCTATTTTTTTTCTTTGATCAAGGATTATTACAACTGGTAAATCATTGAATGTGCATGGTAATCAATTTTTTTTCAAGGAATCCATAATTTAAGTTGTTAATCATGGAAGTCGCTAATCAGCCGATTTTGGTTGATTAGTGCAATTTAGTTAGAAGCTGTGAAAGTCATCGCTCAGACTTAACCCACTGTGGACAAACTGGCCTTAAACTGTTGTAATGTACCTAATTGCTCGCTTCCGCAATGCGGCAGCAAACAAATGGGAGGCGTTTGAGGCGAGGATCGCATCCCACGACCAAGCTTACGATTAAAAAAGCACATTATAAAAAGAAAGAAAATTGCCATTTTTGTTAGAAGAAAAATATGTATTTAACTCTTCTTTAAACTTCTTTGACAATCGATTTTTTTTTGTAACCATAATAAAGATCTACACTGAATTGGATCCTTATAATGTAAGCCTCCGTTTTGCAATAAATCAAATGAATTTTACTACCTATTACATATAAGACGCCATTTTGGTTTTTAATGACCGTCAAATCGTAAAAATCGTAAGTATTTTTGGCCATTGTGCATACTTGAACTTACTCGAATTAGCAGTACAAATACTGTAAATAAAATTAAGTATTTTATATTGTTATAAACGCAACAATGGAATAATTTTTTTTTCTAGAAACAAAAATCATATTTAATACGCAGAAAAACTTAAAAACTTATTTAGTAAATTGAAATCACTATTATTATAAACAAAAACTTTAAATTATTATAAAATAGCCAAATCCTGTCTAGAATCGTCGCTGGTATAACGGTTCTTCATGATGCTGTTGTTGTTGATTTTGGTGTTGGTGTTCGTATTGTTGTTGTTGGTATTGTTGTTGTTGGTATTGTTGTTGGTGTTGTTGTTGGTGTTGTTGTTGGTGTTGTTGTTGGTGTTGTTGTTGGTGTTGTTGTTGGTGTTGTTGTTGGTGTTGTTGTTGATGTTGTTGCTCGTGATGATATTGTTGCTCATTCTGTTGTTGATGTGGTTGTTCTTCGTGGTGATATTGCTGCTCATGATGCTGTTCCTGTTGATGATGATATTTATTTTGATCATCGTGTGGTGGATGGGAACGAATGTATTCCAAAGCACGCTGAATGGCCTCTGGAATCGGGGGAGGAGTAGGTAAATGAGCACCTTTAGGCTGGAAGCCATTCTCATCGGCAGTGTAGGTCAACTGAATTAGTTCTCCATCTGGGTTATAGTACTGTGATGTCCCACTGGCATAGTAACCTCCGATTCCAGATTCTTGGGCAGATATTCCATTTGAAGTGTCAAACTGATAACTGTAACTGCCATCGGGATTAATTTGACTGTCATAACTGTTAACCTGAGCAGCAGCGTCAATGGGATTGGCAGTAGAATAACTACTAGCAAGAACTGCGGTAACCATGAACTGTATAATAAAAGATAGTAATCAAAATTTGAATAAGTTTTTTTTTTTTTATGATTCATATAAGATTCCTGGGATGATCCATTTTATTATCTCTGCCGCACCCTATTTTTTTTTTTTTGGTAAATTCTTTTAAAATTTTATGACTTAATCCTTGAGCTCATTAAAGTGAGATATTCCAGAAGAGTACAAAAAAAACTTACTATTTTGAACATTCTGACGGAGCTTGGAGACTTGGACTGGTTGATGATCAAACTTGAGTTGTTGTTCCTTGAGAGCTTAGAGAAGTTTTAATGATTTTAATCCGAATGTTGCGGATTTTATACTCAAGATTGGTAAAATTTAAAATTCGCATTGTGCCAGACATCAGACCGACCCAGACCCATTTGCCATTTCATTTTTTCGTACAAAAGATGCTTTTGCAAAAACGTTATACATTATGGCATTATGGCAGCATGTCTGTGTATAGGTATACAATTTGTACATATACTTTTTCATTTTTTAAATGTCTCACATATTACCACTGTATCATCGCGTTGTGAAGATTTTTATTTAAGGTGACGATGACGACGACGATTGGGCATTTTTGATGGTCACACAAAAGACAAAACAAAAATGAAAGAAACCCATTCAAAAATTTATCCGTAGCAGGGTTCATTATCTTTCGCCGACTATAGCAATTAAACTTTTTAAATATTGTCATTTATCTTTGCTTTGTTGCTTCTTTTTTTTTGCATTAGCCGACTTGTCGATGACTTCGATATGGTTTATCTTACCGTATCTGAGAATTAAATTTGGTTGTTGTTTTGATTAGGTGTAACAAAAAAGTTATGAAAGAGAATTAAATTGCATTCCTATAATAAACAACAAAATTTATAAAGAATTTAGAAAACAAAATATAAATACAGGGTGTCCCAAAAGTCAAAAGCTCAAACTTAAACTTGTGAAAGGCTAGGTCATGTGCTCTGTGATGAACTTCATATCTTTTTAATAGAAAACACTTAGGTACATAGGTAACAATACAGTTTTATTAAATCGTTTTATCATAATCGAAATGTTTTACGTGATAGGGAAGCTAACCAAAGGCCGCAAGGCCCTTGTTTCACCTTAGGACAGAAGGCCAGATAATCCAATGAAAGTAAATAAAGCGTTTTTCCATCACCATATCTTTTTTCAGTTTTCAGCACCTTGACTAATATTGTAAATCTTTTATTGGCCTCAGCTCTAAGTTTGTCAAAGTAGCTCACATAAGGTCTCTATCTGTTTTCCAGGCTGTTGAAGGTGTCTTTGATTCACTCTATTGAATTTATTCCTCGCGCCGTACACCATTCTTCTGCTGGACTCGTCCAAAACTTCAGCCCACTCATTCGGCTAGTTATTTCCGACAGAGTATTTAAACCATTTTTAGATTGAGGGTTTTCACTACGCTATGACGATGATTTTCTGGGTAAGAACGGTGATAATTCACCGATTTCAACCATAAAACCATCTCAAGGCATAGTGAAAAGTGACAATCTAAACAGGGTCTTAGGTATAGTAGGTGCGTGTTTTTTTTTAATCCCGGAGGGAACTGGTTGAAAAAAAAAAACGATATTGGGGATTAGCGACGACATTACAGAAAAAAATGGAGTTTCCATACAAACTATCGATAGCAAGTATGTATGTAATACAGTTTTTCTCCGTTCTTAAGTTAAGCCCCGAAAATTATCTGGGTTTAGCTAGGCCCATTGGGGATAAGTAGTTGTTGCACTAAACATGCCCCGAATCGTTTTTTTCATCCAATTTCCAAAAAAACACGCCTATTATTGCTATTTTAGTCTTATGTTCACCACTTGGCCCTTAAAACTTTCGCATGTCTAGTACAGATTACAAATAAAAATTACAAATAAAAAAATGTAAATAAATGTTTGAAACGCACGAAAGATTCATATCTTTTTAATTTTCAGTAACTTTGGTTCAGATGAACGCGACCTGTACTCGGTTGACATCGCTGATTGCGGTTGCAGATATAGTTATAAAATAAAAACAATTGGTGTTACTGCTTTTAGAAGACTGCAATTTTTAATGGAAAGGACCATCTCTCTACAGTCTTTACTCTACAATTTTTCAACCTTCGCAATTTTTTCTACCCCGGCCACCACAAACGTCCCTCTCCAAAACCTGGGGTAATTACTTTATAAAAATACATTACATTTTTGTTTTCTTTAGTATAGTGTGTTTAGGTTTAATCTGAATTTTGTTTACTAAAAATTTAAAGCACTCTAAATATGGACATGAAAAACCCAAAAAAAAAACTGTAGTATTAAGTGTATACAAATGCTTGATAACGGCAAATTTCTCAGAATAAATTTTATTTCTGTAAATACAATTTCCGCCCACATTTTTTTTAACTTAATTTCAAACTTATTATTATAGTAATTTTTTTTTTAATTTCAACTGTCCTTGGAGGTATAACCTACATATACCGTTCATTTTTAGATTAATCATAATTATGTTGCTTGTGCGGGCATAATGAATACTGAATAGGTAATTGTTCGAATGTTCCGTGCAATGGTTTCGATATGAAATGGGCACCTTATCAACAAGAGAGTTTATATGAACAAAATTTCAACATTCCAAGGACATTAATAAGATAAAAACGAAAATATATAAAAAGTGGGCGTGGCATTAGGCAAATTTGCATTCGTATACAATAAAGGGTTAAAATAGGTATAAATGCGAATGAGACACGAACAAAATATGTACCTAATCAATAATTTTGAGTTTTTTTTTGTCATTTCTTGTGAGAATTATCATTTATTACCTGTTCCATACTTTTTTGTTTAAATTTTGAATGTTCTAAAAAAACGGTAGAAGGATTAGGTTAGGTTTATTTTATTGCTATACCGTAAAATCATTCTTGTTCATATAAATCTAAGTTGAGTGACTATTCCAGTGTCATACGTTCTGTAACTCTTGTTGGTCGAGAAACGCGGAAAAATGGAACAAAACACATTAGAATGATGAATTTTTAAATAGAATATTTTCATTACTATAAGATGCTGAAATTGATAACATCAAGAGGAAGACTTTAAAAACCATAAGGTGAATGTTCAGAATGTACTAAAATGGGAAACTATTGGAGACTACAACAAACAATTTTTCTACTGAAAATCTTTCTACAATTTAAGGATCCCCCACACCAACGCGAATTTTTCGTGGCGACGACTAAAACAATAATAACAACACATCGTCGCCGCGACTGATTCGCGTTGGTGTGGAGGATCCTTTAAAGTCTTTCAAGGCCGAACAAAAAAATTGCCTAGTTACCTCCAGGCTTGTATTTCTATTACCCGCTAACTGATGGAAAGACAAATATCTTAACAAACATACTTTCACAACTATTATAGTAAAGATTAGCAAGTAGGATTTCTTTCCAAAGCAATTTTAAGTTAAAAGTGAAAGAAACTGACTGCTAAATGTTTTGACAATTCCCACACTTCTTCAGTAAATAATTAATACTCTAAGCACTCGTTGTTCATTATACAATATCCATTCATATATATGATGCGCCCAAATTGCGGATTGTTAGGTACTATTCATACCAGTGGCGGATCCACAGGGGGGGTTTTCGGGTCCGGACCCCCCCCATGAGCATTGAAACCAAACATTTTTGTATTAATTTATTTATTTATTAAATATTTACTTCTCTTCGACCTAAATTTTGTGTTAATTACAGAAAGCCCATCTTTTTTTAAAATTTCGACTTAAAATTTCTTCAAGTGTAATGAATACCTACCTCAAAAACTTCAAATGCATCTTAGTGGAAAAAGGAGTATACCTACTTACATTAGATTGCGTAGCAGTTTTATACGGTTTTCACACCGAACCAAAATCTCGGATTTCGGCACAAGATTTCCAAATCTCGTTGAATCGTTCACACCACACATAATCTAGATTTTTTTGAAATTTCAATCAAATTTCAGTGTTGATAGAAACTTAAAAAAAGAAGATTTCGCAGTAATCTACTAGATTACGAAATCTGAAAATGTATGGGAAATCTTGTTGATTTTGATGAGATTTGGTGATTTTTGATCGAAATCTCGATTTTGGTTAGGTGTGTAAAGGCTATAAGGCCTATATGATGGAAACTTAGTTCAAGGGCTTACGGTATGTTAAATTTAGAAGACTTAGGCAATTTATCATATCTACCTCTCCAAAGCAACATATTAAAATACTATTCAATATTATAAGGGCAAAAAGAAGTTAGCACTACCATTTTCGATTTTGAAAAAGAAACTGTGCTGCATTGTGCTCAACTTGTGCTGCGATGTGCCGTAAATATTTTTGAAAATTTTGAGGATGAAATTTTTCCAAAATAAAATTTTTCTAAAAACTTAAAGTTGTGCTGAAAAAAATGATATAGCCGAAGAGATACAAAAATCGCATTTTTCCGACTTTCACGACCGAACGCAAATGATGCGAAGGAACTTAGCGTGAAATTAGCACCGTCATTTTCGATTTAAAAAAAAAAAAAGTTTTGCTGTATTGTGCTCAATTTGTGCTGCGATGTGCCGTAATGTATTTTTTAAATTCGCAAATTTGCAAATTTTAATGATAAATTTTAAATTCGCAAATTTGCAATTTTTTTTTCAAAATCACGATTAAAAAAAAATTATACTTGTGCTGTTTTTGCTTGTTTGTATTTTTTTTTGAAAATCAAAAATGGCGGTACTAACTACACGCTCATAAATAATGTAACACAAACCCCACGCAAGTTTTATTTTTCTTTAAGTTTTCTATTTGTAATTGGACCCCCCCCCCCTGTTTTTGCTTGTTTGTATTTTTTTTTGAAAATCAAAAATGGCGGTACTAACTACACGCTCATAAATAATGTAGCACAAAGCCCACGCAAGTTTTATTTTTCTTTAAATTTTTCCTTTGTAATTGGACCCCCCCCCCAGACCAAATCCTGGATCCGCCACTGATTCATACAGTTTCTGCTTAGAGCATATATTATATGGAGAGCTTGTTCCTATACCTAATGCATTGTAGTGCCTGAAGCCTTGATAGGTAGGAGGCTGTTTTCACTTTCCGTTAATAATTGTAATTCAACGGTCAGTCATAATTTTCGTATATTTTCTCTTGAAACTTGTTATAATTTTGTTTAAAGAAATTTGTGTCATGGCCCTCTGCCCATGGACAAACTGAATATTACATCTTAATAAATGATCGGCTGCCGACTGTCAAAAACTCCTTATGAAAGCTTCAATTTGAAATGGAACGAGCACTCCATGTAATATATCCTCTAACGCCCATATTATTCACTCGATACATCCATGATTAAAATATAAATACGGATGATTTAAGTTTTGATCCGGATGTATCGAGTGAATAATATGGCGGTAAGAGTTTTTGTTCACTTTTAGTTTCGCTGCTGAAAAAGTCCATACAATTATAGTACTTTTTCAATACATTCGATTTTGGCGTAGGTACGTTTTTTAGTATATACATTTGGTAATTGTGAATACGGCAAAAGTGACAATATATTACTCCTACCGCCAGATTAGGGCAATTTTCTTACAACAAAATAAGTTTTCAGAAATTTAAAAACCATAAACATAAATTTCTTTCCAAATCCAAAAGAAATGGAATTTTTAATTTTCCCTAACGTAGCTATTAACTTTGTGTTATTACGTTATCTTGTTTAACTTTAAAAAAAAAGAAGATTTTAACCCCTCAAACATTTCCCGAAGTTTCAACTAACCTTAAAAAGAAGTACCGATTAAAAAATAAAGCCTGTCGTTTTCACCCCAATTCACCCTATATATCAAATATCAAAATTTTGAAAAAACTAAAGATTTTGGCTCTAAATTATCTTCCAAGTCCATCCTAAAACAAAAAAGGAATTATTAAATTTTTTATCATTTTTCGCCCTAGAAATAACTTAATTTTAAATTCAATTCCTTTGTCTCAGTATTTTAACAGCAGAAATTTGGGAAATTATGTTGAAGAATATTTTTGAATATACCTAAGCTGAGATCTCGGTGTGATGCTTTGTGTTTTAAAAAAATAAAAAAAGCGCGTATTCGCTTACACGTTGCGTTAAAATGTCAAAATATTTTAAGAACACTCGGAAATTTTGTAATAAAACAAACATTTAAATTTTTATAAACACAAAGATTATATTTCATTCTATCTTATTAATATTTTGGTCCGTTTACTCTTCGCCTTCCCTGTTGAACGTGAAATTGATCACTGTTTAACAGTTTCAGTTTAAAGGATATTCTGATGTGCCACTAAATTCAAAAAATATTCTTGTTAAAAATAATTTTGTTAACTCTCCAATGTTGTTTCGGAACACCCTATAAAACATACTGAAATAATCATGAACTTTATTTCTTAGAAGATCCGAAATATTTGGGACTGAATATAAAATTCTGATGATAATTCTTTTGTCTGAAAATTTTTAATTCAGTCATCGATTATGAAACACACTGTAGCTGTGAGATCGACGAACGTTATGCTTATTGGAGACCTGAACGCGAGAATCGGGCTAGAGGCAGGAGTAATGAACGTTATTAACGGTTTTTATAGGCAATAAAAGGATACTGTTTGTAATGCAAGAGGAAAGAAACTCCTAGAGCTTTGCGATTCTTTTGGACTTAGAATTCAGAATGGAACGAGTGCGAGCGACACCTCGGGTAATTTCACATTTATTGGAGGCCAAGGATCATCGTTGATTGATTATGCAATCCTAGGTGAAGACTGGGAGTCACTGGTGACGGATCTAGAAGTTAAAGAATTTCCGTATTCGGATCACCTTCCCATTGTTGTAACATTCCAACGGCGGCGCTTGCAACCAAATGATGATGAAATTATTAGCCCGCAATCACTGCCCAGACTTAACTGGAAGATATCGCAAGCCTCAGCATACAGACAACAACTGGATGGTAGACTACAAGCACATCAAAGACCAGACTTTCAAATGTTAGAGCAAACCATAAAGGAATCTTACCCCCAACAGCAGCCTCGCGGAAAAGGACGGAATTCAGGAAATGAGCCTTGGTTTGATCAAGAATGCCGAAAAGCTAGGAAGATTTCCTTTGCATGGTTGAAAAATTTTCGGAGTTCCTCCCAAAGCTCATTTAGGATTAACTACTTAGAGGCCAATAGGAAATTTAAAGAGCTTTGCAAAGCCAAAAAGTTGAAATATGAAGAAAAACAAGCATGCAGATTGCTGTCTTGTAAAAACGCTAGGGACTTTTGGAAACTGGCTTGGGAATTAAATGGAAAACAACCAGTAATACACAAAAAACTGTGTGCAAATTCACTTTTCCTTCACTTCAAAGATCTACTAAATCCCGAAACAACAGTAGCAAACTGGCATTATGCAGTTCCTCGATTTAAGAACGAAATTTTAGACCCAGAATTTAGTATGAATGAACTTGAACAAACTTTATGGACACTTAAAGATGGGAAAGCGGCAGGTTCAAATGGTATTCCAGTAGAGTTCTACAAATACGGAAGCGTCACACTGAAAGAACATCTGGTAACATTATTTAATAATGTTTTTGAGGGGAATCTTCCGGTAGATGAATTCAGGAATGCTGTAATATTCCCGATACACAAAAAAGGATCCTTGTTGGATGCAGCGAACTATCGAGGAATCTCTTTTCTAAATGCAACATATAAGATCTTCACAACAATGTTACAGAAACGACTTACAAGATGGATTACAACGCAAAATGTGCTAAACGAGTGTCAAGCTGGTTTTAGATCTGGATACTCTACAATCGACAATATCTTTGTCCTCAGGAGCCTTGCTGAAAGCTTTTGCATGCAGGGTAAAAAATTGTATGTATTTTTCATTGATTTCAAAGCAGCTTTTGACACGATCAACAGAGGTGCCTTATTTTACAAATTGTACAATCTGGGATTTTCGTTGAAGTTCGGCTTAATACTCGAAGAGTTGTACAGAGGAACACGGGCTGCAGTTTGGAATGGAGCGGAAATTTCGGATTGGTTTGCAACTTCGTCAGGAGTGAGGCAGGGATGCACACTGAGTCCTACCCTCTTTTCGCTCTTCATAAATGATCTAATTGATTTCCTTCCTGGAGGAGTTGACTTTGCGGGAGAGCGTATTAAAGCATTGATGTTCGCGGATGATATAGTCTTATTTGCTTACTCCCCTGAAACACTCCAACTTATGATAAACAAGATTTACAATTACTGTTGTTTATGGAATTTGGTTGTCAACACTCAAAAATCCAAGGTGATGATTTTTAAAAGAGGAGGTGGACGAAACGCATCGAATGAAAAGTGGGTGTTTAACGGAGAAGACATTGAATGCGTCAAGGAGTACAAATACCTAGGCGTCATCTTTTCGAGCAACTTAAACATGGAAAAGCATCTAGTAGAAAAACTGCAAAAAGCAAAAACAGCTATAAATATAGCATGGAAAAGAGTTTTTATGAACGTCAACATAGCACATAGTATAAAATATAAAGTATTTGAAGCTGCAGCGGAGAGTATTCTTTTATACGGTGCCCAAGTTTGGGGATGTAAAAAGTTTCTCACAGTGGAGAAACTACTAACTCACTACGTGAAAAGAGTATTTCGTCTGCCATTGAACACACCAAACTATGTTATTATGCTAGAGACAGGACTTTCACCGCTATTCGTCAAAACCCTTAAACTGCAAGCGGACTATTTACTGAATGTTTTCAAGATGCCTGATTCCCGACTGGTCAAGAGAGTAGCTCTTAAAGCAGTACAAAATCAAAATAGCTGGTACAGGGAGTGGAATTGCCTCGCCGAAGGATGTAACGTGGATTTCAATTTAAACGTTGGAAGCATATCAAGTGGAAGCATATCAAGTTGCAAGGATATGCAAAGATTTCTGATTTATCAAACAATAATCCACTTAAATTAATTCAAAAATTTTTAAAATTAACTTCTTTTTTAAATCCACATAAATAATTATAAAAGCTTATTACAATATTTGTATAATTTATGTTAATTGTCAATCTGGCAGACGGCAAATGCCATGTCATAATGATTTTTTGTATATATGTATATATGTACACTGTAGCTGTAGCCTTGGAATTAATAAAAAAAAATACGGCTTTAGTGATATATTTATTCGATCAAAATTTATGATTTTTAAATCGAAGAAGGTAATTTTGAACCATAGAAAACCATAAGAACAAACTCTTCAACTCAATCAGATAAACAATGCGCGAACGCATAAAATTAAGACAAACCCACAAACATACGTTTTTACATACATACATTTATGTAGTTAGGTATACCCCTTATAAGAAAGATAAATTAAAGCAATAAAAATAGTAGCCAGTAGGTATACAATTTTATTTGAAGACGACCCCTCACTAATGTATGTAGATATGTGTGTTAAACATAAAATAACATCAATCATGTGATCTTGAAAATTTAATAATATTTATATCTTATCTTAAACATGGTATATTAATTCACAAATTGCACTTCCTTTTTTAAAATAAAACAATATCATATTTCTTTTACCATTACCTGTATTAAATATTCCAAACTGTCAAATTATAATTAAACTAATTCCATAAAAATAAAGAAAAATTAAAAATTAACAATAGTCAGTAATCGGGATTAAATTGAATTCCGGTGATTTATTTATGATAAAAAATGACACACGAGCACCATGGCATACAAGATACAGTTGTTTATTTTCAAGTATAGATCTAAGATCTCATGAATAAAATTAAACAAATGAATGTTATGAATGTACGAATATTGTTGAATATCTAAATTTAAATTTGCATTTTGTAAAATTGATTTGGTATTCGGTAATGTATTCAAAATAAAATAAATTATAATAAAAAACAAGAATCCAGTAAATTAAATGTGCCTACTTTCTTCCCAATCACCTGTTAGATAAGTTGCAAGATCAAATAAAAATGCTCTAATTGCATATTTAGTGATACCTTTACAAATTTTTAAAATATAAATTAATGTTGAAATTGAAACTTGAAAGTTGTCTTCTATTTAATTTATTTATATTCTGTATAGTTTTGCTGAACAAAGCCATATCACTCTCGATAGTTCAAACAATTGTTTTATAACTATTCATTATTATTTTTACTGTTAAATTGCCTTAGGTCAACCTTTTTCCTAATAATTTACCAAATTTGGAAATTACTATCGTGAAAAGTTATGATAGCTTTGAAATTATATTTGATTGAATAAATTAATTGGGTTTAAGCATGACCTACAGATCTATTGTGCTATGCTCCTATTATATTTAATGATATACCCGAATATAAAGAGATGCTATTAATAATAAATAATTGATCGATATTTCGATGATGATTTCGCCGAAATAATTCGATTATCTTTTTTTCTCTCATTTTTCAATTTAAATTTAAACGGAAAGCAAAAGAAAAGGAAGGATAGATTTTTTTGTGAAACGAAATATTTGGAAGAGAAATTTGTTCACTCCTGAAAAAGAGTCGATTCTTTTCGCATTCCTTTCAACGACAGAAAAATTCGATTCTTTGAGAAAAAAAATGTAATTCTAATTGGTTGAAAGGAATTCGACATAACTTTTAACACTGCAATTCTGAAGTTCGCCCATACGTCAATGTGACACAAGCAACAAAAAACCCTTATTGGGGGGAAAACAAACGCTTTTTCAAAGGGTCGACTATAGTGATTTGTCGTTGTATATGTAAGTTTATTTGTTTGTATAGCATTTTTTTCTCCCCAAATAGAACTATCAAATTAGAAAGAGATAGTTTTGGGAAAAGCCCAATTGGATCTATTCTAAATTGGCTATTTACAAGCACAGTACACATATTAAAGGTAATATATTGCGCAGGTTGTCAAAGTTGGAAATGTCAAAAAATTAAAAATGGCTGTTCGAGTGCCCACAGGAACTCAACGCGCATCATTAGAAACAACAACAAAATATTGAAATTAGACAAGGAAAGGGGCACTGAATCCACCATTTTACCACCATAATACCTCGATTTTGACAGATGCGCAGAACTGAACAAAAATGAAAACGCTAATGATATTACCTTTAATATGTGTACTGTGATTTACAAGGAATAAAGAATTGAAAAGTTAGTTATCTTAAAATGTTTATTGAACGTACCCAATGATCATGAAATTGACAGATTACAGGAATGTCATTGAAATATATGAAAACATATTTATGTCGAATTCCTTTCAACAAAAGAATCGAATTTTTTTCTAAAAGAATCGCTTTTTTTTCTGAACAATTCGAATTTTTTCTGTCAAAACAAATCTTGCTAATTTTGCAAAAGATTCAGGAAAGATTTTACACCTATTTGTACACACACTTGAAAGATTTAAAATTTCTAAAATGTCAAATTGAATGCCGCGATGTTTTTGGTTGCAACGAATTATCGGTGAATTTTATAGTAAATATTTGTGCGTTGTTTTTTGCATTTAATAATAATAATAATTTTCAAATTGAATATTTTTGGACATTTTACTTCAAAATTGCTGCTGTCAAGTGAAACACACACAATCACGAAAAAAAAATCGATTCTTTTCATATTCCTTTCGACGACAGAAAAAATTCGATTCTTTTTAGAAAAAAATTCGTTTCTTTTGTTGAAAGGAATTCGACATTAGACAACTGTTGGAATGCGTTTAGAAATAGGGAAATGTCCAACTATTAAGACAGTGGACAAGTGTCCAAGAGTGTTCTAAACAAATCTAATAAATACTTCTGTCAGTTTCCTCTTGTGAAAAGAGACTAATTTTTGTATGAATCAATCGAGCCAGTTATAAGTGTGCATTCAAATAGTTTGATATGTTTGTTCTTAAAGGTTATGTAATAAAATTTCTACTATCGTACAATAGAGCTTTAAGATTCAAAATCGCGGTCACTTAAGGGCATTTTTAAAGTTTTTTTTTTTGTATTTATGATAAGCAAGGTTGGCACGTATTTTTTTTCTTTTGATAAATTGAATCTGGATCTGTATCTGGCTTAAAATCAGTTACAAAGATCAAAGGTATTTATACCTATCCTAAAAGTTAAATCAAAAAGTCGACTAATAAATCATTTTTTCTCTTGTTTTTGTTTTAATATTTTTTTTGCGGTGATTGGGATCGTTTAATTCAATTCTACAAAATCAAAAGGTGTGTGCCTGTGCACAACACAATGTGTCGAGGTAATTCTCTTTCGTGAATAGGTATAAACAATAAATTATTTTGCAAACCAATTAATTTTCTACATGAAGACTTAAATCTGTTCGAATTATGCCGTCCGTCTTCTCGTCGTTTTGCGTCGCGTTGTGTCGGTCGCCTGTAAGTAACGAATTGATGCAGAATATTTTTATAAATACGTTTAAGAAGCTACATAATTCGTTTAGCGATTAAGATCTTTTTTTTATTGTTCATATGAGCAGCAAGTAAATGAATTAAATCCATTTTTTAAGATCGTTATAAACATTATAAACTTCATTAGTCATTTTAGATTTAGAAATATTTCGTCAACCAAGCCTTAACAAATGAATAGACAAATCTTTCCATGTAATTATATTATAGAATTAAAAATTCAAGTTACATTCAAACTGACGATATTCGTTGTACCTGTTCAGTGAACAAGGAACATTTTTCACGATGATCGTAATCGACCGACTACTAGCCAGCTTAACGTTTACAATAAAGAAGGTTTCAGGCTTTTCAGTTTGCAGTTCAACGGATTCAATATAAGTTGAGAAGTAAAAGAGTGGATTTATTGTTCTTCTAAAATATATTTATTTGACTGTTAAAATGTAAATAAATGAAAATCGGAAAATTCTAAAACAATATATACGTTGAAAGTTTCTATAACTAACTTCTTAAGGTGCTTTTGCTGGCTCTGTTGGTGGTGGATGCGATTGAATGTATTCCAATGCCCTAGCAATTTTTTCTGGAATTGGAGGTGAAGTTGGTAAATGCGAGCCCGAAGGTTGGAAACCATTTTCATCGGCAATATAGCTCAATTGTATTTGTTCACCTTCGGGCGATAGATATTGTACGGCTCCTTGTACACTTCCATTTGTAGAACCTGATTCTTGTATATTTATACCATTTGATGTGTCAAATTGATAAGTAAACGATCCATCGGGATTGATTTGATCAGTGTAGTTCTTCACTTCGGCAGTTGCATCACTAGATGCTGGTGCTGCAACTGGTACTGCTGCAGCTGGTGCTTTAGCTGGAGACTGCGGTGCAGCATAAACAATCGACAATAAGGTAGCACAACAAACTATCTGAAAATATTAAACAATTATTACAAAATATATTTTTGCTTTTGTTGTTTTTTTTTTGCGATACAAATTACATTGTTTTTAACACTTTGATACTCACAAATTTAATCATATCTTATATTGAATTTTTGCACAAGCCTCTTAAGTTCTACGAAATAAATTGAATTATGATGGTTTCATATGTGATTTTTTGGTTTTTATACAAATAATCAATTGTTTGAGCTGACAAACTTTTTATTATACTTACTAATTTTTGAAGAAATTAACACCTCAGCTTGAGAGACCTTGACTGGTTAAAATGTTTGACAATTAAATATTTTTCCTACGGAAATCAAATGATCACGTTTAAATATCTGCAATATATACTTGTTTATTATAGAGGGTGTTCAAGTTATCAAAAAACTTAATTTTTAAACAATTTTTAAATTTATAGCAACATTATATTTTCCAATGTTTAGATTCAAGTGAATCTAAAATCTTCACTTTGATAACTTTGCTCGACATTTTGTTTTTTTTTAAGCCCATATTCTACATTCAAATTTGAAATTACTTCGAACTGTTAAATTGAAGGTGTATTGTTATTGTTTTGAAAAGTCAAATTACACTGTATATGAAATTGGACGCAGAACTTAGAAGTAGAAATACGCTGATTACACGAGTCTTTTTGCGAGTTAAAACACACAAATGCATTCACACGGGGAAGGTGTGCAGTTAGACAGGTAAACGCTGCACTATGGCGCCTAAAGGAATTATTAGCTGTTTTTTTTGAAGAAAGTGTTTTAATGAGATTTTAAATCGTTAAAATATGGTAGTAAGCTTAGTAAAAAAAAGAAACAAGTGAAATAAAAGTAAATAAAGTGAATAAATGCAATACTTCATTAAAATAAAAATACAAAGATACATGCGGTGCTATGCGTTAAATCCTGTTAGAACACATATGTATAATAAGCGGTGTAGTTTTTGTTCATTTCACAGGTAATCTCTATCTCATATTCCACATAAAGTATCTAAGTGAAATTAATCTGCCCTCCAGGCGCTCAATGGATTCGAGCGCCTTGTTATCACCAACAATAAGTATAATACGACCCTGGACAAGAATTACTAATTTTGACAGATAGGCCCCTGACATATCACGTTTCAAATTTTTTTTTTCAACTTTTGTATAGCAAAATGCTATGAAATATCAATTTTGAAGTATTCTACGATAATGTATGTATTTACCTACAAAACATCATTTCACATTAATTTATGTGGAATGTGAGACACAATCAGCCCGTGAAATAAATAAAATGTAAACTCCATATTATAGGTGTTTTTAAACGATTTTACACAACACCTCATGTTGTTTCATGTTAGTTTTAATAAAATATTGCAAGTTTTTACCTTCCTCACTTTTATTTCACTTTTTCATTTTATTATATTTCACTATTTTAACGTTTGAAAATCATAAAACACTTTTCTTTAGATCGGCAAAATGACAGATAGGTCCTTTTTTTTATTTGGTGCATCACCAACATAATATAGGTACTATATGTGATATTCACCTCTTCCTTATCTTCTTATTCTACGACGTAGAAGCGAAAATCTGATAAAAAAAAATTTGCAAGGAAAATCTAATAATTGCCTGATTAGTGTGTGGTTTATTATGAATTATTTGATGAATTGTTAATTCTTATATTCGTAAATGTTCTTAAGTTTTTTTCTTAAAGCCTAGTACGCTACTGATGCGAAACGAAAATTTCCTGTGATCTCCAAACAGACAACGAAACGTTTGCGGAAACACAACGGAAAATATCCTTGGAGACTTTTACTAATTCCAAAAACAAAATCAAACATAAACGCAAAAAATCATAGAAACCCCATGATGTAAGAAAATGAGAAACAAAGAAAAAACACAAATAAAACTCGAATGTTATTTTTCCGCACACAATAAATAGTCTGTATAAATAATTCAGTGCGAAAAAGGAGCGGAGACTTCTCCAAATAATCTGCTATAATTATAAATTTCGCTCTTCGAACAGCGTACTGCAAAACGAAAAGCAGAACGAAATTTTCCGTTTATGATTTCGTTGTGTCATTTTTGTATGGGATTTTTCGTTTCGCATCAGCAGCGTACTAGGCTTGAGTAATAACAAAAATTAACTTAAAAGAACAAAAATACAAGGTGTGTTTTATTCATTGCTGCATAGCCAGCGCAGCACAAGTCTGAATAAAACGATTACCTACTCACTAATATACGTTCATTTCAATAGTTCAAAGTTCTATCGCCAGCACAGCGATCTTTTTTTTTAATGACTTCTTTTTCGCCAGCAATCAAATTGTTTTTGTTTACCAAGGAAAATTTTGCGGCGCTGGCTATGCAGCAATGAATAAAACACACCTACAATTACATTTTGCACCAAGAAATACAAAACTAACCGCAACTGCACAATTTTATGAGCATAAACAAAGTGGATGGAATTCGTTCAAAAAATAGAATGAACGGAAATGCAAAACATTAATTTTCATTTTCAAAATTCCAATTCACAATCAGCATTTCAAATAAATTGTAGAACACTCGAATTTATTTTCAATTCACAATAAGTGGAATCGTGAATATGGGCGTTTGTATGTGCTTTGTGAATTATTTGTGAAATCGGTGCAGTAGTTGCAGTTAGTTTTATTTCTATTTTTGGTGTGAAATTCATACATTTGTTTTTGCTATGTCAGGCAGAGGTAATATATGTATGTATACGATTTTGTCTCCTGTAAATTGTTCTAAACAGTTCCGCATCCACATTCATCACTTTAAAAATGGCAGTTCAAAGTGTGTAATTGCAAAATTTTCGCATACGAATGCGTTAATGTTCCCCCACACCAACGCGAACTTTCGGTGGCGACGACGAAAACAACAATAGGCGTTTTTCTTTTTTAGCCCCGAGTGGGCTCTGAGCGAATAGAGCTCACTCCGAACAGAGCGTGACCTGAGCGCACCGATCTATTTAAGAAACTCAATTGAGCATTGAACTCTCATTATGCTTAGTAATCTGTCAAATTACATGAAAATTGTATGAAGTTAGCCGCGCTCAGCTCTGTGCTCGATGTGCTCGGTCATTTTTTTCCGAGCTCATCGACCGATCCCCGGTCGAGCTCTGAACTAAAAAAGAAATGCAAGTTGAGAGCTCGGAGCGCTCCGAGTTAAAAAGTAACATAGTTTTCTTTTTGACAGCTCAGTGCCACGCTCGGGGCTAAAAAAGAAAAACGCCTAATAACAACACGTGGTTGTCAATGAAAACAACACGTTGTTATTATTGTTTTCATCGTCGCCACCGAAAATTCGCGTTGGTGTGGGGAAACCTATACGTATATAAAATGTAATTTTATTTTGAATGAAATTGAAAATAAATTTGAATTTGATTTCGATCCTTCTGGGTGTTTTATTGACCGGAAAGAAAAATAGTTATTTGTTAAAAAAAAGTGAGTTGGTCTTGGCAACTAAAATTAATAGAACTCAAGATATAAGCATATTATGCATCAACATAATATGATGGGCTCTTTTTTTTCGATATTTTGCTTTGTTTTTAAATATCCAAAAAATGGCGATGTAGTTCGCCAAATCAAATTGTAAAAATTGATTATTTTAAAGAAAATGTTTATATCGGAAGTAAAAAATAAAACAAAATGATTCTTATTTGAATGCGGTAAACAAATGTTCAGTCTAATTTGGATTTCTTATGCATATAACTATTGGTCGTAAATTAATTAATTGTCTCTCTTGTACTAGATTAATACTTTTAGCAATTAGTTTCAAACTTAACAACTTTACAAAAAAATTGTAAATAACGATAACTATATTGCTATAATTATTGATTGTTTCTTAATCTAAATTCCCTGTCGGCTTGTTCTTCAGGTGTTGGATGGGCCAGATTGAATTCAATAGATTTAAGGATTTCCTGTGGAATTGGTGGTGGTGTTGGTAAATGAGCACCCTGCGGATGGAAACCATTCTCATCAGCTGTATAAGCCAAACTGATTTCTATGCCTTCTGGTGAAATGTGACGGAAACCTCCAGTAGCATATTGTCCACCAACTCCCGACTCCTGTACAGCTACACCGTTGCTAAGTTCATATTCATGTCCATAAGTTCCATCGGGATTGACTTGATTTGCTTCACGGGTAACGTAAGGTTCTTCTCCATTGAATTGGGGCAAAGCCAGACAGACTCCCAATAGTGCAGCGATAATCACCTATAAAATCAATAAAATCAAAAAGTGTTATCAATATAATCACTAAGGTTATAGTTATATATATTTCCACATACAAACTTAAACATTTTTCCGTTGCTTAGAGAAGATTTATGCTAACGCTGTGAAGTGACAAGTTAAACTGATGCTTTAAACTCGATCAACAAATCTTTTTATATACCAACAGAAAAAATAAAAAACGAACCCATCATTCAATGCATCATTTCAACACTTTCAATTTTGCATAAATTTACAATGAAAGTTAGACATAAAAAAAATGTTAAACAAAATTCAGACCTACTCCCAAAATAATAACCATCAAACCACTATAATATTCGATTGAATTGGTAATGTTTCGTTTTCGTATGAAATATTGACCAATTGAAGAAAGGTAGAAGGTCAAATATAACAAGTATTTCTTGTATATATAAATCTAAACTATACTAACCGCAAAATTGTATTTCATGTTATACCTAATAACCCCGTCATTACAAGAAGAGTAATCGTTTTAAAACAGAAGACATGAATCTCGAGTGATTGATTGACAAGTTGATTGCTTAAAAATACATAAAATGTGAAGCGCCCCTAACAAATAACAGTCCCAATGTATCAAAAACAAAGATAAGATGAGATATAGCCACTTCTGGGTGAAGAATTTAATATGTGTTGCCATATAAATGTACCTACTAAGTTGACATTTGACATTGAACTTGTATTGAATTTTAACCCAGAAATTGTGAGAAAAAGACTGCATTGAAATGTAGCATACCCATTCGAGTATAGGTAGGTATATAGTAAGTTGTAGTTAGTTATGTATACGACGAAAGATACAAGATGATAATTATGATAAGTAAAACATCATTGTAATAACCGCACCGGATGTCTATATTTAGGTCAGTATTAATTTTGATCTGGTTTAAATATAAAAAGTCACTTTTACCAACAAAAAAAAATTGTCATTGGGATGGCTTTTAATTAATTCAAATGTAACTTTTTAGTTATCTTCTTTGGGTGAAGCTGATGTAAGTTAATGATGCGGGATTTCTATACATATTATCCATTTAACGGAATCTATAAAATTTTATGTTGTTTGCTATTTTACAACACAACTTAAAAGTGTAGAAGAAGAAGATGTGTGGACTTTTTTGAAAAATTATATAAACTGAAGAAATATTGCATATTCACATATTATAGTTCTTTGATATGTTCTGATTTTTTCTAAACTTGGAGTTTATGTTATTCATAAATAATTTAAATCCATTTTGAAACAATAGCCGTGTTTTTTTGCAAGCCCGGGGGGAATTGGATGAAAAAAACGACGTCGGTGCTAAACAATTAACATGTTAAATGCAACAACAACTAATCCCAGGGAATTCTCGGGGTTTAACTTAAGCGTACAGAAAAACTGTGTTACCGGCATGAATTACATACATGTTATCGATAGTTTGTATGAAAACTCCATGTTTTTTACTGTCATGGCGTCGCTAATCCCCGCTGTCGTTTTTTTCAACCAATTCCCCCCGGGCTTGCAAAAAAACACGCCTAACAACCGGCAATCTAAAAATAAACACAATAGAACCTTATTTTAATTTGTTTTTAGCTATATACATTAACGTCTGACGCTGCTCCTAATGCAATTATAGGCGTGTTTTTTTGCAAGCCCGGGGGGAATTGGTTGAAAAAAACGACAGCGGGGATTAGCGACGCCATGACAGTAAAAAACATGGAGTTTTCATACAAACTATCGATAACATGTATGCAATTCATGCCAGTAACACAGTTTTTCGGTGCGCTTAAGTTAAACCCCGAGAATTCTCCGGGATTAGTTGTTGTTGCATTTAACATGTTAATTGTTTAGCACCGACGTCGTTTTTTTCACCCAATTCCCCCCGGGCTTGCAAAAAAACACGGCTTATATTGCAGGGTTAGCGCCCCCTATATCGGTCCCTTTATAGCCGTCAACTTTTAGTTGCTCCAAGTTGCTCGTGGAACCAGCAATACGGAGCAGCATTAACAAATATAATGTATTTTTAATCAATAATCTGATTTTAAATCTTTAATTCATTGTGTACCAATGGTACACAGTGAATCACATCGAAAGGTTAAGTTCATATCATTGTTTCATTACCTCAACATTAATAAAGCTTTAATATTTTAAATTAAAGACTAAACATTGAATTTGTGTTAGTATTTCTATATTCTTTTGAACAGAAACTTTTTTATTAAGTCATTTGATTTAAAGTTGTTCAAAGAGTAAGTTTTTTTTTTGCACTAAATAATTTTTTTTTTACATTCTCAAAACATATCAGTAAGAAATTGAAATAGTGAGTCCTTCCATTTAAAAATACCGAAATGTTCAACAAACACTTTGTAGAGTAGATATTTTGAAAAAAAAACTCTGTTGAGTAAAATAACATAATAGGTACCTACCATATAATATCCAAAACTACGAATTTCTACGAATTTCAATCAAAAGTCTGTCAAAGTTCTTATTAAAAAAAAAAATGTGTAGAAATTCACACAAATGCATAGAGTTTCAAATTAAAGGAACATACCTAATAATTGCAAAGAATGTTTTGTTTTTTATGTCACATATAGAAAATTGTTAATAAATATTTTACTATATATTTTTAACCGGTTTTGAACGGACTATACCGTTATAAATCATAAGTTCCTTTACTTCCTCAAATGCTATATAATTAATCAAAATTGTGTACCATACCTACCTAAGTATCGATTAAAAACGTGTCTTCTGATAATAGTGTTTTTTTTTTTATTGAATTCTGCCTTGTGCTAAAATTGATACGTAATCTCGTTAAACTAATTGGAACTCACATGTTATTCATTGATGACGTTTAAATTATGATTCATCTTTGTGTTTTGTTTCTTTATCTGTAGCAGTTATGTCCGATTATTTTTCAAAATTAAACCACCTTATCACTTAAAATCCATAATCATTTTTATATTTAGGCTATTGGATTTCTGTGAATCGTATATAGGCTTTTTAATAGTAGATAACATAAGCTTAATATATGTAGAAGCCTAAAGAGACTCATTTACCTATCATAAAAACAAAAACCAATCAGTCTAGGTACTTAGGATTGGATTTATTTTATGGATAAATACAAATAAAATCCTTGACTAGATCGCAAGAACTTGCTTTTGTGGTTTTTAAAAAATTGCAAATGTATATGGATGTTTCTCCACTAAATGGAAAATCGCTGTCCCAAGTTAATTTTATGTAATAAAACTTAATATATCACAGTTTTTTGTATCACTAACGACATAGTATTAGGTATCTATTCTTGGCAGGCCACAGCTTTTTTAGTAATTTAATAATCTAATATATGAATAAATAGCCGTGTTTTTACAAGCCCGGGGGGAATTGGATGAAAAAAACGACGTCGGTGCTAAACAATTAACATGTTAAATGCAACAACAACTAATCCCAGAGAATTCTCGGGGTTTAACTTTAGTGTACAGAAAAACTGTGTTACCGGCATGAATTACATACATGTTATCGATAGTTTGTATGAAAACTCCATGTTTTTTACTGTCATGGCATCGCTTATCCCCGCTGTCGTTTTTTTCAACCAATTCCCCCCGGGCTTGCAAAAAAACACAAGTTGGAGTACATCCAAAAATCTTATGCATCGAAAAATAAAATTTTCTAGAATTTTATGTGAATTACAATATATTTCCTAGAAGTTTGTCAATTAGACGATAATGTTATTAGCACTCGAGTTTCAAGGGCTGGACGTCCTAGTGTAAATAATATCACTTACCCAAAATATGGCGACTTTTTCTAAAAACGTTAAAATCCTATTTCCGTTAAATGTAAATTTTTTAGTAAAAACTTGAAACTTATAGTTTTATTGCAATTCGATTACATATTACATAGTTAAGGTTTCCCCACAAAAATAATAATAACAACGTATAGTTTTCATTGACAACCACGTGTTGTTATTATTGTTTTCGTCGTCGCCACGAAAGATTCGCGTTGGTGTGGGGGAACCTTTATACGAAGTTAAATCAAAATCGTTAGATTTTTTTCGAGAAAAAATAAAAAAAAAAACGAAATCGTACTACATGAACTGAACGTAATTTCGAATTTCTTCTTTAGGCAATCACATACATTTATGCTCGGTACCAAATTTAAAGCAGATCCGTCTTTGTATGTTTAGGATGCCTAGAAGCTCCCACAAGTGATCGAGTGATGCTGATTAAAATCAATTTTTTTTTTTTTAAACCCGAAACCAATACTTTGCCCTATAAAGCAAGTTAAAAAACACGGATTGTCGATAATCTTATCAAATATAACCTACATTGGTGTTTTGATTGAATTTAATAAATAAAACAACAGATATTTTAAAATTAACGGTCAGACGAAAACTTTAGTTACCCAGATATTAACGACCTTAAAATAAAAAAAAAATAAAAACCATGTGGAAAATTCCATTAGTGTTTTTTGTAATTTTCAGCACTTTCATTTTTCAAACGCACACAAAAACTATCATTGAAAATGTGACTGTTTCCAGTGATTTTATACAAAATTTGTTTTTTGATGAAATTCGATTAAATTCAAGATTATCAAACATTGATACAGTGAACATAAATAAAAATGCAGAAAAATGTATTCTTCAATTGGGAGAAATAGCAAAATCATTCCCATCCTATCAAGCTATTAAGTGTGAGTTAATATTCAATACCTATGTACTTATTTGAAATTTTAAAGAAAGATTTTATTTAAAAAAAAAATATAGTTGTGGATTCATGGGGAAAGTTTCCCGCAGGCCTCCTTTCTGGTCATACTACCGATCTTGGTAATTATGATCAGTGTGTTCAGACTTCTGTTGTGTTGATCCCATCACATGGCATTACAAATGGAAAATATTGTTTTGCTTCATTCCCTAATTTATTGTCAGCAAAAATGTTTTCGGAAAAGAATACCTCATCAACCGCGGGAGAAGGAGAAGATTTAGTCATCGCCGGAAAGACTTTGCAAACGACTTTAAATGTCAGACTAGGAATATGTATACCGGAAATATGTAGTCCAAAATTTATTACTAAAATTCTACAAAAAGCAATGGGCAATGCTTTGAATGGTCGACTAGCCGGATCGACTATTTCGAACTGTTCAGTAGCCAGGAAACCCGATTTCAGAACTGTTGATATAATTGCTATGTGAGTATTTTTAAGACATGACAATAAACTATGTATATTTGAAATAAAATGGTTGCTATAGAGTTTGGCCGGGTTCATCAGTTATGAAAATTTATTTATTTATTTATTACTTGAGTCATCTGAGAGCTGACCAATCAGAAGCTTGAAAGATTCAGAAATCTGAATTTTGAGATGTAAATTTGCACGCGTTGAACCCAGTTTTTGAGTTAGTTAAGATGCCTGTTTGGTAACTTTTTTTTCAACAAATTTCCCAAAAACTGATTTTTTTTTTCTATGGGTTTTGACAGCAAATTGTGAAAATTTGTGCAAATTCGCAAGAAACCAAACAGACCAAAGATGTTCCAAAGATTCGTTGAGATTTACAATGGATGTCCGGTAGAACGAGGTCATTCACAATAGAACCTATCAATTTTCCATTGAAAATCTCTACGAAACTAGCAATCGTCCTTACGACCGTTGAGACTGTCATTTGAACAGTCGCAAGTTCTTAAGACTAAATGAGATCATTGAAAATGAAAAAAAGGTTTCTTTATGAGATATTTTATTTAATAACGGATTTTAGACAAAACTGTGCGAATTTTTTTTACTGTTGCAGTCACAATCTACATAGGGTCTTTGAAATTAAAAAGTCATATATCCCTCAATATTCTTATTGGTACTTAGTCAGTTTTAACTTTTGATCGATAATATACCTAAACATCTAAACCTACAATTTTTTTTAATATAAATTTTATTTTCCATAGAGTATTCTTTTCATTTATTGGGGTGTTGATGCTTTTGAGTACACTGTATGACTTCGGGACTTCATATTTTAAAAGTAAGATTTTTCAACAACAAAATTTCACAACAAATTAATTTTAATTCCTCCCACTCCATCTACAGAAAACCAAGTTCCACTGCTCTTAGCATTCTCTGTTATAACTAATGGAAGAAAACTGTTTATGATCAATACAACAAAATCGCCAAACTCTATAACTTGTTTGACTGGAATACGAGTTCTTTCGATGTTTTGGGTCTTGCATTGTCATAATTACTTTTTATATGCGAATCTTAACATAATTAACATTTCATATTCACTTACTGTAAGTTGAGTTAGCATTTACTATTCTACTATTTTAGATTCAAATTTAGGAACTACTTATTATTATTTCAGTGGGTTAACAAATTCTGGTCTCTGACAATTCTAATGGGAACTGTTTCAGTGGATTCTTTCTTTTTCCTTAGCGGATTACTTGTTGCATGGCTGGGTCTTAAGGAATTGGATAAAACGTATTAAAATTTGACAAAACAAGTGACATTAATTTTGTTTCAACACTTCACTTTACCTATATATACATGTAGGAAGGGAAAGCTTAATATTGCTTTGATGTATGTCCATCGGTATATTCGACTCACACCGGCCCTAGCTGCTTTAGTTCTATTTTATATCACAATAAACAATTATATTGGAAGTGGACCTTTTAGAAATCCAAGTCAAGGCTGTGAAAAATCATGGTGGCTTACTTTACTCTACGTACAGAACTACGCTCATTCTTCTTTTGGGGTAGGTACGTTTTATGCACACTACACAAATCTAAAGTAATATATTGCGCAAGTTGTCAAAATTGGAAGTGTCAGAAATTAAAAATGGCTGTTGGAGTGCCCACGAGGACTACTCACCGCATCATTGGAAACAACCACAAAATATCGAAATTAGACAAGAAAAGAAATGGTCACTGAATCCACTATTTCCTCGATCACCACCATTATTTGACAGATGCGCAGAACTGAACAAAAATGAAAACGCTAATGATATGTGTACTGTGCATTTAATGAACACAAACCGAAAATGTTAAAAAATCTTTTTTGTTTCTCATTTCTATTAGTGTGTTGCGCAATCGTGGTACTTAGCCTGCGATACTCAACTTTATGTTCTTTCTCCACTGATTCTAATTCCCTTATGGAGATGGGGTAAGAAGTTTGTACCGGCGTTAGTGATTCTTGCCACCTTGTCTGTTGGTTGTGTTATAGGAACTTTCTTTGTCAATGGATATACCAATATTTTAGGGTAAGAGATAATTCTGTTAATATGTAATATTCGTTTTTGCGTATTTTTACATTTATTAATTATATGTCGTCTCAATCTTATATTGACTTTTTAGACTTGGTAATCCAATAGGAATGTTGCCAACCACCTATACAAAAACTCACACTAGATATTCCGTATGGCTTATCGGAATAATCTTTGGGTATATACTGCACATCAATCAAAATAAGACAATTCGATTACCTGTGGTAAGTTTCATTCTACACGTATCTAATCTAAGTTTATTAATTAATAAAATGTTCTCTTAAAGATTGTTCAATTAGTTGGATGGGTTGTTTCTCTTGGAACTATGCTATCTATCATCTTTTTGCCCTACTTTATTACAGACTATCCATATGATTCCAGTGTTACACTTGCGGCAGCAAATGAGTCACTTAAACGTGTTTTTTGGGCAATAGCTCTAGCATGGATAGTTTTTGTTTGTCACTTCGGATTCGGTGGTTTGGTAAATTCTATTCTATCACATCCTTTCTGGCAGCCCTTGGGACGTTTGACTTATTGTATGTATTTGGTCCATATGGCAGTCCAGGAAATTATATTTGGAACATCACGAACGGATGTTTATTTTTCAGACTCTACTATGGTACATATATTTATAATTTTATATTTTGCCAATTATTCTTATTAATTCAGATTCTTTATTTGATTCAGATTCTAGAATTTTGGAGTATTTTAGGAATGACTTTATTATCAGCAGTTGTCCTATCACTTTCATTTGAAGCTCCAATATTGGTGATTGAGAAAGCGGTTTTTGGTGAAAGGAAACGAAAATTAGATACTTTCGATAATTTGGTATCATCATCATCTCAAAGCAAAGAAGTTTAATTGTTCTTTTTTCATATTATGTACAATTTTCATCTACCTACATTTTAATATTTTATTAAATTAATGATATTTTCGATTACTGATCCAGAAGCCCTTAGAATGAAAGTTCTACTTCTTAAAAGAAGACAAATTCATTTGGATTTTATTTTTTAGCCGTTGCGGGCTTCTGCGTGGCTAATCGAAAACCCCATGAGTATAGGTATAATGAAATAAGGAAAAATAAAAAATCCAAAATATAAACAAAAAACTTGTTATTTTTAAAACAAAATACATACATAGATACATTAATTGTACTTAATTTGTATCATTTGTAATGTACTAACTAAGTGCCTGTTAGTAATACCCGACTCCCATTAAAAATATATTTTCTTAAATCAAACTTTGGTTTTTTATTACTTGATGAAACAAAATAGTTAATGATGTGAAAAGAGTACATTGGAATTTTTTTGTTCAAATATTTTGCATCATTGCCCTCCGGGATCTTATTTCCTCGTTTACAGAATAAAAAAGGTCAGAAAATGTGTACAATTTTCAAGTGTAGTTTCAAAAATTGTTCACATAAAAAATTTTGTAAGTTTTGTTCAAGGTTACATTAGATTTTAGAGGATGTTGGCAGCTCATTAGTGAATTTAAAAAAAAAACAACAATTAAAATATCACAAAATAGTATGACTACAAAAAAAAACTAATCATAAACTAGTTGTTAACATGGTCTCGTGACCTTGATTAGGGGATTAGCGACGCCATAACAAAAAAAAATGGAATTTCCATACAAAATATCGATAAGAAGCCGGTAATACAGTTTTTCTCTTCGCTTAAGTTAAGCCCCGAAAATTATCTGTGTTTAGCTAGTTCCATTGGGGATTAGTTGTTGTTGCATTTAACACGTACCTAATTTTTTTAGCCCCGAATAGTTTTTTTCATCCAATTTACTTTGGGCTTCGAAAAAAAAACACTCCTTATGTATTCATAAATTATAAAAGAACATTTAACTGTGAATATTGAACAAACTTCAAAGATTGTGAATGGATATTTTTTTGACATTTCAGTTAAAGGTACCTACTGCATTTTTCTGTATTTTATTTTTAAAATGGTTTTTTGAATTTATTATTTATTTGTAATTATTTGTGTTAAATGCTGCAATTATTCACCAGTTTAATTAAATAATACGTAATGCAAAATATGTGCATATCAAGTTTTTCTAAACTTCGCTCCATTACACCAAAGGGTAGTCATCATCAGGCTCCTCTCCTACTAGCAACGATTATATACAGCTATAAACGGCTTTGGAAACTTCAAGCATCTAATTTTTTGCCAATCGGCAAAAACAGCTTAAAGATAGCTACACACGGAGATGTAAAACGCCGAAGAGATTAATTCACGTTCCATCGGAATTTTAACAACACAAATAAGCGATGGATTTTTGTCAATACATACTGTTATTGTCCATGACCTTTCCTTGTATTTAAGTCGATTTGAATAAACAACTCCCTATCGCAATAATTAAAATTATTATCAATCAAGCAAATTTTGTTTTATTATTCTACGACATATACAATATTTATAAGCTGTCTCTACGTATGTACGTAAAATGATAAGGTATGGAAGGTACCTATTGATTTTTGTGAATCGATTATAATTTAACGTGCTTAAAGCCCTCCACACTATCCCACTGAGTATTAATACATATCAAAATGAAAGTGGGAAAGAATTCCATGCCAAATTTGTGGGAGAGAAATGCCTTTTCATTTTTTACCACACGAAACAGTTTAATTTAACCTCAGTAAAAACCTTTTCACCTTTTCTGAAAGCCTGAAGTCTGTTCTTTCATTTTATTTTTAAATCAACTTATTTGTATAAATAGTTTTCAAAAAAATTACTTTCAAACTCAAAAAAAATTTATTTTTATTTATTTAACAAGCCTTTCAGAAAAGGTGAAACACATTTTAGTAAGTGTTGCCATTTTTTTTTTTAAATATTTTCACGCAAAGTGAAATATGTTTCAAAGTGAAATATGCATGGGGGGACTTGCTGCCCCCTGCAAGCCCCTACTCGGCTCACTACAGGATTTTGGGTAGGTGCGAGGATGGGTGCATGTAAAGTTTCTTTTTATCATTTGGTAGTTTTTATTTACTGGGACACTAAATCAAAAAAAAACAATTTTTTTAAGCGTAAACAAATTCTTATTTTTTTAACTTTAGAAGGCAATTTTGGAAATTTTTCAGAATTTTGTTTTTAATTTTTTTTTTTGTTTAAAGTGCTTTTTAAAAGTTTTTGACATTATTTCATCTTCCCACTTATTTGATTGGCCAAAATAATTGAAAAATATTTCCAAAAAGGTTAAATATTTTGTCAAAAAAATATTGACTTAGAAAAATATTTTTCAAAATTACCAAAAAATACTTTCCAAATGTATTAGAAATCCCACTGAAGAGTAGAAAAATCCCGCGGATGTTACGCGGGATTTCGTTACTCGTCCAATTTTCGTGACGTCACAATTTCCAATAAATTCAATTTCAAACGGCGGTATTTCGTTACGCGGGATTTCGTGAAGATCCCTTCTATTTTGCTGTATTTTTTCAAATAATGATGAATGTATCTCATCTAAGGTTTATATTTCGAACTTATTATGATGTTTCTAACTTCTTCTGTCAAATGTATAAGTAAATAGGTACATATAAATCACCCTGATATTAAAAATCGTTACGATTTTATTTTTAAAATGTGATTCTGTGGTGGTCAACTAATTAGAAACGATTGAGTTTAAATTCAAAATCATTGAAAATCTCAGCATCTTTTAAAATAAAAGGTGAATATTTAATAGATTTTCATATAAAATGTCTATTTTTACCAAAAAACCATTAGGCAAGTTGAAGCTGGACTTCATGGACGTTCCAAGAAAAACATCTCCAAACGCAGATTGATCCACTTCCATGTTTGACTAGAAGTGAAATGTTTTTTTTTGCAAACTGGATACGCCGTTGTCTTTGCACAATGGTGACCCATGGTTTCTTGCCTGAAATCAGCCTATGAAGTCCAGTTTCAAATTAGCAACGTGAAACACTCCGAACAGAGCGTGACCTGAGCGCACCGATCTATTTATGAAACTCAATTGAGCACTGAACTGAACTCTCATATGCTAAGTAATCTGTCAAATTACATGAAAATTGTATGAAGTTAGCCACGCTCAGCTTTGTGCTCGGTCATTTTTTCCGAGCTCATCGAACAAGCCCCGGTCGAGCTCTGAGCTAAAAAAGAAATGCAAGTTGAGAGAAAAGAAGCATTTTTTTTGACAGCTCAGTGCCACGTTCGGGGCTAAAAAAGAAAAACGCCTATTGTGAGTTTCACCCGAAAAGTATTTCACCTTGAAATTTTTTGTTTCCCCGGAATTTTAAAAGCTATTTTGCGCCCGAACGAAATTTCGTTCGCCTAGTAAACATAAAGGCTCTCCCAAACCAACGCGAAACATTCGTCGACGACAGATTTTTGTTGTTGTTTAGCGTTGTGTATTTGTCATATTTTGTGTTATTGTGAATGATTCGCTCCGATTTCGCGTTGGTTTCAGGGATGGGACTTTTTTTAAAAATGTCCGAAGTAGATTTGGAAAAAAAACGCAGTAGATTCAACTTTTTCGCAGTAGATTTTTATATTTTGAAAATAAAAATAAGATATAACATAAATAAACATAAATAATTTAAAATAATAAAATATATATTCTGTTTTAGCTCTGATCGTTCAGGGCTTCAAATTTGTGTTTCTTTTTTAGTTCTGAGCATGTTCAGGCACGCTCTGTGAGCTCAGAATAAAATAGGAGAGTAAACGGAGTAAAATGCTGAAAACAAACGAGATGACGGGAAATTAAAAAAAACGTCGTCAAAACAATACAAAATGGCGGAATAGGCTGGTTGCTCTAGTGGAGAAGGTAAAATAATAATAATAAATAAATAATTTATAATCATGACATTTCAGTGATTAAGTTGTTTCATAATTAAATCAGAGAACTCTGAACATACTCTGCTTAAAATTTATTCTGTTCGCTCAAACTTTGCTCAGTACTCAGCTCAATCAGCTCTGATCTAAAAAAGAAAAACGCCTATTGAATGATTTTTTTTCGTAAAACCAAAAGTGCAGTACATTTAATTTAAAGGCAGTAGATTTATTTTTCGAAAAAAATGCAGTAGATCTACTGCAATTGCAGTAAAGTCACAACCCTGGTTGGTTTGGGAGAGCCTTAAATGAACATTTAGGCTGTCAATAACATCACATTCCGCCCGAAATTAATGTTCACAATAAGGGGAATTTTTTTAACACAAAATTTCGGGTGAAACTCACAATAGGTGAAAAATGAAATATCAATTTTCCGGGTGGAAGATTGTTCGGGCGAAATTCACAATAAGGCTGAGTATAAATGGGGTCTCAGCTCATAATTGTGAATGGCTGTATGTGCACCTTAATTAAATTGTCCACCTTAATTAACTGGTGCAAGTTCCCTTCAAATAAGTTTTTTTCGAATAAATAAATTTTAGATCATATATTCGAAATTTTATTTTGCTCTAGACCTAGAGAGATAACCACCCTTATTGCGAAGATCAACCACAATTGAAGATTGATAGAATTTATCAATTGAATTTTTTTTTGTTTTTTTTTTTTGTTGAGGAACTTAGGTACAAAGAAAATCATTTATCAGAAAATCAATAAAATTAAAAACAAAATTACGTGACAAAAAAAAGGTCACATAAAAGAAATTCAATTAAAAACAAAATGACTTCAACTGAAATTTTTTTAAATTAAGATGAGGAGTTGGATGATCCTGCTTCGCATAAATGCGAAGAAGTTGAGTGGCTGTGATTTCTATTTTGTTTTCTATTTTCTTTTTCTAATTTTGCATTTTAGATCGATACTCTCTGCCACTTTTCTGAAGTTCGTTCTGGAGGCCCTAGGCTATTTAGCTCTACAGCAATTATTTTCCACTTTGTATTTGCTGCAGCTTTGGAACAAAATCCCTTGGCGAGTTCCACGTTCTCTTCCATCAACTGGACCAATCTGAAAAACTGTTTTTTGTTACTTACTACTTTTTGAGACCTTTGGAAATAAAAAAATTAAAAATTTTATCAGTTTCGAAACTCACATATTTTTAGTTATTTTTCTAACCAGCACGAACTCATCAACTGCAAATTAACGATTGAAAGAAAAATTGACAACTGACAAGAAAATCGATGGAAATTGTTTTTCACAATACCGATTTTTTCCATTCACAATAGATCAATAATATTGACAGTTAACAGTCACAATACCATTTAATAAAATTGATTGATAAATGTGAATTATTAATTGATAGTTGATCTTCGCAATAAGGGCCAACATCACCCCCAAAACCTTCACCAAAAATGTAACCTTCAAGAAGAAACAAAAAAACCACCTTATCACAATATTACAAAAGGAGCAATAACCAAAATTCTAAACATGACTCATCCCCATTGCTCACACATTTTAAGCACTCGATTAATAAATCCACATGCACATGCGTACTTTCAGTGCATTAGGGATGAAAAGTTAGTTATTTTAACTATGCAAATTAAAATTTAGGAGGTTTTACTTCAGAAAGAAAGGTGAAATGAAGAAAAATGCATATTAACGCCAGATCAATAAGATGAACTATCTGTTTTCAATATGTATTTTTATTAAATGTCAATACAAATTAATTTCTAGTTTGTACATTGTGAGAGAAATAAATGTTTATTAATTTTTTGTTGTTATTTTTCCTGTGTCATATTCAATGGTATTATGTATGTATGTATGTACATTAAACTACATATTATATTAGTATTCAAAACGGTTAGTAAAAAAAAGTTTACAAAACAAAATCAAACATCAATAACATTAAAAGTTTCGTTCAATGAATTTTAAATTAAAAAACAAAACAAAAATTAAAAAAATCTATAATACTTTTGTCAGATTTTGTTGTTATAATTTACTATGGACAATTGGATATTATGTAAGTACGTAACTATATAAATTTTTGTTTTACAGTGCGCATGTGGGGATGAGCTCTTGAATAAACATTTTGATTTTAAGTGTGAAAAGTAAATTTAAAAATGAATTCGCCTTGAGGATGATGATCTTCTTTTCTTTTTTTTTTACTTTGATCGCCTGCAAAAAAGGAAATACATTTATTTCATTAAAATTAGAAAAGAATTTCAAATTTTATTATTTATTTAGTTTTAAATAGGTTTATATTTTCGGTTCTTTTATTATTATTATTATGTATCGTAAATGTTAATTTTTGTATTATTATTATTAAATCTGTTGCATACTTTCTTGTTTTTTTTTATTATTTCCATAGTAACCTACGTTTATACGCGCTAATATAAAAATAAATCACATATATTTTTTTCTGTTTATATACTTTTTGTTTGTTTAAATCAGTTGTAGGTATATTATAATACATATATACGCGTGGGTGTTATTCTCGTGTATTCTGTTTTTCTATATTATATGTATGTTGTTTTATTGTGTATTTTCAATGAAAAAATAAATTATTTTACTATTACAATTATTATTTTTTTTTAAATACATATATGAAATAAAGAAATAATTCTACCAAAGATATTATATTGTAATAAACTATGTATATATATACATACAATTCAATAGTTTTCTGTGATAAAATAATACAAACATAAATTATAATGATATTCTAATACTCGTATATGATGTGTTATTTATTTTCTTTTATTATTTAAACACAAACTTTAATACAAATCAAAATCAATTTTACATAACTTGGTTTTGGCAAAAGTGAATTGCGTCCGTTTTTTTTTATTATTTATGTAATTGTGCTATGATACGAATATTGAAACAAAAAGAAATAAAAATTGTGTAATAAACTTTAAAATTGGTAAGTACTACTGTGATAATAGCTGACATACTAGTGGTTTGTTATCTACAAAATGGTGATTCAAAAAGTTCTGAAGATACCAATTGAGACCCAATCATTTGCCTCTATAATTATCTACAGGAAAAATGAAAAACATAAATTAAGAATAGGTATGTTCTTGGAAGTGCGACGTTTTTAATGACGGTTTTTTTTATACTTTTCTTAGCGATTCTAGTACGTTTTTAACCAATTCCTCCAATGACTCCCTCAAAGTTTCGAAAAGCTGAAAATCTACCTCATAATGCAGATCTGTAAAATAATTGTTTTTTAACCAATGAAGGCAAAATTGTAAAAATCGCTCTTTGGGCAGATCTGGATAAAATAAAATGAGGCGCAATATTGTAGTGAAGCTAACTCGTCACTAAAACATTTTTAGGGTGCTATTAGGCTAAATTGACGTTTATCTAAATATAAACACTAAAAAATGTGAGTAGGTATGTACCTACATTAAGAGGTGTTCGTAGTTCAGGAAAAGTTAAAAAAAAAATTAATTAATGTCACGCTGAGACCCTAAAAATCTAATGATTAAATGACTATTCTTTATAGCCTACAAAATCAGAAATTATAGATATTCATTTTGTTTTATTTTAGGACAAACAGTTTCCACGATAAAAACGAAAAAAAAAAAATTCTGTGGCAGTAAAACAGAGTAGCTTATGTTAAAAAAATAACAATTTTCGAGAAAGTCGCATTTTTGTCTAAAATCTATAATGGTAATTAGTGTTAATATTTTTTAGAAATTATAAGATAGCGTTTCAACGGGTAATGATTTCCAATTAGGGATGAGCCAAAGAATAGCTCTCAAACTGTGAACTATGTACTTACAATCGAAAAACCGAAAAATCGCTTATGTCGACATAAGCTACTCTGTCTTATTGCCACCAGATTGTGTCACATTTTGATGGCTAGGACACGTCTTCCATGTTTTAGAACTTTTAAATTTAATCTCAAATTAAAACCTTTATTCAATGAGTTAAAAAGTGTGTAGTACAATAAAGCTGATAATAATTTTTCAAAAATTTTTAACACTCTTGCCAAGAATACCTACTATTAACAACTTACATTAATGTTAGCATATATTTTTTTCTATAAATAAAATATTAAAAGTTTAAAAAAGAATTTTTAATTAGATTTTTAAACAAAATTTAATTAATAATTACCATTAGCTTTGCAAGAGTAAAATAAATGTTAAACTTTTTCATCAAATAACAATAGGTAGATATTAATTATTATTTGTTTAGATTCTTTTTTTTAAGAAAAAGGTTCAATTAATGTGTCTCAGTCAATTTGATTATTATTTTATTTGTAATCTTATGAAATTGAATTTTATTTTATATACCCATCAAAAATATATATATGTATGTATGCATATATTCGGATTATTATTTTTTTCAACATTCAAAATTGGATGTTGCATATACATTTATGTATGTATGAAAAACCACATCAATTAGTTTTTTTTTCATGCATATATGATTAGCGGATGAATTTTTTCAAAAGAATAACACAAATTTTTATGAAATTATACCCTGGTAATTAATAATAGTAAATAATATGTATTTAAGACTAAATTGCTTTTATACTTAATATATAATATACATACTTGATACAATTTAGACATGTGGGTTATTTTTCCTTAGTTATGTAGTTTAATTTTTTTTTTTTCAAATATTAAATTTAAGTCTTAATGTTAACTCTTGCTTGATTTAAAATTATTTTTTTTTTAGTTTTAAATTTGTTTGTATATTTATGTATGTAAGTATGTATGTATGTATAATATATTTTTCTTTATTTTACACTAAGAACGCATTTTATTTGAAATAAATTTAATGTTCAACACATTAAATTTTTATTCTGTATTTCATTGTTTTTAAATTCATTTTTTTATTCTAAAAGAATTTTATAGAGAATGATAAAATTTGCTTTTTTGAGTTAGATTTTAGGAGGTTTATATGTTGTTGTGGCGTTCAAAGATAGATCAATTTGTAAAATTCTATTAATATTGGTTAATCGCGAAAACTTATGAATTGTATCATTTGAAAAAGGATCTTCTTTCGAACAAAAGTATTACAGAGATAAATTAAAAGGAATTAATAAGTAAAAGTGCACATATTTTGAAGGTAAACAAAATTCAGATTTCATTAAGTTTAAGAATTTTAACGAAAGAAAACACTTTCTCTAAAAGAATGGCTTCATTATGATTCGCTGTTCAGTTAGAGTGTAGAGGTTAGGCCCAATCCCGTATTATAGTTGGCGAAACATTTGCCAAAAAATTATCACTATCAAAAGAAGAATTCGTTTTAAAAAAAATCTGAAACATTTCAAAAAAATATTCGAATTTAAGGAATATAATTTAATTCTAAAAAGAGTGCACTTGAATTATTATTAAATTCTCGTGAGTCAAATTCTTTTGCTACGAAACCCCAGTTTAATACAATTTGAAATGCGAAATTTTCGTAACTACTATTGAATTAGGTTTTCTGTAAAATATATCTTTCAACTTTAACTTAGTGTTAAAGGTGGATTCCTTTCATATTTGTATTGTCACGAATGGTTTCAGAGATGAATAAGACAAAATACAGAAAAATTAAAATGTTTCATATGCAAGTATATGTATGTATATGTGAAAGATTTAATCGAGATTATATAATAGTACCTACAAATATTCACTTCAGTTACAATAAGTACAATCTTTCTAAAAACACGAGCCTGAATATTTTTAGCTTGAGTTTGACCTCTTTTCATGCCCTTAATTCCAGGAAATATATGCTGGATTTTATCTCGAATTAAGTGAGTCAACTTTGGTGGAATGCAAAAAATAAAACAAACGTTGAGATTTGACTTGTTATTTTCATATGTACCTACTGTATTTAGAGCAGTTTTTTTTATGCTTGAATATTTTTACTATAAAATACTTTGCCATAATAGAATTTTGAATCAGAAGGTAATTCTCAGTTTTGTTTACTAAGCCAAGACATATTCAATTTATACATTTAATCTCGAATAATCATCTCTAAAACACATTCGCTATAAAGTTGTGTTTGTGTGTAAAAACTTTTGATCGAAATTAATTAATACATTTTCAAACGAATATTGAATCATAAGCGGCAATCAAATTACCCATTAGACCTTTAGTTTTGCTTATTTATTTGGCACTTTAAGACTAAAAAAATATAGAAAATTAATTTTCGAATATATATAATTCATTGCACGATTATTGAATATTGATGTATTTAAGAATTTATTGGAAAGCCATGATTCATAATATTTTTCTTTGCGTTGTTATATCATCACATTTTTGTTTTTTTGGGAATGACTTATCATTTAGAAAAAAAAAAACAAAAAAAATCATAAGCAACGAAGTTTTTTGGAAAATAAAAACTGGATCCTCTAAAGAATCACCAAGGAGTTTACAAATGTTCACAGTTCCAAAAAGGGGCTGGTAAGAGATTCTGACGACTCTCTGCAACATCGTTCTGGATATAATTTAAGTGTATCTAAAACTCGATTCAAAACAAACGTAATTCCGCTCTGAATATTTCTGTATCGATTACATTAACATCTTGCCGATTATCATCGAGGAATGCGTCAGCCACAGCTGTTCATTGAACTCGATAAGCCTTCGACAGTGTCAGTAGGGAATTTATTTGGGTTGCTTTGCATAAATGGGCATCCCGCTTCCCACATAAATGAATTGCTTATTTTTATCAAGACAACATAATATGCTCGATCCAAATGTCATGATCTGCATAGAGGAAGATTTTCAGAGGAGTTTGACATCCAAACTGGGGGATGTCGTGTATACTAACGACTTAAAATAGAGAAATTCAGTGCACTCTGCATTCTGCAATGACATCTTAAATTACACGAAAAAGTATGGTAACTCTGTTACAGGATCATGGGTTTCCATAAAATGACAACATGAGTTGAGAGAAATGCTGTAATCATTCGGAGATGAACAAAAATGACCATCCTTGGAGTGAAACTGAACACTGAAACTGAAATAAATTAAATTAAACCCTGTCTTATTAATGTTAGTTTATTATTTGCTAAGCGTGCAGGGAAATCGAAGATCAATTTGTCACGGAGATAAAGGTCCAAGGACTAATAAAATTTTGTTATGAATTAAATTTACCGCCATTTTGATTGATAGAGTAGCAATCCTTTAGTAAAAACTTATATGTGCTTTTTTTTTATTAATTTTTGATAAACGAAATGGTTATGACAACAAAGGTTAGTCTAAAAAATACAAGGACATACATATATGTACATATAAAAAATAATCTTAGCCTCAAGAACACTAAAAACCAACGCCTTGTTCTTCTTAAAACTAGAAAAAAATACATGAAGCAAAACAAAAACTTTGCGAGATGAAAAAATAATAACAAAACAAAAAAAAAGGAAATGTAATCTGTACTGTATCACAACAATTGTTTTAGTTACCATTTTTAACAAAAATAAGAAAAACAAATACTTTTTTTATTTGTTTTATCAACATAATACATTATTTTCATTAATAAATTCATTCTACGTATACAACGTTTACAATTTAAATTTAAAAAAAAACTTTCTTTCGCAAACAACCAAATGGTAAAGAAACATAATCAAGTTATATTCTTATATATGCTTTTTCATATTGCCATTCAAGATATAATTTAAGTTTATTTATATTTATGTATTGTATATATCTTTTTGTTTTTTTATGATTTTGTGTGTACGAATAACAAATGAATTTTTGTTTTTTTTGTTTTTACTTACTTTTTCGTTTTGTTTAATTAAATAGAAATATAGTACATATTAAGTTAAAAAGGTGAGAACCTCGACTCAATAATAGTTCCGCTCTAAGCTTTTTTTTGTTCTAACTTTGCTTATTTATGTTTGTTTGTTTTTTTTTGTGTTTAATCAGTCTATTGTTTATTTTTTTAGATATAATTTGTTGTAAAGGAGAAAAGAAAGAAAAGAAATAGACGAACAAATTGGAATACATATTTGAAAAGTAATGCTTTCCGATTTTGTTTTGGGTTTGTTTATATTAAAATTAATTCAGTTCATAAAAATTAATTTAATTTTATTATAGATACTTTTTTTAAATAAAAAAAAATATAAAACAAAATAATTGGCAATAAAAATATATTTAAAATAAAACTAAAGTCGCAATATTTATTAAAAATCTAAATGCTGCGACTTTTATGCCAATTTCGAATAAGCATACACACAAAGAACACCCACTATGACGCCTGCGGCTATATATTTAACTATTGACCTTCGTTTTTTCGCCGTCTCTTCGCTTTCCTTGACTTCGCGTTGCTTTCTTTTGATATCATTGACTTTTTGTTCAATATTTGCCTGTCGTTCGGCTCGTTTCCGGCGTCTGACTTCAGTATCAACACTAAAAAGAAAAAAATCGAAAGAAAAAATGTGTTCAGAAAATTTTATTCTTATTTAAAAAAAAAAACAAACACAATATCTCACCTAGGACTGCTTATATCAATGCCATTTGATTTCGCCGTCTGTTGATTGTTGTCATCTAATTGATTCGTCGTTGATTTATCTCTGGATTGTTTGTTATCATTCGATGATATCTCAACATTATCATTACTATCATTGTCAGAGTCTCTGTAGATTTTAGAGAATTCATTGTCATCTTCACTTTCTGAATCGCTATCATCAATGGGTATTTGTTGTGGTGGTATCGGTGGTAGTGGTCTATGATCGATAGTATTTGTTGCTGGTGCTTGTGGTTTAGTAGATTCTGATAAATTTTTTCCAGAATTTATTGAATTAATAATAGCGTCTTTGTTTTCGTTGCTATTTTCACTATTGTTTACAATTTCAGTACCACCATTTCCAATTGACAATGAATATGTACGGCGCGGCAGAGGCGGTGGGGTTTCGTCCAAAAGATCTATAAGGACGTCCTTTATACTTATTTTCGGTACTTCATCATAATCAATAAAGCTCTGCAAGATGTTTTATTAGATTAAATTTTACAAAAAAAAAACAGGCAATCTTACCGGATCTTTAAGAAGCTTCACACCTTCAATGATTGCTTGATATGAAAAATATAATTGATCGGGTGTTTGAATTAGTCCCATACGATACCTTCGCATTTCAAATAAAACATCTCGCACAGATACCTTGTCTTCACCTTCTTTATCAATCTATATGAGGGGAATAGGAAATACGTATTAATAATAGAACTTTGACAGGATAATTCGAAGGACCTAGTAAATTTTTATTCTAGAATTGTTGACGTACATTAAAAATGAAAGATACAAATTACCTAATTTATGATTTTGGATTAAGCTGACTACATACACAACACGATGTTCTTGAGAACATCATTCTAAAATAAATATGTTGCATTTAAATCAACGATGTCCACGGTACTTGCTCCAGAGAACAAGGAAAAATGAAAAAGTCACAGATTTTGTTCACCATAATCAAAATTAATCTCGAATAATAATTCATTGTATGTAAAAATGCAATAATTCGGTCAATGTGTTGGAAAATTCCGAACATTCTCTGAATAGAAATATAAACAATGAACATGTGAAAAGTCTAAAATTTAAAAACAGAGGTTTGAAAATAATTCACCATCGGATGTTTGATGAATATGAATTTTAAAAAAATGTAGAGAATGGTTGCATTAAGAAGCCTATAGATAGAAGTTGTAGAAAAAAGGTTACTACATTAAAGCTAATAAACTACTTTAGGACCAAATAAATTCGATTTCATCCAGATTCTTACAGATGTGGTCCTTAGACCTGTTATTTTTGCTTTGAGATTTTAAAGATCATATCAGTAGAACTGAAGTTATAGACTTTTGAAAATAAAAATATGTGATATGTGTGGCACTTAAAATGTCTTTTTAAGCCTCTGGACATTTATTCAAGAAAAATTTTATTTTTGAAAAAAAAAATCAATAAAGCCTTTAATCTGGAGAAGCTATACAAACAGGAGGATTCAGTTTTTCGTTTGTCCTACATATTCTAAACTTACTACATTCTATCGTATATGCCGCTTGAAAAAAAGAAACAAAATATTTAGATTTACCAAAACCAAACAGCAATCAACCAGGCAAAAAGTTCCAGATCGTCCAATACCAGCACTACAATGCACAACAGCTGGTCCAACATCCGGTTCTAATGCGCGTGAATCTCGTACTTGTTTTAAAAATTGCAAAAACGCAACTGGTGAACTTGGAATACCAAAATCAGGCCAATTCGTATAATGGAATTGTATAATCTCACGGCTTTGCATTGATTCTAAGTCTGTCAGTCTATAACACAAAAAAAAAGTTCATATGAATGGGAAGATATATTTAATTTTAATAAATTGTCAATATTTATCTTACCTAAACCGTCGGCGGGAAAAGTTTTTGTACTCTTTACATTCTAAATATTCAACAGAAAGGCCAACTTCAATTAATTTCATTGCATTGTCAGCGCCCTTTTTATCAGGCCAATATTGATGACATTTTATTTGTTTCTTTTCCAAAAGTTTATTCAACATTAGTATTGCTGTTGTTTTTTGCTCCCAAATCATAAGCCAAAAATGACCAACAGTATGACCAAGTGGACCTTGTGTTAATATATATTTACGATCTGCTCTTTCCAACTAAAATGATAAACATATAGACAATTTAATTGATTTTTTTTTCTAATTAAAAAACTTACTTTAACCAAATTTGCATTTATATAATCAACTTTTCCTCTGTGAAGAACAATTCGTGAATGATCATAGGGATTTACATCTCGGTATCTGTTTAGGCAACGATTTTGGGACTTTTCTGATTCACTTGTATAGAAATGCTTCTCTTTCGCTTCTTTCTCACATTTTTCTCGAATATCCTGAAAAAAATTTAAAAAAAAACAATATAGCTATTTAATGATTTTTGTTTTGTTTTTAGATTTGCATAATTTAACAGAATTTTCTGAATACCTGTATATATTGAGTTAATTAAACTATTTAAGAATAAAAACCGCACATCTGAAACATCTGTGTCGAAGGCAATAAACAAAAGTAAGAGAAATTATTCTTTCCAGCTTTTTTTTTATTTGAAATTTTAGTGATGCAATTTCTAAAGAATTTAAGTCTTCCTCTTTTATGAAGAAAGTTAATTTTATTTTTCAAAGTATTTCTCTTATAGTTCAACATAACAAAACAATTAATTAAGGTTTGTCTACATCTTAAATTCTAAGAGAATATGTGACAATTCGTTACTTAAAACGTAAAGTGGCTTAAGCTTAACCCAAACAGGAATGATAAATTAGCAACATTTCTGTGTAATTTGATTGTGATTAATAATTGATATTTGGTTGAAGTTAGTAATAATAAAAAAATATTTAATATTTTGAAGATTAAAATTGTTTTCCCAAAAATTCTAAAAATCGACTTAAGTTGCTTTACCTTTTGAGTAAAGAATTTCAGTTTTCTTTTTTAAGGAAATCTCTTCCTTTCGGTTTTCCAAATTAGTGAAAAAATCACAGGGGTCTAAATTAAGAGTATATAATGAATGGGTAACAACTTGTTAGAATATTAATGTCGATTATGAGCCAGTCGGGGATTTTTATATTTGATTAAGAACACTTACATATTTTGTACCAAAATAATATTTTTTTTTACCTCATCGTTACATGAATGATTTTAGGCAGTCGGGGATTTTCATATTTGATTAAGAACACTTATGTACATATTTTGTACCAAAATAATATTTTTTGACTTCATCGCTACATGAATGAAACTTTTGGCACAAATAGATTTACAGCCATTAAATACAAAAACGATAATATCACATTCCGGTTCATATGCTTAGGTCTTATTTATACAAAAAGAAATATAAGAAACTCTAATCAACAAAAATTGTCAGTACAGGGCTTATGGGCGATCTTTTTCTAAAGTGCTGTTCGGGTGCCCACAGGAACTCAACGCGCATCATTAGAAACAAAAACAAAATATTTAAATAAGACAAGGAAAGGGGAACTGGATCCACCATTTTATTACCATAATACCTCGATTTTGACAGACAGATGCGCAGAACTGAACGAAAATGAAAACGCTAATGATATTACCTTAAATATGTGTACTGTGGTGACAGCTAGCGACCAAATAACTTCTTTATATATTTAATGTCATACAAGGCTAAAACTTTGTGTAAGTTCATAAACATCAAACATTTGCTTTGTTGCGATGCGCAACGCAGCTGATGCTGATGCAATACATCAGCAACTACACATCATGAATTTTCTTGATTCTGGTTTGCTTGAAGTTTGCAACGATGAATTTGTGAATTTAAACTTTGCTCAACGAGAAATTTGCGGCTATTAAATGCTATGATTGCGAAGGGTCCCCAAAAAAAAAAACCAGGCTATTGTCAATAAAATTTGATTTAAAAATTTTAATTGGTTTACTTGGTTATACAAATATTTCAAATAACATTAAACAATAATTAGGTGTGTTCCTTTGCTTTGAAACTCTGTGATTTTTTGTCCAAAACATTTCTACACATTTTTTTTGAATAGGTATGCACTTTGACAGACTTTTGATTTGTTTCGTAGAAATTCACAGCACGGGAATTGACATTTTTTAATTATTCCAAATGTGTATATCGGCAAATATCAGGTATGTGTGGCTAGTAAAAAGGCTCTGAGAGAAATAAATTTTCCAATTAAAATTTAACATATTAAAAGGAGTCTGCTAATCGACCTGGCAGTCATGAAACAGCTATAACTTCAACCTATAAATACTTGGTGGTATCTCAGCTCACCCAAGTGATTATTGTTAGATTCAAACCTTCAATATTATATGATATAGCTTTGCAGCCTTAATGCAAGTGTGTGATCACACAAAAACCCCTTTCAAATATGAGGTATGTTCGTTTACTTTTCTTAAAATGCTAATTTCTATCAATTTTATTCCAATTGCATGAATGTTGATGAAAGAAAATCCGCTCTCGTATTTATTTGCCTCTTGGTGGTCCAATCTGCCAGGTTATTTGTTGTTTGTCATTAATTTATTTCAATTGCCTACTCAGAAATTGCATTGCGTCAATAAATAAATGCACCACCGCATGCTCTGAAAATAATTTTTTTTTTATATAAACACAACTAAAATCTTTCAACCACCATGTTAGGGGAAATACAAGAGGAATTTCTTAAGAAATGTATGCATTCATTCATTGTTTACAAAACAAAATCTGTTATGTTATGTTTGAATTATTTCTAGACAAAGACGGACAAAGGCGGTTTTTTTTTTTTTTTTTTTTAATTTTTGGGGTCAAAGCATCAAAAATGAAGTCCACTACGATAGTAAATCAGGTGTTTTTTTTTAATGCCATTGGTTTCTTACTCCCAACGATGATGGTCTCTCTCTATAGGCAATTTAAAACTTATGTATACACTTAGATAAAATCACAAGTAGTTAAAACAGTACTACGTACATCTGGCTCGGTGACGGTGCATCAATGAATGGATGAATAAATTATTACAAATACATTCAATAATTATTGTTTCAAAGTCTTTGAACTTTTAATTAACTTTTAAGTGTGATCGAATCAAATAATTTTTTTTTGTATATTTAAAAGCACTGGAGATACGGGGTAATTCCCATTGATGAAATCGAAATAAAAAGGTGAATGAGTTGCTGACGACATTTTTTGTTTATTAGACAAACAAAATCACTTATGATTTTGGTTAAGTTCCGGATTGCGCGCTTAGTTACGGTGTTGGAAATTCTTTTTTTTATTTCTCTCTCTGGTATTATGAAAATGTAATTCACTTGACAATTTGGGAATTTATTAATGTATTTATGTGTAGATTAACATTTTTGAATATTTGGACATTTTGTGTCCATGTGGTTAGGTTTTTTTTTGTTTCGTTTTGATTAATTTGTGACGGGATGATTATACTTATGACTTGAAATAAATATATATTTAGGAAAAATATGATTAGAATGTGTCTTTTATAGACATCTTAGATTATGTGCTATTCTTATTTATTACAATATAAATACATAGTTAATTAACATGATAATATAAAGAAATTAAGAGCACTAGCAACCAGAGACTTGCGACTGGAAATTTTAAATATGTATAGGTAGTTGCAATAAAAATTTTGGAATTAATGCTGTAGGTAGCTACAAAAGTTTATCATTTAAATTTGGCCGGCAAAATCTCTATTTTAAAGGAAAATTTCAATTCTTTCTAATTTGTATATACGAACAAATGTATAACCTGTCATCTTAACTTATATCATCTTCGAATATAAGGCTGATATAATATTAAGTATTTCGAATAAGATAATACTTTATTTTAGCTAAAAGCCCCATGAGATTGAGCCAAAATCAAAGTGCCTCTATTTCAGGAAATTTAAAAATTTATAATAAGCCGATCCCGGAAACATTAAAACCACGCATATGATTCACACCACATAATTCGACGAAAAGTAGACGAGCACTCCTAAAGCCTTGGGTTGGTTAATAACCGAATGACATCAGCTTGCGATTGGAATAGAATGAGCAGAATAGACTTCTTGAAGAATGCCCAAAATTTATAACATATTTTTTTTTTTTTTTGGAAATTGTTGATATATTGACTATTTTAGAAGCTTCTGTATTAAAACATTAAATAAAATCGGCTTAACAGATAATGAGACTGTTCTCTACGAGCTATCGGTTGAAATGATGGATAGATGTAAAAATTAGAACTGCTTTAGTAGATACACAGAAAATATTAAATTAAAATCGTAGAAGTGGCTTTCGAGAAAAATAAGCTATTCTCAAATGTTTTTTAAAAAGTTGTATGAAAAGTACCGTTATTTTTGTTTATAATCGAAATTTGCTACCATAGATAATAACATTGATTACAGAATCCGATGAATAAGATCCAGAGGGAGTTACACTTAATTTTGAAATTTTTATTATTAGCGAAATGTCAACATTGAGTCTGATTTTCTCCGCAGCTGCATTCATCGGGGTGAAAAAAACAGCTTTGTCTAAAGTTAAATAAAAATTGATTGTCTTTTTCTAAATATTGACAGTCGTATTTATTAGATTTTTTACTAGTTAGATATGCTTTATTTGATTTTATAAATTGATACATTAGCCAAGGTTTAGACAATGGAGTCCGTTGTCTAGTTTAAAAATGTTTATCTTAAACTTGGACGGCTGTCCAAAGTTAGACAATTTTTATAAATAGGACCGTGAGTTTTCAAAAAAAAAATAATAAAATTGAATCATTTAAAACAAAAAAATAAAAATTGTAAATGTAAATGTCGGGACTCACGGTTAAGATGTAAGGGGCGAAATGGGGGGTCGGGAGCGCTGTAGGATAGTATCTCTCGTCATGAAAAATTAACACTCATCTTAGTCGTATTGATTCAGGACAAAATTAAAAGTCCGTTCCATTCATATCGACTATAATAACACACACACTTATAAGTCTCTAGGCGGATCGGGTTCTGCATCAATTTATTTTATTACACATTTGGGTTGTTCAGAAAAATGAGATCTCGGAGATCTCATCAATCTCTGTTGCATGAACAGGATTCCTAAGAAAAATTTCTCAGCTTTGCTGAAAAAATTCTGAGGAGAAAATATCTTGCTCATCTCTGAGATCTCATTTTTCTGAACGTTCCAATTAAACCTCAAAAATGTGAAAATGTTACAAAAAAAAGTATTAAAAATTAACAAGATCAGGTTTCTTGAAATATCAACAATCTCAGAAATCAATTCCTCTAGTGAAATTTCTCACTTTTGCTGTTAAAAAGCTAAGAGTAATATTTTTTGGATTCGCCTGCTCAATTATTTTTTTATAGCAGTTGATCAATTTATAAAAAAGAGATGGATCGTGCTTTTTAATTTCTAAAGGAGAAATCTTGTTCAGGTTTCTTCTTCTACTTAGTGAAGCTGACAGAAGTTTGCTCAGTGAGATCACAGAAACATGATCACAGAAACATGAACTGGCGAAATGTGATTCGATTTACATTTTTCAGCTTCTAGAAGCTTTTTTTTTGAGTTTTTAAAATGAAAACTTACTTTAATTTTTTTTTTATTAATTTTGACATTCAATACTGTTTTTAGCTTTTCCATTTTTATCTTTCCCTTTTTCTCTTAGCTGACACTTTAATATGATTTAATGGGCTAAAAATTAAGAAAAAAATGTCGTGTCATACGGACTTAATGAGAAAAATAATTTTAACTTATGACATTTAAGTTTACGGAATATAAAATTGTAATTGTCAACCCCAAAATATTCATATTCATAACACGCTTGGTTGGTATGACAATATCACGATACCTTCTGAGAAAAGTATTTTTTTTGTGACACATTTTCTTAGAATGAATATATTATATCACTCTTACCAGAATAGTTAAGTAATTGTTAAATAAATTGACTCTTTTAAGAAAAAATAAACATGAATAGTTTCACCTTCCAATTCTTTTGACAAAATGCCAAAAAACTTAAAAGACTATGCTGATCATATGGAATATTTTTAAAATTCAAAAATAAAACTCTGGGAAAACATTAACATATTTAAGATTAATATTTAACTCAAGAATACATATATTTTGACCAAATATTTGAATAACCAATCAATCAAGGAATACTATTAGAATCCAAACTCTTTTTCTATAATGGATTTTATAGGAATTAAGTAGATTTAATAAAAAAAACAAGGAACCGACTTGTCACGGCAGCGAGCTCGACGGCGCTGACATTTTGAGTATTTAAGAGAAATAATATGCAGACATTTTTTTTTATATTAAATCTTTTGCTGCGACCACAGTAAACTGTCATTCCTTGCGTTTGATGAACTATCAGATAGGCTATCCACCTATCCCAAAAATTTTCAGATACGTTGGGTTGTTGTTGCATCAGCTTTTTTGTCACAAGGGTTACAACAACACAAGCCTATCCGGATAGCTTTGGATTGATTTCCGAACGGGACCATTTACACAATAATTGCAACCACAAATAAATGAGATAATTAAGAAAAGATTTAAACAAAATAGTTTTTTATAATATATAAAATTTTGAAAAAAAATTATTAAAAAAAAAAAATGGTAAGCAATATGCGGAGTAAAAAAATTATTTCAAAAAAAATATCATCTACCCATTTTCGAAATATGGAATTTTCAAAAAATAAATTTTGAAAATTTTCTTAAAAATCAATAATTTATTTTTTTGAAAATTTTGGTATGCAATATTATTAGAACTTATTTGAAACTTTTGTGCAAAAAAATTCAACTGATAATGAGATAGTCGAAAATAAAAAAAAAATGGTTCTATGAGAGATACCATTTTTAAACGATAGATAATTTTTTTTTCCAATAATATGGTAGATCGTACAGATATTAGTTCACACAAAAAACTTAATCAAAATCGTAGGAGCCGTTTTTGAGAAAAATGAGATTTTCAGTACCGGTTTTTAAACATTTGTACGGCAGGTACCGTTATTTTTGGTCCTAAAAAAATTAAAAAAACGTGTGGGGGAGGGGGGGAATGCCTAAAAACGCTAGGTACTACCTTTGAAGAAAATCGACCGATCCGTTTAGGCTGCAGCCGAATGAACAGACCGACGGACAGAATTGCGAGACCAACTGTTTTCAACTTCGCTATCATCGTGATGCCAACTTTGATCAAAATCCCGAGTTCGATTTTTTTACAAATCCACAACTTGCCATATAGTACCTATATACATTATGTATGTATGTACATATCGCAAGTAAAAATCATAGTTAACAGCGAATCACCCATAAATTTACCATTAAGATTTTTTGTTTTCGAGGTATTTTAAATTTTTTTTATTCATTCTTGCATAAAATATGTACATACATACATAATGTATATATGTAAGTACATTTTGCTTGCTCATAAAAAGCGTAACATTCTTTCTTTTTAGAAAATTAAATTACTGGTTTACCTAGAAAAAGTTTATTTCGAAGAAAAAAACAGGCTCATTCCATTTTTACTGAAATTTTTTTTAACGCTTATTAACTACCAATTTCTTTTCTTTTTTTTTGAGGAATTTTGTCGAAGTGTAATTTTATCAAGTTCGTTTTAAATAATTATATACGTAATTTGTGCTCAATTCGATTTCATCTTAAAACTTTTGATTATAATAAATGGGTGTGATTCAGACAATTTTTCATTGCAGACATAAATGACTAACATTTTTTGTATTTAGTGTCATATTTTGCAAAATTACAAATTTTCGTTGAATAATATGAAGGTTTTAAAGAATACATTTAGTGATCTAATGAGCATTAATTATATAAATGAGTCATATAAGATGACCTAATTTTGTTTTTTTAAAAAGTTAACATTATTGCGTAAGGGCGGTATTTTTGTAATTCTTTGTTTAATTGATGTGACCGCAACACAATTTTTGTTCATATAAAGGGTGATTTTTTAAGAGGTTTAGAACTTTTTTTAAAAAAAAAAACACAAAAAATTCGAAAAAATGAATGAAATATTTATTTGAATCGATAGTTTGAACCTTGCAATTTAATGTTTAAAGATAATTTCATGCAAATGTTGACCGCGGCTGCGTCTCAGGTAGCCCATCCGCTGAGTCCAATTTTGGCATACTCTTTCACACATATCGGCCGGTATCTCACGAATGAATGCATGGATGTTGGCTTCCAGTGCGTCAATCGAAGCGGGCTTGTCCCTATAGACATTAGCCTTGACATACCCCCACAAAAAATAGTCTAATGGTGTCAAATCGCACGATCTAGGCGGCCAATTGACCGGCCCGAAACGTGAAATTAACTGTTCACCAAACTCGCCTCGCAATTGCGCCATTGTTTCGCGTGCTGTGTGGCATGTGGCACCGTCTTGTTGAAACCACATATCATGCAAGTCAAGAACTTCCATTTCGGGCAAAAAAAAGTTTGTTATCATCGCTCGGTAGCGTTCACCATTGACAGTAACGCTGCGATTCGCATCATCTTTGAAGAAATATGGCCCAATAAGGCCGCCGGCCCATAAACCGCACCAAACAGTGGCTTTTTCGGGATGCATTGGTAGCTGTTGCAATGCTTCTGGCTGATCTTCACTCCAAATGCGGCAATTGTGCTTATTTACGTACCCATTCAACCAAAAATGAGCCTCATCGCTGAACACAATTTTTCGATAAAAAAGCGGATCCTCGGCCAGCTTTCCAAGAGCCCAATTTGATAGTAAAATTCAATAATTTGCAAGCGTTGTTCATTTGTAAGACGATCCATGGTTAAATTGCAAACCAAACTGAAGCTGTTTGACAGTGACACAAGGTACTAAACACACGTCAGCTGTCAAAACCAGTGTTGCCAAAACCAAACCAGCTAAAAAATCACCCGTTACAAACAGTTCATCTGTGGGCAGGGTTATAGTGACAAAGCAATTTCTTTATATGTATAAATTTTCTATGTCGTTAGTTCTTAAACCTCGCTCAAACTACGAAACAAAATGAATTATAAAAATACATTTTTAAATTATTATCAAAGACGGAAACCATCTTGGTATTCTATTATTCTATTTTTGAGGCGTTAAAAATCAAGCATGTGACTTGAGTAATTATTGTTCTAGTATAATAAAAATCCTTTTCACCAATTTGTCCAAATAAATTGAAAGCATTGAAATGCTGAGGTTCTAACCGCAGTAGCAAAATTTCGGAGCAGATTTGTAAAATAAGTAAAGTAAATCGAAAATTTCCGGAGTAGATTTGAAGAAGAAAGAAAAACTCATATTTTTAAAAAACTGTATTTTAAACAACAAATTATATATGTAAATTCCATTCTTTTAAAAACATAAAAGAATTTAAGATTCAAACATTTAAAGTCAGAGTTGGTTAAAAATTGAATAAGATAATGCATGCCATTTCTTTTCTTGTGGTTTAGTTAAAAAAATTTTCAATTTTTCAGTGTGAAAAAAAAGCAGTACATCTCTAAAAGCGGATTTGCGGAATAGATTTATTTTCTTTCTCAAAATTGGAGTTAATTTACTCAGATTGGAGTAAGGTTCTAAGCCATTTAATTAAATTTTGTAAATGTGATAATATTCGTAAAAAAAATTAATTTTTAAATTTTAAATTTTGTTGATCAAAGTTGATAGATAGCTTAGACGAAAAAATGGACCTCGCAGTTTTTTTCATCTGTCTGTTCAGCTGCTAGGCTAAACGGATAAGCAATTTTTAATATTTTCACGTTTTGTTTAGGACCAAAAGTAACGGTACCTGCCATACAACTTTTTAAGCTATTTAGGAACATTTTATTTTTTTTTTGCAAAACGTAGTAGGTAGACAAAATAAAATACGAAAATGGTAATTACTTTCAACTTCCGCTTAGAACCATTTTTGTTTACTTTCGCTTTTCTTGAAGGGCTTGGACGAAAAAAAAAAATTAAATATATGAGATTTCATGGTTGCGACCACGTCGTTATTGAGCGGCAGAGTGACGTCGCGGACGCTCTGATTTCTTATTTGATCTATTTTTTATTTGGTCAGTTTTTATTTCTGTTCTTTTAGATCTCAGCAATTTTACAAATATATATGTATTGCCTATTTTAACTTATCATAAATACTAATACTTCATTTTGATTGGAGCCCGAATGAGTTTATTTCGTAAATTACAGAAAAAGTGTTTCAATTGTAAATTAACTAATTTCGTTTAACAGCTAATTTCATTTTGAATTTGATTTGGCAGTTAAATTACTTCTTTTTGTTGTGTTCTCTTTCTGTTTTCTATACCTTCAGCAAATTTTGACATTTTCAATGGTTTTCAATGGGTTTTCACCATGGATACATTTCACTTGGGTGTGTTCATAAAGGTTTTATATAATGTGTGTTTTATTCATTGCTGCATAGCCAGCGCAGCAAAATTTGCCTTGGCAAACAAAAACAATTTGAATGCTGGCGAAAAAGAAGTCAGTAAAAATAAAGATGGCTGTGCTGGCGATAGAGCTTTCAATTATTGAAATGAACGTATAGAGTGAGCTTTCGTTTTATTCAGACTTGTGCTGCGCTGGCTATGCAGCAATGAATAAAACACACCTATAATTTCCAATCCAAATTAAGTGCAAATTTGGTTGAAATTGACTTGGTTGAAATTGACTCATTTAAAAATGTTAATTTGTATGGGAAATGAGATGATTCGGAATCGAATTTGGAAATTTTCAACGAAATTAACTCAAAAGAACTAGAAAGCTGTCATTTTATGAATAAGCTCTCTACAGTCTTAATCATGATAAATGTAAGAATCAATGATATAAAAAACATTTCAAAATTAATTAACTAAAAAAGTTATAATTTTCTAGAATTTTCCATCAATTTCTGAAAAATATAAAAACAAATTGTAACTCAAATTTCGAGAGCAACGCATGGGACTTTCTAGTATATAAGTATTAAAAGTCTAAAGCAGCCTATAGACAATACACTTGTGTCTGCACCGGTGTCGGTGTGCGGAAATGTGTGCTGTCTGTGGGCTGTTGCGCACACCGATTTCGGTGTCAGACACGGTGCGAGTATAAAATCAAAAGTTTTTGATTTTTGGTGTAACGTGTGTGGCGGAAGCTACACCGATGTCAGTACACCGGTGCAGACACAAGTGTAGTGTCTATGGGCTGCTTAACAAATTCTGCAATTAAAAAATTTCCTTAGTTTTTTACTTACATTCAGTATCTATAGTACTCGTACATACACACAAATTCTAAATTTATAAAAACAAAAAAATATTGTTTTGCAATCAACATTCATTTTTGATCAAAACTTGAAAGTTGAAAGTGAAAGAAATTACAATTTTGTGTGCTGATAAAATTTTGTTGCAGAAAATGACACGCACATGTACATTTATATCAAATAAACTCTGGTTTCTCGTTTAGTTACAAACAAATTTCCAATGAAAATTATTCGAGAGAATATTATGCCAATTCTCGTGTTGTTGCTCTATTTACATCACATCGACAACACGCTATATAACTGAAATTACATAGATATATTTCCCATTCATTGGGATTTTTGTTTTTCCCGTTCTTATAAGTACATACCTATACCTATGTATATGCTTTTCATGATGTGTAATTCCCCTTATCCTCATCATCCTCCTTCTACCTACATACTTTCTATTTAATTCAATTGTTTTTCTTTGCAGTTTTTTTTTTAGAGCATTTCCCATAAACTCTGTTCTATTTCAATATAATAACAACAACAACAACAACAACTTACATTTAGATCCATGTAAATTGAATGGACATGAACAATGATGTTTCGCTTGCGATAAAGATGCTTCTACCGATGCAGATCCACATGACGAACAACGAAAGTTTGCAGTTTTTTTTTTTAATTGGCTTTCGATGGCAAACTAGAGCTTTGTCAATTATTGTCTGTGGCTGCAGTGACACTAATTTGAATTTCTTTGGAAAATTAATTATTTCAAATCACAGTTAGTCGTTCGCACACTGCAGCCGATGAAGATGGTGTTGCCACAAGCAAAATTGAATCAACTATATAATAACGTCATCATGAGTCTTCGTGGAATCAGTGTTGGTGATATAAAACACACGAACATGTTATATAGTGTTCAATGGAACTGAATGATGGTTAACGATTGTAAAACAAAATGTTTAGTTCATTCATTTCATTCATTATCTCAGGTCCCAGTAGTAGGGCTTGCAATTTTGCGACATTCTTTATCTGCATCAAAGAAAACTAAACTAAACCGGTTCAGTAGAGTTGTTAATTTTGAAGATAATTATTGTTTATTAGTCATGGCCATGGGGTAAGGAATCCCTTATGTATATTTAATTTACATTTTGTTTTGAACAATAGAGTTCTGTCTGTGGACAGTGTTGCCACAAGTATACATTAAGGGTATTCACGCAATGATGTAAAAACACTGGATAAGTTTACCATTTAGTTAATGAACTGTCAAATTTTGTAAGAGAAATGATTTACACAACTTGGTTAAAATTCTCCAAGGATTTGCTGGATAAAATTAACCAAATTTTGTTGGTAAACTTATTCAAACGTCATTGTGACTTTTAGAATTAGGCGTGTTCAGAAATATGATATATTGGTATCTCAGAGAACTAAAAAAAACTGCCCGTTTTCTGTAACTATCGCATTGAGATTAGTTGGCGATAAAAGTTGTGAATACAAAAAAATAATTAGTACGTCCACATTTTCTGACTGATCAGCAATGTTTATTTACACAAACCCATATAATGGGCCATATGGATATACAAAAGTAAATGCTTTTACTTGTATGTATTTGTTTTGCTTTCCAAATTGTCATCGAAGTGAAAGGAACCATTCTTCTTTCATCAAATTTCAGTTCATTTGAGCTGGGGACAACTTTTACTACCGGAAATGAAAGTGAACTAAACTGAAGGAAAAGTAAATATCCACAATTATGGGCGTGCCATATGACTTTTCTTATATTCGCTCATTTTCGTTCGATCGCTGCCATGAGTTTGGGACCATACGCAGGTCTGCATTTAACCCTGAAATCGTTTTCTCATCTAATTCCCGTCAGGCTTAAAAACCTGACTTTTGTCGTGTATCTTAGATTTTTTTTCCGTTCCGCGACATTCGGCTCCGATTTCAAGTTAGTTTGGGAGAAGTTCTCCATTTAAAAAATAACTTCGAAATCTGAACACGCTTATTTGTATAGGTATATATTTTAGGCCCATGTTCTGCATTTCGAATGAAATCGAATTGAAATCGCATTTCAATTTCACATGAATTGAAATTCCATGTTCTACAATTCGTTCGTTTTCGAAAATTTCGCAATTAATTCGAAATGTCAAAATGCAAGGTGCCTCCATTTATAATTGTGTTTTAAAGTGAAATTACACTGAAGATGAAAATTAATTCTATATTATTGGCATTTATAAGGGAAAAAAGAAAGCGGAACTCGAAAGAAAAAATTACCCGAACAATTTTGTAAGAAAAAACCTGCCCGACGCGACGGCGTGAATATACCTACCTAAATATGAATGGTTCTGATGATTTTTGTATTTTTTTATTCGTATGTTCTTATGTTTCCTACGAAAATAATAATAAATAAATAAACAAAAACATAAAGTTTGCTTACATTTTGTACCAAGAAATACAAAACTATCTGCAAATGCACCGATTTCACAACGCATAAAAATGTGGATTGAAAACGTTTAGAAAACGGAATGAACCGAAATGCAGAACATAAATTTTCATGTTCGAAATTAGAATTCACTATTAGCATTTCGAACGAATTGTGGAACACCTAAATTCAATTTCGCCATGTGAATTCACGATAAGTGGAATGCAGAACATGGGCGTTAAAGTTTAATATTTGACGTTTAACCAACAGCTGATTCAATTACACAGCATTTAACCAAATGAATTAAAAGGGCGTTCATGCAAACTTTTGTGTAAAGTTATCATTTTTCACAATTTGTAAACTTACCACGTTTCTTGAATACTCTTATTTTTTTCAGTAAATTAGACATTCGAGTTTGGAAATTAGAATTAATTATAAATGTTCTTAGTGATTTTATGGGCACAAACAAATAAACAAACAGTAATCCGGGATTCTTATACTCAATAAAAACCACCTGTCTTTTTTCATACGACTAGGTATAAGTTGCTTTTCGACCCATACAGTTTTTCGGTGCGAGATTAAAGTTAAACTAGAGTTAATTCACAGAATTTGAAGGGTTAACTTGAGTTGAACTTAGAAACTGGACCTAAGAATGAGTTTAAATTTATAAGAAAGTATTCAGTTTGGCAAGAAGATACCAAATATGCATGTAGGGATGATGGCTTTAGGGTCAGTTTTTTATTACCTGAGTTAACTATGGATTAAAACATAATTAGTTTATCTTGCAAATAAATTGAACTCGAGTTAATTTATAAGTGGTTTTTCAGTGAATAGGATTAGCTTTAACTTTCAGTTCAATCTATTAAAAGTCAAAGTGCGACTTAATGGAATTCCGCTTTCACTATAGAAAAAGAAAGGGCGAATTACATAGTTTCGACCTCTCTATTTCGATAGTGTTAGAATTATGCATATGTCAGAAATTCTATTCAGTTACATGCTCCAGAGTTAAAACTCACCACATTCTTTGAGTTAACTCGGAATTTAAATTGAGTGAAAAACATGTTTTAGGAGTAAACTCGGTTTAAACTACGAAACTAAGGTTATATCGCAATGAAAAACATGGCCTCACTGTTCTTATTAAAAAATCGCAACAGTAGTTCGAATAATAATAATAAATTTAAATCTACACTTCCAGGTTTTATTATTATCAACCAATTTTAAATTTATTAAAACAATTTATAAACTTGAATTGAAACTAGTTTTGGTTTAAGTTTTTTTTTTAATGAAACTGAAACCAGTACCTAAAAAATTTATAATTATTTACTTTTAAAGATAAAATTTAGGATTGTGAAATTAATATACTAACTTGATTTAAATAAGAGAAATTCATTGCGGATGACTAACATTAGCTAACTGTTTATTAATTTCTGGACTCAAAATATAAAGAACGTCATCTGAGCGGTAGATTGGTCTTTTTAAAAAATTATTTTATATCAGGGTGTTTTGCATAACAACAGGGTCATAACAGTTGGGTCGAAACAAGAAAAATCCTGTGCTTATATATACCTACGTTTTGTAACTATCGCATCGACAAAATCAGTCAAAAATGATTTAAATTGTAACAAATCATATGAGTTTTGTTTTATTTTTCAAAGTTTCCCGACCAATTTTATCGATGCGATAACGTTACATAACGTATAGGTACTGTATACAAATTTTCATCGAAATTGTTTAAAACGTTAACGAGAAATTCGAAAATGAAAAAAAAAATATGAAAAACATTGCACGCCCGTCAAATATAAGGCTAGGAACGAACTTGCGACTTCAACCGCGCGGCTATTCAGTCGCAAAAGAAACTGAAATTTGTTCCGACGTGATTATCGCAAGTAAAAATGGATCATATACAATTATACATTTGTTTACGCACTTGTGATTAAAAATTTCGACGAATACCAAAATCGAAGTCGTAACAAGAAATAAATATGTATACACACAATTGTTTTTTCAAGCGATTTTTTTGTCGCAATACATACTGTTTTAAATGTTAAGGCTCACATAATATGAAAAATCGCAACCACAAAAAAAAATAAAACAGGTTTTTTGAGCGTTTTAATATTCGAAAAGTTGAATATATCTAATGGAATCAAATAAGACTGTACGACGTACTTGCGATTTTAGTAGAATTCTTATCATAATTATTTAATTTATTGTGAATCAATAGTCACGAGATCTAAATCGCAAGTGCGTTCTAGCCTTAAGGATCTTCTAAACTGGAGCGAAATATTCGGAGCGAATATGCGACGACCGAAGAATGTTAAAGATTCGCAATGTAGGGAGTCTCATTTATTACGGCATGTAAATTAATTTTTAGAAAGACGAAAATTTCGTTGTCGTTCCGAAGTATTCGCGTTGGTTTGGAAGAGCTTTTATTATTCGACCAAAAAATTGTCAGCAAATATTTTTTTTTAAGCGTTGCTATTTACAGTGGCTCACAGTGAAAATGGCCCACCTAAAAAAATCCGAATTTCAATTTCCAATTTTGTCCATAAATTTTCAATTGTTTTCAAATCAGGAGATTTTGGAAGGGTCTTGATCACCCTTGGACAATTTTCGAGCAGTCATTCTCTAATAATTTTAGCCAAGAGATTTTTCAATTCCAATTTTTTCAGCACTACCTATATTGAAAATTCTTTTTCAAAATATCTAAATATCGATACTACCTTCAATAAAATGTATGTACATAAGTAACCAACCCCAGAAGCTGAATTAAGTTCCTGGATCAAGATAAAAAATGATTTTAATAATTCATTTTGATTCTAAAACATTAATAATAATATTATCAATAAATAATTTGAAATGAGAAATTTTTAATTTGACTTTTTAAAATTTTGTTTGCTAAATAATTGCACTTGTTAAGATAAAATTCCCTTCGAATATAAAGAATAAAGCCTTATACAGAAATACTAAAGACATTTCCAGGGCTTCCCCTTCACAAAAACTATTTTTTGTAGCAACGTCCTAGGTACCTTGCATAAATCCAAACATTACACTTTGTTACAGAGTCAAAAAATTTATTTGTTCAACCTATAAAGTACCTACCTACTCAAGGGAAAAATTCAAGATATTGAGTCATAAAAATGGTCTATGGAAGTTATAGAATACGTAAAGGGAAACAATATTTGTTCAAGTTATTGGAATGTTCAAGTAAACGAGAGCTCATTCAATTTAGTTTGACTAAAATGTCAATAGTTGGATATGTCTTTTCTCTGAACTGTCACAATGTTTTCCTGAAAAGTCATTTTTGCTTAGGTACATTTTATTATGTTAAGATATTTAATCAATAAAAAAATATTCTCATAATTTTTTTAAAAATTTTCTCATAATTTTAAACATCTTCTAGTTGCGTAAGTAAAGTGTCACTTCCATGAAAGTGGGGTTAAGGCCCCAAGTAAATTCATATAACTACATACAGGTATGTACATAATATATACATATCTATTTTTTTTCTAAGTGTCTGAATTAAATCAAATTCCCTTAGAAATATAAAGTTCACAGTATATTCATTATTCATGCTGTGTGTTTTATAAGAGTCGGTAATCATCGACCATAATTTGCGTCTTAGAAGAGTACGACAGCATCTACTGTCGAACTTGGGCGAAACGCAATCTTTGGAGTTGAGGTCACTTGATTTTATTAAATGAATCAAAATATGTACCTAAAGGTTGTTTTTTTAGACGTGGTTTTCAATCTGGCAATACTTTTTTCGGAGTTGGTCTTCTTGATAGCTCAGTTTGGTTTGCCATTTCATAATGAATAGACTTAAGGTAGAACTAGAATAGGCGGTAGCTGTCGGAAGCTAGTGTCAAAAGCGAACGAAAAGTTGCTTTCCAAAACGTCAAATTCATAAGTCACCCATAATGCACTTGAGTGGTTGGAAGTGATTTTTTTGATTTTTGAAGCTAGCTGTCAGTCCACGTACGAAAGAGCGGTCGGTGAGCGCTCTCACGTCCGACGGCGAAAGTTAACGAAAACTAAACGAAAAGTTCCAAATCGCAATTATGTGCGCGTCATACGAATTTCTTGTTTTCGCTCGGTTTCGTACGACCACGTACGTTGGCTTCCGCCTATTCTAGTTCTACCTTTACTCCTGAACAACGTTTGCAAATCGTGCAAATTTATTACAAAAATAATGGTTCGGTTCGCGCGACGCATCGCGCGCTGCGTCCAATATTCGGTAGACATAATCGCCCAGCAGAGTAATTCGAGCAACCATGGATCGGTTTCGCACCACTCTAGTGGATAATGCGCATCCTCAGAGACGTCGTACAGTACGGACCGAAGACGCTATTGCTGCTGTGGAGCAGAGTATCGAAGAAGACCCGAATGAGTCCATCCGCCATCGCGCGCAACAATTGCAGCTGGGGCCTCTGGGCCTCTCGTCTGGAATTTATTCGAGTCAGCCGCGGCGGGCACTTGCCCGAAATCATTTTTAAGACATAATGGGAAACCCTTATCTTTATAATAAAGCTAAATTCTTGGCCATAACATTAAATTATATGCGTTTTATTTCTTCTTGAAAACCACACGTCTAAAAAAACACCCTTTATATGTAATTTTAAATCAATACAAACCTACCTATCTAAATAAAATTTCGAAAATAAGAATTAAAAAGTTTAAAGAAACCATTTTAACCTACCTATTCCTTTCTACTTATACCTACTTCAATCATACACAGACTTTGGTAGAATCTATACACTAATATCCGTCTAAATTCTCTTATAATAACCTATATAAATCTCTATTAGGAAGTAGCACTTTCTTATATAATTTCTTATTTACCTATAGGAAACTTATAATGTTATACAACCACAATATTTTGTCCCTGAACAAAAAAAAACAAAAAATATTAAATACAAAGAATCATTATTTTCTATTAAAATATCTTATGTTTCTTCTTAGAAATTATTAGTATATGTTATGTTCTATCGAAATAAAAGAAGAAAAAAATGAAAATAAAATAAAAGATGAAGGGAGAAACCATGAAACTATGAAATCAATTTCTTAGAATAAAGCTGAAAAATAAAACATTAAAATACTCTTCCTTTCTCCTGCTCCCTTTTTTCTTTGAAAAAGAGACGCAACAAAAAAAAAAGAAAGACGAACACAAAAAAGCCCGTTAATTGATTTCGCTATAATTTCCAAAAGACCATAATATTGTCTTATTTGTTTTTATTGTAAAAAAAAAATAAAAAAAAAATGCGTTTGACTTTTTTTTTAAATAATAATAATGATGGAAGCCATATTAAGTACGTTAAGAGAAAAACAAGCGTAAATTCATTAGAATTTAATTAAAAGAACCAAAAATTACACGGAAATGAGGCTTCAAAATTTTTTGAAAAGGAAACACATTAACAACGACACCTTCCAAGAGAAACGGGGACAAAGTATGTAAGTATATTCTTGTGAATAATTTTCTTTCCCGCTCGAGTGGATAACAATTACGCAAAAACAGGTCACCACTACTACTACCACCATCAAACCATACCAAACAACAAAGCATGAAAAGAGGAAACTATGTCATATGTATGTCAGAATTCAGAAATGCCAGTTGCAGCGGCAGCGGCAATGGCATGGCGACGGCCAACGACGAGACGGCCGACACACGGCGGCGGCGGTAGTAGCAGTAGCAGCGCATTTTGCATGAGAGACCGCGACCAAGCCCAAGAAACTGTTTCAAGTGATACGGTCCAACTCATTTGCATGCTTTGTTTTGTTCAATGAAGCCGAAGCTTTGGATATAGCTGCGGAGCTAGAGTACAGTAGGTATAATATCAAACCAAACTCAACCCCTTCGATCTCTCCGTTATCTGTGTTGCTTTACTGCAATGGCCGCAACAAGTGATATGATAACAGAACGAATGCGAACCGATTATTATTTTTATGGTTCAATGGACGCGAAAGGGCTTGCGTCCAGAGGCGCACCTTTGATAGGTGTGGAATTGACTATACTGAAGGGCGAACTTATATATAGTTGCAATATTCTAAAGGAAACACCAAACCACATATTAGGCAGTTGCGATGCACTCGTGCACCAAAGAAAGAAACACCTGGGACGATACCAGGTGGAGGAATGCAATCTACCCTCCCTGAGAATACCCCAAATACTTAAATTCCTTAGAGAAATAGGTTTGGAGGAAGAGCTATGAAATTGAGAATCCTCATCCAGCTCCAAATGGGGGCACAATAGATCACTATAGGTTGCAGTGCTATATACCCCACAATATATTCATTCATTCATTCATATACATAGTTGTGAAACAATGTGAACCAAACCTGTTGAAAAAAAATTATATTCATCACGGATAATTTTTCGCTTTGTTGGTGACATTGTTTTGTGAAAAAAAAGAACATATTTTACCGTTTTTGAATTGGTTTTAATTGGTCGGCTTGTGTTTCGTTTTAATAATTGTTTTGATATTCGCCTGGTTTAAAAGTTCTGACTACCTTTTTGAAATATGTATTATAACTGAAGAAGAGTCCTATCCTTTTTTGTTTCACCACACACATTTTTCTTTTTTTTTTCATTGAAAAGAACTGTAAACTAGGCTTTAATTAATAATTTTTTCGCAAACCAAATAAGCACTCAAAGCGTTCTGTCAAGCTATAAACAGTCAAATACCCACAGAGGATTAGGCGAGATCACTAAAATGAGATCTCAGAAATCTCAATACATGAAAAAAGGATTAAGGTTCCCCCACACCAACGTCAATCTGTCGTGGCGAAGACGAAAACAATAATAACAACGTGTTGTTTTCATTGACAAGCTCGTGTTGTTTTTATTGTTTTCGTCGTCGCGGGAAACCTTTAATCAGCAAAATTTCTCAGCTTTGCTGTCAAATGTTGAGGAAAAAAAAAATTGGATTCACTCTCTCACTTTTTGACGGAGCAAACTGATCTGATCTGATTTTTCTGAACGTGCTAATTGATATAAGATGTCAATGGATTAGGAAACCTTTACAAAAAATTACAACATTTTTCAGACTGAGATGAAGGTCAACGCAGGCTTAGTTGATGTTGCAGAAAATTCTAAAAAGAAGTCTGTCAATGGGTCTTAACTGATTTGACTGAAGGTCACGTTAAAAAAATTAACGATTCGACACGAAAGTTCATGTAAACGCTCGCAGCCGTTACCTCATTGCCAGTACTCCACGAAATACGAATTGAGAACTTTGGACAGAATTTGAAGTCAGCCGTTTTCGAAAACGCCAAATCAACGTCAAATTTATCGTTAAATGATTTTCATTTTTTGATCACGGTTTTGCTATCTCGTCATTTTATGCAATCGTTCTGCTTGCACAAAATCTGGGGCCGAAATATCGAATATCATCGATATTTTGTATGAAATTTCCCTCACGTGTCGTTCAGTCACTGATGCCGTAATTCGGCCCCTGTTTGATCAACATCAGTCAACTTATTTGATATTAATGAACTTTTTTTCAATTTTTTTTCAACTCGATTTTGTTTACTGCAAAGCTGCGCTGCAAATTATTTTTTCTAACATACATTAATATATGATGACTGAAGCAAAGTGGGTTACCGAAAATTTAATAATATAGGAATAATGCTTTTTGCATACAAATTTCGTGTTGGATATTCGATAAGTTGATTTTTATTTTTGAGGCAAATGAGTTATGTCATATTGACCATTTGTGTTGACTGTATAATCGTAGGTTAAAAGTTTGATCTCACAGAATTTAACTGCTCATTGCAACTGAGGACAAAATGAAATACTTTTTGTGGCAAAAATATAGTCGATTGTTCACAGCTGATCATCTTTAATCAAGGATTATTGAAACTGGTAAATCATCGATTGTAAATGTTAACCAAAATTTTTATCAATGAATCTAAAATTTATGTTATTAATCATGGAAATCGCCAATCATAGTACATATCTAACCCACTGTAAACAAACTGGCTCTTAGAAGTGTTCAATTTAACCTCATTCTTTAGATCTATACAAAATTCTTTTCTATATGTATATAACATCCTAACCCCAGATTTAACTGGACTTCTCACAGTCGTAGGCACTCCTGGGGATTGGATTGCATAATAAACACCCTCAATTCTCAATTCTTTGCCATTTTTAATATTCCGTTTCATTTAATTTCAGACATATATTTCAAACCATCAGAACCATTTGTTAATTTGGGAATTGTCATTTACAGCACGTCAGAAGCGGCATCTCTGATGACTCATTAGTCATTGGCAATGTTTCCTTGTTTTTTTTTTTTTAATTTCAATAGTATACTTGATTACTGACTATAGAACTACTCTAGAGGTCATTAGAGACTCGATCGGAAAACGACCTGGCAAAGTCTTATGATTCCAGCCCTCTGATGTCTATATTGTCAACTGAATTATTGCGATAGTGTCAATGTCAGAAAAGCATAAAAAAAAACAGCGCTGAACATGTATGTATCTAGATGTTTTTGTATAGAATCGGGGGAGTTTTGTTCAACTTAAAAGTTGCCATTGATATGGTACCTATACCTACTGTAATAACGACTTCTTGAGAATTTACGCACTTATCGCACGCGGACAATTTTGCATATGATTATGCCCGAAAATCAAATTTACTATTAATTTATGCTTTCAAAAATAAAAAAATACTAAATGTATTATTTTTGAAGTTTGGACACAAAATTCGATGATTCAAAATAACTGTTAGCTATCTTTTGACACTCCGTATATTTATTGAAGAAAAAAACAACAACAGATTATGAATTTAGATTTGAGAACGTCATAATAATTCTATTTAATGTTTTTTTTTTTTGGAATTTAAGACATTTTGTATTTGATATTGTGATTTCTCGAGTAAAATTGGTAAAATTTATTTACCTACTTATATTTATGTCTTCCACGTAATTGTTTTTTTTTCTGAAAAAGCATTTGATTAATAAAAGACGATAAAGTGAAGATTCTAAGGAAAGCAATGTCCACGACTGGGTCAAACGTGTTTAATTAAAAAGTGTGAGTGCTGGGACTCACGGTTAAGATGTGTAAACATCAACATTCGTCCGAATGCCTCATAAACCGAGATCCTGCATCAAATTTAGGGTGTAGATGATAGCAAAAATTTACTGGTATTTTTATATAGATTTTAACTTTTCATAAGCAAATTTGAAAATCGGTAATGATGCATGGAAAATGCGTTTTTTAGTTTACCGACAAAGGCCCCAACCACGCTTATAAAAAGTTAAGATCTATCTAAACATCCCAGTGAATTTTTGCGATCACTCACACCCACAAACAGCAGTGGGCTCTTAGCCAATCATTAAAATTATATTTAAAAATATTTTCCAGTCAATGCTTATTTCGTCTAATTTGCCAAAAAAGGCGGCCGTCTATGTTAAAACCCTGCAGCCATGATGAAAGCGCAGTCCATGTACTATATGGTCGGTCTAAGCAACCAACCACATTTCAACCCAAACTGAACTCGACTTTTTGATTTCGTATATACACACTCATGGTCAGTTGTACAATAGTGGTTCAGCCTAGATTCAAGATTTTAACTCACCGATTTCAGCGGATTAACTAAAGTTCAACGCAGGTTCAAGTATTTAATTGGTTACTATCACACACTTGAACAGTAAACCACTGTTGAAAATCAATTAATTCGACGAAATCGGTGGATAAAAATTGCTGAACCACGGTTTAAATATTTGTACAACTGGCCCTCAGCATTTAGTTACTGAACAGAATTATGGACAATTCATAAGTCTGCTATTACACGATGAATCTAGTTGCATGCACCTTCTTCGAATTCTTCTTTGTTATTTCGTCCGCTGTTTCAAGCGCTCAAGCGAAACCAAAGTCATGAATCTAATTTGACAGTTCTCTTTATTTTTCATTTTCGTGTTGGGCTGTGCTCAAGCAATAAAAAAACTTTTTCTGTTTTTATTTTTGTTTTCATTATTTCATACATTGAAGAAAGAAAGGTTTGTGTGCCTTTAAATGAATATCAGTCAAGAAAAGCAATAATTTATTTTATTTATGTTGTTTTTAAAGATGAATTTCTCATTTCTGGAAAGCATATAAGGCTATCAATAACAGTGCGTTGCATCGAAATTTACTCTTTGAACAACAAAACCATATGAAGCAGAATAGTAAAAAACGGACAAGAGAAAAGAGAAACGTCAAATACTTGCATCGAAAATTTAACTCACGCGACACCGGTCACTTTTTTTCCGTATCATCTTTCCGATTTTTTTTTCTCTTTTGCACTTACGTAGTTCGAAAAGTCGCATGCGTCTAGATGCATCGTGTAGTAGCAGACTAATCTTTGGCTCAGAATCAAAATCACGACCACGGCTACAAGAATGTATGCATACATACAATGTATGTGATGTATGTTCCGTGAAATAGGCCCCTGGTCTCAAAGCAGTCATGTAATTGAAAAAAAAGTAATGCAAAGAATACAAAATACGGATAAAGGTAGCTGCAAACAAACGCGATAGCGGTGGCGATCATGATAAAATTGTGGATGCCATACACATAAATTAAAGGAAAGGCACACATCTACACGATTGAAGTGTGCTTTGATTTTTAGATGAGGCATCCACATTTTTATCGTGATCGCCACCGCCATCGCGTTGGTTTGCTCGTAGCCTAATGCTAAAGAAGCGTTAAAAAGAGTCTCGTAAAACTTGGCCCACGACTCACAGGGCCACAGTACACATATTAAAGGTAATATATTGCGCAGGTTGTCAAAGTTGGAAGTGTCAAAAAATTAAAAATGGCTGTGCCAGTGCCCACAGGAACTCAGCACGCATCATTACAAACAACAACAAAATATTGAGATTAGACAAGTAAAGAGGCACTGGATCCACCATTTTACCACCATAATACCTCAATTTTGACAGATGCGCAGAACTGAACAAAAATGAAAACGCTAATGATATTACCTTTAATATGTGTACTGTGCACAGGGCAACTAGTCTTCCATCTTATCTTTTTCTCTTTCGCACTCATTATGTTCGAATAGAGTCAGACGCAAAGAATCATCGTGTAATAGGGGCTTAATATATCCTCTAAGCAGCCAACCAAATTTCAACCCGAATTGAACTCGACCTTTCGATTTCGTATATAAATACTCAACGTTTAGTTACTGAACGTACATATTGTTGAACGCACTCAATTTTCGTAAAGCTACGCGCAAACCGACGCGATGGCGATAACGTGGATGCCGCACACGTAAATCAATGGAGGGGCACACATCGACGCGATATGTGGAATGCGTTCACATTCCACTGCTGCGTTCAGTTACGCGACTTTTCTTGAACGCAGCAAGCACCATTTGAACGCTATATCGCCTGAAGAAAAATTACAGTCTAAAAAAGAAAATTTGAAAAACTGAAAAATGAATAGAAAAAATTAGGGGAAATTCCATTTTATATGTTTTTTTTTATTAAACTTAAAAATTAAACGTTTGTATTGTCGCTGACAACTTAGCTCGCTACACAATATATCGCGTTGATGTGAGCAGATTTTTGAACGCATCTTTATCGCGCGATAAAAGTTATCGCAATCGCCACCGCCATCGTGTCGGTTTGCGCATAGCTTAAAGCTCAGAATCACGATCACGACCACGATCACGATTACAACGTTACGTTACGTTTTCTTTTCACCCTACTGCCAGTATAGATGTTTACACATCAATAATAGGTAGAATTGTCAAAATAAATATAATATAATAACGAAAACGAAAACAATTGGCGGGTCTTACAGTTCGTTAATTTTTAAGGTTATTTATACGTCACACTTCATTAAGTTCGTATAGCATAACTGCAAAGGGATAGATAGATATGTATTTAGTTTAACCCACTCAAATGAGAAAATCAAAGTCTGAGAGGGTTGCCAAGAGTGCAGGGTTGTCAACTAGAATTGTGAAAACTTACTTTCTTCTACAAGTTTAACTTTTGGATATTTTTTGATTTACACATTAAATTTAAAAAAAAAAACATACTAGACGGATTTGACAAGTGCAAGGACTTGCCAGATGAGCTTAATGATTTTATGATACCTATGTATGTATATAAAAGGGCATCATATTATGTTACTTTGAGCATACTGCATTTTCGCGACTTGTTAAGTTAAAAAATTATGATTTGGCAGTGTTTCCACAGTTCAAGGGTTATAACCTTGTTTTTTTTTTGGTTTCATAAAACAGGATATCAGATATGTATGTTACTAAGGCTTGTAAAGTTTATGCCAATTGTGCTTATTTTACCTACCAGTGATAATCACGGTCTATTGGTCTCGTTCATGCCGACTTGATATGCAAAACTTATAAGTATGAATGTTAAACACAAGATGCTACATAATGTTAGAAATGACTGACTAAAGTCTTGGACGGTGGTGTAGCTTATTCGGAGGAATTAATTGGTTTCTTTAGTATTTAAAAACCAAAGAAAAAACGAGGAGAAAAACAGATGTCACAAAAATTCAACAAACAAAAATCCTGCCTGACTTTTTCTGAAAATGATGTGGGAATGAGATAAGGTACAGAAATGTCAAAAAGTCAGAGAAGTAAGTCCAATATGAAAACCGTTATGGGCGCATAAGTAAACATTTTAAAAATACCTCCCCGTATTCGTCGCATATTCAATTCTTGTCATTGTATTCCGTATTATTTAATTGGAAGTGACTCTATGGATCCTAATTAATAACAATTTTGTTTATAAAAGTACAGTTTACCGCAAAGTCAGGACCCTCTACAGTAGGGTGATTAAAAAAAACCAAAAAATTCAAAATCAAAAACCATTTAGAGGTCAATAATTTTGTTTGAAAATGGGAATTTTTCTTAAATGTTAAAAGTAATAACTTTTCAAGTTTTGGTGCTAAAAGCATGAAAATTTTTTCAGGGATTGTTCGCAATTTTATGTGATCTCTGAATATTCAGCTAAAAATTTAATTTTTGAAATATATAGGTACCTACTTTTTGTTACAGTTTTTTTGTTTATAAATAAAAAGAAAACGTCTTCAGGAAAAAACCGCAAGGGATCTGGGACTTGGTGTTCTTCAAAGTAAGCCTAGTTAAACCGAAAACGCATTTCAATGACCAAGAACCTGCCCCAAAGTTCTTTTCTTGTTTAAATTTCTTTAAACTTATTTAAACAATATTTTCAAAAAAAAAAAAAAGAAACACTTAACCATGGATGTCGAAAAACTCATCGTATTGTACAGGGTTCGTCAAAAAAATTTTGTTTTCTTAAGAATTTCATAACCTGTTATATTTTAATACTAAATAATAACGGTTTTTGAGTAATGAACATTTGAATCCAATCAAAAATGATTCTCAAACAAATTCAAATAAATCATAATTTTTAAAATAGAAGGAATTTCTTTGCTTATTTGCTAATCGAGAAATTACTTTTAATTTGATTTTTTTTAATTATTCCAATTCAAATAATAGAATTTATAAAAATATTAACAATTCTCAGAAAATTCAAATAACACTAATTGGTTTTAATGGGAAATCAAAAAAATCCATGTCTGCACTGTCATAATGCTGCTATTGTCAGCAAATTTATAAAGAGAAGGCGTTTTAATGATTTGGTTATTATTCTTTTACTCATAGTTCTACAGGTTGCCTTATAGAACACCCTGTCCTGTCGTTTGATGTATTTCAGAATATAATATGGTCTTTTGATCATAAGTTTGCAAAGTTAACGCTAACTTAGGTTTTTTAAGTTGATTTCGTTTTTCACGAATTTTTGATTTTATCGAAAAAAAACAAAATTCCCTGAAATTTGAATTTTGGGTACCTCTAGAAAGACGTAATATAATATTCGTTTTTTATTACGTCAATGCATCGTCAAAACAAAACAAAAACCTGGGGCCAAATTACGGCATCAGTGACTGGTCGAATTGTGAGAATAAATAACGTCATGTTCATGATAATTACGTATTCAAGTAAACAATAATAATAAAATAAAACATATGATATTGTTTTAGTAAATTTCCTACAACAAATTAAACAACAAACGATAAAAACAGCAATCGTGTTTTTTAAAGAGAATAAATTTAAAGAGCTAAAATTATTTGAAATAAGTGTAAGACGTGTTCGTCAGCACGTGGCCCCTACAGTTGTGCACTTTGTATGAGAGAACGGGAATTATAAAATGTCTTAGCGAAAAGAAACCGTCCTCATCCCCGAAGGAAAACGGAACTTTTTTTTATAAAGCACTACCTACCGCATTCCATTGCTCTCCATTAATTCTTACATTGTACTGCTGTGACTCATTAAAGAGTTTTTTTTTTTAGGATTTGACCGCTTTATTGCATTGTTAGCCATCCTAAAGAGGTAAACTGGCTAAGTTAACTAAAGTTCACACACAATTTCCAATATTTGACTTTAAGTCTCTATTGAGAGGTATTTTACTTGATTTTAGGCCCAAATTCTTGGTGTACCCAGATTCTCTGGGGAATATATGTAATGTGAGATACATGAATCAGCTTATCTAATCTAACACCTTTGGAAAATCGAATCGGCCCGCTGTATGGCGACCGTTTAGAATATTTTAGCTTTGAGTAATGCTACCCCATTTTATTCAGCCTATCACAGAATCCATAGTGGAAAGTCCCCGAATGGATTATTCCACTACGAAACCCGAAAAAAAGGATTCACAAAATCCGAATGGAATCAAAAAAAGGAATGCCTCTTTAAAAGAATTAATTTTGAATTTCGAAATCAGCTGTCCTATGTCACACCAATACTTGGAGCTTTTAAAAACAAAAACTTGTTTTCAAAAAGTCACATTTTGTTCCCTTTTCATTTTCATCAAAAAAAAGCTGAACAGCACAACTTTAACAATCCCCATCTTTAAACTCATGTCGATTTTCATTTCCCACCAGAGATCAAAAATTTTAAGAAAAAATGGATTATACTAAGAAATCCCATTTTCCATTTGATATCAAAATTTCCGAATCTCGATTTTTAGCCAGATTTGCCTCTTCTTGCACTTACACGCATTCCTTCAAATAGGAATCTACACAAATTTTACCTTTGGCCTTCAACGCGATACGTTGAGGGGATCCTTGAGGAACAAGGCAATGCACGACCGACCACATGCAGCACGTTGCGTATATGGATAACTTCAAGGCGCTGGTATTTAAAAACTGCAATGGCTCGCACGCAGTCCGGGTTTACATCGTATAGAGCATACATATGTAGGACAGGCTGAAAAAGAGATAAAATGAGCATCCCATCCCCCACAAACACTGGACGAGCTCAGGAATACTTCACTGGCCACTTGGCAGACTTTATCGCAAGTGGATATTAAAAACATAATCCAGAGTATGCCAGATGGACTGCAGGCTGTAATCTGTCTATATATGAATTATTAGGAATAATATAGGTCGGCTATTTTGGCGGATCACCTTAACTTATTGAATTTTCAGTGTAACCATCATTTGACCATTTTCAAAGGGGTCTATAAAGTTCAGTTAACAATAATTCAATGCTGAACTACTCTTGCCTAATAGTACCGTACTTTTCCTTTTCAACAAGCCTATCTGAGAATTATTCTCCTTCAAAATTGTAACCATGGCCATCTGATTGGCCTTCTTTTGAGATTTGCCTGAAAAAAATGCATTCTTTTGATTGTCATTTGTTCTCTGACTCATGGTAATCGACCCATATTTCATTCAATGTAAGAACTCATCATATTATTGAATCATGAATCGATTTAAGGTTCCCCCACACAAACGCACCAATAAAAATGGCTGTTTATTTATGTACGTATGTATATGTAGTAACTCGTAAGTAGTAGGTAGTAGGTATAACTATACTCTAACTATTGAAACTTGCCTACGGGTTCAAACGAGGGTACTCATTGATGTTTTACTCTCGTAGCAAATTCTCAAGTTTAATGAAGTAACAAAAAATGAAGCTAAGACATGGAAAATGTTTTTTCTACCAAGAAGTCGTTGGAATTGTTATACTTGAGGCAATATACCCAACCTAACATAACGTATAAGAAAAGGTATTTGGTTAAAATTCTTAGCATGAATTTAACCATAAACCGGGACGACCACTGTGTGGAATGTCACAAAGAAATTTGTTTGATATTTAAAGAAATCGAGGGATTTCCAAGTTAACATTTAAAACATTTGTGTAATGATATTTTGAGATTTCATGGACATTTTGGTGTTGATTCGGTGTGTCACCCAGTGGTACAAAAGCGGCAAAAATTTTCAGAATTTCAACTTGTGGTATGAGTTGGTTTCTGTTAATTTTGTTATACAGTATACATAGCTAAACTTAGATAACAGCTGTATGTGTGGTTTTAGAAATTTGGTGGAATTTTTGCACCAAACCTTTGCCCTTGGACATAATTTAATTTTGGAAATAATACCAGAAAACGTTTTTATTTTGAAAACAAGACAGTTTAAAGTTGATAAAGTTGTTTAAATTTAAAAACTTCTCAGAACTTTAAAATTAAATTGGTAGTTTCGGGAATTATTATTCCACGAACTTGTTCCATATCTGAAAATGGAAAAAAAGTCAGAAAAATTTTTGGAAAAAATGCCAGAAATTCTAAAAAAAATTTCCAGAAGTTTTCTTTTTTTCAAAAAGATTTTATTAAACAAAAATGTTCTGGTGTTTTTTCTAACCACAAAAATTCTGGAGTAATTTCCGGAAGACCATTATAAAATAGGCATTTATTTACAGTTTTTTACGTTTTTTTTTTTACGAATCCATAAATAAAATGTCAACCTTTTTGGGATTTCATATCAAAACCATTTTGATTAAATTTGGTAGTTTGTATGACAAATCCTACACTCAGGTTACACGTAGTATGTAGGTGTGTACCTACTTGTTTTTTTTTATGATGAAATAAAAGGATTTACGCCTTTTTCTTTTGAGTGAAATCGATCGTGCATTCCGGATTCTGGGATTAGGGATTTCTTACCAGGATGGAGAATAAGATAAATAAAGAGGATTCGAAATGACCTGGACCTGGAATTACAAATACAAAATACCTATTTCAGATTTTTCATAATTTTGTGTAATATGAAATTTATTTTTATTTTAACATGGCATGATTTTGTAATTTACATGCTTGTCACAGAGATGAAATGAATTTAATGTCAATTTATGATAGTGATAACCTTTTTTACTGTAAAGCCGTTTCTACATCCTGATTTCCTTTTAGTAACTACATCGAATCCTATATGGATTTACAAAACAAAAAAACAAAAATCAACAATAGTTAACACTATTGTATAGAATAACCGCCAACAGCGGCTAGATCAGCGGCTATGACCCATAGCCTTCTGTTCAATGGGAAGAAAATTTAATGTGGATTGCGCGAAATTTCATTTCAAATTTCAAACACTCAAAACAAATAGATTTCTAGCAAAAACCAGGCCAATAAATTGAAGAAAACAAATAAAACAAACAAACAGTGTCTACCGCAACAATTTACCACGAAAAACAATTTCAAATGTCATCCCGGCCATCACCAACAATTGCCAGTTCTCGAGAGGCAACAAATTAGAAGAGCCCGAGCCGAAACTGAACCACCACCACATCCACCCGCCACCCGCCACTCATCGTAGTCGTCCATGTCGGTTCTTGGCACTTTGGGCTACAGCCGAGCCCACGATTATGAAGACAACAACAATACCAACGACAACAAGGGCGACGGACGAGTGTACTGTGTAGTGCTAATAATTTTTTTTTTTCTTTTTTCCTTTCATTGGTTTTGCTCTCTGCGTTGCCTTTCTTTTCTGATGGAGATTGATTTCCTGGAATCACACACAGGACTGGTGGTGGCTCATTGTGAGACGATTCCGGGGAATTCACCAAGAACGCGAAATAAAAAAACTAATCATCATCACCACTCCTTTGGAAACGGAAATCGATTATTTTAGCCGCCTGCTCACCAAACCAAGAAAACTTTAATTTTGAAGAAAATTCCTATACACTCGTAGAAGCGGACCATAATATATTATTATAAGTTTCCATCGACAATTTCCTCACTGCTTATGCAGGCCCAGCCAGGAAAATGGACACACAGCGGCAGTGGCGACGGTCGGCGCTGGAATTGTTTTACCTACCTGGTAAGTGATTTGCCAGGCATTTCGGCCTTTTGACTCGATTTCATTGTATTCAGCTTCGATGATGCTGTTGCTGTTCGTGGAAGTCATTTTTATAAAATTTTTACACACGGAATTTTTGGGTTTTATTTTTTGACGAAATCCGCAATAAGTATATATATTACTATTTATTATATTATTATAAATGAAAAGAAAAAACAAAAAAAAATACCACACACACGACAATTTTCTTCTCTACTGTAACAAGAGGAACCGAATTTTTCTTTTCCAATTTTTTTTTTTTCTTTTTCGCTTTTTGTTCACTTTAATTAGAATTTATTTGATTCCAAGTTGAAAAAATGGTAATAGGGACTTTTGAGACACACAATCACTTGAGTTTGTTTTTGATTTATGAAGGGAAAACGATTGCGATGTGTGTTTTTAATAATAAAACGCTAGTATTTGCATCTGTGAAAAAAATGAATGGTTTCAATCAAATCCCGAATACAAAAAAAAAATCACGACTAAAGTAAAGTGGAATTTCTCGTCTCTTTTTCTCTTTTATGCCGTCAGACATTTGGCGTATCTTGTAGAACTGAAAGTGCGTTCTCTTTCTTTAAAAATTTTTAACCTTGTTCGTTTATATACCAAAACTGCGCATTTCTACCATTTTTAGTACAAAGACTGTCAAAGTTCATATACAAAAAAATAAACTGATAGAAGTAAAAAAACAGACCTATTTTTACAGTCCGTCTCCACTGTGCAAAAACAATGCCTGGAATATGAACGTGTCTAAAAAAACCAATAGGGCGTTTTCACTTATCTTTTAGACGAGACTATAGAATTTATAACAGTTATAACAGTTTTTTCATCTCAAATTTTCTATTTTAGTTGAAGATGCGCCGTGGAAAATTATTAATGACTTGAACCTTAATGTTGCTTTTCACTCATAAAATGGATGTGTTCTATGATATTTTTAGTTTAGTGGAGACACGGAAGCAGAAATACTTTGTGAACACAACCAAAAGTGGCTAAAGCGTTTTTGAACACAGCCGGAGCGTTTTATTGGTACCTGATTGCTGCACTAGCTATAAATTACCAATAAAATGCACCTATTATTGTTTTCGTCGTCACCACGAAAAATTCGCGTTGGTGTGGGGGATCCTTAAAACTTGAATAAAGGCTCTCCCAAACCAACCAAGATCGGAGTCTTCTCCAAATAATCTCCTAACAACTATTAATTTATCTCGTCGAACAGCGTACTGCAAAACGAAACACAGAACGAAATTTTTCGTTTATGATTTCGAAATTTTGTAATTTTTATATGGGATTTTTCGTTTCGAATCAACATCGTATTCGGTTTAAAGGTAAAACCGCACTCGGCGGAACTGCACTTCAGCGACACCGCGCTTACTTTTGCACGAAACTGAACGGAACTTCATGTCGCGAATACGCGTCTTACATTAAAGGCTCCCCCAAACCAACAAGAAACATTCGGAACGACAGCGAAACTTTCGGCTGTCAATATATATATATGAAATTCGCTTAATCGCATCGTCGCACTGCTGTGGGTGCTCTCTTATATCGCCTTGTAAATACATTTGACAACAGCAAGTTTTGTCGTCGTTCCGAATATTTCGCATTGGTTTGGGGGAGCTTTTTCCTGGAGCAAATGAGGTAATTTCGTTGAAAATTTTCAAATTCTATTCCAAATTATCTAATTTCCCATACAAATTCAAGCCTAGTACCGAGCTGAAGCGAAACGAAAATTTTCTCTGGGGGCCGATTCTGGTTCTGTGAAAAAGTGAAATGAATAAATGTTTTCACATTTGCTCTGATGCATTGCTTTCACTTTTTCGATTCATTTTGTGCAAATAAGCGATTCTGGTTCAGTGAATAAAATTCTCTTACGAACTGTTTTACCAATACCGAACCCCCTTATCATTTCCCCTGAAGCGCATGCGCAGTCAATGCAATTTTCTCATTTTTCTTATTTTTTTAAGAGGCAAGAGAAACGCATGAGATAGAAATATTTTTGTCTTCGTGAATAGGACGAGAGAAGAAGATGTGGTTTAATTGAGCATTATTTGTTCGTATTCACCCTTTATATTCTCAGATTCACTTCCAAATGCCGACGTGGAAGCAAATTCATTATGAATGTTTTTGATGTTTGGTTTCAAATTTTCGCGGAACGAGAATCGAATTTCGATTCACTTTTTCACAGAACCAGAATCGACACCCTGTGCCTACGTTCTGTAACTCTCGCATCGATGGAATCAGTCGAGAAACGATAAAATTTGGAACAAATCATGTGAATTTTGTTCTATTTTTCATCGTTTCTCGACCAATTTTATCGATGCGAGAGTTACAGAACGTAGGCACTGGTCTCCAAATCGATAACGAAAATGTAAACAAAATTACTACGAAAAATATAAATGTCACCAATTGTAAAAAAAAAAACAAAAAAAATCACAGAAGACTTTGCTGTAATCAAAGAAACAACAAATAAAAATACAAATAAAGCTTCCCCCACACCATAGCGAATCATTCGTGGCGACGACGAAAACAACAATAACAACATGTGGTTGTCAATGAAAAAACACGTTGTTTGTCGTCGCCACCTAAAATTCGCGTTGGTGTGGGGGAACCTTAAAAACTCGAATTTCACTTTTCTGAATTCCCGTGCTAGCCACCAAGTGGGTGTATGGCCTTACAGTCGTCGCCACCTAAAATTCGCGTTGGTGTGGGGGAACCTTAAAATCTCGAATTTCACTTTTCTGAATTCCCGTGCTAGCCACCAAGTGGGTGTATGGCCTTACAGTAGAAACAGAACTTAAAACAAAATATAAAAACAAACGAACCTTCAATTGACATTTTAAATGCAACTGTCACTTATGACAGTTAAATTTGACATTTGTTCTGCATTTGCAGATTTTGTCGTCGCCATCGAGAAAATTAAATCCCAAAAATTATGTTACCCTCTCGAGTAATTCGTTTTATTCACGATATCCGCTTAAGTGTTCAAATTATTTCTCATACGAAATATTTCCATCATGAATTCAAGAACCCCGAACCCATAAAACCCAAAGATGACACCAATCAGCAAATTCCTCCAGACGTACGTAACAAATACAAAATTTTCCGTGATGAAGATTCTCCGGAGATTTTCGATGTCGAAGAAGAGAAGAATCGTTATCAAATCAAAGACGAACCCGAGCCGAATATAAATGAAGAATTCCTGGGATTAAATTTGGAACGTAAGTGCGGTATTTCATTTGGTGTCATTCCCCAAAAACAAACTTATTTTTGTGTTTTAGATGGAGTCCATGGTGTGTTCGATGTGGAGGATCTAGTGGATGTTCTGCGAATGGAAAACGCCGAAGACATCTTCGTTTGCAGCGTTCCGAAGGAATATAAGTACGTTGATTATATGGTTGTTGTGACAGGAAGGAGCTACCGACATATGCTCGCTACAGCCGAATTTGTCAGGCGTGTATTCAAAAATAAACGTCATCAAGGTGAAAGTCTACCCAAAATTGAAGGCGAAAAGAGCAAAGATTGGATGGCCATGGATTTGGGAAACATTACACTGCACATTTTCTCACCAGAAGCTCGAGAAAACTACGATTTGGAATCGCTCTGGAGCATTGGATCCCAATACGACCGCGAATCCAACAAACCAAAAGATCCATTGATTGAATTGTTTGAGAAACATTCGAATCTTCTCAATAACATTAAACCCTAATTAGATAAAATTGTTGTCTTTTATTATAATATATTAAATATAAAACTTCATATTTTTCAGTCAAAAGTTTTCTTATATCCTAAATCCCCGTTTTCTACCACGTGATGAAATCATTCGATAGCTTCCTGTGAAAGTCGAACAAACTTGGGAATACATAGAATTCTTGAATCTTCTCCCCGTACTTTTTGGACAAATACGGAGGATCTTTCTCGTGGATCAGTGCAGCATTCCATCCGGCGTCCTTAGCACCCAAATAATCACTGATCGGAGTATCTCCTACATGCAGACACTCCTCGGGCTTGAGGTTCTCCATTTCTGAGTACTTCATGGCAATTTTGAAGATATCTTTGCTCGGCTTCTCGGCCTTGACGTCATAAGAACATACAACGAAATCAAAGAAATGGTTGATCTTCATGTTGCGTAACAAAACATCTAAACGAGGATCAAAGTTCGAGATGACACCAAGTGCAAATGGCAGTTGGCCTTGTTCTTTGGTGCCCAAATGTTGTTGCATTCGCAGGTATTTCAGAAGTTCTATGGCTCCATTTGCATGTTGCCAAGCTGCACTGGTTTTGTACAAATCCAAGAGAGTTTCAGTGAATTTTGTGAGTTTTTCTGGTTGGATTCTAGCACCACTTTCCGCAAATGTAGCTGGAAAAAAAAAATAATTAAAATGTGATATTTATGAATTTATTTAAATATGCTTGAAATTACAATCAATCAACTGCATCCACCAATTTTTCCAGCCTAGTTTTGAGTATTTTCCAAAGTTTGGATGCGCTCTGTTCATACGGCGCCTGTAAATACATACATATTACATATACTGCAGTAGGTATTTAATTTAATTTAAATTCGTATTAAAAAATACACGTATATTTTTAATCTGTTTGAAGCGAAGAGAGCAATAATAGATCATTGGGAAGGCATAATTGTGATAATGGTTATCGCTATGGATTTGTATTTTCGACACACCCCTAAGTTAACGCCATGCATGGCAAACAGAAAAAAAATTACTTAATTATGCGACTTCTTGTTTGACATTATAGAACTATGTATGTGTTCTTAAGTTTTGAAAATAGAACCTTGCTGAAAACATATCGAAGTTTTTTATATTCATCAATTTACTGGCACAATTTGCATCACGTCTTAGTTATTTTAGTTGAGTTTGGGAGCAAACAATGTGCTCATGGTATACAAAAGTATCTAGAAGCAAATTGAAAAACGATGGAATTATGAAACTGGTAGATTTAATATTATACATCAAATTTTCAACACACAGTTGAACTTTGCATTTCATACAACTTAAAAATAAATATGAATGCCGATTATGGAATGCCGAACATTTTACTTTTTTAGATTCATATAATATAATGCTCTTTCTCAATTCATCAGGATAGTTTCAAAACATTTTACTATAAATCTCAAGCCTTGAATAGCCTTGAACTACTAGAGCAACTTCGTGCTATCTAGTCGTCCATTTAATTTTTACTTTCACAAAGTTCATATAAATTCTTATCAATTCGAAATTCATAAACTCTTGACCCAAATTTATTTGTAGTTAGGTATTATAATATAGCTACCCAAAAACGTATATTAACAAAGTTTTCCAAATGTTGTAGATTTTGTTAAAAACTTCATTCTTTGAACATCTTTTGCAACTTAAATACCAAGAGGGGAAGCATTATGATAAGATAATGGCTTTTGAGTTGAATTAAAATGTTGCAATATACCTATACAATACAATTGAGGTAGGTGCGTCTTATCATTTAATTTAATTTATTTGTATGTTGCTTGGTAACAATAAGAACTCTGGTATTATACTGCTCTGATTCCATAATTCACATGATTCTAACTTGGTTGAGTTAACCCATTTCTTAACCAAGTTAAAATGCGAACTTTGATAAATTTAGAATCAAAAATTTTTAAAACTAAAATTTTTCATCAGCTTTAGCATTTTGAAAGAATTAAAAACAAAAAGAAAACATTAAGTTGAAAAAATTATGGAACTCAAATCAAAATTAAAATTATAAAAATTAAAAAAAATCTCAAAGTCGCATTTTATTATATCTTCGGGTCTAGATCGGGGTTATTTTTTAACACGTTATACAAAAACAACATTGGATCTAGGTTTATTTCTATCGGTATTTCATTCAGAGATCCAAATATTGCCGCAAATTTTTAAACGATTAAGAACCATCAAAACCTTAATACAAGATCGAACAAATCTTGGTATCCCGTATATTATATATTATATATATATATAATGTTAAAGAAAACCACTTAATACCAAATTAAGAAAAATTCGTTTTTGAAATATTTAGTTAAAAAAAAATTGAAACTTTTTAAAAATCCAAACAAATTTTTTTTTTTTAATTTTAGAAAAAATCTTTTAAACAAATTCAACCAAAATCAGTAAAACCGTTTAAGGAAAAGGGAGGTGCCGTTAATATATCCCTTTTCTCTTAATTTTCTTCCCCATTTTTGAGAAAAATAAAATTTTCTAAAAATATTTTTGGTCAAAAGCAAAATGAAAAAAAATGTATTGGAATATCCAAAAAACGCTATACACTGAACCAAAAAAGTGCGTAGATAGAATAAAAAAGCTTAGTGGGACAGTAAATTTTTTTAGACATTTTTGAACACTAAGCTAGTTTACTGGGCCAATAAAAAGCTGTTTATTGGCCCAGTAATTGTTTATTGATATAAGCTAAGTTTATTGATCCTGTTTATTAATTTATTTATCTTTTGCAAAATTGGGTTTTGTGGCAATGTATACTTTTTGTTGTTTGAAGAAACGAATTTTTTAGGACAATGAAATACATAATTTATTTAATTGACCAATTCCGTTTGTTGTGCCGATAAATTATTTCGTTGATTAAGCCAAATTATCTGTTGAGTCAATAAAATAATTTATTAAATTGGAAAAAATTATTTTCCATTTGCAAGAGTCGGTAAGCATCTACCATAATTTGCGTCTTAGAAGGTTACGACAGCATCTTATACTGATAAGCCCAACTATCGTAATCAGACGAAACGCATTTTGGAATTGAGGTCACTTAAAGTTTTAAATTCAATTCAAGTGCAGATTTAAACTCCAAAACATGCGTTTTTCCCAAGGCTTATCAGTAAGATGCTCTCGTACACTTCTAAGACAAAAATTAGTGTCAATTATATGCTTAATTTTGTTTTTAATTTTCAATGAACGGCATTTAACTGAGCCAAGAAATCGTTTTTTAAGTAGACATTTTTAAAATAAAAAATGTTCGTTATATATCAACAAAGAGCAGTTAATAAACTGTGTTTATTGATATTACAAACGACTTTTTTTAGCGTAGATACCAATTTTAAGAAAATCAACATACCATTTTATAGGTTGTAGCCAAACAGACAGACAGACGGACAGATTTGGGAGACCTAATTTTTTCGATTTCCCTATTGTCATCATCATCATGTCAAGCTTGACCAAAAACTCGAGTTTGACATTTTTTTTTTATAAATCAATAACTTAACTCAGAAGAGTTATTTGATTGTGGTAGTGTCGTATACCTCTATATTATAGAGATAACATTAAACAAAACACAAATATGGGTATTTTCAACTATTGGAATTTGATCCTTTGTCCTATGGGGGAAACCACTGTGGACCGGTTTGACTTAAATCACTTTAATTGACTTCTATATGTACAATGTACATACATTATTAAAATGTTGAGTATGATTTAAACCCCGAGACATTTTTGCTTGCTCTTTATTGAGCAAGTAAAAAATAATAGAATATTTATAGATTTGAATAAAAATACGTTTCTGATACATTTGTCAATAACTCGATAACTCAATATATGACACGACATGTTAAGAAAACGAGTTAATTCGTTTAGGCATCAGAACTTCGCTGTATACAGACAAACAACTTTTATAAGGAAAGACTGCGGTGAGTTTTATCAAACACAACCCAAAACCGCACTTGGTCGCATGCTCACCGACTTTTATAAACTGATCGAATTATTGAATTTTTTGGTAAATAATTTTTTATGAATTGGTACATCAATATTTTCACATTATTTTTTAGTTTAAAACTTTTAACAAAAAATCATTTACTTTCAGATTTTTTATTTTAATTCTTTTTCCCACCACATTATAGCTGTTGAATTAATTTTATTTTCAAATAATATACTTTCCTACCAGCTATTTTTAAAATGCAATGCAAGCTCTTGATCTTCACATCGTACTCCAAACATAGCTCCAATTTCTCCATATTGCTTTCCAGGGCTAGTGCGGAATTTTAAAAGTGTATCCGTGACATCGAATGTAATCAACCGCAACCGACTTAAACTCATTTTGTTGTTTTTTTATTTTTATTTTTTGTGTTCACAAATCGATAATATATGTATGTGAGTAAAAATTAATAAACAATTAACGTTCAATTATTATTATTTGTTGTTATGTATTTCTTTTTTTTTCAAGCATCCGAACCGATCAGTGACTAGATTCAGCAGTAACTGAATAAGTGAATTATATTGATTAGCAGGCAATGCATGAGAGAATTGCTTTGTTTTTGCATTTGATAGGCGATATGCCTACATATAGTGGTGGAAATACGTAAATCCTCTTTTTCTTAAACTCACATTTGATTATTCGTATCTTTTGGATTCTTATCGTGTGAATTAAAAAATTGATCTGAAATTTTGTTAATTTTAAAAGAAGCCCCTTTGAGGATCAGCATGACTACAACAAATAAATTCCTAAAGAAAGTGAAATATATAGACAAATATAACAATCAAAGAGAAGATAACAATCAATTAAGTATTTGAAGAGACAAAAAAAACAGTAACCAAAGGCGTGAGGAAATTTGACCAAAAATTAATTTCGATGCATGTTGAGTCCTATCCACACTATTTTGCCAATTTATTGTATAAGCGACTAACTGTGAATTTTACCGAAAATAAATAAATTTATTAATTGATGAGAATAAAACCAATCTGACCTTGTCAACATTCATTTATATTGGGCCTGTTTGGTAACTTTTTTGTACCAATTTTCCCAAAACTGAGTTTGTTTTTCCTATGGGTTTTGACAGGAATTTGTGAAATGTTGTAAAAATTTGTGAAAATTCACAACACATTTTTATTGTTAACAATATTGAATACTAACTTTTTGTCTGATTGGTTTCAATGCTCAGAAAAAATTTAAAAAAATATTTTCCGTATACGACTTTTATTTTGTCGCTCACGATAAAACGTCAATTAAGGCTTGATATATGCGACTTTTTGATTTCATTTTTAATATATGTAACTGTCAACTGACTTTTAATAAACGACATTTAGGGGGGCCTGTTTCACAATGTTTGAGTAATGTTCTGACTAGTTACGCGACTCATAAATATTGCCACTGGGTCATAAGTTCACATTCCAAAAAAAATTATTTTTGGATTTATAACCCGGTGGGTCACAAGACAACAGTGATTTTTCTTCCTGTGGACTTATGAACCTGTACCAATATTTATGTTTCGTATAACTAATGAGAATTTTACTTAGACATTTTGAAAAATGATCTTAAAATTAATTTTGATCAACAAAAAAAAATCAGTTTTTGGCCACCAAAATCAACAAAACATCTCACTGTTTATAATATCAATAAAATATTATTAATAATCGTCAGTTTCTTGTTTGTTATTCCATTTATGTAAACAATTGTACATACATATAAAAACGCATTGTTGTTAAACTACGTTGGGGGTAAGTATATTGTACCTACAATTATATTTACTCAACATTGATAATAATTTACTGATAAATCGTAAAAAATTATATGAAGTGCAGGGTGTAATCGTTAAGAAAAAGATTATTTTTATCTACAATAGTCGTACGGAGACAAAAACGGATCGTTGAAAATTTCAAGCATTATATTAATGACGCCCAATTTGATTTGTTTCTATATAATACAAATATATTTATACACTTGGTATGTACATACATATTTCTACATAATATTTTTATAGAGGTTATCTGGTTAGATGTTTGTTTATCAGTTATAGACAACAGAAGAGAATCTATATTATTGCACTTACTCTCAGAAGGTATATTTTGCTGTCAAAACTTTAAGTTGTGATGAGCTTGAATAGATAGATGAAGGGTGTTTTTTTTATGTTGAAAAAATAATTCGATTTGATTCCAATTTGTCAAATTGTAAATCCTCTTTAAAATTAATTTTCTTGCCAAGATTTTTGATATTATTTTCATTTTTTCTTTGGAGCCCTATTTCATGGGGCCTATAATTTCGCGGAGCCAAAATGAATATCAAAATTGTTGAAAAAAGACATTAAAATTGGAGAGAAAACTATAATATTAATAAAGTTACTATCATAGATATTTTGATTGACCAAATTGAATTATAGTTCAAAAAAGTGGATAAGATATAAAATCTTGTTATACTGCAGTGAATTCAAACAAAGATCGTCGTATTGGTTACTACAAAAGTGTTGTATATATACCCGGGCTTACCGAAAACTTTAAAAAGATTGCCGTCAAGAAATCTGAAAACGTTCCTTTGGCTTACAAATCCAATAATACACTTAGCCATCTTTTTTCAAAACTTAAAGTCAAGCCAGACAAAGTGAAAGCCACCGATGTGATATACAAAATCAACTGCAAAGACAAGCAGGATGATCCCTGCAATTTATGTTACATTGGTACCACGAAACAGTTCCTCCGCCAACGCATGTCTAACCATAAATCAGATATCAAATCCAATAATCCTGGAAAGACTGCATTGGCCAGTCACATCATTGAAAGCGGCCATTCTCCAGACTCACATTGGTAACGTTGCACATCATTAACAACAGCAATAATTTGAACCGAAAACTTGATACACAAAACATATCCGCTGTATACTGCTCCTTAGTTTCTGACTAAACGTCATGTTCTTGTTGTTTTATTTCTTATATAAAGTATATAGACAAAACTTCATTTTGAAGTGCATTATTTTTATTTAAAATAGTTTATTATAATTTTTACAAATGTAAATTGGGAAAAGCTAACGTTGGGAAAAGCTAATGTTAACTTAATTGTTTCATTGCCATAACCATTGTCACCATAAAGCCGACGGATAACAAGATTTTATATCTTATCCACTTTTTTGAACTAAAGTTACTATCTTATAAATTTTTATTTCAAATACAAAACAATCGATTTGTTCAAATTAAAAGTTTAACCGCACTCAAGAGAAAATAATAATATAAAATTTTATAAAAAAGATTAAACAAAAATTGTTAATTTCGATTAAATGAATGCAAACGTATAAAGTACCGTATAAGTTAATAGAAGTGAATTAAATTTAATGAACTATACCAGTAGAACAATCGATGTTGTTAATGCACATAATTCTCTTTTGAAAATTCCGGTCTATTTTTAATGTAATTTTCTAATTCTAAATAGGTGCTCACATACAAATTTTATATATATCTACATTAATATGATTATTACATTTTTCTTTGAATTAGTTATTATATATACATATAGGTATAGTATTCCATTTAATTGAATTGAACTTACTACGAATTAATCAATTAATTTCAATCTAATATCACAGTTATTACACGTTTTAGTTGCAGGTTTTAGTTGTAAACCTGAGTATGAATAATTGTTGTTTGCACATTATTGTATCTTTGGTAGCAAGACAGAGAAAGTTATTTATTTATAACTTTAACACATTCAAGATATTCTGAAAGTTGAAAATATATTTATTTACTGTAACATTATTTGGTGATTTTTTTTAATAATTAATTTAAAAATTTTGTATTGTTTTATTTGTTTCTTCAAGTTAAATCATTGTTTATAACTTTGCTAATAGATTAATTAAACAGAGGTTAGGAAGTTGTATGATTTTTAAAAGAATTATATTGGTAATGAATAATGATTATAGAATTTAAATTTTCCAGTTCTTTTATAAATAAAATTCTACTACATTCAACAAGAACTCATCTGTTGTTGCCAAAGAGTATTATTTACTCTGCATTCAAACACTTTCCTACAAAGTATTATCTTTTGTAATCACACTCTCTAATTTGAGCTGAATTAGCTATTAACATTAATAAACTTCAATAACAACGAAGGTGAAGAAATTTAGAAAACTATTTCTGTTTTAGTGGAGCGATTGAATATAATTCAATTAATAAGTTCAAGTGTCTGAATTTAATCAAATTCCCTTAGAAATATAAAGTTCAGAGTATGTATAGTCATGCTGTGAGTTTTATAAGAGTCGGTAATCATTGACCATAATTTGCGTCTTAGAAGGGTATGACAGCATCTAACTGGAGCCCAACTGTCGTACCTGGGCAAAACGCAATCTTTGGGGTTGAGGTCACTTGAACTTATTAATTGAATAAGCTTCAATTTTATTTTATTGATAAAATTCCCACTTACTTTGCCAATTAAATATTATTTATTTTTGATTTAAGTTTATTAATAGGGATGTAAAAGCATACAATTTTAAGTGTTGAAATGCTCAATTTGGTTCCAACTGTCCCTCGCACATAATGTTTGTTAACATAAATGTTCACTTCTTTAAAACAAATGTGTTATTTCCTTTTAAACCATTCCTAATTAACGCTGCTTGCACTGTCTTAAGCCGAAACCACACCTATCTCGTGTGGTGTGTTGTGGAATGGTGTGTCACTATCGCTTCAATGTATTTCATATGACTACCTATAGAACCATATTTGTCTCGTGTGATGTGTTGTGTTATGTCGGAATCAATCTTTTTTCGATTGCGTCATACCACGTGTGTAAAAAATTATTTAACATCCACACAAATTTGTTTCATAACCAGATTAAATCTATATAAATAAAAATGTAAATGTACGTTTGTTCCTTACCGCTAATCTCCGAAAGTTCTTCACCGATTGCTTTGAAATTTTGACACAATGTTGCATTCAAATACGAGCGGGTTTGTACATACTCAAAATAAGAAAAAAACAGTGGTATATGTTGGACAAAAAAAATCTTAGTTTTTTTCTCAAAAAAAATTGAGAAATAATAAATAAATAATCGTGTACCGGGAGATGGAAACAATCCCGATATTTTGAATCCGGAAAACCCAAAATCCAGAATCCTGAAAACACAGAACCTCGAAAACCCAAAATCCCGGATTTCGGTTTTCGGGATTTTGACCCCAACCCTCGAGTACCATGTCGTTTAAAGGTTAGTACGGTTTATTATTTCTTATTTCGTTAGGTATTTACAATTTTGGACATAGACAAAATTATCAGTGATAAAGAACAACAAAATGTGTTACAAATTCAAAATTTTTTTCGTATTAATTTAAATAACGCCCAGCGAAGCGGGCGAGCTAACAGCTAGTGTAATAATAAAATACAAATTGGTCACTGTGGCGTATACGTACTTTTTATTTGATTGAATTTGTTCCTCTGAGTGTTTTTAATTTATTAATTCATTTTAAATATCTTGGTTATTTGCTAAACTAAGGTTAAACTAAATAACAGTTTCAGATGAATAAGTAAAATCGAATAAATATACAGCTCCTATACATATAATACAATAAATTAAAATATAAATTTATTGAATTATTTCAAATTCAAATATTGACATAACACATTATTAAAAGTATGTATGTATGTATATTTGGGTACAAAACTTTAATTTGACTAGATATTTAAAAATTTAAAGTAGTAATTCAATAGTGGTGTGATACTTTCGAGTAAAAATAATGTATACAAAAAAGCCAAAAGTTCTAAAAATTTTTTTAATTTTTTTAAATACATATAATATTTTTTAAAGTAAGTTAGAGTTGTTTTCGAGAAAATTTTAAAAACAAAATCGTTGCTTATAATTTCCTCTCAACGGAATTACCATTTTTTTAAAAAATTAGTAAAGGAATTCTGAAAAAAAATCAACTTTTGTTTTTGAAATTTTAATATAAATTTATATCCGATTTTTTTAAAAGTCGACACCTAGCAATTTTTTTAACACTATTTACAAATAAATGAATAACTGAATATAGAAAAAAAAAATAACTGTATACTCATAAAGCTTTCAAAGTTCGTTAAAAAGGAATCAACGCGAATCTTTCGTGGCGACGACGAAAACAACAATAACAACATGTTGTTTTCATTTACAACCATGTGTTGTTATTATTGTTTTCGTCGTCACCGCGACAGATTCGCGTTGGTGTGGGGGATCCTTTAATCGTAAACAGTTCCTACGAACTTTATAATTGTTTTTTCTGTATTTTAAAATGAGTATAAACACGGTCTACCGCGATTTAAATTAATGTATTTTATAAAAATAAGATTTGAAGAAAATCGCTTTAGTGGCTTAACATCTACTTGTTAAAATACAAACTAACAAAACGGATCCACATTTGTAATGCATATGGCAACGAGTGCTATATATCGAGTTTGATTTTTTTCTAGGAATGCAAAGCTTTTTCATTGTACCACTTTGACAAGCTAATAATAATAAAGAATGTAATAGCCAAGTTTCATTATCTACGAATCTGGATCAGGATCATTTTGCAATACGTAATACAACAACAACTTGGGATCCTGCTCTCTTATCTGGATCTATTTTAAAGAGCCAAAAATAAGTTCCATATGGACGACCATCGTGGATGATAAAATAAAACGCGGCAAATGTTGCATTCATCCTATTAATAGAATAAGAAAAAAAATACTAAGAGCGATCTCTGTCAAAACACCCCAAAGTATGCAATAAATCTCAAATGATTTTAGTCATTCTAACGCCTTCGAATGCACAAGCATTTTCTTTTTATACTATTTTTGCAAGACATATAGGGGTTTGAAAGCTTAACGGTGTAATGACTTACTGTCGAATTTGAAAGCATTCATGTTTTGGTATTAGAAGTCTATTCAAGCGGTGAAATGGCAGTGATTAAAATATATACTGAGCAGAAATCATCTGTCAGCTGTTTACTCTAGAAAAAGTGTTGCCAAATTTAAGAACCGAAACAATTAAAGAAAAAAAAATCAACATAAATTTTATTTTCAATTTTACTGTCAAAGTATTGGGATAACAAATTTGGATTTGCTTTCTCACTTTTTGACGGAGCAAATTCTCTGAACTATCATTTTTTTAACTACTCTAGCTCCTCAAAAAATTTTCTAAATGGTGGTTGTTTTAGATAACTATTTTTTTTCACAAAGGTCCTCTTTCAAATTTTGCAATTAAAATAAAAAAATGTTTTTTTTTTCATAAATCAAAAAATTGATAGGGGTGGTCGAAAAAAGTTAAATGGTGGTCAATAATGTTAAAAAACTGCGAATATAGAGTATTAATCAAATCTAAAAAAAAAATGATTTTTTGGCCCCCCATTTTACAAAATCGATTTATTCGGTGAGTGTGGGTGATCAAAAAAATGAATGGGTAATCAAAAATGGCCATTTAATTGGTCATATTTCACAAAAAAAAATTGAACACTTTTTGGGACCATGTTAAGATAGCTGGGTATTCCAATTGGAAAATCTAATTGATTAAAACACACGACTTTGAAATTTATTTTAAATTTTGAATTTTTTTTTTATGTATGGGTGTTTCTTTCTAATCTTGAACATTGTGAAAATTCTCAATAATTTTTTTTGCGATTACAAAATGATTTTTATAAAACAAAATCAAAAAAAATGATATTATCACAAAATTCAAACATAAAATAAAAGCAAGAAAATTAGCCAGACACAACAAAAAAATAAATTTCAGGTGCTGGTGGACAATGATCTTAGTTTGCGTAGGTGATCGTCAAAGTTTTTATTTTATTTAAAAATTTAGGTATAATTTTTTTTATATGAGATATCAACGTGACTTTTATACAACAAAATATATGTATGTATATTTATTTTTTCGTCTATTTGTTTTTTTTTCGCATTTTATTTGTACAGTTCTTTTTTAGCGCAGACAGGCGTGTGTCGTTTAGACGTCAATCGAAGAGGTGTTTAAAATGTCTGAAAGTTTGCCAACATTAAGAAAGACTACTAGTATATGATGACCGAGGACAGAGTGTGAACATTTTGAGGGTAAAGTAATGTCTCTGACAGCAGGGGGGAGTATGGAGTGAATATGGCAAGATGGTAATTTGATTAAAATAAAAAACAAAAATTATAAAGATATATGTACAACGATCAAAATATATACACGCGGTGGCAAGACGGACAGACGGAATGATAAAACAAACGGGAAAAAATACAGAAGGAGAATTATTAATGAGCATTTAAAGATGATGGCAGCACCGAGAGAAATGGATCCAATAAAACAGACATTACCATTTGTCCAATGGGGGTGATATTTCTAATGTGAAGATTATTAATTGCTTCATTTCTAGATTGGAAGCAATTACACACTATGGGGGTATGTATATGCTCTGAGTCTGGTCGTATACATCAACATCATCACTGATGCAATGGAGAAATTCATAAATATCTCGAAATAAGTGAAATGGAAATTATAAACGCTAAATTATTTCAAAATAAAATTAGAACGATTTGCTTGCATGCAGATATACAGCTATATGCTATGGGAGAAATTTGTATTCCATGCTTTTTTTTTCTAATGCCATGAAAAATTATAAGATATTATATTCATTGTATTGAAATTTTTTTAGATTACATCTATTGTAAGCGTGAAATACCAAATATAAAATAGTTACGGATCAGGAACCCAAGATTTTGAATTAGTTGCATTAGTCTTTGGTTTCATAATTAATAAGGTACACATTTTCTTAATTTACTGAAAAAAAGATCAAATTTTGAGTTTTCTCATTTGTTTTTTTTTGCATTTAAAATGAAGAAAATGATTTAAGTACTTCATTTTAAAAGCTCAAGTACCTCTCTAATTTACACATTGATCAGAAGTAAATATACGCTGTCACTATAGAAATATTCTTGTTCTAGTCTCTGATCCCGGCATAGGACGAGCTACTCTCATTTATATGAGGAAATAGATTTTTAGGTAGGTAGTGTCTAAACTAACATTTTGCGCATGGAAAATGGTCAAGGCATATATAGGGAATTGCCACGCTTTAATTGTCGATTATCTGGCCAAGCTCATATGGTAGGTTTTAGTGATAGAAAAAAAAACATCATGTGAAAAAAAACTTCATTTAAAATTTTTAAAATACGTGATTTTTTTAAAACCAGAATTATATAAGAGTAAATAAGGCTAAACGAAGAGAAAGGTTTAGATTCTTTTTTCTAAACGAAAAATTATAGAGTTTTTTGTATTTATTTAATCGATAGATCTTATAAATACAAGAAAGTCATACATATAAATGAAAATTCTAAATCTAAAACTCGAGAAAAAAACATTTTTAAGTCAAAAAATAAAAAAATAGATGTTGAAGAAAAAAATCACTTAAAATCATAGCGATGTTTTCTAGAAATAAATTTTATATATTTGAGAGGCAGATAAGAAATTGAACCGTAACTGCAAAAATTTTTCTATTTAAGCTTTTTTCTTGGCTAAGTGAATTTTTGAACAATATATATTTTTTTATCAATTGTTGATTCTCATTTTTGTATCGGGATTTTGATTAATTCCATTTGTATTTCGTTATAAGTGTAGCTTAAAAGAAAAAAATGCATAACAGGAAGGAGGCCACTCAAATGTAAATAAAATATAATAGGGAACAAATTTCTGCCTCATTATGAATTAAGTAAGAATTTAAACGTTCAGATTTTTCAGTGTAACAATTAAACGAAGCAACGCAAGCACGGGTTTCCAATTTCGGGTTTTACGGAAAAAAATAAATTTGGTAAAATGAAAAAAATATTGTGATTTTTTTTTATTTTTAAAATGACTGCACTGATATTTGAAAAAAAAACCGAAAAATACAAAATCGCACAGATCCGTTGCAGAGGCTATGTAGATTATTTTGTACTTGCAAAAGGATTTATTTAAAAAAAAAAACAGCCTTAAGGGTTTCCTGATTGGCATTTAAATGATAAAAAAAAAGCGAAAAACACAAATAACGACCCAGATTATATTAAAAAAATATAGAAAAACACATTGAATTTTCTCATAATTAACGTATTTTTTAAATTTTTTCCAATTAAAATTTTTGTTTTAAATAATATTTTTTGGTTTCTATACATTTGGTAGTTCTTTTCGAGAAATTTATGTGTTCTGGTATTGACTGTGAAAGGTGAATAAATAAGAACTGCAAACACAAAAGCTATAAGGAAGTGATTTGTAGTAAAAGTGCTACCGTAAATTTGTGGATAGATTTGAAAGCTGAAACACTGTTTTTTCAGTTTCAGCTTTTAGATCTATCCATTAAAAAACAGAGTTTAATCAAGAATTCGTACATTTTCATTCTGCATTGCGCAACCTCTAACGCTGAAAATAAAAATTAAAAAAAAAATCTTAAAATAAAAAAAAACACTTTTTCGGGGCGTTTAATTTTGGTTTTCCAAAATTTTGGATATCGCTCCGGTCTAAATTGGTTAAATGTTATGTTTCGCCAGAATTGTCTGGCAAATTAACGTTTCTCGGGGGTTCAGCATTTCGCAGTTTTTCATTTCGCAATGTTTTTGTTTAGCATTTTGTTATTTCGCATTCTACGTTTTGCAATTTGATTACGTTTCATTTTTTAAATGATACAAAAAATTGTCCTTTCGCAAATTTTCGTTTAGTTTTTCGCTTGATTTGGATTTTTGAAGATCGGCATTTTTTTATTTTTGCGCATTTTGTTGTTTCACTTTTTTATTTGGCATTCAATTGTTTTGCAATTTTTGAGGCTTCCATTAAATTATATGTCCTAAAATTTCGCGCGAAATATAAAAATCGAAATACAAAATTCAGCATAGAAAATAAACAAATATGAATAAACCTAAAGATATAATTAAATTTGCATTTGTTGTTCAAAATTTACTTTCTGGGAGATAGAATGCGAAAATTCCATGAACGAAAGAAAAGTAATATGGAAAATACTCAAAAAAAAATAGATTTTTTATTTCAACCAAAATTATATTTAAAAAAGGTAAAACAATTAAGGTTCCCCCACACCAACACGAATTTTCGGTGGCAACGACGAAAACAACAATAACAATACGTATGGTTGTCAATTTGAAAACAATACTTTGTTATTATTGTTTTCGTCGTCGCCGCCGAAAATTCGCGTTGGTGTGGGGAAACCCTTAAACGGCGAAATTATCTATCAACGAAACAAGAAAACGGCTTGGCGATATTTTGCGAAATAATGAAACGGCGAAACGATTATTTTGGGAAAAAATTGTCCAAATATCAAACAATGTAACAAAAAAAAACTAAACAACAAATTGCCAAATGATTTTTGCGAAATGAGTTAAAATATTTTTGAAAAAGAACAAAGTGAAACAAAGATATGCCAAAGGAATTTTTCCAAAAAATGGTGACCCATTTATTCTTCACATCAGTTTAATGTATTGAGCAGATGGCTGCCAATTAGTTAATTCTTTTGAAGTTTTAGTCTTAGCCCAAGAAAATTAGCAAATTACACAATAAAGGACCAACTTCAAAAACAGTTCTGAGAAATCTAAATTTTTGACCAACTAAAATTGGACCAAAGCTAAAACTTTAAGGAGAGGGAGAGGGTGGTTGACATTTAGCTTTTTATAAACATTACAAAAATTAATAATTGATTATAAAGTTGATAAAGCAGGAAAGAAAGAAAATTGTAGCTTATGCCGATCAAAAATTTTCTGTTTTAATGCACAATTTTCCACACTAATTTTAATTTTTGTAGTTTATATTTAAGTGGAGTTCTTTGATATTGGTTTGACCTCTAATTCTTATACAATTCATTTGTCCATATGAACCATTTGTGAGAATAAAGGTTGTATGAAAAAGTATTAAAGTTTGAATGTTTTGTCTGGGCATCTTTAGTAAGCTCAATTTGCTATTAATACTTTTGTCAGGAACGTTATCTTAGCAGAAGCTTTCTATTAATAAATCTTAAAAGTTATTTCTACCCTATTTTTATTATTTTCCTTGCGACATAAATTCAATAAAAATACAAACAGTTTTACTCAACATCGACATCTTATTTGGATTTACTTATAAATTCAAACCATCATAACTGTCAATATATCAAAAAAAACTTTTTGCCACTGTCCTGATGAATCAGCTATAAGAAGCTATAGGTAGTCTTGTCGATTTCTCTCAATGAAGTGAAATTCAAAAACAACAAACATACCTACCGATACTTATACCTACCTTTTTTCCTAATCGATTTTTATTGTTTACCATGATGATTATTATAAACATAAACGTAGGTATACGTAAATGAATAGCCGAACTGTCCGTTAGAAAGCAAACTAAATTCTCAGAAAAGAAAACAAATTATAGGTATACATTCATAATGATGACCCCTTCATAGATAGATAGATAAATAGATATCTAATATCTGTTGACGAATAGATATACCATAAAATATCAGCTATTGGCATTTCCTTACGATTTGAGGACTTCCACAGCTTTTTAATTGCACATAAAATAATTCTCAATTAATGCTAATCTATATGCATCTCTTTTTTCGATAGTTGTTGTTGTTTTTGGTGTTTTTGTTGTTATATATCTATCTTTAAAGCCAATTTAAACGCTTCAAAGTTTCCAAAGGCTTTCGTAACAAAACAAAGTAATAAAAAAAAATGTGTGGAATTCCTTATCGCATCGCAACTCTATATGGTAATATTTTCTTTCTTCTTTCTCCATCATACATAAACCCAAATCAATATCATAAAACTAAATACCATCTCATATAGGTATACGATGACAATTTCTTCCTCAGATACCTATACTCACCAGCGAGTCACCATATCATTCTCATTATCAATTCAAGAAAAAAAAAATATATTAAATAAAATGATTGTGTTCCCCAATCAAATTATAACAAAAACGGTGAAAAAAAAACTAACAGGAAAAGTATATCTTCTTCACAAATATTCACTCTAATTTTCACATTTGAATATTTAAACGTATTTTATGTTGTGTTTTTTTTTTACGAAAAAGAAAAAAAAGTTTCAAAAAGAAAGGTTACGAAAAAATGAGAAAAAAATTCCAAACAACCAAAACAATAACAAACCCAAAAAAACGAAGTCAAAGCCCATAAAAAGACGTTTTCAGTTTTATTAATGACCGTGGGAATGCAGCCAAGAAATTCCAATGAATTCTGCTTCTTCTTTCACTTCTTCTTCGTCATCGCCGTCGTCGCCGCCTTCACCTCCACCTCCACACGGTATAACACACCTTTGCCATCTTGATGTTGATGATGATGAAGATTTTTCTCTTCTTTTTTTTTTGTGTCCGCCTCGCAAAGGGTTTACTCTTGGTATATTGAAGGTTGCCACTTTATAAGGATTTTCTTTTTATTTTGGAATAATTTTCGCAAATTGAAAGAAAAGTGTCAATTTAAGTTTTAAAATTTGGTTGAATTTGGTTCAGAATACATAAAAAATATCAACAAAAATGGCACCCAACGTGAGCTGATATGTTTTATCTTTTCTTTCGTTTTCAGTACAATTTGATCAAAATATAATATTTAATAACTAGACCAAACACAATAAAAAGTGGAAAAATGTAATTTTGCTCTGTTCGTTTTAGTTTTATTTAAATCTAAAATAAAATTGGTGTTCCGGATGGGATAGTATAGTAATTTATAGTAATTCATCGTTTATTTTGCACTACCATTGGTTTTTGATTACATTTAGCTTTCTAATTAAAAAACTTAGCAAAAAAAGTTGCACGAAAGATTTTTTCTAACGTCAGTATTCACTGATTTATAATTTTGTTTGTACTGAAAAATCTGTTAATCAATGGTTATTTAATTATTCAAAAACTTTCGTGCAAGTTGACCTGAACATTTTTATTCCTTTCATCCTTTTTCAAAAGTTAAGTTTTTTTCAAAAATGGCTCCCAATGAAATTTTTTTAACAGAATTAATCATTGATTTAAAAATGTTTGTACAGACTTGTTCAGAAGTTAAATAATTCGAACCAATTTTTCTTTAATTCAATAGTAAAGTAATTACAGCCAGATAAACAAATTGAACACATTTTTCCTATGAGCAACGCATATTTTTGTATTACTATTTCGAGTTTGTATGCAAATGGCGCCCAACTTGGTGCTTTGGCGTTGCTTAGTTTTTATCGGTTAAAAAAATAATACAAATTTTTATATATCATTTTTTTTAAATATTTGATTTTTTATATTAATTTATGATTTGGTTTAAAATATTTTATCCAAATTGATATCAAATAAGCTACAATATATCTTTTATGCAATACCTATAATATGTAGAAAGTGATATGTTTGCTTTTGAAATAAGATAAATTTTGTTTTTAATTTTAATTTTGAAATAAAAAAAAAATCATTTAAATTCTGTTACTGTAGGTATATTCATCTGATTTTGTCTTTCCAATTTTCTAAGTTAAATTTTTAAGTGGTAGGCATATCAATGAAATAACATAAAATCTTCCTTTCGTATTTTTAAACACAACAGCACTGTTTGCACAAGGTTTGATAGCTTAAGCGGGGTCAACTTAGATTATATTTACCTAATATCTAAAAAAAGTGAAGCTATGAAAAAGCAACAGCTGCTAGTGGGCACTACGTGAATGGACATTTTAAATGGCGCCCAACAAAGGTTTAAATAACGAGAAAAAAGATTAACAAATTTTCTTTAACTTTCGCTTGGTTATTCTTATTCCCTTTTATGAAAAATATAAAAAATAATTTAATAATTGGAAATATTGTGAAGTTAGAAATATTAATTGGCGCCCAACGTTGGATTTAATTAAGGAAATAAATAGTTTCAAAGATCAAACCTTAAAAACTTCTTTCTTTTTTCAAAGTAAAGATAGTTAAAACCAAAGAGTGGGAACTCAGTCTATTTAAACAGATAAATTCTTATGAGCTTATATATATCTCTATCTATGCCAAACGAATACCGACAAAATAATGCGATAAAATCGAACAAAAATTTCATTCACTTTACACTTCAGATATCTGGGATATACGTGTTGAGTATTTACGTTATGTAAATGTATATGGTAGGTATCTCAAAAACGTGAATCCATTAAAAAAAAACAACAAAACCTTCATTCATCTGCATTTACCACTTCCAGTCTTTTTTAAAATGTATATGAGATAACCATGTATTTGTGGCGCACTATAAAATCATCAAAATAAATGTGGTTCCTTTTCTTCTACTAGTTATTATTACATTCAAACGAAAGATGAGAGAAATCCAACGAATAACGAAATTCTTTCACTTCGATGACAACAATTCAACAAGAACTAACGATGAATCGGAATACAAAAGAAATAAAAATAAAATAAAAAAAAAAAATATCTAAAGAACTCACCGCACGACCTGAAGCAAACCGACCAACACACCATACACCACACACACTCATATCTTCTACCTACAAATTGAAGAAACATGAACCTCTACGGACGACGACTATGGCGACGATATAATGACGACGACGGACGATGAAACCGGAGGAGGGCAAGGAACCCACGGCGATTCCGAGAATCCATAAGCCATAGAGCCGCCTATAAACGGTTTCCTGAATGTGGGTTAAGCAATGCATTACAAATCTGAGAAATCTCATCATCATCAACATCATCATCACCCAGCCACTTACTATAGGTAAAGGTACATATGTATATCCAGCACCACACCGACCGCCACCACAATTCGTTCGTAACATCTTCGGGCCTTCTTCGTCGGTCGTTGATCGCGTTATTATTATCCGTCAACAACAATTCCGAAAGAAACGTCAAAAAGCCTTTTCTTTGCGGATGTTTTTTTACGGGGGCTAGACCGACCTCGAACATTTAACAACAAAAACATTGTTGACGGTGTTGCTGTTTTCTTTTCGTTTGTAATTTTCATTTCTCAAAAGAAAATATGTACAAAAAAAAGAAAACAAAATAAAATAAAAATAAACTTAGACGACGACGCGATGGAATTTGATGTAACGGCTTGGGCAAGTGCGTTACCACTTCTCTTTCCTTCTCCACCCCTTTCTATCCGCCAGACAACCGAGAGTATATACGGTGTTTAACCAAATATCAGCGAACTAACATTAAAATTCCAATGCATATCTAATTGTTGACCGTTTAATGAGTTAACAATGCAACCGACCGACGCAAGACACGACGAGGCATGATTGTGAACCTTAAAGTAGTTGAAGGCACTCAGCAAATGCATTAGTCCCGTTTTAGGGCGGGACGAGCTGCGGCTGTAATTGAAAGAAATACCTTTGAAATTCCATTAGATCAAAATCAACAAAAAACGAATGAATGACTATATTTGGAAATAATGTCTTAATATTTTACGAGCCTGCTATTCTTTTGAAGTGTTAAATTTTAATTTTTGGCAGCTTTGAAGTTTGATGGTTTTTAAATGTAATATGTGGCGAGGGGGGAGTTTAAGGATTCTGAGATATGATTTGGAACAATAGAGCAATATTTAAAGAAATTAACTACGAATTTCTGGTTTATGTTTTTAGAATCAACAAGACTTAAATGGCGCCCAACGAAAATAAATGAATCAAACAAAAAATTAAATTAAGTTATTATTTACTGATCCAGATAAGATACGATGCTTAATAGTGGAATAAAAAGGTACAAATCATGGCTTACTTACCTATATGGTTGGTTTGATTCAACTGATTACTTGAATTTGAAGCTAAGTTTAAAAGATCAAATACGTTACTTACATTTCCAGTTTAAGATATTTTTATCAATTTTTATCTTTTTTTCAATTTTAAATATCTAGTATATTAATGACTGTATTCACATGAGACTCCCCCCACCACGCTTGTTTATTTTAAAGAAATGGTATCTTATCCCGCTGTAGTGGACATGGTGAGAAAGAGATGGAAAGTTAGGAAAGATTTTTTACAGGGTTTTTTTTAAAAGCTTGTTTACATTTAATTTTCTTTTGAATGCATTTGGAAATACACTTATTTAATTATAAATTCATATATTTTATTATTTTAAATCCTTGACTAGTGGCGTTGCACTATTACACCATAGGTCTGGGATCGAATTACGTTCTCAAGCTTATTTTTTTCACGGAAACTGCCTCTTGCAAGGAGTTGACAACTTCTCCAACAGTATCTGTTGTCAATGTCAGTGGTTTTGGCGCATTGATTCTTATTGGGTCTGTTTATTTACTTCCCACAACGGCAAATTTCTACCCATTTTAGCCCAAAGTTCTGCCAAAGTCCATTTAAAGAAACAGACCTATTGTCTATAGGTTTACTGTAAATGGGACTTCTAATCTGCACTATTTATAGATATTAATCTCACCGGAATGTTCCGAATTGAAAAAATTATTTTGGAACATTCTACATTTTTCATCTGAATCTGGGGGCAAACATTAATTGTTGACATATCATCGTGAACCTACCACAGATATTTTCGTGAGCTTTGTAATGAAAACAAAAAATTAATTGAATGAAGCCTGAAGTTAACTCTTTTTGAAAATTCCAATTCCTGCATCGTAAAAAAAATTATTTTGGTTAATCATTCTTGTTTTATAGGATTAATAATAATAATGTGTTCATTCAGCCAGAGCTAAATTGAAGGTAACAATTTCATCGCATAAACACCCTCTCGGATTTCAAATTTGCCTCTTTCTGAGCCGAATCGATTTTCTGGCCGACAAGGCATCAAAAAACATAAATACCAAAATTGTATTGGCCAATTTATATATCTACATATATACAATGTATATAATGTATATACAAAGAAGAAGCGAAATTGTCAGCCACTGCTGCGAAGCCTCCAAATTACCCCTAACCCCTAGTCAGCATCACCGCATCTCTTTATACCTTATACCTATAACCATTCCAAAATAACAGCAGCTTCACCCAGCAGCGGTGTCCGCGGTGGCGGTGGCGGTGGCAGTGGCGGCAACAGCCAAACATTGTATGAAATTCCAAAGAAGGATGGAGCAGACAGACGAATGGAATGGACAAACGAAGAGTTAAAGAAGTCGACTACGACGACGACGAAGACGACAACGACGGACGTATGGCTACGGACAGCAGACCAATCTACCAAACGAGGTCTTGAAGTCAATACACTCGTTCGCCACACACGTTCCAAGAATTTTCCACGTTTCTTGCCCTACATCTCCTCCGTATCCAATCTGCCAGCAGTCTTGCTTCTGTGAATGCCGTGCCGCCACTGCATGTACGGACGGACGGACGGCTCCATCTAGTTTGGTTCTACCATCGTCATCATCATCATTATCATGGTCGTCGTCGTTGTTTTGGTCGTAGTCTTCTTCGTTGTTGGTCTCTGGTCTTTTGGAGTAAAAGTTTCCTTTCAGTGCTTGCAAACAAAATTTAAGACGACTACGACTACGACTACGACTACAGACGACGCACGGCGACGGACGATGACGAAGAACAGCGAATCGCCCACCAACACCAAAATCAACGAAGAACACAGCAACTGTGACTTCTGGAAGCCGAGTAAGTATAAAAACTTCTGCCGCAGAAATCTCTCTCAGCGTCAGCGCTACCATCGCGAATCTCTCTTGTCAGTTTAGTATCTTGTAGAGTTCAGTTGTGAGGAAACAGTCATGCGGGGTATACATATACAAACACCAAGAATAAAATTCGAATTGGCAAGTATGTACATACCTACCTACTTTCTTCGTCGGTGCGGCGCGGCGGTGGCGGCGGCTGTTGCTGGTGGAGGAATCCAGAATGCCCAGGAAACACCATTTGGGGCGAAAGCGTGTCTTTTTCCTTGTGTGAGTGAATCTCTTGCTCTGGCTATCCAGACGGAAGAGCATTCCACAATTCTGGTCTCGATGGTTCATTTTTGGTCTGCAATGGTGTCTCTATATTATATTCTATGCCTTCTCTTCCTCCGCACCATCGACATCGAGTCATCGCGAGATTCGAGATTCTGGGAGTGTTTCCTCTTGTTCTTCTATTTCTAATCTGTCAAGTAATCGCTTGTGTATTTTATTTCTTAAACAGAACCAAGTGTATAATCTAGGAAGAGAGAGACATCGTGACTTTTGGAATTTCAATATTCACATACCTATACTATACTATATAGATACCTATTGACTAAAAAAAACACAGTGGAACTGGTGTAGATTTGATTCGTTGATCCCAGAACAAGGAAGAAGCCCGAAGCAAAAATGCGTTCGTATATGCGAGCAGCTATATTCAACATGTGTGTAGGTATAAGGAGAGAAAGAGCGGGGGTGGTGTAGTCAGTATTTGAGTGCTGGAAATATATTTGGTGGAAAGCATTTGAGGTTGTGACATGTGGAACAATTTTAAAATTTGATGGATTATTTATTAAGAGATGATTTCCCAATTAAGCACACGGACATTCCACCGAGATATATGTGATTTATGATCTTGACGATGAGAAAGTTATTGCACCATGTGATGATGAAGGAAGTATTTATATATGGAAGAGTTTTCTTTCAATAAACAAATTTTGACAAGAAGGGTCAATCGGTTGACATTAATCTGACATTTTCGATTGGAAGTTGGAAGTGCAATTCAATACTTGTGAAAAATTTCGATTTTGACATAAAATTTTCTTCTTTTAAAAACAAAAACTGTCATTCTGACCCAAAATCTAAAAGGCCTTAAAAGTATTCTTGCATTCGTAAGCTTCCAACCGTCAGAAAATTGTAAAGTTTTCATGAATGTCCCAATAACCTGCTTGCGTTAAAATGATGTGCTAAGCCAATCAGCTGTTTGTCATATTATACCGTTGCAAAAGTTTTCCCCTTTCGTGTCGCTTACATCTTGTTGTAAAAAATTTCTCATTAATACATATATTGATGAATTTTTTCATTAAAGAATGTGAGATTTCAAAGATCTCAAAAATCAAAATCAATTACATAAATAGGATTCTTCACCAAAATTTCTCAAATTTGATGTCAAAATGTTGAGGAAAACAATTTTGAATTCACTTGCTCACTTTTTGACGGATCTCAGATCTTATTTTTCGGAACGCGTCTTAACACAATTTTCAAAATAAAATCTGTTCGTTTCACAAACTCCATTGTTGACGGAACTTAAAACGTTGTCATTTCGCATAATGTTTGCCCTGTGGATTTTTATTTCGGTATAATAATATGTTTTCTTTTATTTGACTCAAAAATAATGTTTGACACAAATCATATTAAGTGCGTTCCTTTACTTTGAAACTCTGTGATTTTATCTACAAAATTGCAAATTTTATTTTTTTTCATATAAACTTTGACAGACTTTTGTGTAGTGCACATTCTATTAATTCTACTTAAATTTTTTGGATAGAAATTAACAGTCAGGGGATTTCAAGTACATTGGTACAACAGTCAGGGGAGCACTGGGCCACCGGGCAACCGGGACTTTGCCCGATGGGCTCCTGGGTGAATAAAAAGTGCATGAAAGCCCCTTCAGTACTTTCTGTTCTTTTAAAATAAAACTTTTCTCATAAAATTGGATTTCTAAGGGTCTTACAGTAGATATACAACTATGTGGCCCCAAAGGAATCTCTGGAAGCCCACACAGCTCTGTTAGGGGTCCTCACAAAGTGGATAAAGCTACAAGATTATTTTAACTAAAACTATAGTTTAGCTGATGGGGCCTCATTATAATTATTCTTGAGATCAAGGGGGTCCCCACAGTACTCTCAGATACTTTAAACAAAACTATATAGTTGAGGCTCCCACACTAGGTTAGGGGTGATAGAGCGGCAAGCCGCAATTATTCACTCGGATCTCAATGGATCCATTGTGCTCCCAAAAAGATGTAGGCAAGGTAGCAATAAGAAGATGTAATTCGATTGCTGTGAATATTTCCGAAGTTTTTTTACCGTTGTTGTTCTACTCTTTTTACAATTTTGTGGCTCTTTTTCTTAAATCCCCGTGAAGCACTTTGAATCCCAGTCCACCCCTTTTACAATCTGTCAATAAATAAGTGTCAGTAGATCAAGGACTGGGTTTTTAAGCAGTTTGAAGCCGACTAGTTTTGAGAACAAACTAAATTTTAAAGATTTTATATACATAGTGTACCTTACTTAAAGCTAGGGATGTGAAGGTTCCAAAAGAAGAATCAAATAAATATGAAAGGGGTTCTGTTTCCCACCCAATGCATTGACATAATTGATATAATTAAAGATACTGTCGTACCGGGGCGAAACGCTGAAACGCTGAAACACTGAAGGTCGCAAAAACTCTCAATTGAATTTTTATTCATTACAGTTTGCTTAAATAACAACAAAAACAATACATTTTATATTGTTTTGCTTTGTTGTTCTTCTTCGTATAATTAAAGATATACACCGCTATTACAATTACTGATAAATATTGAAAATTGATATTTAACAACCCAATTGATAAAAGTTGTGATTATTGGGAATAAAACAGACCATTGTGAATGACAAGAAAATTGATAGTTATTATTGCTGAATAGTTTGATACTTTTCTTAAAAATCGAGTTTTAATGTATCAAATTCCAATATTTACCAACTATCAGTTGATAATTGCAGACAATCTTAGAAGAAGTGATAATCTTTTTAAGATTCGAAAATTTATCGAATTTATTTAATTCTTAATGTACTCCCCATGTTTATATTTATGAATAAAGAATAAAGACTTATTTTTTAAATTTTTCGCTTGAGAATCTCTACGAAGGAAGTTCTACCTGACGGCCGTCGGGTAATTTTCCATTGTCATCAATTGTTTGAAAAAACAATATCAATATTAAAAATTTTTTTTTGATAATATACGATTTTTTTTTCAGTGTATAAGTCCAAAGGTCACATTTCCTACCGGACAAGTTCAAGTCATAAAAAAAAATTGCATTATAGATATATATATAGCTTAACGAATATAACACTCATATCCGGGATTGAGTCAATTATTTATGCACCATAAGACGAACTTCCTCGCTTTTTCTTTTCTTGCTTTTTTTGTTCTTGTTTTTTTTTTTTTTTTTTTTTCTTCTTTTATTGTATCGAAAGAAAATGTTCCTTGGATGCTCTGGAAGAAAGATAGTTATCGTCCAAGATGTCCCACATCTCCTACAAATGATACTTGTTGATTGTTGCAGCGCATACCAAACCATTCGATTCCAGGCGAATATATGTATATACATAGTGCAGTAGTACTGTATAATAGTGTTGCTTATAATAGGCTCCTCAAGATGTACCAGAAAGCTAAGAGTTGTTATATGAGAGACGGATGCTTGTTCTTCCAAAGAAGATGAAAAGAGATAGATACCCAGAAAGGAACCATAAGATAGAAGAAACAATTCGTGGTGGTTGACTGCAGCGTATATGTCTTCCGATTTCTTTTTGTTTTTGTTGTATTTTTATATTTTTGCTTATTTTGTTTTTATCATTTTTTTTGTTGTATTCACGTGGAATTCCTTGCTCAAAACGTTCCCAGGCATTCCAGCGTAATAGTTGATTTCATACGGAAAAGTTATCGTCTTACCTTCACAAACCAACCGTCCTCGTCCGTCCGTTCTTAAAACTTCTTTTCTTCCTTTTAGCTTACCAAACAGCCCCAGACGATGTTGCATCAACTGCCGAAGTTGGATAGCTTGATGTTGATGATGGTGCCGATGTAGCCGATGTGCAGTGTTACTGATGGGTTGTTGGTTCAGAGTAAACGTATCTAACTACCTTCACGGTGTCTTGTCTTGTTGTTACTTAGGCCATTGGATTGTTGCCGGTCTGATGCTGTTGCTGCTGCTGGCTGAGCTGATGATGATGATGATTCTTCCAACCCAACCATACAATGCTGGGAAGACTGCAGTTATCCTTCTTCACTATATTCTCTTTTTCCGGCTTTGGAAGCATAGGTGGTGCGGTGTTTCCATAGAAATGTGAATGTTTTACAAGATGAAAATGAAGAATGCAGAAATAGAGCTTGCCAATATGAGAGTTTGACAGCTTATGTTTCCATTTTTTTTTTTTGTCAAAGACGAAACGTAATTTTGACAAATTTTGAGAGGTTTGAAACACATTCTTAAGTCGTTATCAACGTCGCGGTTTTGAGATTTTGGCAAAGCATTTAAAAAACTGTAGGAGCCCTTGGCGTAATGATCAGTGTGTAGAAGACTGTTACGCCGCACCGAAGGTCTTAAGTTCGATTCCCAGGCTATGCCACAAAAAAACAGAAATGTTTTTAACGGGTTACTACCTCTTGCGAGGAATTGAAAAATCCTCTAAGAGTGCCTCCTGTCATGAAAAAGTGCTTCTAACCTCAGCCGTTTGGATTTTCCAGACAATTGTAGGCCCCCTCTATTCCTGCCAGTAACACGCACACAGGAATGGTTGAGAGTTGTAAGTCACTATAGGCCCTGGTTCTACACGAGCTGTCACGCCACCTAATTTATTTATTATTTGTAAAGTCTATTTCGACAGGAAAAAGTAAAAAAGAATGCTTCGCGTCGGTTTGGGGAACCTTTAAGCTGTTTTTTTTTTTTGTTTATTGGTTATCTGAACTCGGTATAGCAAAAAAAAAATATGTAGATCTATTTTAGGGCGAATTCAGGTCTAATAAAAAACAGAATTTGCTCTCCAGGGTGAGTTCAGATTTGCACCGAGACGAACACAGATGATGACGAACAAACCTAATAACGAGGGCATTTATATTTATGCGATTTTATATTGACAGAAAAGTGTCCTGCTCTGAGTAAAGATCACTTTAATACAAATTATCTGCGACTTAATTTGATCTGGAATAAATGACACACTTTGATAATAAATGTAATATATGGCAACCCTTTAATCCAGGTGAGTTTCGAAATAAAAACCAGACTGTACAAGTAGAAGAAAACCTCTCTAGAAAACCCCTCCCCCCAAAAAGGATATGTACTGAAAATCAAGGTAAAAATAAACAACGATGGTGGTGGCGGTATTGGCAAAAATCTTTATGGCCATCTTTCATTGTTGTTGTTATTGTTGCATTGCCACATTGGAATGTTGAAAAATAAATTTGAAAAATCAAAAAAAAAAAAAATTAAAAACACCAAATACCTGAGTGTGAGTTGGTTGGTTGGTGGTTACTGGATTGAAGATTCTTCACAAGATTTTCTTTAAATCACCATCAACATTATCGTTATGATGATCATTGCTATCGTCGCTGTTGTCGCTGGGTCGGTCGGTTGTGGGCTTCCCCGTTTGTTGTTGTTGTTTTTTTTTTGCCTTTGGTAGTCGACAATCATCTGATGCCATTTAAAGACATTTTTTTTTATGTTAACTGAAAATAAGGAATACTCTTGTAGTTTAGGCAATTTCTGCAAGATTAAGTTCAAAAAAGCTGGGAAGAAAATGAAGAGAGCTGAAGGTGGATAATATGGTGTTCGTATAGTTACTTTACTTACTTATAAATGTATATATCTACAAAGAGTTGTGAAGTGTGTGGGGCATAATTTTCACAGTGTCACTTAAGAGCGCTATATGAAAAGAGCTATAACGATAGGAATGTAAAATGCTTGGGAAAATAATTTTCACAGACATCATCCCTGCTATGCGCGATGGATTGGGTCAGAGATGAGGTTGAAATTTTGTGCACAGATGGACAGAAAAACAAAAACAGCTTCATGGCGGGCGATGTCATTTTTAATGGAATTTTGCGAGTGAATGCTGTTAAAGGGAGGGGGGAAGGGGGAGGGGTGAAGGGAGGAGTAGAACCTTGAATATGGTGAAGATTTAGTTGAAAACTTCAATTCAAGCAAAAAATATTTGATCATAATCTTGTCAGTGCAAATTAAATTGTGATTTGTATTTGGTAAATGGCGCCCAATTGCGGACTTAATTAAATAAAATTGTAGTTTTGTATAGAAAATGCAAACTTTAAATGAATAAAACGTTCAAGATGATAATTTATTTATATATAAATATAGTATAAAGTATATCAAACAATTTAATTTTAATTTCAACTTCTCATTGTTACATAAATAACCTTAAAAATTGCGAAATAATTAATTTCTTTTTTTAGTATTTAAGCTGGAATATATCTAAAACCTGAACTAATTGAGAATACTTCAGGCAACTAGGGTTTTAATATCAAGTCACGCGAATGCATTATACTTTTAATGGCGAAAAACTGCTTAACTGTTATAAATGGACATTTCTCTAGTCTCGCTTTTAATTTTAATACATTCGAGATTTTTTGTACGTTAAATAATTTTCGTTGAATTAATATTATTGTAAATCTGCCTTAATGTAACTTCACTTTCTAAAAATGGCTTGAATTTAAGTCCTAGCAGCACAATCTATTCATTAAATTATACCAAAATGCGAAATCCTTAAGTAGATCCCATAAAGAAGAAAGTAGATTAAAGAGCAACATTTTAGCAAGGCAAGCCCACATAAAAAGAAATAAAAAATCTGTCCTGCCTGCCGTGTCGCACGCCTCCTCCGCACCACCATTTCGATAGCGATTCCAAATTAATGTTCATTCACTAATATTATCCAACAGCAACAAAAAATAATATGATTTATTTTTAAGCTATTTCATTGACCTCGTCTAGAGGTAATTAATTTTAATATAATAAATTTGTTGATGCTATTCTTGGCTTTGGCCAAAAATACATAATATACCTAACGCTTTCGATTACAGAAACTGATGTGGAAAACTCATTGGTTCATTTCACTTTCGCTTCAAATGTTTTTTTTTTCTATTTTTTTTTTTAAACAGCAAAGATTAATATAACAATTTTTTTTTAAGTTAATTGTTGCTATTTTTTAATGTCTAACCTAAGTCTGAGGCCATCATCAACATTTAGACAAAATGCGTCAATTTTTGTTGTTCCTTCTTTAAATATGTGGACATACGTTCGTTTTTTTTTTTTTTTTTTTTTTTTTTCATCTTGCTGTCGTTTCCTTGGCGAGACTATAAAGACTTGAATATCTATAATGATGAGATGATATTAATAGATACATTCGAGTCTTATTAGAGGCTAGATGAGAACTTAAAAATAGAGCCAAAACACACATAGAGCAAAAAAAAAAAAAATAGTTCGGCGTCTGGCCGCCACGGTTCTGTGATTCTTATTGCAGTCGTCGTTGCACATATCTGTATCTATCGGTCCATGCAGTATTTTCCCATCTAAATAAATCTATTCAAATATACAAAATCTATCTGTGCGTATCTTTTCTCACCTAAGCTAAACTCTGATCATGGGTTTTCATCTGCAGTTGGATGATGCTTGCAGCGGCAGCTCTGATACATTATGTGGCGTTCACTTTGTGTCACCACATGTCTCCGAACTAAGATTATCCAGGGTGGCGATGGTCGATGGTGCAGCACTTCATTTAAGAAAACAACATTGACATGAAGGTAGGTACCAGGAAATGCCCCCGTATCTCGCTCCCTCCCTCTCGCTCTCTTTCACTCCTCTATATTCATTTGGTGATTAGATACATTTTCGAAGAATTTTTCTTATTTTGTTTCGTAAGTAGAAAGGAAACCGACTCCCAAATTAGATATCCGCATGGACCAGGCCAGAGAAGAGCCAGACTAATCAAAGAAGACCAGGCAAGCGTTTTATAAAGGGCAGTCCCCTTGTATAAGTGAACAACAACAAGGGGGCACAGAGGGTAGGTAAATGATTCTTCTTTTATCCTCTCATTGGAAAGCATTTTTATTTTTGTCGATATCTTATTATAGAATCTGATCAGACATAAGTCTCTTGAAACGTAACACAGTTCCTATATATATACACGAGATATAACTGAGAAGCGAGGAGCCGAAAATTCTTGTAAGGAATTTCGACTGAAAAAATATGTTGGAAAATCTAGACAAAAATTTTGTTCTTATAGCTAGCATAGCTGAGTTAAGTTCGTTCGTTCGTTTGGATGTGAGAGATTAGTTTGGGTATTTTATGTCACTTTCGGAAGATGTGAAGATGTGGGGACGACACATTTGTCTGGCGCGGACAAGGCGCTTTTATTTATTTGTGTCTATTAGAAGAATATAGGAAATTTATGAACATCGCGCCCGTTGCTGCCGCTGATACCGCACCACCCTGTTTCTGTGCATACCTGCATTAATTGATATTTCAATAGAATTTGAAATAACTTGGGGGGATATAAGCTCCACCATTATGTTGCCGATGAATACTTTAGGGACCTGGAAGAAAAATAGGGTGCTTTTAGGAAAACTAAATGGAGAATGTAATTTTGTAACAACTTCGTTTGGTGCTGTTTAACGAGTTCCTGGCACTTTTTTTTATTTTAATTTTTATTTTAAAGATGGATAACGTACTGAACTTTCAATTTTCAATCAATATATCAATTATTCTTAATTTTATATCCCATGCATGTGCACAGAATTTACAAATCGAAGGAAATGTTGGAATGGCGCCCAACGTGTAACTTTAAAATGACTTTTGGTGTGATTTTTCTTTACTGATATATTTAGAAGCCATTGTCTTCTAAATGCCAAGACCCAAAAATAAACGTAGAAATGCGTTTTCGTGTTTCTAATCATTTCAGTTTTAATTTTCAACAAACACAACTCAAAGTAACTTTAAAAAATGTTCCTTTATAAACTTAGGTTACGGAGCTAAACTGCAGTCCGAACTGACTTAATTTTTTTCTGACTAGCATTTGTTTTTCCTGGCTTTATTGCTCAAAAGTCTCACAAACCTCCCGCTTTTGCATTTTAAGTTATATTGAAATCGTCTAAGTATAACGTTGGGCGCCATTGATTTTGCAACAAAAACTAATTCAGTATTGGATCTAAGAAAAATTGATATTTCAAAAATCAAATTCCATAAAAATCAATATACATATACGCTTTGCTTTCCGCTGTACAGATCTTATTTCCACCATGTGCCCCCCCGAAAGATTATCAAGCAGTGTGGTCCATTGAGATTTATCACCAAAAAATGTCGTGATGAATCAGAATTACATAAATTTTCCAAGAATGGACTGTGCGATGATGCTTGGCTCACATATATTGATTTCATTCAAAAAATTCAAAAAGAAATCGAAACATAAATAAATGAAAGAAAAAAATTTATTTAAACCATTTAACAAAAGATACAGATGAACGAACGAAAAAGCGTAATGAACTCTCTCTCTCTGCTTCGCTCCGCAGGTGGTTGATTTTTTTTTTTATTTTTTGTGTGTTATCGAGCTTTGATCGTGTGACCGTCTGTCTGTGGGTCTGATCATTTAATCGTTGTCTACGTTTGGCCGACACCTTTTGAAGAAGCATTCAACAAACAATGCGGCAGCGAAACGCCCTGCGTTTATATGATAATAAAACATTGGATTCTATCTTCTTCATTAAATTCATTAACAGTTGATTGAATTGATTTTCTTCTGGAAGAGGTTTGATTTTTGTTTGGATTAAAAAAAAAAAAAAAAAAAAAACAGACAGAAAAAAACAAAGTGATAATTGAGATGTGAACGAACTATTTGTATAACTGGAGCATAATCTTAAAAATAAAAGAAGTAAGAATTGGAAAGCTGTGTATTAATAATTCTAAACAAGCCATGTTTCTTGGGTCTTTAAGTATAAAGAATTAAGAGCAACATGGGATAAGTTTTAAGTAATGGGCTTCCGGGACACTTTAATACCTACTTAATGTTGTAATATGGAATGTTGGCACATTGCTATTTGGTAATCGATATTATCACTCTGGATTGTTGATACCTGGAACAAAATAAAGGAAAGAAATCAACCTGAGCAGATGCTTGAGCCATGAACGTTGGGCGCCATTTAAGAAATAATAATCGATTTTTGGAGTTATTTAAAAGTTTTGTGACATTAATAGTACTAATAGTACTAATAATCAATTATTAGCAATAATCAATTTGATCGCGTATGATTGTAAATTTATTCTAGTACTGTATTCATTTTTAATATCTTGCTTCATCTTTAACGGTAAATTTAGCAAAAAACCTTCAAAGGAATTCCATTCCCCAATGGTATAAGCGAGTGACGCGGAGATGTTGGTTCGCTCACCTTCTGTATCCGCCTGACTCCCAATCTCTTCTCTGTGTCGACCATGTTGGCTGCCAACAAATATAGAAATTCCTACGGGTCGGTCTTTTTGTATTAAAACGAATCCGATACAATAGCCAAGACAGGCGACGAAGAACACAACAAGTCCATGATGCAAGAAGCATAAGAGAATAATACAACACAACAAAAAAAAAGGAACAAAATACCAACAAGGTGGATATAAAAAAAATAATAAACGTATTCTAATTTTAGCATAATTTACGGATTTGTGTTGTTTGGATTTTCGGCCTCCTCTCTTTTCCTTTGCGCCATATAGGTACCTACTCCATCTCCAATATACCATACACCAAGACAAACATTTTGCAGACTCTTGCGATGGACAATACGAATACACGCATAATCACATATAGCATTGGGACTTTTAGACCTTTCCAGGAATTCTACCCGTTTTTTCGTCGGTTTTGTTCTTTCCATATTATGAATTAGTTTTAATTAAAGTGCGGACGCGATTATGATCACGGTCAGTTTTTTTTTTTTTATTTTGCAGAGAATTTTCTCCTTCTTCAAATTCTCCATTTTTCTTTTTTTCGTTTGCTCATCGTCTTTTGGATTTTTATTGAAAGACTTGAAAGTTACTTAAGGACATGCTGTTTTTGGTTTAAGCTAAAAGCATCTCACACATCACTCGCTTTATACTTTTAGTATATTCAGTGGATTGAGCTTGTTTTGTATATGCGGCATGAGAGAAAGGATAGAATTATGATGCAGCATGTTTATTGGGGTTCGGGATAAGTGATAGTGGTGCACTATTAAATGGGATACCTCTTTATATATACCTGTTGCTCATCTTGATATTTTATTTTATTGCACTTTGAAAGGAGCAACGCTTTGTATAGTTTTTTTTTTTTTAGTACAATCCGTATGTGAATCAATGTGATGGTCATGCCTTTTTGATAAAATTCTTGGAACAGTATTCAAATTCATTCAGTGGATGATCCGCAATCCTCTTAAAATGATTTTGGGTTTGAAGGCTGTTTTCCGGTAAGATGATATGCTTGTTTTGAAATTGCATAGGTTTCTCGAATTGAAAGATGGCAAAGTTTGATTTCTAAGAATTTAGGATATGGATTTTATTGAACAAAAAAAAAAAAAAACATTTTAGATTAATGGAAATTGAGTTGAAGTATCTAATTTTTTTTAGATTAGAGTTTATATTTTTCTTGATTGGAGAATTCTCAAATTGTAGCAAAAGTTTAAGGTAGGCAAGAATTTGTTTCACTCTTTTAAATATCTTTGCAGCATTAACAGGGCTCATCCTATCATCGCAGTTAATTTTTCATTGTTAAGGACCAACAAATTCTTAACTGTTTAGATAGTCTAGATAGTGAATATAACGTTTTTAGTCTAAATGGTATAGGGGTCCAGGTTGTTTTATGGTCCAGGTTGTTTTAAGTTCCAGGTGGTCTTAGGGTCCAGGTGGTTTAAGAGTCCAGGTGGTTTAAGGGTGCAGGTGGTCTTAGGGTCCAGGTGGTCTTAGGGTCAAGGTGGTCTTGGGGTACAGATGGTCTTAGGGTCCAGGTGGTCTTAGGGTCAAGGTGGTCTTGGGGTACAGATGGTCTTAGGGTCCAGGTGTTCTTAGGGTCCAGGTGGTCTTAGGGTCCAGGTGGTCTTAGGGTTCTGGTGGTCTTAAGGTCCAGGTGGTCTTAGGGCCCAGGTGACCTAGGTAGTAGTAGTGATGTACATTTTTAAAATGTCATATTTTTTTTGTTATACTAAAAAAACCTTTTGAAACCTTGTGAAACTAAAAGAAATACATTTTTGGATAGTTGGAATGATTTTTTTTTCGATAAAACTATCATTCCCCAGTTACTTTTTCTTACCAAAATTGTGACGTAAAAATTTGCGACTATTGCAAACCATGTGGTCATAGGCCGTAGCTTAAGAAAGGATTGCATTTTGAACTTAATGGTTATTTTATTTAATTCTTTCTATTGAATTTTGGGTTATCGGCTCCATATGTCCCGCACCCCAGCCTACACAAAATATATGATTATTTATCTAGTAATAACTGTATCAAGGCATATCCCCGATAAAAGCTGCATAAAGAATCCAACCCAATGTACCGTGTGAGCATCTTGTGCAGTTCTATATAACACTTTAATCAGAATATACCAGCCTGGTTTGCGGCATTGCAGATAGACACAATATTCATAATAAAGTAAATTCTAGAATACACCAAAGAATTTCAAATTAAGAATCAACGTTTTTTTATATTGACTTAAAAATCCGTCGCGAACTCTAAACAATAGCCGAATCAGGAACCTCAGAAATAGTGATTCATGTAGCGTTCCGTCGTCGGGTGGAATTAAAAAATATCCATTCAATGTTAAACTATGGAATATCTCGTCCGCACCATTGCACTCATATCTAAAGTTTTTTGGCTAGGAAATCCACCATCATTTAAATCTCGCCCTGGAGCAGATAGTGTTAAAAAAAACATAGAAAACATAGCACGTTTATTGATACAATTTTAGAAAAAAAACACAGAAAACATTGCACAAGCAAAATTAAATAGTCACACTGAATAAAGAATAGCTTACGGTAAATAATTACTTCATAAACCGTTCAAGTGATTACCCCTTTTCAAGGGTGTGCTTTGCCTACTTGATATCAAATTAACAAACAAAATCGAAAAAAAACATAGACTAAATTGCATGACAAAACTGTATTTATCAGTAGATACTAATTGACGTATAATGAGTAGACAAAATATTAAACAATAAATATGTCAATATAGCAGATTTTATCTCTTATCAAAGAGTGCTTTGCTTACTTCATATATAAATTTAGCAAAAAAAACATAGAAAACATTGCACCACCAAATTTAAATTATCACAGCTATTTAAAAACCAACTATCGATAAATTATTAAGTAAACAGCTAGGTATTCACTAAGTTTTTACGATTTTGAGGAGGTGATACGCTAAGTTGATAGGTTAGTATTTAACAAAGCAACGAGAAAACAAAGAAAGCATTCAACGATAAATTATCGGTTAATTATCCTTACCTTACCGTTTTCAATAGGCGAATGTTACTTAACTAACTTGTTACTTGACATTCATTTGACACTTTAATAAAGATCTTGTGAAGAATTACCTTAGAAAACTGCCGATATTTTGGTTTGGCGAAATAAATGTGTTCAAAAATCCTTACGTGTATTCCCTAAATGCACATTGTCTCATATCCAAATCAGACAATGTCTGGTATAAAATGTCACGAGATATTTGAATAAAAGTTTTTCCATAAGGTAAATAAACCGCAACCTATATATTTATAGCTTCTATTCCTCGATAGGAACACGAATAGCCCTTATTGCCTAGATATTCATATACTTATATAAAAAAAAAAAACAAACAAAAACCAACAACATTCTTGGAAGTGGCAACAAAAAATTCAGGAAGCTCCTATTTTCGGACTCCCGGATCCCATCCCAATACCTCTGCTGCTTCTTTATATTTATAACAGGTTGTTAAGGAGTAGCCAATCGACTTGGAAGATAATTTTTCTCTTCGCATAACCACTCGCGCTGCAAAGTCCATGCGATGCGATGTGAATGTGATGTAGGCGAATTCCTTTCTAGTTCCGTCTCACAGTTCACAGAGCACACGACAGGAATCCTCGAAATTTAATTTTATTACCTGTGTGTGTCTGTATATATAAGTAGTCAAGACGCGCAAAAACTAAACAAACAGGTTACACACAGAAAGGCATCTATAATATTGTAGGTAAATGCAACAACAAAAACAACAACAGTAACAAAACGAAGAAGCAAACAAAAAAAAAAACCAAAAAGGATCACCAGCATTCCAATAGAGACGATGACTTGGTCTTTGCCACTCTTCTATATAGCTGTTGCTGGATTGGATGCCAATGCCATCATCATCATGGTGCATGGTCCAAAACTTTACCCAACTTTATACTGCTCGTATAAGTAGGTAGGTAGGTATAGATACTGGCAACTGGCAGCAACAACTGGCTTGGCCAAGGCATTCCCCTGGCATTCAGAAAACACGAGACATTGACACAGAACGCCTGACAACGACCAAGTGGAAGACGATATAGCGATGGCGTTGTGAGGACGCCTTCTCTCAACGGTACGCGCGCTGCGGCAAAAGAGGTTCCACCGCATCACACACCGCACCTTTATTCGTTGTCGGCTGCGTGCTAAAATCATTACAAAACGATTTTTGCAACTCTCTAGCTCTTAGAAGACCATCTTTGGGTTCATGAGATAGAAAAATATTTTGCAAGCAAGGTTAACAGTAGGGTGTAGATGTTTTGATGTTTTGTTCCCTTGAATTTTTTGAGTGATTTCAAGAATTTTGGCTGATTGGTTATTTATAATGTTTTTCACGGGCTACTCCCTCTTGGGAGGAATTGACAAATCCTCCAAAAGTATCTCTTGTCATGAAAAAGTAATTCTCAGCCGTTCAGATTCGGCAGAAAATTGTAGGTCCCCTCCATTCCTACCAATAACATGCCTACATAGGAATGGTTGAGAGTTGTAAGTCACTAGGCCCTAGTTCTACACAAACTGTCGCGCCACCTAATTTATTTTGTTTTATTTAACGGGCTCCTGACGCGGATCCCTTCCTGAGAAACGATGAATTTTTATACGCTACGATCCCAAGCACGTTGCTTTAAGTCATCAAAGCACCCCTGAAATTTCAATCTTGAAACTAGAGTAGGAATACATCAATCATCACACGTCTTAGATATGCATGATCAATTTGATCCTTAGCCTAATGCTACTTAGCGATAAGTCAAGTCATTTTCTGTTTTAGTTTAAGGCCGGCTGTGTTCACCAATTCTTCTCCGAATATTTTTCTCTATCCACTTTAGAATTATTGCAGCTGTTAATCAATGTTGTTTTTATTTCTTTTCATCAGATTGATTTTGTTGGTTTGCGGTGATATCTGCCTTAAACCACGTGAGAAATCGAAAACAATATTATGTACTATGATGGAAAAGGGCAAATAAAATTATGTTTCGAAATACTTTATGATTACTGAATCTGGCACCCGGGAGTCAGACTAATTTAAACCAAGTGTGAATCAACGCCCTATTGGTGTATCCCCGCAAAAAGATCTGTCTACCGAATACAATATTTACCTACTTTGGTTCGTTATTGGTGGGAGGTAATTGAGTGTCTTCAAAAAAATGTCTCCAAAGTCTGCGATTATCTGGAGCGAGTCAAATTACCTATGCATAGGGAAATTCCCCAAGCATAAAAGGCTATTCTATTTAAGAGAACTATAAGGTGCCATTCCCAAAAGTAAAAAAATAGTTTTTTGTTCAATTTTGTCGCACATCACTGTCATAATGTGAAAAATTCCAGCCATCTTGACGTCTGTATGCATATGTGTGTGTGTGTGTGTGCGTGTGTGTGATGTCTGATTCTAATTGAGCAATAAACAGTTAATCATTGCAACATGGAAGAAGGGAAGAAAAAAAAGAAGTTTATTGGAATTTATTGGGAAATTTTGACGTGCGTCGTTGGTGTCGTCGTCAACAAGTTCATCATGCAATGAGGCCACCATTACATACAATGTTCCTATTGTCATCGTCATCCACTGCTCGCATTCTATAAAAATGTGTAATGTGTTCTAAACTTCTTTTATTGGAGCAAAAGGGAACATATACATATGTATATATAGGAATGGCACCGCTCTGCCTCCCCCATCCGGTCTAATTTCATAAAGTGTCCAATTTCTATGATCGTTGGCGTTGTTGTATTTCTCGCCCTTCCATTCTTCTATCTATTAATTTTTTTTTTTTTTTTCAAAAGTGGCGCTGCGTGCGCTGGAGCTATAAAATGCTGCACAAATATGTTGCATATAGAGGCAAGCACACATTTTAACTGTCGGTCGGGTCGTTTCATCTGGTCGACGAACGACGCAATGACTGACGACGACGACATCGACTGACTATATGACTCTTGAGTGCCCCAAGTGCGTATATACGTTGTTGCCCCCCAATCAATGCGCTGGTGGCCGAAATACTTGAAATTCCAGAGTTTAAGAAATCACACACCAATACCAACATCCCACTTGCACGTACACACACTCGTAATCACTTACATCGCATCCAGAAGACAATAATTTCGAAATCTCATTTCATTATGGTATTTTACTGAAAAATAAAAAAACTAGTAAAACATGTTTCAAATAAGTGGCAATAGGGTACATACCGCTAGGCAATGCCATGGAATTCCATGCCCTGGAATGTCACCGATGAAGGGGGTCGAGCGGGGTGTTATGGTTGCAAGTTTACAACATCACATAATATGACGATATGATAACGAACGCTGCGTACTTACCATTACCCTCGGATAGATGAGAGATATATGCGTTCATCAGCACGTAAATCATCTGGATGTCGAGTGTTTTCTTTTTTTTTTTTTGTTATGTTGTTTAATCAAATAATAATAAAATAGTTTAGATTAGAGGAGAGTTGTTGTCCTCGAGAAGTTAAAATAAAAATAAAATAAAAATAAAAAGGGCGACATGGGCTCTCATATCGGGCATGAAGTTGCTTAATCAAAGACATATCTTATATTGTATATACATTCCTACAGGTGAGTTGGTTTGTTGGTTAAAAGGGCGATGTTATTATTGTTTTTATTTTTCTGTTTGTCATTGGATAAGCTAAGGAATTTATGAAGCTTTTTGATGGATGATAAATGATTAACATCATTTAATATCTTTTCAAGTATTTATTTGTGGCGCCTCATAAAATTTCATTAATAAAAAAAAAACAAAGTATGCACATTTGTTTACATGTACTGTCCATATAAAAGGTCTTCGCAATATATACCATTAAAAGCTATAATCAATGTGTTTTTAATGAGAAATGAGAGTAAAAGGAGTTATATTATGTATATTGTATTTATATGCAGGTATCTTATGCTGTTCACATTCTACGAACTTTTATTAAAAACTTTTCCTGAGGTTTTCAGTCATAAAAAGGTAAAAAAGTGTTTTTGAGATATTCTAATCATTTAAGTGCCAAAAACCCATGTTATGCTTATTTATACCCAATTGAAGTTAACTAACATCTTGAAATAAAGGTATTTTATGTATTATAAAATTCACAGTCACTCTTGCCACAAAACAAATTTCCCGGGTTTTTTTTTTCCTATTTGGGAAATTTGCTATGAAGAATCATCTTGAGAAAATAGTCTTTTCGGCAAAATAGTTATCGTGCATAATTTTTACCAGGGGCATTTTTCTTTATTTCAATGCAAACATTTTCGCAAGTAAGTTGTCGGGGAGAAATTATTTCGTGAGAGATTCGCGATGGGAAATTTTGTTTCCCGGTAATATTTTGTTAGCGCGGGGGAATTGATGATAGGGCGGCAGAATCTATCAGATGAGCGCACTGTCGTACTGGGCGAAAGGCATTTTGGAGTTGAGGTCACTTGAAATATTAAATGATTTGTATGGTAGGGGAGAAGAGAGAGACTTGTCCCCTGGTAGACTTTTTCACCCCCCTATAACTCCAGATCCAAAAGTCATAATTAAACTCAGAAAGAGAGCACGTGGCGGTTTATAGTTTTTTGTTAGTTCGTTTCGTATAATACATTATATTTTGCAGTTTTGCCTATTTTGTCTGGGCTGATGATTTGTGTTGTAAGTATTACGTTATTCTCTTATGTTTCCAATTTTCTTATGAAGTTTCTTATGCAATAAAAGTTTAATTATGTGCCAAAAATAAATTTTGATAATTTTGTTTTTGTTTTTTTTTAATTTACCCAAATTGGGTAAATGGAAAAATGGACTTGATTTCCTCGATCATGGGCGACCATGATCCCGATACTAGCAAAGTGTCTCAACTTGATGTCATTAAGAAAGTTTCAAATCCCACTTTCAGGATATCCAGCAAGCGCGTGGGATATTTTCTTTTCCCAAAACCACTGCGATTACTCCCAATCTTATAAGAAGATGATATCCTGCTTTATGTTCCTTTATTTTATAGTTCTTATTTAAATTGATTTTTCTTTTTTATTAAATGAATTCGTCATTTATGTATGTTTTTTTGTTCTTTCGTTGAATTAATAAATTATTTACTGGTTAAAAAAAAAAGTTGAAAATGTTTTTACTTAAGGGAATTGAAATATAAGGCGAATTCGACCTAGGCATCAAGTCTCCCATAGGGGAGGGGGAAATGTCTTCCATAGTTTTGGGAGACTTGATACATTTGATTCTTTTGACTTTTCGCTCTTTTTTAAAAACAGGGGTTTGTTTAACTACTTACAATTAAGGTTTCTTGATAACAATCGAAAGCTAAAAATATTTCCACCTAACATCATGGGTGTGTTGTATCAACGTTATAAGTAAATAATACTAAAATGGCGTGACAGCTATGAGTGCTGCATCCTCGGTGTCTGACTAAAGACTAAGATAAAGATGTTTTGTGATTTCCTCGCAAGATGCAGTATATAAACAATAGACTGGAATCGAAACTAGCCCTTCCGCGTCAAACATACTAACCAATGTAAATAGTATCAACCCTTTGGAAAAGTACGGTTAATTCGAATTAAACCGTAACTTTTATTCCGGATAAAAGAGAAGATCGAAAACCTTTTCAAGAGGGATAAATTGGGATTTCGCTGTGGTCAGCTTAAACCTTGAGCTGGTTAGAAACATTTGTTAACCGCTGTTAGTTATATTCAATATGAAGCTATGATGCATAACCAAGTCATAAAAAGGCTGTATCGACCCTGTGCCAACGTTCTGCAACTCTTACATCGATAACCTTAGTCGAGAAACGTATACAATGCCCCTGAATGGAAAACCTCAATTTTTATGTCCATTGTATGAACCACCAGGCCTAACGGTGTGCGAAATTACAAGATTCTGAATAACGGGAAGTGCTCCATAATTTTGATGATCTGTCAGAGAGTGTTACGGTTCGCGAATTTGTAAACCTAGATATATCTCAGGAACCACTTATTTTAATGTGTTGAAATTTGGTGAGCCACCTTTGCTTAGTCACTTTAGCAAATATTCCGATTTTGACTTTATTGACTTTAGAGGGTGGTGGAATTGCCTGAGTTTGTTCCTGCAATAAGGGTGTAGTACCAGTACTTGGCTGGGCACTACCGTGCCCTATATAATAAGACGAAATTCCTCGGGTGATATTTGGTGGTTTATCGATGGAGTTTGAAGAAGAAGATTCAACGATGAGCTCTATAGTGGTAGTGACGTTAACCTATTCAAAATTTGAAATTACAGCAGTTGAGACGGTTGAGAGACGTAGAGTGTATGGACAGTTACTTACCTTGTCTTCGAAATGGGCTCTTGGTCGACTACTCATAGAAAATAACGACCTCTCCACGATTAGAAATAACAACAAAATAATGATGTTATATACCTACATGTTAATGGGTACGTGGATCCGCCATTTTCTACACGATTCAGACAGATGGGCAGAACTAAACAGAAATGAAAACGGAAAAAAAAATATTTAAGTTTTTATAAATAAGTTTAAGACCATATATAACAGTTATCGATTAATAGACTAAATATACCAAAAGTAGCAATAGAATAATACTTTAAAAATAATAATCTGTATACTGTAATGATCTAGCGTATAGGTATCTCCTTTTCTTAAAACAGGTAGGTATTTACTTTTATTTTCTATGAAAAAATATTAAAATTTGAGTTTTTCGATTTTTCAATAATTCCTTTTCAAACCCTTATTTTTATTCGATATCAAGCATCCCCCAACCTTATTACAGCTCAATATGGCAACCCCACTAAACAAAGCTTGAGCAACAAAAACAACAAAATAAACAAAAACGCAATAATTTCAAACACAATTATAAAAAAAACAAATATAAAGACGCATCTAGTCAGCTTCTATGTAGGTACATAGAATTGTACCACACATATGTATAATCTCATCTCTAATACCACCCAGTTTGATAAGCGTCATAAAGCAAATTGAAAAAAAAAAAAAAAAAAAAAAAAAACAAACACATTTCTAAATACACACACACATATGTACATATACGCCAGCAGCGGCGGCGGCCCCAAAAAGTCATTCGCGATCGATTCTGTTAATGAACACAGAATTTGTGGGCCACAGCAACGTTAGGGCGGCCAAGGCGGGTGACTCCCCAGTTCGAAGGTGGCAGCACAGTACAGCATAGCACAAGCAGTCACAGAGAAGTGGTGGCATGAAAAAAAAAAAAAAAAAAAAAACCATCGATGCTGGTCCAACCAACTTCATTGGAATGTTGTGGTATAAAAGTTGTGAATGAAATGTGCCGAACTTTCAGACCTAAAGAATGTGCAGTTAGCCCCCCATATATGTACATATATACAGTGAAACGAAAACTTTATGTATAGGTAAAAATTGGAGAAGAGAAGAAACGAGACAAAACGAAAACAAGATTTGTGTAGAATGAAATTCCATTATCAGCAGCGAGCAGCACTTGTGGGTTTCAAATGGGGTTGCCATTATTTTAAGGTAACAGTTAAATGATCTATTGGTTTAGAGCGCTGGTGATTGATGAATTTTGTATGCATGACAACCAGCACGACATCGCATGCAAAGATGCCCCAGAGTCAGAACAATATTATGAGACACTAGGAAACTATAAGGGAATGACGTTTTCTCTAACGCCCACATTATTCACTCAATACATCTGGATTTCATTCTGAAAATTCATTGTAAATACATCCGGATTTAAGTTTTAATCTGGATGTATTGAGTGAATAATATGGGTGTAAATGTCAAAATCAATTAACATGTCACAAATAACGTTTAAATAAAGTTAACTATGTGAAGTAAACTCAGGTTTAATCCTCGCACTGAAAAACTTGGTCTAAAGCCGTTTGCTAATTGGATTAAAATCGTGTTAAATTTTATCGAAAGTTAAAATTTCGACACTAATGAGTCTATACGTAGAAACATCAAAATTAAATCTCGGGAAAAAATTAATAGAATTTTTAATCCAATGCACACACGGACTTAATATCATTTTTGGTTTTTGCCTTCAAAAGCACGACAAAAGAATGAAAAAAATTAAGTAGGTACACCATTTAGTTAAAAAAAAAAAAACTAATCCATGATGGCAACCCTGCTTAAAGTGGTGTTAGTTTTAAGTCTAGCACGGAATTAATACATAGCCGGATTAACCCTCAGGCACAAAAAGGCAACTGCTTAGGGGCCCAGCCCCGCCCCTAGGGCTATTGAGACAATTTTTTTGATAGGTGTATTTAAATTCTTAAATTATTTTATGATAAATTGAATTTGATAGTCGTTGTGCTTCAATTTCGTTATTGTAAACTAAGAGAACACAAATAACTTTGAGAAAATTCTCATTACTATTCAGAGTTGAATCGTGTTTGAACTATGCTTCCACTCATTTGAATAGCTTCGTCAAGTTGAAATGGGATGTTTTTGTTTCGACGTTATAGTCCGAACACAAAGACGCGACGCATGGCTTTGAAACTTTGCACAGCTATAGTGTCAAAAATAATTAAATTATTAGATGAAACAAAATGAAAGGAAAACAATTTGAATCGGGCGAAATTCAATTTGTTGAAGAATATTCCAATAATTTATATTTTATACTACGTTTTCAAAAGCCAAATGAGGTACTTTAGTTAAAAAACTTCGAATTCTTTTTGAGGCATCTCAATCCCAAAAAAAAATCATATTTCCATTCAAATGACCACGTGATTACGTTGGAAGTTATGAAAACACCCGATTTGAATCCATTTTTTAATCTTTGAAAAGCATATTTGTGTTGAAATTTCCAAACCTTATAAAACAATGTGTTGTGACTAGAATGCCGAATGATGCCCGCGTACTATTTGACTTCAGATAACTACGAGTTCAGACTGCACCGCCATCCAGCCCGCGTTCTGTTCGACCAAGGCCTTAAGGTTGACGTCTTAAAACTAAGGTAAGATGTCAAGCTAGGTACATAAACGGACAATTGGTTTTATTTATAGCTTTAACTTCGAATAGTCAGATCTTCAAGAGTGAGATCTTTAAATAATAAATGCATATAATATTTTAGGCATGAATAAAAAATACCACCATTGAATATTCGCTTGAACGTACGTACAATATGTTGCTTGTAAAATTTTAATGCACAAATAAAAGACAAAATCTAAGTTATATTTAGCAAATAGAAGTCATTTTCAATGTCCCATATGTGGAATCTGTATTTTTTTGTTTGTAAATTGAACCTGAGTTAACTGAAAAGCAGCTTTACAGTGTTGGATTGAGCTTAACTTTCAGCTGTAAAATATTTATCGAAACCGAAGTGCGACAAAAAAATTGCCTTTTTTCATATAATATGATAACTTGGTTTCCATGGGTTTTTGAAATATATACCTATTAAGAGTTAAATCACCAAGTTTGTTTAACTCAGTATCTAAATTAACTGAAAACATGTTTCCGGTTTAACTCAGATTTAAACCCCGGAGCTAAAATAATCTCTCACTGAAAAACTGGGCCTAAGTGGTCTGCTGTGGGCTTTTACCTTAGCAACTTTCCGATTTTATTTTCTCGTGCGAAATGAACAAGTGATTTTAGAAATCAAAAGAAAATATCAAAACAAAAATCTCCAGCAATTGGTTTCCTAATGAGAAAATAGAAATCGAGTAGCCGATTATAATAGTTACCCACGAATAATCGTTTCTGGTTATTTATTCGAAAACTATTCGTTATAAGCTATTTAGCTATCTAAAAATGGGCATATATAGATAATTTTGTGTTGTTGTTGCATCAGCTGTTTGGCTCTGGACAGGTATGCGAATTTTGAAATACAGAATTTTAGAAACCAAATTTTGGTACATACAAAATTAGGACCCTAACCTGATTGTAAACTATGATTGTAAAATTGAAAACCTCGATTTTCAATTTGATTACAAAAAATTTTTAATTTAAAGCGCAATTGTCGAATTGAAAAGAAACAATGAAATAACAGAAAACAAAAGAATGAAAAGAAGAATGAAAAGAAAGTAAGGTCAATGACTAATAAACATTGATAAATTAAAAGAAACATTGATAAACACAGACAAAAATTACAAAAATAAAAAATAAAAGATTGAAACTTTGAAATATTCCCAGTTTTTTTTTTTTATATTAATTTTCAATACACAATTTTTTTTATCAATTTTCATTTAAGAAAAATAATTTTGTTTGTATATAGGAGGAGGGAGGCCGAGGCTAGCATTGCCTTGGGGCCTCTATATGTCTTAATTCGGCCCTGCATTTATATGAATGTGTTTGCTAAAGATGTGTGCGTGAGCAAGAGCTATAAAAAGTTAAGCAAACATTGTAGAAGTGCGAAGAATATCAACCCGTAAGCCCGCATTCCAATGTGATCTCAGGAACGATCACAGTCAAGACTACAGCGACATTAGTGTGTGCCCGTTTTCACCGATTTTTCAAGTATCACCCCCTCGCGTGCACGAACGGCATCACAGTAGTGGCGCTCGTTCGATTATAAACTTTGGTTTTGAGGGCATCTTGTTTTTTTTGTTTTGTTGGTTTGTTTTTTTTTTTAAGGCGCTTGAGTAAAATTTTTGATAAAAACCACCGACAAAAAGTATCTACGCATTTACTCCGTGCTCTTGCTCTGTATTTGCGTACATCATGAATGTGCCAAGACTTACTGCTTAAGAGTCTGGGTCTGGGGGGTTAAAAGTAAATTTCTCACGTAATTTTGAATGTTTTATTGTTGTTGGTGGTTAGGCTTATATGTTTTTTGTTTTAGTAAATTTTAGTTATACATATTTTGAGACTGATCAATTGTAAAAAAAAAAAACAACTTTTGATTGGTCCAATAGTTAAACAGCGAATTCGCTTGTCCAACTTTCATTTTTGTTGGTAGCCATAGCCATGTATAGCTTAAGCTTAGGGTGTCCCCACTCTTTAGGGTTTTAGTTACTTATTTTGTCCAATAACATATCAAACAAATAAAAAAATATATATATTTTTCTTAGACCATTTAGAAGAGACGCAAAATCAGGTTAATATAAAATACTTGGTCATGAAGGGGGAGAATCCTTGGTTATTATCAATATTAATGTTATAATATATATTTTTTTTTGTTTTTTTTTATTAATTTGGTGACTGAATGTCTTGCAGAGTTTTTTATTTTTCGATGAAAATGATGATGCGTGATGTTTTTGGAATTCTTTTATTAATTATCATCGAGCTTTGTTAATAGACTGATAGTTAATTTATTACAAAATTCCTCATTTGTTACACCAGCCATTTACCCTGGTTGTTAGTTTAGGTATGTAGGTAGATATAGGTATAGTCTGGTGTGGGCAAGTTTCAACAGACTTTGTGGAAGGCCATCTAGTTGTCAATTAGAATATGTTATTAGATTTTTTATTTCGTTGTTTTTTTTTTTTTTATTGAAGTGTGAAGCAAAAATTGTTTTTTTTTTCCAAAACATATTGCGTCAATGGATTGGAATTTTTGAATAGATTCTTAGGTAAGTTTAAATTTTTATTACCCTTTCGCTCATGGCCTACTTTCTATAATATAATATGAGCGAATTTTTTTTTTTACTCTCGCAATCAAATAAAGTCACACAGTCTGGTAACCATATAACACAGCTTTATTTGTTCACATACAACGATATGTGAGGTGAAATCGTCACAAAAAATAAAAACAAAATGGCCGCTGAGTATTTCGTTGTTTCTATATGACATGCAAAGTTCAGTAGTGGAATTAAAATGAATGAACTGAGTAAACTTTTGGTGGTTATAATAATTAAATTTAATGATAAGGATTTTTTTTTGGCTAACTTTTTATAGGTTATTGGATGTGTCAATGAAGGTATACCTTACCAGTAGATCCGCGAAACAAACTTCCAATCTGCTTGTTTTTGCTGGTTTTTATAGAAACCCTCTTCTTAACACCTCTAAAAATCAAAAGGCTTCTCTTTTAAGCATGTGAGCTTTTAAGGATTGTCTATTCCAGAAGACAAGAATTTAAAAAAAATAAAAATAAAAATATAAAAGCATCAGCATTTTTTAGAAGAGCCAGATTAAATTCGAACAGATTTGTTTTTGTCTTTAAACGAAAGTCAAGTTTTTTTTTTAAATTGAATTCAATTAAAAAAATCGAATTTATAGCTTTTTCACGTTTCTGAGAACTCCTAAATTATCCTCAGTCAGATTCGATGAATATTTTCGGATCAGGAGGAGAAACCTGAGAAACCGATATCAAAAGAACTCTCTATAGGTATACCTACCTACTTCTTTTCCAAACATTTTTAAAGAAAAATCGCATTAAAAAAACAACTTCAATAAAATTTATTGAATCTTTCATTAAACTTAAAATCATCAGGTGTGTTTTATTCATTGCTGCATAGCCAGCGCAGCAAAATTTCCCTTGGCAAGCAAAAACAATTTGATTGCTGGCGAAAAAGAAGTTTGATATAGATATGTGAAAAGATCTAATTCCTGCTCAAATGTCAAAATACAAATATCTTTTAATCAGACAACTCTGAATGAGAGATTTAATGAGAAATTTGAAGTGTAATATACAATGATAAGCATTTAAAGTGATAATGAAAAAATCCCTTTACCTTCTTCTTTACCTTCTCATAGTTCAATGATGCCATATTATAATGCTGCTAAAATTTGAAGTAAAATCTATAACATAACATTAAAATAATTTCAAAAAAATATCCTCAAGATTCAATCGCATTAGTGCCTGGCTTCATGATCCGTTAACTGAAATACACTTCCATGTAAGACCTTATAGATATGTTAATTTTTTGTGTGTGTAAAAAAGGAATAGGGTTATAGATTCCACCCAACTGATGCGCCAGTTTCAAAATAATTCTGGGAGTCATGTCAGGCAGTATGAATGACTTTTTATTGTGTGAGTAAAAGATATTTTAAGGGCTTGAAATAGGGAAGAACGAATTGAACTGAAAGGACTTTTTCTTCATAGTTTTTAGCTACAGTGATTAATTAAATGACCACCAGTATTAAACGAACTTAAATTTCCTCACAAATCATTTTATATCAACTCATAAACTACTTGCCATACTCATAGAGATGATTACTTCTCGATGTAATGAAGTGAATTCATGTTACTCTTAAGTTCACCTACTCTTCTAGCTACTTCTTGCTCGTTGGTGGACTCCATTGTATTGGTAAAACTCGACTTTTCAAAACGTATATGGCTATATTTAACTTTTACTTACCTTTTCATATCGTCACCTGCGATTGCAAGAACCAGCTTCTTCAATTTCGAGAAAGTCGTCCTCTTTTTAAGGCTCCATTTTTTTTTTAAGCTCCTTTTTTTTTGCATGACAGTACTGGTAAAATAATAACACCATATTTTTTCTACGCAACTGGTTATAGAAAAAGGTAAAAATTACGATGCGAATCGATTCAAGGTGGGAAAAATAGGATCTTTTTTGGTTCCTAAGGCGTTGTCACATAGTATTTGTAAAAGGTAAAAGGTAAAAGGTAAAAGGTACATTTTCATTGCGGGGGTGTGCTTAAACCATAACACCTATATATAGATCTTCGTAGACATCTTTTCGTACTTATATGTAAGTACTTAATTGTGGAACTAGGCTTAAACCATTATATTTTTTGTACCTATACGTTCCCCCTATTCCCTTCCACTTGCGTGCTCCACTTAAGTGATGGTCTTCCTCCACTGCGTCGATCCTCTTGAAAAAAAAAATTATTTCCTTAGATTCAATCTGTGCCGAAGAATCCTAAGTCCCAGAACCGAAAACATCAAGGTGACAAAATAACGTTTAAGAAGACATAAGAATTTATTCCTTAAGTTGACTTTTATTTCTAATACCAAACTTGAAATCTGAATTCTTGGCGCAAAATTTTAAATAACCTGATGTTAAGATAAGGTTGATATAACTTAACAATTTTTTAACTTTAATAAACTCGTAGCTTTAAGGATACCCCACACCAACGCTAATTTGTTGTGGCGACGTAGAAAACAGTAATAACAACAAGTGGTTGTCAATGAAAACAACACGTTGTTATTATTGTTTTCGTCGTCGGTCGCCGCGTTTGTGGGGATCCTTTACACTTTGGTAATTTTAATTTCCAATAAACTTCCCAAAACTGGGTTTTTTTCTATGGGTTTTGAGTTTTGACAGCAAATTGTGAAAACAGCTAAATAAAATAAAATCAACCACCAGCCAACGAATCTTAATATAAATAAAAAGATGTTCAGGAAAATGAGATATCGGGGATCTCAGCAATCTCAGTTAAATAAACAGGATTCCTCAGCAATATTTCATTGTTTTGTTGTTAAAACTATGACGAAAATAAAATTTAGGATTCGACTTCATCCAATCAAACATTCGCGTTGGTGGTACGAAGAGAAATATGTCTAAAACCCCAAAGTCAATTGGTCTAATTCAAAACACCCATGTTCCACGATATGCTCAATTCCTAATGCGAATCCTTATTGTAATGCGAAATAAATTTTGTACATAGACTTGAATTTGTAATTTCTGGGAAGATGTTTTGTAATACATCCAATATTGGGATTAGTGCTAAAAGTACTTTCATGATACCATAACTCTGTTGAATGGCTTGTATATTATATGGGGCACTCAGACCCACTCACATAGATTTGTGACCACTTTCAAAGGCCACCCCAAAAATTGCGAATACTCTACCCAGGCAGGCTTGATTTCTATACTGATTTGAAGCTTACTTTTATATTCTCAGCATTGGTCTCAGCTATATTCTAATGCTAAATACAGACGATTGTCAGATCTTACAATATTGTCAGAACTGTCAATGGTCTGACAATAGCTAACAATTAGCTGACAATTGACATATTTCTTACAATGAAAAATTGTCCGTGCACACGGTTGGTAGATTTCTTCCCAATTTGATTGTCAGCTATTTTGTTATCTTCTTTAACCAACTCATTGACATTTCGAACAATGAAGGAATTGTCAGCAATTGATAGATGTTTTCAATTAAAACATCTGACAATGACCAATGAGTCTGACAATGTCCTAATCGACTGACAATGATAAAAATTGTGTGTTCAGACGATTGTAAGACATTTGGAACAGTTTTTTCACTGACAGATCTGACAATATTGTAAGATCTGACAATCGTCTGTACTTAGCTTAAGACTTGTATACATAATAGGGGTTGCATATATGGATTGGATATGAATGGGATACGGCTCAGATATACGTATGGCATATAGATGGAAAGGATTAAATATACTGATGATGAAATATATTTAGCTTCGTACCAAATTTCATAATTTTTGGTAATTTAAATATCTCTTTTGACTGTACTATGGGATAAATATGCGAGATATGGATCCGGTACAGACATACAGATACAGGCAGTCTGTCTACATTTAGTGCAACATATATACTGTTTATGATGGAGGGGTCCATCTTCTTCTTTTGAGTCACCTTCTCGATTGACCTGTTAATATGAAACTCAACAAATCTTTATTGAAAAATGAAGAGCGTGCGAGTAAATGAAACAAAAACAGATATTAACAGTCTGCACCTTCCCTGGGAGGTTTTCAAATACCTAATGCTTTGAAAGTATATACTGCACGTGGTATCAAGCCTTATATATAGCGATTTTTAACTTCAAAAGTTTTATATTATCTTCGAATCTGAATCAGGTTTAGGGTCTATTTTAAACAGCCGAAAATAAGTTCCACATGGATCTTCATGATCTTCTCGCCTAATGATGATACTTATGAAGATGATATCTGAAAACAAAATTCGTTCTGTGAGATAACAAGGATTTTTATATTTCACTCAGGTGGTAGGTATAAGTGTGACTTACCTGCTAACACTTATTTCAACTAAGAGAATGTATAACACTAATTGTCAAAAATGTGCTTGATGCTTATTTAAAAAACCTCAAAACAAACCGCTGATTAGCTACGTGTGTCAGACATAAAAGCTTTGTAAATTTTCTTGACAATTTCCACTAAATACCCATTAGTAAGCAACAAAAGCTTAAAATTAGTGACTCAAATATCTTGAACCTGAAAATTATAATTTGAACGACTTCTCTGATTTCTCAACATCAAATGAAAAAAAAAAAACTAACCTTTTATAGTAACGAAATTATATAAAATAGAAGCCTTGATTCTAATATTATGATGCTAGGCCGGAATTTAAATGTTACAATCCCCTTCTCTTCTCCCTCCTCCCTCCCCCCGCATCATCAACCCCCTGCCATTATGTCATTAATTAAAGTTACAAGTGTAAAGGCATGACTAACATTCAAATGAGGTCCGTCTATATATAAAGTATATATTATTGTAAGTTTCAAGTCGTATAGACCACGACATCAAAAGCCCCAAACAAATCCACCGCGCCCTGCATTTGTTGCATATACATATATGTATGTAAGTTACACGTACCTATATAGAAGTACAGTACAGCCTCGCTAGTCCGGACACTCGCTAGCCCGGACACTTCAGTAGTCCGGACACCTCTATGTTTCGGACACTTTCAAAAGTTTACCTCTACAGTCCGGACAGCGTATTAAAATGCTTATGTACAATACACATACATATATTATTTGTCTCTGTTTCTTGGAAAAAACGTTTGTTCATACGATTACGGGGAATCCCCTTCTAGTTTTGTCGCTTGTAGTTGGCTCTGGAATCTAGACATTTTAATCGTTGCAAATTTACTCATTGGAAGTTTATATTTGTGGTCGTTGATTTTTCATGCTCTGTTACATTTCATCGTGAGCTTTCTTTAAGGATAAGGCATATTTTTTGGTGTAATTTGAATTTCTCATTGAAAATTTTTAAAACATAAGTTATTACTTATTATGGCTTCTACAAAGAAAAGGAAGCATGTTACTTTGACACTTTCTGAGAAATGTAAAATATTGGATGATATTGAAACTGGCAAATCAGTCAGGCAAGTAGCAGAAATTTTCAAAGTCTCAAAGTCAACTGTTTTTGATATAAAAATGAATAAGATGAAAATTCGGAAATTTGTATCTAACACATTCCAAGGATCAGGTAAGCTTACAAAAGGTCTTAAATTTAAGGTCTAAGATCATTTAACAATTGCTTTAAGGACAGAGAAAAATTATCAGACAAGGTGAACACCCAGCGGTAGAAGAAGCATTGATGAAATGGTTCATCCAACAAAGAAATCATCATGTGCCAATTTCAACAGATATGATTCAAACCAAAGCCAAATTCTTTTACAAAGAGATGACAGGTAAGGAAGATTTTGCAGCAAGTTCTGGTTGGTTGGAAAAATTTAAATTGCGACATGGAATTCGATGCCTTAAGATTTGTGGCGAAAAAGTATCCAGCGACGTTGCTGCTGAAAAATTTTTAAAACTGATTCAAGAAATGAACATAAGTGAAGAACAGGTATATAATGCTGATGAGCCAACTGCCTTTTGGAGGGTTCTTCCGGGGACGACATGGGTTCATGCGAATGAAAAATCTGCTCCTGGCAGAAAAATATCGAAAGATCGCGTTACTTTTATGCCATGTTCTAACGCTGCAGGAACTCATAAGTTACCCCTCTTAGTTATCGGAAAATCAGTTAATCCGAGGGCTTTTAAAAACGTTAATCTTCCAATAGCATATAAAGCTACCAAAAAAGGCTGGATGTCTACAACGATTTTTTTTGATTGGTTCAAGAATAATTTTATTCCAAGTGTGAAAAAGTTTTTGACAGAGATTAACATGCCGTTGAAAGCACTTTTGGTTTTGGATAATGCCCCATCTCATCCTAAAGAAGACGAAATAAACGTTGATCCGAACTTCAGAGTCTTATTCTTACCGCCTAATTGTACAGCAGTATTGCAGCCGATGGATCAAAATTTAATTCAGAATATAAAGGTAGCATATAGAAAGCAGGTATTGACCCACATTCTACTGGAAGATGATAAAAACATTGCTGTTTGATGCTGTTTATTTTTTAGATTCAGCTTGGAAAGGTATCGGAGAGAAAAATATTAAAGAGTTGGTCAATATTATGGCCAGAACTGGCATCCCAATGGAATAATGAAGACCTTATACCACTTTCACAGTTACGCCAACAAATTGACTCGGATTCTTCGCTTGCTGATTTAAATAGAATTCATGCCATGATAAGAATAATTGATCCGAATGGTGACACATCCACATATGAAATCAATAAATGGGCAACTGGTCAAAATGAAGTCTGTTACGACTTTTCTGATAATGACATTATTCAGTCCGCTTTACAAATCCAACAAAATGTTACTGAAGCTGAAGAAGAAGACAGTGAAGATGAAAATGTAAACAAAGAAGTTTCGAAAATTTCAAACAATGAAGCAAGGAAGATATTTGCCAAGGGCATTCAGTGGGCCGAACAAAATAATGCATCTCAAATGGATATCCTTCTCCTAAAGAGGTTACGCGAAAAAGCTGAAAAGATGTTTTTAGATAAAGCGTTCCAACCAAAAATTAACAAAATGCGTTCATATTTCTTACATACGTACATGTATATATGTATTTAAATTATGTGTATATGTACTTCTATTTGAAATAAAAAGGTTTTGAAAAGTTTTCGGTTGTCCATTGTATTTAATTTTTTCTCTATAGTCCGGGCATTTCGCTATTCCGGACACAGTAGAAACTTTATGTGTCCGGACTAGCGAGGCTGTACTGTATATAGAACCACCACAAAGCCTTATTACCAAGATCGAAGGTTGAATCTATTAATAAAAGTTCTGCTGGCTGCAGGATTTGTGAATGGAAAACAAGATACACGAATCATCATAGAGGTTCGTTATATTCGTGTGTTGGTTGGTTTTTCTCGGAATGCATTCTTAAGCTATGATAAAATCTTGTACATTAGTGTCGTTATAGAGTTGGAAAAGATTGAATGGAAACCTGGTCACATGACGACCACGACGACAACAACGACGACGACGACGACATTAGAGGTGACTAAGGAAAAAATAAATTAAAATGAATAAAAAAAAAAAAAAAAAACTTCTCACATTTTTATGCACGGCCTCCAGAAAGGTGGATTGGTATGGTGGATAACAAATAAGTAATAGAATATCTATTTGCTTATGCATGTAGGTGATTATATATCTGGAATTTTAATTGGTAATAGAATTCTAACGCTGATGCTGACTGCTGCAGCACCAACAGCCCCAATGGGATTGCTCTAGCTGGCGCTTTGGAGCCCAACTTATCCATGCATAGGTTAGATGTACCTATTTAATGGTATTTTTATAATGGTTAAGTGTTGCAATGACGATGCATTCAATGAAATATTTATAGAAATAAATTGTTATCTGCAAGTTATTATAGTCTTAGAGTGCAAAAGTTATATTCATTTTATTAGCATAAGATGGATTTCTTTGAAATCAAAGTATCTTACCATATATGGGCATCATATATACATAACTATTTTTACATAAGTTCATTATTTTGTTTTTTCGTATACCTATATCCAAGGTATAGAGAGTAGTTCTAGTCTATGAGGACTCCTACAATAATAAGGATTGTGGGACATGACACTTCACATCGCTAGATCGCCAAAAAAGCTGTTTTCAAGGCTTTCACCCAATAATAATAATTGAGATTGTGCAATAATATTGGCTGGTATATAATGCTCGTTTAAGAGAGACAGACAGACACTGGTAATAAATCTTTTAAAATCTCTAACTTAGACTGGACTTTTCAAATTTTCAACAAAAAAATTGATGGTTGACTAATCTGAAGATCTCCAACTCCTTGCTCCTAAGCAAAGTCGATCAGCCTGAAACGTTTATCGGAGTTGGTGCACGTGCAGGCTGTAGGTCCTTTCGACTGTTGCCCCAAAATTGTATTTCCTTCCTGGCTTGATGTTTAAATCGCCTATAGGACACTGCGCATATAATATATAAATACGTTATGTTCGTAAATTCAGAATATTTCAAAATTCACTGGAAAGTTTTCACCAAAATACAATAAACGAGCATATTCATAGTTCTTCGATAAGTTCTGATTTCGTCTTTGCTTAACTAGACTCCTTCATATAGACACTGTAAACTCATTTTTAAACGATATCCTGGAAGGTATGTTTCAGCAGTTTTTTACTCTATTAAACGTCAGAATTGTGCAACGTTTGTGATTCGATTTTATCGTTTTTTAATAAAACAAATAGAAATTTCACTTGATATTGATGAAGATTTTGTTATTCAACTGGATATAGATTTTTGATCAGTTTGCACAACTGCAATTGCAAGTTGCAATTAAAAGACCATACCTATGTCCTTACATTCATATAGTTAAAATTACTATTATTATTATTAAGTTTAGGGATTGCCCTGTTAAATTCAGGAGCTCCAATATTTTTTAGATGTCCACCCAAGCAGCCTTTTTAGGTGAAATCATTCGTACAACATTCCCTCATCATCCACAACCATTAATGCCTGCTTACTAATTCACGAAGAATTTCCTTTTCTGTATCCGACCATTTTTGTTCCCTTGGCCTTTTCAAATTTTCCTTTCAATTCCTCTGCAGTAACATATTTTTGTATTCGATGTTGTTAAAGTTTTATTTTTTCATATTAAAATCATGTTTATAAATTATCTTACCTTGTGTATGTTTTTCTTTACAAAAGGACTGCACAGAAATAACAAAATGACAAGACAACAGTTGCATGCAATTTCGCAGTCAGTGGTTTTTTTTGTTGACAGATTCAAGGGAAATTATAGTAAAATTGTAGTAGAATATCCTTATACCTGTTTTTTTTTTATAACAAAAAAGAGCTTCCAAATTCTTTATGAATAGCAGTTGTGGTCAACTTGAATCTTAAATTTAGACTCCGGTCCAGTTAGACTTGAGCGGAAGCACCCAACGTAAAAACATACAAATTAAAATCTATCTATTATATATCTTTTTTTCGGCAAAAATCTTGCCGAAAATGGTTTATTTTAAACATTTTCTATTGCACAATTATAGGTATTCATAGTTTAATCGCCAAACAAATTTAATTGAAATATAAAAAAAAAAAACACTTTAAAAAAGGAATGTCGCCCACTCAACCATGGAGTAAATATATTATCTAGGGAACCGACTTCAGGGCCTTTTCTGTTTCACCCTACAAGCTGCACTGAGAGATTTCCTCCACAAAGGTGAGCATGTGTTAGTTGTCCAATGCATTTTAAATGGAACCGCACCAACACAATGACACTGGTATGGATTTTGCGTTTATACTTTTTAGTATGAAATTTTGAACGGTTTTGACATTTTTTTTTCAGCTGGTAATTCGAATTTTGAATTTTGAAAATCCGAACATTGCAGGATCTAAAGATATAAGCATTTAAAAGAACGCAAATCGGGTGTTTTTCAATTTTTCATCTTTTTGAGCTACGTTATTTATTGTTTTAGAGTTTTCTCTTACTGTGCTCAAATAAAATTTGCGGGTGTTTTAAGCAAGGGGGTACGAGTCGGTTCTCTAGAAAATATAGGTACTGTATGCACTCAACTATGAGATTAAAAAACAACACCACCAACCACCTTTTCCTGATAAATTTACTCAATGAAACGATTTACTGTTTTTCACATACACATACAGAAACAAAACACGGAACACAAAAATGTGTAACAAAAACTTTGCTACCCCTTTATCAATGACAGTAAGAGACAGTAAAAAATTAAAATTTTCTGTATCTGGCCTTTATTTTGTTTTAAGGAATTTTCGTAATGAACGTGCCATTCTTCATACTTTGGTTAAAATGTAAAAAATGAAAAAATTTGATGTGACTTTGGATGGAATTTGATCTAAGAAGGCGATATCAAGAATGCATATGGGGGTGGCCCCGGCGGAGTGGAAGTAGTGCTTGATTGCTAACCTGGATGTATGGTAGAGCTGTGTCAATCGTGATTGATTCGGTCTTCATGGCCCGTTCACCAAATAGAACGATTGATTGCAATCACTGTAAACCGAAACAATCAATCCCAGTATCAATCGTTTCAGTTTCATTCTCCTTCAAATCACAAATATGATTGAATTGGGATCCGTTCACGCACGGCCCGGTCACAATCACAAAGACCGAGTCAATCTGATTGACAAAGTGAACTATTCGATCTTTGTGCATAAAAAAGTGCGTTATTCATCAATAAAAAAAAATTAATTTAAGGTAATTGTGGGTACAATGGGACAAACAAAAATTTGTTGCCGAAAGTTTTAAGGGTGTGACTGTACATTTGAGGACTATTATTCAGCTAGATTGCGCTTTGTAGGTACATAGGTATAAAATTGAGTTATATTTTAAATAAGTTTTAAACAAACTTTAAAAGAAAATATTTTTTTCTTGAATATACGGAGTAAAAAAGTACGACTGATACTTTTTTCAGTCTAAATTGACCAGACGTCACTTTGAACAAAATTATTGGAATAATGATTAATTGAAAAGATCGAATCTTTGAACCAATCAATCGATCTTTTAAAATGAACGATTGGCACAGCTCTAATGTGTGGGTTCGATCCCCAGTCTAGGCAGCATTCTTTTCTATATTCCCTCAACTGAACGCCACCCGGGGATTTAATGAGATAATCAAAACCTAATTTCTCAATCCACTGTGTCAACAAAAATCACTATCCTATCCTTCTATTCCTTCTAGCATTGCCTAATTTATAAGACCCTAGGTCTTACTGGCATATATATCTTAGTGTTGTTTTTTTAAGCATTCTGGTAAATTTTCAACAATTCTAAGAGAATTTGAAGAAAGAAAATGAAAAACAAGAAATACTGGAGTGATGTTGTGCATTCTCAGTTAACTTGGAGCAAGAGAAGAGGGATATTTTGATATTGTTGGAAAACCTTTTTGGATTTTTCAGTCTGATATGGTGGCTTTTCGATATAGAACCAATTGAAATAAGAAACTTTTCCTATTAGAAAACACAGTATTATACGCCAATATAAAAGTGAAAAGTCTTGGACAAAGCATCGTCATAGACAGCTATAATTTTGAGGCTTTAAAGACTTTGTCTATACCCATAGGATCCGCTATATCAACTCAGACAACGATACCAACGCTGCAGTAATCAAACGTAATCTTCAGGCTAAGAATGTAATTGGGTAGCAAAGCCCTATCTCGAGAAACCAAAGTGTTCATGTGTAAGACGCTCATCATCCCGGTCCTGCTATATGGTGCAGAAGCATGGACTTTGTCAAAGGCGGATGAAAACACTTTTAGGTTGTTTTGAAAAGAAGTTTATCCGGTTGATACGAGGAGTAGAGAAGAAAATACAACGATGAAATAAATGGGCTGTATACAGGGACACCGACCTAGCCAAAAAGGTAAAAAGCTAACGGCTGAGGTGGCTGGGTCATTTAGAGCGAATGGACACCAAAGATCTGGCCCGAAAAGTCTTTGAATCTAACCCTGAGGGATGACGCAGTAGAATAAGAACGTGACCCAAGAGGCGCCTCAACCAAATTGGCATGCGAAACTGGAGACAGTTATAGCTAGGAACCGAACTGGCTGAAAGAAGCTTGCTGGTTGAGGCCCTGTGGTCTATTTCACCATTTTACAATTTTAAACTATACAAACAAGTACTGATCTTGCATTCAAATATAAGTAATTGCATAATATAAATTAGTTATTTTACAAATTTGTTGAATTTTGTAAGAAAATTTTACAGGTGAAAGTTGATCTGTTAAATTTTCTACAATTTTGTATGCTTTTAAATTTGTCTGAAGCGTTTTTGAGCGTCAGAATAAAAAAATAAAAATTAAATTACTTTTATTTAATACAGGATTATTACAAATTTGTAGTTGTACTGTATATTGTAAAGTGGTGAAATAGACCACAGGTCCACTCCGGACTGTAGCGCCACCTTAAGTTTAGTAAAGTTAAGTATGAAAGTGAAAAACGGTATAAGGAAGCCGAAGTTGTAATATCTTGTTCCACAATAAAATATTTCCATATTTAAAACGCTTAATAGTACAAGTTAAAGATTAAGAAAATAAAGTTACCTATACCTTTTTCAAATTCTGTAATTAAACAGAAATAATTGAACTTCCTATATACATACATATGTGTAGCAACAAATTATTGTATAAAAAATAAGAATTGTTAATGTAAGAATGATGTTTTTAAATAGGTGTACCTACGAGTATATGCTATGTTATACCAAAGATAACCCTGCGCATTCTTCATCGCAGCATGGAAATTATATATGAACATGAAGTTCCTATTGTAAATGATAATCAATCAATTATTGTCTCCATTTTTATACATATTTTCTACTAAACATAAAATTAATAGTCTGTGGGGATAATTTTGTTGTCTTCGTCTTAGTAATTCTGATTGCTTTGCAAGTATAGTTACTATGTAGTCAATCTTTTATTTTGAATTGATCCATTGAGCTTGCATTTTTCACGGATCTATAAGTGTAAATTGTGTATACAATATGTATGTTTGACTGGTAGGTACCTATACTTTATTAACAAGATGAGAAGATTACTTCGTTGTACTTGAATGCTTCAATGCGAAGAGATCGTTTATTTTATTAAATGTCAGATTATAAAATTATTTAAATATTCAACCTTTTCGTGGGACTCTGGCGCCTCGCGATTTATAAACGTTACCGGATGAATGCTGTTAAAGCGTTGAAGGTAATGTTACTTTTGAAGTAACAATTGTATGTTTAATACACTCGACCTACCTTGACTAAATATTTTTGCATAGAAAAAGAAGATTTAAATAATGACAGTGGATAAGTGACAGATAGATTTGCAAAATTCTATTATTCTTCTTCACAGGAAACTATGTACATATTATATAAATAGTTGTATCTATGTATAAAAATTGAATTGTATATTGTCTTCCCTTTTCATTCGATTATTTTTAATTAACGTTGAAATACATATGTACATAATAAGATCAAAATCAATTTCTGGAACAAGATTTTGTGTTCAGTGCGGTTTTAATTATAAACTAACATTTATTTAAATTAATTTCATCCAAGTTGAACACGTCCTACTGTTTCCGAGTGAAAATTGTAAACTCTTTTATTTTTTCAGTTCATTATGGAAGTGCTCGCTTGGATACGCCATTTTGTCCGAAGCGTATTTATAATAAATAAACTGTTCCAGGCATTATAAATAATATAAGAATAAGGGGAGAAATGTGTCTATCTCGGTCAAACTTAATGCTGCAGTTCTACAGGATGCGCCATCTTTTATCTCGGTATGTAAACATTGAATAACTTTGACAATTGTCAACCGATTGACTTGAGTAGACATGTTTTGGAAACGTCAATTTTATTAAATCATGAATCGTTTCACAACGTGAAACTGGCAATTCAAAAAATGCAGTTTCTGCAACAAATATTCCCTGGACGTGTGCTGTCAAAAAAGGCATAATATTTACTGGCCACCTCCAAATTTTACCCCCCCGGACTTCTCTTTCTGGGGTTATTTGGAAAGGAAAGTGTAGAAAGCCAGCTAGCGTGAGACCATTAACGTACTTAAGGCAAATACTCGTGAAATCATCGCTACATACTGCCAGCGATTATCAAAAAGGGGTGGCAAATGCAGCAAAAAAGGCACACTTGATTTATGTTGTATTCAAAAACTATAGTCCAAACAAATTGTAAAGGGCAAATTAAATAAATATAATGAAATCGGTTCGTTTTTTTTTAATTTATTAAATATTCACAAACCAAAACATGGCCCACCCGTTATATATAGGCAATTATAGTAGGTGCACGGAACCATCTTAGCCCTAATTTTACTATGAGAAATTGTCCTAGTTTCAGAATTAAATCACCAAATTTGAGTTTAACTCCGAAATGCTTCTATATTCTCGCACTGAAAAACTATCTCTCAATGATTTTTTTTGAGAACCTTGAACTCCTGGCTCTTATATGAACAAATCACTTCCAGATTCCAGAAATAGAAACAAAATTGGAAATTCCCACTTGAGTAATAAAAGTTAATTTTTCAGTGGACAGATTTTTATGGAAAAGATCTATGAAAATCTGATCGATCTAATAAAAAAATAAATACATAAGATTAGGAGTTAAAGATGCGAAAAGAAGGAGCTTGAGAATTTGATTCATATACATTAGGAGAGGAGAATTATAACAACAAACATTTTCATCTTCTTTCAGTTGCGGAGTGATAAATGCAAATCAGTACATTACATAAATCTTTAGGGTCTTTTAAGGTATTAGTATAATTAAATTCATATAAAAGCATTGCATAAACCACCTTAAGTGTTAAATTTTCATTTATTCCATACTTGCATTAACTGAGCAAATAAATTTCATAGTCCATTTTCCTATAGGTGAAAATTATCCTGGCAGCTCCATACAGACAATTATACGTTTTTTTTAATTTCAAGGCAGGTAAGAAATCTGTGAAGGACGATACATATAACTGCCTCTCTCATTCTATAGGTATAGAAATGTGTTTGCCAATTTATACTTAGTTCAGGCTTATCCTTGGACCTTGCAAGCTTTCAAGTTAAGAGGTTTTTTTTAAAGTGATAGGTTAAAAGACCAATTTCAATTTATATAGGTACAACATTTATTTAATGAGCAAGCAAATACAGTCATTAAGTTCTGATCACTTTCACATAAAATATTGAGAATAATTTTGTTGCTTGTCGGATTTATTGGCTTCTCGGTATATTATTCATTTGACAAAATTTAAATTAGTTAGAAAGATTTATTCTTCTCTGCTTCACAGCCCGCTTCGCTTCGAACCATCAGGATTTTTTTTCATTTCTTTCTATGTGTATAGATATAGGTGGTATAGGTATGTAAATGGATTGAAAGGGCTGTGCGATCTCCCCCTATCCATTCATATATGCTACTAAGATTTATGTAGTACATGTGCCATGATTGGAATCAAGATGGTTGCTGTTTCTATTTATACAAAAACGTGTATAATGTATCGATTTTGATACTATATATCTGTCAAAGTTACAGTCTAACTGAATCTCCCTTTCATGATTGTAAAATATTCATATACGGATCGCTACTATATAGTTCTCCTATTCAACGATGTGACTATTGTGGTTTTCCATTGGACGTCTGGAAGCGTCCAGAATCAATAAGAACTCTTCTGAAACCATTCCATTGACAAAAAAACGGTCAACCGACGCTTCTCAGAAGAAAATTTCGCTTCTCGATTTGAAATCAGAATCCACTCAAGAATCACTAATCCATTTAAGCTATAACTTCAAAACAAACTCAAGCAATTTTCAAAAGCAAACATCGGACTCTGTTTGATTGTATGCGATAACATGAAATGTTCACGACGCTTCACCAATACAATGACAAAATTTCTAAGTTGAGTAGAAGTAGTTAGAGTGAATCCCTGAGTGAAACCAATGGAACCCGACATATGTGAGTCGTATTATCTCACACATTTCGTTAAACCTTCTCCCATTTATATAGCAGCTGTTAATTTTGCAGTCTCCGATTTTATAGTTAGGGAGGCAACCGGCTATTGAAAATGGGAACACTTACCGCCATATTATTCACCGGGTTATTAAACTAAAACTTAATTCCGGACTCCGGAGGTATTTACATTGAATTTTTGTAGTTTACAAGCGGATTTATGTTTTAATCAGGATGAATCGAGTGAATAATATATGTATATTCGTTACAGTCATTCATTTACAAAACCTCTGGTCGGTTAACTTCTTCAGGTTACTATATATGCCCAAAAAATGCTCACTTCCGGTTACGTTTCCCTAAAACTCAAAGGATTTTTAAAAGTGGTGTAACACATGAAAACGGTTGGTCTGCTGTCTTTGCGAAACCAGTGGTAGTTCTCACTTTCATATAACTTAACGGATTTCGAATAAAGGATCGGATAGATATTCAAATTAAATAAAAGGAGTTGTGTGTGAGATGGCTATATCAACAATTTTTTTTTGTTTTCTAACTATAATATTGTTCAAAATTAAACGATGGTAAGGGTTATGTTTACTTTGAGGATATCGGTCGTTTGCGGTGTATTGACATAAACCTGCGACTTAAGGAAACACAAACACCACAAGAAAATGTCTAACAGAATCGAATAGCATGACCACTGATCAGGTGACTAGCTTACATCACTTTTGCGTGAGATAATGATAATCATTCCTTCAAATATCAAATTACTCGTACCTATACATATAAGGTCTGTTCGTGTACTTGGCCGAAACTGCCAGATTGAACCAGTTTAATTTTTTTATATGAATTTTGACAGTCTTTCGGGCTAAAAATGGTAGAAATGGGTAGGTTTGGGAGGTTATAATGTCCATATACTCCGTTGGGCAAAATGGCTACCACGTACTGTCAAAATCTCATTTACTCATTTTCTGTTTCGGCAAACTTCAAGAAAATTAGAAAAAAAAAACAAATGCGTGGAAGATTATCAGAAGAAAAATATATTTGCCGGATATCTTTAGTATGCGGTATTTCCTATAACCTGTATTTTGTAAGGTCTTCTGAATTTTGGTCTTCAATATTACTATGCAATTAATGTCAATTTTATATGCTCTTTTTTTGCAGAAATCGAATGAATTTACGTGTAAATTCAGCACAAAGCACGATGCTCTGGGCTAACCAACACCCCATCGTCCTGGAAGGAGTAAATCCCTTCTCTGTTTCATGTGGTTCCTGTGGCATTGGTATAACATACAATTTGTTTACCCTTTACTGCATACGAAACCAAATATGGCTTTCTAAAGTTATGTCCTTTTTTCTCCTGACTTCAATAAAAAAAAATGATCAAAATTCAAAACGCAACAAGATCCTCTTCTATGCATTTCTGAGAACAAATAGCTGTGCTTTTGCACACTTGCACCAAACAAGAAGGAAGATATCCATGTTTGCAGGTCAGTGTGTTACTTGTTGTCAATGAAAACGGAAGTGTGAAAAATTTTCTTATTTCAAATAATAATAACTTTTCTGTTAGGTAAGTTAAGTGATCATAAAAATATATTTCGGATTGTGTGTCTAATTCTCTTTGAAATGAATACATTTTTACTAAAAAAAAATTATTAACTTGCTCGTTTGAGAGGTAAAAGTGTACAAGCCATATTTGGCTTCGTATGCAGTAAGGGGTTGAAGATATACATATTTGGTTGAGTATTTTAGTTAAACAAAAAAATTTTTTTTTGGTTTTTAATAAAAAAAAACGTCTTAAAACAACCTAAAGAAGTCATTTTAAGCGTATTTTATTTTTTTTCCACTTTAAACAATAATTCATGCGGTAAAGGGTTAAGTCAAGATAATTGTTACCACCCAGACAGATATCTCTCAGCCATGTCTTATTTTTTGTTTGTAAAAAAAGTAAAAAAAGATTTTTATTTAATAAAACTAATGTCGAATTCCTTTCAACAAAAGGATCGAATTTTTTTCTAAAAAGAATCGATTTTTTTCTGTCATTGAAAGGAATACGAAAAAACGAAAAGAATAGATTCTTTTTTTGTGATTGTGTGTGTGGCACTTGACAGCAGCAATTTTGAAGTAAAATGTCCAGAAAATATTCAATTAGGAAATTATTATTATTATTAATTGAAAAACAACGCACAAATATTTACTATAAAATTCACCGAAAATTCGTTGCAACCAAAAACATAATTTGTTTACATAAAAAAAAATTTGTTTTCTTAAAACATCGCGGCATTCAATTTGACATTTTAGAAATTTCAAATCTTGCAAGAGTGTGTGCAAATCGGTGTAAAATCTTTCTTGAAGCTTGCAAAATTAGCAAGATTTGTTTTGACAGAAAAAATGTTCAGAAAAAAAATCGATTCTTTTGTTGAAAGGAATTCGACATAAGTATGAATTATTATGAAAGCGGGATCAAAATTAAAAATCCCTTTTTACTGTTATCATGGGTAAAAGATGCTTACCTTTGAATAAGGTGACTTGGGAGTTGCGATTTCGTACCAATACCCACTTTTGCCCAAAACTGAACAATGTGGTTGCAACAAAATGGGAAATAAATCGAGTTTTTCGTAATCCTTCTGTTTTAACTGCAGTTTTAGTGTAGCTGTTTATTAACTTTTACATATATACCTACCTACATTAAACACATGTATGTATATATGTAAATATAATATTTTTCCGTCTTTGTAATTATTTTTCAAATAAAAATCTATATGTATCTTTGTTGAAGAAAACCAATTGGCTTCTCAAAACCAATCATTAGGTTATTATTATCTCTTCAAGAATATGAAGTATGCATTTCTATGTATTTCCAATATATCGATATCCCAACTAAACAAATATGTCAAATTGTATCCTTTTTGGTAAATGGTGAGAAAAAAAATGAAAATGAAAACAAAATTGAAAAAATTCATTGACATAATATTCCTAAAACGTGACGATGACGATGACGACTAACGATGGTGTGGTCGACCGTCAATATTGTTTGATGTTTCTGTTTTTTTTTTTTTTGGAAAATCTGTTAAAAATATTTCATTTATATGATCCTTGGTGTTAACCCGATTTCCAAGAAGTAATTTAGTTTGTTCCTATGGGAACAAAAAAATATTCCGTTAAATGTTTCATGAAGCACTTATCAATATTGTATAAGGTTATACCAACAGGGGATATTTTTTTTCCTGGAAATGAAAAGGACTTGTGCGGCGATCTTAATATGTTTATGTACATTGTACAATCCTACCTATATTTTTTTTTTCTAATATCATAAATAATAGTGCGGGTGCAGATAAAAAGAACCCGAAATAAATATAAAGTGCAGCAAAAATATTCATTGGAATTGTTTGAATAGCAAGGAAATAAGCCAAAACAAGAGAAAAATACTTGGGTGTATAGTGTATACGAGAGTATTATTATTTCAGATTATTGGAAATGAAAGCAGGTACTTTAACTTAGAAATTTGCGTTTTGGAGGTGATCATTTTTTATTTGTCATTTTATTGATTGTCTGTTAGTTTTAGTTTTTTGTTTTAATAGCGCAAACTCATGAAAATAAAATAAGTTTTACAATAATTTCCACGCCTTTTTTTAATATTTCGCTTATAAATATGTACGTTCGATTAAACTTAAGCCCACCCCCTCACAACAATTTAGTTTATACATAATTACCTTCATATGTATATGTTTACATACATACCATTCAAATGTGATAGGTATTTTCAATTTAAAAACGTTCGATCGCTATAGGTAAAATGCTTGGATCCTGGAAATAGTTTGACATAATATTCACCTTTTTTTTAAATGTACATTTTTTTCAATTCGTTGTTATAGATTCGTTTGCAAAACAAAATCTACAAGGATATGAGAAATATTGTCATTTTTAAAATTATGCCTTTTGTTTTGACAGAAAAGATGTGAAAATTTTGTTTTCCATTTCCAATTCCATTTTCATTCAAAATACATATAATGTAGGTACATAAGAGTAAAGGCTTGACTCACTTTTGTACAAAAGTGAAAGAGTGGACGATTTAAATGAACAAACCATATCTTTCAGGAGTTTCTAGGGCTTATTTTATGTAAGGTTAGTTTCAAAGAGATCCTTATGAATATTGTTTAATCTCCCGATCGCAGCAAAAATCGAATCAAACAGAAAACCCATATCGATAATAAAAATTGAGTTTATATAGAAAAAGAGTTTTTTATGATCCTGCATAATGTAATTTAGGCGATTTTCTTTCACTTCAAAGCAGAGCCTGAGTTGTAAAAAAAAAATTGTGCTTGAACTCTTTCATAGTCTATGTTCACATTGGGCTTTCGCTTCCGTTTCTGTACTTTATCTCACTCCCACTTGATGGCGATAAATGTATCTCTTTCTCTCCGCAAAGTGGGCCACCTCTTTCTCGTCTTGAAGTGGGAGTAATATAAAGTACAGAGACGTCAAAAAAAAGTTGGAAGAGAAAGTCCAGTGTGAGATTTTTGTCGCCGATTTTCGGGAAGAAGGGCTCGAAGCAAGTGGAGTGAGCCACACACAATAGGGCGAAATAAGGATAAACAGATAAAATGAAATTGAAATGACGGGTGAAATTATACAGATGTACCCACCTTAAAATGGCGGATGGCGATGACATCTAAGTGCCCAAATGATGTGCTTCAAAAATAAATCAGAACACGCTCGGACCTCGGTTCAGTTCAGAGGACGTTCGATTCGAGCACATACTCGCTCGACATGCTCGAGGTTTGTTCGGAACTCTGTTCTGATTGAAAGTAGAATCACGAAAGGACACCTAACACGAAAGCACGTCTTGGACAAGTCTAGTGCCACCTTAAGTAAGTAATAACTGTCAAACTTTTCTATTCAACAAAAGCGAATTCGAATTTAAATTTAGGTTAGCAGAAAATCAAGCAATTGGAAAATCTTTTTACAATTTGTTGATTAAAGGATCCCCCACACCACGTGTTATTTTCATTGACAACCACATGTTTCTATTAATGTTTTCGTCGTCACCGTGACAGATTCGCGTTGGTGTGGGGGATCCTTACTCGTTTTCACATAAATCAAACAAGTTTACCTGTTTTGACGTCACACAAAAATTGCTTCGACATTTTGAACGAGAAGAAAATATGAATTCTAAAGCAAGAAGTCAAAAAGACTTTTTATATACTGTATTAACATACCTTACGAACATAGTACATATGAGGTGTTTTCCTTTACTTTGAAACTCTGTGGATTTGTGTGAATTTCAAAACATTTTTTTTTTTCATATGAACTTTGACAGATGTTTGTGTAGAAATTCACACAAATGCACAGAGTTTCATTTCAAAGGAACACAGGAAAAATCCACTGTTTTGATAGCAAAATGGGAAATTGTTCATTCAGGTCTCCGATATCAACTTGATAATTTGTGTTTGTTCTTATAAAAGTGAAGATGGCAATATTAATTAAAAAGTTATCAAGTTTTTACTGCTAATTAAACAAAAATCGTGTTTTATTCGGATGTCCTGTTACAAATAATATTACAAACAATTTTCAATTGTATATAAGTAGCTGCATTTTATTATCCACATGATCTGTTTTGGATCAGATCCTCATAATAAAACAAACAGGATCGCAATGACAGCCAGTAGTAAATAACCACCTCGTTTTGCATTGCTAAGCACTCCATCCAACGTTCCATTTCCAACCATAATGCTTTTACACCAAATCCAAGATGGCTGCGCCCTTAAACACGGCCGAAATTTCAATGAATTCGTATAGAACCCTGCTTAATAATTTTTGTTTCAAGGATGTATGTACCTAGTTATTAGAAATTTTTAGATTGGTAAGTTATTCAAAAAACCTTAAAACGATATATAGGTTCTTCAAGATTTTTTCTATCATAAGAGAAGCCATTTTGTATTTTCAAGTAAACTTTGTGTTACGTTCCTAAACATTTATACAATTCATCGCTTTTTCATGATGAACAGTAATCATCATGAAAAAGCAATCAACAGTGCACAGATACAGACATTTTTTTAGAGGGAGAGGACACATTTATTGATTTTCGAGTAAAGTCCTTTGTTGGGGTTTTAATTTTTACAGTTAAATTTCCTCTCCAAATTTAATGTAGGTACTATGAATATTTCAAAACATTAGCCGCATTTTATTATCCACCTGATCTGATCCGGATCAAATTTTTACACGTAAATACAAAAACAACATGTAATCCTGCTTTCCGAAAACTAGTACTTTTTTATTATTATTATGACAAGGTATATAGTGTAAACTGTAGTTCAAAGAAAAAAGCCAACAAACACATGAAAAATATTCAACCACAATGAAAAAAGAGATATAATTATATACAACTGGCTGTCACTGTGATCCTGTTTGTTTTATTATGAAGATCTGCTCCAGATCAGATCATGTGGATAATAAAATTCAACTATTATACCTAGATCTTTTCGTTTACTTCCAAAAAAGTGCCAATTTTTACTAATTTTAGTCCAATTTTATTTTTGTATACGAACTTTGGCAGACCTTTGGACTAAAATTGCTATAAAACTATCAGATATGGGAAGCAAATTGGAATAGAGGTATTAATTGAATTGAGATTTAATGGTAAACCGAAAATGCTGGGAATACCTATTACCTAACTATTGATTAAAACGAACATAGTTTTATTCATGTCAAGACTTAAGCTGTAGCTATTTATTGCTAAGATAATAATTTTTGAAGGCATAAGTAGTAGTATATAAGTATCTAGTAAATAATATTTTGTTATCGAGGAGTGATGTTTCAAAATCTGTCTCCAAATTTAACCATGAGCATTGAGCACCTAAAGTTGGAAGTTTCTACAGTAAAATAAAGTCTGCTTTAAAAAAAATAAATCTGAAATTAATTTACCTGAAATTGTGTGTGCTTTATGAGATCAAGCCTTTAATTAATAATAAAATATTCGTTATAGTGGGAAAATATTCCAATGAGTTGAATGTTAAAGGTATTTACCTACCTAGAAATGTAGTTTTACTTGTTTTTTTTTTGTTAAAGAAACACCTGTTGTTGTAAATTACTTTGAAATTTCAAATTATCTCTCCAAAACAATGCCTATATGTACCTGCTTACTAAAATGCGACGTTATAAATAATAAAACATCTAGAAAGGTATTTCTAAAGTTTCTCATTGCTTAAAAGCTAACCTTTGTAGACATTGTAGCTCTCTGTCAATTGAGATGTGCAACAGGAAAAATTTACGTATTTAAGCATTTCCGCGTAACAATTTCCATCCATTTACCTAGTTAGTTGTTATTACTGACTCATAAATATATACCTACAAATATAAAAAGCCTAAATAATGTATCAAGTTTTCTATACTCGATCAACAAAGTTGTGCTCCGCCATTTTGTTTTTATTAAAATCACATGTGCTATTTGTAGAAAATAAAAGAAAACAAAAAAAAACAAAAGAACGGCAGTCATTTAAACATCCGTTTCCGGTTGATGTTTAACAAATCTAGTACAAATTACTGAAACATAAACAACATTTTATTTTGACATAACGAGGATAACACCATGTCCTCATGTTTAACCTCAATTTTTTTTTTAATTTTTAAACTTGAAAAATATAAGTAAAACACCAACAAGTAGGCATATTAATAAAATCAAAAGAAAGAAACAAGAAAAATTAGAACACGCCCCTACCCTTAAGTCAAAGAAAGCACGTGGACAACATTGATAACACAACTTCATGCATATGCCACGTGAATTTAACACAAACACAATTAATATATTTGTATTGAATATGGTTGTTGCCAACATCAGAGTATCCTTTCCCGCAAGGATTCAATCAGTGAAGAACAAAAAAAAAAAAAAACATCAAAAAACCTAAAAGAAAAAATTAATCGACCATTTTGTATCTCATAATTCGCAAAAATACAAAAACCAAAAAAAAAAAAATCAGCTTAGACGTGTGTATATTTGTCCTAATTTAAAATTGGAATTTCTAAATAGATAAAGAAGCTGTGAATGTGTGTGTGTATGTGTGAGTGTGCTCTAAACAAAATAACGCAACTCCTCATACCAACAGGTAGTCTATATATAGTCTATTCTCTCGCACTCATATAACCAACATTAAACACCACATCCATTAAAACCTATACAAAAACCTAAAGTTGTATCTCGACACAAAATGATGACAGACGACCACAATTTAGCTCCGACCTTGCGCGGAACGAGCTCGAAAAATCAGAAACAATCTGACTGTGAAATATATCAGTTCGTACTCCTCGTCTCGTCTGGAAAATGGTTATTACTTATTGTTAAATCAGTAGTTATTGTACTTGTTGTTGTGGTTGTTGATGGTGTTTTTTTTTTAAAGAGATGACAGCTGTATCTATCTCCGTTCAATTGGAAGAAATGTCATATACCTACTAACCGACATTTGCAGCAGTTTCACTTCATTCAAATTGGATAAACTATTGTTTTTTTTGTGCATTTTTATTTCCATCTCATCAAGATTGTCATCGACAAATCGAAGTGACATTAAAGTGCCCTAATTATTTCAACCACCATCAATACTTATGTACCTATATCAAAGTGTAAATGTCAAATTTCTTTGGACTTTGGTATGTCAAAAAAAAAAAAAAAAAACACTAAACCTATAAGAACTATACTATATTTATATGTACTGTGAAGAAATTAATTGAAAAAAAGAATCTGGAACGATGAAGATAAGATAAGTGCTTTTTGTTAAAAAAAGAAAAAAAAAATATTCATATGTACCTACCTACCCACTTCTTTCGTGCCTATCAAGTGAGAATGTATTTTTGTACAAACTTCTGACAAATAAAAACTATTGATTCAAGTGAGTTATTCTTATAAGTATTATGTAATAAAAATTTCAACAAAAAAAATAATTGTATGAAAAATGATCTATAAGAAAATGAAGTTTTGATAATTAATAAATTTCTATTATGACAGTTCAAAAGTGACAAAAATGTCAAGTCGAAAAATTTCTATTCCAAAAAAAGTAATCTACTACTATTTTAATTAAAGGATAATTATTTCCCCTACCGGAAACACAAATCAAACGGATATTATTTAAGATGTTCTTACAGGATTTTGAACATTTTTCTTTGCAGTTTGATGGGTGGAAGTAGGTACCTACCTTTATTTTAACATCTTAACTTAAATCCAATGGAAAACCGTTAAAGTTTTAATCAAACAGGTATAATTTTGACAGTTTTTGGGAAATTATGATTTTGATTTTCTGTCACAGGAAAATATTTATCTTTAAAGACATCACATGTGTTGTTCTTTGTGTAAAAAATTATAAAAAAATATTATAACCTTTGAGCAAAATAAATAACCCTCCTTTCACGATCAAATTTTTTAATACCTACTTGAAGACAATAAATTCGAAAATTTCGCTGCTACTAATTATTTCGCAACAATTAATGGAATATCCGAAGAGATGTAGAAAGTTTTATATTGGTTCATTTCAAAATGTCTTTGTTCTCTGTGGATTTATATCCAAGATACATTTATTTCGTCGCAAGTGTAATAATAAGGTATATATAAAAGGGAGATTCATGTGTTTTTATAATGCTCTGAGTTTCTATGCTTTCTATATATCAGCATCAGCGAATGGCACTCTATCTAGAAAAATCTTTAAAAAATATAATTTTTTTTTTTAACATGTGCTAAAACTCTGATCACACTATATTTATGCATATATTATAGAAAGAGGTGGATAGGTATTTTATTTTCTTAAGTTCGAACCATTTTGCGACTGACTTTTTTCTCTTTTTCTCTTTCTTGCCATGGAAGACAAAATGTTTAAAAAGATCTATACAAATTAAAGCTTTTTTGTTTGTTAATGTAAATTTTGGTTTTTATTTTGCACACTCCTCGAAAAAGTCTACACTACCAAGTAGGTACCAGGGCTTTAGAGAGACAGATACATTTATATACTTCATTATTATTTACCTCGCTCTAAAGGCAAGAAAAAATATACATAGGTATAGGGTAGAAACTTAGAAACATTTTTACCTATATGTATATATTTTGTGGGCCTAATGCATGTGCATATATTTGAATATCTATTTACTCTATTCTCGCAGAGTTTCTAATCAGTGTTGTCACTTTACCACAATTGTGGTAGATCTACCTCTTTTCTCCAACATTTTCATAATCTACCACTTCTACCCCGGAAGTCAAAAATTCTACCCCTTTTTGCTCGTCCAGAAAAAAAAAAAAAAACAATTAATAAAATATCTGCTTCGAGTTTTGAAAAAAAAATCTTTTTCTCTGCACTTTTTATGACGTTTTACTTGAATACATTTATTGGCTTTATCTCACAATGCTTTTTTACTCAATGTGAATGCTTTCATCTGTCATTTTGCATACGCGTATCTACCTATCGTTTTCTCTTTTTTCCGCATTAGGTACATACCTACGTTTATTTTGTAAAAAAAAACAAAGATCTAGTCTGCTTAAGAAAAATAAGTAGATGCTACTTCCTACTCACTTACTCCTAAGATTGTGTGCTTTATTTTAGAAGAGTAATATTGTTTACCTGGATTTCGTATTAACGGTAAACAGTTTAACGTTTATTGTTTTCGAAATTTTCTAGAAAAGTGGTCAGTGGAAGACAATTGTATTTCAAGTGAAAACAAAATTAAAATGCGAAAATTTTTAATTAAACCGTCTGAAAAGTAAGTAAAAAAGATTTGATTTTTAAAGCGATCGATTGATATTAAAAACAAAAAAAGAAACCAGCTTGATGTACTATTTTTGCAAAAGAAATGACAAATAGAGATGAAATATTTATTCCATCTCCAGAAATGATTCGCTTTTGTTTACAATTTAAATTTGTTGATGGTAAATCTGAAAAACTATGAAATTTATTTTAAAACTGTATCTACCAAAAATTGATACATAATATTCAATTAAAGAACTATATATTTTCTTTATATGAATGTACATATTTTTTGTATTTACGGATGTGCTTAAATAAACTGATTCCAAATAATTGTGATTTAATTTTTCTTCAGAAGAAAATGATAAGAGTTTAAGGGGCCAGTTATAGCTTTCATTGAAAAGGATCATTGAAAATTTTAATTGTCAATTTTGAGGCTTTGAGAAAGGAAAATTAGTGTTTATTTATATGCCAAAATTAAGGTTATGACTCATTTATTATATTTACCCTAAAAAAACTTTCATTTTGGCCCAAGATTTCGCATAAAATAACTTTTATTTTTTCAATGATTGAACTATACCTTACCATTGATCATTGCAAACTTTAAAGTTATTGCATGTGAAAGGTTGGGCTGAAATGGAAATTTTTGTTGGATAGAAATAATAATTGAACCATAAACTTTATATTGGCATCAAAATATTAACTTATTTTTCTTTCTAGACGCCTCAAAATTAACAATTAAAATTTTCAATGAAAGCTATAACTGGCATCTTAGTTAACTTAATTTACTTAAGGTACCTACATTATTTCTTTTGTATCTATATTTAATAAAAATAAAAACTAAAAACTAAATTTGTTTCTCTCTTTATTTAAATTAATTCTACCACGGAAAATCTGAATCTACCACTTTTTTTTAGCTTTATCTACCACTTTTTTTAAATAGGAAGTGACAACACTGTTTCTAATACCTACCAATTTTTATTCTTCTCTCTCGACGTACACGCTCGCGCCTCTATATTACCTACATGTACTTTGATTTTAGAATCACACTAATACGCATTAGAAATTTACCAAGTTTTATTTTGTATTTTTTTTTTTGCTGTTCAATTTTTATTCTGATATCATCTGATTTTTTTATGTTTGTCTTTCTACAGCGCAAAACGAAAGAAAGAAAAAAAAATATAAAAAAACACAAAATTGAGGTCAGTTGTTTGTTTATTTAATAGAAAATCAGCAATTTTTTATACTTCAATAATCAGACCTACGCACCCTGATTTTTTAATAGATGGAAACTTTTTTTGTTTTACTAAATTTTCTCCTTTTTTTGGCTACTTTTTTTTTAAACTTATGACGTAAGTTAAATATTTCATTTCTTCAAAAATTTGTATACATATAAAATTTATAAAAACTCAAAATTATAAGGAAAAACCTTGTTTTCTATCTTTGGAATGATAAGGCGTAGTAATAACATCAAACAAACATACCTACCTACCTATACCTATCGACCATAACAACAAAAATAATAATAAAACATCTTAAATCGTTTCCGCATTTGGATGGCGCATGAAAATTGAATAGAGAAGTAGTTAAGAATAACACAGAGAAAAAAAAACTAAAAAGAATAAAGCAAAAAAAAATAATAACCTAAAAACAAACGAAAAATGTGTTTTGTTTCGTTTAATGAAATGAAGTGTGGGGAGTTGTTTTTAGTTTCGAATTGCGTCTTAAATGGATTGGTGGTTTAGTTTATTTTGATTAGTTCGCTTAAACAAATTTCAGAAGCGTATATCTAATATGAAATGATACATTTTGCTTTTATATTAAAAAAAAAAAAAAAAGTTATAATCAGTGATGGTGTCTGATGAGCTCGGTTTCATAGTGAAAGAGAAAGTACTATATTATTGCACGAAGAAAAATATCATATAGGTAGTTTAATTCTTTAAGGTCGGTTACATTATTCACATTTTGTTTTAACTTATTGTATATTTGCTTATTATATATTTAAGTAAACTTTAAAATAACTGTCATTTCAAATCATTTTCAACGTTCATTGATTCATTCTTGCAATGACACTTTCCATCTAGTTTATTCGTAATCGTACTGTTGTATTTCGTTAAATATTTCCATAAATGTATTATAAAAAAAATCTGTCAAACATGTAGTACGAAACTTCAGGGACTATACGAACAATCTATACAACATAAAAAAACATTCCTTATACATAATATACACTATACATATGTACATATACCTAAACTATGTATGTACAAAATATTGGAGGTGATATTTCAAGCAATTATCGAGCGCTATCTTTGTGCCTATTTTTGTTTGTTTATTTTCGAAATGAAGAGGTGATTTACGGTTTTAACCTGATTTTGTTTTTTTAGTTCAACAAAATTATTAACATAAATTATTTTGTTGCTAAAATAGAACAACGTCAAAGAAAAAGAAAATAAATATTCAAAATACGATCACAGTCACTATACCATTGATGAAATTGTTGATATTGTTTTGACAGGTGGAAACAATAAGGAATTTCAATAAAACAAGAACATAACCATAAAATTGGCAACCATCCGTATTTACCATATGGATTTTAATTATTATTTGGTTGCTCATCTTAACCTTAAAAGAGCTTTAAGATAAGATTTAATTCATTATATAGTATATTGTTTAATTTTTATAATTAGTTTAAAATTATAAATAAAATATTTTAGCTCTCATAATCTATAAGTAGATTATCACAAAAACTTCTCCAAATAAATTTGCACATGAAAATGTGCGAGTGTGAAAGCAAACAAACTTTATCACACATTTTTCTGTCAGTATAACAGTTTAATCACAGGAGATACAGTGCTGCCAGATTTAATAAGTGGAGCGAAGTTCAATTTCAAAAAATAGTTTCACTCATAAATGATGCAAAAACATGAGTAAACAAAATTTATTCTGTGAGATACATTTATTTTATTTACTTACAAAAATGAGAAAATATAAAATATAATCACTTTTTAATGTTAATTTATTTTATAAATATACAAGGTAGGTACACATTTTATTTTTCGAAGTGATTAAAAATTTTACAACAATTCTATTTGTACAGGTACTGGTTATGTGGCTCAGTAGGGCCCACAGCCCCTTCACTGACCAACCATAGATTTTTTTTTTCAAATCGGGTTAAAAATTTCATACTTTTAAATGCGATAAATTTATAAAAAGAGTAATAAATATGATAAACTAAAAATTTCGATTGTATTTGTACTTAAAACATGGGTCATACAACTCGATCTTTTGATCCTGCCTAAAAATTTCGTATACAATCGAAAATTAGTTGATTCTTCCAATTTTTATGTTTGAAACTTCTTTTTTACGAGTTTCGAAAAAAATCATCATATAAAAATAAGGATTTTATTCATATTAGAGTAGAAATGAGGTTATTTCGAAAAATACTAAAGAAGTGTTTTCATCTTAAATTCATTATATTTTTCTGACAGCTCATATTACAAAAGTTTTCAAAGTCCCCTTTCAAACGAGGAAAGAAGTATCTGGAATTTTGTTGATGTTTTCTTTAATTTCCGATCTCCCACCAATCGTTTACTCATCTTACTTGGTGTCTTTCTCAACTTAAAACTGAAAGTTTCTGGAAGCTCATTTTCCTTGTGTAAAAGAGCACTAATCTTTTAAAATGGATTTCAATTGGGTGTGTTAGTAAGGTTTTTACGTAATTTTAAGTCTAATTTCAGGAAAATTTGTTTGCACATTTCGAAATGTGAATTTATTTTTTATGGAAAATGAGATGTAAAACATAAAAAAATACTTTTTGGTGCAATGTTTTTTTTGAACAAAACAGGAATCGAAATAAATTGGTTTTGATCAAGGGTTTAAATGAGAGAGAAGCGCTCTTGGTGTGGGGAATATTTCGATTTTGCTACTTGTGTACTTTAGGCATCGAGGAACAGAATATAATCTAAAATCAAGCCTCGGTTAAGTGCAAATTGTTGGGATCTTAGTTTGACTGTACTTTTTATAGAAATTTTTAATTTGTACTTTGAACGTGAAATCAGAAAAAATAATTTTCTTGTTTTGTTTAAGTGTTTTGTTTTATTTCCAAGAATGTAATATACATACAAACATACATGCATATATGTTTGTACCTATACTATCTGTTGTTTTTTTTTCAATGGAAATTGATAAAATTTTGTTATCTCTTTTTGAACATTTTTTTGTCATGCGTCAACGTGTGGTTTTTTTTTGGCAATATATTTTCATGTTTTACCAATCTCTATTGGAATTTTTTGAATGCTTCTAGCTTATCGATCTTAAACAGTGGCCTCAGTTATCGATCGAAAAAACCCTGAAAATACAAACGCTGGCGCCTTATTTTTATTGTAAATGGATGGAGAGAAGATAATATACCATGAACCAGAGAGTTTTAAATTAGCAGAAACTAGTTTTATGAGCACTCATAAATATTGACTTATTTTGTTAGCTCTGTGGGTAGGTTTATGAGCTTCAGAGTTTCCACCCTTTATCCTTATCGAAATTCTATTTTTAACATATTTTTAAATTTTATTTTGTTATCCGGATCAGAATTCCACTTGTTATCGCAAATAAAACTTTTAGCGGGATTCACTGACATGAGAGTTATTCCTTTATTCTAGGGAAAGTGAAATTTATTTTTGTTGTTTCTATTTCTCCAACTTTATTTCTCTCAAAGTATCTATATTTTTCCATTAATTAGATATTCTGAAATGTAAACCCAGATTTTTGATATTTTTGGAAACATTTGGCCAGATGTTTTGAAGGAGCAAAACTAGTGAGGAATCTGAAATACAAACTGACCAAATTTCTTATAGTTGTTAGCATATTTTTTGCAAGTCAATCGATCACCCATACCGGTTCTACAATATTTTTTAAATGAGGTATAATTTACGAGAAAAAAATAATACCAGTGCCACAAGTGTTCCCTGAGGCATGCCATCATTTTAACACTTCACCTATGCTAAAGGTATAATATTATAGGTAGGTAAGTACCGTACCGATAGGAATTATCTTTCATTTAATGAATATTCATTTGAAAACCCATCCATCGCTATTAGCTATACAAAAACGCTTCTAGAAAGAGTGCCTAGCGTATACAATCTATCTACTTATATCAACCTAAACTAAACTGCTGTATGTAACACTATAACATCTCACATAGGTAGGTAGGTTGGTATTCGTTTTATTATATCGGTAGTTTCCGTTTTAAATATACGAAAATTATAATTTAATATACTATCGTACTGTAGTGTATGTATACCTATATCTAAACTCCTCTTGATGCCAATTATAATTTATACAACTACCCCAATTAAACGCGCAACAACAACAAATATAGCATGCACGTATCGCGTAGATACTGTTTTTTTTTATAAAATGTATGCGGTACCTCTAAACGTAATTAAGTGCTTTCTGTTTTTCCTTTTGTAAGTCGTTCACCCGCTTGTAAATTCCACCATCTCTCCCCTCCCATATGCCCTTAACTTTTGCCTCTTTTTGTTGTTATTTTATCGAACAACTACTTTAGAAGCTGAAAAAAAAGAAAACATCCACTAGTTGCACACGTTTGTATCGTCTGTTGTTTTCTTTTTTCTTCTTCTAAACTAAAACTCTGTGCGCACATCGCACTATTAAACCTAGCTGGAACTAGAGGAAGTAATTAAATATGGGAAAACCAAACCAAACCGAACCGACGCAGACACACAGATAGCAAAACGATGACAAAACCAGCTCAAAAATAAAAACAAAAATCCAAGATAAATGAAAAATGAAAAATTACAACTAACACGTGGTGTTTGGCGTTGCGTTGCTTTCTGTTCTTTTTCTCTGGTTATCGTCAAAGTATATATCGCCATCACCATCGGATCCAGATCCATCTACATACACCCAGAGCCCGGATGCGGAAGACGTTTTATTAGGGAATTTCCTTTTTGGCTTGTTCCGTTTTCTCTATATATGTAAGTGAATGCGCATTAGAAATGAAGGTTTTTCACTCATGCATTTAATACGTTTGTTCAGTATTTTTAGAACATTATAAAATTCTATTTTTGGTTGCTATATACTTCCCTCATAATGGCCCTCATGGGGTTCTTCGACTGTCTGTTTTTGTTCCGTTGAGAAAAAAAAAAGTCAGCTGCCAGTCGCATTTACACATTTCCACTTTCTTTTATATCACTGCAGCGGCTGTCGGTCGCCTTCACGTAAATGGAAACATGACGACGCCTCTTAACTTCCGAGTTTGGTTATGTTAAGTTGCCACTTTGTTTGGCGTAGGAGTTTATTTTTAGCTTCCATACCTATAATGAAGCAAATTCAGTGGATTTTTCTAAAAGATGGTAATTTAAGTGATTTAAGATGGTAATGGAAGTTGGCACGTATAATCGAAGGGTTGATCCATAAAACTTTCGGGCGGAGCGGCACATTGGTGGTATGTACTGATATTAGTACCTATTCGCCTAGTGTGTCATGTTCAAGCTAATTAAACGCGAGCAAAATGGTACCAACATCATGGCATAGCATGGCATCTCGTAGCAAACGGAAACTTGAAATTTTTTACAAATTTTAACAAATTGTCACAAATTCCTATTTGTCGTCCTCTCTATTGAAGTACATACTTGCAAATCACAATACACAAGTCTAAGGTAATAATATTGCGCAGGTTGTCAAACTTGAAAGTGTAAAAAAATTGAAAATGGCTGTTCGAGTGGCCACCGACCTACTCACCGCATCATTAGAAACAACAATAAAACATTGAGTTAAAAGATAAAAGTAAAGGGGCACTAGATCCACCATTTTCTCACTATTTTCCTCGATTTTGACAGATGCGCAGAGCTGAACAAAAATAAAAACGATAATGAAATTACCTTTAATATGTGTACATACTGTGTTGGCAAATTTCAAGGTCTGATCGTTTACATTTTGCATAGAAACCCAATAACTGTCATATTTTGAAGAGTGGGGTGAAATTTTCTTGAAAATTTCGAAGGTGCGAAAAAGTGCATGAACGCAAACACATAGTAGGTACATATTCTGGTCTTCTGTGAATATACGGGAACGGATCTTCTGACGTGTGCAAGAAGTGACAACTGTCAAAACCCAGTTTAAATTTCATTCTCTATTATTGACGCTGATTACAAGAGTCTTTTTTTTCAGTCGTTTCTTCTTTGTTCTTTTTGCAGCCTGGACGAGGGGTGTAGAAATGTAGGGGGAATGAAGTAACTAAAGCATACGCTATTTCTACAAGGTGTCAAAAAGACGTAAGACGAAACGACCGAAAAAAATACTCAATTTGAAATGTGAAAAAAATATAGATTATTTAAATAATGAATAACTTGTGAAATGTGTAATTTAATTTACATTTTTTAAATAAAACATAAATTTGTTAAGAAAACCGAACTAATGGAATGTGAATGTTTAGAAGAAAAGTTGAGTTTTGTCGTATTACCCACAATAGTGGTTAAATGCGTTTATTAACTTTCTTCAAAGTTTCTTTATTTTTGACAGGATTAACATATTTTAACACAAAAAGATGTTAAGCAAACCTTTAACATCAAAATTGAATATTAAACAACTTTTGTTTGCCAACCAAATTTCTAAGTATGTATGTACTTTCAATTAAATGCTAATGGTGGGGTGTAATCTGTTCACAGAATTTTTGAATCGATTGGCAATGAATCTTTTTTTTTAGTTTTTTTTTTTAAATATGTAAGAATTAGTTTTGTATTAAAGACACCTTTTCCAAAATAAAATAGAGAAACATGATTTTAAAAATTTGAGATTTGGATAATACGAAAACTTCCCGCATTTGTAAAATTTCAATATTTCAAAGCAAAATTTGTACAGTGCGACATTTGCAAAATGCACTGCAAAATTATGCGAAATTTCGTTAAAAATGCAATATTTCCTGCAAAAATAACTTTTAAAAGTCTTTTAACTTCAAGAATGCTTAAAAAATCGAAGGACTTTGATAAGATAGCTTATAACATCACTGGTCTATAAGCAACAAAATGCTGTAAAAAAATGTTGCCAGCAGCATGATGCTTTAAATTATTAAAAAAGAACGAGACAAAACTATTGCATTCACACATGCACTTGCAATACAAAGTTAATTTTATCATATTTTACCATTGCACATAGATAGATAGATACTCACCACCAGCAAAGTTTCTGCATTTTTATTAAATGCAACACAATCAAAGTAAAGAAGTATTTTTATTCGCTCTATGCCATGCCATGCCAGAGCGTCGCGGTCGGTATAATATAATATGAAGAAAGTCGCCGTCTCGCAATCCGTCCTATGAATAGAACGGGACAACGACGTAGAAAGGAATGTCGGTTGATTGATTTAGTAGAAGTATAACGTCGTTGTTTGTTGGTGGAAGGAGTGGTATGAAAGGAAAGGTGGTGGAACTTATGAGGAAGGTGTGTGTTGGTGGTGGAACGTGGAAAAGAGGGTTTTGAGTTAGAAGGAGAACTGTTGCTTCATGATGGTAGTGGATTGGATATATACAATATACATACCTATTTGCAATCGTATAGTCGCGACAGAGACAGTATTACGAAATCGAGTAAAAATTTTTATGAATGAAAATACTGTTCCCTATACACTGCGCTCCCTGGTGGCTCTGACTCTGGCTGGGTGTACTTGAGGTCTTTGAACTTTGTGAGCAACAGCCCGAGAGCAGCAGTAGCGGCATGAATGCGGCGAGTCTACTTCACAAATTCTCATCATCATCATGTTCTCCTATGTTTTGTTGAATGGAGCGATAGGCGATGACGAAGAAAGGAGAAGAGACAGAAGCAGCACTAAAAACATGGGAACACAATGCAGTTTAAATTCCGATGGGAGTTTTTTTTTTTTTTGTGTTGTTGTTTTCGTTTCATGTTCTGCTTTCGCGATTCATATCTCTCTTCGTTTCCCAACTCCTACAACATTAGTAATTCCAAAGCTTGGTCGTCCACCCATCTCCTCGTGCTCCGACTTATATTCTTGGCTGCCCACAACTACTAGTTAGGGTAGTGGCCATTGATCTTGTTCTGTAATTTCACTCCAAAATCATTATTTTTTGCTTAATTTCCTTTTTTTTGTTATTTTACCGTTGTTTTATGTTCATGGTTTCCTTTTTTTATTCGAATCGATTCGTCGGTTTTCGCCGCATCACATTCCCTATGCAGTTTTTTTTAGACATTTGTCTTTAGTAGGTATATTATAATCTATATCTATTTTTAATGTACCTACCTATTACAAATAATATTCTGCCTTCCCCACAGCAGAATCAAAAAATGTTATGATAGATTTATACTAGGTATACATATTTCGGTAAGTTTGCTACACCCAACTGTAGCTAGGTATTTTTTTTGCGGCGAATTCGAATTTTTCCTTTACCTATTGCATGCCATAAGACAGTTTGTTGAGGCATATAAATGCATAAATTAACTGTCAGCTGTATTGAACCATAACACAGAACCGCATTCTATTAAAAAAAAAAAAAAAAACGAACAGAACTCTCCTCCCGAATGGTTTTCTGAGTAGATAAAGCGAATACAGGCGTGCTTGCACCAACAGAATATACCTACCTATACAAGTTTATTGGGAGACCAGCAGAAAATAATATTATGAGCGAGCGGGTGTGTATATGGGGGTTTAATTGACCTTTTGTGGCTTTGTTGCAGTTGCGAGTATTGTATTCGACATAAACAAATTATAATAAAAAAAAAATAAAAATAAAGATAGGTATACGTACTGATAGTTCCACGGTACTGCTAGAAATTAGGTCTGAGAATGGGGCAATGAATGATTTTTGTCTTGTTCTCATGAATCAGATGTTATTTTTTACTGTGGGAATTTAACACTAGTACCTATATTATGATGGCATGCTGTCTCATCGTTGTTTAGCAGCAACAGCTGTCATTGTCAGTTAGTTAGGATGTGAACAGCTGATTTGTCAGGTCATTCATTTACAGAATCTTGTATTCAACATGCAAAGTTGTTGCTAATAAATATTCAGATGCTTGCATTTATTTCTAATTTAAAATGCATTTTTAAGTAAGGTTAGTCATGAATTATTAAATACGAGATGTAGGTAGTAACCTCCCTTCTATAAGTGACTAATTCTTTAATTATAAATTAAAATTCCTTTCAAAGAAAAAATAATTATGAATATTATTCCGAATTTCCGTGATAGGTATCTTGGTCTGATTTATAATTTATAAGAGTCTATTTCGTCATTTATGTTTAAAATTTGGTTTTAATATCTAGATATCTCCAAAACTCAAAATATTTTTTTTAAATGGCGCCCAACATTTCATTGCCTCCACTTGATTTCAATTATACATACTTATAACATATTTTTGTATTGTGATATGTGTAACTTTTTCTCTTTCTAATACAAAGAATAAAGAATAAAAATATCATAAACTTCGAAGTTTTACTTTTTTAATATTTTAGTTGAATTTTACTCAATGTTGTTGGACAGTTGCCACATAAAGCTTGTATTATATAAATTTAGACTATGTACCTATTTTTGTATGGCTTTCAAGTCATACATCTGACAAGCATAACAAATTTGTTAAAATTTGTAGATATTGACATAATGTTTTGCTAAAAGTGGCGCCCAACGTTTCAATATGAGCTTCGATTTCAATGTTTTGTTTTACCATTTTATCATATATCACAATATCAACCAATATTTTAATTTGTATGTTGTATAACAAATAAATATAGTTATGGTGTTGATAGATGTCTTAGCTTAAAAATTTTGTTTGCAAAAGTGGCGCCCAACGTTTTTGCACTCATTTCGATTTGAAAAATTTCTTTGAACATTTTCTTACAGATCACATGATTAAATTTCTCTTTTCTATATAATTCACAACTAAAAACAGTATTACACTCTAAGTTAGAGTCTTTTTTTCATAATTGGCGCCCAACGTTTCATTATCTCGATTTGATTTCATTGATTTCTTTAAATTTCTTTGAATAGTTTTATTCATGGATCACATAAATGACATTTTCTTGATGTTTCAAATACTTGTGTAACAAATACAGATTTTGTTATTAATTAAATACAGATTTTATTATTAATTAAATTTCACAAATGCATATTTGTTTAAGTGACACCAAAAGTTTTATTATTTTTTTTTAATCCAGTGATTTTTTTGACTGTCTATTAATTTTTTTTTAATTCGTACTACTTCTTTGTCTTTGTCAAAAATACTAAAAATGTGTTCGTTTAAGTGGCACCCAACGTTTCAATAATTTTGTATTTTCTTAGTTTTCGATAGTGCAATATGTATTAAAATATTATTAAATAATTTTTAAAACTTCCTGTAGTATAAATATATTTATTTTGAAGCTGACAACATTTTGTTTCTCGACAAAATTGTATTGACACAAGTGAGATTCATTCAGGTGTATAATACACTGACAACTGAATATTTCTGAATGAATGAAAAATCTTCTGTATAGTTTCAATAAAAAAAATCTTATCCAATCGGATTTAAGATAATATTCTTAAAACATAAAGAATTTCATTTTTGTTTCTTTTAATCTTGTACCTAATTTTATTTCAAAAATAAAATAAAATATTTGTAGAATTCAAGACAAAACATTTAATAAATTATTATTGCTTAGTATAAAACTTAAAATAGGGCAAGGGGAAAGATGAATACAAAAAAAATTCAACAACAACAAAATTGAAAAACAAATAAAACCCCAAAACAACAAAAAAAAACAAAATGATTTCGAAATTTCCACATCGCACGATTGGAATTTGCCCTTCGCACACAAATAACCTCATCATATACACAATAAAACATACATATAGTTATAGGTATATCAAGCAAACGAAAGAGATAAGATTAATAATGCCCCTTAAACGAATAAACAAACAAAAAACAGATATTCTCACAAAACTTCTCATAAAACAAAATAATATTATGTATGCTTATATTATGTACTTTCAATCCCTTTCACCTTTTAAATTTTCAACCCAAAAAGCTTGTAAAAAAATGAAATTTAAAAGTGCTTTCCTTTCGTCACAATTAACATTCTCCAAATTCCAAAGACGTCAGCGCTAACAACAACCGAAACTAAATACAAAAAAAAAACGAAAACCAACATTAATTGCATTCCATAAGTAATAAACATCATCAGGCCCTTTTACACAACCTTATGGTCTTCCATTCATCAAAAATGCACAACCTCAAAAAAAAAAAAAAAAAAACATACCTAATAAAAGCGTAGAGTATCTGTATCTGTTGTTGTTTTTTATCTATACAACATTAGAAGTCACACCTTAGTTGATTTTTAACCTTCCAATGAACCCTACCTCCATTCCTCCATATAACTACCATCATCCAAAACATAATCATGGTGAGTGCGATCAAGAGCGTTACCATCATTGATCACATACCACAATATATGGCAACAACATTATGGAATGTTGAATGTGGGTTCAACTTCAAACCACCACCAACCAACACAATCAAATCAAAAACCAACTTTTCATTGAGTAAAATCGAGCTCCGCGATTTCCGTCCGTTCGTTCATTCGTTTATTTGTGTGTATAACTAAGTCGTCTTAGCTTATAGGATCGACCACGATCAGCAGCTTCGACTTAGACCTTTGTGCGCTTATTGGAGATTTTCTTTTGAACCTCACTTCATCACGATCGTTGTGTTTATCTTGGGATTTTATTCAGGTTGCGAAAAGAAGTTGGTGGTTGTGAGATTGGAATGTGCGTCCATTAGATTAATTTTGTGTTTTCTTTTTTCCCTCCATCTTCTTGTGTATTGCAAAGAAAATCCATCCATGTATGTGTGTGACCAGATTATATATGTTATGCAAGTGCGATGATCTTCAACCGAAAAAAAAAAAAAAAACTTAAGAGAAGGAAAATTTTCCAACACTACTGTACCTCTACAGAATTTTCCCTTCGCAGAGTTTTTTTCTATCACAAATTGATGACGACGATCGTTTAGAATTCAAATGGAGTTCAAGAAGGATGCACACATACACGATATGTGTATAGATGTGTGTGTGTTTAGCTGTGTGGCTTGTAATGTAATAGAAAACTTATTAGTAGCAACAAGTTTACAATGAATTGAATTCCATTCAGATGAGTCATTCCATTCGGGATCGAGAGTAGTAAAGTAACAACGAGTCTCGGTTACATTCAGTCATTGACAGACGATTGTTTGTTGCGTTCGGGTTCATGTTGATCGTTCTCTATAAGCCAAGCAGCTCCTACATCTACATAGTGGTTGTTAATTATTATTATTGTGCCTGACCTGAGATATAAATTGTGATGGTTTAATCGTTTTTTTTTTTTTTTTTTTTTTTTTTTTTTGTGCAAAGGACTGTGTGTAGATAAAATTGATCAATGGAACTATTTTGTAAAATGGACTTATAGTGTCAGTGATATACATAAGTAGTGATGAATTAGTGTGTAACGTGAAATCCTTCGTTTTTGATAGAATGAATATTGTATTTGAATGTGAGTTTGATTTGTAAATAAAGTAGGACAATTTAAGTGCCACGATTATGACAGGAAGTGGTTAGTTATTTCAAATTTGATTTGGATTAATCATAGAGATAGAAATAGAAACTCATGTGAGTATCACACACACTTTTCGTGGATGATAAGGCTTATCGGAAGGAAGATATGTACTTTGAAGGTGAACTTGGGTATTTTTGTTGATGAATTAAAATGGTACTTTAGAAAAAAAATTTTTAAGCTACACTTAATCTAATATGGAATATGGAATTTTAATCTAAAAAAAATTCATATCTAGGTACCCATTGCTAGATTAAGTTACTATCATCCAGTTTTTAATTCTATTTATTAATTTAAAATAAGTGTGCCAAGTAGGTATGAGTAAGAACAGTTTAGTTAATAACTCTAAGTTAGAATTTCGTTTATTCAAATTGAAGAAGAACGCGTACCTTTCTATAGGAAGAATGTAGAATTTAAATTATTTTTTCTTCGAGCAGTTAAAATCTATAAATTTCAAAAAAAAAAAATGTAACGTGATAAAAATTAATTATTATAAATACATATTGTGAGTATTTATGAACCTTGTGTTGGGCGCCGTTCTCTTCTTGTGTTCGAAAATCCTGTTTTATTTTTATTACCATGATTTATTTAGGAAGTTATTTACATACATCATTTAATTAAATTGTTTTCTTCATTGCTTTTTTTTCATTTCGAAGAAAATTCCAAATATTTCACCAAACAAAAGTGAAAAGAATATTTGTAACCATTTTGAATAGGATTCTGAGGGTGAAATGTTTTATTTTATGTTAGAAAAAAAAGATAAATAAAATTGAAACAAAAAAAAAACTGTCTCTTTTGTCAAACCCACTCATTTTCGAATTTATCAAACAAAAAAACATGTGCTTGTATTTTTGTTTTTTCTATTTCTTTAATTTAATTGCTCTGTCAAAGAGTTTGGTATGTTAATCTTTTAAAATATTAGACATATTATTGACACATTGTGTGGTTTTGAAAGTTTAAAAATAGTTGAGTCGCGACGATTTTTTTTATATTTAATTAATTTATTTTTTTTTTATCACGAAAAATCAAAAGATTTGGGCGCCATGTTCTATTTTTGATTATAATTGATTTGAAGTCCCAAATAAACAGAAATATGTTTATGAATAGTTTTATATTGTGTGTGTGAGAAATTATTGGAGCTCAATAAGAATATATTTTTTTTTTAAATTGTATTTAAATGTTTTACTTGGAAGAAAGTTACTGTGAACTACACGTTTTTGAGATCTACCCAATTTTCCAAAGTCACTGTGAGGGAACAGGATTTCTCATATTTTTTCTATAAATTTAGTTTCCAGTAATAGAAAATACAATTTTAACAAATCACATATTCAAGTTTAGCATTCATTTTCAACTAATCAGTTTATCAAAAACAAAGAGAGTAGTTATAATTTATTACTTAGGTACTTTTTGAACGGACCCATTATTTATACTTATTACAATGTTCATATTCACAAAAACATGACATAAAATTCTCTTGAAATATTTATGGGGTTCTACTAGAATCTTGATTCATATTATGATTCATTTCATTCAAAGAATTCAAATTTTACCTAGACATTCTATTATAAGTTCCTATTTACTTTATTGATGACTAAGTATAGTTTTTAATTAGAAAAAAATACTCAAACGCGTGCCACTAGTCAATCAAATTCAATTGTAGAATTCTAAGTTAAATACAATTACTAATGCGAGAGTTGTAATAAATACGTATTTGATTTATCTGTGATGACAAACGGAAATGTGTAATGTAAAAATAACATCAGCCACTTGTCAATTTGTAATCTTAGACGTCATCAAAATAAAACTATACCTGTAATAATGTTCGATTTGATAAAACTAAATTATTCATCGCTATCGCTGCGACATTTTTATTCATCAAATCATCAATATATTCCACAGAAATAAACATATGTACATACCTATGTATGTATATGTAGGTACCTACATTAATAGATTTATGTAAGGTAGAAAACAGACATGAGTTTTAATTGGAAATTTTTTTCCTCGGAAAAGCTTCTGTTGAATTCTGAAAAAGTCTCATTAAACAACCATTGTATTTAAAACTTTTGCAGTCTGAACTCTGTCACAAATGCGTCACTTTTCCAATTTTTTTTTAAACATACAAAATGTTTATAAAGGTAAATTACGTTACTCTCAAAAATCATGTTGATATTTCGAAAAAAAACCTTTTTCTACTTGATACACGACAACCCTAATGTGTCATAAAAAATGGAAAATAAATTTATATCGAATCTTTGTAGAGTATTTTATCAATTAGTGGCATTAAATATTCATCTTGGACCTATCTACTCTTATTCACAATAAAATTATGTACATGCAGAAACAGTCATAAATTTAACTTGATTATGACAATTTGACAGTTTCCTAAAGCGCATTATTTTGAAATCTCTGACGTCATACTTATACATTTTCTGTTATCTACATGTATTATTTTGGTATTTTTTGGGGTTTCCACTTGATGTTTTTGATAAAATATTCAACCTAATCAACACACATTTAGATATCATATTTTTTTATTTCAACCAACAAATTTAACAGGAAGTGTAAACTTTATAAATTCCCGTTATATTCAAGTTTTCTATATACACCCTTAAAAATGAGCATTCCCTAAAAAACTTGAACAGAATGATCAATTAATGACATATTATACCTACCTATTTACGACTAAACTGGTAAAAACATGTAGGTAGGTATCTACCATACTTTTTAACATTTACAATAGAAAAATTGTCACTGACGCGACGTTTAATCGGGCAGTAGAATTTTGACAGTTCTCATTGCTTCTCCACGTTCGTTTTATATTTTAAATTCAATGGGACATTCAATATTATTATATGTACTTGCTAATCCAATTTTTTTTAACAAAAATCGAAACATTAAATCAATAACGAACCACCATCATTGACAACGACGATCAGCGCACCCAAAAGATCTATTTATGTGGATGATCTCTCTCTCGCTCCCTATGACTGTGACAATCTCCACTCCACCATATGATCGAAATATGTGAATGAAAATATTATTGACCTAATTTTGATGTGTGTCTACTATTTACTAGCAAGAGACATCGTCTTTCGTCGTCCATCGTCGGTCGTCACTGTTGTCGTGTTCGACACACTACAAAAAAAAAAAAAATTCAAGTGGAAATCAACTTAAATAAGTTAAAAGCCCACCACTAGTACCAGTACGTACTATACACATTCGTGTTGTCTTGCTCTTTTTTGGTGGCCTGTTATGGTTTTCTTTCTCATTCTATCGAGTGTTGAAAAATATGCTCGCTATGCCATTTGATTTATACTCTTGTACGGTTACACATATAGAGCATGATATATGTGGAGCGATCGTGCATACATATGATCGTTGGTTGATCTATCTAGTATAGAGGGCGCAGGGAGCTTTTATGTGGCGCGGTGGCGATGGCGACGGCTACGGGCTACGTGTGTTGGAATGTGTATCTGCGCTACATAGCAGATAAAGTTCTTTTACTGTTTTATAATTTTTTTTCTTTCTTATTTTTTCAGTGCGCTGGCGCTGCTTACTGTGTGTGCTGCTGCTGGCTGGCTGGCTTTGGTGGCTTCGGCGCTCGGTGACTCTGGTGTCTAAATGCTTCTGGATCAAGCAAGATACGAGGTGGAGTAAGAGGCGCTTTGCTGTTGATCGTTTTACTCTGCCTGTTGTGTGCTGTGTAAGCAACGAACGCTTGCTCCCTATCATAAATTCTTCATTCTATCATTTAATCGTGAACTTTTTAACTCAAAGGTTGCCCCAACATATCGACCGACTGTGTAACGCAACATACACTTCTTTACACTCGTCTCAGGCGTCGCTCGTCCGTCTATCAATTCGTCGGTTGATTTAAAAAATTTAATTCATTTTTGTGAGTTGTTTTTTTTTTGCTTGTTTGATTTTGTATCTATCATTGAATTATTTCGATAACGGAACAATCATGCTTGTTATGGGCGAGAGGGATACATGATACATTCTTTCCCCATTGATGGGTGGTGGACGAACGACATCGAAATGGACATCACATTGTGTCATCGAAACGCACAAAGAGGGCATCAAAATCAAACGGAAAAACGGACTTTGAAACGGAAACCGTTTGACTCTCTCTCTATCTCTCGTGCTAAAAAGGAAGTGAAGATTAGTATACCGTACCGAATCGACTGACCGACGACAAAAAAGTGCTGATCGTGCTCTACTGATTGTGGGCAGTAAGTGAGTGGTTATCATGTCACGACACAATGTGTTGGAAGTGTTTTGTAGGTGATTAATTTTTGCGGTCAACAATTTGGCGAATATGTGTGTTATTAGTTTTTTTTTGTTCGCGATTTGTGTTTCTTGGAGTAAATGCCTCACACCGATCAAACGGATGTACTAAAGCCATTTCCTTTTAATGGGACAGAAAAAAATAAACAAAAAATTCCCAGGAAATGAGTGTGTTTTTGCAGGAGAAATAACTAACAAAACCGGTTTTCGATTTGGTTTGACTGTTTTTCATAAAGTGAGATCATTTTGAAAGCTGATTTTGTCAATGAATTCAACATTGATCGACAATCATCTACGCCATAGAAAAGTAGACGTTTTACTACACGTCGCCCATCCGGCACCATTGCCTATTAAACCAGCGCAAACGCCAACGCATCCGTTTGACGCATTCCCACATTTGACACATTCCAATGACAGAAGTTGTTGTTATTGCTGCTGTTAGCTGTCTGTGGCGTTTTTTTATTATTTTTTTTTAATTCATTGCACAAGTTATTTTGTTGTTTGTTTGTTTTTCTTCTTTCTCTTCCTCAGTATATAGGGCAACAAACACATCAAGCAAACATAGCGCAAATATACACAAAATGCCAACATAGTCAGCCAGCCACATTATTATTATCGTTGTCGTCGTGTGCAGAGATGATGAAAAAGAGCAGGAGGAGGAGAAGGGAAAAAACGACCGAGCTCGCACATTCCACAGGGGCACTCACCTTTGTTAGATCGCTGTGCTGTGTTGGATGGCGGTGAACACAAAACAGTAAAAAAAAAAACATTCCTCATAGCATAAACGATGAAAAGAGACAGATAAATGTCATCGTTCTCTCTTATTCATTCTCGATTAGAGTTGAGACACTTTAATTAAAATTTTAATTATAGGTCCAATATATAGATGTCACTCAGGTCGTGCCATAAGCGGATACACATAAACACTGGCCTACTTTTTACGAACAAAACTGTCGCCGTATCGTGGTTGTTTTTTCCTTCATGCTCGTGTGTGGTGTACGTTTAAAAAGAGAATCACTACAGCTAGTCGATAGCGATGATGATGAGAGCCAGAGTGGAGGGAGTGGAGCCACACAAATTTCAACACACAACAAACGGAAGTTGAAATTATGTTCTTCCGGTTGTCGTTGGCTTCGAATTATTAATAAAACTGTTTTTGTTTTGTTTTCTTTTTTAGTTTTTAAATGTGGAAATAAGAAAATAAATAAATTTGCATTATTATTCTGTGTTGGCAAAGGAGGGAATTTAAAAATTTACTGGTAGTTTCCCTTTTCGTTTTCTTTTAGGTTAGTTTGAGTTTGAAATATTATACACACATTCTCTCAAACTGGTGTAGTGGCTGTCAAAATATGGTTGTTGTATTGGAAAATGATTGACAAACAACTGTCGATAAGACAGTTCAGTTTGTTGTTGGTTGGAAAATTTGCTGTTTGTCGGTAGGAAAGTTCATATGCAGGTTTAGATCTTTGATTATTTATTCCAATTGGAATAACGATTGGTGTAAACATTTGATAGATTTTCAAATGGAAATGGTTTTGATCAAAGATAAAGTCAAGAGTAAGTGTGACCAGATAAGTAATTTGGAGGAAATTGAAACTTTTGTTTTCCCATATTATGTGTTATAATTTTAATTTTTAAAAGAATTTCAATTGTATTGAAAGAGGTTTAAATGGCAAAAGAAAAGCCTATAAAACTATCACCAGCACCAACACATTAGAGGATTCAATGACAGAATAAATTAAATTCGCATTTCTTTAGTCGCTTTCAATTAAAAGATCGATCAAACTATCAGCCGAAGAAATTATGTATTAAAATCCTATTTTATTTAAATGTTGACCGTAACTGCAACTAATAGGTGAACTATGAAGTTCTAAATTTCTTGAAGATGTTCCACTGCTTTCGACTAATGGATAAGTACATAAATAAGCAACATTAGCGTATTTGGACTGAAGAGCAATCCATATTACTTCCAGAAAAATCAACTGTTTGTTGTGGTCCACATTTCTTCAAAAAGAGAAATTAGAACTGTGATGATTAGAAGTTAAGTTTAAGTGTTTGAGGTTTCTTAGGTCCAGTTTCACAGTGCACATTTAACAAAATAAGTGGCACTTTTTACAAGATTAATGGGCATACATGCCATTCATAATTAATGTTAGAATGTTAGTTAGTTAGTTAGTTGAAATTTTCCATTCAGGGGGCGTGTTATCCACCTACGTTCTCAGAATTGCGATCAATTAAATGGAGCACTTCCGATTGCAGTAGAATGATGAAACTTAGTAGAGCGGTAGGACTTGAACTACATACTAAGAAAAAGGGAGCGTATCGGAATCCCGCTTTTTAAAATCCCGTTTTTCGAAAATCCCGAAAAAAAAGTTTTAAAATCCCGTCTACTAAAATACCGTTTTTTTAAAATCCCGTCTTCTAAAATCCCGCTTATTCATAATCCCAATGTATTAAAATCCCGCTTTTTAAAATCCCGCCAAATCCCGCCAATCCCGTTTTTCGCAATTAATTTATTAAACTTGGTTAATTATGAACTCATTCCCATCATTTTAGAAACTAACTGCCAACTACCAAAACTGATACAAAGAAATTTTGCATACACCCAACCTCGCACCTACCCCAAATCATATAGTGTGCCCAAGCAGGGGGTTGCAGGGGGGCAGCATGCCCCCCCATACATACCTCACTGTTTATTAAAATCGTTGGGACTTATTTCATAATGAATTAAGTCCCAAATGAAGTAACTCCCAAATTTATGAACTAAGTCCCAACGAAATTTTGGTGGGAGTTAAAACAAGTAGTTTTAATTGATAAAGCGGGATAATAAGAAACGGGATTATAAAAAACGGGATTATAAGAGACGGGATTATAGAAAGCGGGATCATGAAAACGCGGGATTTTAAAAAACAGGATTATAAAAAGCGGGATTTTAAAACCGGGATTTTAAAAAACGGGATTATAAAAAGCGGGATATCGAACCCAACCCTAAGAAAAAAATATAAAATTTGAGGTTTTTTTAATCAGGGGGCACGGTATCCGCCCACTTTCTCATAAATGTTATAAATTATATGGACCACTTCCGATTCTTTTAGAATGATAAAATTTGGTAGAGCAGTAAGGCTTGAGGTGCATTCAAAGGAAAATATAGAAAATTTAAGGTTTTCCATTCATGGGGCGTGGTATCTGCTTACTTTCTCAGAATTGCGATTAATTGAATGGAGCACTTCCAATTGCTGTAGAATGATAAAATTTGGTAGAGCGGTTGGGTTTGGGTGAATGGCATGTATGCCATCTATTCCCGTATGCCATCTATTCCCGTATGCCATCTATTCCCGTATGCCATCTATTCCCGTGTTGCGGATTTCATCACTAAGTAAAAAAAAACAAAAACAATATTTTTAGTCCAGTTAAAGGCTTAACTACATAAGCCAAAAAGTACTGAAGTACAAAAGTAAAAATATTTTTTTTACCGCTAGCGCCGTTGTTTTGTGAAAAAGAATACACAAATTTGTTTTTAAACCAAAATTTAAGCTTTCTGCATCATTTTTATAAGTTTTCTAGTCAGAAAAACTATCACAAAATCAATTTAAAAATTTTCACTTTTGCACTTTTTCACTTTTTTGGCTTATGTAGTTGAGGCTTAATAAAGCATTTGACTCGGAAAAAATCTCCGGAAAGCTGGATTTTGGTATTTAGCCTCCTCATGGCGTTATTAATAAACTGTCAAAAGTCCCCATTGATATGAGCGCCGCTAACAATTTCACGGGGGGTTGAAGGCCCCCTAAAATGATTTTTAGGTATAACTCAAATCATAAGTTGTACAAAAAAAATGTCAAAGACAAATTTATATCTTGGAAAATTGCCTACGAAAAAGATTAAAATACTTTTTTTTCATAAAATAACCGTTTTCGAAATAAACCAATCGGAAGAGTTAAGGGTCTTACTTTTCTGTACATTTGGGCGGCTAAGTTAAAAAATTGTGGTGATAAATGCATCAATTTTTTTTCGTTGTCAGTACATCATATGAACATGATTTTAAGGTATCGGCCCACTGTATTACCCCTGTCTACCCCCTATTACCCCTGTCTACCCCTTTAGGTGGGAGGGGCAAATTAAAAAAAATATTGAAAATAGAAAATGAATATAAAAACACAACGGCGACACCTACAATATCATGATATAACTTCTTTTAATGCCAGTAATTTATTCTTTATACATGTTTTGAAATTACGTTATTATTTAACACGCAATTTATTAACATAACTAACGAATAAATTACTGGCTTTAAAAATAATTATACCGTGATATTGTAAGTGTTGCCGTTGTGTTTTTATATTCATTTTCTATTTTCAATATTTTTTTTAATTTGCCCCTCCCACCTAAAGGGGTAGACAAATACAGTGGGCCGATATCTTAAAATCATGTTCATATAATATACCGACAAAAAAAATTGTTACATTTATCACAAAATGCACAATTTTTTAAGTAAGCCGACCAACTATAGTAGAAAAGTAAGACCCTTAACTCTTCTGATTGGTTTATTTCGAAAACGGTTATTTTATGAAAAAAAAGTATTTTAATCCTTTTCGTAGGCAATTTTCCAAGATATAAATTAGTCTTTGACAGTTTTTTTGTACAACTTACCATTTGGGTTATACCTAAAAATCATTTCTACAAAATTCAGCTTTCCGGTGATTATTTCCTAATTGTACTGTTTTTTTGGCTTTATTGATTGAATTATTTCTATTGTTTTGGTTTTTTCTTCTTCGAATTCATTAATCGACATGTATACTTTCGGAGTTTAGGCGCCTTACTAAAAGTATGCTCTTTCCAGTTGTTCCTTTATATAGCTCTAATAGTCTCTATTAGCAAATTTGAAGCAAAGTTGTAGAATTTAAAATTATCCACTTGTTTCATATTTTATTTAATTTTAAATTCAAATGCTTGAATTCTAATTTTTCGTCATGTTAGAGTATTTGTTAAAAGAACAAATTTTGTCAAGAACAAATAATATTGATATCGAATTTTTTACCTGTCCTTGATTTAAATATTTTAACTTTGAAGAGAATTTTAACTCAAGTTTTTGGCTTAGACTGCTTTTAGACGACAGCAATTTTGAAGTTTATTTTCTCTTTTTATTTCCTTTCGGTTGCAAAAAATAATAAAAAAAAACTCGTCCAATTACATTTTTCAACATTCAGGACACAAGTATATCCTTAAATTTTTTATTTCAGATTAAAATAACACATAAGTTTTTTTGTTTTTTTTTTGTTTTATGTTAGTTTCAGTTTAAATGTTTGTTTTTTTTGTTGTATTACATTAATATTAATAAAATGTTCGTTTATTATTTTACTTTTACGTTTTAGTTTTTTTTGTATTTAATCAGTATATATGTATATAATAATATAAGTAATTCTTAAAGTAATTTTTACTAACTCTAATTTTGATTTTGTGCCTCCGATATAGGTTTTTATGTATTTTTTCTTCCTCTTTGTTTCTTTCATTTATTTTTATTTTTAATATTTTATGCTATTACGTTTTAAATATTTTTTTTATTCAAGCTTAGTACAATTGTTTATGTTTGTTTTTTTTTTTTTTTTTTACAATTACATTAAATATAATATTGTTTTATATTTTATTTAAATTTTAAATATAGTATAATAATTTTAAGTAAATATTTATATAAATACATTTTATAATAATAGAGGTTTTTGTTTATCTTTTTGATTTTGTCTCTTTAAATTTTTTAAAATTTTTTTTGTCTTAAATAATTAAGAAAAATTTTGATTTTGCGCTCGTTTTTGTTTTCTTATTAACTAGCATTTTGTTTGTTTTTTTTTAATATTATTAATATTTTTTTTTGATATTTTACTCATTCAGTAAAGAAATTAAAAATAAAAAGTTTTACTTAATGATAAAGTACATATTTAATAATGAAATAAAATAAATTATTTAAACAAACAAAAATGTAGAATAAATAAAAATAAAAAAAATTTAAATACATATTACATAACACTAAATAGAACCAAAAATAGTAGATAGGTAGGTATATTACGTAAAAAAATACGCTTTGGAATTAGAATAAGAATATTTTTAATTTATAATTCATTTCATAATAACCAAAAAAATTAACTTAAATTTAAAATAAAATATGGAAAAAATTATTTATAACAATCCTCTTTATAAAACAAGAAACGAAAGGTTTTCAAGAATTTTTTTCAAAATGAAATCGTTAGAAATTTAAATATTTAAAATGATCTGATAACATCTAATACCAAATAAGAGTTCATATTTTTGAACTCCTTGAAATAGTTTTCCACAAAACACGGATATTGATATCTTGAAATGTGAAATTTGAATCTATAAGGACTCGGGGAAACCTAAATATATGACGTATATAAGCGTGAGCATTTGTCATGAAGCAATGCAGACGACATCCGGCGCATTGTACGGTGTAAATTTTATCCAAAATATGTATATCTATAAAATATTTTTCTAATTTTGAATTATGCGTACGACTGTAACCCTTTATCAAAAAAAAAAACATCTGCCTTTATTTTTAAAGTAGACTATATAGCGCGTGCATCGGTGTGTGCCATAAATACTCGCACGTATGATGAATATAAATCCATTAAAAAAAATTTTTTCTAACCCTTCTAACTTTTCGAATCAAAAATTCCAAATGTTTTTCGTTAAAATGTGGAAAAATTTAACCCAAGAATAGATTTTATATTTTTATTTACAAACCTCTCTCAGTCTTCGCCGCCACCACCGGTAGGTATAGTGTGTCCCATTGTCCCATAAAAGGATGAAAATTTAATGGGGACTCACACGCACCGTATCATCATCATCCTCGGTGCCGGGTGACATTTTTTGTTGATGAGTAGTGTACACAAACGTAACCCTCGCGTTAACACACAGTCCAGTGCATTTTGCAACCCTCTCTCTACATTATATCAAAAGAATCGAAAGAGTTAGAAGTTCTAGAAGAATGTGACTAATCTGCGAGAAAAAGGGTCATTAATACCGGCGACCGACAACGAATATAAAAGATTCGCCATGCGTCATTGCAGAAATTTTTTTTCCAAACAAAAAGAATGAAAACAAAAATAATTTTGCTCGTAATTTTGGCAATTTTTACCCAAAAACGGGTAAAATTTTGGAAATTTTCAAGTTAAGGGTGAAGAAGGTTGACACGCGAGGAGAACTTAAAAATTAAACCGGCCGACCTGATGTGACACGAGGTCGGCATCATATACACCCAGAGGGGTTGTCTCGGCAAATCTTTTGCGCTTTACTTCATTTATTGATGCCAGCACCAATATAATATTATTGACATTGGGTAAACATTTTGCACGTAGATAAAAAAAAAAGGTAATCCTTATGATGTGGCACCCATATAGGTACACCAGCTGGCTGTTTGACAAATCTTTACTGTATCCCTTTATAAAACAACAATTTTTGGGTGATTTTTAGTCGATTTTTATTGAAAATCACCCCAATTCGAATTGGAATTTTGAATATGTATAATAAATAAAAAAAAAACCTTAAAATGAAAGTGTTTTTTTTTTAGAAAACAAGAAAAAAAGGTAGGTACATTTTTTGTTGGTATATCCTGGCAGGAAAAAAAATGGTATTCTCCTAGGCACATGTCACATTAGATTTAAGGTTCCCTTGTGTTCTGTAGATAATGTTGACATAAAAAGCCAACCAACAAAAAAATGAAAATATAGAAAATTCCAACATACACGGGACTAAATCACATTAATTAAAATAAGGGATTATTGGAAATATCTGTAAAACTACCATGTAATTAATGGATTAGAAATAGAACGATGGATCGAAACAGTGTCAGTGTGTGCCGAGTTTATATAGTTTATATCATAGGGTTGCGGGATACAAGGATTTTTCAAGTCGGTTCGATATAAATGTATCTATACAAAAATGAGGTAATGGGTGTTAAAATGATGAATTGAGATAATAACATGACAGAAATATGATTATTATGAAATAAATTGTAATTGTGATGATAAATTGAGTTGATATTTGCGCTAAAAGACAATAGGTAAGTGAATTTAAAAAAAAAAAAAATTGTAGGTATTTTGAAGGAGCTCAACGCTTAAACCCGGACACTGTATGAGGATTTTCATTGTTTTGGGGCCTTTTGTTTTATTGATTACAAAAAATATCCTAACTCTTTCAATTTATATACTTCCAAGACTTTTTTGGTTTAAAAGTCAGGTTAAGGTGATTTAACAAGTTTACCAAAAACAAAATTAGTAAAAGATATGAGAACAACTGTAATCATTACCTAAAAGTTGATTTAAATAAGAAAACACAAATTGGCGCCCAAATGTTTTCATTTGGTGTGTTGCGGAGTGGTGTAAATTGTGTCGGAATCCATATCTTGTTCCGATTGCGTCGCGGTCGTACCAATACTACGTTCGAAGGAGACATATTTTTCTGTAATTCGGAGAGGTAAGACAGTGCTCGCAGAAAGTAAAAAATTAAATATTGATTTTTTGTAATAACATTTGTGAAAATTTCAAAATTTATATTAATAAAAATCGTTAAATAATCATTAACTTATGTAAAGAGCATTCTTTTTTTATTTAATTCTACTTTAAATCGCGGGTTACAAAAAAGCATTTATTGTTGAAGGTTGGCAGGCTTTGAATAATTAAGGATGTGTTCGTTGATATTTTTTAGTTTTATGCTCTGTTTTCACTAGAACAAACATATGGGAGTTAGGAAAATTATACGCTTAGACGGTCGACGCGTCACTCCTTGACATTACAATACAAAAATTATCATATTTTACACACATTGTTTTATATTTGATTTTTCATTTTAATTTTAATTTTGATTAATTTTGATTTTGAGTTCTGCTTTTATTAATCTAACGTTAGAACTTATTGGTGTTTCAGATGCGTTGAGATGTAATATTTTCAGAGGAATGGCTGTCGTTCTTTAACCAATCTAGCAACTTGTTTCCTCGTGTGAAATGAAAGGGGACTAACCGTTCGAACTAAAAACTGACGTTTAATCTGGGCGTCACGTGCGTTGTGTAAATATTGTGATGACACTATTTTATAAATTATGAGAAAATATAAGAAATAATAATCTTCCTCAATCCTCATTCTTTTTTGATTTTGACTTTGAGTAAATAAATTTCGTAAGAAATAATTTTGTTCATTATTTTGTCAGTTTTGTAACGGAATTTTGGAAAGCCGTGTAAATCTTTATCATAATTGAAAATCAATCTGTTTATGTTTTGAATGAGTTATGATTTTGGAATTTTATGTTTTTTTTTTTCAAATACATACCTACAATTTATCTAAAATCAATTTTTAGTTGTATTTCCCAAATCAACGTAAAGTTTTGAATTGAAAATTCCTTTTTTTTCTGTCATTTCAATCTTTCAACAGAGACTCAACGCTAATCCAACTCAACCAAACATTCATTTCAATTCCAGTTCAACATGAAAAAAGACAATATTTTTCCAACAAATCCAACACAAAAAACACAACATTTTTCCAACACATCCCTTAACCCTTTTAAAAGGAAATTATAATGATTCTTAGTAGTTATTTCATATTTTGTTTTGGAAAAGATCTAACCACTAAGGATCTGAAGTAGATGAAAATGGCAAAAAGTTATGCTTAACAATGCAATCCTCAAAAAAGGCTTTGTATTTTAATTTAAATTTTGTTTCCAAATAAGCCACAGAGAGACAGAGATACCAATTTAAATGCGTTTACAATGTCTAGCTAATCCGAAATCAATTATTCCAAGCGGATATTCGGGTTATCAAATTATCCGAATTAATGTTAGGTATTTATCAAAAAAAAAAAACATATTTCAACGTTAGTGTCTTATTTTGTCTGTTACTGGCAATGTTTAAACAAAATAGCATATAGATAAAAAATTACTTAAAAAACTAAATTTGGATTACAGCGTACCCAGATCGGGGTAGGTTCGGATTCGGACATATTGCAAAGAGAATGTTCAGATTAGCGCGATATTCGGATTAAAACTGTGGTTCGGATTAAATCGACAATACTGGGATTGAAACGTTTTACTCGCAATTGCAACACTCAAAAATGCTTTCAATTAAATTATTAAAGAGAAAGTGTTTTAGAAAATGGAAAGTAGTAGGTACTCAAAATGGGATTTCTTCTTTGAATTTAATATTTATACCTAATCAATCTTCTATTCATAACTGAACCGCACCGTAAATATTTAAAAATAGCTTGCCAAGTCCAAATGCAGAGTTAAACAAAGGAAAATAATGTACAACTATACCTATACATTCAGAATTTTGGATATTGCTTAATTTTGCGCAAATTCATATACCCTTTGTTTAGCTCTTTGTGTAGTAAATAATTCAATAATAATAATGAAAAACGAAGTGTCCCAAACCCTTTCGAAACAAAAGATATTAAATGACACCAAAAAAGAACCCAAGCCATACCTATTCTGTTTTGTTGGCCAAATCAGCCATCACTGAAAACCCATCATCCATATATCCATATTCACAAATACATTTACGACTATAATATCTATCTATATGGACTCTTTAATAAATGAAAGTGTTGGACCATAAGCATAGAGTCACTCGTTAATATTGAATCTAAATAAAAAATTGCACACATTCTCAATTCTCAAACTCAAACCTACTCGATTTGGAAAAGTCAATCTACCCAGTCCTACGTTATATAGAGTTGAAGATTTTTCTTCAGGGCATCCTCTGCTTGTCCCATTTACCCAAACCACTCACTAAATCTCCCTCCCATACATACAATATCACATCACCTAACTCTTGATTGTCCTTTAACGGACATCCTTAACCAAAGACGAGGTGTTTTCGATGGGGTGTTGTACGAATATAGCGAGAGGAATAGAGCAGGCATATATATAGTATCTTCTAGTTAATGATTTCTCTGGCACAAAAGATAGATATACATCTCTTTGCTTTTCTTAATTTTTCTTCACATATAATAATTTCTTGTTTTTTTTTTCTCACCAATTTTCTCTCTCTGATGGTGATTATTAATATAATCACCATTTTTCACATATACATACATATATAGCGCAACACATATGTTTATTGTTCTACGTATGCGCGTATAATATTGTGGAAGTGTGAGTTGAATATGTGTAAAAATTATATATTTTCTTTTTCGTATAAGATAAAAAATTTCTATTAAATATTATCTAAGAAAAAAAAAATAAATAAAAATTTTGTTCTTCTGCTTCCTATCCAATAGTTGTTAGTACCTAATACCTATACTATTCGAGAGTTCTGCGTACCCCCGTACCTACATACATATGTATCCTATAACATAGATTAATTTATAACACAATCAGCCCAGAAACCATCATACATATCTCTCCCAACACACAAAATGATAATAAAAAAAAAAAAAAACACTAACGGAAAATATAGAGAATATAAATAATAATTGGAAAGAAAAATGAAGACAAGGAGCAGCACAGCGCAAAGGATATATTTTCTATATCGAAAAGAAATATCCTACAAAAAAAAAGTGTTTCTCATCACTTCATTGGAGTTTGATTTCACATTCGACAGCACCTCCTGATGGGACTTTATACACATTCTATATCTATCTCTCCCTCTCTCTCTATTCACACTTGTTCAATCATTTCTTCTAAGGATATGAGTATTTATGATGATCATCATGTTGAATTTTTTTTTTTAACACAATGGAAATCGGGATGAGATGCTCTTGGCGGTGCCAACATCCCCCAATCTTGGTGGACAAAACAATATAAAAACAAAAAAAGAATGAAAACCGACGAACAAATTTAGACCATTTCCAGGACCCGTAATGAGAATGTTGGGTTCATCAAAATGCCCTTCATATAGTGACAATACATTTTTGTTTTTGGAGGTTTGGATAAAACATCGTTTTTTTTCTATAGATAAACATACATACCTACACCCTGTTAGTCCTACATATTTATATTGATTTTCAATAATGAAAAAAAAAAAATCAAGATGAAAAAGGATCTCAGGGTCGATGAAGATGATGGAACAAGATGAAGAAATTCTTTTAATCCCCCAAGCAACCCCATCGCTGAGCAACATAACTTTTGAATTTCAGCATTCACACATCATTGGATTTCACATCAGGAGTGGAATTACTATTTGAAATGAAATTTTCAATTGGGGCCGGCATGTTATGCGGAGAGATAGTTTGTTCTAGAATCTTCTTTATTTAAATGGTGCCATGAGACATAAGGCCAAATGAGATAAGACAAATTGAAATTTAAATCTTAAGTTAAACTCAGAGTAAACCCACGAAATTTAAGTTAAATTAACATCAAAGGAATTATTTCGTCAGATCCACATAATGATTCCCCAAACAAAAAATGAAATAACTCCACAAATTGGGTATTTTTTGCATTTTGAATTAAATCACCAAATTCTAAGAGGAAATAAATCCCAAATATGTATGAAATAAGTCCCAAAAAAAACCCATGAAATAAATCTTGAGTTAAGCTCTGAGTAAACTCACGAAATTTAAGTTGAGTTAACTTCAAAGGAATTATTTCGTCAGCTGCATAAAATGATTCCCCAAACAAAAAAAAGAAATAACTCCACAAATTCGGTATGTTTTGCATTTTGAAATAAGTCCCCAAATTCTAAGATGAATAAATTTCCAAAAAGGCATGAAATAAGTCCCAAAAAAACCTATAATATTAATCGCCAATTACATACAAACTTTGGGATTTAAAAAAAGAAAAGGTAAAGTCGCTAGTATATAGGCTGAAAAACCAATAACAATCGAAGAATGAGACGCCAGAATTATTCGCTTTATTGAATACATACGGTCACAAAGCTTCGGACGACGCGACGTTTATCAGATTCAGCATTGGTGAACTGAACATAATGTCCGAAGTCTTGTTTAAAAAATAATGATTGAATACAAATTAATGGTTATTGAATAAAATTCCACGTGTTTTTGTTCAAATTCTATGATAGTACGAGTTTAAAAAAAACAACCTACTAAAACACCCTCTGGTTTAACTCAGAGTTAATTCAGTACTGAAACAAAAACTACATCTAACTGAATTTTGTAAAAATTCGTCTACAGAACTACTTATTTGTTACTGCAAAACCTTGTTTAATAACAAACGCTGTTGAAAACTTATTCAAATCTACGGCGGCGCCCATTTGCCTTCGATTGTCCAGAATGCAGACCTGTTGACCAAACGCCCATTCATTTGCAACACTTTTTTTTCCAACTCCCACTCTTTTTGAACACTATTTAAGTTCAAAGTATGTATATTTGTGTTCTTGTGTGTGTGTGTGTGTGTGTGTGTGAATGACCATACACATGAAGAATTTATAGCATTTTATACTTTCTCCCATGTCAAAAAAAAAATACCACCACCCACACACATCGAGATCAGGACCCGTCACCAGTAAGATTTTTCTTTTTAACTAACCAGCCGCTGCCACTGCCACCGCCGCCGCCACCACCCATCATGTGTATTGGGAAAGGGAAATAAGCAAAAACAAAATGTAAAGAAAACGAAAACGAGAATAAGAACTTGCACATACTCGTAACATACACATTGCCTTCTTTCTAATTTTCTCCTAAGGTCAGAAAAAAAAGAATAAAAATAAAATATAAGTAAGAAAAATTTCCTTTTTTTTTTTCGTTAAGAAAATCTACTAACGGGGGATGGTCGGTAAAGAGCAGAGGAGAAAATGAAAATACAAAAAAAAAATTAGATGAAAATTACATTTTCTTCCTCTTGTGCCTTTTGGTCGTCCTTGTTGTGGATACCAGATACCACATGAGCGATCAACTACAACTCCTGCCACCCCTTTTGAACCCATTATCTCCGCTCGTTGGTCTATAGATGATGGTCGACAGTTTCCAACATCTCAGCCAGCAGTAGCAATATGTAAGGTTTACATCAAGCTTACACACAAACATATACAAACACATTCATATACATATTTACATTACACTTTTTCTTGTAAGGTTTTTCCTATCAACTTTAGGATGGCTTCTGGCATTGGAACTGCTTCACTCTGGACCTGGTAGTTTTGGCTTTAGCCGGGGATATATACGACGAATAGAAGATGTGGAAACTTTACTTTCCTGTTATGTTTTTTTTTTTTTTTTTTTTTTTTTTTTTATTTCAAAACCAGTAATTCCAAGAGTTTTCCAGTGCTATATGTATGGAAGAAGTAGGGGAGGAGAAAAAATAAATTTCGAAATATATTTAGTTTTTGTTAGGCTTATTTTTTTAAGCTCTCTCCAGGAAAATAGTTTTAGGTAAAAGTTTTGTGGCAGTTTTTGTAATATTCTCCTCCCTCCTCTAGACAAAAAAAAAATACATATATATATAAGACTTTAGCACTTAAAGGATTTTTTTTATGCTTGAGGTTGTATAAGTGTTTTTCATTTTGCACTTCCTGTGTACACTTATGCGAAAGAACAAAAAAAAATATCTAGAAATGGAGACTGAAGTATGTATGTTATGGTCACAGCGGGAAGTAATTGTAAGATGCCGACTGGGGTTTTGGGGTGTTTGGTGTGCTTTGTGCTTGGTGCTGAGTTTCTAATTATGATTAGAACCAAAGGAATGGGGGCATTTGAATTGGAAGGTCTTACCGAATAGTAATTACGTATTTGCATTAAGTGTACATATATAGTGAGATTTTGTTGTAGGCCAGCTAAACTTTAATCGTTATCTATGTTTTTTTTTGTTTTTTTTTTTACTTAATTTTTTGTTACTTAGGACTTGAAAGAATTAAAATGAACTGAAACTATAAAATATTTTGTTTTTAGTTTTGGAATTCAATTATTTTAATAGCTTTTCTACTGCTATTGCAATTTAAGGACCAAAACTATTTTGTATTTTAACTGGCGCCCAACATGAAATTCTTACTTCGTTTCTTCAAACGCAATTATTTTAAATTGTCACTATATTTACCTATCAATGTTGTGTTTTTTGAGAAGAAACTCTTAAGGGGAATTAAAAGTATGGAGAAATAAACACTTTAAACGTGCTGCTAACTTAAAAATATGGGTTCCAGTCGCACTCTAGGAGTCTTTCTTTGCTATATACTTTTAGTTTAAAATGAAACTGAAATCCACTCACCATAGAATTTAGGTTCTCCATTGAAATTTTAATAAATTAATTCCTCCCTCTAGTGAACATATTCATTCAATCATGACATAACAATGAGTTATATCGTCCCATTTTTGACAGCTCTCAAACCCCCTTTAATTTAAAAATTCTCTCACTTAAACTCATGACACGAAATATTTCAATTTTCATGTTTAAAAATATTGAAAACAATATTATAATCGATTTCCACCCCCATTGTTAACAAAAATATACCTAACATAACTATAGAACGCACACCGGTCGCTTAAGTCAATCATATTCAATGGCCGTAAACCACATACATAATGCCAACAAATGAAGTAGCTATAGGTTAGGTATTCACTATGCGTAGTAGATACATATGCCTACGCCTTTTTCAAAAATCATAATTCATATTTTACATACAATGACATACACCACACACATAACATCGGTACAGAAGTAGGTAATTTAAATAAAAATTTCAGTAAAAAATTCCACCCTTCAATGAAATTCTTTAATTTCTTTAAATAGTTTAAATGCACGAATTGGTCGCACGTATCTACTGGAACATGGTATCATAAGAAATTTTAGAATTATTACATAGATATAAACCTATAAGTACAGAAAATAAGTTAAAAACAAAAATTGATTTTTCTCCGTTGGGCGCCAGTCTTGTTTCTAGGTGATTAGTTAGATTTTTAAATGATAATTTGGTATACGCATTTTGAGGCATTTATAAATTGATAAAAATCAAAAAATCTAACATTTATATTCACACGTTGGGCGCCAGTTTTGTAGGCATGTGCTATTTTATTTATGTTTAAATTAGAATTAAATATTTTGTTGGCAATATGAGTTTATGAGTTCATAAAAGTATAAAGCGGAAATAAGTTAAAAATGGGCACCATTTTTTCCAGCGATTTTAAATATTTTATTAAATATAAGTGAAATATTAAGTTCACGATACTTTCATGAGCTTGAATTTTTTTATTGATAAATTAAAAAACAGACACAGATTGATATCGCTACGTTGGGCGCCAGTTTTTATTTAAGTGCTTTTTGAATTACGCTTTAATAGCAATAAAATACTTTACTGCTGACACCTGCATGAAATTGAAAATATTATCGTATAAAGCAGAAATAAGCTAAAAATGCATACATTGATATCCACACATTGGGCGCCAGTTTTTATTTCTGGGTGATTTTTTTATGTTTTAATGTTATTGAACCTTTTTACTCGAGATTTCTTCATGAATTTGGAATTATTTTGTTTGATAAATAAAAATTTAAAAAAGAATATATTGACATCGGAACGTTGGGCGCCAGTTTTAATTTAACTGCCTTTTGTTTTATGTTTAAATTTAGGAATCAAATATATCGTTCGCAATATCTATATATGTTTGAGTTTATGAAGGTATAAAGTGAAAATTTGTTAAGAAAACATAAACTGGTTTCACAACGTTGGGCGCCAGTTTTTATTTCCGAATGATGTTATTGAAAAAATTCATGAATTTGGATTTATTTATTTTATAAATTAAAATGCAATAAACAAAAACCAAACAATATATGTATATCCGGAGGTTGGGTGCCAGTTTTGTATTTATGAGTTATTTTTTGTATGTGTTTTTACGCAAAGGAATCAAATATTTCACCGGCAAAATGAGTTTCAAATCAAGCATTTGATAAATTGAATTGATTTTCTTCTAGAAATTATTAAACAAAAACCAACAATTTTAACTGAATCATTTGAGCAATTCAGGCTGATGCTTCCAAAACAGACAGACAGATTCGACAAGTATTGATGATCAAGGACAAACTTTTTATGAACCCATAACTTGTCCCATTATAGTCCCACATACATCACAAGGAAAAAGGACAAAAGTTGAAAACACGAGTGCAACAACACAATGATAATAATTGAAATAAAAATATTTATGCCGATGTGTTAGTGAGTTTTTTGAGAAAGTGAAATTTTCGAATCACGCTCCATTATTTTGATTGCACCTTTTGATGGTACCAATGATGATGCCTGACGCTCGAATATATATGTATATGTTTATAATGTAGGGGGTGGATCATAAAACTTTATTTTTTTATATTTTGTGTATAAAAACACCACGCGCCCCGGTAGTGAATGTATTTATTCATTTTTGTTTATTCATAATATTCCATTAAATTAAATTTCAGTTTCATTTGGTATATTTGTCAAAAAAAAAGAAAGTTGTTTTCTAATTGCACAGCAGAGGGTTTATCTATAGACTATACACACCATCAAGCAACGGCAGGTGCCACACATATTTTATTACTTTTGTCCTAGAAGCACGAAATGCGGAGGAACGAGAAGTATATCTAAGGTTTTTTTAGAATGTCGACAAAGTCTGTTAATGATATCAAACTCATTTTTTTTTTTTTTTATAATTTATTCCAATTTTGGGTTAGTTTTTGTTGTCATATTTTCAGGTGATTAGATTAAATGGGATATTGATTTTTTTTCCTTCATAAAAGTTTTGAGTTCATAAAGGTGAAAAATGTGGGTGTTTTTTTATCGCTCAGTCCCCAATATAAGTATGATTATAATTTGTTTTTTTTTTTTGTTTCTTTTGTTTCATATATTTTGGGTTTTTTACTTGAATGTGTTAAAATATATAGAACCACCATGATGTACATCAAAATTTATGGTAATTTTTATAATTTTCTCCCCATCTCACTCACTCTGTCTCTTTATCCTTCTGCTGCTTCTGCCTCGAAGATAATAAACTTTATAACGAGTTCTCGTAAAAAGGAAAAAAGAAAGCAATTTCGTAATGAGACATAAATTGTTAGTACACAAATAGAATTTATATTCCATACTTGTCCGAATATAAGGCGCATACTACATAATATATATAAATTTATTTTTTCATACGAGCATGAGAAACTGGGAGGCTTAATAATATTATAATGTTATGATCTGTGTGTAGGTATTGCAAAAAAAAGGAACATACTCGCCCATATATAAAAATATAAAAACATACGAGTATATAACAAATCCAGTCGACCGTAAGGCAAATTGAGGCAATATCCGATGATGGATAAACATTCATTTCGGTTGGAAAATTAAAAATGAGATGGATTTATAAGCAAGAAGATATCTGGTACAATCTTATAAGCAGCAAGGGATAGATATTCTCAATTTACTTTGAAAATGATACGTGGACAATGATGAAAACTAACCATAAGAGAATTTCTTTTGTGCAGAGATACAAGGTGGAACAATTTGTATAAGGGATGATAATATATGAGGGTTTGGGTGTTCATTTTATAGAATGAGAAGGATTTAATAACAAATTTTACTAGACATTCTTCAAGATAAGTTTCAATTCATCTGCTTGACAAATTGAATTGCTGATGGACATCCTTTTCCAAAATGATGAATTTCCAACTTCTGTAACTAACAAAAAGGATTTATATGAATTGTGACATAACATTTATAGTCAATTCTTATGATTTGATTTAGATATTACATTTGTTTGAATTAATAATAAAATAAAAAAAACAAAAAAAAGATAATTAGACTGTGGAACGCTGGGCGCCACTTAATATTTAAGGTCGATTTTAAGATGTTTTGATAGAATTTATAACAAACCTAAAAATATGAAAAGATTTTTATTCAAAAATTGCCACCACATCATTCACTAACAAATAATTCCGACGCATATTTACAAATAGATAATAATGGAGGAATGACTTTTCAAAAGGATTTATATCATTTTTTTGAAAAGTCACTCTTTAAAAATTTCAGGGAATCAAAAAGAAAAAGGAGCCAACAAATTTTTTTATTTCATTTTTTTCATTTCACGAAATTTGGTTTGGTATTAGGGTTTGGAAATATAAACTTAAATATAAAAAATAATTTTTTCTTTTGTAAAAATTGTGGAATTCGTTAAACAAAATTTAAATATGTTGGGCGCCACTAACGCTTAGCAGTGGGCGCCACTAACTCTTAGCAGTGGGCGCCACTTTTGATTTAAGGTTAATTTAAAGAAAAAAATAAGGCAGCTATTTGTAAGAATTATTGAATAGTCTATTGACGATTTCTTTAAAACATTTAAGAATTGATTTATTTGAATTGCAAATTTAACATATTGAGCGCTAACGCACCATTTTACCGTAAGTAGCAAAATGTAGGTAAATACCTATTAAATAAAACACTTTTTTATTTTTTGAGTATTAAAATTAATTGGACATAATGTATGAATTCGGTAATATTTTAAATAAATAACATTGCACGTAATTTAGTTCGATTTTGTTAATTAAAATGTATACGATCGTCACTTTAAATTTCTGCTAGTAACGAACAATTGGTGGTTATGGATTGGTATAATGTATTAAGAGTCAACTCATTGATAGCTAAAAAGAATATATTTATTCGCATATAACGGACAAGATTTAAATAAAAAATTAGGTGTGTTCCTTTACTATGAAACTCTTTGCATTTGTGTGAATTTCTACACCAAAGTCTGTTAAAACTCATATAAAAAAAATGTGTAAGAATTCACACAAATGAACAGAGTTTCAAAGTAAAGGAACGCACCTATAAATAAAAAAAATGTTAAATATAAGCTGAAATCTTTTGGAAACCTTTATTGAGTGTCATATTCATAGATTACAAAAACAATGAAAAAAAACGCGTTTTTTATTTTCCACGTTGGGCGCCACTTCTGTAAAAACTTTAAATAAATTATCACAACTAGAAAAACTGTTTAATTCCAAAATGTTTAATTACAAAATTAGCTGAAATAGAGAAAAAAACTTTTTTGTTTGCATTAGTTTACATTTCATATGAAAATGTTTAAGTTAGACATAACATTTTTACTATTAAATAGAATGAATGCACTTCAAGCTGTGGTTTCTTGCAGACTTACTGAAATCACGATATTGAATAAATAAAAAAATGCTTTGTTGGGCGCCAGTTAACTTAATACGTTTTTTGAAATAAATGTAAATTTGAATTGAACAAGAAAATAATGAATGTACATGAAATGTAGTTGCAAATACCGTTAAGAATCTTGAATTTTAAAAAATTCTCTTAAATTGTAAGAGAAAAGAAATATCTACAAACCAAATTATAAAGAATGGAATACATGGAATAAAAATGTTGTTCCAAAAAAAATTCATCAAATATATATATATATATAAGGAAACCCCCCTAAACAAAAAAACCCAATTTAGACTACAATATCATTATCTACACACATTCCCGAACACACAATTTGCAACAAATAAAATATCCGGAGATATCAAATCAAATAAACTCAAACAATTTTCTTCAAAAAAAAAAAAGAAAAAAAAAAAGAAATAAATAAATAAATTTACACATACAATAATATTATATAGCCTGAAGAGGAAACCGAAGGAAAGAACAAAAAATATAAGAACGAAAAACTTATTTCTCATTAGTTTTTCTTTGACTTTCCTTGATGTGTGCACCGCACCAACCTTCTGACAAACAAAATTTTCTTTTGTATTATTTCACTTCGATGGTTATCATAATCATGGAAAGGAAATGTCACAAAAACTGACATCTATTTACTTATATAGTATATTGTCAATTCGATTAGAAATACATAATAAAAAAAAGGACGACATAAAAAAATTACAATTCAGAAAAAAGGGATAGGTATATAGAATATTTGATACTAAAAATTTATTTAAATATAAAACAAATAAAAACAAAATAATATAGATTTAAATATAAATTTATTTTTAGTTTTCTTTAATAATAATTAAATTAAAAATAGTACAAAATTTAGAAAATTAAAATATTATATTTTAAAATTTGTTTTTTTTTATAAACATTGTTTATAATAATTTTTAATTTTGGAATTAGATTTTTTGAACTTAGTCTAAAAAAATTCATTTTTCTTACTGACTAAATTTTTATATTTTAAAAATAGTTTTTTTTTGTTTAAGATTTGTTTTTAAGGGTGGATAATGGAAATATATATTTTTCACATTATCCTTTTGATTTTGTTTGCTCATTTTTAAGGTACTTAATTATTTTTTTAGAGTTGTGTTTTTTTTTTGTTTTTGAAAATAAATATGTATGATAATTTTTTATTTTTTTTACATACAAATACATTCATTATCATTATTATTTTAATTGTTTTCATTTCTAAATTTTTTTTATGAAGAAAATGTTATGATTAATCCAATTTAATTCAAAGGAGATAAAATGACTGTCTTTACTTTCTTGTTTTAATCAAATCAAATTGAATACATTTTATACAAAAAAGAAAGTGTGTCCTGTGTCTAAATCCCTATTTTCAAATAAATTTGCATACGCTTCTCATTTTAATTTCTTTTTTTTTTTGCATAAATTATCTTCGCTTTTGTATTTATTGTAATCGATACAGTTTTGCATAAATAAATAATAATCAATGAGGGTGCGCCGATTTTTGGGTAAAAATAGAAAACTTTTATTGGAAAAAATGTGTGACAAACCGAAATGCACCCCTATATTCAAATATGAGTTCAAAAATTTGTTTCCAAGGGAAATTTTGTATAAAAGATGGAAGAACACCACCAAAAAAAAAATCCGGAACAAAAGAACATAACAGAAAAAAAAGAAGAAAGGCAACACCACATAAGGGACATGTGCTGTCTCTAAGGTAGAGATCTCAGGACATTTTCATAAAACTTCCTTCATGTTAAAATATATCTGAAAATGCATTCATGCATTCACCGTTGACATTGACCTCTGGGGTCATCTCATAGTAAAAATTTCCGTATATTTCGTATCAAATGTCCTTGGGGAAGTTTAATCTCGTTTTTGAAATGAAAATGAAATGAAAAAAAAAATATATATATAGGTATATATAATTTGCATCCCTTGAAAACGGCACGTGACATGAAGAATATAATTATAGATTTTTAAAGAACGATCCAGCCTTTTGTAACTGTATCGGATGACCATGATTGGGTAACTTATTGACATGGCTTAGGGTATAGCCATGACTATACTGTGTGGCTGTATATATTGATTGATTTTTTAAGAGGACAGAAATAATGTATGGATTTTTTTTAATTAGAAATTGCAGCTGCAATTTTTATTCAGAAATTCAGGGATTATAATGGATGCGTTTGACCGGAAGCAATTGCGTTAACATGTGCTGATGTTTGAACAAAATTTAATGGGTTTTTTAACAGTTTTTTTGCTGTTTGATTGAAAAATGTTTAGTTGATCTCCCTCGTTTATTAAGGGAAATCGCAGCAGGCATCAAATATTTTTGAATAGTTATTTTCAATGCAGTAAGATTAAAAACTTTTTTTTTTTGAAAAATTAAAAAAAACAGCATTTGAGAATATATGTTTGTATGGAGGTAACCACCGAAGAAAACAAAAATAAATTGCATACGATATTTAAGGATCCAGCGTCATTTTGGCTTATCAAATTGATAAGATCTGTTTCATTGTGTGGTTGTAACTAATTTTAAAATACTACTTATATGCTAAGAAAATAGTAGGTTGGTAATCGACTGCAATGTTTACACTATTTAGGGAAATCGCAGCAGGGTTGGTCTTTTTTTTTTCAAAAAAATATCCCGAAAGCAAATTTTTTTTCCTATGGATTTTAACAGCAAATTGTGAAATTTTGTGCAAACTCGCAAGAAATTTAACATTACCAAATAGATTACATAAATCTGTTTCCACCACAAAAAAAGATTATCAAGGAAACATTAATTTTGACAGCATCTTTCAAAATGCAAATTCTTTTCCAATGACGTGAAAGTTTAATTAGTGAAAAATGAGAAAGATTTTTAGCCATATTCTGGCGAACCTCACTGATACCTCGCAAGGTGAGGTAAAATTGATGGTAAAACTTTTTACCCTCACAAGAACTATTGAAATTGTGATCTCCTTTTGAGTAGCTCACAACTCACAAGTTTGACATTTTATAAACACGAAAAAAGATATTAAGTCTGTTCGCGTACTTGCCCGAAAGTGCCAGATTCTACCAGATTTATTTTTTTATATGAACTTTGACAGTCTTTCGGACTATAAATGGTAGAAATGGGTAGGTTTGGGGAGTAAACGAACAAGGTTATTAAATGCGAAAATTGCAGACCTTGAGTGAGTTTTTTGTAAGATTTCTTCTGAGGATTGTCAGAGAATATACCGAAATTATTATCGATTCAGAACAACCTCACAAGAGCCTGTGAGCCCTCACAAATCACAATGCAAGAATAGCCCTGTTTATTTTCGAATGAATGCGTTCAGCGCGAACTAAGCTACATCCCTTGCCAAGTTCGATTTGCAAAACTTTTGGTCCCATAAAGATTTAACTTTGAAATTTTATTTCTCAATAAATTTGTATGAAAAAATTTCGAGATTTGAAGCAGATTAAGGCTAAAGGTAAGACCGCAATCGGCGGAACTGCTTTCAGCGACAACGTGCGCACTTTCGCACGAACCTGCACGAAACTGTATGTCCCGACAAAGTTGGTCAGATTATCAACTTCGTCGTTTCGTGCGAAGCTCATACAATTTTCTACAAATAAGTTGTGAAGTTCAGTTCAGTTCCGCTGAAGTGCAGTTTCGACATTCGATTGATTGAAAGGAATTCGACATTAGTTAATTTTTCGCAGCAAAATTCTTAGGGAATTTTAACCAAATTTTTCATAAAAAATTTTTTACAGTTCATTAACCAAATTGTATACTTAAACAAAATGGTAAACTTGTCTACTTTTTACAACATTGCAGGAATACACTTAGTTATGTTTAAGTCATAATTTTTCGGTTGTTTACTATTTTAAAAAATAAAATATTTTGTTTTAACATTTGAACTCCATTTCTTGGATAAGACTATCGATGTATTTTGAATTTGCCAAGTTCATTTGAAAAAAGAACAATGGCAACAAAATTTCAAAACAGTCTAATAAATTTGATTCGGTTAGAATCTCACATCTGATCCATGCAGAAAATAAGTAAACAATAATACAGTATGAATAAAAAGACTGACATTTGTTGGGATATAAAGACGTAAACAGGAATCATCAGTCTCAACGAAAAAGAGGACCGCAAGCGGATTCGACTAAAACGAGACCGATTTGAAATATTTCCAATTTGTTGCGTAAATGGTTGCGTAAACTTTTGATAGATTCAGATGGTTGATAACAACTGTTATCCGTTAAATTTAATCCAAGAAAGATATCTTGTTCCATGAACAGATGGAGATCCACATTGGAGACCTAATGTCATGCAAAAATAGCTATAGACGCAAGATGCCCCTTTGAAGAAATCGACCAAATATCTAGATTGGCATATTGTTGTTGAACTAAGATGAACGATGAGATGCAAAGGGGAATTCTCATAACAAAATCATTTGCATTCACAGATCAAACGAGTTATGACATCAGAATGGCCATAGAGCTGAAGTTAAGCCATGAGATTTCTCGTAACCGGCATTAATTCCATTGATATAATTTTTAAACAAATTTTTTTAACTGTCTTAAAGTCTGTTAGATTTGGAATTATTTGAAATATTTTCTCAAACTCTTAGGTAGTTTATGGAACCCGGGAGGAAGTCGAATCGATTCACTCTCAACGAATAAAACAATTTCTGCAATTTAAATTTATACAATGCACCTACATAATGTAGTATAGGAGAAGTGTAAGTATTTCACCCCAAAAAAGGGACCAAAAGGACATAATATAAATCTATAAAGTCATTCTCAAAGAAACACAATGTTGTGCTATCACTAAGATTTTCTCCCACATTAATTATTTTCCTTTAAATTAATCTCAATTGAGCGATTCCCTTTGGTAGGTATACAGTCTTTTCAAAATTTGTCATCCAATTGATGAAAACATCCTAATAATAGTCACATCATTTGAACATCATCTTAAAAACAATAAAATGCTGGTACCCTTGACTTTATACGATACCCTATTTTTTCTTGTTTTCGTTAAAAAACTGAAAACTAAATGAAAATATTTTCTACCCGTATTTTGTTTATTTTTTCAATTTTTTTTTTTGTTAAACCACATTGCAATGATTTTTTGTCCATTTTTATTGTATTGTTACAAAAAACTATTTTTCATTGTCCAACACCGACTGCTATTCGAAAAAAAATAGGGGAATAATTACTGTTGCTCACAGTATGGGGTGAATTTTATTTCCTGCTAAAATTTAGTTTTATTTTTCTTCGTTTTTTTTTTTTTGTTTATGGAGTTTGAATTGAACGAAAAAAAGTGTGTATAACACGAGTCACAGAATAGGTAGAATACTAAGGGTGCATTTTTCAAAATAAAAAATTACTTCCTTTAACACACCTCCTTGAAGTTTTACACACACACAAAAAAAATGAAATGCAATCAATCAATTTTAAAATTGAGTACTTCCATTCAATTTACTTTAACTACTTGTAGTTACATTTTTTTTTGTCATTGAAAATACGAAAACAGAATAAAAAAATTATTAAACGATGATAAATTGATTTCAATCTCCCTACATCAAATTGGATTAGTTTTTCTTGTCGTCATCAATAAGAAAGTTATAAGACAATAGAAAAAAAAATAATATAAAATAAATCAACACAAAATAATAATATATGTATATTTTTTTCATAATTTTTTTTTATTAAATTAAAATAATTAAATATAAAATAATTATAAATAAAATATTTTAACAAAAAAATTGTTCTATTTTGTAAATTTGCATTTTTTAAACAACGTTTGGTTTTTGTTTTCTTTTTTTTCATTTCTCTTTATACAGTTAAACAGCAATTGCTATAAGGCACACAGCATTTTAAATTTCAATTTAAATTGTAAATAGCAATTACCGAATGAAAAATATATTTTTTTCAAAAAATTTCTTCGTGAAATTTTTCTTTCCAGAAAAAACACCTTAAGTTCTAGAAAAAATTTACAGAGGAAAGAAATTTAACGAAGAAATTTTGAAAATAATTTATTTTGTTATTTTTTTTTCTTTTAAATTTAAATTTTTTGTTTAAGCTGCGCTAAGCGAAGACTTGTGTTTTGTTTTTTTTTTTGTTTTATTTTTTGGATTTTTATGACTAGATTTTGTTTGTTTTTTTCTTTTGGTTGTTTTTTTTATGAAATAAAGACTAGGATAAGTTTTGTTTTGGTTTTGTCTTTTTTTTGTTTTGATTGTGGGAATGTGACGACATTTTTTTTTTACATTTTATATAAAATTTAAATAATACTAAAAAAATTATAAGTAAATTATACAAAAGTAAAAATTAAATTTAATAAAAAATGAGATAATTTTCCTAATATAGAATAATTGTTATTGTATATGAGGTAGCTTTATATGTATTTTTAGTTTTCTTCTTTTTGTTTATAATAATTACGTTTACTGGATGTAAATTGTACTTTTGCCCTGAGATACCTTTTTTTGATTATATTTCTTTTTTATTTTTTGTTATTTATATAAAATGTATATACATATAAGGAATTTAAAAGAAGTTTTTGAATGTTTTAATACATATATTTTTTTTTTGGCATAACTACATTTAAATTAATAAAAATGTATTTAATTTATGTACTGGAATGTCGGAGTAGATTTTTAAACTTTCTGTTTGTTTTGGTGCGAACTTTAAAACCTCAAAATGAGAGAGACTGTAGACTGAATTTAAGAGTTTTAAAATAATAACCGTGAAGTGGAGGACCAAGTGTGACGTGAAAACGAGACGTCAGCGTGACGAGTTCTCTTTGTAGTTGTCCTCTCTTAAAAAGCAGTTTCAAACAAAGAAATAACATTTCTGTTTGGTTACTCAAACTTCTTGCTTCAAGTTGCTAGTTGTCATTTTTTATCTATGAGATTTGACAGACGTCGTACGACGTCGCACAACGTTTCTAGTTACCAAACAGACATTATAGCACAATTGAGCGTTTCTAGTCGTCTTCTCAGTTTAGTTTTTTGAAAAATTGGAAAACCGAAGCGAAGTGACGTGAGCCAACGCGACGGTGAGAAACGCTTTATTGTGAATTATTTCATTATTTTACTGTTTTTTTAAAAGACGACAACTACGAAGAGAGTCAATTATTGCAATTCCATGTTCGTAACAAGATTTATAATACATTTTTGTGCGTTATTTATCAAATACTTTGCAAAATCCATTAATCAGTTTATTGATAGATGAGCTTAATATTGACATGAAATGACGTCATAGTTATTATACCTACTTCTTGACACTCTTTAGAGAAAATACCTATTTGTTTGTATTTTTTGTGATGCTCCCAAACCGAAGCATTTAATCCGAAGCTATACGGAAACCTTCGCCTGCAAATTTTATTTACATTGCAATATTCATATGATAGTACCCAGTACCCACACTGAAGGATAAAGCAGCAATTTTGATAAATTCGCTGTTGTTAGCGTTTTTTTATTACTTCAAGTTTAATCTATATTATGCCTGTTAGATCTAATGTTTTTTAAACGCAATATGAATTGAGTGGCACGAAATCACAAGGAAAAAAAGGATTAGGCCGAAATTTCGTAAATTATACAGAAAAGGGGTTTTTTCTCTAAAATTAGTTAATATTGTTTGACAACTCATTTCATTTTGAATTTGAATTGGCCGTTAATCGCTTATATTTTTGTTGTTTTCTGTTTCTATTTCTGTTTTTCATGCATCAAGTTTTGAAATTTTTCAAAATGACATTTGACATTTTTACCTTCAAAACCGTACAACTTAATTCAATTCAAAAAGGATAGGAACGGAACTAATATTTTGCGTTTTGATTTAGCTAAATGCAGAACCATTTTTACCATATGGTTGTCAAATTTTTGAAGACGGCAAATTTTTATTTCTTTTTTTTTATGTAGAACATATTGAAATGGGAATGGAAGAGTCAAAAGTCAATATAACTAAAAATAATGGTATTCTTAGAAGAAATCAATCAAACTATTCATATATGACAAGACATTGATATTGACAGTGTCAACTATTTGAGAATCTATTCAAGGATACAATATAAAATAAAAAAAAATATGTTTTAAAACTCCGAGCATTCCAGTAAAAGCCAAAATTGTTTGCATTTGAATATGAAGAAAAACTATATATAAAAATTTTGAGCAAGTATTTTTTTTTAATTAATTTATATATTTATTATAAAATAAAAACAATTACTCCTTTCAATAATTTCCTTTCTTAATTAAAAAAAATTATATGTTAAATAGAAATATGTAGTTAAATAGAAATGAAAATTATATTATTCTTATATACTCCAAGCTTTGATTTAACTATCTGCAATTTATATGTTTTTCTTTTTTTTCTTTTTTAATTAATATTATATTTTTAATTTATATATAAACTCTATTATATATATGATTTTTAGGAACTTTTTTCATTAATCACTAAATTTAAAAATAAAAATTAATATTTAAATGAATAGCAAACATTTTTGTTGTTGCCAGATGCATTTTTCTTTTTCAATCGAATTTTCTGATTTTTATGACTGGTAAATGTTATTTGTTTTTGTTTAAGTAATAAATTTCGCACTCAGTCTTTAGGTTTTGTTTCGTGTGAAAATTAAAATAATGTTTTAATGGCAATAAAATATTTTTTCTTTTGTTTTAAGTTTTCAAAGATTTCAATAAAAAAAAAGTATCTGGCAACGTTCTATGACATTTCTACAAACTAAAAATAAAAACTAGAGATTTATGCTGGTGTCAGAGTAAATGACACGGTTATTGGACCTGAAATACGTTCCCTAACTGGTAAGTAAATAAGAGCTGGGACAAACCTGTTCGATCCTTCGTTACCCTCTGATGTTGGGTTCTCTTGAACATAAAAAGACTGCATCAATTCGCTGCCTGTAACAAAAGATCCGTTTGGATCCTGCGGTATTGCATAAGCTACCGGTCGATTTGACCTGTTTGCAACTTCTTGTAGAACATTGACTTCGAAATTATACGACGGTTGTGATAGTGATTGTGATAATGTTGCTGATGTAGTTGTTGTAGTTGATGTTGCTAATGATGTTGTCGGCGCAGAAGTAGCTTGATTGGTTTTCGGGCCAACCGTCGCCGTCGTAGCCACCACCGCCGTCGTTGAGTCTCGTTTGGCTGTTTCTTGTGGTGTTTGCGGTACCGGTGTTGAGGCTGGCGTTGTTGTCGGAGTTCCCCCCGAAGATGTAGATGATGATGATGAGGACGACGAGGACACAGCAGGTTTTGTGGTTGTACTTGTTGTCTGGTTATTCGCATCAATATCAGCGACGCTGGATATCTCCTTGGCTATTGAGACCGCTGTTTCGGACTTGATGGGAGTATCAGGTGGTGAAGTGGGTGGAACCGATGGAGCTGATTGTGTACCACTCAGAATTGAATGTGATCGTTCGTGGATGAATAAGAACGCATAATACGGTGTTGAAAACGAGCAAAGTGAGCACTGATATTCTTTGAAACGTGGCGATTGAAGTGGATTCTCCGCACCAAAGAGTGCTGGGAAAGGGTTCTTCACCAGGAGATTAGGATTGATATTGTTAAGGGGGTTTTGCTGAGGAACACTATTTCCATTTGGAATTTTCAGAGTTGGACTTGTGGGTTTGCTGAATGCAGCTCCCAGTTGTATTTCCATTTCGCGTAGTTTATCAACTCCAGTTGGCCCATGATCACTCATCAAATGAGCACGAAGCCATTTCGCACTGCGGAATCGACGGCTACAAAGTGGACACACTTCAGTATAGTGGGTGAAGTATCTGGTATTAAAATCCACTCCTGCCAAGTCAGCTGCTTTGGAGTCACCTGGAAAGGAACTGTTTACCATATCGGGTTGTTCTTGTGGGAGTTCTATGCCATTGCTTTGCCGCGACTGGGGTAGAGGAGAGCCTTCGTCAACAATGCCATGTGTGTTGTGCTTGTGAACTCGCAAAAAGTACTTGCTGCAGAGTTCTTTGTTACATATGTTGCATACTACTCCCCCGATTTGGGCGCCATTTTCAATTTCAATGCCATGCATGCGTTGCATGTGTGTCTTCATGAAGTACTTGTTGCAGAGTTCCTTGTTGCAGATCTCACAATAACTGCTGGTCGGAGTGATGGTGTATGGAGCTCGAGTCCTATCGATTTGGCCAGCACCGACGACCGGTGTTGCTGGACCACTGGAGCTCGCGTTTATTGGTCGCTCAGGAGTGACAAAGCCATCCCGTAGCGGGCTATTATTGCTAAGACTACCGGTCAAAGGATGAGCCTCAGCGATATGTTGTTTTAATTCGAAAATATTTGAGAATTCCCTATCACACTGCTTGCAAACTTCGCTAGACATTCCTAGCATAGCTGATGGAGACGAGGAGGGCGACAGTTTTATCCCCATAAAAGGTGGAGGGTTACTGCCATTGTTATTGTCCATCATGGAATGTTCTGTTGCTATGTGGGCATGAAGTACGTACTGGTTTTCCATTTCCTTTCCACAGAAATTACAAGGAACTGGACGCTTGCAGTTAAGATCATTCAGTTGCATTATCATGGACTGCAGCTTCTGAAGATTCAGACCCACGGCTTCGGAGTCACTTTGTTGTGGCGTCGCTTGTTCGGTTGGTTCGCCAGATGGTGAGAGGCCATTATCATTCTCAGGTTGACCATTCAATGCTTTGTTATCAATGTCGAACTTCAGACGTTTTGCTGAATCCTTCTCACCTTCCAAGGAAGAAAGAACTTTTCGTTCCAAGAGCTTTTCATTGGCCATCATCAGATTCAGGGGAGTTGTTTGCATGGCAAAGAACGGCCACTGCATTTTTATATCATCTTTAGCATCATCTGGTGGCACAAAGATACCATGTCGCTTCCATTTGTGTGTTCTTAGAAAATATTTATTGCAATATTCCTTGCAACAGAGATCGCAAAATGCCTCTGGATTTAATACTCCTAATCGCTTGAGCTTATCGAAGGAGAAATTTGACTCCCGGGCTTGCTGTTGTGATGAGGGCGATAGCTTACGAGGCTGTGGGGTGAAAGAAACATCTTCTTGTTCAACTGAAAAATCCTCTCTAAAGCCCTCTGGTAAATGGAGATTACCCGATAAGGAGGCGGACGCTGAAGTGTCCTTCTCCGGTGTGTTATTCTTTTCATTGGAATTCCCCTGTGCTGATGGGGGAGTAGTTTCGGTATCGTATTTCATTTCTTGTGGACTTGAACTGGCAGTGGAGATGGTTGTGGTGGTTATGTTCGGAAGATTAGTTGAAGAAGGTGGTGGAACTTCGTGAGTCTTGGTGCGATGTCTCTTCATAGCGAAAATATTGGTGAATTTCTTTGAGCAAACATCGCACGGGATCATTGGAGCTGGGGGAGCTACCTGCTGTTGCAACTGTAGTTGTTGCATTTGCTGTTGTTGTTGCTGCTGTTGCTGCTGTTGCTGTTGTTGTTGTTGCTGCTGTTGTTGTTGTTGTTGCTGTTGTGCGGCTTGAAACTGTGCTGCTTGTTCCATTTGCTGTTGCTGCTGTTGTTGCAACTGAAGGTGAAAAACTTGACTCATAGCTCCCATGGATGGAGCATTTGTCATTCCAGAATCAGTGGAAGTGCATGTGGGATCATAAATTCCATGTTTATTGGCTTTGTGCGTCTTCAGGAAGTACTTATTGCAAAATTCCTTATTACAAAGGTCACAATATGCCTCTGGATTGAATATTCTCAATGGAGGACGAGTCAGACCATCCACGGATGGGAAGCCCGAAGGAACTCCCAGAAGTGGAAGTTGCGATAGATATCCACTGGAGAAAGCAGCTGCTGCTGCCTCTGGAGGAAAGGGAAATCCCAAAGCGGGCATTGCTGACATCCATTGTTCGGGTTTCTGTGCTGCTCGACTGTCTTGCATAGGAGATGTCATATCATCTTCGTCAGTTCTTTCAAGCTTCACTTTAACTGATGAGAGCATTTCCAGAGTTCGTTGTTCATCTGATAAATCTCTCTTGTTGTGATCCTGCTGTTGGTTGGGGGAATGTTCTTGCATGATGTGAAATCTTAGCCTTAAATCAGAGTCAAAATTTTCTCCACATTCTTTGCAAAATATCTGAGAATAGTTTGCCATTGTGTCGTGGTGTTGTTGTTGTAGCTGTAGCTGTTGTTGTTGTTCTTGTTGTTGTTGTTGTTCTTGTTGCTGTTGCTGTTGTTGTTGTTCTTGTTGCTGTTGTTGTTGTTCTTGATTCTTCTCTTCCCTTTCGGGAGATTTTTGTTCTTTTGTAGTTTCCTGGAATTTCTCCAGTGGTGATATGTTTCTTTGTAATAGCTCGAAAGGATTCAACTGGCCAACCAATTTCGGAAGAAATATTTTCGTCAACTTATCCTCGTAATCTTCGTTTTGCATAATTTCCTCTTCCTGATTCAATTCTACTTTAACATTTCCATTATTGTGCTCATGTTGGGCGCCATCTAATGGTTGTTCAGAAATATCCATATTCTGGTCACCACCGCCAACTTTGGCACTCAAATTTAACGCCGCCAGCCGAATGGGTGTCGTTTGTTTTCGTCTTTTCTTCGATTGATCAAATTGTAGGGCATCTAAAAATGCTGAACTAGATGATGTGAGGGCTTGTGCCATCAATGCTTGATGATTATGACCCATTAAAACATCGGCAATACTTCGCTTATGGTGATGATGCTTTTTACTACTTCCTCCAACTCCTAATCCTACTCCTCCTCCACCGCCACCTGATGATGCTCGTCGTTCTCCATTTGCTCCTTCACGCGATGTTGAATTTTTTGAACTACTGTGCTGAGAACTTGTATTACTCAATTGGGAAGAATTTGATGCATCACTAAGAGCTGTGTCCTCGCTACTCAAATCGGGTGGTGGGGTTGCATATATCGATGCAGCCATCTTTGTTATTACTGTTAAAAAAAAAAATAAAAAAAAGAAACATATATCAGATATGTGAACATAAAGAAATGGAGATAGGGGTCGATAAATCAATCATAATTTAATCTTTTTTTATGTTAAAGTGGACTCTTTGATTAAGAATAAGAGTCAAACTTTGATTTGTTGATTGATTGTATGTACATGAGTATATATATTTACTTGCATAGATGTTATGGTTTTTTTCTTATTCATTCTTTTCTTGGTCTTTAATTGAAATTAGAATGGGGAGAGATTTGTTTCTTGTTTTTTGATTCTTTCACGGAATGTACCTAATCAAGAAGATGATTTGATTGATTTTTTAAGAAACAAAAAATTTTTTGAGTGTTCATAAAGTTAAATTTTTTTTAAGTTCTAACATTTATACGGTTTTCGGGAAAAGGAAAAGGAAAAGGAAAAGGAAAAGGAAAAGAAGTTTACTAAGTGATGCTTTTGTTTACAAATATTGCTGGGATCATAGATTTACTCTTGCAAGGTGTCTTATATGTCGTTTTCAGAGCTTACGTAACTTGAAATCAACCCATTTTAAGCTTCATTGAAAAGCCTCTTTGAAAAAAGATGTATCCCAAGTAAAAGAATGTGCCTCAAAACTACAGCAAAACCCGATATGTCAAAAAATTGTTTTTTTTTATTACTCGCACATATTCAGCTAAACAATTTAGAATATTGCACAAATCCTTTATTTTGAGGCATTCCGAACATTCTAATGAGTTTCTTTTTTATTTATATATAAACCTAACTGATAAAAATTTCGATTTATAAGTAATCACTAAATATTGAAATTCATTTCTTAAGGAAGATTGACTTATCAGTTTTTGCCATAGACCGCAGAACTAAAGGCCTACTAGAACGAATTTGTAAAGTTGTTCACAAATTTGTAATTAGAATCATGAAAAAGTGAAATTAGGTCTTTTTCTTTATTTCCCAAAATTGGCAATTTTAACCAATTGTAGTCTAATTTCATTTTTAGTTTGCGGACTTTGACAGAACTTTGGGCTAAAATGGGAAGAAAGTGGCAGTTTTGGGAAGTAAAGAAACAGACCTTTTAAGTCTTCCAAGTTTTACCTTTCAATAATGTTATAATAAAACCCTTTTAAAATATTAACATAAAAACATTTACAGGGTGTGTCAAAGAAGTAACGGAACTACTGCATATTTCATCAGGTAAGGCATTTTTTCAAAAACGTCAAGATCCTTCTTGAAGGAATTGACGATTACTTCAACATTATTTCAAGGTCGAATTGTATTTTTTTCAATGGAAATATCTTTTTTTGACTTGACAGGAAATATTGCATTAACATTTCGACCTTAAAGGTCAAATAAAATAAAAAAAAGCTGTTGGACACCTTTGGGAGTAGAAGCTTTTCAAAGACCAAAGTTATGAATGAGTGACCTAGATCTTTTTCCCTAAGGAAATTAATTTTTCAATTCTTTGGTGGTGGAAGGAGAATAAAGTATTAAAAGAGAAAACTTTTAAAAAGAAAACAATTAAATATTGAAAACTATAATTCTCCCAATGCGAAGAATTTATTTGTTATAAAAGGGTTCAAAGTCAAAGAAAGAAAGTGGTTTTGGGGCAAATAGAGTAACAACTGCGTAGAGCCTAAAATGACTGAACTTTTCTATCTTAATACATTTATGCAAAACGTAATAAAATGCCTTTACATTAAGAAAAATTGACCTTCCTCTAATAAACCTAGAAAGAGTGACCTTTTTGATTTCACTCATATCGAACAAAAAAGATTCTCTAAGTGAGGATCAAACAATGTAAACTTGGCTTTCTAACTATAGATTGACCGGGAGCTGGAAAACTTTGGGTTTTGGGTATATGTATTGAATATTCGGTAAGCTAAAAACACACCAATTTCCCCACGATTCAACGAAAACCCCAAAATATTATTGTCGAACTTATTTTGGCTCATTTAAAAATTTACCTAATTGTTATAGAAAACAATTTTTTTACAAATTAAGTACATGCATACATAAAATTTTAAAAAAAGACAGAAAAAAGAATAACATTCAAATATATTTTGAAAAAATTTAAACAGAAACATTGACATACTTGTGGGCGTGGTCGTACAAAGAAATTTAATATTTTATAGTTCAGCTTTAAGTTCCAAAATCAAAATTTACAGCAACGCTTCAAGAATTTTTTATAAAACGAATCTAAAGAATATTGAGATCATGTTCGAAATGTTCTAAAAGTGATTTTTGTGCAAAAAAAAATATCTAGTGCATCAAATTCCCTTCAACATAATTAAAACAAAATATATAAAAATTTAATAAATATTTCCATCACATACACACTATAGAGACATGGAGTAAAACCGCCATTAGTCCTTCGGAAAGGCCAGAAAGCTCTTTGTTCAAAAGGCCAGTCTTTAATTAAAAACTGACCCTTTTTTTCTGGACACACAGAGAGGTTGTCTCTCTATAATTATCACCCATAATATCACACCATCACTTGCTGCCTCCCTTCGCCTCCAATTCGTTACCAAATCTACACAACACATGAATATGGTGATATAGGGCAGGAAAAGAATTCTACTCAAAGTTTTAATGTATCTATATGTATATACATGTGTGTATGTATGTTTGTCAGGCTCTACTATAAGCATCCTTTATTTTATTTAATTTTTTTTCAAATGTAAGGCTTCCTTATATTTAAGAAAAAGACCACCCTTAAGAAGAAGTTGGAAAATAGAAAACTTTTTACCAATATCCTTCCTCTCGCATATATAGCATACAAAAATATACTTTTTCTGCTGCTATATAATAACTCCTACAACAACAACAACATATATAGAGAGTCATCCAATTTAATGGGATTCAACCGAGAAAAGAAAAAATCTCTTCTTTCTTTTCCCTTAAGATTTTTTTTTTTTCATTTTATTTTCCACATTTGACTGACCGAGGAAGAAAAGAAGAAAAGGAATAAATTCCTTTCGTTTCACTAGAAAATGAAACAAATTCTATGCGATATGTTAGAAACATAAATTAAGTTTCCATATGGAAGATAGTTTTACATCGCCACCGTTGCCACCCGTCGCACCACATCAAGCAACCTTATACCGACCCATTGTCGGTTTTCCAAAAACAAGGACGATAGCTCCTGCCTCGTGGGATAGAGTTTATGTGTGGTGTGTAGTGAGTGTGGACCTTGGGCGGCCGGCAACAAATGAACCAGGATACTAATAAGGGAGAAGGTGGGTATGGTAAGTGGGTGGCACTGTATTTTGCTCTGTGTTTACAGGCATCTCTGGACGAAGGATGAGAATATAAATTTTCTAACACATACATAGATCTTAAATTTTTTGTATATACATAACATAAATATAGAGGTATGTATAGAGATATATATCGGCCAGTAGGTAGTACGTACTCATGTAAGGTTACTTGTATATTTGCCGACAATCTTCGTCCTTGTCGCCGCTGCCTGTGGCCTTTCTATATGAGGTTTCAATTTATTTTTATTATTTCGAAGAGTAGGTATAGCTTCTCACTCTAAGCGCCGCTCACCGCACCTACATATACTTTTTCACTTTAAGTGCAAACTGTCATCATGCTGTGACTTGACACATTTGTTTTGATGGCTATTTGCCAACTTGTAACACCATTTCAACAGTCTTCACACTTTAATTATCCCAAACGAACTTCGTTTTAAATAAAACAAAAATAAAAAAATATTTTCGCGAAATCAATTATATATTATCGATCATGCGTTGCGGTGCCCGTCGAAAAACCTCGAATGTCCTTTTTGTAAAAAGTGTAAATAAATACTGAAATGAAAAATTCCAACTGCGCAATCAGATACCCTCCGCTGATTTAAGTCTCCTTGATGGGCAAATATATAGAGAGAGGGAACCCTAGAGGCAGCAAACCAACAACAACAATGAACAAAACACAAAAAAAATAATAATAATAAAATTTCAAAAAACCGATAAAACACCCCAAAACCTCACAACTGATAAGTTTTTCCTCAAAAAGTGGAAAACTATGCTCCGCCCCTTGCACATTTTTCCATTCAAAAATGAAATAATCTCAACAAAAAAAAATCGTTAGGGGTGAGTTTTTCACAATTTTTGTCCTATTCACTGATTTTTTGATTTTGTTGAAGAAATCAAAATAAAAGTAATTTTTATTGATAAGGTGAATCAATGTAGCACAGTGGTTAAGTGCTTGTACCTATATGCACTTTTCAAATTTTGAATTGATATGAATTGCACTTGGACAAATTTTATATCTTTTAGACACTTTTGAGTCAACTCAACTCGCAAGGAGAAACAGACGATGCGGCGCTGTGTTTGACAATCCAAATGGTGGTAGTACCTAACTTTATTTCTGACAATAGAAAAGATGAGGGGGAGTTATACTCATTACTGCTTTATACCTATATATCTAAATTACAGTTATGGCATTATGTGATAAGATCTAACGTTCTCTCTATATATATATGTACAAACTGTCATGGTGTATGATTTGAAAATGTGCATATCATTAAATACATTTAGTTTTACGATTTTATCTTTATCGGTGTTATCGCTTTTGATTTTATTGAATTTTTAATAGCAAATAGTTCGATTGTGTTTGTATATGTGTGGGGATATCGGTTATTATAGAAGGGGATGTATGTATGTATATCTTCTGGGTAGAAGTTGATAATAGAATTAAAACATATATAGAGATATTATTTTGCAAAAACTATATTGAAAACCTGAAAACTGCGTCTAACTTTGCTTTTTTAAAACACTTTTAGACCAGTCCCCAACTTGTATATGAAGACCCACACATGCAATATTTTGGGAACACTTTTTTTCAGCAACTTGTTGCCGTAAAATGTATTTGGAGTTGAGAATATCTTAACGGCCAACAAGTCTTTCAGCAACATATTGCCAGAGAGGCACATAGCTGTATGACTTATAAAGTTGTATGAATTTTACATATAAATTCATGTTTTTCATTAAAATGTCTAAATCGATCTTAAATCATATATCATTTCCAATACAATTTTACATTTTAAAATAAAGTATAATTTCAACAGAATTTGCACGAAAGTCGATAGGAAATTACGTGAAAAGCTTACGAACACACCCAAGTAGAATCCATTCAAATTGGAAGACATTGGGTACGTTCAGAGGCAGAAGGGACTTGAAGGTAAGGCAGTTTTCCACTCTATGATTGGTCAGCTGTCAAAAAATTGCAACTGTATTGGAAAGTAGTCAAGAAATATCCCCCTTCATTCAAGGCAAGTGTATTTATGTCTGAACTTTATTGTTCAATGACTTGTTTTGTTTTGTTTAAAATGTTTTCGGTGAAGTGTTTCTTTATCATATATTATGGAAAACATTTAATTAAAGATTTAAGAAGTATTGGCGCAAAATTTTAAACATTTAAAACCTACTCTAATTCATTTTTAAATTCGAAGTCGACTCTAAAAATGATTTTAGAATGAGAGTCGACTCTTAGATAATTTTGAACGATATAAAGTATACTTTAACGCTTAAGCACTCGTCTAACTTTTAAAGCAGCAAAATACTTCTTCTCTTCTTTTTTAAAGTATACATTACCCATTTGACGTTTGTAATTTCATAACAAATTATTAAAGACAAATATTTTCTGAAGATCAAGATTTTGATATTTTCGAGAATATGAGCTATAGCTAAAACTGTTTGAACCTCGAGCTTGTCCATTCCAAAAATGCGGCACAGTTTGCATTTTGTAAATTTTCTTTAATTAACTTCGCATGTTAAGTTGGTTTTGTAAATGTGAAGGGGCCTGTAATTCGGGAACCGGGAGTGTAACCTTTTCTTTTTGGCCAATTCGCTGCTGACTACTGCTACTTTCAAAATAACGTTGCACAAACTTTTTTCTTAATTCTATTATGATTATATTTTCAACAGTAGTTATTATTAATAAACAAATTAATCTAATTAATTGAGTAGACACGGGAAAGGCAAACGACTGTATTTGTTTTGTCTTTTGACGATATGTTATTGCATGGCATTTTTAATTTTCCGTTCTGTTTGATTAGTTCATCTGTCAAAACAACTAAGGTTTGTTAAAGTCACGTTCAAAATCTTCATTAGTTAGAAGAGTTGTTTAAAATTCAGAAAAAGTTAGACAAGGGCTTGCAACTAAGCGACTGCTTTAACTGTTTAAAATTTTGTGCCATTGATTTTTTGCTTTGTGTGAAGTGTTTTAGACAAATAAATATATTCATGTCGATTATGGAATCCGCAATACGGGATCAGCACTGATGCGCAGTGCAGTGTTCTCTTTTCTCTTTACGCATTTGTCGTGAAAAGTAAAGAGAACACTGTACTGATAATCACTGCGGATCCAGAATTGCGTATTTTATAATTGACATGAATATTAGCCGTGTTTTGGTGAGAATATAGCTCAGTGAAGTTTAAAAAAAATCAAGATAACGATCCACAGCGAAGATTTGAAAAAAAGGTATTTGTTCTGACAAAAAAGTAGAGGAAGAAAAACCTGTGCTAGTAGCTGTATATTATTTATCATAATTCTGAACTATTTCATTAATTTTTTAACTAAGAACGTCAATGATTGAAATGTTCATTGAATGTATTCAAAATTTCACGAAATTGACATATTACAGGAAATGTATGAGGGCATATCTAAGCAACTCACACTGACCGATTTAGTACAACCGTGGATGGTCAAAAATGAAAAAAAGATTGATATGTAAATGTCATTGAAATACCGTTTGGTTAAGAGATAAAAAGCCAAACAACGACATATAAAATCCCAAGTCTTTTAATTCTTACATGTGGCAGCTTCGAAAAGTCACCATTAAACTTTGCACACTCTCGATTTTGTCAAGAGCAGGATAACAAGAGTTTATACGATTATTTTGGGAGTATGTCAGAGAATATGCTTATGGTAAGAATTGTTATTTACAATGCGATTTGATTTTTTAAAGTATTGGATTTACTTATACAATAAAAGTTTTTTGAAAGTGCGTTTTTATGGTACCTATAACAACATTGGAATTCTTTTTTATCTTGAAGGATAAAAAAAAATGGCGCAGTGTCATTGTGAAAGTACTGTTATTTTATAGTTCCATTATTAAACTTTTATTTAAAAGTTAATTCAAATGCCGAGACCTCTTTTTTCTTTTCGATACGACTAATATCAATACATAAGTACTTTTCAGGATGACCATTTATTTCTCGGAAAGACTTTTTATTCCTTTATATGAAATTAATGAATCCCTATCGGACAGGTGTCAGAAGATGTTTTAGAAGCCCGTCAAAAAGATTGTAAAACTTTTAGGATTGGATTTTCCAGGAAAATGTTCAACGTTGCAATATACAAAAACTGATCCTAAATCAAAGATTTGCGTCAAATACCAAACGACATAAGTGCAGCTTTAATTTTCAGCAAATAAATTCGAATTAAGTCCAGCTAACGAACTTCAAATCGACTGTTGGAATGCGTTCATAAATAAGGAGATGTCAGACATATTTACACAAAGTCTATCTGGAAAACTGTCTACTATTTAGAATACTCTTGGACAGTTGGAAATTCAAAAGTCTGTTTAAGTTTATTCAAGTTTAATCCGAAATTATGTATTCAAATTACAATTTGTGTTTATTGTAAAAGTTCTAAATTTTAAAACTACTTTGGTGATATATGTATTTTCGGGATTATTAAAACGAAATCTCCTTATTTATGAATAAATTGATGTTGGAAGATTGCTATCTATACTGTATGAAGCATAAACTGGCAGAGAAAATTCAGTTTAGATCATTTAAGTCTATAAAAATAAAAGATACATACAAAATTAACCTAAAGAAAAAGTTTTAAGTTGCGACTTCATTCATAAAATGCAATATTTTTATTCTTAGATCAGAAAATATCTTTAGAAAAGTCAGAAAAGTATCTTTATTTTCTTTTTTTTCTAACATTTTTAAATTTATTATTTATATTCTATGATTTTTTTTTGAGAAAAGATAACGTGAATACTTACTGAAGTTAATCTACAATACTATAAATAACTTATGCAACCCAAAAATACAACAACAACAAAAAAACCATATAAATCAAATCTTCTCAAAATAATTATATTAATTTATTTCTTGCAAACGCTAGGGAAAAGATAATTTCTAATTCAAACCCACTGCCATTTTCGCTCAAAGAAAAATTCGTTAAAATAACGAAGAAAATGGAAAAATCTCTCTCTCAAAAAAAAAAAATGCGATTCTCATTTAATCTTACGTATGCCTATCACACATGGACTTAGCATCCATCACACAAAATCTCATATCCGTTGATGTATACTTCGAATCCGGGTCCGGGTCTGGGCCCGGGTTCAGGTTCGGGTGGTCGGATGGTTGGCACATCGTATGTAATCAAAAGATAAAACTTTCCTTCCACCGTTCGTTCGTTCTATCGTTGTCCGACGCAACTCCCCTCTGGTCGTCAGTTGTGTGTAGTATTAAATTAAGAGCAGGAAAGTATTTTTTTTTTTTCAGATTTTTTTTTTCATCTCCTTCTCAAGTAAAAAGGATAAATCCGAATATTCTTCCTCGAGGCACCTCTCTGTGATTTTACAGGACTTTTATAACAACCCAAAAACACCGCACCACCCACCAAAATCCTCTTCCTCTTTTACATTGCCAACAACAAAAAAACAACAAAAGAAAACTAATACATATTCATATATTACTGTGTGTGTATGTGTACTTATATGTATAAAACTACACACACTTCAAACTTTCATCTTCCATACGAATACACAAACAATATACGAAATACCTTGCGAAGAAAAAAAAAACAAATTCTTTTTCTACACTTTTCTTTCTTTTTTTGACAGCTTTTTCTTTGAATTTCCATCTCCTTTGCTACCGAGCGTCGCTAGCATGTACTCTTCCCCTATTCCATATAGTCATAGTCCATAGTTTTCATTTTCATCTATTTCATTTCGGTTCAAGGAGTCCAAAAATCAAAAGAACATAATATCGCACACCGAGAGGGGGAGGCAAGACAACAAAAAAAAAAAGAAAAAAGAACGAGATAGTTGATGTTGCACGAGCGAAAGGAAATGCGTGGAAAATGAAATTTTTACTTTTTATCCAAAAGTATTTCGCATCCCTAAAACTAATGAGGTCGGGGGGTTTGCATTAACCACACGTTCATAGTTTATTGCGAAAAGCGGATTGGTTTACAAAAACTGATAACACTCACATAGGGCGACATATCTTTGGGGGCGCCATGTATATTTTAGAAAGTGGGTTCATCTGAATTTGAGTAGGTTTATAAATTATATCACGAAAGTTAGTTATCCCATTAAACACAAGATTTATCAACTTTTAGCGTACGATACATTTTTTGGAAAATAAGGCCGTGGCAAATGATGAAAGTTAATTATGTAGATTTTTCATCCCATTATGATGACTTACAAATTTCAACAAAATCGCTTAAGTGTGGAAATTTTATATTTTATATGCGCCAGTACACAGTCTTACAGACCAAAACGATAGACGTTATGTAGAAAACCACTTTATTACAATTCTCCATCGTCGTGATTTCAGATTTGATTTTTTTTTACAAGAAAACAATGTATGTTAAACCCTATAGAGATGAAGAAAGTAAAAACCCCAAAATACAGAGATTTTGTAGCTGAGAGAAGCTTGGTCAAGAATTTTAACACTTTTATGAAAATGAAGAAGATTTCAAAATTTCTTTCATTTAAATCAGCGAAGAATAATTATCTGAGATTACTAGGGGACAAAGTTTGTAAAAATTATATTAGAACCTTTCAAAAAATAAATTTTTATTTTTCACAAAAATATAAATACTCAGGAAAAAAAAAAGGAAATTTTAAGGCGCCAGATTGTCCGATCAACTCCTGGCATTGCAAAAACTAAAATTCCCAAAAATCCTCTTACCCTGCAAAACCTAAGACATCTTGTTCACCAACCAGCTACCCCAACCATCCACCACACTCTAGACACACATTTCTTCTTCTTCTTCTAAGTGTTGTTGTTGTCGTCGACGTCGTCGTCGGTCGTCTCCTTACCCAAATAAAAAAAAAAGGAAATTTTTATGCTCGAAAGTATTTTTCACAAAGGAAAGTCGCACAAGGAGCAAAAAAAAAATATAAATAAATGAAAGTCAGTATATCAGGACTTTGCAGAATAATATTGTAACTGGATATGAATAGTATACATGTTCAACTTTCCGGGGGGCGGAGGTGCTAGGGGGTGGTGTAACATGCACAGGGTTGCTATAGATAGAGAGGGGGGAAGGGGGGGTGGTTGGTTTACGTTGAGGAAAATTTCTTAAGTTAAAGGAAAATATTTTTTTTTTAAGAAAAAAATCTTCTTAGAATTTTATTCTTCACCCCACCCATCCCCCTCAACCTTCCCATCTTAAGGGTTTTTCTAAAGCGAATCGTAAATATAAAAGTAATACAAGGTACAGGATATAAATAGATAGGTATGGGTATAGAGAGCGATTGTTGTACCAGTTGAAGGTGCGTAAGTGTGTGAATGTTGGATAAAGTTTTTTTTTTTTTTTCATTTGTTGGGGTGGTAGATATTTTGAAAGAAAAAGTGCGTATTTGAACGTTCGTTGTAGGTACACAGTGTGGTACGATGCGGAACAGAATTTTAATGAGTATCAGGCAACATACATATTACATATAATGAGAAGGGTGTTAATACAGATAAAGGAATTTTATATTGCTTAAATGTTCCTTAAATTGTGGATTATTAAAATTCAAAATTCAAAAAAGGTATACGTTCCTACATAAACGAGTATAAAGGCAAAAGGAATTTTTGAAGAATTAAAAAATGGGAAAAGAATTTGGAATTAAAAAATTCAAATTGAAAGGCATGAAATAATGCGTGCTTATTTAAAAAAAAAAACTAGGTTATAGCGCTAAGGTAAAAAAGTAGGCTCCCATTTCAATTTCAAAGTCCTGTTATATGTGAGTGAAAGAAGGTTGGAAGGGATTTTTTTTTAATTTAATTAAAATTAAGAATTCTTAGCTTTATTGATGCGTTACGTACTTATCCCTGAATTCTTCGGCTTTAGTTTATCCCATTAAAAGAGGTATACGTTGTTGAGAATATTAAAAGGAGCTATTTAAAGCTTTAAACTCATTTTTTTTTTAATTGAGAATTATAACTCCCAGCGTTTACAATTTTGTCACACTCAATTTACGAAGTCAAATCAAGCTGTTAAAATGGCCGTGAACCATTTTGTTTTTTGCAAGTTCTCTTACTCTTTTTTGCGAAAATTTAGATAAATTTATACTTTCATTAACAAAAACCCAAATAGATGATATCTCACAATACAATAACAATTAAATTTCATGTGTTAAGTGGGCTATATAGGTCAAGTTAAGGATGTTATTTATCTATTTTTATGCAACGTTTCGTTTACGCCCATCATCAGGCAGAATTATTACAAAATATTTAGCTTCAAATATACTAAAACAATTTTCAGCACTCATTTTTCATTAAAAAAGTGCAGTAACAGTATTAAAAATGTCACCCCCTACTTTTTTCACAATCACCTATACTTTGTCTTGTAACCTAGTCTAGTCAGCCAAAATCTGTCAAAGTTCATATAAAAAAAAATAAAATGACGTAGAAATACACACAAATGCAGACAGTTTTAAAGTAAAGGAACACACCTAACTATAGCTTAGTTTATTTGCAAGCCAAAGTACAGGTGATTGTGAAAAAAGTAGACGGGTGACATTTTTAAAAGCTGCTATTGCACTTTTTTTTTAAATGAAAAATGAGTGCTGAAAATTATTTTAGTATATTTGAAGCTAATTATTTTGTAATAATTCTGCCTGATGATTACGGTAAACATGCTCGAAACGTCGCGGTCGCATAAAAATAAATAAATAATATCTTTTACTTGACCATATCAAAATTATTAAAATATTAAGGTCACTAAAAGTTATTATATATATTAATACAAATTAACTAAAAAAAAATCTGATAAAATTTTTCGGTCATTGTTAAGCGTTGATGTTTTGTTTGCAATAAAAATAAAACCAGTTTGTGGTTCCTTTAAAACTATCTAGTTAAAGGTTTAATAAGAAATGGGAGCAATTTAAAGGTTTAAGAACCTTTCTTTAAATTGGTAGATCCATACAAAAAAGTAAGTCGAATGAAGATTTTGACAAGAAATTTAATTGCGTGTGTGTTAAATGAGCCTCTTCTGCAGAGATAAGAAATGTAAAGGATTTTATGACTCATGAGTAAAAACTCTGTCCTTAACTGTTATATATTCCAACACTTTGTATTCCATGAAGTTGTCCAGTGCCTACGTTCTGTAGCTCTCGCATCGGCAAAAGTAGTCGAGAAACGACGAAAATTGAAACAAATCATACGAGTTTTTTTCCATTTTCCAAAGTTTCTCGACCAATTTTATCGATGCGAGAGTTACGGAACGTAGACACACACCAGTTTAGAGCAATATTAGCCCCATATACTTCTGAGTTGCAGCAAGTGAATTAGAATTGTCAAAGCGTCAGCGGATTTTTGTGTTTTGCAAAATAAAAAGCTGAAATTTACACCAAATTATCATTATAGATTTTTGCATTGAAAATAAATAATTAAGCATAAAAGAATATGAAATTGTGTGAACTGGTATAAAATTCAATTTGAAAAACATTGCAAAGAAATTATAATTTTGAAGTGTTTCAATTTGAAATTTCACAGCTTATATTTGCAACGGTCAACTTAATGAAACAAAATTGGCTGTATTTTTTCTTTTCTGACAAATTTCACAAACTTGTACTGTTTTTCAAGATCTTGTTTCTCTTCATTAATCAAAACCACTAAAATGTTCGTTCTGTCACTTTTACATTCAAGTAAAAACAATCTAAGATGTTGTATTCTTTAGACTTTAGATTATATTATATTATATGGAGTGCTTGTTCCTATATCTAATCCATTGTATTGCCTGAAGGCGTGATAGGTGGCATTGTTACCACTTTCAGTGAATACTTAAAATTCAACTGCAGATTGTGCAGTCATTATTTTTTTCATATTTTATATTGAATTTTTTTATTTTTTTATTGTTTTTAAAGATATTTGTGATGAAAGTTATGGCCCAAAGTGCCATTGACTATTACATCTTGATAAATGACCGGCTGTCAAAAAACTTGAACTGTTCACTGAAAGTACATATGTTGAGCGCCCCCTATGAAAGCTACAATTTGGAATTTATCCTCGTTTTATTCCTGTTTCCTGCTTGTTTGTTTAACTTTTTTTCAACAAATTTCCTAAAACCGAGTTTTTTTGTCTATGGGTTTTGCAAATTGTGAAATTATGTGCAAATTCACAAGAAATTTTGAATTATCAATCTGAATAATTATTATCGTCAGCCATTTGACAGCTAACATTTGAGGATTAATATCTTATATACTTTACGCTCTATAAGGACTACTTGAATTGCCTTCGAAAAAATTTTCTGGAAGGTAGCGCAAAAAGACAAGTCAAAAAGATTTAAAAATATGTAATGAGAGTAAAGATGGAACGAAAATAAATGAGTAGGGAATAATTTCGGCCGAAAGTTCGTAAAACGTATCCCAGAAACTTATACAAATATGTAACTGTGTTTTGAGAATTGCTTATTCAAAATTTTGAATTCCTATAATGGTTCTATTTTAATATACTTCAATGTGAGAGACTAATAAGTAATTGCAATTTTTTACATCAATAAGTCGAATAAATAAAAATTGCCTTTTTTCAAACGTCTTTCTGATAAATATCAAACAATTATTCTTTGGCAAAAAAATATAAACGTTGAATATTTACATTGAATCCATGAATTTAACCATTTTCAAAAAAACAGACAAAAATAAGTAGACCAAGTGCAAAAATTTAAATTAACGGATTCAGATATTTATTTGGGTCTATGAAATAACTCCCACGAAATAAGTCCCTCTTTTAAAAACGAAATAAGTCCCACCAAAAATTGCTATTTTGAAAGTGGGAGTTATTTCGTTTTTAAAAGTGGGACTTATTTCGTCAATTGGTGGGACTTATTTCGTTACGCGTTTTTATTTTAAGTGGGACTTATTTCGTTTTGAGTGGGAATTAATTTGTTTTGTAAAGTGGGAGTTATTTCATACCCCTAAATTTTTTTCTTATGCAAAAAGTTATATATTGGACATTTCGTAAAAGGGGCAAAGTGGGACTTAATTCATTTAAGAAATATATTATTCAAGGGGGAGTTATTTCATTTCAAGTAAATTTTTAAATCATTTCATTTTGGTGGGACTTATTTCGTTTTCAAAAGTGGGACTTATTTCGTGGGAGTTATTTCATTTTTTTAAGCAATTTTTAGTGGGACTTATTTCGTTTTTAAAAGTGGGACTTATTTCGTGGAAGTTATTTCATAGACCCATTTATTTATTTGAATACAATTTTCGCTTCTTAATAAAATACTCATTTAAGAAAAAAAAATAGCAACGCTTAAAATCTCTGTTTTTGTACTATGAGGTTCGAAAAATCCCTTTTTCCCTTTTAGCTTATTTTAGACGTGAAATTCCCACAAAACGCGACAAATCCCAATATCTGTCATCGCTGAATCTACCTCCGCCCTTTGTTTTTCTATTCTATTACTTAAAACCCTCTTAGTCCAAACATTTACAATGTCTTGATCTTTAAAAGTCTCCAAAACTGAAGAATCTATAACAAAACAAAATAAAATGGAAGACTGGTCGAACGTATTTTTCTATATTACCGCTCACTGCTATCAACAATGGCACAACTCAAAAAAAAAAAATCAAATTTGAACTGAGGATGCCGTTATGAGCTCAGATGGTGGTTTTAAAGACTGAGTAAAAAGCTAACTATTTTTATTTTAATTAACATTTAAATTAATTGATTCTGAATGGACTAACGTCGTTGTCTAATTTTAAAACATTTTTAAAAATACATATATTCCAACAAGAAAGAACTAGATCCTACTCAGGATTTAATTCTAAAACTAATTTTATAGAAATCTGTGGAACAGTTCTCGATATTGTTGATGTTTTCTTTACAAAAAAATGTGTTTGACATTAAAAAAAAAAGTGCAAGGTATTGCAAAGGTTTAATGAAAGTCTTTTAACTGTTCCGAAGAAATTGTCCAGGTCTAGCTGGATGTGGAGAAAGCAAGTTGATGCAAAATTGCAAAGAATACAAAAATATATTCGAATGTTTTTTAAAATCCTATAGCCTATTTGCTTATACATTTTCAATAAATATGAATCACATTTGAAAAAGAGACACAAAATCTAATCAACAAAACCATACTGTATGTAGGTATGTACTTCTGTAGGCTAATTAGACTTAAATCTATTTAGTGAGATAGAGTTTATCAAGTTGCTTTAATACTATGACGTCTTCCAAATAATTTTGGTCCAAGTTCAATTCTCAATGACGAACGAAAATATAATTAAAATTAATATAATAGACAGCACCGTTATTAAGGTAGTCTGTAATCGGGATGGATGCGTAAAAAAGCCATAACTCCAGTCTATAAACTCTATGATGGCATTTGGCACAATTAGGTTGGGGTTGTTCCAATAAAACTTTTTGAATTAAATTAAAATCAAACTCAAGAGAATCACGAGAAATTTAAAACAATGTTCTGAATGCAATAAAATTTAAACTAATAGCAAAAACATGTTTCGACATCATCATCCTTGTTTACATCTCATACCTATAAGTAAGTACCTATTTATAAAATAAATCTTAAGATCTTAATTCTATACACTACACATATTATTGCGAGACGAAAAACATAAAATACAAAAGTATAAACTGAAGCTATATCATAGAGGTGGGGTGTCAGTAGGTAAGTGTTGAATTGTTGCTGCCATATCAGAAGCTCTAGCATCACAGAAAAGTTATTACAGTCATCAAAATGTTCAACAAACTGACAGATGAGAATATAGTAATGCAATTTAACGACACGTCATTTAACGGACTCGTCCATCACTAATCACCGTGTCCGTTCATAACCACCACATTGAAAGTGCATTCATAGAAAGTGAAAATCATTTTCTGATTTCATGACTTTCCCTTCTCAAAGAACTCGAGGGGATGATTCTGCGCACACGGGAGCCCGAAAAGCCGGCTTTCGACTTTGGCCCCCTGTGCCATCCATATAGTGCCGTCAGTGTGAGGCTGTCAACCAGCGAGCGCCAGGGGAGAATGGTCAAGGTTCTTTATGTTACAAAAAATATACAAAAATTCAACTTTCACTTTCACTTGTGTATAATCACCATCATCATATCATACATATTTATCCCTCGTGGATTTATGTTTGTGTTTGTGCGTCTGCTCTAAAAGAGCCAGCGAGAGAAGAGATTATTTCGAGAACAAAAAAATAAAAAAAATCATCCCTTAAAACGCTTAACACACACTCGAGGTTGTAAGTATTTTGGTATACACTCGTTTGCGGTGGGTGTTTTACAATGTTTACATTCTTGTCATTTAAAAGATAATATTTGAGTTCTGGAAGAGCTAAGAGGGCTCTTACTGTTATTTTCTGTTGATGGCTGGATGGCTTTAAAAAATACAAAACGGGTACGCAGGAATGTTTTCAATATTTTTTTTTTTTTAAAGCAGCACGAAAGTCATTTGAATAGAAATTATTTGATTCGACATATAAGGGTCACTCACCCCTTACAAAATTTTGACATCACGCAACGAGTTTAAACCTATGCACCAACGCCTCAGCTCGGCAGTTGGTCGAACAACGGTATTATTATTTGAAGAAAATTTGACATGACATGTGACGTTTTAAATTAGATTCCCTAATGATTGATATGTGGGCACTGTGTTCAGCGTTAACCTATTATGGTGGTTTATATCTATGTGTGAGCGGTGCGTTACCTTTTTTTCACTCCTTTTGGTGAGTGACATTGTCTGTGACACCCCAATACCTATACGATGACCAACAATTAGATTATAATTGGTTTTTCAAATGAAACGTAAAAATAGTTGTTTTATTGAACAATGGAAAATGTGTAAGTGTATTAAATTGAAGGACCACCAATCCAAAGGGTCAAATCACAGTTAAGGAATTGGGTATAGGTATAGGAATAGTTACTCCTTATAGGTTGTGTCTAACTTCATGGTTGGTTCAGAATAAACAGTAAATGTTTGTTGGAATTTAAAACGGGAGAGATTTGAAGTTTTTTTTTTTTTTTTAATTTAAATATTTGATACAAATTTTCTAGAATGAGAGACCTAGAAAAATGTTTTCTTTCGAGAACAAGACGTATAGGTAAGCCATAGAAATAATTTTACTTAAGATTAATTTTTAGAAAATAAACAGAAACAAATAAACCCCATTAGTGTATATAAACACATTTAAAATTATGTTTAACTTTAGGTTGCTGTTCAACTTTAAAACCTTATTATAAATATATTTTATCGATTGTCTAACTTAGACACAGCAATGGTTGTTCAAGTGGGTAAATTTAATGAAAAATGCTTGTTTCCATTAACGAATTGAAAAGTTATCTTAAAATTAATTAAATGTTTATTGAAAGTATCCAAAAATCAACTCAAGTTCATTAATTCATTCGAGTTGAGAGATTACAGGCATAAGTGCAGTTAATATTTAAGGGTACATTTAGACAACTGTTGCAATGCGTTTATAAATACGAGTCCAACTATTAAGACAATGACTAGCTTGACTACGGCCCAAGAGTTCGTAGGAAATCTAATAAATACGAATTTCCACCAAGATTTAACATGGTTCACTTTTAATCTTCTTCAAAATTAAAAGATTTAGGTACCATATACGTTTATTTCGTTAACTTAGTACCAACATTCGAAGTTGATCTCGTTGGTCGTTTAAAGAACGCAATTTCATCGTGAAATTCTTTATCGCACTTTCATTTCTTAAGAAGAAAAAAATGAAAAATCATGTGCGTTTTTGCTGGTGCTGTCAAAGTTAATATACTTTTTAAACTTTTCGAGTGGTGGAAACAATCAATTTATTTAAATTAAATTTAAATTAAGTTTCGATTGTGAAATAAAATCTAGACGCAAATTACAATTTTTTCTTTTTAGAAAAAAGAACCTGTCATTAATCTGTAATCTGTCATTAAACACTTCAAATGTTATCATGCTGCGCGATCAAAAACGGAATAGTTGTCACAATGAAAAATATATAACTATAGTTAATGTCTTTCATTTTACCTCTGATTGTTTAGTTCCCAAAACTGTAAAAATTCATATAAAAAAATATAAAATTGGAACAAAATTGGTAGAAAGTTGGTAGCAATTGTCAGTTCTAGGAAATAAACGAACAGAACTTTTTCTTATTTTCGTGGTTATTTCGATTTTTCATTTGGAAGTTTTGAACATTCTATTTATATTCAGAATTGCAGTTCTTCAGCTGAAACAATTTATATTTTGGCTTTCCATTGCGAACTTTTAGATTGGTACAGTAAAAAAGCAAATGAAAAATTGAATGTCAAATCTAATAAAAAGAAAGGCTTCATTAAACCTTCATTGGGGCTTACATTATGGTAATTTAATCATATTTACTAAATACAAATTTAAAATTTAAACGTCCTATTTAAAGCGAAACAGTTAAATAATTGGAAATGGAATAAACATACAAAATTATGAAGTGTTCTTAATAACACCATTAACTTTAAAGTAGTTTTATTACGACAGGATTTAAAAATTAAAATTTTTGTGTTTCGTTTTTTTCGCAAAGGCGCTCTCAAACAACTCAACTGTTTGTCCATATATAGGTTTCTTGTTGATAAGGACTTAATACCAAATTTATACACAAATCGCGTAATCGAACGAAAAGATATTGACAATTTTGTGAATATAGTAGGTATTAACGGAATCGCTCTTCAAGCTCAAAGGATTTCAATTTTGGATGAGTGCTGAGTTTGTAATGGCCATCGACATGGCTCCAGGACAATCAATACGAGTTAATTTAAGCTTGTGTTTCTAAAGATTTACTAGTTAGGGCAAATTAAACACAATATTTAACTCATTTTTTCAATGGAAGATTAACTTTAACTTTTAAAAACGAAGTGCGACACTATGGAATCGCCCTTTCATTGTAGAAATTAAGATGGCCCTGCTAATGAAATTACCATTTCCATAGTGTTGTGCTTCGATTTCGATAGATTTTTAACACGCATCTATCGGAAGTATCCGTTCAGTTAGTCCAGAGTTAATTCACCAAAATTCGATGATTTAAGTCGAAGTAAACTCGGGATTTAAATCGACTGAAAAACATGTTTAAAAAGTTAGGTAATTCGTATTTGACCCCGAAATAAGATTGTTCTCGCAATGTAAACTGGGTCTTACAGTTCTGAATGATTTAATTCATTAATTATTCATTTAACACCAACTCCAGAATTATTTAATTTTTAATAAACAAATCATTGAATAAAGATGATTCTTTGTGTTGTATTTTGGTAAGGATTTATTATATTTATTTATTATTATAATTGGTTCAATTTTGTTTATTTGTAACTTTGACGGTACTTTGGACTTAAAATACGTAGAAATCTGCAGTTTTGGGAAAATTAACCAACAGAGATAATGTAGTCCACAGTTTCACCAACTTTCCATTTTTGTATATATTTGAAAGGAGTTGTTTATTGATGTTTTAGAATCTAAACATTTTAAGATTTTTAATCCGTTAGGCAGATTTCACTTATGTTGTAAGTAAAATGCTTATTTAATCATAATCCGAAGAAATATTAAGACTGTATGTCGTTTTAAATTATTTAAAACATTTTAAGGAAAACGTGTTTTTGTTGAAAAACTTTAACACGAGACTGATTTTGTTCAGAAATTTCGAAAATCAGCCTGAAAAACAGTCAGACAGACAACCAGACAAAAAAAACTATTATAAAAACTTGTGTTTATGTTGTGATGGCGTGCAAATAACTCTACTTAATATGCTCAAGAAAATTCAGTTATTTTAGGAATAACAGCTAGACACTGTAGGTGTAGATTTCGAATGCCTACATACCTTCAGAAATTTTAACACTACCCGCAAGCACAAAGAACTTATCTATTTTATGAAAAACGACAAAAACTATCACTTTTTTAGTAGGTAGGTATGTTATACAAATGATTTCTCGAAACTCATCATTTTTTTTGTTTGTTTTGAAAAAAAAAAATATTTTTTTTTAAGTTTATGAAACAAAAAAGTAGGGTCCTATAAATCTAGTGTCTTTAAAATGTAAAACTCAAGTATAGGTACATGTACATATATACATACATAGATACCCCTAGTAACAAAAAATACAAACCACAATGTTTGAAGTTATTTATCCATGCTCAAAAACAAACATTTAATTAAATTTCTTTCACTTTTAGTTAAACGTTTATCACATTTTAAAAAATTTTGACTTCTTCATCGTTTATTTCAAATTTTTTTTTTTTTAATAAAAAACAAAACCAAAGTTCGCACATATTTTTTTCCAGTTCATTAAAACACACACTGAAACAAAAAAAAAACAACAGAGTGTTCCACCTTAAGAAAAATATAATCACTTTTTCTTCAAGTTTTTATTATAGTCATTATTTGCAATAATTTAAATGCAAAAGTTCATTTAATCGAAAAAAAGGTAACAAACATTCGTTAATTAATCTTTGGCGGCCGACGACAACGACGCTGCTACCGCCCACACACAATGATACGCGCGTTTATTCATTTTCATTTTCACTTTCTCTCAACCAACTGAAAAATTAATTTCATATTTTTGTTGTTCAAATTCTCCCATATACATCTACATATATCTACATCTTTGGCTAGACTCTCACTTTCGCGCGCGCTCGCTCTCTATATCTCTCTCTCCCTGTCCCACACAATAAACACCATAAAATCATCCCCCACCCTATAATATTCAACTCCCACCACGCCACCGCGTCGTCCCCCCGCAAAACCAAAAATTCAATTCATTTTGTATCAACCCCCAATAAACCCAACAACAACCGAAAAACCATACGCACCAAAATCCTATTTTCCATCGAAAAAATTCCCCCGACCCACCGACAAAAAAAAACCGAAAACAAATTAATGAAAAGTCTAAAAAAAATTGCAAGTGTATTCGAGAGTCCATAATAAACAAAAATTGTATGTATATCGTATAAAACAGATCCCCGCGCGCACTCTTCTAACCGTACCCCTAGACCGACACTTTATACGCCGTGAATGGGTGAAAAAGAAATATCATCAAGCCACCCACAATCACCCCCTAATATGCCCTATAGTACGAGAAAAGAGGGAAAAAAGGGCCAGTAATTTTTTTTTTTGATAATTTTTCCCTTTCAAAGGCATGAAATTATTTTTCTTTCCATTTCTGACACTCAAAAAATATTATTTTCCAGTTATGTACGCGTGTAAGTGTACGTATATCGAATGTAGGTATATCAAAACATTCAAAAAGGGGGTGCAAGAGTGTGTAATAATAATAACAACAGAAGCAGCAGCCAGCCATCATCAGTAACCCAACATCAATAATATAAAAAAAAAAAAAATAGGTATATTGATTTTGTATATTTTTCTTGTTCTTATCGAAGAACTTTTTTTTAGATGTCCTTCACCCCCCGCACGGTGCGGTGCTGCAAAAAATCCTCTCTTTCGCATCAACTCATCTACTATATTCCACTGTGATATTATGTTTAGTGTGTTCCACTACCAAGAAGGGGGCTTGTGTGCGAAAGTGCGGTGCGGTGCGGTGCGTTGTGGTGGCTGGAGAAGGAGGGTTTGAGCTGATGGAATGTATTGAAATTGTGAATTCGATCAACCCAGTAACCCAACGCCAACGCCAACCCCACCTCCCCGAGCACCAATATCCAATATACATATTTTTATTCATATTTCATGAGGGGTAATGGCTTATTACCGATTACTAACTACCCCTCGGAAACAAGGTAGGCAGGTAGATACTAATTTCTTGAAATCACCACCACACCAACCCCCTTCACTGCCTTTGCTCCTTGGTCCTTGTCCGTTGGCACCTCAAACTTCACCACCGCACCGGGACAACATACACCATACACGAGTATCGCAGCAGCAACAGAAGCCAACAATTGGAGGAAAAGGACAAAAAATAGTTGATGCCCAATTTTTTTTGGGGGAGGAAATCCAAATCACAATCACGCGTAGGTGTTTGTGTTGCGCTTTAAACAAATGACAAAAAATTCTACAAAAAAGAAAAGGAGTTCGTTCCGAAGTATCCTTTTTTTGTTTTTTTTTTTTTTTTTCTGTCGGGTAGTTGTATCCTTTTGTTAAATCGATAAGTAGTGGAAATGGACTAAGGATGTTTCTTTTTTTTTCAAAACTCCCATTTTGTCGCATCCTTTTATAATAATTTTTCATGAGTCCTTTTTCATATTTATTTTGTTTTTTTTTTTTTTTCATATTTTTGTCTTCGTTAAAAAACATTATATGCAAATTAACGATGAGATGAATTTTAATTTTTGTTTTTTCTAATTTTTTAAGGACACTTACAGAACTCTAACAGGGTGTATCACTTGTTTATCATACCGACAAAAACTTTACACGCCGAGAGAGTGTAGCCACACAAACGGCTACTTCTTGTTCACGAACGCGTTTTCTGTAGACTGAATTGTGGCATTTCAATAGCCTTGGCAAGAGCCCATAAGGATACAAAGATTATGATATCCTTCTCCTATAATATTTGTAAAGTTTTCAGTTCTTTGGTTTTCTTCTAATTTATACACACACACAAATACAAATACACAAATAATATGCATGTGTAAATATACACATGTGAAGATTTAACAAATACTAAGGCGAATAAGATTCTCTCTTTTTTGTTTTGTTGGGAAAAACGTGTCGCAAAAGGAATTGAGGAATAAAAAGGACAATGAACGGGGGTGGTTGGAAAATAGAAGAACACAAAAAAAAGACGTATCATCTGGAAAACTCTGAGCGAGCATGTACCACACACACATATAAGAGGATTTATTTCTTCTTTTTTTTCGGTTTGATGTTTTGCTTCTTGTTATGTTTTTTTTTTTTTGTGGATGGAAGAGGGGGCGGAACGTGTTTCAAACAAGTGTTTTTGATAAATTTTGAAAGCACATACTTCTGAACTGAAGTTTGTTTTGTGCGGAATTTGTATTGGGGACATTTTTGTTTTTAAGTAGGTAAAATTTATTAAATTTCCTTAAACATTCGTTAATAGTTAGACATTTACATGCGTATATTTATTAAATTTCTTACTAGTTAGGTTAGACAATGTCTAGATAGCTCGAAATATGTAGTTCCAAATCTATATATAAATAGCCTTAAATAAATTTTGTGGTACCATTTTCTCAAAAAGTATTTGACCGATTTCGATAAATTTTATATGGTTGGAAAGCCACAATTGCGGAGATGTGCAGAATATACTTGAGACACGCATTTACACACTGTGGGTCATTTTTGTTTTTGCACTGTCGAGCACTGTGTATATTGAAAAAAAATTAAATTAAAAAAGAAAAATGTCGAATTTCGACACAGGGCGATACTAGTAGTTGGAAATATGCTTTATTAGATTTAATAAAATGCTTCATTAGCCAAGGTTTCCTGTTGTTTTCCTGAAATCAAATGAAAATGTTTATGTATATAACATGGGCGGCTTTCCAAAGTTAGACAACGTTTATTAATATGGCCGTTCTATACCTACTAAAATAAAATGACACTTTAAACAAGCTTTAGACAGCTCCTAGACAAGTTAAGTTAATTCGTTCTGCACAAAAGTTCGTTTTTAATTTAAAAAATCAATTTGTTTTGTATAGATTTTTTCCCGATATGTACTTCTTTCCCGAAAGGTTTTTGATGACTAGGAAAATAACGTAAAATAAAATCTCACCAAAAATCCTACTCCATGCAATAAAACTTAAAAACTATAAATTTTTATTAGTATATATGGGACTGTTGGTCTTTTTCTTTCGATCGTTTCATTTTTCTCAATTCTTTAGGGATTTCTAATGAATTAAGCTCAGGGTTCGGACTTAGGTTTTGAATTTTCGAAGTAAATACGGAAAAAAACTGAAGTAGATCCAAAATTTTCGAAGTAGTTTTAGGAGATTAAAAAAAAAATGTTCGAATTAAATTCTTAACAAAAGTTTATTCAGTATTATTTGATTATTTTTCATTAATAAATAAATAATTAATTGCGAACAAGTAACTATAAGGTACAAGAAAGTCAAACTTAAAATAAAAAAAAATATAACTATAACACAAACTTCAGACTTCAATAGAAACAAATTAAACATAGATATTAAATCAGCACCTTGAATTTTAGTTGGGTTTAAATATTGTATTAAGCAAAGTTTGTTGTCTTCAAATTCAAATCTTGATTTGTTTTTTGAGTACACAAAGAAATATAATATTTTAAAATGTTTTGTTGACCAGCGCTGTCTTTAAATTTGTTGGTTAAGAATTTTTTCAAAGAGAAGCAAATCCTTAAAAAGAGGAGTAGAGAAGTAGATTAAATTTTTTTCTCAAAATCGAAGTAGATCTACTTCGATCGAAGTAAAGTCCGAACCCTGAATTTAAGCTCCTTGAAGAAAATACCACCAGTGTAGCTTAATTTGTCAATCTGTTTGAATAATTTTCTAGGGATTAAGTTAAAATAATTGACTTTGTTGTCAAGTTTTTAAAGGTTAGAAGAACCATTTAAAATTTAAGGTATAATAAATATGTTTAGTGTTTCTCTGTATTTAGGCCATTAAGTTTTTCTAATAAATATTCGGCTATAGAGATTCATCATCAACCCTCAATTGAATGTATCTATGATCTGAAAAAGGAGACAAGTTATTTCTACAGTTTCTTGTCGATTTTTGGTTACGAATGCTGGTTTTGGTTCATTATTTACGTTACTTGCTATAAGGTTAGTACTTAAACTATAATAATTAAAAAAAAAAAACGAACTCACCTGTATCGTTTATATCAGTACTACCCCATACTGTATGATGGGCGTTAGCGTCAAACTCAATAATGAGACTGATCAACTTCATTTCTATGTCTCCAGATTATCATCAGGGAAGGAACCCATGTGGACAAGGTCTTGGCTAAGATATTCCGACGCTAACTAAAATGTTTCATTGGGTATTTTCAGTCTTGCGGCCGTTATGTCTCTGACGTTGAAATTATATTTAATACATATTATTGCTACTTTATCTATGTACAAAATAGGCTTACCTTTATCTGTGGAGCATCCAGTTTGTAGTACCTAGGAGTCCTGTCAACCCACCACAAAACAACTCGACAAGATCGAAGCACAGTAAGAAGATCGTATTCTTAAAAATGTGGATTTTAGACATTTAGGCCCATTTTTGTCAGTGATTAAAGTTAAATTTCACTAAATTTTGCTTTTGATGTTTTATCCTCCAAGTTGGTTAGATTCTCCACATGCATCCTTCACTGAAAAAATGCTTCTTAAGTTGACTGAAGACTTATTTATATGGTGGCTTAAACCAAAATCATCTAAGGTTAAACAAAAAAGTTACAAAAATGAGAACAACTTAGACAAAATATAGGAAAAAAAAACTTTCAAATTGTCCCCTTCCCGTTAGGCGAATTTAACTTTGTATAACTTACGAGCAATATTAACAATTTAAAGGCATATAAATAGAAAGAAACATTTAGTATTGACAAGAAAATTATCATAGAGTTGTAATTATGTTTTTCTGGTCACTTGTTAAACGTTTCAAAGCTTCTTTTGTTTTCATTATGCTTGATGTACTCCATTACTTTCTTCATTCCAACCAATGAAATCACTTCCTCTTCCTTCTTCCGAAATGTTTACATTTTATTCAGTTCACCCCCTGTGGTTAGTTTGTCTTGTTTGTTGAAAGGCAGACAGTTTTTTTTAATTTCAATTTAAATTGACTCCAAACTAGGAAAACTTGGTTCTTATCTATATTTGTTGTTGTTCTGCTCCTAAAAATAGCAGAAGACTTATGATTGGAAATTCAGAAAAAATTCCGCCCGATTAATATTGATGCGATGGATGTCATTTGATTTCCTTTTAAATACTGCTATTTTGACTATCTTAGCTTTCGAAGACCAATTTTTTGAGTGTATTATGGTTAACTATAAAGTTATTTTTTGTGTGTTTTGACATACACAAAGTAACGGTGTTTTCGGATGTGTAGTTGTTGATGGTATAATTGTACAGTTTAAGAAATGTGCAAGGGTTGTTCCTAAAATCGTTAACATTTTCGCCTTGCAGTTGGAAGTTGTTTTAATTTCATTTGATGGTGTGTTATCTATTTATTGTGTTGAATAAATAAATGGACGCTTCCTTTGACCTTCGGATTTTTTGGGAATGTTGCTCTAAATCTTAGAGTTTTGCAACTAAAGGGAATTTGTGTTGATTATTTTTGTATTAAAATGTATAAACATAAGATGGATTAAATAAGTTTGCTGTCCCTGAAAAGTTAGATTCTTACATTGATTATTATTATGTTCAAATCATTTTAATTTGGAAAACTAACAGCCTATTATTCATTCTGGGTGTAAATCAAGTAGAAAGTAGATATAGTTATAGATCAAGTAATTTTCAAAGCTGTCAATTTAATCTGCAATTTTTCAACACGAGAAACTTTTACATACGTTCATATTATTCCTTGGATTAAAAATCCGTGAAAACCGGATGTAGATAAATAGCAATTTTACACTTTTGCATTTTTGCAATGATACAAGACCAGTTGCATTGGATCGGGAATACCCCTAATGTTGATCGGAGACTTAAATGCCAGAATTGGGCTTTTTCAAAATCCTTACCTAGTGCAATTAAATACGCGAGTGAATGTAGGTACTACCAGTCAGAAATTCTAAAGATGACACATTAAATAGGAACGGTAAAGCCTTAACTGAGTTGCTTGAAAGTTATGGGTATTGGGTATTGAATGGTGCGTCGAATGCAGATGTAGCTGGTGAACTAGCTTTTGTAAGTGGACAGGTAACTTCAGTTATTGACTTTTGTGCAGTTTCTGGAGAATGGCTCCATGCTATAGATGATTTTGAAGTCCTGTCAGCAAATTTCTCTACCCACTTTCCGATTCTCACTTGTGCCAGCTTTAATCAAGAAATTCCTGCCAGAGTGTCAAGTAATCTGAATGAACTCAGATGGTTACCTCATCAGGCGGTTATTTATCAAAATAGGTTAAATCACAACATTGTTTCACTTCCCTCTACAAGTTCTGCTCCAATCGATCAGGCTATAGACACAATTATGAACGCAATTAGATTTTCCACTTCACAAAACCGTAGCGCTAATCAACCAGCAGGAGCCGTATGTAATTGGTTTGACTATGAGTGCAGAAGACTTCGTATGAAGGTATTTTCACTCTTAAAGTTGTTTAGGAGATCAAACAGTGATTATTTTAAATCTGCATATTTAGAGGGAAACAAAATATATTGTAATATTTTACCAAGGGTTCGTAATAAATAAAACTTATTTACATAATACCGTTCAAATTGTTTATAAACCAATCTGAAATTGTTTTACATCTGGAGTAATGTCAAATTTGGCAATTGTTATGCTTGTGGTTTAAAATTTTAATTTAAAGTGAAAAACAAAGAATTCAAATTTGGGTTGTGGGTTGATGTGATTGATGTGTCTTACTTTTCCATTTTTTAAATTATTTTACTATCGCAAAGAAAATGATGAAAGTAAAATAAAGAGAATAGTATTGGTTTACTTCTATATTCCGCATTTTTCCGAGCGAAAAATTTCTCTCCAACAGAAGTATCACTCTTATTATTATTATCAAGTGATACTTGATAGATTTTGAAAACCGATAGTAAAAAACCAATTTATAAAACTTTATTAAATTGGGTTTGTGACTCGATTGAAGTACTTAAAGTGCACTCCACCGGGCAGTTTAAATTTGACTGGATCTAACACGAATCAAACAAGTTTATGAAATTGAATTTTTGGTCACGAGTGAATATTATAGGTATACTGACTTAGCTTTAAGTTTTTGGTTTAACTCACTTTAAAATGTGTAAATTTAAAACGGGATGAAAGGGAAAGTTTGGGGATTACCTGGAGGAAACATTTAAACCATTCCATGGAGAAGCACTCAATGGAAAAATGAATGTGAATTTTACCACAAGTGAAAGGTACAAAACTCTCACCGAATTAAGTAGACAAATAAAAATGCTGAAGTCAAAGAAAGCTCCGGGGTATGACTTAATAACGGCAGAAATTCTTAAAATGCTCCCTTGTAAAGGATTGTTAAACCTCTTTTATACAATAAATGCCACTCTTATAAGGCTTCAGTATGTCCCGAATCAATGGAAAGTTGCGAAAATTATAATAGTTTTGAAACCAGGTTAATCACCAAAAATCTTATAGACTATTTCGCTTCTTCCTGTAGTGTCGAAAGTTTTTGAGAGAATATTACTAATGGGCCTGCAACTAATAATAGAAGTTGAAAACTAATTAATACCTGAGCATCTTCTTAGACGTGTCACAAGCCTTTGACAAGGTCTGGCACGAAGGCCTCAAATTCAAATTAAAACAAGTTTTGCCTGATGGATTTTACACGATTGATTTCAAAGAAATAGTGGCGGGGGTACCACAAGGTAGTGTTCAGGTCCAATTTTGTATCTTTTATTCATACGAGATACACCAGCTCAAACAGAAGGCACTATTAGCCGCGTTTTATTATCACCAATAACCCATATGGTTCACCCCAATATAATAAAATGATACGGATCCTAATGAAAATAGTGTTGTATGCTCATCTCTTTTTTTCTTATGCTGGTTTATTTTTCATGAAGATACTACCCGTAGATATTAAAACACGGCTATTCTAGACACTTTTGCTGCCGACACTGCAGTACTAGCAATGGGCAAAACGATCCACGAAGCTACAATAAAATGACAAAACGCACTTGACAATAGGTTTGTTCGATGTCAGCCCTGGGGTGAATTGGGTCGCCCTGAACTCGCTGTGAAGCGTTTTATGTAGCACTTTTTTCACTCTAGGTTATTTGCACTGTGTTCGACGTGTGTTCGGGGCGGACTTTCACGAGACCCAGGTTTTTTCTTGGGGCAAGAAGTCAGAGCTGCCAAAATTCAAATCAGCTGTTAACATTCAGGCAAAAACTAGTGTTGATGATAAGTTTCTTGGTAAACATGAGAGATTTTGTTGATAATTTTTGTTATTTATCTGTTTTCAGTGAAATTAAAGAAAAAATCAGATAGTGAAATTTGTAGCACTGAAGCTTTCCATGTAAAATAAAAATCCGAGCAGCCCTGAGTTTTTTGACAATTGACTGACATTCCCCAGGCCCTGGCACATCGAACAAACCTTATGTTTGTTGAGCGACTAGCGCTCAACGAATTTAAATCGATGGAAATCGATAGATTACCTGTACATATTTGTAAATACAACTTGAGTTCCATACGCAAATGAAGCAAAAATATCTCGGTATTTAAAATGGAAGCCGCATGTAAAAAAGAAATGCGAAGAATTAAACATTAAATTCAGAGAAATGTACTGGTTACTTGGGAAACACTCTAATAATATAGAAAACAAGCTGTTTTTATACAGGCAGGAACTTAAGGCCGTCTGGGCTTATGTTATACAGCTCTGGGGTTGTAGGTACTCGCGATTCTAATTTAAATATTTTACAATCTTTTGAAAATAAATTGCTAAGATCATTTGTAAATCCGCCGTGGTATATTAGAAACAGGGATCTTGGGATCCCTACTGTACGAAATGAAATAAAAACTTTTGCGCGAAAGTATAGAAAACGACTTTTGGAACACGCTAATAAAACTATTATCGAAATTCTTGACGAGACAAATTTAGTACGCCGCGCCGCTCACACCTATGAGCACGCGTTTTTCGGTCCTTATAGAGTCTTTTAAAGGTTTTAACACCTACCCACGAAAAAAAACAATATCCTCTATGTCCACGATCTGAAAAGAATAAGTGTTAAATAGGTGAAGCATCTTTTACACTCAATAGAATGTACCTAATAAAAGCTTGAGATTTATTTATCCATTATTGAGTTGTTTTTAAAATAAAAACTTGCGTTCGGGTGATTCCATAATCCACAGCAAGGAGTGCATGGTGAATACTTCCGGTATAATTTGACAATAAATGTTCTGTTGCAGTTAGGAGATAACCAGCAGAGTCTTAAGCACGTTATTAACTAATTTTTTTTTAAATTTATTTATTTATTAAAAACAAGTTTTAAATTATTATAATTAGTTGCTATAAAAATTCGTTAAAGTGCGCTACAAAATTAAAGGAAAAAAAATAAAAAAGTATAATATAATAAAGATTGAACTTATAGATAAACGCGAAATCATGTTACAATATTTGAGTTTATGTTTTTTTAAAACCGAAATTACATATTAAAAAACAAATTTTGGTAAAATTACGTAAACATACTTTATTAAATGCTCTTGAAAATACATTACAGTAATTAAGAATCCAAGACAATGTTTAATCACACTTCATCAAGTTCCTAGTATTTTCTAATACTGGTCTTATTGCACTGCACCGAATTTCAATTCGATTAACATTAGATTAACATTAGTTTTTATTTGAAATATATTGATACCATCTAAATGCGATTTAGTGGATTTGAGTTTCTCTCTTCTTCTATATCTATCTTAATTATTGATAATACAATGGACGTTTTAAAATAATTTTGTAAAGCTACGATTAGACGGTCAACGCAAATAGACAACGGGTTGACTCTCTGGCGTAGAAATGACGTCAAATTGTATCCCAAAGTTGTCAAGGCGTGTTATCGTCAACGCAAAACACTGCAGTCAATGCGTTGACATGAACTTTGGGGTCAACGCATTGACTATTTTGTGCTACCGTGTAATTGCCCTGTGAACGCAACTACGACAAATGGACAGAAAACTCGTCAGTCCGTTGACTGTATTCAACATTAACACAGCAGAATTTTTAAACAGGTCAACGTAGCCTGCGTTGACTTCAATTGCAATTTCAAAAATTTCTTATTTTCTAGAAGTTTTTTAATCCATCGACATCGTAGGCATCCTTCAATAGAATTTGAAAGTCTATGTGCCTGTTTACATAGGCATTTTATTGAAAGGCGTGAATTTCTACATATGTTATTTTTTTTATAAGAACTTTGACAGACTTTTGTGTAGAAATTCACAGAGTTTAAAAAAAAAGGAACTAGGCTGCAATTTCATTTTTTTTTTGACAAGAAGTATTATACATGATTTATTAAATTGTTGTGGTAAATTTGCAGTGTCAACGATTATAATATATAAAGTTTGAATAAGCTGCACGATTAGTTCAGGTGGTCCCTATTTAAAATAAAAAATTGTATTACTGTATTAATTCTGTCTTCTCCTATAGCACATTTTGGTTTTTCCTTCGCGTCACCTAGTTCAATTTTAACCATCTTAATTTCTCGAAAAATAATAATCAAGTAATTCGCTAAGTGTTATCACGAAAAAAAAATTGATTCTTAAAACCTTAAAACACGTCGTGACGATAAGGAATTTTAATAAAAATGGACATCATGTACATGTTAAAAGTGTGTCTGCAACTAACTGGTTTTTACCGTTAGACTTCGTTCAATTTACTTAATTCCTTAAAAATGTATTACAATTTACATTAAGCAAATTTCAAATTCATATTTCAATAAAAAAAAAAAACATTTGCGTGACGGGAAGAGCAAAAAACGAAAAATGTCTGCTTTTCACAAATCTGCCTTCCTATACAAAAATTCTGCTTTTCAAAACTGATTTTTTTTTGATTCTGCTTTTAAAATACATACTAGCTTTTAAAGTCCAGTCATTGCAACAAAAAAAAAAACAGCCAAATTCGGAAATAATCGCCGGGAAAGCTGTATTTTGGTATATAGCTTCCTCATGGTGTTCTTAAGAAACTATCAAAAGTCCCTATCGATATGAGCGCCGCTAACAATTTAACGGGGGAGTTAAAGACCCCCCAAAATGTTTTTTCAGGAATAACTCCCAAATGGTAAGTTGTAAAAAAAAAATGCGTAAGACTAATTTGTAGCTAGAAATAGTTCCTACAAAAAATATTAACATACTTTTTTTCATACAAATAACGGTTTTTGAAATAAACCAATCAGAAGAGTCAAGGGTTTTACTTTTATATGTAGTTGAGCGACTTAATTCCAAAATTGTGCATTTTGTGATAAAAGCATAATTTTTTTTTATACATTATATGGACATGATTTCATGATATCGGTCCACTCTATTTGTACACCCCTTTAGGTGGGAGGGGCAAATAAAAAAAAATTCTAAAATAGAAAATGAATATAAAAACACAACGGCAACACTTACAATATTATGTTATATGGCGTTTTTCTTTTTTGGCTCTGAGCAAAGCTCTGAGCAGAGGTTGAGCGATCAGAGCAAAGCTCTGAGGAGATTATGATCAGAGCCCTCAGATTTAATTATGGAACACACTTGAGCACTGAAGATGTCATATATATATTACTATCTGTCAAATAACATTAAAATTGTATGTAGTTGGCTTCGCTCAGCGTTTTGCTCGATTTGCTCGGTCATTTTATTCTGAGCATACAGATCATGCTTTGAGCTTGCTCAGATGGAATAAAGAAACACGACTTATGTGCTCTGATTTGTCTGAGGTAAAAAAGAAACATAGAATTAATTTTTGACAGCTCGGTGATGTGCTCTGAGGTAAAAAAGAAAAACACCAATAGTTTATCTCAAAGCCAGAAATTCATTCTTTATGTATGTTTTAAAAGAAGTTATTTTAGTGCTTAGTTTTTGAATAAATGATTTTTAAACTCAAAATTTTAAAAATAAAAAATGAAAAAAAAAATAATAATTTTTATTATTTGGGTTATAATTTTCGTAAGTAAGTAAGTCTGTAAGTGTTTTAGTTTTTGAGAAAATTGAAAATTTCTAAAATTATTGTTTTTTTTTTTTAATTTTGAGTTTAAAAATTATAAATTCAAAAACTAAGCATTAAAATAACTTCATTCATAAAAAACATACATAGCTTTAAAGCCCGCACCACACGACGCTTGTTTTTCTGCTAGAAATGCTTGCTGGCTTTCGTGCTGGCTATTGAGCTGGAAAATGGCGTCACTGCTGGCTCTCTTGATAGAAGCGCTGCTAGATTTCAAAGTTAGAACCGGTGCTATTTTTCTTGCCTGTTTTGCTGCTGGATTCAAATGTCATTTTTTCTATTTCGTTTTTATTTATTTTCTAATAGTTTTTTCAACTTTAAACAAAATAAAATGTGATTTCATTAATTTGTATATTTAGTTCTATCAGATGTATGCATTTTTTGTGAAAATTTGTGCAGAAAAATATTGTGAAAATTTGTGCAAATTCGCAAGAAATGTCAAAAAACCATCAGAGAATCCAGCTCCAAAACATTCATCGAGTGAAGCCGAAGAATTCAAACCAGCAAAACATCCAGCACCACACCATGCAACAAAACCAACACGAAAGCCAGCAAGCATTTCTAGCAGGAAAACAAGCGTCGTGTGATGCGGGCTTAAGATAAGCTATAAATGTTTTAAACTTTTTTTTTATTATTGGAAGAATTTTGAAAAGAAGAAATTTTAATTTTAAATAAAAAAAATTTATAAGGTAATATAACTAGTTTTTCAAAATTGGCAACAGTCCCTTATAAAGAAAATATAGCTCAGCTTATAACAATGAATCAAGAAATTTTCTGTGGTTGGGACAATTATTTTTACTGTCGGAGATTTGAAACAAAACTTATAATTAAAATTAAATACATATGTTTTTAAGGTGTTTGCTTATAAACACATTAAGACATAAAAAAATATTAATGATTACGGTTTTAGAGACCAAAACAATGTATGTAACAGCTTATTAAAATATTTTGGAAAATCGCCCAGGCAACACAATTATTTAACTTAAAAGAGGATTATTTCACGTTATATCGAAATCGATGCACACAACTGTATTCAGTGAGTGTATAAATAGTTTTAGAATCTCTCTAGAAAATACATCTACAAAAATCACTTAAGTTTACAAAGTCACCGGGCTTAAACGAAGTTTGTAAACAGAATCGGAAATTAAAGCAATAAAATTGGTTCATTTGAATAAAGTTAACTGCAATATACAAATACTTGGTAAGAAATTCTGTGTTATGTGATAGTTGAGTAAAATTCGGAATAAATGGATTTTATGCGGTTTTTGCCAAAAATGGAATAAAAAGAAATGTTTTAAATACATCCAAATAAGTTAAAATATCGTTTACAATTTATATCGAATTACAGTCGTTCAATACCAAAAATCAAGTTCAATGTCGGAGAAAACGCCTGCAAATTCACAGTTTGGTGTGTGATTATTTATCCTAAGCACCTAAACCTGTGGTCAAAAAAAAAATTGACTAATATTAAAAAAAAAATAGATGAGTTAAATTAAAAATGACTGGCGAATGGTTTTCTTTCGAATGAAAAGAAGTTTAATTTGGATGGACCGGATGGCTACAACTTCTTTTCACATGATTTACGGAAAGAACAACGGTTTCTAATAAGTTATCACAGACGAGAGGATGGGGGTTTGATCAGCTATTTTAAGAGCAAGTTTTCAAAGTACCTACTAATAAATTACGGGAATTACCTACAAAAGAATATTGGAGTCAGAATTTCCTAAGTTTAAAGAGCTATTTGGACCTTTGTCTCGAGTTCTCCAACAACATGACGCAACAGTCGTATAGTAAAATCGTTTGTTGGAAGCCAAAAAGTGGAATTATTGAATAAGCCCCAATATTCACTTGACTTGAAACGTTATAAAATTGTTTGTGGCAGGAATTTTTGGCCGAATCCAAACGGCTTAGATAAAAGGCAATTTATTAGGACAAGATATTAAGAAGATAAACAAACACTCCTAATAATAATAATTAATTAAAAAAAAATAATTTTATAAAAGTGGTCGCTGTTATTATCAACCAAAGTCTGTCTGACAACTTGTTTTGTAAAAAGGAGAATCTTATCTTTCATTATTGGTACCATATTTATGGAAATCTCTCGTGGGATAGGCACCGGAAGTTGCATTTGAAAAAAAACTTGTCCAAACAGCCTATTTTTTTAAATGTTTGAACTTAATCTTCCGGTTAGTGTTCGTTCACATTTGTTATTTTAAAGAGCGAGTAAATACGACACAGCCGTGCAATTTATTATCTTCCTTTTTTGAGTTTACAATTTTAAAGAAAACACTTTCGTGAGATAATAGAAAATATACCTAATTTTTATTTTTAATCAATCGTAACTTGTTTTTTTTTTTTCAAAAATTACATAGATTCCCTGTACTTTGACTTTTTTATCTGGACAAACAATTTTGTGTTCTACCTGAAAACAGTTTTCTTTCTGCTTCCATGTTTCCTGAGCTCTATGGTAGTGTTTTTATTTTTTTTAATTCTTCTTCTACTAAAAGATGAGCAGAGATGATGCATGATATATGAAATGCAGGGATGATGGATATAGCAGGGATGATGGTTTATAAAGGTATGATGGTTTATGCAGGGATGATGGTTAATGCAGGGATGATGGTTAATACAGGGATGATGAGGAACACAGGAATGATGGAAAAGCAGATATGATTGTTTGAACAACACATCATAAATATAGGTGCTACCGGCCAAGTTAAATAATATTCAAAAATCGAGAGAAGCCTAAAATTATGTATCGAATTAAAAGATTTCAAATACAAAAGGCTACTTAACACGACACTATAGCTTTCGAAAATAAATAAAAAACTATTTTTGAAAATGTAATTCTAATTTTAATTTTAGTTTAATTTAGTTATATTATCTTTTTGCTTCGCTTATGATTTAGCTGCAGAGTGGTCCGTTCGCTTTGATGTACGCCAAGTGAATGTAGAATCGCTTTTTTCTACGTCTTCACTTCTTTGCATTCTCTTACATGGATAACATACGCTGTTATTTTGTGCAGTTAATTTCAAGTATATAAGAAACGGTGTTAATACATAACAGGTGGTGGTTGTCGATGAGTTGACAAGTGTTGCCGCTGCGGTGAGATACGAAGTCACTACACTACTCCCCCTCCAGTCTAAGGGCAGTGTGAACTCGTAGTTTCACTAGGCGTCCAGCCCGAGTCCTGTATTCAGAAGGTGTCGTTGATGGCGAATCGGTGCCTATAACTTCTGCTGGCTCTTCAGGAACAATAAAGGCTGCCTTTAGACGATCTATAGAAACTTTTTCGATATTGCCTTTAATGAGAATTTTAAAATATTTATCTTTGCGTTGTTTAACAAGAAAAGGTCCATTATATGGTGCTTGCAGAGGTTTCCTCACAACGTCGACTCTTACGAAAACATACTTACAGTTCGAAAGAGTTGGTTGAATAAAAAAATTGTGTCCAGAATTGTGGTGCATTGTCTTCTGCGGTAAAATTTTTGCAATGGTTTTTGATAGGTTGCGTACGAAATCGGGATCAATTATATTTTCCTTTCTTGGAACGAAAAATTCGCCTGGAATTTTTAAGGTCTTACCGTAAACCAGTTCAGCGGGTGATGCGTTTAAGTCTTCTTTGCAAGTTATCCGCAATCCTAGTAAAATAAGAGGAAGCTCTTCTGACCAGTTGGCAGGCATTTTTGTTTTAAGTGCAGCTTTCAACGAGCGATGCCATCGCTCAACCATGCCATTCGCTTGTGGGTGATATGATGTAGTCTTCAGATGCTTCACTCCTAGTACCTTCTTGAGCAGTTTAAACAGGTCAGACTCAAATTGTCGTGCTGGGACACCGTATCGCGAGATCCATCCATCAATTAGAGATTTTGCAATAGTTTCTGCCGTGATGTCAGATATAGGTAAAGCTTCTGGCCATCTTGTCCTTCGGTCCATCATTGTAAGTAAATAACAAAATCCGTGTGATGGTGGTAACGGACCAACTATATCCACATGGATGTGTTCAAACCTCTCAACTGGTTCATCGAATCACTGAAGCGGTGCTCTTGTATGTCGCTGGATTTTAGATCACTGACACGCAATACAATGCCTCACAAAACTTGCTGCTTCTTTTCGCATACTGGGCCATACAAATTTTTGTTGCAGTATTTTAGTAGTTGCTCTAGTTCCACCGTGCGATAACCCATGAATTTTTTCTAAAACAATGTTGCGAAATCTTTTAGTAACATATGGACGAACGTACGTACCTGATACATCACATATGATATCACCAGTTGTATTGAAATTCATGACTCTTTTTAGAACCAGAGATAATTTGTTGTCGTTCAACAAACTTTGCAGCTCAGGGTCCGTCTTTTGATCTTCAGCCAGCTGATCGAAGTCGATGCCAGGTTTGATAGTAACTTCAGAAATCCTAGACAGGAGATCTGGAATGATGTTCTCTTTTCCCGAGACATGGCGGATGTCAGTTGAAAATTGACTGATAAATTCCAGTTGTCTCCCTTGTCTAGGTGATGCCTTGTCGGTCTTCTGCTGAAATGCGAAGATTAGGGGTTTATGATCAGTGTATATCGCGAACTCGCGTCCTTCTAAATAATGTCGAAAGTGTTTGATCTCCTCATAAATAGCCAGCAGCTCTCGATCGTATGTTGATTGTTTCCTTTGTGAATTGGATAACTTTTTTGAGAAAAATGCCAGGGGTTTTGTCTCTCCATCTAGCGTTTGGTTTATCACTGCTCCAATAGAAAAATCTGAAGCATCAACTGCCATTGAAAATACACCAGTTTTCGCGGGATGAACGAGCATGGTCGCATCGCAGAGCGCTGTCTTGTATTGTTGGAAGGCTTTTTCAGCATCGGGAGTCCAATTCAAAGGTCTCTTGTCATTTTTTACGTTACCTTCGATCAAACACTGTAGACGATTTTGAAAGTTGACGGCGTTTGGTATAAACCGCCGCGCCGATAAAAATTGACCATCGCCAAGAATCGACGAAGATCCTTGGCTAATGTTGGTTTTTCATAATTCGCAATGGCATCTACTTTGCTTGGTAATGGTCTAATGCCTTCCGGAACAACCAGATGTCCCAAGAACTGTACCTCGGGTTTGCCAAAAACACATTTTGCAAGATTTATCGTGAGGCTGTATTCATCTAGTCTTTTAAAGACAGTGCGAAGATGGTGCGCATGCTCTTGCATATTTTGGGAGGCTACAAGTATGTCATCTATGAAAGCGACTGCGAAATCCAGTCCTCGAAGAATTTCATCAATGAAACGCTGGAAGGTCTGCGATGCGTTTCTTAGCCCAGGTGTCATAAACATAAATTCATACAGACCAAACGGTGTGACGATTGCCGTCATGTGGATGTCTTTCGGTTCAACAGGCACCTGGTTATAAGCCCGTTTGAGATCGATCGTGCTAAAAATTTTTCGGCCGTGAACGATATGTCCAAAATCCTGTACGTGATTATAAAAATTTAAAAAATCTGCGCCAATGATGGGAGATTGTACATTTGCGACAATGAAGTACCAAGAAAAACTACGTCTTAGGCCTAACGAGAGAACCAATCGCTGCTTGCCATAAGTTTTGATCTCTGTACCGTTCGCTGCATAGATCTTGATTTTGCTATCTGTTGGAGAAATTGAATTTATTGAATTGCGTTTTCTTGAGGGAATAATTGATACATCGGCGCCTGTATCAATCAGAAACTTGCGGCAAGTAAGGTTATCGTAAACGAAAAGACGTGATGAAGGAGCGCCAAACTCATTCGTCTCAACACGAGTTCGGCTCTCTAGTTTCCCGCCACACTGTAAGCACATGGTTTACAACATTTTGTAGCTTTTTCGCCAAACCTGTGATGGAACCAACAGAAGCCCTGATTATTGTCTCGTTTGGAACTATCCCGCCTCCGTCGAGAAGATGTAGGTGTTTGATCTCGACGTGATCTTCTTCCGATTTGCTCAAAGCGCTGGCACAAATTAGTCAATTGTTCAGCAAGTTTCCCTAGCTGAGATTCGCCACGAGGAGCTCGAACTGTTGCTGCAGCCAAGGTCGGTGAAACATTCGTTGTTTCAAGAATACCATCGGCCATCTTAGCTAATTTTTCGAGTGACTCTTCGCTCCATGGTGAAAGAATTTGCTGCAAGGTAACTGGCAAACATCTCAACCAGAGAGTAGCCAGAAATTTAACTTCAACAGAATCGTTCGCAAGGTTACGCATTTCCTCAAGCAACCGCGATGGTTTTCGGTCGCCGAGTTCCATTTGCGACAGAAGTTTTTTTAGCTTTCCCTGTTCACTCGGCGTAAATTCTTTTATTAATCGTTGTTTTAGAGCTTCATACTTACCAGAAGTGGGAGGATTGCGCAAAAAAGTGCGAATTTTCTCCGCCACTGTCTGATTAAGTTGCGAGATTACTGTATGGTACATCGTGTTGTCTGAAGTAATCCGATTGACCACAAACTGCGACTCGAGTAAAAAAAACCAAAGCTCTGGGTCCGAAATGAAGAATTCCTGTGTCTTGATGCGGTACGAGTTAAGCACGTGAGCATCACCTCCAGCCACATGTTCGTTGCTCGTGCCTTGAATTTCAGCTGGGGTGTCAGTTCCATTCGAGGTTTTCGTGTCGTCAGTCATCGTCGGTCGGGGTCACCAATTATAGCTTTCGAAATTAAATAAAAAACTATTTTTGAAAATGTAATTCTAATTTTAATTTTAGTTTAATTTAGTTATATTATCTTTTTGCTTCGCTTATGATTTAGCTGCAGAGTGGTCCGTTCGCTTTGATGTACGCCAAGTGAATGTAGAATCGCTTTTTTCTACGTCCTCACTTCTTTGCATTCTCTTACATGGATAACATAGGCTGTTATTTTGTGCAGTTAATTTCAAGTATATAAGAAACGGTGTTAATACATAACAGGTGGTGGTTTTCGATGAGTTGACAAGTGTTGCCGCTGCGGTGAGATGAGAAGTCACTACAACACTAACAAAAGACATATAACCTGCCTTTATATTTTCTGCATGACTATTAAAATTAATTGCATTCTTATTATTATTTATTGTATTATTCATACTAGAATGTCAGTTTATTAGTCTGGACCATTCTTTATTCCGTCAATTTCATTGAATTTCTGAACAACAACTTAAAGGTGCTACCACCAATTGTATACGAATTAATTTAAAATTCGTTTTAATTAATTATTTGGCTGGAGATATAGCTATTTCAAGGGGTGCCATCACTATCCTTATTAGTGGTGCTGAGCTTTAATCCAATTTTATTTGAAAAACTTTCAATGAATTGCAATTCTATTTGTTAAAATCATATCGGTTCGCATTTTAAATAAAGGATTTTCTTTTTTTGTGACCTTTTTGATAAATTAGAGCTCACAAGAGAAACCAATAGTTTCGTATTGTTTACATGTCGACGACGGTTAAAGTGCAGAACCCTGTTATTCATTTTTGCATGTTGTTCAGAAATAAAAAAAACCTATTAAGTTTTGTATGGCGATATATATGATAAGAGGTTTTGCATTTTGACTTATTTTGTTAAATATTCAGAACAAGGTTGTTGCGCTAAAATTGCCAGAAGGTGGCTCTGATTTTGCTGATTTTTTTTGCATTGATAATATTTCTTTGGAAATTTTCGACTAACTTACAATTTAATCGTCGATATGTTTTACACTTTTAACTTGATTTTCTCAAGAATATGAAATATTCCTACATTTTTGGTACTTACCATTTTTTTCACACACAAAATTATAAATTGCGCACAAGAACAAAAAATTTCCGTTGTTTTCAAAACTGAATTTAACACTTTCTGCACTAGAAATACAAAAACCGTGTTTAACATTTCAAATGAAATAACCTCCAACCTTTATGTCAAAAAGTCATATTTCATGATTTTTTTTTGAGAAGTCATATGAGCTATTTATCCAATATTATAGAGAGAAAAAAATTATGTTTATTGAGCGTGGAAAATAACGGTACGTGGGGAATTTTTATATTTTTCCCAATGGGTTTTTTTTTGCTAAGGTATATGGTATCCTTTTTATTAAAAGCAAAACTAACGTTGTTCTTCTACTTTGACGATTCTTTTGTCAAAATTTGTTCAAAAATGTTAACTTTTTATTACAAATATAACAGTCCATCAGATAACGAATCAAACCTTTAATTTTTGTTCTTGTTTTGTTAATTTAGGTCAGTGGAACAGCTATTATTTATGATTTTTTCCATGGTCAGTTTATACCGAGCTTATACTTGTCTTTACTTGACTTAAGATGGCGCTTTCAGTCCTACTAACAAGCTTCTCTATCCCAGTCTTTAGCTATAGCTGCCTCCAGTTACGCTGAAGTCTTTCTTCATTTGTGTCTTCCAATTGAGGTACTGTCTTCCTCTCCTCCATTGTCCATCAGAGGTAGATTCGAAGTCTTGTCACATCCGCTTGTTCCAGCCTTCTTAGGCGATGTATCTTTTTGACCGGGTCGACTTCATTGTATAGCCCATAGAGCTTGTAGCTGAATTTTCTTCTCCATCACTCACTCCAGAGATTTCAGGTCGTAAAAAAATTTTGTTTCCGCAGATTTAACGGTTATCTCTGTAGTTTTGAGATTAGTTTGTTTAGTTTTTTCTTTGGTGAGTTTACCTGGTGAGTTTACCGGAGATATTTAGGTGAGTTTTGATGGTCCAGCTTTATAAAAGTTCTGCATTCAAAATGAGTTCCAAATCACTTAATAATTCCGACGGAAAACTTAAAAAAGAACGCAACAAACGACAATTTTTTGAACTACTGCAAATTGCTATAAACATCTCTGTTTTCAAAAACAAACCCCTTTGGTTTCCTGGTCCGTTTTTAGTTTTTTTGTTTTTAAATTTTCTTTAAAATACTGGACGTGTTAGATATAAAGATATTTTCAAACTAATTTTATTTTAAAAACAGAACATATTCGACCAACTCGAATAAGAATAATTAAGGCAATTTCACTGTTTTAGGTTTTTTTTTCAACCAAAATAGATTGGATTTGAATAATTAGTTTTAATCTATAGGAATGTTTTGTTTCTTATAAAACAAAGAAACCCAAAAGTAAAACAACGTTTTCTTTTTATAAAGTTTTTAATCTTTTTTAAAAGTTTATGTTGTTATTTAACAAATTAAAAAAAAAAGAAAACTTACCATGTAATTTTTCTTTGTTTAACTCTTTAATTTTAGTTTGAATTTTCCCTTATCATCCATATATTAGCTGAGTTCTATTGAATATTTTTACTCGTACCACTCAAAGGTGTGCAGGGATGATGGGAAAAGCAGGGATGATTGTTTTTGATTTTGCACACACACCAGTTGAATTTTTTCTTTAGATTTTTCCCAATTAAATGAGTGCAAAAATTTAATTAAATTTATTATAACAACACTTTTGAACAATTGAACTTTCGATAAAAAATAATTCTAAAAACTGTGTAATTGATTTTTCTTTTAAAAATTCACTTTGAATATTAAGAAAATTTTAAATTTTCCGTTTCTTGCGCAGTCGGTGTCTCTACCTGTAACCATCTCTGAGTGTCGAATTGAAATGTTTATTGTAAAACATGAATGAAAAAGAGGTATACAAGGAGGAAGTTTTCAAAGGGATTTCAAGGTGCTTGGTTAAAAAAAATGTATGAAAAATAAAAATCTGAGGATCGGCACGTACGCCATATTTTCATTTAACAGTCAAGTACAGAGATGACTGGCTGTAAAATCACCCGCAGTTTTGGGATTTAAATCAAACTAGAGCATCTTAGAGTACCTACATATGTATTATTATGTTGTGTAACGAATTTTCTCATGCATATAGTATGGCTTGAGTTTAAAATGCATTTTGATTTTAGTCCAAATGGTAAATAACTAAAGTAAAGATGCAATTTTTCAGTTGCTGGTATTGCTTTATTGCTTTGCTTTATTGCATTGCTTTATTTTTTGTCGCGGGTTAGCGAAGTAATCAGTTAAAAAAAACTTTCTGCGAACATTTTATTTTCTATTTAAATCTGTGCTGCATAAAAATAGCAAGTTATAAGTTTGAGCAAAAGTTGTTTTTGGTAGTTTTCTTATAACTGTTATACTCGTAATCGAAAGAAATTATAATTCAAAGAAGGTACATATATATATGTATGTATATAGTTAAAGTAAGGTGATGAAAAGTTTTGATTTTAATACATAATTTTTACCGTGAGAACGAAATCCGGAGTGGGTTGATATTCTGGTTTTCAAAATTCTGTTTGGTCAAAGTTCGTTCTTTTTTTATTCTGTATGCTCTAAATTATGTATGGTCAAAATTCGGTATGTTAAAAATATTGCTTATAAAAACACTGAAAAAGGTAGGTAACGTATTACACAAATAACCCTTTCCATATAAAACAAATTGGTTTGCGTTTATTAAAGATTTATTTGAGTAAAATGAAAACTGAATAATCAGAATTTCTTTTGCAAATATAGAATTTTTAAAAACAAAATTTAGAAATACAAAATTTTTCCCATACAGAATTTTTAGCATCCAGAATTTAAAAAAAAATAAAAAGCTGAATTTTGACCGAACTAGAAATTTGACCGTTCACGTTATGTTTAATTTTAATTTTGCAACAACGTAAATAATGATGTGTAATGTTACAGGTGCAAATTTTAATTAAATCAGTCTATAGCTATATAATTGTGTATCTTATATGTATTAACGTGAAAAACGGAAATGAAAACATTTTTTTTCAAAACGTCAACGTTGTATTACTGTTAAGCCCTTATTGGATGCATTTATTATGAATAGCCTATAACTCAGTTCTAGTAAAAATGAAATGTTCATATAAAAAAGACTCCTTAATTCACTATTTTCAAGTGGTCAAAGTGAGTACCAAAATATGAAAATGAGATATAAACCGGTTCTTCAGGGAATTTCACGAAAAAATAATTTTGAAATAAAAAAAAATATTTCCGGTAAATCATTCAAAGTGAGTATAGGTACATATTCAAAATTCCAAACTGAGTTTAAAAAATTAATATGAAAAGTTAATCATGTTTTCATTGTGATTTTTCACGTGTATTTTGAAACGATTTAAGCTTTTATTTCACGTGAGGTGAGTACTAGGCTTAAGCAACTTAATTAAAAAAAATAAAACCTTTAACTTGCTGTTAAAAATCATTTTCATTTTTGGCATGAAAGCTTTTCATACAAATTAATCGTTTACAGTTTAGTAGTTTTATTTCGAATAGATTTCATACTGACACGTTATACTTCTTTGACAATTTTGTCTTACTCTTTTACTGTTTTTCAATGGGTAGGTGGTAACCTTTGAATAAAGTTCAGATTTTGTACTAATAGTACTGAGAAATCATACCTTAACGATTATATTGTCTTTTGTTGAAGGAAAAGATACCTACATTTAATACAATTTTTGTGGTTTTTTATAAAAAAAATTTGGTTAGATGGTATTTTGCATAAGATGCGACAAAAGGTTAGTGTGTTGAATGAGCCGAAAAAATATAAAAATGTTTTTAATTTTTTCACAAACTATTAACGACATTGTTTTAATCATCTGGTTTTTAGTGTTTGACTTAGTTACTTTATACTTTACTTTATAACGTAATTCAAAATTTTGTGTTTGAAAATAAATTTTTCAAAATCTTGTCCATAAAACAAATTAAAAAAAAATTAAATTAAAAAAAGGATTTCTGGGTCTTAAAAAAATTTATAACGTGACATTGTCAGTGTTGCCTTTGTTTTATAATAATTTTGTTTAAGTAATATTTTTAGAAAACTGCCCCTTCCGCCTAAACGCGGACAAATAGACCCCCCTCTTATATAAAGTAAAATTCAATTAAAGTTTTTTGTTTTTGTCCGCCAAAAATGTGTTTCGCTCAGGCACGACAGTTTTGCTCATCAGTTAGATGCTGTCGTACCCTTATAAGACGCAAGTTTTAGGTCGATGAATATCGACAGAAATTCTTTGCCGCATGGTCTGGCTTGTTTATACGAAGAAAGAGAACAAAAGAACACAAAATGCAAACATTTTTGGTGGACAACAAAAAATTTCGCTTAAATAACAACAAAAACAATATATTTTCTATTGTTTTGTTCTCTTTCTTCTTTCGTATTTGACTTTTTTTTTTCTTTTTCGACTCATCTCATTCGCTCTAACCTTTTGTCTCCTACGATTTTTTTTTCTTGTTTCGACCCAACCTTCGCGTTTTAGCCTTTTGTCGCTACGCTACTTATGTAAAACACCCTGTACATGTGCAAAATGTAGCTAGCTACAATCTAAGCCAACGATATGTTAATAATTTTTACAACAAATTTTCACAAACTGGACTTTTCTCCTAATATGTCTTGACAGTCAATTGTTAATGATTAAAAGTTCAAGTAAGCATATACATATTATATGAATTATGCAGATTGGATGTAATATTATTAAAACATCTTAGAAGATTCAGTAAAAACACAATGACCCATATTAATTCAACCATTAAAGAGGAAGTTGAAAATAAGAAAAAAAAACCTTTGTACTGTACATATAGTCGTTTTCAAAAAAAAAAATTCTGTTTTAACAGTTATATCTTAATATGTACCGTTATATTTTTTAAATTTCAAAATAAATGTTCCAAAAAATCTTAAAAACCCTGACAATTTAAAAAAAAAATTGTAAGTCAATTGATTTAAAAATTTTTTTCAAAATTTTGGTACTAGCTTTGTTTTTTTGAAAAAGTGAAACAAATTTACACACGCAAACAGTAAATCAATTTTCATTTTGTTTATGAACAAGAACGAACTATTTTATAATCACTTTTGGTGCAATTTAATCATCTGGCTATTAATTTAAAAAAAAACACGGTTATTATGTATCTACAATATTTTTTAAAAACAAAATTTACTACCAAAATTCGAAATTTTTTTAATGAAGAGGTTTACACAAATTCTATGTATGTACATATATATGTACATAATATGTACACCTACTTTTTGTTAATTTATAACAATTGAATAAGAAATAAATTGATTTATTACTCAAACAAGATTTAAGTATACATTTATTTAATTACATACTCTGCGATCATTTTAACACATTAAATTGGGGCCTATTTCACCAAACAAGCAAAGAGGAAAAATTTTCAATTTAATAATTTCCTCTTTGCAAATTTGCGTTTGGTGAAACAAAATTTGCAAAGTAAAAGTGCAAAGTTGCAAAGTGAAAGTGTTTGGTGAAATAGGCCCCTGGCCTTTTGCTTTCATTTAAAGACCATAACTTCGAAGATGCGATTATTAGAACTCAAGTTATAAGCCACTTAAGCCACTTATTTGATTTTTAATTTATAAATAAACACCTACATAGGTACTATAAAAAAATACCTATTAATTTTTCAGTTCGATGTGAAATTTCATTATGAAAAATGTCTCGAAATGTTTACAGTTGGTGAGCGATATTTTGGGCTGACTATTCATTTTTTTTTCTATTTCACCTAAGCCCTAAAATATAAAAAAATCGCCCCAAACCGTAAAAATAACTCAATTTCTGTTGTTTTTGCTTTTAATATACCTTTTTTGAGGTAATTTTGATTTTTTTAAATATATTTTTTTTCTTTTTAATTTTTGTTGGTACATTTTTCCATTAACTTTGGGGGTTTTTAATTATGTATAAAAAAATAACATTTTTTGGGCAGTTTTATTTTTTTTGTGGTTCATTGGGAACAAATTTCATGTAGCCTAAAAAAAATCTATTACTGAAAATGGCTTAAGATCAAAAAATTGAAAAATGTTTCTTAAGTCGATTTGGTATACCTCGATTTGGTATTACTTGCGATATATAGGTGTAGGTACTATATGGCAAGTTATGTATACATAAAAAATCGAACTCGAGATTTTGATCAATCTTGACATTAGGATGATAGCGAAGTCGAAAAAAAGTGGGTCACAATTCTGTCTGTCTGTCCTTTCGGCTGCAGCCTAAACGGGATGGTCGATTTTTTTTTTAATTTGGTACATAGTGTTTTGTTCCACCGATAGCTTTTTTTCATTTTTTTAAGGACCAAAACTTACAGTAGCTGTCGTAAAAATTTGTTTAGCAAAAAATGGAAATCTTATTTTTCTCAAAAAAACATTAAAAAAAAAAAATCAGTAATTTTTTTACAAAACGGCTACCATTTTATAGAACATTTTTTTCCGAAAATGGTACCTCCCATAAACCCATTTTTTTATTTTCGATTTTCTCTAAAAACGGTTCAATTGGTATTTATCGATTTTTTTGGTGGAGAATGTTTCAAAAAGTTTTAAAGTATGTATTGTACCAAAACTTTAAAAAAAAAATTTTGTAGAACTTAATAATTCGAAAACAACTTGATCGATTTTTATTAAACTTGGCACCCAGAAGTTTTTTTTACTATCTAGCATTTTTTAAATAAAAATTTTTCTTATAACCAAAAATAACGCTACATTTTATACAAGTGTTTAAAAACCGGTAGCTAAAATCAAATATTTATCAAAAACGACTACGATTTTGTGAGCTAATAACAGTACTTTCTACCACATTATTGGAAAAAAATTGTATCTACCGTTTAGTAACGGTATGTCTCATAGAACCATTTTTTTGGCTTTCGAGTACATATTTCATAGCCTAAATTTTAAATTTAAATTTTAAAAAAATAAGATTTTGGATTTTAAAAAAAATTTAAAAATTATTTTTGAAAATTCGATATTTCAAAAATGTGTAGATGGTTTTTCTCTCAAAAAAATTTTTTTTTTTACTCCGCATTATTAAACACTAATACATGGCATACCAATTTTTGTTCTTAAAAATGTTTTTAAGAAAACAGATGGCGTACATAGTATTGGTGTCAAAAAATGTCAGATTTTGTTTAAAGAATTTATTTCTAATATACATATGTATATTAATTTTGTACCGAAACTTATAGTTTAAACTGAAAAACTATAAGTGCATTGTGTGCCACGCGTCGGTATATTGTTAATTTTTATATTCTCACATAATACTACCTTATACTATAATACGTTTTTAATAGGTGGCATAAAATATAGACTTACAGTAGAATCTCAAAAAGATGAATAGATATAAAACAGGACTCGTTCATCTTTTCAATTGTTCATCTTTTCGAGCATCAATATTTGGTTGAGGAAGAAGATATAGTTATAAATAAAAACATTTATTATTATTTACATAAGTTAAAAAACCTCCAAAAGTATTGTTCAGGAGGAACTAAAGGTAAAGAAAAAGGAAACAATTATGTTGGAAACAAGGTGTTCATCTTTTCGAGAGCAAAATTTCAACCCATTGAAAAGTGAAAATATTTCGTTCATCTTTCCAAGCTGTTCATCTTATAGAACCGTTCATCTTTCCGAGATTCTACTGTATTTTATTTTAAAATTTTTTTTTTTTATTAACTAATGTAATCAGGCTAATAGATCTTAATTATTCACACATTAAAACCATAGCGTGATCGCACATAAGAACAAGTTCGTGCGACGCAGTCGTGCATTTTTTTTTTTTATTATTGAAAATTCCAACATTTATTTTGTTATTTCTTAAACCTTTTTCTCTAAGAACTCAAGTTATAAGATTTTACATAGACACATAATTCAGCTACCTACCGTGTAAGCTGTGATGAAGCAAATGATTAAATGAATTCCCAATAATTTAATGTTCTAACATATTAATTTTTATGATTTAAGTTTCCTCTATAAACAATCTTCAGTTAAAAAACTCACCTCATGTTTTTACACCTTCCTACAATCGATTTTCTTTCACAAAAATTTCTTGAATCCCCAAGTACGTTAAATTTTGTATTAGGTATTAATTGGAGTTAATTCCTCCAAAAAACAATAATTCTTCGTGCACAGCACTTCTTAGCTGTAAGATTAATTTTATTTAACTTCAATACAATTTGAGTCTAGGTCAACATAATAAATTCATTAACTTAACTATTGACTATTTTTTTTTTTTATTATTTTTCAGTCTGAAGATTTTTTCGGTATGCTCTCTAATATTTCTTTATATTGCTCCACAGAACCAAGTTCATGTTTTGACATAAAAATCACTTGTTGTGGTTTTTCTTGTACTTTTTCATTTGCTGCTGCTTCTTCCATTTTCTTTGCCTTTTTGTTTTCTTTTATTTTATTTCGCACCTTATTGCCAAGTCGTGATGTTGCTAATACTTTACTCACTCGTCTGCTATTTAGCCATCGGTCATTCCAAGATTCAGTTTTCTTTAAAAATAAAGATTTGAAATTAAATCAAAAGTTTGATGAACAAAAATATGTTAGGTATACCTTTTTTGTTTTTGCTTCTTCTTCACTTGAATCATCCAAGCAGATGATATCTTCTTGCTGTGTTATCTCTTCCACATCATCTTCCATATGTTCCTTCATTTCATTGACAAGGTCGCCACCTTCCAAAGAAATTACATCGTCATTGTCATCATCTTCACTCTCAGAAATCTCAACCTTTGGTAGCTTTTGTTCGGTGCTTTCGGGAGCCGCTTCTGTTTCTTTATGAACTACTTCATTCTCTTCTACAGATGAAGTCGTTTCAGGTTCTTTGCTGTCAACTGCTTCGTTAACCACATTGTCTTGTTTATCAGTTTTTAAATAAGTCTCCGTTTCGTTTGATGTAGATTCTTCTCCCTCTTCCACAATTTCTCCTTCTTCTTCGCTCTCTGGTGGATCAATTTGTTTGGGCGAAGTACTGGGCTTAGAAGGTTCATCCGTAGTTTCCACTTTATTTTCCGGTTTCTTTGCAGGAGCTTCGATATTAACAACGCTTAAAATTTCCAACTGTTGAGAACTTTTAGCAGCAACCTCAGGAACTACAATATCATTCTTAGCTACCTTATCATCTTGCTTCTCCTCATCCGAATCACTAATGCATAGAGTTTCAGGAACAGAAACAATTGGGATCACATCTGGAGATGGGGAACGATCAGTTTCGTTTTTGGGCACAACAATCTCAGGTGATTTGTTGGTGACTTCAGTTAAGTTAGTATCGTAGCTACTATTTTCAGCCCGCGTTTGTTTACGGAAATTTCGTTTTAATTTGATACGTTTTGATGGTGCAGGTTCACCATTGGGTATTATAACCGTAAGTGTTGAAGCTGTTGATTTTTTAGCAGTATCAGATTTATTTTTTGTTGAGCTACCATTTGTAGTCCTGGTCGACTTTTTACGTGCAACAGCTGGGGCTGGAGGAGGTCTTTGCTTAGGTGGGCCATCTTCTTCGGAATCCGTACCGACTTCTATTTTGGTAACAGGTTCTAGTGCTAATTGAGAACGTATAGCACGAGCTCTGGCTTGCAATTCAAGAAGTTCCAACACACTAAATTGTTTGTCTAAAGAAAATTAAACAAAATATTAGGTCATTTATATTTTAAAATAAAAATTTAAAGAACAATTCTGGACCCTTTTTGCAAAACAATTTCCTTCTTTGTCAAATTCCTACTTTGCTTAGTTTTTTTTTTAAAAGAGGAGACGGCAATTTATGTTATGAATTTAAATAAAATCGTAGTTCTCGTCTCGTCTTAAAAAGTATCTTTTGTAAATCCAAATTATTTGTAAATACTTACTGTTGTCGTTTTCTTTTTTCACCCTTTGTTTTTTCTTGCCTGAAATAAGACAAAAAAAAATAGATTTGTTAACAATTTTGCAAAATGGACAATGTATTTGAAAGACAATCAGAATTGATCCGGCTGTTTGTGAACCCGCAAATCACAACCGATAAAGAATTCTATGAAGTAACTCCCGGTCAACTTGAAGAATACCTAACCGAATATAAAGACAAAAAACCTGAGTCTGAACATAAGCGGAATTCACACCATGAATTGGCCATCATGGCAAAAGTGGACCGCCACACCACAGTAATAGAGTTGGAGAGACTTTTGAATAACGACGTTCGAACATTGATTGTCACGAAAAATTGCAATAAACCAAAAGATTTGGAACACACATTTCTCAAAATCAATAGTTGTGTGGATAATTTTTATGGGAAAAATAAGCATAGGACACCAATTGGAATAGCAGTGGAGGTTAACGGAGAGCTTTTGATTACAGGTCGAATGAGAAACGATCTGAGTGTGTTACTTGAGAAGGGCCAGGTCATCGTTTTGACCAACAATGAGGAATACAGAAACTGTTGCTACAAGGAAGTTCTGCATGTAAGCAACTTGTGGAGATATTCAGAAGTTATGATGCTCGGTGATGTTATCATCATGGGAGCAAATGGTGAGATTGTGGCGGAAGTCGTTAAATGTGGGTCTATGCAGTCAATCACAGTGAAAGTCACCAAACCAGGTCTCCTGACGTCTTTCATGAGACTCAAGATACCCTATTATATCGAGGCAAAGGAACTGAACGAAAAAGATGTTACCGATATAAACGAAGCCATCAAATATGGAGCTAATTTTCTCATGATTCCTGGAATTCGAAGTGTGGCCTTCTTAAAATTCATCAAGCAACACATCGGCGAGGGTTTAAGCCTGATAGGATCAATTGACTTTGAGTATTTGGAATGTAAGTTTATTGATATTGCTGATCATTTAATGGAACTGGACGGAGTTGTGTTGGATAAAATATTTTGTCCAGCTTCTCAGAAGCTAATTGCAAACGCAATCGCTCAGTGTAAGAAATATGAAAAGCCCTTAGTAGGCAGTTTACCTTTAAAATCATGCAGTGATTTTAAAAAACTAGAGAACCACATGAGAATCAAGCAAATGGATTGCCTCTTGATCCAGAAGAGTCCACCTCAAATGAAATTTCCACTCATTGCGAAGAAGTTACTCCCAGTTGGGAATCATAAACTGGAAATTCCACCGCTGAATAATTTGTCATGTAAAGATGGAATCATTAACTTTGTTTTGCGTACTATTTACTCGATTCAATGCCAAGGCCTTGTGGTAACAAATTCCTGCCCAAAAGCGGCTGTAGCATTTTCGAATTTTCAGATTTACTGCCCTGTAATAGTTATTGTAGATAACGATCAAATAGCACGTCAATTAAACTTAAGGAAGAACCTGAAAACCATCGTTTGTCCGGATAGAACCGTAGCTATGGATATGGGAATCGAATTCGGTCGCAAACAAGGCATCTTCTCAACCGGGGACTTTATCATTTCAATTTCCGACAATGGCGAGGAAGATTCTCGCATTTGTATGAATCTACGGGCATATTTTCTACCACCAATACTGGAAGAATTATTTAACTAACTCACCAGCGCCTTTAGGATCTTTGGATTCGGTTATATCGCTGTCTGATGATATCTCTTCCAGGGAAATGTGTTCTGCGAATAAAATAAACAAATCAGCTAAATCATATTCTTGAATTGTTTGATAATCTCTAACCAGTTACAGCATTTACATCATCCTCACTAGAAGTCTCTGTGTCAGTTGGGCATTTAGTTGAATTGATGACAGAAAGGAGACGCTTCTTCGAAATGCCAAGAATCTCATTTAGACACTGTTCTTGAATGTCTTCCAGTTTTTGTTTCTAAAGGTTATATTCATAAAGTTATTGCAATTAGTTGAGGAAAGTTGTAAATAAATAAGTTACCTTTAAAAAGTCTGGAGCAAGATTTGTGATTGTTTTTGGCTTCAGGGATGAGAATATTTGCCGAATCAATTCAACTCTATCGTCGACATAGTGTTCCATGGGGCATATCAGGTGGTCATCTTCTTTTTTAATTTTAATTGGTTCGGGGATTTTTGTTGATTTCGATTTTTTCTTTAATTTTGAAGAACTCATTGTGGATTTTTATTTATTTTTATAAATAAAAGTTAAAAAAGACTGAAATTTGTTGGAGTTACTTCAACGAAAACTTGTATTTTGTTGAAATGTCAAAACAAAAGGTTTGTTTGTTTTTTCTTTTGTTGGTTGCTTTCGCTGAACGGATGTGTTCAGAAAGAAATGGCGAATGATTATAGGTCGGTTTGGCAACATGAACATTTTCACAGACATTAGAGGCGGTATTCACCAAACGCTCATAAACGGCTCTTAAGTTTATGAAGCTCAAATAATATTTGTGCTATTCACCAAACACTTATAAGTCCCATATTACACGATGATTCTTTGCGTCTGACTCTTTTTTCGAATTTCTCTTTAATGAATATCAAAAAAATAATAAAAATAAATACAAAATTATGACAGGCCGAGAATTATAGTGAATTATTTATGATCGCTCATAAATATTCACTATTATTGCTTGGTGATTAGATTTATGAACCTTGTTATGAGCGGTCGGTGAATACCGCCGTGTTTTTTTTTAATGATAAAACGATTTGAGGATAAAAAAAATAGATATTAATGTAACAACAACTAGTTTTAAAATTTTTTTTAGTGTGATCCGAAACCATTTGGGCTATAAATGGTATAAACGAAAAAACATAGATATTAACCATACCGTACAGAAGTAAGTTTCGGTGATTGTTTAATTTCGAATCTAAATTTGAACAAACTATTCTAAAATTTGTTCATTTCGAATTTTGAATTTGAAGGTATAGGAAATAAATGATTTCCAATAGAAATTTGAACAACTTTTTTCAACAGATTGATAAATAAACAATATTATCGTCAATTGGTTGATGCAATAATATTAGATAAGTAGACGAAATTTTATTGTAGAGAATAGAATTTCTTTTCAAAAACATTCAAATCAATTATTTATTAAGTTTAGATATGAATTAAATTATAAATATTTTAAACAGAAATCAGTTCTTACGTATATAGATACATGATAATAAATAAAATTCACATATTTTCCATGTCAGAGGTTAAATTTTTGGCTTTTTTATGAACATCTTCAATACTTCCCACCATATAAAAAGCTACTTCTGGATAGTCATCCATTTCACCATCAAGTATTTTTTGAAATCCTTCAATTGTTTTTTCAAGTGGAACAAGTTTACCCTCTTGACCTGTAAAAACTTCTGCTACATGAAATGGTTGTGAGAGAAATCTCTGGGTTTTTCTAGCTCTGGCTACAGTCAATTTATCATCTTCAGATAATTCGTCCATCCCAAGGATAGCTATGATGTCCTGAAACAAAAGCGAAAAATTAACAATTGAATTAAATTTAATAGTAGGTAAACCAACGCGAAACACTCGGGACGACGACGAAATTTTTTGTTGTCAAAATTTACTTACAGGGCGATAGAGAGTACCCACACCAAAGCGACGATGCGATTAAGCGAATCTCATGTAAAATATATTGACAACCGAAAATTTCGTCGTCGTGCTGAATGTTTCACATTGATTTGGGGGAGCCTTACGCCCATATTATTCACTCGATACATCCAGATTGAAACTTAAATATCCGGATGTATTTAGGTACATTGAATTTGTATATACTTAACATCTGGTTTTAAGTTTTAATCTGAATGTATCGAGGGAATAATATGGGCGTCATAGTTAAATAAGTTCTACCTCACCTGAAGTGATTTATAGCTTTGTAGAAGCTGCTGCACACTTCGGGCAACATTATAATGTCTCTGGCCCACAATTTCGGGATCCATTATCCTTGATGTTGAATCCAGTGGATCAACAGCTGGAAATATACCCAATTCGGCAATGGATCGTGAAAGAACTGTTGTTGCATCCAAATGAGAGAAGGTTGCTGCTGGAGCTGGATCACTTAGATCATCAGCAGGAACATAAACTGCCTGAACTGAAGTTATAGACCCTTGGCTTGTACTTGTTATTCTTTCTTGCATTGATCCCATGTCTGTTGCCAAAGTAGGTTGATACCCAACCGCCGATGGTATTCTTCCCAAAAGTGCTGAAACTTCAGCTCCAGCTTGAGTAAATCGATAAATATTGTCAATGAATAACAAAACATCTTGACCCTCAAAGTCTCTAAAGAATTCTGCAATTGAAAGTCCAGTCAGCACAACTCTGGCCCTTGCTCCTGGAGGCTCATTCATCTGGCCATAAACCAAAGCCACTTTGGAACTATCATCATCCAAGGAGATCACTTTCGATTCTATCATCTCCATATAGAGATCATTCCCTTCTCGAGTTCTTTCACCAGCACCCACAAACACCGAGTAACCACCGTGCTTTTTAGCAATATTATTAATTAGTTCCATTATTAAAACCGTCTTACCCACTCCAGCTCCTCCAAAGAGACCAATTTTCCCACCCTTCACATAAGGTGCCAAAAGATCTATTACCTTGATACCAGTCTCCAAATGCATTGGCTGAACATTTAGCGCCGTCAATTCAGGAGCTTCGCAATGAATGAAAGAATGGTATTTCGATTCAATGGGGCCACGTTCATCGATGGGATCACCTATTACGTTCATTATACGTCCAAGTGTAGCTCTACCAACAGGTATTCTAATAGGATAACCAGTATCTACAACTTCCATACCTCTCACTAAGCCCTCAGTACAGTCCATTGCAACAGTACGAACAATATTTTGGCCAATATGATGTATGACCTTGAAAAATCAAGTGTATTTTTTTTTATTTGAACAAATGTATACAGTTTTCTAACCTCCAAAACAAGCTTCTGTGAACAATCCAATTTGACCTCGATAGCATTAAGGAGATTTGGAATTTCATTTTCAAAGAAAACATCAACAACAGGTCCTATAACAGCGTAAACCTTTTTAATAAAGTTCAAAATAATTAACCATTATTTAAGATTTTAGAATATCTTTAAACCTTTCCAACTAATGGCGGAAGAATCGAGATCCCATTTGATTTCTTCTCATCAGGAATTGGGTTTTCATTGGTTTCGATATTTTCTGATTCAAGGGGACAATTTTGTTGAGGATTTTCATCCTCGGGAGACTTATATTCTTCCAAAGATGTGAAACTTGTTGAATGTAAAAATAGCTCTACTAAAATTGTTTCTTTGGTTTAAAAATTTTCAAAATTGTGGTAGAACTGTTACCTGGTTTCGAACTTTTTAAATTGATTGATTCGGGCGTTCTTAAAGATTTTTGGAGTTCGTTGCCTTTGGCAAAATGATTAAGGTCATCTTTCACATTTATTTGTTTAAAGAAGAAAGATATTATATGAGGAATATGGTATAAATATGTAAATAGTTATAAATTATAAATATAAAGTTATTTTTTTACCAAAAATGGGCTGTGATGAACATCTATATAGTTTTCTAGAGCGATTCAAAACGAGCAAACGCTTTCCACTGGATTGGGCTACTTTAAAATATTGAGTTTCAGATAAGTTCTCTATAAAAACTAAAGAAAAAAACTTACCCAAATTATTCATTAACTTAAACATCTTATACAAATTATTAAACAGTTAATCAATGGTAAAGAAATTTCCGACTGTTATTAAAAAGAACTATTTTTGTTTGTCAGACTAAAGAAAAGCATAATTAGCAAAGTTAACTTTGTCAATAGTTATAAAAACTTAAAACATTTTGTAAAGTGTAAGTTTTTTTTAAATGGCAGTATGCCATATGGTAGGGTTCATCTGGCGAATTTTGTTGGCTGTTTTTCATCTCACAACTTTTTGTCTTGCATTTTAATCATTTTACTAATGTCGAATTCCTTTCAACAAACGAATCGAATTTTTTTCTAAAAAGAATCGAATTTTGTCTGTCGTTGAAAGGAATACGAAAAGACGAAAAGAATCGAATTTTTTTTGTGATTGTGTGTGTGGCACTTGACAAAAACAATTTTTAAGTAAAATATCCAGAAAATATTCAATTCGGAAAATATTATTATTGTATTATTTTTATTGTTATGTATTAAGCAACGCACTATAAAATTCACCGAAAATTCGTTGGAACCAAAAACACAATTTGTTTTCTTAAAACACCGCGACTTTCAATTTGACATTTTAGAAATTTCAAATCTTGCTAGTGTGTGTGCAAATCGGTGTGAAATCTTTCTTGAATCTTGCAAAATTAGCAAGATTTGTTTTGACAGAAAAAATTCGAATTTTTCAGAAAAAAATCGATTCTTTTAGAAAAAAATTCGATTCTTTTGTTGAAAGGAATTCGACATAAGGAAACAAAATTTTGGATTCGGTTACCCACTTTCTGACGGAGCGAAATCTATGAGATCTAATTTTTCTGAACGCGCCTATAAGTAACAGACTTTTATGCCGGCTTACTGTCTCTTGCCAGGAATTGACAAATCGTCCTAGAGTAAGCACATATCTTTTGTTATGAGAAAAATGCTTCAGACTTTAGTCGTTCGAATTTGGCAGAAAATTGTAGGTACGCTACATTTCTGCCAATAACACTGAAATGGTTGAGAATCGCAAGTCACTAGGCTCCTTGTTCTAAACGAGCTATCGCGCTTACCTGTTTATTTATTTACTCTATGTCCAACGTTCTCTATTCATACTTTTTTTAATTCATTTATTTGAGGTAGTAATATACATGTACATAGGTTGAACTAATAGCTATACGCTTTTTTGTTATTCATATAAATTAATCTATCCCACTCAAAAAGTATTAAGAGTACCTATACAGCACATTTGTACATTATGCTATAGCATAACGCCCGTATCATGATTCACTGATGGTAATCTGATAACATTAATGTATTTTTTTTTTTTTTTAAAGCGAAACATAAACAAACCTCATGGAAATATGTATCAACAATTCCACTTTCAAAACATATTGGGACACTTAAATTAAAGGGTTAAACCAACCTTGACTCGGGAAAATTATGTTACGTATTTATGTATGAATCCGTGTACTGTGTATCTACATACTATTTTGTCAGCCAACATGTTCTGTAAGATTTCTCATTTACATATTATATATAATTTTTTACGTTTACAACGAGTTAAAGAAGTTAGTTACACTGAGTAAAAAAATAATAGTCTCCTTTACAGCTCTTAAAAATTTTAAGAACATATTTGTTTAAAGTAAAATATTACATAATAACGAAGGTGAAGAAATTTAGAAAACTTTGAATATAATTCAATAAATAAGTTCAAGTGACCTCAAAGAGTCGGTAATCGACCATAATTTGCGTCTTAGAAGGGTATGACAGCATCTAACTGGTGAGCCCAACTGTCGTACCTGGGCGAAACGCAATCTTTGGAGTTGAGGTCACTTGAACTTATTAATTGAAGTAAAATATTACACTCAAAATTAACTGAAATCAAAAATATGAACTCAAAATAATAGGCTTGTTTTTTTATTTCCCAAAACTGCCACTTTCTACCCATTTCAGCCCAAAGTTCTGTCAAAGTCCATATAAAAAAATAAAATTGGACTTGCATCAGACCTAATATAGTTCTATTAAGTACAGCAAATTTTTATAGGTCCAAAATTTTACTTCCTTTAAATTGGGTATCAAATTGAAACTAACCATATTCTTTTTAGAAAACCAGTGGACGGCGAGACTTTAATTAGACGAGTCCGACTCAAAAAAAAGTTAATTTAGGCCAGATTTACACTATAGCACCAATTCACATACCAATATATCATCAAATATTTTTACACATCAAGTAACAAACGAGTATATATTTACACCTTATAGATACTGAATACGTTCCCGCTCCTCTAATTGTTTTTTTTATGAAAGATAAGATTGGAAACGACATTTATAGCTGCGTTTCATAATACAAATCAGTCTCCACAGTACACAAATCTAAGGTAATATATTGCGCAGGTTGTTGATGTTGAAAGTGGGTGCCCACCGAAACTCAACACGCACCATTAGAAACAACAACAAAATATTGAAATTAGACAAGTAAAGGGGCACTGCATAAACCATTTTCTTCGATTTTGACAGATGCGCAGATATTTTATTATAACCTTGTTTGTTTACTCCCCAAACCTACACATTTCTACCATTTTTAGCCCGAAAGACTGTAAAAAAAAATTAATCTGGTAGAATCTGGCAGTTTCGGGCAAGTACGCGAACTACCTATTATGTACAGTGTGACAACGTTAATGTATACCAACCTTTTTATTCATTTATTTTGTTTTATTTGTATGTACCCGTTGTCAATTCCTTCTACACACTACTAACGCAATTTACCAATTAAAGGAGTGTCACACAGGTAAAATTTTTCAAAAACATGGCCAAAATTATTTTTTTTAGTAAAATTATTTTTTTTTAATTTTGTTAAAATACAAAAAAAAGTGAATACAAACAAAAAATTTATTTTTGAAAATAGTTTTAGTTATTTTCATTTTTCTCAAAAACTAGAAGACATAGCACCATCTTATTTTTAGCTTTCGATTAAAAAAAAGTAAAAGCATTTAGTACTTAAGCCAAAATAGTACTTATTAACATACGATTTTTTGTAAAAAATCAGTAATATTAATAATAAGTTTCTGGGAAACACTTTTATTTTTTACTTTTTTTAATATCTTGCATTTTCATTATCTTAAAAAGTCGCAAAAATTCGCAATGGTTTGTGATTGATTCTTAGTTAGAATACTTCAAGGTAAATTTAAAGCCTAATTTCAATGCTCAACAATGCCCAGAAGCCAAACTTTTCCTTTACGAAACAAATACTACGATTTTTTAATAGGCCCCAAAAATTTTTTTTTTCGATAAATACAAAATCTGCCCCATGGTTAAAATATCAAAAAAAAATATTAAAATTATTCTACTTATTACCAGCAACAAATTCCATTATACATTTGTTTTATCAAAAAGCATATTATATAAAAAGAAAAATAAAGAAAATCCACTTGCTATCGCACACCAAAATTGGTTTTGTACGCTCTCTCTAAAAGCTACCACTTTAGACGCATCAACTGACGAAACGGTTGCAATCTTAATAGTGGGATCAATCGGTCCATATAAAAAATTGTTAATTGTTAATTGTAAACAACTTTAAATTTAAAAGAAAAAGAACAAAACGATTTTAGTTTTTATAGTTTTGGCCATGTTTTTGGGAAATTTTACCTGTGTCCGTGTGTTCAAAATGGATTTCGAAATCTAAATTCAAAAGCAAAGTTGGATCTTGTTTTTTTTTTAATACATGTATGTAGTTTCGTAAGCAAATCTAATCTGGTTCAGTTCTGAGGGAAAATAAAACACAGCTAATGTTAACATTTTTAAAATTATTTGTCAAATTCCTTGCGTTCGAAAAGTTTCCGAATCTATCCCAAAATTTTCAGATACGCTGAGGTTTTTGTGGCATCAGCTGTTTTTCAACAACACAATAACGTATACAAATAGCTTGGGATAGTTCTTCGAACGCGACTATTGGCATTAGAAAAGTCATTATAATTTTACAGTGTAAATTCAACTATAGCCGATTTTTTTCTGAGTGTCCAAAACAACTCGGTAATCATGACTGCAGAATAATTCATAGATCCATCATTATTATGTATATAAACGTATATTTACATACACACAGTTTATCAAAATTAGACGAATCAAAATTGAAGTCACTTTTGTATTCTATACTGCATTGAATAATTCAAAATCTTTGTTCATAATTTAAATATTCTTTGACCTTTGTTGGTAAAAACAGCTTTCCCTCATCCAAATTGATTAATAGCGAAATGATAATAAAGCATCACAATTATAATCATTTCAACACATCCCCCGCCCACGCTCATAGGCTTCTTTAAAAATAAAAAGTTGTTTTTTTGATCTAGATTCTTTGATTGGAATACAATTGGATTTATTAATTTCACGGCGTATATACATACCTCCATGCCGTTCCACAGTTCATGTACGAGTGGCGCGTTTTCTATATTAAGCTTCCATCAAACTCTATTCGTTTATTGGATATTTGTCAAATTTAATTGGTCAAATTTTACTTCTGCTCTTATTAATTCCCGGATTTCCCTTCTTCCGTTCCCATATATTACTTTTGTCTTATTGGATGAATTTTTGAGAAAATGCGTCTAAAAATCTTCCTCCGTCATTCCGAGATCATCCTCGAAATTATGAGTTGACTCATATAGTGGATAACGTATCATATCTCCTCCGACCGACAAGCGACAATTTAGTCTCAAGCTCATCAGACTGACCGCATATAAAACAATCTATACGGACATTTTATAGATCACACATGATGATCACTATGAGTAATGCGTGGAATGGCAATGACAGTCGGTTATAACAATTGTCAGAGATCGTACTCGATTTAGTCCGAAGATAGAGCGCAGAGTTCTCTCACATTATTGTGTTCGTTAATTATTTTTTTTGTTGTTGTTTTGAAATTAGTTTCATTTACATCGAAATCGCCGGAGACATTATCGACCCTTTTATTTATATTCTCCTTATCGTGTTCGCCGAGTTATGTATTATTGGTGTCATGCGATAGTGCTGATCCTTTGCGGGATTCTTATCACTATAAGTCAAGCTGATATTCTTGACAATATAACCGAACCACCTAAAGTGAAGTTTTGTCAAAATGTTCGATCGCAACATTCTTTAAATATACAAGAAGTGTGTATTTTAATTTATTTTAATTTTAATAAAAATTGTTTCCTTTTTTAAAAGGGTATCTTTTTTAAGCCTGATTTAAAACTTTGAATTTATATTTAAACGCAAAAAAATCAATAAAGTGATTTTTTTTACGGTTTATAACACTTTATTCCATTTAAGTTTTGAACGTATGTATAACTTCCTAAAACAAACGACAATGGTTGCTCCAAAATGTCTGGTCGTACTTCGTTATCGGTTGATAGAATATTGACAACCAATATTTCAAGATTTTTGTATTATTGTAAAATTCCTAAAGGTTTAAGAAAAATATTGTTTATAAATGAAATGTGGTGATCTAGGAGATACTAGTTGATTTCTATAAATAAAGTTGTCAGATGATTCAGATAAAAAAAAAAAAAACAAACACACCTTTGCAAAGAACTGTAGAATATTTCCATCTAAGCTTAAACTTGATGGACTTTAAAATTATTATGTAAATAATTAATTTAAAAACGTCGCGTCGTTTGCTGTGTTTAATTAAAATATTTTTTGACAAGTGACAGTTATTGTTATCGAATTTCTATCATATAAAAAAGAAAACACCCTTTACATATACATAACTTGACATCAATGCGTTAACGCATTGTCAATGGTTGATTGATATTTATTCAATTAGTGACCCACAGATCATGCCTTGTGGTGATGACTGACTATATGTTATGAATTTATGATGATATAATGGTGTAAGACGTGAGTGTTAATAATTAAAAGGCAATTGAACTTACAGTTTGGGTGTTGTCAAGATATGAACGGACTTCTTCGCGTCTTCATCATAATAAGCCGTTCATAGGTCCTGTTCGGTAATTTGAAATTTCTGGCAAATTTATACAAATTTTCAGAAATTTTCACAATTTACTTAATAGGAGTTTTTTTTTCAGGCCCAAGTGGCGCACTGAGCTGTCAAAAATAGAACTTTTTTACTTTTTTTAACTATGAGCTCTCAACTTGCATTTCGGGGCTCGCTCGATGAGCTCAGAAAAAAAAATGATTGAGATCAAAAAGTTGAGCGCGGATAACAACATTAATTTTGTTGTTATGGATGACAGTAAAATTAATTAAAAAGAACAAATTGTTGAAAACAAACACCAATTACACAAACGAACCTGACAATTTTGACATTTTATTAAAAAAAATCATACAATGATAGTTCAGTGCTCAATTATGTTTTTTTTAAATAGATCGGAACGCTCAGGTCCCGCTTAGTTCTGAGCGAGCTTTGTTTGTCAGTTTTATTTTTTACCTATTGGTTTTGACAGAAAATTAAAATTCTACAAATTCACTTTATTTACTTTCTGACAAACAGACCTAGTATCAAACTATATCCACTAGGCCATTTTGACATTTACAGTGATGTCAAAAAAGGTACGTTTGCTTAATTTTAGCATAAAATGTATCTACTTAAAGCATGTTCAGTTGGAGTTTGTTAAGAAAATAGGTTTAGTAGATGGAACTAGTTACAAATAAAATTTAAGTAATATAGAAAATTCATGCTTATAACTTAACATTTTTTGCATAACAAAGAAAGTGACCAAAAAAGCCAGATCATAAAAAATATTTATCAATCAAACAATTTTTCAAATTAATATTTATTTACCAGTAATAGTGTGCAATTAAACAAAAGCTCTTGTTGAATTAGATATTATGTCTGTTTGGTAACTGGAAATTTCTTGCTACAGTTTGTAATTTGTTTTTCTGTGGAATTTGACAGCAAATTGTGCAACGTAGTACGACGTCGTATAAAGTTTAATGTTACCAAACAGACAGTAGAGAAATGGCAAATTAACATAATATATTTTATAGAAAAAGTTGGTACAAGTGTCAAACGAGACTAAGTTTCTTATAGCCTTTCTATAGTTTTTAACTTTATAACTAATATGCATATATATATATATATATACATATACAACATATGTTTACACACATGGAAATAAAATAAAAAATAATTATTAATTAAATAAAACAATAATTATATTCTGTACGTGCAATATATATCTAAAACAAATCCAATGAAAACTGGGGGTCACTGGGGCGAACACGCAATTTTTTTTATACAACATTTATGGATTTTCATTTGGCGTATATAATTAAAAGTGTTCTGTTGACAATTCTTATTTCTAAATGATTACTTTTAAAATTTATTTAAATTCAAAGAAAAAAGGGTGTTCACATTGGATGGACTCAACTCCGCCGACTCATGTTGACAAGAATGGTATCGTACTTATCGTTATTTAAAAAAAAAAAAAAAAAAAAAAAAAAAATCTTGTACTTATTACCTGGCAACATTCTTCTCATAAATACTGAGAAGTCAAAATATATCGGTGGAGTGAGCCCATGCGAACATATCGTCTTAAGTCATTATTCATAATAATAACTTATTAAATCTATCGTGTCTGATCGTTATAATAAATTAAATGAAAAATACAAAAATTTTCAATGATAACATAAACATATAAGCTTTGCCATCACTTATCTTAAATTTTCATTGAACAAATCAGTTGAAAGATTTTTGAGATTATAAAATTAGGTACCACGATTAGATTATTAAATGTAGTTATATTTTTGTCTTATAGCTATTTTTTTTCGATTTGATATTTAGTTTTCACTGCTAGTGTTTTTATTCTTCAAAACCTTGACCTTAAATATGCCGCCTCTGCATACTGTCATACACAGAATACAAAAACCTACTTATAAGGAATTGTGTCTTGCAATGCAAATCTTATTTGTATTTAACTATAAAACTAGCATTTCCTGCTACAAAATTGTTTTGACAGATGTACTCTTTGCATGTAGTGCATCAAAGTTCATTGAAATATTGCCAGCTATTTGAAATATTATTTCCATCAATTTAGTTACTTTTTTGTTGTTGTTGTTGCAGATAATGGGGTTGTGGTATGGAAGTGAAATAATCGTACACAACGAAAGCAATCCAGGAACTTTTTACTTTGATACTTGTGTTTTAATTAATTTGACCGATATCACGAAAGAAGTATGTATTACGCATGATTGTTTTTTTTTTTTTTTTTACTTTACTAAAAGTTTGTTCACTCATAGATGGAAGCAACAACAGAGAGGGCTGCTGCTCATGTACCTTATAAAAAGCCAGCTCATTTTCGACCAGAACTGCCACATCGATTCTTACGACTAACATGGGAAGAACAAAACAATAATTTAGAATATACGCTTAACTATACGGAAGCCAATCCGGGACTTTGGATGAGTGTTGGCTATCAAAGGGGATCATTGTTGGATATGAAGTATAATCAATTTCGTGGAACAATACAAGTAGCAAAGGCGGTACATGATCACATAGTATTGACACTCTGTGACTATAAATCGGATAGCCATTTTTTTACAATTGTGCTAACAAGAAGTCCACAAGGATTGGGAGAAGAAGTAAGTTAGCTGTTTTATGTTTGTGAGATCTCTGAGATTTAACTGAGTATGAAAAGAACTCTAAAACAATTAGTTTCTTCGCAAGTCAAGTCAACAGAACTGGCCATTTATTTACATATATAAATCCATTAAGAGTATTTTTCTTTATTTATTTCGAATAAGGAATAGAAATTAATATAAGGAAAAGATCCACAGAATAAAGAAACATGACTAGACAAAAAGAATGGGCATCAGTTGATCGGTCTTGTGTCAAAACAATTGAATAAATTTATAGCTATAAGGGGTATTCATGCAACAGCGTAAATTCATCTAAAACGTAGTAAACTGCGTAGGCCTCTCAAATTTGTATGGGAATAACCTTATTATTTTTTTCCGTTATTACTATACACAGGTATGTAAATGGAAATTCGATGAAATAGAATTTATGGCATGGGATCTTTATTTGTATTGTCCCTGCTTTTAAATAATTAACATCGATGTAAATCTGTCAATAAAGATTATAGGTACGTCAATTGCACTAAACGCGCCCAGTTCTCCATTTATTCCACTCTTCATATGGAATGAAAAAAATAAGAAAGAAAATAATCTATAATGAATAAAAAATCAACAGGATTATTCTGGTGAATAAAAAAGTGCTTATTCTGAATAGTCCGAATGAATAAAGAAAAACACCCAAATGTCATTTTCATTGAATTTTATCTAAACATGTCTAATTGGAGAGTTCAGAAAAATGAGATCTCAGAAATTTTTCTCACTAAAAAAGTGAGCAAGCGAATCATAGATTTTTTTCCTCAGAATTTTGACAATTTTTATTGAGGAATCCTGTTCAGGTAACTGAGATTGCTGAGATCTCCGAGATCACATTTTCCTGAACATACCTAATGCTTCTTCAAGGATTAATCACTTTTTACAAGTAATTCTATGATTAATCTTATATGTAATGATGTATGTATTTCTTTCTATCAGTTTTTTCATAGCAAAATTTATGAGCAAAGCTTAATTTCATTGAAATTATTATTCAATAAAATTTGACATTAGCTGTATTTGGTAAGGTGAAATTTTTTGAAAAATTCCACAAATTTTCACAATTTTTCACAAATTGTCTAAAATTCCTGTTTGTTAACTCAAAAAAGTTGAAATTTCTGCTTCACAAATTTTTGTGTGCAAGGAGTGTAAAACCTGTCAAATACACAACTGCCAGTGTCTGTCACTTGCCATCGCTAGTAATTTACAAAATATTAATTTCGGTATTCATCATCTTAATTGAATATCGCCTACGGCCGAACTTGACGTGTTGCAATCGATAGTGGCTCATGACTGACATAAATCCAGAACCGCTTATCCGGACAGAGATTATCGTAGATTTCAAACTTGATGAAGATTCAAATAAGTCCATAAAAACCAGTGCTACATTTTTGTTCTGCATTTTTAATATGAAAAATAATTTTACAATTTAAAATTACAAGATTCAAAATTATTTGTCACCGTTTGACGTCTTGTACACTACATGTCACTATGTTATACAAAAAGTGGTTAAGTGCGTTTGTTAACTTCTTGACATGTTTTCCCCTCTCTGTGAGTATTTTATCAAATATCAGATTTTGAATCTCTTTGAATGAGAAACACATTATTATATATCTACTATTATTTCAACAATAAGTCTTTTGTAGATTAGTTGAAATAATGTCAAACGAATTCAATAATCCAAAAAGAAACTAATGTTGTTTTCAATTTCGTCCAGAAGCCTTCTGAAACCCTCAAAATGGCATTTATATTTCTGGAGAAGAAGGCTTCTGGACGACCTATGGAAAACGACAAAAACCAATAACTTACCGCCATATTTTTCCCTCGAATAATCCAGATTAAAATTTAAATTCGAATTTAAATTCAATTAATTTATTTCCAGATTTAAATTTTAATCTAGATTAATCAAGTGAACAATATGGTGGTTAAAATTGGCCTCTACAAAATTATTAGATCAAGATAAGATAGAACAAGAAGAACACCATAAAAATGCCGCCGGAAATTATATTTTTAACTTATGTCTTAGGACAAATTATTCTCACTTCATCAATTTAAAATGCCGATTATGTTACTGCACTTTAACAAAGTTAAATAAATAAAATCAACTCTTAAAATTATTACAATCGTCATTGATATATTTTATCTGATCATTGAAATATCAAAAGTCACTTTATATGGAAGTTAGGGCTAAAATAAATAAATAAAAAGTAAATATTTTAGTATCAAAATTGACTCAAAATTAAAATTTTTAATTTTTTAGTAATAGGTTTCAGTAAAAGCTGTAATCTGGCCATTAAATTTCTTGTGTCACATAATAAATGTCTTTTATTTTAACATTATAGTTTTAACTTAATTATTTATTTCATTTCTCTTATTTTTATATTTTTGATGACAACTCATATCTATTATTTATTTTTTTAGGGTCTCAAAAGCATTCGATCACTTTTGGCACGTCGAGGGCTAGCGACAACTTCCATACGAAAAGTGTGCACATCAAGTGCAACTCATATTATTTCTTCCATAACACTTTCTATAATTCTGTCCTTGATCCTATTTCTACGTTCGAATTGATAAATCACAAAATAATTGTCCACCATAAAAACGACATCCACTTCAACAACTCTCTATTCACCAATTCAATCTAATTTTACAATAAGTAATTCTTAAGCTTTCTACTCATCTAATTTATTTGATTATTTTCTCGGGAGTTGTATAAGTGGGCGTTAAATTGTTACTTTAGGCTAAGCCATATTGAAAATTAAATAAAAACTAAAGTTGATTAAAACTTAAAAAAATAAAAAAAAATGTGTTTGTTGGTTTCTTTTTCTTAGATCTCAAAGATCATCTATCCGGATAGTAAGTACATATAATGCGAAAATTAAGAAATATCAAATAATAAATTAAGTTAACCAATTAAGTTTAATTGCGATATATGTTTATACAAAAAAAAAGGGAAGTATAAATGTGTAGGTGGGTTGTAGGCGATATGATACGGTTAAAATTAATTTAATTTGTGGATCAGTTTACATCGGGTATATCTTTGAGAATTCAATGGGAAAGTGTTGCCATTGAAAAACAAACAACATCATAAATTATTTAAATTTTATTCTTTAGTATGAATAATAAGCAAAATGGGTTGAATCGTAATAAATTAATTGGATAATTTAATTTTTATGTTGACTAAAAAATTAAATTTACATATCTAATATGAGAGCATAGAAAAATAGCCTCCGCAGTAGAAAGGAGGCATGTATAGGTTTCGTAATGAATCATTACATAACATGTTTTAAGAGTAGGTATGTTTTTATTGAAATTTTTTTGTTCTCAGTCTATAGTTTTCCAAATATTGATACATTTCATTTTGGTTTGCTTTTCTGACGAAAATAATTTCAACCGACATATTATCCAAATTCGGATGTTAGTTAATGCAATTTAAATTAAATTACATCCGGAATTAAGTTTTAATCTGTACTAATCGAGTGAATATGGCGGTAAGAGTTGTTTGTTCAATTTATTTAATTTGTGTTATGTTTTTAAAACAATTTTACGTTTTAAAGTACATTAAGTAATAATTCATTCCTGACACTTAAAAGGACTGGCAAAAAAAAAATGAATAAAAGATATGAAGTAAATAGTTATAAAACGTAGACGAAAAGAAGCATCACATGATTTCCTTAAATTTGCTTATAAATAAAATGATAAATCCCATTTCTAAATCGTTTGCTATGATTATATTCAATAATAATTGAGGTCTTGTTAAAGATAACAAAAGGACTTTAAACTCACCCCTTTCTTTCCTTATCTTCAAAATTTAAAAACAATAAATTGCGAACATTCAATTAAAAAAATATCTATATATGTACATACATATCCCCCCGCTGAAGAAGTTCATAACAAAATTTAAGGCCAATATTGTTGGAAATGTGTTAATTTGTATGAATCATATAAAAACAATTTATATTATATTTCGTAGTAGGTTGTAAAATGATTTTTAATTAAATATTACAATAGCCATTCAAAAGACATTCAGATGGTCAAGCAAAAATCCAAGTACATAGGTACTTCAGATTCAAGAGGTATAACACAATTATTTTAAGCCTGCCCGCAAAAGTTTTATTATCAGCTCAACTGATAAGCCGCTTATGACAGATGTCATACTCAAACGAAAACTTAAGTTTTCATGTTTAGATGGTTTCTATTTCTTAAAATCTTCATGACCAACTGGCGTTAAAAAAAAGAGTTGGGCAGGCAGCACATGGCGTAAAATTTTAAGACTTTGAACTATAACAGCCTCTCTTATCAATTTTGTTTATTTAAATAAACATGGTTTAATATCATGCTGGTTTTGTGTTTTTTCCTAATCTTTATTTTTGTGAGTTGAAAAAAAAAATAAAGATAATAGTTTTTAATCGTTTGTATTCAGAAAGGTTTAATAACACGCAAAACAGCTGATTTTTTTTGCAGGTTATTTAGCAAAAAAAATTGTTGCGTCAATGATTAAATAAGTAAATGATTTCTCTATCAGAAATTAGAAAATGAATATTTTAATTGGCATCAATCAAATAAATTTACTGTGCTTGCAGCTTTAAATGCAGACATTTAAAAAAAAATGTTAAATAATGTGTTACTGTTTATGAAAAATAAAAAATACATTTCCTCATTCCAAATTTATCTGGCTAAAGGATGAGTCACCAGTATATAAGTATGTAAGCACTAACTGAAGTTATTGTCTAGAAAGCTTATCATTCTTTATGTTTTATTATATTTATTATCCACTTTTAAATCTACGCCTTTCAAATCGTGATAAGACCACGTTGTCGGAGGGTGTGCAATTGCCAAGAAAAACACAGATTTATTGTTAAATATATTAAGTATATTTTATTTATTGACATTATCACATTATAAGATAGTCATTTTGGATTTATAAATTAGACTGTGGCGTTTGTTTTACTTTTAACCATTTTAATCTTACAAATTTAAAATGCCCAAGTTTGTAAGTTGAAAAATTTTCCAAAATATGTTTTCGGAGCACAAGTACCAGTCATCCGATAACTGGAATTGTAAAAAGGACAGTCTTAGCTTTAATTTAGTTCCCCTATATAGAATAAGTACTTTTAGCACAAAATGCAAACAGAAAAGTACGTTTTCTTATCCAATCAATCTGAAAAAATCTTATCCAAGTAGCAAGTGGTGGCTTTATTAATCTTTGGACTACAATTATCGGTTGACGTATCCTCTATGACAAAAGTTATCGTAAATCCTCCATGGCTATTATGTTGGTTTAAATAGGATTTTCGGACTATTCTACTCTTTTTTGATTCTAATCGAATGTGAAAACATCGAAACCATCGAACGACGCCATTTAACAAAATGGCTTCTTCATGCAGTTATCGGACTTTTGACATAATCTAACGAAAAACTTTAAATTTATTTGTATGTTTCTCGTCTACTCTTCGAAGGCCTTTCGAGCTGTGGGAATGCTAAAAACGAGTATAAAGGAGTAGGTACTCCGAAAGTCCAGCAAGAACGTGACTTTAGTTTTCTTTTCCTTACCTTCCCTGGCGTTATACTAATTTGTCTGTGTATAAAATATTAACCTAAAGTTATAACTTTAATTGCAATACCACGCAAGCTAAAACTAAAATAAATCAGTTCAATCAGTTTAAGTATAGTTATATATTATGACTGCGCAAAAATTATATACCTAAAACTAAAACAATAAAATAGTTGGAAAAAAAAAGTACAGTCACACCATTTCAATAAACACATCCGTTCTGTAGTTCAGTTCCATTTGAGAACTTTTAGATTACATTTTATTTATATGAGAGATAGTCCGCATATTTGTTTTTATCTTAACTATATGTATATATGTGGTCGCACTTAGGACTTTAATTTAATCTTGTTTACCTTCCGAAAAGTTTAAAAGTTTGCCATGTTTTACTGTTGAATAAATAATAAAATAAATTGTCTGGAAATGATGATTAGATAGATAAATATTTGTTATAAAACAAACTCATATATAATATTGTTTATTTGATTTAAAATGCTGTTATAGTTTATAGTTTTTTTTTTGTTATGAAGAATTGATAAGAATTTCAAAATAAAAAAAATCAACTGACATTAATCAAAGGCATCACCCCATGTTTTTTGTTTTAAATATTTTGGGTTAGAAGAAGATATTTTATAAACATACATATATGTACTTTTAAGTGCATTTTAAAAACGTTCTAAAGGTACTAAGCATTTTGTATTCAAACTGTATAATATTCATTTTGCATAGTTTGCATGATATAAAATAAACTATTTTTAGTGAGTTTTATCGTTCTTATTCTTTGCAAAAGATTTTCAATTCGTCAGGTTCACTTGCTTGAAAAGCCCGATTTTCTTGATTATAAGCTGTACAGCGTTCCTTAAATTAAAGCTATATAACTGTTCTACAATCATCATTCAACGATTTATCTCGCAGGTCGAATATTTTAGCCGATATTCTGCTCTGAAGACGGCTAAAACGATAATTTTGATCTTTTTAAGAAAATTGAAAAGCTTTGAAGTGCTCTATTTCAACAACTATTACGGTTGCACAGAAATGGGTGCCTGCTGTTTCGTGTTTTCACTTCGCATTTTTGTTGTTTCGTTTTTCTTACAATTATTTTTGTTTGTTTCGTTTTTCGATCATTTCGCCTTACAGTCATTTCGCATTTCTTTCTCTCTCCTTTTACTCGTTTTGCATTTTCGTTAAAAGTGCAAAGAGTTATTTGGATCAAGGTTATTTCGCACTAGGTTTTTAATTAAACTATTGCTTTAGCGTGGGTTAAATTTGTCATCAGTGTTGATTGTAACAGTGCATTATCATATCTAAAAATTTGAGCAAACAGCATAGGATATATAGGATAAATTTAAAGTTGCAAAAAGACAAAAATTCTAGGATGTTCCTTTTAAAAGTTATAAATCAAAAAATGTAAAAGTCGAGGTTTTTCGAGCACCACACAGTTAGCACAGGTATTTCTAAGATGCAAACTTAGTTTTACACTGCTGGTATCTATCCTAACATCTTCCCAACAAATCAGTACAGTGCAATTTTTTGCGACCTACACTCAAAAAAATATATCGTAAATTCACAACAAAACATTTTCGTAGCCAACAAAACAAATTAAGGGCCATTTGCTGAAACGAGTCATAAATCTGGATTTGAACTATTCTCAACTTTGCTCTATGTGGAACTTAGTTCTTAAGATTAACTTATTTTACGTTGCTAACAAAAATAAAATTTCATCTTACTAACATTTCATCTCTCTAACATGAGTACCGTCAATGGCACCAATTACATTTGGGAACGATCTCGCTTAACTTTTGAAATATCAGCCAGGGTTTCTGGAAGTTTTTTGAAGTCTCAAGTGGCAACCAAAAGTTGGTTGAACGGAGCAATAGAATTATTTCTGGAAAAACAAGTATGTATACATTTTTTAATGAAGTTGATAATGCATTTATGTTAATAATCTTACCGATTCAATGGGCATTCTTTTGAACTTTCGATTTTTTCTAGTACAATCAGGGTAATTTCTTTTGTTGAGCGAAATCTTTTATAAAATGCCAGTTCATCAAAAGAATAAAAATATTCTTTTCTTTCGTATAATTGCCGGGTACGCCAACTTCTATTAACTCAAGAACTTCAACATCATCCTCAATTGCGACCAGCAGCGTTTCAAAATTCATTTTCAATTTATAAATTTGTTTCTTGTTCTGACAAATTTAAATAAAAATTGACAACAAAATTATTTTTTGCTTATGTACTATAATATAACTTAGGAAATTTAGGTTCTACTTTTTCTTCCCCCTATGTTATGTTCTACAAAGCAACTTTTAAGTTTAAGACTTTTGTTGGTGCAAATCAACTTAAATATTTAAGTTTCGTTTCAGCAAAACGAATTTTTTCGTAGCCAACATGGGGATCAAAAAATTCAGAAATACGAAAAATTTGTAAAATTTACGAAAGCACATTTGTAACTCTTTTTAACAAGAATGGCTCGTGATTTGTACCAAAAATTTGTAAACTCGTCACTACAAATTTTTCAAGAAGAACCTTAGTGCGTAAAATGCTGAATTTCGGCATTATGATTATATTCTATTATTTAAATTCTGAAGGAATTACTACACGTAGGAATATTCAGAATATGTTGAAAATGCTTGGAACACAACAAGTTTCCTTATGACATAAAAAAAACTCATTTTTAAATTTTGGACTTACACTAGTTCTGCATTGTAGCGACGAACTGTATCTACACAAAATATCTTTTTTCAGGGGAAGCAAAAATACGCATATTCAATTTGCGAATATTTGTACGAATGATTTTGAAAAACTAAAAACATTTTGTAAGTTTACATTCGTTAAAAATTTAAAGCATTTCGTAAATTATACAAAATATATTTTGTGTGGATACGAAATACAGTTGTATTTCTCACAAAATGTTTTTTAACAACACTAGGTTTTTACCATTCGTATAAAATATACAAACGATTTTATTTCATGCATACGACTAAATATTTTGTAGATCTGCAGCTGCACCCAGTCATTTAGTCGAAACGTGAAACGCCGCGCCGCTCCGCGCCGTAGTAAAATTGAAAAAAGTGAAGTGAAGAGCATTCTACGAAAATAAAGGATCTTAAATCAAAAATATTTCGTAAATCGTAGAAAAGTATTTGTTACTTTACTATATAGCAAGATCGTTCATTCTACAATGTTATTTCGTATATTGTACAAAATTCGTGCAGCAAATGAACGAATGTTTTCGCAGTATCTACAAAATTTTTCATTGTATTTACCATTTATTTTTTTTGGTGATACGATGTCTTTAATGACTGGCCATGTATGTATACATGCTTAATCATCAAAAACAAATTAAATTTTTCTAGACACTTTGTCTGATGGTGGATGTATCATTCACTAGCTTTACATAGGTACAAACAAAATAAAGACTCAGCGATAACATAATATCAGCTAAATCAACTTTAAACGCCACACAGCAACAAAAGAAATTCTGAAAAAAACAGGTGCTAAATTCCAAGATAAAAGATTAAAGATTAACACAGTAAATAAAACAAAAGCGATTATAATTTATTTTTTTTTATTTTATTCACAATTATTCTAAGTTTTTTTTTGTTTTTCTTGATCACAAATTGAATTTTCTTTCCAGAAAAAAGGATATTTTTGTACTTCGATCCTGCAATTCTTTACAACTGCATCCTTAGACCTTAGCAACTAAGCCACATTTTGGCAATTTTATCACAAATATATCAATAATTTTATACCTACTAACTTAAATTATAAAATATTGTACAACTTATTTAATTTTTAGGACACTTTTTCATTCACTTCCTGACAAGACCGGGACTTCTGAAATTCGTGGTGTAATTTGTCAATCGAATGTTTTGTGGTGGCAATTTTTGGCTCTTGTCGAATTCAAAAGTTTTGTTGTATTTGTACATCTTGCCAGATTCCTTACATCTCCAGTAAACAGTTTGGACAGCATTACGTCCAGCAATGTAACGAGTGGTGGCTCCAACCAAGGCGTTAATATTATTTGCAGTCATTTTCTTTTCTTTTTTTTTATTTAAGAAAATTTCAGAAATTTATTGAAACACTTTTAGTTCAAAAATTTATTTTACTACTTGTGTGTCTGTAGCTAAAGCTTTATACAGTCTCTGGTTATAATAGCAAAGTCTGAGCGTTTTATAAAGGTTTCAAGTGTTTATATAATATAGACGATTGGCACAACGTCGTCGTTGGATTCCTTATCTGATCATGTGAACACAACAAGACTGGGAGGAGTGTTCGCTTCAGTTCTCTAGTATTGTAGATAGTATACTATCGTAGTTTATTATTGTAGTTTTTTTTTTTTTAATATTATTTGTTTGCAAACAATAAGTTCTGATATGAAAAACACTCACTTAGAAGGTGATTAGAGAGCTGATGAAATAGTGTGTTATGGAATGACTTTTCTTTGTATTGGAAATATGATTCAATAATAAATCTTACATCGCATATAAAATGTTAATCTAATCCAAATGCGTCAAAGGAGTTTATACCCAATGGACTTGGTGTTAGAATGAATTTGTTGCGGAAAGTTGACCTTTTACGATTCTCTACGAAAAATCACCAATTGGAATTATGCATTTTACGTCAGTTATTTAACTACTTTTTTTATAGTAGGTACATCGATTTTACCATGTAAGCTATATTAGCACATTAAAGCACAGTTTTTAGTCCGAGATCATTCGAGTTTCGGAGTTAAATCCGAGTTAACTTTTAAAAATGGTTTCTGTATAAAGAAAAACTTGGCTTTTTTAATATTTATTTTTTTTGTGTTTTTGGTAATTAAAACCTAAAATTTAATATTTTCACGAAGGCTTGCCTTCTCTTGCTACAAGTAAAATTAGGTCATAATAATATGTATATACCTACATATGAATACTCGTTATCAAATTAAAAAGAACCCACCGTCTAATCTTACCTACAGACATTTAAATTCTTATTATCATAGAAATTTTTTTTTAAATTTTTTGGCAATGCTACTTTCCTGTTATCTATATGGAAAGTTTTTATTTTGATTCACCAAAATTATAAGCTAGAACTCAACAAAGTCTGGGAATTTGTTTGCCGATGATATTTGTTTGTTGTTATTTTTGTTATTTTTTTAACAGCAGTCCAATGCGTGGCAAAAAGATTGTGTAGAGGCAATTATTGATGATAAGCTAAATTTCTTCAAACCTTGACAATGAAAAGTAGACGATGTGATTCTACTTAAGAATTCTAAATAGTAAACAAAAAGTTACAAAGCTAACTTATTTATTCAACCTTCCTGATCCTATTTAAAGAGAAATCTTGTAATTGCTCCAGCTTTATATAGGTACTTATTTTAGACAGATTCTTGTTCATAGTATACGAATCTCTTGAATGACTCAGTTCATTTTTTTTTTAATTTTACTTTATGACATTTTGAAATTTGTCTAAAATTTTTATCAAAAAATTGTTTTATTTTTTATTTAAAATTTTTGATAAAATTTTTTTCATTTTTTCAAATTTTCTCAATTATGAAAGGGAAGGGGATAAATTCTAAATATTGGTGTTGTTCGTTTACTTTGAAATTCTGTGCATTTGCGTGAATTTCAACACACTTTTTTTTATATAAACTTTGACAGATTTTGACGTAGAAATTCATAGAAATACACAGAGTATACAGAGAGTAAAGGAACACACCTTATAATAATTCGAAAAGTCTTATTTTTTACAAAATAAAAAAAACTAAGAATTTTATTGGTTAAAATTATAAAACCGCATACAATTGTGCTCTTTAAGTTTTCACACAAGGACAGAAGAAGGATGTAGCGTTAAAGTTTGAACTGCTTAATAACTTTACCGATCTTTGAACTAGGCCTTTCAGCATAAAAATCATCAAACAACTAATAATATAGCTGACCAAACGTGTAAAAACATGAACCACGTTTTTACACTAAAATATAAATAAACCGTCATATTATTCACTCGATTCATCCAGATTAAAACTTAAATCAATTAAAAAACTTAAATTAATGGGTGTATTTACATTGTATTTGTATAATTTGCATCCGGATTTAAGTTTTAATCTGGATGTATCGAGTGAATAATAAGGCGGTTAGTCTCTGATGTTTTTGCAAGCAGGGACAAATTCTCTAGGAAAACATCTAGAAGAAAAATATAAGGTATTTCGTACAGAGTTGTACACTTAAAGAAATGAACTATTTTAGTTAAAAATTAACCAATTTTGAGGAGAAAATTAATAAACTATTTTAAAAACACAAAGAAACTTTCACACGGGGAAACAAGTTGCTGGAGATTTGTTGATGTTTTCTTTTAATTTCCAAACTCCTCCAATCCGTAGACCATTCACTACTCTCACTTCGTGCTTTTCCCACCAAAAAACTGAAAATCGCTGAAAATTCAGTTTCCTCGTGTGAAATGGGGCTTAAAGAACACTTGTGTGCGGATTTTATAATTTTAACCAATCAAAAAAAAATTCAAATTTTTTTTAATTGATGAAAAATAAGATTTTTCGAATTTTTGTGGCGTGTTCCTTTACATATTTAGATACTATGAAACTCTGTGCATTTGTGAGAATTTCTACACATTTTTTTTAATTTGCTATTAATTATATTAATTCAATACATAAAGATTTAAATTTTAATCTGGATTTATCGAGGAATTTTGAAAAACATAATTTGGCAAAACCGATGTTTGGAAGATGAATTTTGAAAAATAAGAATTATTAATCCAACCCAAAATTTTCAAATTATTACCTTCTGAAGAACTATTAAAAAGTTTTATTTTCAATTACCACACAGTTAATTTTTATTTTTAGTTAAATATTTTATTTTGTTCTCTTAAAACTAAATCTTATAAAGTAACAATTATATTTTACATCACCAATATTTTCACAGTTTCATTTAATATATCTTTAAATTAGTTTTTATTTATTTAAATGTATGTTTTATTTAATTTTTTGAAACTTTTAGGTTGATCTTCATCCCTTCCGAATTCACAGGTTTTACTATACTTGTAAATTTTTCCCGAAGGTGATGTCCTCCAATATACAGTTTGCAAAGCATTTCTTCCTGGGATGAAACGAGTAGCCACTCCAAAAAGTCGTTTAACAGCTGACATGTTAGTTTTTTTTTTTTTTTATTTCGAATTCGAATATATTTTTCGAAAAATGTATACACTCGGTTAAATACCCGTGACTTGTGTATGCGTAAAAGAAAGTATGATTTCTAAATTTTTGTGGGTGAATGTTCATTCCTTTTATAAGAAGAAATTATTCTTATCTTGGCTTTATTTGAACAATAGCTATACTATATTGTTATCGTATTGTTGTTATATTTTGTACAATAACTATGAGCCAAGGCTTTTCAACTAAATTTGAATGAGTTTTCAATGTCAAAAAAAAAAAGTATTACCTCATCTGTTTTTTTTTTATAATGGAATTGTACCCCAAAAATTCGATAATGTATTCAAAAGGTTATTGCAAACCTCATATGAATTAATACAAGAAAGTAAACAATTTTTTTTTTGAAAGAAAGAATAAATCTTATCTGAGAAACGGAAACATGACTTTCATTTTACTTTTTAGAGATGTGCGTGGCAATGTAACGGTGGATGTAGGTTTACCTAGTGCTTTGAGTAGAAGATTCTTTGTGTAATATTCGATATAGTGAAAAATATTTGGTTCTAAAGGTTGCCAGAAAGTGTTACATATTACTATACTCCTGTATATTCATGGTTTTATGGTATAGATCTTCTTGCAATTTCATGCATTTCTAAGCACCCAGTTTTTCAGTGACTGATTTATTTCTGAGTTAAACTAAAGCTATAGTTAATACCTACTGCAAATGTATGTTTTGCAACGTTTTAATCACTGATCTCTATAATAAAAAGAGAGATCAGTGGATTTAAAAGGGCGAATTCAATATAGTGTGCTCTTTATATTTTGATAGTGTTTTAACAAACATAATATGTTAAAAATATACACAGTTAAGGCTTAAAACATATTGAAGCTACGAGCAGAGCGGTTATTGAAAAGTTGATCTTTACGTTAAAAACAAACACATGCTTTCTTATGAGAGTTGCTACTTCGCTGTTAGGCACCTCGGTATGAAAGCTTTCATAAGAAAATATTTGTTTGTTTTCGTCGCTCTACTCACTTCACGCATTTTTGCTCTGCTTGATGTTTTAGTATGTTTTAAGCCTAATTCACCAAATTCAGTGAAAAAACTCGTGATATAAATTAACATAGTTCAGGAGTTAACTCAGGTCTGTAATGATCTTGCAGTGAAAACCTTGGTCTAAAAGACCAAATTATCTGATTTCGTATATCAATACTTCCACTGGTTTGTGATATGGTGATAACACTTACCATAAATTTCTCTTACCGAATTCTTGTACATTTAATATTAGGTGTGTTTTATTCATTGCTGCATAACCAGCGCAGCAAAATTTCCCTTGGCAAACAAAAACAATTTGATTGCTGGCGAAAAAGAAGTCAGTAAAAATAAAGATGGCTGTGCTGGCGATAGAGCTTTCAGTTATTGAAATGAACGTATAGAGTGAGCTTTCGTTTTATTCAGTCTTGTGCTGCGCTGGCTATGCAGCAATGAATAAAACACACCTATTGATGAATATTTCATTCCTCCTATTAGAAATAACCTTTCTAACCGCTCAATACAAGTCGTATTGCATGGTTTGAAGTATAAAATTCATAAAACACAAAGCCGAACTTCAATGTAATTTGATATTTCCTTATAGCGGTAGGTGTAGCGAGTGCCAAAGTGCAACAGCTTTTGTGATGGGTAGTTGGGAGGTCGTCATTAGAATGACTTAAGAGTTATGGTGCTTTATATTTATGCTTAGTTGAGTATTTGAAATGTAAAAGATTTATGACGTGTACCTAATGGTTTATCGTGTTTTTTTTTGTATGACTCATTGTAGTTTGTTGCTTTTATTTTTTTGATAGTTCATTAAGGTTGGAAATACTTTATTAAAAAAAGAAGTTTGGAACATTAACTTTTCAAAGTATGTACCTACAAATATTTTTTATTGACACGTCAGACTTGAGTTTGATGGTGAATGGTGATGAAGTCCTCACAATTCGCTGTTCGTATAATATAGCAATTATAAATTACACTTAACGCCAGTTGTTATATGATTGTGCGTTTTGGATTTGGAAAATTATATTAAAATTTCAAATTAAGAACAAACAAAGACAACAAAAAATGAATAACTCGGATCATTTCATCCTCTTCATCATCATTAATTTCAAGTGAAGATGATGATAAGCCCTTTGCTATACATACATATACGTACATACATACTACATAGATAAACTATTTTAAAATTAAAGAAACCTTCGAAGATGTTTCCCCTTCCTATCTGGAAGTTTTTTTTGAAGCTGGACATACACGAGCGAGCCTTCTAATTTATATACATACCAATACATTCATTGTTTTCAAAATATGTTCAAATGACCTCAACTCAAAAAATGTGTTTCGCCCAGGTACGACAGTTGGGCTCACTAGTTAGATGCTGTCATACCCTTCAAAGCATCGTCATAAGGCCATATATGATCTCATGACGTTTTAGCAAAGTGACATAAAGGCAAATTCGAACTAATGGCCTTTTGTCGCTTTGATGTGTGTCATAATTCCATATTTCTTTGCGACTTAAGGCCATATATATATATGGCCTGATGACACTTTCGGTGAGATAACACCATAGTTCCAAAAAATTTGATTCTCACTGCTCGAAAACAATATTTTTATATGTATACCTATGTACAGTGCTGTTGAACAAATATTTTTTCGATGTATACTTAACCCAATAAATTTATTTAATTACTTAAACTAATCAATTACTCAAAATGTATAAACCCTGAAATTTTAACTCTAAATTTATTGAAAATAAAAACTTCTCTTTCTTTTTAAAAAATAACAAGAAACTAATTAAAATTACTTAACTCCGTTAGAGTTGAATTTTAGAAAACAACAAAATTTAACCCGAGGGAATAAGATTAATTTTGGTTAGAAAAATTAAAAAAGTTTCTCAAACTTTGTATTTTCCCTTGGGCAAACATTTATTTTAAACATTTTTAACAGGTAACATCTCACGTAAAGCGTCGCGGTTGAATTTTAATTCACTCAAATCGTAGTGGAAAAAAATGTTGGTCAAAAAAAGATTTTTTTTTTTTTTGCCAACATTATTTCCGCTACGCTTTACACTAATTTTTAGGCATATTTTTAAATTAAACTTTATTCTTAAACTTTATAGCGGAACCCTGGATAACTTTCGTGTACAATATGTACTTTGCGTTAAACGCTGTGTTCTACTTTTGATTCGCAGAAACCACTGTGGGAAAAATTATGCTTAAAAGGGAAGATCATTTAAGGATGTGATTCGAGCGAATTTTAAAATGTTCACACAATTTTATCTTAACTTTCCTTGCACTTACTTTTTTCAATCAGATGAAAATTTAATTTTGTTTTGTTATACGATTTTCAGGGTCTTAAAGGTTTATTTATCAAATAAGGAAAGCGTCAAAAGGATATTATGTTCGAATATGGCCTTATATCACTTTGTGAAAGCGTCATTTCAAAATATGGCCTTATGACACGGCACCTTATTTGCGTCTTAGAAGGCTAGGACAGCATCTAACTGATGAGCCGAACTGTCGTACATGGGCGGAACGCATTTTTGGAGTTGAGGTCATTTGAAAATTAAACGTCTCATAAATTGAATTATATTCAATCGCTCCACCTAAAACAGAAGTAGTTTTCTAATTTTCTTCATTTTCCTTATCATTCATTGTTTTCATCAGAATTCTTAAATTCGCAAAATTAGAAATTATCTAATATTTTCATTTCATTTCTAGGTAGGTACTATGACACTAATTGTTATTTGCGTAAAATTTAATCGGCTCAATTGTGTTGTAATAATTCAACAAGAAATTCTTTTATAACACCCTTAAGTTGTTAATTTTACTTCCTATCTTAACTGAAGTGTTATGTATTTTTGATTTCGAACTTGTAAACAACTATGTAGGTATTACAGAACTAAAAACTTTTAAAAATTATTTATTAACCTATTACTATAGATAGGCACGCTGTATACAGAATGTCTCACAGTCACGGCCGCATAAGAAAACCATGTGTAATTTTAAGTCAACAAAATTATATTATTAGGTTGTTTTCCCGTACTCAATTCCTTTTCGAGTTAAAACGGTATTTATGATTTTCGTTCGCGTTTTTTTTTAAAGGGCTCAATTTTTTTAAATTTATCCGTGCGGTTAACGTTATTTATTACCAAATACTATTTACATATATACATATAATGTTAAGTTTATTTTTCATTTGGATATCATTTTATTCAAAAAAATTTATTGAGTATCATTTTTTCTTTATTGCTATATAGCCTGATTTATTTTCTTTAAAAATAATTTGACATTTTTTTCACAAAAGGAATAATTGAAATTATTAATCAAATTCAAGGAAAAAATTGAATTTTCGAAAAAAATGACAGTCTAACGGTTTAATTTTTTGTTTCAACTCTTTCTTACCTATAACATCTCAGTCCCAATTTTTTTTTTTATTTTCCATTTTATTCGAATTTTTGTTTGTAAAATTTATTCTTTTCTGTTAAAAAATCAAAACACAGCCACACAAACTATTTCAAACATATTTTTTGTATTCCTATTATTCCTAACTTCAGAGCCCCAAGATCAAACATCGAAATTCATTCGTATGATTTTTATTTGCGGTCATATCTAACAAAATGCTTAGCGAAAAAAATAAACAAATAAATGCTTTGAATGCGCAGTGAGAAGCTTATCGACTGCATAGTTTGTTCCATCACTTAATAGTGCAATTTGCCAGTTTACTAACTAACACCTCCCCTTTTGGATTCTGCAAGATACTATCTTTCCAAACGGCCACACCTTTGCTGTTGGTCTTCAAATCAACTTGTAGTTTATCCCAAACCTTTAAACAAAGAAGTTAAACTTAGCTTTTGTTTGTTTTACTTAAAAGCCACAGGAACTCACTTTCTTTTTGGGATTGAGTTCTTTGTCTGGAGTTCCATTATATCCTTCAACGGCAATTCTATCACCAGCATTGGATCCACTTGGGACAATGATTGGTTCCACTTCAGTGTGATCGGCACTTGAAAAATAAAGGTACATTTATTAGAATTTGGCAAGATGAGGTGGTGGAAATAGAATTTACTTTGAGGCACAGAGAATCATGCCTTCGGACAGGATTCCACGCATTTTCGCAGGTTTAAGATTGCAGAGAACCAAAACTTGCCTCTGATCAAGTTCTTCCACGGTCGCAAATTTCACCAATCCACTAACAATTGTGCGAGGTGGTTCGTCAGCGCCCATGTTTACCGACAGGACGTACAAAGTGTCAGCGTCAGGATGACGCTTGACTTCCGTGATATTTCCCACTCGCAGGTCTAGCCGCTGAGGACCATCTTCGGTTGCATCGACACTGTTGTTGACAGGACCTTTAGCTGCTTTCGGTGGTGGAGGGTAGGCTGCTGCACTGAGTTTTCTATACAAAAAAAAACATCTTGAGAATGTAAAGAAAACTAGAAATGCAATGAAAACCTACTGAAGCTCAGGGCTTTCGAATGTCTTCCGGATTGGTTCGAGGAGCTTATTGATGTACTTTTCTACAGCAGCTTTTAAATCTGCAGGATGCAGGTTGTTCTCTGCGAAACACGTCTCCAGCTCTTGATAGGCCGAGAATGTGATATCACCTCCGTTCTTTTCATTCCTATTGACAGTGAATCCTTCGCCCTTGGGAAACAGTGAGAATAGCACGTGTTTCACGAACGACAGCAGACCATTGTCGGTGATATTTCCAGGTTCACAGAAGGCCTTCTTCAGCTTCTTCTTGACGTTTGCAGGCGAGTCAAGTAAGTCAATTTTGGAGTCCTCCTCGGATGAAGACATTTTCCCCCCAGCTAGACCGGGAACTGTAACAAAAAAAAGTCAAAATTTGTGTTGTACTTGATGTCAGTCTTCTTACCCATTGGATTCATGAAATGAATGCGCTTCTCGTATCCCAACTGAGGCAGATACTTTTCAGAGAAAGTGAAGATCTTTCGCTGATCCACACCACCAAACTGGGCGTCGACTTTCAGGTACTCTTCGTCGAGAGCTTGCAGTCCTGGATACAACAAACCAGACAGCAGTGGGTATTCGACTTGTTTAACTACTTCGGCTCCAGCTTTCCTCGCGTCGTGCTGCGTAACGACGGAAGTTAGTTTGTAGACGTCGAGTGTGTACTCTCTCGATAGTTGGTAGTCCGTTCCCTTTACAAACCTTAAGTTAAGTCTTTAGTGGCATCCGCAGCAGAATTAAATTTTTTGCAACTTACTTTAACTTCTCCAGGGGCACCCCGATTGACGTCAGCATTGCTTTGATGGCTGCTTCATAGTATTGCGTTCTGAGTTCAAGCAATGACCATGGGGCCTTCATGTTATCCAAGTAGGCATGGAGATCCGCAAAGAGAATCGTTACCTAAAATTAGATAAAATCCTATCGATTCGAAACAAAAGTTATCTTCATCAACACTAACCTCACATCCAGCTTTAAGAAAATCAGCAATTTTAGACATCGGAACGAAGTAAGCGACATGAGGCTTTCCTGTTGTGGCAGTTCCCCAATAGATTTTGATGTCGCGCTCCTTAAGCAAAGTATTCAATTTTTCTTCGCCAAGAAATTCTTGAAGATTTCTCGTGATGAGTTCTTTCTTTTCCTCTGGTGTTTGGACAGACATGGTGATTTATTATTCTATTGAAACGAATATCAGAGTGCAATTATTTGTGATATTAATTTCACAAATTCTTTGAGTATTTACGTTTGGTCACAGCAGAAAAGCTAGAGACCGATGAGTCAAAGGAATGAGCCAACGAACACTTCCCAAGAAAAAAACGTGTGAAGTGAAAGGTTTTCTGGGTTTTCTTTTTAGAAAGAAACGTCATCAAAATTGCATGCATTTGACATTTGAGTTTCGTTTTTGTTTTGATTCCATTTTGACATTTTGGAATTGCGTTTTTGGGCGAGGTTACAATAGAATTTTTTCCTATTTTACAGAGTGTTCTTAATTTATTTTATTTATTGTGAATCAGTTTTTTCTTATGGCAACCACTAGAAATGAACCATTGCAAAATAGTTGTTATGTCGTAAAAATTTCTTGTGGAGGCCACTTATGTCAAGAAGATTTTTATTTTCAGACATTAATAAGTGTGGTAATAGCGCGAATAATGCGGTGCTTGTTCGGCGGGGACATGATTGCCATTAAAATTTTATGAAATAATTTGCCCACTCAACGAAGAAATAAATACTTCTGAAATAATTTCTGAAATAAATTTAGAATTAAAAATTGCTTGTGTAGCCCATAAAAGCCGTCTTCCTTTGGAGATGGCAAAATACTTATTGAAAAAAAAAAATAAAAAAACTTTTCTGGAAAACAAACAAACAAGAATTGATTGTAAAAATATTTGGCGTTTGTTTACCTTTCTCCAAGTTCAGACCAGCTGTCTCTTATTTTTGTTTTGCTCATTTGACACTGACGTCTGGTGGAAAAGCCCAATTGGGCTTTTCCCAAAACTATCTCTTTCTAATTTGACATTTCTATTTGGGGGGAAAACAATGCAATACAAACAAATAAACTTTCATATACAACGACAAATCGCAATTTTCACACTATAGGGCGTTTTTCTTTTTTAGTTCAGAGTAGAGCTCTGAACAGAGTCTGAACACTCCGAAAATGCTCTGCTCTGAGAGTTCAGATTTATTTAAAGAAACACGCTTCACCAGCTGTCACTTTTTTATTTGTTCACAGTTGTCATTTTCTTGGTGTTCAGCTATTCAACTCCGTCTGCTCTATCAATTTATTCTGAGCTCATAGAGCGCGCTCTGAACATGCTCAGAGCGAAAAAAGAAATACAAAATTGGAGCTCTGCTCTAAGCTAAAAAAGAAACACGATTTTTTTGACAGTTCAGGCTCTGCTCTGATCTAAAAAAGAAAAACGTCCATAGTCGACCCTTTAAAAAATTGATTGTTTTCCCCAAACAAGGTTTTTTTTTTGTTGTTTGTGCCACATTGACGTATGGGAGAACTTCAGAATAGTTTCAGGATTGTTCACTTTAATTCGCGTGACCTTGGACATCCAATGGAAAACGAAATAAACTCGAATTCCTACTACCTGGAACGCCATTCGAAAATGTTTGGCAACCTTCTTCATGCTCAACTGTCAAAATATTCTTGTTTCGGGATTTGTGAAATGTAAACAACGCACGTGTGAAATAAAAATCGAAAGTTTATTTTCAGCATTCAATTCCCTTTTTTTAAATAAATTCTATTTGTCAACTGCAAAAATGCCACTCATCGATACCAGTGACTTTATCCAGCTCCAAAAGGATATAACAAAAGTCCGTAATATTTGCATTCTAGCACATGTTGACCATGGAAAGACAACTCTAGCCGACTCACTTGTTGCCAGTAATGGTAAGCATTTTAAATAAGTCCTTAATTTTCTTATAAGATGCAAGTAATTGGAATTTCTCGGGATGTAGGAATAATCTCACAACGTATGGCTGGTAAGTTACGTTATCTAGATAATCGAGAAGATGAGCAGGAACGTGGTATCACCATGAAAAGTAGCAGCATTTCGTTGTATTATAGAAATGGACAGATGGGAAAGGACAAGGAATATCTCATCAATTTGATAGATTCTCCAGGACATGTGGACTTCTCGAGTGAGGTATCAACTGCAGTAAGATTGTGCGATGGAGCTATTGTGGTGGTAAGACAGTTTTGGGTATTTTTTGTGACCAGAAGTTTGAAGGAACCTTTCAGGTCGATGTTGTTGAAGGAGTGTGCCCACAGACTCGGGCATGTCTTCAACAAACCTACGTAGAACGTTTGAAGCCAGTTTTGGTTCTCAATAAAATCGACAGATTGATTCTTGAGAAGAAAATGACCCCCATCGATGCCTATTTCCATATCTCTCAAGTTCTAGAGCAAGTCAATGCAGTTCTGGGAAGTGTCTTCGCTTCTGATATCCTGGCAAAAGAAGACACCTCTAAAAAAGATAATCATGAGTCAGCTCTGGAAGATGTAGATGATTCTGCTCTGTACTTCACTCCAGAGAATGGCAATGTTGTTTTCTGTTCGGCATTCGATGGTTGGGCTTTTTCCATTGGTGACTTCTCCAGCACCTATGCCGAGAGACTGGAAATCCCCCGCGAAGAACTCGATAAAGTCTTATGGGGGGATTTCTATTACAATTCCAAGAAGAAATGTGCAATGCCTGGAGCTCAAGAAAAAGCCAAGAAACCAATGTTTGTGCAGTTTGTTTTGGAAAACATTTGGAATCTTTATGACATCATTGTGGTGAGAAAAGACAAAGAGAAACTCCCAGCGATCGCAGAGAAACTGGGAATCAAGCTAAGCCCAAGAGATCTTAAAATGGGCGACGTTAAGTCGCAAATTAAGGCAGTTCTTGGGCAGTGGCTGCCTGTGGACAAATCGATTCTTCATATGGTGGTTCAACACATACCCCAGCCAAATGTGATCTCTGATGAGAGAGCCGAGCGATTATTGTTCCCGACAAATGTAGAACTCTCCACATATCCTCCAGAGACGTTGGCTTTTAAAGAGGAATTTAAAAAGTGCGATGCCAAGAGTGAAAATGTAGTTGCTTTTGTTTCGAAGGTTTGTTCTTAATTTTAACTAGCACTTCTTTGTATACGAATTTTTTTGATTTCCAGATGACCTCGTACCATGTGTCTCAGTTGCCCGAGAATAAACCAAAGCGTATGACAGAGCAAGAGATGCAAGAACGACGAGCAATCATTCGCCAAAAAATCGAAGAAAGGAAGCAGTTAGCTGAGCAAGCAGCTCTGGAGCAAATAACTGCTGGTGTTCAAGAGATGACCACAGAAACTGTTCAAACTGAGCATGAAACTGAAACAAAACCCGAAGAACCCCTAGCTAATCCAGAGGAGAAAAAAGAATTTGTTTTTGTTGCTTTTGCAAGAGTTTTCAGTGGAACTTTGAGAACTGGACAAAAGCTGTTTGTTTTGTCTCCAAAGCACGACCCCAGAAATACAAAGTACACAATGCCTAGATTGCTTTCTTTTTCAGAGAGATTTTTCTAATTGTTTTATTTTTTTCCAGTCGGATCGCAACAGATTCACCTTTTGTAACTGAAGTCACTATCGGTGAATTGTATTTATTTATGGGTGGCGAACTTCAACAATTAGATACAGCACCAGCTGGAAGTATTGTTGGTATTGGCGGCTTAGAGAGTGATGTGATCAAAACAGCCACTCTCAGTAGTACTCCATTTTGTCCTTCGTTTAGTGAACTTACTGTTATGGCAACACCAATTTTGAGAGTTGCCATTGAGACTGTCAATCCTTTGGATATGCCAAAGTTGGTCAAAGGACTTAAACTTCTTAACCAGGTGAGCATATTTCTCAACAAACTGAAAGGCCAATCAGGATTTAAATTTAAAAAAATATAAAAACTGAATTGTCAATAAAATTGTGTCACATACGTATTTCCATAGGCTGATGCTTGTGTACAAGTTTCCGTAGAACCTTCAGGAGAGCATGTTATTACTACTCTCGGTGAAGTTCATGTAGAAAAATGTGTACGAGATTTAGAAGAAAACTACGCTAAGGTGAAACTTAATGTCTCCAAGCCAATCGTTTCCTTCCGAGAAACAATAGTCCCCGAAGCTACAATGGACATGGTTAACGAAGCTATAATAAAAACAGGTAAGTCTCAAGTTAACTTTTATACTATCACAAATAATAATCATTTGTATTTCATTTTAGCCACTGACAAAGACATCAATAAAAAAGTAATAACTCTTCAAACTGTCAATAAATTGGGTACAATCAAGCTTATTGCTCTACCATTACCTGAGTCTGTTGTTGAAATTCTAGAAAAATATTCATCTGTTTTTAAAGTAAATTCTTTCATTGTGTAATTTTAGCTTAAAAATAAAAAAAAAATAATATTTTACACAGGAACTCTCCAACATGACAAAATCATCAGTCATTTCCGACAAATACAAAATTCTCCTTGCACAAATCAAGAAATCTCTTGCGAATGCACTTGTTGAGCTTGATTTAAAGGGTATTTCCAATGCATCTAATCTCATCGATAGAATCTGGTCCATCGGACCAAGAAAATGTGGAACGAATATCCTTTTGAATCTAACTGATTATGAGCCAATCAATTTTTGGTTAGACGATCACAATTCCACCAAATCCGATTCAAATGCTATTCATGATGTACGTCGAGACTATGATAGTTCTTTTGTTAATGGATTTCAATTGACAACCACTGCGGGTCCATTATGTGATGAGCCAATGCAAGGAGTTTGTTTTGTTGTATTAGAATGGTCAGTGGATACGAGTGATGAATTGAATTCAAAGTCATATGGACCATTTTCTGGTATGTGAAGAAAATTCCTTGAAAATTGAATATATTATGTACTATGTGCTGATGGAGATTTTCTAATTTAGGTCAAGTTATGTCAACAGCAAAAGAAGCATGCAAACAAGCTTTTTGTAAACAACCTCAACGTTTGGTCACACCGATGTATAGTTGTAATATTGTTGTTAATGCTGAAGTTTTAGGTAAGTTTTAGTTTTTAAGATAGTTCGATTCTTTCCGTTTGATTTAATTTCCGAAGCCTGGTCTGAGGAATACCGAAAAGTGACTTGTCATCCCGTTTTGACATGCCAATCCTCATTTAAAAAATTATAAACCTCTTCCCCCTAAAGCTTTTTTTTTGTTTTCGATACCGCCAATGAAGCCTGTTATTAAAGATTTGACTAGAAAAACTGAAATTTATTGAAACGTGTTTTAACATGAGTTTCACTTTACGGTTTTACTCAACAAAAAAAACTCATCGATTCAAATTTATGTTTTATTTTATTTCATTAATCTACTAAATGCTTCTTAAATCTAAATACAAAAAAAAATAAAATAAATAAAAATAATTTATCTTTCATCCTTAATTTAAATTCTGGTAAAGAAGTTCTTGTGTGCTCATCGATATTATGTTAAATCTTTCCATCCACCGTACACAATTAACTACCTACCTATTTTTAAAAATACATAATTTTAGTAGTATTAAATTGTTTATTTTATATTTATTATATATATTTATAATCCCGAATTTGGTGAAATTTTCTCTAATGAGTTCCTCAATTCTGGAACTCAATTAAAGATTAATCCCAAAAATTACTATACTCCTAACCCTACTACACAAGAATATTTTTGTTTGTATATAATAAATTGACGACGAAAATAAATGAAAAAGGAAAAATGATAGATGTATGAATGGTGGTGGGGTAAAAAAGGTTTTTTTTTTTTTAAATGGATGATGTTTTCGTCGACAGAAAGTTAATACTCCTAGCGGATAGGTTTTTTGTTATGCTTTCAGTCACAGTCGAAAAATTAATTTAATCCCGGTTTAATCCCACACTATCGATCGTTGAAAGGCAATTGCTCGTTGCCATGGAAATTCCGGTGTACTATCTTCATCATAGATTTCCGATTCGGAATCATCATCATTAATTGATCGTTTGTCTCGTTTGCTAGCATCGCTAGTGGCTGCTTCTAACGTCGTTGGAGATTCATCGATTTCTGCTGATGATGTTCGGCTAATAATCATCTCTTCTGATTTCGTTTCGCTCGAAATTGGACTGATACTACTGCTGCTGGGAGGACTATCGCTGTCACTGCTACTACTGCTGCTGCTCGAACTAGTACTAGTGATATCTTCTTCTGCAGCTGGAATTGGTTTTTCTCCATTGCGTTCATTATTACGGCCATAAATGCCACCATTAAAACTAATTGATTCTGGATAATCATTGTGACTATTATGTCCATGGTTATTGGATGAACTGACAAATAAGGTAGATGAACTTTCAGGTCGGTTAAGATATTGATAGGTATCTTGTTGATGGAGAGTGTGATGTTGTGGAGGAGGTTGATAATTGAGACTGCTGCTACCTCCAAGTGACGATGATCCGTATGATGGTCGACTGTGATCCTTTATTGAACTGTATTTATTTTGTGAATTTGGAATGTAGTAAGGTTTTTGTAGTTGATAGCGTTTTGGTGGTTGAACCGATGGTTTTCTCACTGAGAATCCAGGTTTTACACACATCATTCCAAATACACGGATACCGGGTACACTGGCATACGTAGGTTGATCATGTGCCATTGGTCCCTCTGTAAAAATCAGAAAATATTGAAATGATGTAAATTAGTTTAAAAAAAATGCTTTTTTTTCCATTTACCCATTTTAAAGTGATCAGGACATCTGCAGATAACTAAATAATGTGATTTTCCAGTGCGGGTATTTTGTAAAGCTAGAAGTGACCAGTCTTTGGGTGAACGACATTCTCGCATCTCAGTTATAGTTTCACATGTTTTAGCCAATGTGATTGCCTGGAAGAGAGTACACAAAAAATTATTTTAATAAATGATATAAATTTAAAAAAAAATATATAATAGGGTTAAATTTACAAGAAAAAAATATTCAGTCGTTGTCAATGTAAAAGTAATTTTTTGTGAAAAATTGGATTTTTCTTGAATTTTGACCAAAATTTGTGTTCCATGAATAACGTGAAAGCTCGTGTAGAATCAGGGCTTAGTGACTTACAACTCTCAGCCATTCTTGTGTTCGTCTCACTGGCAGGAATGAATGGGTCCTACAATTTTCTGCGGAATTCGAACGGTTAAGATGAGAAGGAGTTTTTCATGACAAGATATATACTTGGAGGATTTTTGACAATTAGCCCGTGAAAAACATTTGTTTTTAGGTGGCATAGGCTGGCAATCGAACCCAAGACCTTCACCGAAACAGTCCACTATACATTACGCCACGGGCTAACATGATTTAACCTGTGAAAATATATTATACAAAAAAAAATCATCTTTAACTACCTATAACCATTTAAACTCTCGTTTAAAATCAATTGATGTAGAATACAAATCTTGAGGAAATACTATACAAATTCATCTTATGAAATTCTTCTCTCAACCACACAATTTAATATCCATATCAAAATATTGAAACAGACATAAATACCCATTCATTTTGCATTCAACGGATTTAAGTGATAATCTTCTATTATTCCTCGTGTGTGGAAATTCACACTTCTACCATTCACACCAATTGCAGCGAATAAATTAACATAATCAAATCACAATACCTAATAATATTTTAAAGTCATGCAACTTTATAAATCTCATCCTCTTGCACTTCCACACACAACTCCGCCTTTTATATACACATTTGTGCCAGCAAAATTAAATATTCGATCTGATTATCACATTAATCGTCATATCATTAACCCCAAAGTCATTCATCATAACCGCTAAGTAGCAACCACTGATTTTTCCGTTAGAATTCCATGGCGTCTTTGGTTTTTTTTTTAAAGAAAAAGAGTTCTAGCTTCTAAGACTCCAATCTCCTTGCATTTCGCATCTCTGCATCTCTGCATCTCATTGTTTTGTATAAGAAGCCACCTTCGCCACATCACATCAAATCGCATCATATTGTAGGTTAGCTTCTTTGATTTGCAATGATATAGCTTGCAATCGGAAAACTATGTATGAAGCTGAAGATGAAGAGTCTGAAGTTTAAGACGAGTGAGTTCTTCTTCTGAATCTTCTTCATGTACATATGCGGTCATGTGACTGACTCCCTTTTTCCTGGTGCGCATCTCTCATTTCAAATTTTGTTTTGCGTGGCGTGTTTCTTTGTGTTTTATAACTTGAGGAGGGCATGCTGGAAGGAAGGGGAATGTATTATCTTTTGAGCTTCTCTCTAATTTATCCGTGTCGTGAGTCAGTTTCTTTTGGGGTTTCTGCTAGATAATACACGTGAAGATAAAGGGCCGTAATAGGTGCCTTTAAACAGGGTTCGAATTTATTTTAGGGCCTAGTTTAGAAAAAAATACTAAAAACAACACTATATAGGGTGCGATTGGCATAAGATGCGACAAAAATATTGATTGAGAATAAAATTTGTTCCGTTTTTATTCGGAAGGGGTAAAAAATTGACTTGAAATGAAAAAAATAATAAAATAAAATTCTTGGAACCATTAATAATGGAATTATGCCATTTTATTTATCTGTAAAACTTTAAATGTCGTCTTTCAACCTACGAAATTTTGAAAGAAAGCCGACGATGGGGGAGTCTGACAGAATTCCAAAATCCATAACCCCAAAATCGGTATTCTTGGAAAAATTTGTCGACAAAACCCATTTGTTTTTGGGTTTTTTGGATTTTGGGTTTCCGGATTTTGGTTTTTTGGAATTTTGGATTTTCTGGATTGTAAGTTTTTGGGATTTTGGGTTCTCGGGATTTTAGGTTTAAGGTTTTCGGAATTTTGTTTTTTTTTTGGATTTTGGGTTATTGGGTTTTTGCGATTTCGGATTTTCTTGATTTTTGGTGTTTGAGATTTTGATTTTGGGGATTCTAACCCCAAACCCGATGATATGTTTCAAAGCTCCGAGGTTTAAAGCATTGCTGCAATGTACATAATATATAAAATAACATTATAGCTTCATCAAAATCGATCAAAATATTTAGTTTAGAAAATGCGCTAAGGTGAAATCAGCACCGAACAGCCCCTTCCATTTGAGCCCTTAATGTCTTTTAAAATACCAAATACAGCCTTTTTTAAACGCCACTCATAGATATAATGTTGCAGCATCTTTCTCTTTAGTTTTGCATTAAAAACGGAAAATAAAAAGTCGTGGTGCTGGTGGCTGGTGGAGACAGCAAAAAGAATGATCGCAACGCGCTCATGTCATGGTGATCCGTTTTGATATCGTGATCAAAACAGAGACGAGAATGAGACCTTATATACGTAGGAATTGGTATAGAGTGTTGTTTTGTTTTACAATATGTACCTATAGTTTTAGTTTTTTTTGTTATTTTGTATTCAGCTGCGATATTGCGCTACTCCTCTCATCGGTATCTTGACATAGCCCCCAACTTAAACCACACGTTCCTATCCGTATCTATCCTGATGTGCCTGTCCTATAGCCATTTGCGTTATATATACGAAAAAAAGATATAACCACACGAAGTCTTAAAATCACGTCAATGCCGCTGCTGCTGGTGGCAAAATGCCGTAATCGATGGAGGAGCATCATAAAGTTGTTCAATGGGGGGTTTCTTATCCACTTCATACTCCATGCTCTATACTCATTGTTGGTTGGATCTTTGCAACAGTTTGGCTCGACATTGAAACTACATTAGCCTGGAAAATCTGGGATACAAACAAACAAAAGATAGATGGAGCACGGATAGCCACTATGTATGTAGTTATATGTAAGCTGGAAGATAGAAACAAAACAATTAACCTTTAGCTAATTTAGCGGCCTGGCCTCGCACATAGATGTAACATAAGATGATGCGCCGGACAGAGAAGCTCAAGCCATACCGTGCGCATGCAACAAAATAGCCTGTGTTATATAGTAATAAAAATACAAAAAAAAAAACACACAAAAACACAGAATACACCGCCAATCTTCTATTTTATAGGAAAAAATACGGTGAGAAATTAGAAAATTACTAAGGGTCAGCTTCCAGATATATATATGTACGACCATCGAGAGCATCATGTTTTGTCCGTCTGTCGTATATTTTGATGGGAACGAGCACGGAAATCGGCTTTATGCAACATTGAACTTTTATTGCTTAATTATGACAGAGCGTGCTCTTCTTTTTTTTTTTTTTCTTCTTTATTTTGCCATCTTAGGCCAAGTCGGGCATCACATCACATCACATAACATCATAGGCAATCCCCGAAGCTAAAAAGATTGGAACATTGTTTAGCAATTTAATTGCCTCCAAGGCATGTGGCCAACATCTTCAAATGGACTTTGAATCGCTTTTTATTACTATTTGCTTCCTTATTGTGTGAAATGTTGTATTTTTTTTTTGTATGAAAAAAAATCTAATTTCCGTTCGAAGATAATGAAGTTTTTTTTTGTATAGGTACCTATATGTTTCTCTATTGAGAGATAAGAAACCTTTGTGGTGTGGTTGAATTTTCTTTAAGATGATTTTAATGATGATCGATATAATAAGAAAACACGAATTATAAAAAAAAAAAAATAAAAACTTCCTTTGAGTTTATTACAATATGTATAAGGTCTTCAACTTGAATTCCAAGGAGATTTAACTAAAAATGTCAAACACAGGTTATGACGAGGAGTACAATCTTAACTTAAATTTAATGAAAAAATAAAAAAAAAAAATATTTAAAACAAAAACCATCCATTTTGTTGACTTATTAAGCTTATACATATATAATTTAAGTTATAATTGCCGGATCTTGAAGATAAAGATCTTTTAGCCTTAATTTAAAATTGGTAAATTTATCAATTTATAAAAATTGGAGAAAAAAATATAAGACCACTTAGGTAGTACAATTTTAAAGCATTTTTAGTATGGTGCAAGGTAAAAAATTGGATTTTTCAAATTTTAAACAAATTAGAATCGAAGGTACTAGCTCTGTTTCCAGGGTCTGGCCATACAGTCATACAGCCACCCGGGCCCCAGGGCAGCAAACAAAAAATCATATAGGTATCTAAGGAGAGAATTGAAATATAAAAATCAATAAATTTATTAAAATTTAAATACAAAACTGTTCATAGGTTCTAAAGAAATCAAAATTGATACACGGACAAAATATACTAGACAGGGGCCTTTATATGCAAGAAAGAGCCCTCTCAGTTTAGACGGGGCCCTTCTAGCATATATAACGAAATCATTGTTGATAAATGCTACAGAAAAATGATCTGCCGGGGCCCATGGAGGCTAGACGGGGGCCTGGGCAAGCTGTAAGGGGCCCGTCCATGTAAGATGTGGGCCTATGCAGTCTTAACGGGGGCCCTTACACCCTGAATACATGCATAAAAATAATATTTAAAGGGGCCCGTAGAGATTATGGACTAGAGCCCTGACAGCCTGAATAGAGATATATGCATTAAAAATAGTATCTGAAGGTGCCTGTTGAGTCTATGGGGCCCGTGTTGGCTAGATTAGGGCCGTAAAAGCTAGACGGCGGCCCGTGCAGCCTTCTATGGGGCCCGTGAAGGCTAGATGGTTGTACCGCGCAGGCTGGATGGGGCCCGTTCATTGTTGATATGGGGTCAGTGAAGGCTAGACGGGGGCCTGTGCAGTCAAGACAGGGGCCCTTACAGCATGAATAAATTAATGAATATTGATAGAAAGAGCCTCGTGGAGGCTACAAGAGGGGCCCGTGAATCAAGATAAATTCAGTTTGAGTTTTAATATTGTGATCAAATAATAATAGTGTACGATAAATAGTTTATGAAAACTCTGCACCATAAAAAGTAGGCTGATGATCGAGCGTGGCAACTCGTGAAATACGTATAGCTTCATCCTTGGAAATAAATAGCGTGATGGTAGTGCTCTCAGGTTGTTGTTATTGTATTCAAAATATTTTAGAAGTAGTTAATACATTTCCAAGCTTCCTTGAAGAAGGCATCAACCTCAGCATAAACGTCGAAAAAAAGCCTATGTTAATTTAATTGTTTCATTACCAAATAAGTTAATTATATTTTGTTCATTAACAAACATTAAAAAAAAAATTTCATACACTGCTTTGTGTGAAAAGTCCAAGAGTCCGGCGGGCCCCAAACATTTTTTTCCCACCCGGGCCCTTTAGGCCCAGTCCGACCCTGTCAGTTCCCAACATTTCTCGCAATAAATTTTGGCTAAATGTCAAATTTGAAGAGTGAAGATGAAATGCTCTCAAAAAGAAAGAAAATTGTATTCATGTAAAAATGACAGTCCCCTGGTCAACAGTTCCCTGTCATTTGTGATATTTCTGATGTTAAATTTGACCAAATATTGGAGAAGTTACCAAATCCAGATATAAGTCAAGCAGGGAGAAGATTATTTTATTATTTTCCAATATCCAATAAATTTTATTTAAAGATTTTTTTTGTGAAGTGCAATGTTAAGACTGATTTTTTGTGAGGCGTTGTACAGTTGATGTTAATTACTTTATAGTTACTTTAACAGTAAAAATGTTTCAAAGTATTATGTAAACCTAAAATATCATAAAGACTGACTTTTGTGTCGTACAATAATTAGGGCCAGTTTCACAGTGAAGTAAGTGTCACTTAAGTGCCAAATATGGAAAACTAATTCCCAATTTCACAGTGTAAACTTATCGGAATAAGTGACACTTAAGTCTCCCATGTTGGCCACTTAAGTTCCACTTACTCTGGTAGTAAAACTGCGGCTTAAGTGCCAAAATGGGAAAATAAAGTGCCACTTATTTTGTTAAGTGTGCACTGTGAAACTGGCCCTTAGAGTTGTATAAATACTATTAAATTAATGAGTTGATTTTATTAAGGTTAACACAAATGTTATTATAAGCCTTAAAAAAAGTCACTACAGTAAGTGAAATTTGTTTTAATACTTTTGATTTATTCCAAAAAATAACAAATGTTCAAAAAGACAAAGAAAAATAAAGACTGATTACTTTAATACACACACAAATTGTTTCTGTTTCCCTGGATGGTTACAACAGTCAGTGACAGGCTCACGGTTTTCTATAAAATCGTCCATAACTCAAAAACCAAGAGTAAAATGTGTGGGCTCCTTTAAGATGAATATTTAATTTACTTTTGCCCTTCATTTTCTAAACAAACATTTTTAATATTTAATAAAATTTGCTTGGGACAGTTTTGTAAGGACGAATTTCCAAATAGCAGAGAAACTCCCGTATACCTATTCATTAGACTTGAAAAAATTTTAGGTAGAAATTTCTGTAATTAAGTATAGGTCAAATATAGACCACATTTAGGTCGAAGAGAAATAAATATTTAATAAGAAATAAATTAATATGAAAATATTTGCCTTCAATGCTCATGGACTCGAAACCCCCCCCCCCCCCCTCGGATCCGCCACTGAAGGCTATATTAACTGTATGAGAATTGAAATTCTGAAATTCAAATACAATCTCACCTAGCCCCAAATGGGGGCTATTCAACTTCGCGGTGCAAACACAAAAAACTCGCTAAACCTATTTCTCACACTAACCTTCTCTATATATACGTTCCACAATCCAACAAAAAACACTCTCATAGCTCACTATAATTCAATAAAGTGTTACTCAACATTAGAAAATAATAATGACGCTCCTCCATTCATTTGTCGACCTATTTGTTTAATGAATGTAATCAAGTGAAATTTAAAAATCACTTTCAGAACGATTTTCATTCTTCAAATTTAAATTTCATCTTCGAAACCAAAAGACCGAATCAAAACCCAAAATTATGGGCAAGATAATTTTTTCTCACACGAAACATGTGAATGAAAAAAATAAATAAATAAAAAAAAGAAAAATTGTATAAATACACCGCAATCTGACAACCTCACACTGGTCACACTCTATACATAAACTCTTGAAGTTGATGATGTCTTTTTTAGTTTTCATGATCAGTCTTCACCCTCCTGATAATGTGTCCCGCTCCCGATCCCATGTCCTCATTATAAAATGTGTTGTTCGAAAAAAAAAAAAAATTGTTTTGAACTTTTCCACCCAATTTCATTTTCAAACGGTTATCTCAATTAACACCTGTAAATTGATTGTTTCTTAAATCATCGGATCCAATCAGAGAAGGTGCGATGGCATCATCTCTCATGGTCGCGTCGCATCTTGTTGTCCCCCGGTATATGATTTAGCCGTGTCCCACTGTCTATAATAAAAATAAGCAATCGATTGGCTTTGCTACGATCGCGTCCGTCCGCGTCGTTGTCCCCATAGGTAATCGGATTCGGATTTTGCATGTGATCAGAGTCAGACCGACCAACCGGACCGGACCGGACCGGGGGAAGAACCTGAATCCTTGCTTGTTGTTCGGTCGTGGAAACATTAATGGAAATGTGTTTTAGCCCAAAAAGAGCTTTTCCAAAAGGAATATAACTATCCATGAGTCTCGGATTTCTCATACCTATAACCACTGGTCATGTAGAGAAATGCAATTACCCTATAGCTGTATAAAATGATCGCACAAGTGCACACTTAACTGCCCATTTCGGGACAATTATTTTTGTTTTTTTGTTTGTTTCAAAGGAACAGACTTACCTTCTTCTTTCCATCGCCGACCAATTTCGTTGTATGCTGATCGTCCTCGTTCAAACTGGCCGAACATGGATCCCGGTACCTGTAAAACAATCGATTTGGCTCACATTAATTTCTTGAACTTGTTGTTGGAACTATATATGCACACTGGTATAATATGCGCTTAAAGAAGAAATAAGCAGAAGAAGAAGGCAGGAAGTGGATTTGGCTATAATATGAGTTTTCTTGAAGCTCATTGGATTGGTAGGTAAAATCTTCTTCCTTGCTCCTCTGCTTTTGGGTAGTATATTATTTTGTGTGGTTGGGGAAACTCTTTAAAATTACCTTGATGGGCATGCGCAAAGTGGTTGAGTGTAGTTAAGTCGTACGTAGACTGCATTGCAGACCTGTTGAATAGCGCACTCTGGTAGCAGATAGATATGTTGGTTATGTGGATAGTAATGGTATTTGGTGGGTTTTGCTGTCGCTGATGTTTTCTAAAAGAAATAAAAAAAAACAAAATTGATGTCGTTAGGGATATATGTATATGTAGTTTTAAATGGAATATATGTACATACATAGGTATGTATGTTCAATGTTCAAAGGTATAATGTTGGTATAAAATGGTAAGACAGAAGCAATATTGTATTATCCTCTTATTTCAGGTCATAGACCGGAGGGCTTTAGAGTAATTGTTATTGCACGTGATAATGGACAGTGAAATGTGTTAAGGACATGTTAGATTGGACCAGGAAGTATTTTAAGGAAGTACATATCACGAATTTGGTTTTGATCAAATAGTTAAGTGTTTTTCCTTTTAAATACCAGACGTTTGAATTTGTGAAACAAAGGGGAGTTGATTTATGAAAAAAAAAATAATGGACCAAGGTGGCTCACCTAAGGTACATAAGAATTAACTTTAAATTTATTTGAATGATTATTTTAGAACACAAAAATTTTTCTTAATGCCTGTCCTTTTTTTTGAATAAAAAAACTAACTTTAAACAATTTTTAATTTTTTAAGATCTTGAAATTATTTAGAATTATGTAAGTTTATGTCTTTTATCAAAGTAAACCAACAAAAATGCCCAAAAAGTAGATGGGGGAATTTTGTATGACCTTTCTGCATTTTATCGATTTAAATCAAAATACACTGCGGTTTTGTATTAATTTAGACGACGAAAGTGAATTTTTTTTCCTAAAAAGTGAGTGTGGCATTGGAAAATAATTGTGATGATGTCTTCATCTCATAAATATTATTGAATTAACACCTTAAGAGTATCTCATTTTGTGAACACCTTAATAATTACTCATTGTGAACATAAATATTTAAAATAACTGAAATCCTTTATCTATTGAATGGGAAATTCAATAACTAATATGCTGACATTACTCATAAATCGCAATCAATTTAGATTATAAAATAAAGATTTAGGGTCATTTGTTACAAAAAAAATAATCGAAAGAGTTGGTCAAAACTGAATTGGCAGGATGTACTTTATCAAAAGCCACAAGGAACCAATATCGTTTTCCGTATATTTTATTAATAGTTTTACTGTTTTAATTTCCATTTTATAATATAAGAGGGAATAATAATAGCTAAGACATATCCAAGCACCAACTGTCTCTATTATTCTGCAGAAAAAAAAAAAAAACAAATTATTGCCCCATCATTACAAAGCCGGTCTTGTTAAGCGATGTATTTCAAGCGGAACGCCCACCAAATCATGTTATAAACGCGATTAAAGAAAAACTTTCGGTTTCTTGAGAAGTTTACAATGGCATAAAACCAAATTATTTGTTTGGAAAAAAAAAAAGAAACAATGCTTTATTTATACTTTTGTTTGTTCATTTAAATGGCGCCCGGGGTGATGTTAATTCTTTTATTCTTTTGGCTCAAGTTTTCCCTTTCATTTCGAAGAAAAAAGTTGAATGTTGATAATTGAAAAAAAAATATTGTTTAGCTAGGTAGGTATCCAAACATTTTTGTAATTTTATGTTTTTTTTTTTCATTTCAAATTGAAGATACTACAAGATTTTTCTGACAAAATCCTGAAAGATTTTACGCCGTATCGTATTTGACAAAAAAAAAACATATCAGATCTAGTTTGTGTTATTTGTTCGAACTAAAAATTACATGGAATTATTGCCGCTCGGTGAGAGATTTAGGTTTCATTAAATTCAAATATTCTTAAGATACCTATTTAGTTTGTGGAAATTATAGTGCTCTTGCAACGACTTCAAGATGACTAGGATCGAAGAAAAAATATTCCCGACTGGATCGCACGATCGTGCTGTTGTGCTTAGCAACTTAAATACTTAAATGTATCTGCATATTTAATATTTAACGAACAAATGATAAGAAAGTCAAAAATGCTTGATAAATGTAGGTATTTTTTTATAGCACATTATTATAACAAAATTGGTTGAGCCATTAAATCGCTATACTTTAATAACCAAAAAAAAATACAATATCCTCAAAAAATGTCAAACCTTAAATTTTTTGGCAGAATTAAAACAGAAAAATTTAATTTAGCTTCTAACGAAGAAAAAAATGCTTTCTAAAAAAATTTAAGAAAATCGGTTCACCCGTTTAGGCCCTATCTCAAATTATAGTGGATGTACCAGGCGCACTAACGCATCTGACGCGTCTTGACACCCAGACGTATAAACCGATGGACTACCTAACGAAACTATAGCTTTCTGACAAACATTTTCTATTAAAAGCGTTTAAAATAGGAAATAGAAATAATGTCAGCATACGTGACAAAAAATTACTTGACAAATATATTGGCCAGAGGCTTAAACAATTGTTCTGAATAATTGTTTCAAAAAGACGTAACACGTAAGTTTTAATTTCCTGCGGAAATGAAGTCATTTAAATACATTTTAGGATGTTTTTTTAAGAAAACACCAACAAAGAAAGAACTAAAAAGCTAGCAGAGACAACTCTTAACCAATTCAACAACAACTAAGGCCCAGTTCACATTTCGCCCGAAGATGGACAAAAGTCCGAAACGCGTCGCAATACAAAATAAGTAAAAGTTGTGAAAATAAATTTATTAATTTAATAAACAAAAAAAAAAATGTCTTAATTAAAAAAATTTATATTTATTTTATTTATCCACTTAAGTCATTTAAGTTTTATTAGTCCAATCGGAAGAACCGTTTGACCTAGAAAAATTTAATTGTGGTGGTGGTTATTGGGAGAATGGGTAGTTGGGCTGGAGCTTAAGCCTCCAAATAGAAAAAAAATATATTTAAAAACAACGGCAAAACTTACAGTATCATCACCAAATATCCATTCTTTAATTCGTTTTTTAAATCAAATTATTTGATTGAATACTTTTTGGAAAATTAATTTTCAAACTCAAAATTTTTAAAACAGATTTTTTAATAATTTTTCATAAAAACACTTCACTCTTACAGCAAAATCACGTTAGTAAAATAAATTGACTTTTGTAAACAATAAATAAATAGTGCCTCTTTCAAACAGTACCACACAAATGCCATCAAACTAAAAACAAAATGGCGGTTCAGCTGGAAATCTTTCGAATTCAAAAATAAAATGAAATCCAGGGACACCATTCCATTATTATTATTTAATTCGAGAGCAAATATTTTGACTTGATATTGTCAAAATTTAATCAAGCAACTATTGTACTCAAACTTCTCCGAGGACAACATTTTTATTCAATGATGTATTTTAATAGAAAATAGTAGATTTAATTGGGAAAACAAGGATGGGACATGCCACGGTACTGACATTTTGCGTATACTTTTACATGCCAAGGGGAAAGGGTAGCAAATTTTTAAACAATATGTAACGTGAATCGTAGTAAAAACTTATTTCCACAATTCAAACCAGAAATTCATAAGAAAATTTTATATTAAGTTACAAATAAACTTCTGGACACAAAGAATTACAGTTGGCAGAGAATCACCCATATACCTATTGGCGTCCATAATGAAATCTGTATAACAAAAACTTTTTGCCAGATTTTCGTTTTTAAAATTTGAACGAGAAAAGCCGATTTACTTATGTGACTTTGGATTTTGGTGAAAAAACCTCCGTTAAAAAAAAACGGAACATTAAAAACTTCAGATTCATCATGTTAACAAAATCATTATAAACTTCAGCTGTGTTTGTATTGACTTAACTTAATCAATAATCATCCTTGATCGCTTGTTTAACAAACTGCCAACATTAATTCTTCCTTGAATTCCTATATAGTATACACAAGCCTGTTATTTGAAATCTAACAATTAGTTTAATCCCTGTTCTTGTTGCCTTGTTGCAGTTGATGGATAAATACCATGTGGTGCACCTGTTTGTTGTGCAAGAAAACCTTCAACAAAATCGTTAATCGTCGGTGTTGTGCATCAATGGTGAATTCCTGCTAATCACATACGAAACTAACCCGTCATTTTCGTGTGCGTTCTACGAGTATATAATATAGGTCCAATCTATAAAGTTGCTTCTATTTTTTTTTCGAGTAAGTCTAAAGCTTGACTTGAGAGTTGGACTGCGGAAATGAATATCAAATGCAATTACTTTTTATTTTCTTTTGTCGTTTCATTTGTTCTTCCTCTATAATATTTGCAGCATCTGCAAAATTTTTACCTTTTCTCTTAAAAAGTCGCATAGTCTATTATATATATATCTTTCTAGTGACCATTTTATAGTTAGATAGATACTATTAAGACCTAGTTCTCAGGACAGAGATAAATGTAGGTAAAGTAGAGGCATGGCACATGCTGCTGGAAGCTATATAATAAGACTTTCTGCGATGGGCACGAAAAGATGTGAAAGTGTGAAAAACAACACTTTTTTTTTTACTCCACGACCTTCGTTCGTTCGTTGTTGTTGTTATTATTGTCTTCATCGTCGTCGACTTAGTCGGCTTTTTAGATAAAAATAAAATTCATGACTCCATAAAGTTCGAATAATTTTCTATTATTATTTCTTGCTTTTTCATATTTTTTTTTCCACGATTTATTTATTTTTTATTTCTTTCTAAAGCCCAAAAGAACAATGCTCGTTATTCACGATTTTCAACAAAAGACCAAATTTAAAGCCAAAAGCAAAGTCATCGAGTCAAAAACAAAGCTCTCTTTGTTTTTGAGTATAAAGTGCATCTGAGTGCAATAGGTAGCACAGCACTATATGGCTTTATGGTCAGTTAAAAAAAAAAAAACCAATGATCTTCCCACAAGTTGCATAAGGTACAAATTGTCAAAAGATTATAAAGGAGGTAATCTGTCCAATTAGATGTACATAACGTAGTTGGAGCATATCTATGGACGTCTATGACCCAAAAAAAGTATAGGTACGTATATTTATGTACTTAGGTATGCTTTGGTGCGAAACTATTGTAATTTGGAAAAACAAATATGCATATAGATTTGTTTTTGGTTTCTTCTTGTTTATAGTCTGGAAGGTTATGTTGCATTTTCGATAATGGTGATTTAACTTCGATGGGATTAATAAATTTATCAGCTTTTGAGTGAGAAAACACTGTTTTTTTTTTTTTTTTAATAAACACCGTGTGATGGGTATCTATTTGCCAAGTGACGCACAGTGGGGTCGAGGTGAACAAAATTTAGATTTTCCAAAAGTGCTGGTTTCGATAAGTTGATTCAAGTTTCTCACAGTATATTAACCAGGGAATGTTGAGTTTACCATTGATTTGGGTCAAATTTAAGTAAAAACCTGCAAACAAAGGTTTGAGCGCGGTTTCAATATAGCTTTGGACTATAGAATCCGAAGAGGGAGAAAGGTCAGATGAACTTAATTGTGTAAACGTGTCATCGGGCGATCCTTTGTGGCCATTCCTTTTACTTTCCTTTATCATGTCTGAAAATTTCACTAAAAACTAAAATTAAAATCAGTAGTTACATCAGATTTTACCGAACTAAAACTGGCTTCATACACAAAAAGAAAATCTAAAAAAAAATCACGCATGAAATGGGCGTGGGTAAAAACTTTTTGTATCCGATTTTATTAAAAAAAAAGTATTATCTGTAAAAAATTTAATTAGAACACCCCGGAAAAATGGGCGTGGGTAAAAACTTTGTCCAACTGAATTTTCCGAAAAAGCATTATCTAAAAAGTTTACTCAGGCAATATCTTAAATTGTTTTCAATTTTGACGTCGAAATTACATTTTTGTAAAGAGTGGACGGAAATAAAACTTCCGAAAAATGGGCGTGCCTAAGAAACTTGTCTTGTAGATTTTTTTGAAAACCCATACAATATCTATAGGCAAGGTTTACTTTAACAATACCCCCGATTTTAATCAATTTTACGAAATTACATTTTAGTAAAAAGTGGGCGGAAGTTAAACTAAATTGGGCGAGGCAAAAAATGTTGTCTAGCTGATTTTCTTAAAATCCCATTACTTAAACACCACCCAAAATGTCGAAATTAAATTTTTGTACAAAATGGGGGAAAACGTCCAAAAAATCGACGTGGAAAAAAACTTAACTTTAAATTTTTTTTAAAAACGGATTTTCTACTTAAACAACACCCCAATTTTTTAGTAATTTTGATGTCAATAACATTTTTTTTAAGTGGGAGGGAATTAAATGCTCAAAAAATGGTCGTAGAAAAAAACTTTGTCTAGCTGATTTTCTTAAAAACTCAATCTGTAAGGTTTACTTGAACAAAACATCAAATGTTCAACAATATAGACGAAAGTAACTTTTTTTTTTTAAGTGGGCGGAAATTAAAAGTAAAAAAATAGGCGTGGGAAAAAATTTATACAATCTATATAAAGTTAACTTAGACCCTAGATTTTCATTATTTTCGACGACGATATGACATTTTTTTTTTAAAGTGGGCGTGGCAGTGTGAAATTTATTTTGATTTCTCATCCTATTCTGTTTTTATAAGAATCGGTTAAGTGGTTCAGTTTTTATGGATTTTTTTCGTTCTCACATACGGCGGCGGCGGACCTTAAATTTTATCGTTACCACTTGTTTTGTAACCATAGTTGATTCAACATACGATTTGATGTGACAAATTGTGTGTTTGCTTTTCTATGTATTCTTGAATTGTTACATTTTTTATAAGAAAACACAATATTCTCAAAATTTTCAGGTGCAATTGTTTTTCAACTTCTTTGCTGGTGTATAAGTATAATATGTGTCGTTAACAATCAAAATGGTGCTAAAGGCACTTTTTTAAAAATATGAAGTTTGATATGCCAAAATTTTTGTATCGAAGAAAGCTGTTAGATGGCGAAAAAAGTTTGTTTCAAAACCGACTAATAAAGGAGTTATTATACTATTTTAACTTTGAGTTTGGGGTAAAACATATAAACAAAATAATTTTTAAAATGCCCATAACATATTTTCAACAAACAAAAATGCCTTAAAAAAACATTCCTCGAAAAGGACGAATATAAAAGATCCATAAATAATTTTTGTTATTTAATTTAATAAAAAAAACTTCCATAAATAAAACAAAATTCAATTATTTTGAATATTTTAGAAATTATATGCTTTCGCTTTTTACTCGGTTTCAGGTTAAATTTTTTAGCCTCTGTTTGATTGTTAACGCCACATATATTATGTATTTTTGTGATCTTTTCTTTCTAAAATAAACTTCAATGTCTCAAAAACGTGTCATTGTAAAAAAAAATATATTAAAATAAGATTCGAGTTCATAAAAAATTTAAAAGTTTTTATGACCATTAATTTCATTTAAACATCCCAGACTATTAGATAATTAGTATCTTGGTTTTGTTCATTGCGTATATAATGTAAATTGAGTTTTTTTTTTTTTTTTGGAAAAAATGAGAAAGAATTTATTAATTGGCAAGAGGTTTGTTCAAAGAATTAGTATCCCAAGTATACGTAGTATGTAATTAGCATTATGAAACTTACTTTCTTCGAGTGTAAAGAAAGTAGGGCAGGAAGGCTTGGTTGTTTTCATGAAGAGAATTTTTTTTTATAGATTCATTGTTGGATAACAAAAAACAATAATTATAATCTATTAATTTGTAGGAAAGTGAAAACCTTCTATTTTTCGGAAAAATAAATAAACGAATAGTTTCAACATATTTTTAAAAATTTAATTTTTAACAAGAAATAATATTTGAAACACCAAATTTATATACTCGTCTCTTTTCATTAAACAGTGAAATAAATTACCTTAGTCAAACTTTGCTGCCTTGTGATGCGAAAAACTACTTTGCTTGTTATAAGTATTTCCTTCTTCTCAAAGAAGAAATTACTATAGTGGTAGGTATGCAATAACAAAAGTTAAAAATTGCAAATTCAACAAAAAATTATCTGAAGAAACAGGAAACAAAAAGAAAAACAAACTTTTTACCATGCACATTTTAAGGATTCGTGTTAAAACACAACTTATTTAATATGTTTTATCTTTTTTCACACTTTTGTACTTGAACAGTGTCTTTTTTTGCTATGACAAGATAAGTTCTGCAGAGAATTTTAATCAAATGCAATTGAAAACTTAGTTGAACATCCCACAGTGTTTAAATCTTTCCAAATTAATTTTTAATTGTGAAGCGGACTCTTGTGGCAGTGTAAGATATTTTACAAAATGACAAATTAAAACAGAGGTAAAGTTTAATGGGCAATAAAATGAAATGCTCGATCTCGATCAAGAGAATGCAAATGAATGCATATATGACTTCCCAAAAAATTGCATTGGAAAAACAAAATTGAGAAAAAATATTTCAATCTTTTTGATGTCAAATGAATGTTGATTGCATAATTTGATTTTTAGAGACAAGTGAATGCAATATTTTAATTGAATTCATTTAAAATTGCATTCACGAAAGATTGCATTCGCAAAAGATTGCAATCGCAAAATATTGCATTTTCAAAAGATTGCATTCGCAAAAGATTGCATTCGCAAAAGATTGCATTTTCAAAAGATTGCAATCACAAAAGACTGCATTTTCAAAAGTTTGCATTTCAATAGATTGCATTCGCAAATATTACATTTTGCATTTCAATAGATTGCATTCGCAAATATTACATTTTCAAAAGATTGCATTCGCAAAAGATTACATTTCAATAGATTGCATTCGCAAATATTACATTCTCAAAAGATTGCATTCGCAAAAGATTACATTCGCAAAATACTGCACTCGCAAAAGATTTCATTCGCAAAAGATTACATTCGCAAAAGATTGCATTCGCAAAAGATGCATTCATTTGTAACATCATTATAACTCATTGATGTGCAAGGACATAAGTATGAGGCTTTGGCCTTACTTTGATGGCCTGATACATAAGGCTACTTATTTGATCAATAGTGAGATGCACCTATTATTGTATTTAACGATTAAAAAGTGACAAATCGAATTTAGAAAAACTGACCATACGAAAAACACTCATACAAATTCATTTTCATTTCTCTGAAGATGCGCGCTTTTAAATCCTCTTTTATTTTCTTCTATAATAAAATCTTCTTTTTGAATAAATTAATTCCAATTAAAATCTCACTTTCCATGAAAATTTATTTTTATATATTTTTTGTTCACATCGACACGTTGCGCTAGAAAAAGATTAAAAATCCAAGAAAAAAAAAACTAAGGCAGACAGACGGACATACAACCTCCAACCAATCAATGTTAATAGAATTCTTAGGAAATGCAAAAAAAAAAAAAAAATTGTTACCAATCTACATTCATTGGGCATCATCTATAGCTAGCCAGCTTAGTTACATTCTTATGCGGAATTGCGAACTGAAAAGAGGTTAATAAAAATCTAGACCTTCACATAGACTCTGTGAAAACTATAAAAGATAGAAAATAAAGAAAAAAAATAAGAAATTTTTTTTTTATTCATAACACCATCGCCAGCGGCGGAAAACAATTGCAAATTAAATTTTCCATCCGAACATATTTTTTTTTTGTTCTTCCACTTTCCCCCCTTTAGCGTGCGGAGGTTCATGTACTTATAGATGAAAGTTCACTGCACACTCTTTATAAGGTAGGTACATGAATAGAGTGTAGAGGAGAGACTCAGGTCTGTGAAGAGACTCTGATACCTTTATAGCTGATAAGCCATACCTCAACCATATGGTTTTTTTTCCCAGAAAATAAAAAAAAAAAAAATACTAAAAATGAATGCATATATTGGCAACAAATAAAATGAGCACAATGGATGTAACGCAGCATTGTTGGAGCAACTAACGATCTCAAACATACTTATGTATAACCAAAATCAAACCTTATATGATTTTCATTTTCAGGGAAAACTAACTGCACGAAAATTATTTCTAGCCAATCTTTTTGAAGAAGTATATTTTCCGAACATGATTATGAATTTATGTATCTAGATAGCATTTTGCAATGAAAACGAAGAAAAACAAAAGAAAGTGATTTTTTCTCTTCTCCTTTTTTGTTTTTGCGATGTTTTTTTTTTTATTATTTTTTTGGAAGTGTGTCTTCTTGTGAAGAGCATTTTATGGTTGGATTAGAGCTTTGTTGATGCAAATTAATTTCTTAGAATAATGAATTTTTTAATCTTCATAATAAATTGTTTTTATAGGTATTTTCTACTTTCTTTGTTGGTTTTTTTTTTTGTGTGTCCATAATATGATTTTATTGAAAGGTCTGTATAGTATATTAAGAGTTATGGTATTTTCTTTAATTAACCCCATATCTTGTGTGTTTTCTCCATATTAGGTATGTGACTGTCATCATTATACAAAGCACTCAGACCTGTCATCAACTTTTGTAAATAATAACTTGGCACCTGACGAATAAATGTGAACTTGTCAAATAAATTTTTTTTGTGATAGGAATACGTCGCTGTTTTCCTTTGAAAAGGCTTTAATGTAGCTTATATTAAAGGACAAAATGTTAAAAAAGTCATAAGTACCTACGAATATGTAAGTATGACAATATGTATGCAATAAAATAGATACATATTTTGTTTGATGATTTTTGTGTTAAAAGAAAAAAATTATTTAAAAAATTTGTAAATGCAATATTGTTTAAACTGTATAGAAGCACCAGATTGCAAATTTATAATAAAATCGATCAAACAATTAAAAAGCTATACCTAGGTGAATAACGTGAAAAAATAAGGCATAATTCTCAGAAACCTGTAAATTTCTATTTCAGTAATGCAAATTTTTTGGTAAAAATTTTGAAAAGCAGATTTCTTACAATCAATTAAGTCATTATAGGGACGAAATTTAATCAAAATCGTTAAAGTCATTTTCAAGTAAAATGAAAAAAATCAAAATCGTCGTTTTCCATTTTTGCTCATCTAGAAAAGGGAGCAACCAATCTGTTCTAGATGAACTAAAAAAATCATAAATAGTAAAATACACAGTTGTAATTCCACACCCACATTGCGTTACCCTCTCCATCAAGTAAAGTAACAAATATCCATTTAAAGTAAAGTTTCATAATAAGCTGAATTTCGATGGAGAGCTTTATTTTCACGAAAAAGGCAAAGATCAGTTTTATTGTAAATTGCTCGAAAATGATCAACTTTTTGGAAGAAATGTCAAGGCAAAAATAAAGGTAATAAGATTCTACATCAAAATGATTATGACACTTTGCTTCGTAAGAGCAATAGATTTTGAGAAAAAAAAAACATGCACAAACTCCCAGTACCTTATCCACACGATGATGGTGTGTTTTTCTCAATTTTTGTTTGCTTTTAGGAAAAAAATATAAAAATCATTTTTGTATAGAATTTAAAAAGCCTTAACATTTCTTCTGAAAAATTTATTGTTTTCAAGCAATTAATAAACAAAAACCATCTTTTGTCATATTAAGGGTACTTTAACAGAAAGCTTAAGACGTATATACAAATAAAATTCTCCACCGAAATTTCTTTTTTTTTAAGTGGAGGTCTAATTTTACTTTGAATCGATCGAAAAAGCTATACTGTTTGCCTTGATAGTTATTTGATTGATAGTTTTCGAAAAATTGAATTTCAGCCTCATTTACCAATCTTAAAATTTTTAGCCCTGGTCCAAATTTAATGTAATTTTTAGGAAAAGCTTAAATAAAGATATCCACAAAAATGTTGCTTTGTCGGAATTTTTCATTTTTTTTTTAGCTGTCTAATTTTAAACTGCTGATTCCAATTTTCTAAAGCGTATAGATAACGAATTTTTCGTTTACGTGTGGTATTCAAATTATTGGCACAAAAGATCCTAAAGTTAAGGTAATACCATGATACTATACTCAGCAATTTTCTTAATTTAAAGCTTAACTAAGGGAGGTTTGCTGATACTACACATAACGATTTAAGTTGAACGTAATTTCTTAAGTATCACTTTATGACATGGAAAAAGTACCCCTTAGAATTTAAGTTCAACTTAAATCGTTATGTGAAGTATCAGCAAAAATGGGCTTAAAATGTTCTTAGTTTTAAACAGATTTTAACAAGTAACATACTTCACCTCGTCGCTTGAAAAGCAAAGTGACATAAGTCGAAATTTCAACTTTCTAGCTAAAAATAAAAATTATTTTTATTGTCCTCAGATAATGAAGAATAAATATAAGTAGGTACATACATTTATATGTATGTATCTATAAATAAGATTTTTTCATCAAACAAACATTTAAAATATTTGTGCATGTTTTAAAATAAATTTTTAAAAAACTTAAATAAACCAAAAGAAAAAAAATCGACTTATGTCTAAAACAGGTCGTTTCTTAGCAATTTTCAGCTGTAAACCCGTGACAATTAAAAAAGTACTAAAAAGATAAAATAGGTATTTGGTGATTTTAATTTTAGTACAATTTTATAAATGATAGTTGATGCTTACTCGTTTAAAATTTGAAAAGTCCTCTTTTTAACCTAAAAATGCTTTAAGATTGTACTAATTTGATAAAATGTTTGCCATTATTTCTGATATCTATTTGCAAGTATTAGTTGCCACTCAACTGGAAAGTCAAGAAAAATCAGGGAAAGCCAGGGGACGAGAATTTGGTCAGGGAAAGTCAGAGAATTTTGAAACCGGTTTGGGAAAATTTTTTGGGCACTGGTTTTTTTTCACAATGAAATAAATTAAATATTTCGTTGAACTCAGGGACTTTACTGACTACTGTGTATTTCGTTATACCCCTACTATCTCGAGTGAAATTTTAATTGATTTTGATTCTGGCTGGTGGCATACGTTGCGTTTTTCTGTTCACGTGACTTTTGTAACGGTAAAAAAATAATTTTTAAAATAATTCATCTTATTTTAGTATTTAATACTCATCAATTTTTAGTCGATCACTAAAAACTAAAATCTTTATTGTCTTCTAGTTTTTGAGATAATTTTGTATAACACTTTTTTTCGAATTCCAGAGTTATACTAAATACTAGACTAAAAAACTTTTTTCCTTGCGTTTTAAGTATTTTCCGGTAATTGCTCTGCTAACTGCATTAATTTACAACAAAACTTTTAGTAAGCGAACTAAGAAAATTGGTTCTTTTGTCTGCTAACTTGATGTACATTATTGATAGCACCACATATATACATATATATTTTTTATTGTTAATAAATAAACTATGTTTCTCAAAGAGTTACTTTTTTTGTTCAGGTAAAATTCAAGATTTGAATTGATTCTAGACATTTTTTCAATAAGTCTAGAAATTCATAATTTGTATACTTGCTCAATAGTTCAATTAGTATTGGTTTCGTGTAAAAAAAATTGTGAATCACTACGATGATTGTTGAAGTCCGAATAAATGTGTTTCATCATTCTATTTGTTGTCGGTCTGTGCGTCTATAGTCTAAGCGAGTGAATTGATTTGTTTAAAATTTGGTACAGAGAAATGATTGAGAAATAAAACTAGTATATTGAATTATTATTTTAGTAAAAAAAATTTAATTCGTCATTCATTATATAATAAAATCGATTTAAATATTCCAATGTTTGAACTATGTACTTAATTAACTTATGATTAAAAAAAATTTATTTTATTATTTTGGACTAAAATAAAATTAAAAAAATATACTTTTTTTTTGGCCTAAAAACACTCATTGATATTACTTTCTAAACTTCTTAAAATTTCATTTCCAATAAATGGTTTTCATTGAAAGTTAGGAATGGCGCCCAACACTTTTATGAAATGAATTTACCAGTCAGTGAGGGGCTCACTTAAACCATAATATCTATTTGTATATGTAAATGTTTAATCTAATTACTAATGACCATTGATTGACAAAACTGACATGTCCAATAAAACACACAAAAATCTATATTCATAAATGTTAATATTGTGTCTTCTTTATTATGTTCAATTATTCACTTGTATTGCCACAAACCAAAAAAAAAAAAAAACAAAAAAAGTACCGCATGATAATTCAGAACATAATAACGTATCGCATTCATTTAGAATGAATGCGTTGTTCCAACAATTAAAAACAAAAACAGATAATACTTCTCCATTTTTTGCAATTACACACAGCTATTAGTAATTGTCAAAAATAAAAAGCGAGCACTAATTTGTCGTTGTTGCCAGTCAGTAAAAGCGAGATATAATCTCTCTGACAATGGTGGCTCGGCGGTTGCAACCAAATATCTACTATACTGATAGAAACAATCTAATATAATGATTGCTTTTGTTTCAATTAGTCAAATTTAATTTGAAAGTCAATCCTCAACTGTCAAAAGATGATATTGATTGAAAGATATATGATTAGATAGTATAGTAATACTTGCAGCGGTAATTGCATGTAATATTAATGCAATGAATCTCTGATTAGAAATTAATGTCCATTAGATATACACAAATAGACCGCAAATTTTGTCAAAGTAGGTATAGGTTACATATACATAGTAAATAGATAATTGTCGTTCATTCAATTCAATTCAATTTTTTTCTTTTTAAATCGTTTCGACTCGTGTTGCTTCTGGAGAACAAGACAAAACCTCTTAATCACTATTAATAAAATCAAACAAGAATTATATTTTTAATCAGTGCAAAATCTTATCAATTAAATAAACATTAAAACATTAATTCATGTTAATAAGCTATTTAAACCATGTAACTGGATTAACGAGTAATTATGTCAAAAGTTGCAAAGATATATTTGCCAACGTTTATTATAGATAAAAAGAAAACAAAATCTTGAGTGAAACATACATATGTATGTAGTTTACAAGCTCAAATGAGAAAGTGTTTGTGCATAAATCCATACATGGTGAGTAAGTGTATGTGTGCAGACTAAATTATGATCTTTGGCGACAGCAGATTTCTTGTTGATGAATATAGTAGATTTTCGTTACAATGTTTGCTAAATAACATGAATTAACAGTTAATTGTTTATTAATAAAATATTTTAATTCGTGAATTAAATTTTGATCACCGTTTTAGACGGTAATTAAGTATTTATTATGTATAGGGGTGCTATAATTTTAGAAGTTCAGGCGTGTGTATGTCACAACAATTAGCGGTAAAAATACGATGTTAACATAGCCTTAGACTTTCAAGACCAGAGAATATGACGTGTCATCTGAGACAATGAATTCATGTTTTCATGGCTATTCTATGCTGCTGAACAAAAATTCAATTCATCAAAAATTGATCGTTTAATCTTCAAATCAAAAGAGTGATTCTAAAATATTTAAATTAGTTAATTAATATTCAAGTCTCTCCATAAACCTTAACCTTATAGTTATTATGAAGAAAAATGTATAAATGTGAATTCTTAAAACATTTACCTCAAGATCAATAACAGGTTATAAATCTTAAGAATTCGAGTTGGTAGAAATGTTCATAAGAAATTATAACTAACCTAAACTTCTGACGTAAAAATGTACATATATACAAATATATATCAAGAAAACTTCCTTTCATTAATAATATTAATAATAATCATAATCAATCATTGCAAAAAAAAAACTTAGGACAAGTTAAACTGACATTCTGATGGCTCAGTGCTTTCATGGTACCGTAGGCCTCGTCGTTAAGTAATTTACTTTCAAGACCACCAGTTGAATTGTAATAAATTGAATACATTCTTTTTGTGAGAATAAACGTCAAACGATAAAATATTACTATCCTTATTGACAGATAATTATATAAGTCATCTGCGTTAAAAAAAAAGTCTGAACCTAGTTTCTTTCAAATTATATATCAAAGTGTGTGCAGCACACACGTCAAAACATTGACACTTCCATTGCATTAGGTTGATAATTTTTTTTTTTTTTAGAAGTCATTAAAAGTTCACTGACAACTCATGAGCTATAACTGTAAAATAAATTACTGTCTGTCAAAAGAGTTACCTTCATTTTTCTAACGGTAACTTTCAACCACCAAAAAAAAATAATGTGCCTATCCAAGAAGACTCAACAACTATACACAATTAAAATTTATCAAAAGAAAAAAAAAAAAGATATGGCACACTACAAAACGTCTCTTCTGCAAAAATTCATTCTCTCTCTGTCTCTCTCTATGTAAACCCATTAAAGGGTCAATGTCTCCCAAGATCAAGACTGACCAACAAAACAAACGATGTGTTTATGTCATCAAAAGATAGGTATAACCTTTTTTTTTTGTTTGTTTAATGCGGCGCATTCCAAAATAATACCGGTTGTATGATTCTCATGTAGTCAGGAGAAGAGACCACGATCGCCATGATGTTTCATCCGATGACAGAACCTTACATAATCTTCAACATACCTGCAGCTGTACACACAATGAAAACGCGACTTTGACGTCTTTCGCTGTACTCACGTCGAACGCATTACGTGTGTGCAACGCCATGTAATGTCATCTTAATAGCTTAAGGTCGGTCATTCATTCATTCATTCATTCATTCATAAGACCCAAACCCCTTTGCTTAAGAAGAAAAACAGAAGTTGGAAAAAAAGTGCCCAACCACAATGATGGTCATTAAAACTTCAGTAGTGTAGAGTAGATATGGAGTTTAAAAGGCATCAACGTCAGACCGGTTGCATGCACCAAGCAATGCGTAACAACAAAAATCAACAAGAAACTCATCTTTCACACTGCAATATTGTTTATTTGTTGACATTTCTTGTCTTCATCTTCAATTCCATTTAAGCAGATGCGTACGTCGCGACGCACGTACTTTAGTTGTTATTACATAGGACGACGCGTCGCCGCCATTTGAGTATATAAATATTAAATACTGTTATTAAACAGGCGATAGTATACTCTGAGATTATCATCTGATCGGTGTTATAATTATTTACCATCTCTATATGATGAGTGATGACAGATGACAGAAGCTCGAAACTTGTGTCCCGTCCCAGAGGCAAAGTACAAAGATGTGAGATAAAGAAATTAATTGACATTGACATTTTGGAAGTCGCTGTTCCACAGGTGATTAAATCTGTTGCTTCTTGCCACTTTACTAGCCGTTGAACATGATGTTAAAATTTGTAATCCCCTTGTGTCAAAAAACAAACAAAAAAACTTGAACATTTTAAACTCAAAAAAAATTATAGCCAGCCATTACATTCGCTGCCACACCAGCCCGCCCCGTTGTCATCGTTGACGGTAGAAGCGTTGCCATGATGGATGTGTTGTTTAATATGGTATGTTAAAAGAGAGAGATGAAAGGAAGTGTAAAATGTGTCACATCTATGCGAGGGACCGTAAAAACGTCACATTCGGAATGAATAATTTTGTGAAAATGAAAAATGGATGTGTAGACAAGAATGACTTTTGCGTTAAATTCTGTTTCTTTCTTGTTTAATATTTTTTTTGTTTTGCTACTTCTGTTACATTTCTTTCCTTCCTTACTGACATGAGCCTCGTAAACCCTGTGAGTAATTTACTTCAACTTCCTGTCCAAATGGAAACACAAAATTACTACTTCCCTTTAAATGAAGTGCTTACCTTCTTTCTTTTTTTTTCTTTTCATTTTTGTTGAGGAAAAAAAAATTAGCAACGACTCAGACAAATTCATCATGATCCCAAAAATATGTGTTTGTCATCTGAGGAAACGACCTCGTGTATGTAATTGAAAGTTGTGCTTTCTTTTAAGAGCCGACAATTGGTAAGGTTCTTATTTTTATAGATAGGTATGTGGATTATTTTATTTTTACAAAGTAAATTATTGAGGGATCAATTTAAATAAAGACTAGTTTGAATGAAGTATTGTATTTAGTTGGAATAAGTACCTTTCTCATCCGAGAGCATAAAAGTGAACATGTGTCCAAGGAATTGTTAAAGAAATGTTGTTCATCCACAATTTTAAGTGAATGCAAACACGAGAAATCAAGAGGATGTCATAAAGTTTGTATGTTTTATTGAAGTTACAGGACATTACATCTTATACAAATAAAACAAATGTATACCTATTGCCTTAAGAACTAACATAACGCTATGACAAGTTTATGTTTGAGTTGGTTTTTAACGGAGAATGATGACAATACAAACTTGTAAATAACGGAAATTCCTATTTCTGTAATTTACACGAAGACTTTATTCTTTTTATTTCACGAAACTTATTTTATCAAGATGAAACTAAAAATTCATAGTTTGATAGGTTGTGGAACGTATATCTAATCTTTTGTCCCACTTTGTTTGACTTGACTATCACTCTCTATTAAGATGCATCATCTCCAATCGGATATGAAAAAAAAAAAAACAAACAATAAAAAAATAAACCAATCACTTTCTATAACCATAAAAATTCCCTATCATTTTTTATCTCGAAAGTAAAAATTATTAAAACCTCATTTTATACATTATGTAGGTCAGATTTTCATTCATAAATGCTTCTCTATATTTATTCTATAAAAAATATTATATTATTTTCAAATGACCTTGAATATGGAAAGCAGGTAAATTTCTTGATTAGAGGCTTATAAACATCAAGGTGCAAGTTGTTGAGAAAGTAGTGCATCATCTCCACTTGGGACTGGATTATATATCTATATCTATTTATGTAAATATTCTCGATCTACTTTAGACATTAACTTTTATGTTTGTATTTCGTTTTCAATCAGGAATTAACATAATATTGAATATGCATGAATGGAAGACATGTTTTTCTAATTATTTGATTTAATATCAACACATCAGTAATTAAAGTGGAATGTTAAAGTGCTGCTTAAAGCTCTATTAGCAAACAAATTTAAATAGATAAAATGAAAGAGTTCTAAGATGAAAGCCTGATATTTATTCCTTACGCATGTTTAAGATTGTAGTTTTTATCTGTCTTGAAAATGTTCTTAAACATTCTTTATAATTAGTTGTGTCTAAACTAAACCAAAATATCCTTTTTTGTGAAAACACTTCTATTCTGTTTATCATGTAGATGAAACTGTTCTAGATCATTTATAGATTCAAAAATTATCAACAAAATGTCTTTGTTTAGAAATTCGATGAAAACTTTTGGTATGAATAGGCAAATAGGCAAATGGGCAGTTTCAATAAAAATAAAAATCACGATTTAATGGATCAGAAGAACTTTATCTGTTGTTTGAAAAAATACCTAGGAAAGCATATTTCCAATCGCGAATATCTCCCACGAAATAATTTGTCCCCAAAAACTTACTTGGAGAAATATTTGCAATAAAATAAGGAATATTTCCCTACACAAATTATTCAACGATACCTTTTTTGCTGAAAGAAATATTTTCCGAAAATGATTCCTGATAGAAAATTTCCCAAAATGGGAAAAAACTACGTGGAAATTTCTTTTGCGATATAGGGTCGAAAAACTCCATATGATGCTACTTTGACATTTACAAATGTCAAGAGGGTAGGTATGTTTGTTTAGTTTTTTTGCATGAGCTAACACTGAATATCCGTGTTTTGTTATCTACGTATCTATATCAGGATCATCGCATGAAAATAAGACCTTCATTTCTGTTTTTTCTTATGTTGGTTTCTTTTTCATGTACATAGATACTGTCTTTTTTCTTTACACTATAGTTTGTACTCTCTATACCGACTGAAGAGCCGTTTACCTGCCAGAGTAAAAACTTATTTTCGGATCTTTAAAATAGATCCAGATACAGAGCAGGATCCATAGTTGTTGTATTCACGTTAAAAGATAATCCCGATCCGTAGATAACAAAACGCGGCTAATGTGTGTTCATATGAAGTTTATTAGAAATTAGGTTTAGTTTCTTAAAGTTTTATTTATAAGGTCTGTTCCAGACCTAGTTTCAAACAGTTTCAGACCACCAGATTTAGTCATTTTTAGTCCGAAGTCCTTCCACACTTCAAAAGTTGTGATAATTCCTCCAAAAGAGAGTGCACGCGTGAGAGTAAAACATTTCCCCTTCTTGCCAGTTTTAGTCTAAGGAATTTCTTCTGGATATTTCTAGGATGGCTAATAAATTCCGGGTTGACTTATGTCAGATGACAGAATTTGTCAGTTGAGTACAAACATCAATATCGGCCAAGGGTTGCCCAAGTGTTAATTTTATTTTTATTTTAGTTTTAAAAGAAAAGCATATTTTTTATTATTTTATTAATATTTTAACTCATCAACTAATAAAAAAAATCTACGTTAATAAGCAAAACTATTTCTTAAAAAAAAATTACAATTGACTATTTCTTATATAATATAGTACTACTTGAAGAAAAACACGCTTAAGCTTCATAATTTAATGTAAATTTAAAAATCTGTTTGTCTGTTTGTACATTAATAAACTTGATGTAGACAGGTACATTTATTCTCTGTTAACATTTTATTTTCTTGGGATGTGATTCTTGAAAATTTTGATTAAGATTTTTCACTGAACTACGGCAACTCTAGTCGAATATATTTTTGATGTTTAAAATGTAGTACAAATTAATGCAAAAACTGTTCCCCACATTTTTTCAGTTTTCTTTCTCTTTGACATCGTTTCATCCCCACTCCTCAAATTTGTCATTTGACCGATATTTAGTTCGAGAATTGTTGGGAACAGACTTATAATTTCTAAATTCGTTTGACATTTAATTATTGTTAATGCGTGAACGCTTTTGAAATCAAGTTCGGAAGCATTTTTTCTTTTCATAAAAAAGGCTGTCACTTTATAACCAATCAAAACCACCAATACTAATTTCTGGCGACATTTCGCACTAAATATAAAATTCAATCGCAGGATTGAGGATAGCAATGTAAATGAAAAATGCAAAAAAAAATCAGATTTTTTATGAGTTTCACCCGAAAAATATTTCACTTTAAAAAAATTTTTTCGCCCGGAATTTCAGAAGCTATTATGAGTTTCGCCCGAACGAAATTTCGTTTCCCTACTAAAAATGAAACTGAAAATGAAACCCGAAATGAATGTTCACAATAAGAGGAATTTTTCGAACATAAAATACCGGGTGCAAAGTGAAATGTCAAATTTTGCGGGTGGAATGTTGTTCGGGTGAAACTCACAATAAGGCTGAATATTTTATTTTTCACCCCAAAAAAAAAAAAACAAAATTGACGGTGTTCACATTGGACTGCTTCCTCCGACTTTTTTTTGACGTTTCTGTACCTTACCTCACTCCCATTTTATGGCGAGAAAGATACGCCTTTCTTGGCCACCTCTTTCTCGCCATGAAGAGGGAGTGTGAAAAAATACAGAGACGTCAAAAAATTGTCGAACACCATCATTGAGTGCTCGAGTGATGGCATTTGGAACAAATTATAATAAAAAACGTTAAATTATAATTAAGGTAAGATATAAACTTCATCGCCTATCAGTAAAATCAAGTAATATAGTGTAAAATTCCATGGAACTATTAACTGTCAAAATACAAAAAAATGATTTTTTTCAATAACAATAATTTTGACATCGATAATATGAACTTTTCAATACAACTGTTCACAATAGATCTTATTTTGGTAATCTATTCACAGTTTATCAAGAAAGTTGATGGTTGACAACTATAATACCGATTCATCAATTGTATTGATAAAAGTCAAATAGCGTATTGATAATTGACAACCGTAATAGGGCTCAAAAACTCCTCAAATTATTCAAAGAAACTTTTGAAACTACCGCAGGCGAAGCAACAGTCGGCCTGGAAGAAAAACTTCACAAGCTTGTTTAAAGAAAAAACGCCATATTGTTAAAAAAAACAGTTAAATATTTTCGTTTTAAAGAATCTATGTATAAGTCGATGTTCATATTCAACTTACTGGTGCGCCTATTTTGACGTCTCAGTATTTTATCTTGATTTCACTAAAAATAAATGAAAAATCTTGCTGCACTTTAGACTCGCTCCGCCGACTCATTTTGAGTTCTCAGTATTTTATTTTATTCTCACTTTATGGTGGTGGAAAAGATAGAGGATATTAAAAAAAATGAAATGGAAGCTAGATAAAACACTAATATTATGTCAAAATAAATAAATAAGTCAGTGGAGTGAGTCCAATGTCAAACACCATCTAAGAATACAAAAATCTGAAAAAAAATGACAGAATCATGAAAAACGTCAAAAGTCAAAGTAAAAAATTTAAATTTCATTAAATTAACATTTTGAAAACATTTTAATGAAAATATTTTAGAAAATAGCCAATTTTATTATTTTTCAATGAACTTTAGACCAAAATTGATAAACAAAATTTGGGTTTTGGGAACTCAGCGAACAGAAGTTGTAAAACTTTTTATCCACTGCAGTATACTTACACATATTAAAAGTAATATCATTAGCATTTTCATTTTTGTTCAGTTCTGCCTATCTGTCAAAATCGAGGTAATATATTGTGGTGGGAAAATGGTGGATCTAGTGCCCCTTTACTTGTCTAATTTCAATATTTTGTTGTTGTTTCTAATGCTGCGTGTTGAATTCCTGTGTGCACTAGAACAGCCATTTTAAATTTTTTGACAGTTTCAATAACAAACTCCGCAATATATTACCTTGGATTTGTGTAGGTACTGTGGCTTTTAATCGAACTCTTAAAAAAATTAGAAAATTACAGTTGAAGGATTAGGTATCTGAAATTCAAAGTTTTATAAAATCTTCTTTTGCCTTATCCTGAAAAGTGAAGTTTGTTGATATTTGTGTCAGTTTACTTCCAGGTCAACCAAGAATAGATATGTTAAAGTTTTTGATAAAATTGTTTTGTACCAAAGATAAACCATATATACAATGCAATACAACATTTTTTTAAAAATTAAAATCTTAAGAATTTTAGGTACAGTACCAATTTATTCAACAAGTCTTAATGTTGTACACAATCTTTAGTTGGCTTTAACTATGATTTGATAAAATTGCTCGAGTAATTCAAGTTATTACAAAAATTTATTTAAATAGCAAAACTGACAAATGATTCCATCTGGCAGCAGTATAATCATGCGTCATTAAAATTTTAGCAGTCAGTTAATGATGGATAATGTTTACCATCTGTTTAAGTATTCAAATGATGGAAAAATAAGAAACACATACAAGAAATATTTTATGTCATATATTCTTAAATTGTCATTTATATAGCTTTTTAGATAATATAGGTACTTCCTGAATCAAGTGAAGTTAATTAATAGTTAACAGTTCTCACGATTCTGTTTCAATTGAATGTATTCCTACGTCTTCAATTGCTATTAAATTAGACTCGAATTAAAATTTGTCCTCCTCATATAGTTTTGTGCTCTCATTTCGATGTAATTACACCTTACCTATGCAAAACTAAACATTTTCCCCACTCCACTTTCTATACCTGCCATCATGATAGTTTTTTGACATTTAACAACCTGTTAATCTACTACTTCTAATAAATCAGAAATAAACCAAAAAGCCTTCATTGAAAAAAAAATTAAATTACTAAATTATTTTATATCCTACAGCAGCTATAACAGCAGCTAAACAGCCTACGCCTAAATAGCCGTGAAATTTGTTACCGATTTCCCTGAACAGGTCATTTGTAACAAATTTTCCGCTTCATTTCGACAATGTTTTCATAGAATGTTGCTTCTCCATCCAGTTCACTTTCGTCTCATAACGGTGTGTATGTATATATTTTACTCTTCTATTTTACTAGCCCTCCCCTTGGAATTGATTGATACAGGAGATGCGGAACTTGCCCGGATTGTGGTGGTTCGGGAAAAAAGGAGGACACTGCGGTCAATATTCGCCAATGTAAATTCGATATTCTTTTTTTGGCTTTGAAGTTTACAGACAGGTTATGCGGATGTATGCAGTGTTCCTACAACATATGCGTGTCTAAAAAATCTATAGAAAGTCTGAGCTCAGCAGGAGAACTGAAACTGCATGATGGCATTGGCTTCTGCCAAAGTGCGCTTAATAATTGCGTATCTTCGATGGAGTAGGTTGTTTTACGTGCATTCACCACGCGAGCCCCAAAGCAAAGCTAATTGCGAATCCTGCTTCCAAAGAGCCCGCACTGTTTGTATTCTCTCCGTTCTCCTCATCACACTCTCCGGATTAGATAACCACTAGCAATAGTAGCAGCAGCATCAGCAGCTTGTAAACAACAAAAACAACAGCAACAGTATAAGGGGCATAGCAGAAGCAGCCCAACCATTCCGGGAGGAATAATATAAATGCACGGAATGTTGTTTGGCTATCTCTTTAGGCAAAGTCGATTTGAGTTGTAGGAACTTTTATTTCCCGAACACACCACACACACACACACAATATTGGCCAACTTGGAGCAACTTTAAATAGCTAAAGCTGATGGTCGTTTGCAAATTCTCTATTCTTTGGTGATTGTGATTGCTGGTTCCTGGGCCTGCCTGTGAGGCAAGTGCATTTACCAAATGACTTGCCACCAACATACACGCATCTCGTAATAATAATCAGCGATTCTTCCAAACAAAACAACGAATTGGTCCGAATATAATGAAGGAATTTCACGTTTCTCAAGTGTGGACTAGGTATAGCCAGTGCTGTTTGGTGGTGGATCACTTGGAGCCGCCACGGCGCGGCGGCATGCACTAGACCGGTATCAACAACACTATGTATGTAGATACAACGCTACATGAGTGGCTTTTAATTAGGTGAACAGGTCGATAGCACACAAGTGATGCCTTTTGCAGAGCACTGATGATGATGATGGTCTTAATGATGGGGAACGCACATATCGCATTGGAACAGAAATGTTAGGTGATGGACGCAGCAAAACTGTCAGTGGGGCACAAAGATGGATGGATCATTTGGTTAATTATGGAAACCGTTTGACAAAGGTGAACCAGACAAGCTTCGGAGGCTGTCCCGTCCATCGCACATACACCGTGTCACATAGCCCAAGGCTCTTCTTCTAGCGCACCAATGACTTAAGTTACTCAAGAGGTTAGTGTGTAATAATTGCACTTCTTCTAGCACTTCGATTATATATCTATGACTCGTTTCGTACATGTAGGTAGTGTATAGTGATTTACAGATGAACACTCCGAGTGTGTGTGATTTCTTTGTGGTGAAAAATTAGCCTCTTAAGTGTAACAAGTTCAGTTAGTTTTAATTAAATCAATTTGCGAGATTAAAGGCTCAGATAAAGAAGTTGATTGAGCATATTTATTATTATATACTCGTATAGGAATGAAATTAAAATAAGTGCTAAAGGAGTTGGATATTGGAAGAAGAGGTCTTACAAAAAAGTTTGAGGCACGCAATACCTAATTAAGGTTGGATTAAAAGACTTGTTAATGGAATACCTATTGAACTATTAAGAAATAAACTGATTGGGTTGGGAGGAAGAACAGTACCTACCTATACGTTCTGTCACTCTCGTATCGATAAAATTGGTCGAGAAACGTTGAAAAATTAAACAAAACTCATATGATTAGTTTCAGTTTTCATTGTATTCGACAAATTTTGTCGATGCCAAAGTCACAGGACGTAGGCACAAAAATCGGTGTGGGACTTATGACCCATGTTGCTTTCGGAACTTTTGTCCTATTGGACTTATCTCCCTAGGCCAAATAATTTTGATAAAATCATATTCTAACCTAAAAGAATTTCAATTAAACTACATTTCAAGTTTTTCGAAAAAGAATCAGATTCCTTACGCAAATAAGTTTTTGACGGTTTTTGATAAAATTCCCTTTTATTTTTCCGTCGGCTCAACCTAGTTTGTCCCAATTGCGAAAGATATTTCTTAGTAGAAGAATTCAAAGTATCTTCCAAAACTTAGTATATTTTTTTTTAATGCAAAACAAAGGAATTCGTTTTAATACTTTGGACAATTTTAATAGATACTTTTTTTTATATTTTCTCAAAAATGATACTAAACATATTCATTGAAATGTTCACCTATAAAATTAAAATCGAAACATGTTTACGAAATCGATTTTCAATTTCATTCGAATTGAAATTCTTTGTTCAATAATTCGTTCGTTGTCGAAAATTTCGCAATTACTTCGAACTGTCAAAATTGAAAATGCATCCATTTTGAATTGTTTTGAAAAGTGAAAAACACTGCGGATGGAAATGGATGCAATATTATTGGTATTTTTAAGGGAAAAAAGGAAACAAAACTCTAAAGAAAATATTAAACAAACAAATTGGCGAGAAAAATATAAAATATTTGATTTACTTGACATAGCGTGCAGAGTACCTAAATATAAATTGTTTTGAGGAATTGCTTATATACCTATATTCGTATGTTCTTATGTTTTCTACCAACAAAAATAATAAATTAATATGTACTAAAAAGAAAAATTTGCACCAAGAAATCGAAAACTAACTGTAACTGCAATAATTCCACAAATAATACACAAAGCATATAGAAAGTGGATGGAATTGGTTCACAAAATGAAGTGAACAGAAATACAGAGTATCAATTTTCATTTTCGAAATTCCGTTTCACAATTAGCATTTCGAAGGAATTGTAGAACACCCAAATTCACTTTCGTCATGTGAATTCACAATAAGTGGGCGATAGTTTCAAAAGGTACAAAACTTTTGACTTTTAAACACTTTTCCCTGAACTTAGGCGTTTGTCATTGACAATTTATAGGTGGCGCTTTCTGTCCGAATAAAACGTTTTATACTCTTTTATATTTATATATATTATATTTTAATAGCAAAGTTGGTATCCGTTGGTATTATGTCAAAATTTGGCTGCCAGTGATAAAAAATAAATACATATTTGGAAACAAAATATGTACATATTAAAATGAATTTAAAATGGCGCTTTATTTGGATTTGCATTTCTGAGCTTGCTAATATACTTTTTTTCTATAATTTTTATTTATTTTTCATTTTTCACTAATCCTTCTGGTTGATTTTCTGGTCCAAAACAAAACATAAGACACCCACTGGTACTTATATGACAAAATTAACTTTTTAATGAGTTAAGGGATGTGTTGGAAAAATATGCGTTTTTAGTTTAGTTATATTAGAAGTTGAGATTAATGGTTATATATATAGGTTGAGTTGGATTAGAGTGGATTACAAGTTGAACCATTAAATTAAAAAAAAAAACAAAGGAGTGTTTGCTGAACTGAGTTATTTTTGAAATTTACAGAACAAATTTTGTCTTCTCAAATTTCGTTTGACATAATATGATTTGTTCATTAATTGCTATTATTTTCTTTTTCTGTTTCTGGTTTTTATGCATCTGGTTTGACACTTGAACTAGATTCCAGTTTTAATGGATTCAACTTGGGCGTGTTCGTGAAGTTTTCAAATAAATAATTTCCTGTCGAATTTCACGAAAATTTAGTTGAAATTACTTTATTTTTAAAATGAGAAATGCGATGATTTGAATGAGTCTGAACCGAAATTACCTCTGCAACTTCTTGCAAAAGTTTGATACTTGTCAGTTTTGATGGGATTTGACAACAAATTGTGCTACATCGTATTACATCGTACAACGTTTCAAGTTGCCAAACAAACATTTTATTTCAATAAAATAAGAATAGTTAAAAATAATCAAAAATCTTCACGTCGCTTAAGCAATAAATATGACTAAAATTGGTTTAGCATAATTTGTATTTAAGAAAATTAAAATTTCAATTTTTGAATCAGTCATAGGCTTTTCGCCTATGCTGGATTTACGACGACTGTCCAAATTTCTGATACAAAACTGTCAAAATAATGAACAAAACAAATTCTTAATGCAATACACTTACAAGAAGTCAAAAATATTACAATTTGCCAGAAAATGACGAGGAAGATAACATTTGTCTTATATTTTGTTATAATTAACAATATAGTGAAAACAAATACAATATCAACGAACACATCCTTAAGTAATAAGGATATTTTACGCAATGATGTAAAACACTGGATAAGTTTACCATTTGATTTAATTTACCATTCGGTTAATGAACTGTAAAATTTTCTATGCAAAATGATTTACACAATTTTTTTTAAACTCTCCAAAAATTTTGCTGTGGAAAATTAACCAAATTTTTTTTTTGTAAACTTAACCAAATGTCATGGTGACTTTTAGCATTAGGCGTGTTTAAAAATATGATATATTATAGGTATCTCAGAGAACTAAAAAAAAACTCTGCCCGTGTTTTTTTAACTATCGATCGCATTGAGATTAGTTGGCGATAAAAGTTGTGAATAAAAAAGTAGTTTATCCAAAAAAAAAAAAAAAAAAATACGACGCTTAATTTTCTTAAAAACCAGTACCTTTTCTTTAGACTTGTTGGGCCGTGACAAATTTTGATTTCACACTCATGACAGGCGTCATAGCTTGTGACAAGTCATATAAACAATTCAACAGTCACCAGAATGAAAAAAAAAGAAGATAAATCAACACCAAAAAAACAACAACTTATCACTGACTTAAAACATGTAACGTGATTCTAAAAATAAAATTAAATATTCTACAAATTCTTAACACAATTATGCCATATAGAAACGTACTCTGCATAAAATAGAAATACAATACCTTAAGTATTCATAAATAGTCCAATGTTTTATGCAGATTTTGGCTTCTTTCTTCAAGTGGATTCACTTCTTTTTCTTTCTATGTAGGTAAAAAAATCAAGAAGTCAAGTTCCTATGCAAAAACAAAGCAAAAACAAAAATTATACAAAGTTCAATAAACTTAATATGCATCTAATTCATAAGGGCCCTATAGATTTATATGAATAAAATATTCCACGAAACACGGTTCAGCGAGGATCAGAAGCGTTTAATAAATTTAACAAGTTATAGGTACCTATACTGAAGATCTTATATACCTACGTTCAAGTTCAAGTCTTTGAATTAATATTCAAAATAATTCTTGCATAACATGACCACTTCCCTAATATACTACGATAGCGTGATTATTCATATGTGTTCGCGTATATTTTTATGAGAATGCTTTTTATAGAACTTAAGCACGCGATATAAAAGATGACTGAATCTTCCAATAGACTGCTCTCATGCCAACCTATGTACATAATATGCTCAAATCGAATGCAATTTACGAGTATAAAACTTTAACTTAAACAGAAGGCACACTGGATTGAATATACATACCTCTCAATATATAAAATGACAACTCTAAAGACCATAGAACCCTATAAGCGTGATTTGAATTTCAAGTCACAGAATCTAATTTCGAATTCCGTCATGTTGAACAAAAAAGAAGACAAAAAAAGATGTACCTAACTTAGCTATAGAAAGTACCATAAATGCTATGTCGTCCATTGTCAAACAAAACACAAAAAAAATAGAAAAAAAACTACAAGAATTGCTAGCAAACATCTAGTACACCAAAGTGACAGTGTCCAATTAATATCCCTCTCTAGGTTTTCAATTTAAATCAAACACTTTATCACCATCGCCAAATCAAAACACTGTGTCCTATTTTCCACATTGCCCATATCCACTTCCAATTCGACATCGACATTGGCAGTGATAACTGATTGCCTATTAAGTTTGCTGCATGTGTCTTTGTTGAACAGGCCAAACGCCCGTCAGCTTCCAAACAGGGCCATCATCATCATCATCATCATCTCTCCTGGCCTCAGTTAAACAGACCTCATCCCTTTAAAAGTTCTTCGTTGTCGTCGTCGTTTTCGTACAGCAAACATGATGATAGAGCACACAAATCGAGAGAAAGAGACACGAATGTGTTTTTTTTTTGTGTGTTGTTTTTGTTTTTGGCCCAAAGTGAAAGTTCTTAGTGGGTAAACTACGACGATCACTTACACGCTGCCATGCCGCCCATTTTAAAAAAGGTTCCTATACTTTGAGACTAGGCCCAGAGTCAATTTTTATACCTAGAGCAATAGGACAAAGTACACTCCTGCTTGATATGCTGCCTTGAAATAGCATAATACATATAAAATACTCCGAAATATTTGCTTTGTCTACTTGTATCCATAAATTCGCCAATTTTCTAGGTACTAACAACTTTTACTTCTATTTAAAAGTAGGGTTGCCATAAATAGACTTGATTTCAAGATTTGAAAATTTTACTTTCACTGTGTCACTATTTGTTAAAAAAAAAATCGACATCCAAAATAAAGCGTTTTTTATAGTGTTATTGTATGGCACAAAATGGCGCCCAACGTGAGACCGAATAATAATTTGAAATTTCAACGATAGATTTCTTTCTAATAGTTTTGTATTTTTCGAAAAGTGTGAATGAAAATAGAGTGTTGGATAATAATAAGTAAGTAACATTGTATGGGACAAAATGGCGCCCAACGTGAAGGATAATTTGAAATTTCCTTGATAGATTTCTTCGGAACTGTGTTGTATTTGGCGAAAAGTGTGAATGATAATAAAGTTTTCGATAATAATAAGTAAGTCTCCCAATTTTTTATATATTTTTGGCAACAATTTAAACGGTTGGGTCGATTTAGCTTAAACTTGACAACAAACATTTTTTTTTGTAATATTCTCCAGATGCATTATTGATTTTTTTTGCACCAAAAATAACGTTACCTGACATTTAAATCAGTCTTTAGCCTTGTTCCAAACACAGCGGTTAAAAATATTCGCATGAAAAAAAAAACGATTAAATCGCGGAGTTTTTGTGAATGAGCGCAACTCACGGAAAAATTAACGAAAATTATATTTAAATCTTTTATATTTGTTAATTTATTTTTAAAGCCAGAAATGCTCATGCTATTTTATGTCGTTGCGATTAAAAAATCGCGATCGCAACAAACTGTGGCCGTGCCCTTATTTGTTGTTTTTTGTCGCTTTAATATCAAACAAAATCAAGATGAAAATGTAACAAGATGACACAAAAAATGAGCAAAGTTTACTCTAATATTTTGGGCAGTAAATTATAATTGTCCATTGCCTTGAATATTCCCAATAAAGACTCATATGAGTGCATTCATATTTAAAATTGTGTATTCCATTTCTTGCGATTTTTTTTAGTTACATTCATTTTAATCGGATGTATAAACATAAACATGCTAGTCAGTTTTATTCATTTCAAGTTGCGATAGTCGCATCATCAGAAAAATTGGGCGAGTCAGGAGCTTTCTTTTAAGAGTTCGACCACGTAGTGAGCGACGAGCGAAAATTTCTGTATATGGTTTCGGTAATGTAGTCATTGGGCGACAAGCGACATTTCTTAGCGACAGAGTGACATGCCGCCCCTGTTCTATTTTGTTATTGAGTCCTGAGCAACACATAGTACTAAATGTGCGAAAGTTACTTAGCAACGCAATTTTCGCAACTAGATGCTCCTTTAATAAATTGCCAGTCGCCGCTTAAACTTGTCAGTCGCTTGTCGTGCTGACAAGACTTTTATTAAATTCGCAATGTGACTGTATATATCTGATTTCATTTGGTAAATTTAACTTTTTGCGACTAACAAAACGTTCGATTGCGCTGCGAATTTTAGTCCCATATGTGTGGATTCACATTTAATTAAAACAGAGTGTCTCAGAGTGCGTCAACCCGCACTTGTGGTTTCACAAGCACAAATTAAAATCTCGTAATTAAAAAATCGGGCTTTTCATAAAATCGCAATTACAAAATCCCGCTTTTTGCTATCTCGCAATTACAAATTCTTAAACAACGGTATGCGAGATTTTTATTTGCGAAATTTTAATTCGCGATATTTCGGTTTATGTATTTGCGAGGTTTTTGAGTTCGAGATGTAAATAAATTTTGCGAAATTTCCTTTCACGTTTTTTTTTTTTTAATGCGAAATTTCTTTATTCGAGCTTTTGATTTGCGGATATCTTAGCCATTCTCAAGTGGGTCACATTTCTATTTAAAACTCAATCAAAAAATTTAATTTTTCAAATATGAACAAAAATTACAAAATCCTGCTTTTGCAATCTCGCAATTACAAATACTTAAAGAACTGTATGCGAGATTTTAATTCGCGAGACCTCGGTTTATAAATTTGCAGAGTTTTTGATTGCGGAATGCAAATGCGAGATTGTTAAAAGAGGAATTATGCAATTGCGAGATAATGAAAAGAGAAGTTGCAAATATAATTTTGCGAGATTTCATTTTACGTTTTTTTTTAATGCGATTGCGATTTCATTATTCCAGCATTATGATTTGTAAATATCGTAAACTCCATAAAAAATTTGAATTTTTCAAATATGTTTGAACAAAAATTTGACTTGCAAAATTTACGTATGTATTTTTGTATTATTCAATGAAAAAAAAACACTTCTCAAAAATTCCACAATGGCAACCTTGTTTTTCTCTACAAGTTGGTTTAGTTCTTTCTTATTTGTTATACCTTATTTATTTTTTATTTTTGGGGCCATGCAATTTGCAATTGAAATTCATTCGACCATCACCAAGAAGAAGTGTAAGTGTACCTACATAAATAGTCTAACCATTATTCCGGAACAGAACATTTTTTTATTTGCAGCGTAGCCCTCTTCGACACGAACTTTTTTTTTTCTGCCCTTCTTTTCAGGTCGAAGAGAAACTATAAAATTTTCATTGATAGATTCTTTTGTGGAGGGAAATAAATCGAAAATTCTGAATAAAGAAATAAAAGCCTGCAATCCCCAGTTCCTATGTAGACCTACCTAATAAAAGTCTGTCGCATAGTTTGAAAAAAAGAAAAAAAAAAAAAAAAAAAAAAAAATGTATACAGATCTTCGTACCCAACTAGAGAGCTGCACAACACACCCACAGGGGTGGTGAGTGGTGAGCTATCTTTCTATATAAGCTTGTTGCTTGACTAAAACTTATAGGCACACATTGAGTAAGGCTCTTCTGATGCTGGGTAATGGCAATGGGGAAGGCCATGCCTTGCCTAGCTATCATTTCATCTGAGAGATTTATCACAACTATTGGTTTCACAATTTTTCAGCGATTCATTGTTCGTAACACAATCTGGAACAAATCTTTTTTTATGCGAGTATACGACGACTACGATGAGGACAACAACGACAATAGCACAAGCACAACTTACGAGAGTACTAGTATCTGCGAACGATAGTACCTTTTTTTTTTTTTTTTTTTTTTGGATTTCTGGAATGACTATATGATATGAAGACGAAGTTAGTGTGGGGAGGACAACAGACGACGACGAGTTCCCGCTCAGGAAATGAAAATGTGGCTAGGGAAATATAATAAACTTGTTTATATGCGGAAGATTGCATTTTTTTTTTGTTTTCTATTCTATTACTGTCATGGGTGGCGTAGAAAAGAATACCACAATCCACAGTTGGCATCATAGAGGCAATGTTAATAAAGTCATAGATTCTGAATAGCTTCGAGGTTCCCAATCTCAATCTGACATTGATATCACAACAAACTTCAAATAACAGTGCAGTTTAGTTGATTAGAATCACTTTTAATTATTTTTTAATTTATTTTGATAAATGGACCAAATTAGACAAGAAATCTTTTTAATCCTAGGATTCACTTTCGTAACAGTTTTGATAGTAAGAGCATTCTCGTCATCATCATGAAAAGTCTATATTATAGTTTTCGAGATCGTAGCACATTTGCGCCTTTTGGTATTCCATGCAAATTGGTTTCTATTAAATAACTCGCTCATTTTCGATTTAAGACTTAAAATGCTTATAATAAAAGTTGTTGGAAATTTGATTCCCTACAACTTTAGTCATGATCATTGTTTGTATAGGATTGATATTTTTCGACTTAATCTGCAAAATAAGATTTTTAACGTTTATAATCGTTTATTATATCGATTATAATCTTATTTTGTGGATTAAGTCGATAAATATCAATCGAACAGAAAAAACTATGAAGATTAAATTTGTAGAGAATAAAATTTTCAACAACTTTTGTTGTGACCGTTTTTAGTCTTAAGTTAAAAATAAGCGAGTTATTTCATAAACGACAAATTCAAGATTGCGCCCAACGCAATTGTTTTACAATTCCGAAAACTATATTGTAACGAATGGAAACAAAGCATCATCTTTAATTTTTGTAATTTCAAATATAAATGTCGGCTAGGCTATAAGATTTTTGAATATTTAGAAACTTGAAAGACCTTGAATGTAAGCATCCGCTGACGTTTTTTTTTTGTCCATGTTGTTAATATATATATATTGTTTTGTATTGCATCCCCTAAGGGTTACATGTCTCCCATCCGTCCCTCCTTACTATTTCTCGCAACCTGTAGTGCCTTTATCCATTCTTCCCCCCTCCCTCCTTCGTCCATTATATCCCACATTTTTTCCCCTATTGATCTCCCTTCATCTCCACCTGACCTGCATCTTTCTATCACATGTTCCCATGTCTCTGGCTCACCTTCACACACTCTGCACATTCTCTCTTCTTCTTGTTTCCAGTACCATCTTTCTCTCACCTCATTCCCTAGCCTGACTCTCGCTATTCTCTTTGTTTTGTCTGCCTTCCATCCCACTTTCAGATATTACGGGATCCCCTCGGTCATTACTTCCTTATACCACCTGTTATATCTGGATTCCATTATTAAATCCCGTCTTCTCCTGCTCTCTTCTGTCTTACCATTCTACTCTCTCGTATCCTGTCTCCTCTTCCTTCCCTTCCTCTCATTCCTATTCTCCCTTGTTCCTATCGTGATTCTCTCTCGTTTCCATCCCTCTCTCTCTCTCATCTCCTCTAAACATTCCCTCGCTATCTCGCTTCCTTTTCCACCTGTTAATTTCTCTTCATAATTCCACGCCCTTCTCCCTGCTCTTATCGTTAACTTATCTCTTTTGGTTTCCTCTCTCACCATGTATCCTGGAGTTTGCAATTCTACCCCTAGTGTCCATTTGAGGTACCTCTCCTGCAATATTTCCATTTCTTGTCCCTCCTCCCTTCCCATGTTGTTAATGGCTCCTACGATTGACCCAAAGCCCAAAGGTGAAAGTGTATATGTAAATCTAATTAAATTAGTCTGATATAGATCTAACTAAGTGAACCGCATTGTATATATTTTGTTACTACATATATGTATCTACGCTTGCACGAGCCTTTAAGCATTCTGTTACAATTTCAATTTAAATCTTGTCTCCTCTTTGACTCTGACTGTGGGTTTACATATTTCTTTTTGTATTCTTATTTCGTTCATGCAGATGTGATTTTCTGGGTTAGAAATTGAAGAAGACCAGAAAAAGAAGTAACTGTTCCAAATATTCGGTTCTTGTTATAAAAAAGGTTTTCTCCTTGTATCTATCTTTCTATATATGAATTCTGAATACACACATAGTTTTGCTTGCACCGCAGTCAGTCAGTGATGAATTAGCATAAAAATGTATATTTTCTATATAAACTTTTTTTTTATTCATATTTTTTTTCACTTTTTATTTAAACATACATTTGTATGTTTGTTGTTTAGTTCGTATAGCTATATTAGGGCAAGTTAAGTATTTATAAAAGATGGTAGTTAAAAATTGATTATGTACCTAATCGGGCTGCCTAATTGCTTAGTATGTTTTTGTTGGAGATTTTTTATTTCTTACATTTTTTGGGTTTTTTCTAAAGAACCATTTTGACTTTCTCGTGGACGATTGAAACGATTTTGATGAGCTTTTTTTTATTGAAGAAGATCTAGAAAAAGTTGCCTTTCAAATTAAAAAAATTAACTACATACCTACTACTAAAATGTTTCACTTTGAAAAAAAAGAAGAATTCTTCGAACAAAACTTTTTATGAATTTAAAAATTTATAATACTCTTTTGGATAAAGAAACAAGTTCGTTCGACCCAATCGTATACTTTAAAATTTTAAACTTAATTCGCATCGATTTGTTATGAGAGTTGGAGGTAAAGGTAATATATGTTGTATCTTTTGTGTTGTCCATCGATGCGTGGAAAATTGCCTCGTCAGTGCAGGTGGCACAAGCACATAGTATAGAGAATAGGTAGGAGGTCAAAGTGTTTTATGCTAAAAGAAAAAGTTTATTGCAAGATCAGAATATAGAAGAAATGTGTGATGATGTGAAGATGCGGTGATCATTTGCATAATTTGAATTGCACAATAAATTGTTATTGTTTTATGTATATGTGCTTATTTTCTTTCTTCTGAAATTTATTATCGATTGAATTTGATTCACTGATTCAGGTTTAAGGTTTTACAATTGTATAATATGATGATGCAAATGAAGGATGGAATTTTGAACAATGCGTGATGATGGATTTAAGTGAATTTTATTTATGAATCGATTTATTTGATTGATTTCATGTAGATACAAAAAAATGGAAGTCCTTTAGAGACATTATAACTATAATTTTTACAAGTTTAATATGACCGAGGGAAAATATGCGGAAAAGATAGACAAAGTGAATTAAATTCATCGGATGATTATATGATTTGTCACCTCGTTATAATGATGAAATAAGACCGCGTGGTGTTGTTTCATTTCACTAAAGCGGCTTTAAATACTATTTTAGAAATTAATTTTGAACGCCACACAGTAGTGGCTCATATTGACTTTTTTGGTTGCAAAAATCATAACTCTTAAAGATATCGTGATTATTCTTCTTTTTTTTTTGCTTTGGGGAAATTTTCAAATTTTAAGAATAAATATTTACAAGATGTTTTAAAACTTTTGATGAAATAAGCTTTCTTTCCACAGAGAATGGATTATCGCGAACAAAAATTTCCCTGAAAATGTTTCCTCCTTCAAACATTGAGAACGTAAAATGCTCGACAGTTCCCCTCTAAATTTATTTATAACGCAGGAATAAATTTTCTAGGGGAATTTTACTGTTATAACATTGAAATTTTGTTCGACGGAAATTTAAAGCGGGAGAGATTCACTATAGCAAACAAAAATTTTGGAGGGAATAAAATATACCGAGGGAACTAAAACGTCAATCTACAAGTTTACATTAAAATGGCTGAAAAGTCCATTGCAAAAGTAGTAAAAAGTTGTGTAAATATCATTCAAAACGAAATCAAGCGACACAGTGCTGAAATAGAGTAAATAAACAATAATTTTTAAACATTTTTTTTTTCATGTTTTACATTATTTTTTAGTAAATAAATTGTTTCTGTGATACATTTCAAGTCGAACTATGGAAAACAGTTGTAAAACGGTATTCAGACAATTCTATGCGATATACAGTGAAAGCTCTACTAGCGGACAGCTCTAATAAGCGGACAATTCCCTTAACTGGACACATTTTCGGGAACGAATTTATTTTTCGAATTTCTCATACAAATTACTTTCCTATAAGCGGACGCGGACACTTTTTCTTGCTCATTTAAGATAGAAAACCTCCCGGACAGAACGATGTTATGTTGAAAGCTTATTAGGGAATGTCCCGAATAACTAAGTTGGTATAATTTTGAGAGTGTATGGTTCCCTTTTATCGCGTTCCGTTATTGCACAAATCATTTCCTCTCTTTCTCCTATTAATTTTTGCAGTAATTTTATTTCGTGATACCAAGGGAAGTTCGCGCTTCGTCAAAAAGTTTGTTTTTTTTTCAGCCACGACATAAAAGATTTTATTTTATTTTATTTTTTATTTTATCTTGTATAGATATGTTTTTTAGATTTTCGCCCATGTTCTGCATTCAACTTATTGTGAATTCACATGTCGAAATTGAATTTAAGTGTTCTACAATACGTGCGAAATGCTAATAGTGAATTCTAATTTCGAACATGAAAATTGATGTTCTGCATTTCGGTTCATTCCGTTTTCTAAACGTTTTCAATCCACATTTTTATGCGTTGTGAAATCGGTGCATTTGCAGATAGTTTTGTATTTTTTGGTACAAAATGTAAGCAAACTTTATGTTTTTGTTTATTTATTTATTATTATTTTCGTAGGAAACATAAGAACATACGAATAAAAAAATACAAAAATCATCAGAACCATTCATATTTAGGTAGGTATATTCACGCGCGCCGCCGTCGCGTCTGGCAGGTTTTTTCTTACAAAATTGTTCGGTTAAGTTTTTCTTTCGAGGTCCACTTTCTTTTTTCCCTTATAAATGCCAATAATATAGAATTAATTTTCATCTTCAGTGTAATTTCACTTTAAAACACAATTAAAAATGGAGGTACCTTGCATTTTGACATTTCGAACTAATTGCAAAATTTTCGAAAACGAACGAATTGTAGAACATGGAATTTCAATTCAATGTGAAATTGAAATGCGATTTAAATTCGATTTCATTCGAAATGCAGAACATGGGCGTTTATATTGGAAAAACACAACCCAGAGATTTAAAAAAATAAAGAAGATATTGGAAAATGGAGGGGTGGATATAAATCAGAAAAAAACCTTTCTCAGAACTGAGGGTTACAAAATTGCCCACATGTACATGGAATGGTTGTCAAGAGCCAGAAACCTCTCAAATTGAAATATGTAATATGTGTGATGTCAATTTTTATTAATAAAAATTTAGTATGAAGTTAGAAAAAAAGTTTTTCAATATCTTTCCTTTAACCGGACAGTTCTCATAACCGGACAAAAATTGGGGGACCTTGAGTGTCCGCTTATTAGAGCTTTCACTGTAATTGATTAATTTAAGAAACATACTTTACAGGGTGTTTCACAGAATATTCTACTTAAAACAGTTTTTTTAATTTAACGAGATGGAAATAGGTAGAATTAAAAAAAAAACTCAAACGTTAATTAACAGCAAAGTGTTTTAAAACTAATTCGAGTGCAACAGCGAAGGAAAAAGTAAAAGACCCATTTTTAAAAAGTTTTTTGTTTGGTGTGTTTTACTTTTTTTTTTAATAATGTGGCACATCAGAGTACAAAATAAACTTCTCACATAATATTATATTTTAATGTACTTAAACAGTGGAGAAAAAAGTAAACATACCAAAAATTGAAAAAAAACTAGATTCCTTGGAAACTTTCGTCTTTGACCGGGGTAAATTCTTATAAAATAATAATTTCTGGAGTGCATTGTGTTTTGAAATTTTGTAAGTTCTGAAATGCCTTAGCGAATAAATAAGATGGTTCCAATGAGGTTGTAAGCTGGTTGAATAGTTCTTCATTTTGCCAAATCTTTGAATTCTTGTGTGTGCTATTATATCTGTATTTCTTTATTTTTGGATTCCTGAGCTTCTTCTGACATTTCTCCTTGTTATATAATGATTGATACCCCAAAAGGTACTTTGACTATACATATACAGAGATTTTATGAAGGTTAGATGTAAGTTGTTTTAATGAATCTGCTGTTTTCTTAACCTATACTCCCCAAATTTGACTGTGATTTACTTTTCCCTTCAATTCATATTTAATATAACCTGCACTGAACAGTTTTTGACATTATCTTCCAAATAAAAAAAATAAATTATTCTTATAACCACAAATATCGGTACTTTCCATTCAAGTGTTTTAAGAAAATCTTATTTTTCTCGAAAACGACTCTTATGATTTTGATTAAAAATTTGTCTGTGAACTAATATATAGGTATTATAGTATACGATCTAACATATAACTGGAAAAAAAATTTAACAATAAGTCATTACTATAAGTTATAACAATACCTTTCGTAGAACCATTTTTTTTTCTCTTTTTTAATTTATAGCTTATTTTTTTAAATAATCTTAAACCTTTTATTGAAAAATGTTTGTTTTTGACTTCAGTTTTTATATTACGGGTGTAAAACTTAATAACGATAAATGATGCCTATTGCTCTAGTTCTGCAAATGATAAACATACAAACGTCACGAATAGTTTTTTGTGATTCATAATTTAACATTGAACATAGGATTATTGAATATATCTATAATTCTAATCAAAAGTAACTATCAGTTCTTGTACGTGTATAATAGAATATCAATAAAACCGTACAACTGCAAACAAAGTGTGCACAAGCAAATCATAATTGCATATTCCACTATATACATTTGCAGATGCAACATAGCTTAATAGCTGTTGATGCCGATTCTGATTCTAAATCTGATTTTGATGCCGATGCTTAGTCTAATCCTACACCATATAATATATAGTCAACAATCATCATTATAGGTACTAGGTTACCTTTTACAAAACACTTCCCGAGATAACTTATAAAGAACCAATATCTCTTGAATCTACATCAAGCAAAGAAAACCAGGCTACACGGCTGCAAAACCTATCTCATTCACTATAATATTTGAACACCTTTAAGGTTATGAAAAGTTTGCCATCAAAGATGAACGAACACAAATTGCGTTTAACTCGGGCGTTGAATGGCCGTATATACTCTGTGCAGGACCCAGCACCCAACATCCATCCATCTATCTATCATTCCTTTCCAAATACAAAACTACGTGTTCGGGCAATTGTTCCAGCCCCAGCTAAAGGGTATGGTATGGCAACTCAGCGTCTTGATAGCAATTGCAGAGCAATTGGGATCGGATTTAGATCTGCTGTACGCTGCTATGCTGCCGAATGGTTTTTTTTTCTAATATCACATCAGAGACTCCATATTCAAACCCCTTTTGAAAATTACTCTCTGTCTGGCAATCATTGACAGAGCCAATAATTTAATATGACACACTCTGAATGGAAAGGGCAATTCTGCGAACGAACGGACTGGACAGGACGGGACGGCACGACACGAACTTACTCTATACAGAGAGAGAGAGAGAGACAGAGCTAGGAGAGAAGATGGAAAGGAGCTCGGTGCGCAGATCAGCAGGATTGGATTATTGTAATTTACGTAACACACTATATAAATGGGGCTTGCTTTGTGGCTTGAATGGCAGTTCTCCAATTCCAATTTTCAGATACCATATATCCATTGTGCTCCAAAGCTACTCCATCGTCGAATCTATAAAAGAATCTTCGACTAAGTCTTGTATAAGTTTTTAATGGATGTGCAAATGCTGTGTTTAGGGGAATTCTATAGAAACGGACATACTTATTCAGCAGGGCGGTTCCTGGTTGTTTTTTTTATTTTTTTTTGCTACTCGGATTGTTGTTCTATAAATAGATAATGATGATGATGATATGTGGATGTTAGGGAAGATGCAGTGTCGGACGAGTAATTATCGCCCCGCTCGCTGCCACCGGATGGACTTTAAAGGTGGGTCTCTATATACTCATACCTTTTGTGTCTGGACACCGTTTAATTTGTCATTTTGTTGGGAGACAGCTCATTTGTATATAGCTCTTGCTTTGCTTTGTTCGTCATGCCACCACATCTATATGGAAGCCACATTGCACGGCGCTGATTAGTCCCTTTTTTTCTGACGCACTTAAAATATTTTATGCTGATTGAACGATTAAGTTGATTGGACAGAAGTTATTGCTATGGAAGTTTGTTATTATTGCATTGAGCGCTTTTGTGCTTTTTTTTGTTATTGTTGTTGGCATGTTTTGTTATGTTGAATGACAATAACACCAGGAGCCATAATGTGATTTTGATATATTTTTATAAGTCTTTTGTTAATGACCGCACAAAAAAAATATAAAAATTTTCTGTTGTAGCCCATGGAGTTTAAGTTATATATTGCCATTTGTTCCCTTTATATATGGTTTTGTGCCCAGAATGTAAATATTTAATCATAAACATAATTGCAATTTGGCAGCAATTGGCTTGACTTTTAAATTGTATACGAATAAAAAAAAACCTTTAATATAATTAATTAATATTTGTTAGTTTGTTGAAGTTTTAAAGTGGATGTGTATAATTTCTGTAATGTACCAAAAAGAAGCCAAAATTTCGGTAAAACTACCGAAAAATGTTCCAATTTTCGTTTGAATAGCCGACGGAGTCTTAAAATATTTGCAGTTAAATTACAATGCATTTATCGGAAAAACTTGTTTAGTTATTCAATTTGAATATTTTGTATTTTGTTGGCCCTTATGCGACAAAATTTTAGTCAGATATCTGACTTTTACTGAAAAAAAAAAATGCTTTTTGCTTTGAAAATGTTTAGGACAAATTATTTGTGTTTACTTTAAGTCAAGCTTAGAAAATGAGAATTTATCTGCACAGCAATTTCAAGTTAAAAATGATAGAAATTGACAACTTGCTGATTTGAACAGTTCTTCTTACCCACAAAAATAGCCGAAATTTGAAGTTTTCCAATGCTAACAACATTTTTTCTTTTTTTTTTTCTTTCAACAATTTTGCTACCGCACTGCTTATGGCTCCAAAAAACCTATCTCTCGTATGCTACGGAGTGTTAATTCGAACTTGAACTGTTTCGACTTTAACCTCAGTATACTCCTTGTTTTAAACTTCGCCTTCTTAACCTCCCTCCCTCATCACGATCTTAGCTAAAGTTCTCAGTTTTAAAGTCAATTAGCTTGTATTAAGTCAAATAAATGGGAGCTTTGCCCCTACCAAAATTAAAATTACATCTTATTTCAAAATAACACGTTTTCTTAATATTTGTTGCTTTTGCGCATGCAATTTTATCCTTTAAATTGTTACATCAAAAAAACTCTCTGAACCCCTAAATTTTTAAATACAGAAGGATATGTTAAAATCGTGCATTATTTTTGCTTTTACCCAATTTCACCCTATAAATAACAAAATGTTGGAAATATTAACCCATAAATTGTGTCAAAATTTCAAAAAGACATCGGTGAAAAAAACTAAATTAAATATCATAACGCCCAAATTAGTAACTGTCATATCCTCCAGAAGTTGTCATGTGTTTCAGCATTTCTTCAGCAAAATCATACGTCAAAATTTAAAAATATCAGATCGCCCAAAACCCCCGAACCTCGAAAAAATATCACAAAGCCCAAATATTAAATCATTTACAAACTGAATAAAAAATTAGCGATACAGAAATTTTCAACTAAAACATAAAATTTTATTCATTGGAAAATTATAGTAATAATTACAATAAAAACCGTATTGTATCTATTGGCGGCTCCGCTAACGGCCCGCTATTTGGGTTTTTCCTACGCTTTCTTCCCGAAATCCTAGACGATGTGTCTGTTTATGGGCGTTATGATATTTTCTGATTTGGGTTTTATGACGTTGGGTGATATGATTTAAGAATTGTAGAAATCAAAATCGTTATAAGAACCAAAATAAAAGTCAGAAAGCCCAAAGCCTTTGTTATAACGCTCAAATTCAAAATTAAAAATTTTTTAAGGCAAATAACAATTAAAGATTTAGGTGTTGTTTCATTTAATAATCAATTTGGGCGTTATGACATTTGTTTTGGGTATTTGGGCAATTTTTTGTTAACTTTTTGGGTCTTATGACATTTTTTGATTTAGGGATTATGGTTTTGGGCGAAAAGACATACCTAAAACCATTTTTTTTTATTTTGCTGATGAGTACACAATTTAAATTCTAACATCCATATTAATAAATACGAGTCAGCGAAGAATTATATTTAAGTCGTTGATTAAACACAGAATCTCATTAATAAAATAAAATGTCTGCTAATTGACGTTCATTAAATGCTAAGCTAACTAACGGAAGAAGGTGATTTATATAGAAGGAATGAGCTTAAGATGTGTCAAATTCATTTTTTTTTTCTCAAAAAATTTGTCTGAACCATGCAATTTTTGTAGCTATTGATTGTTTGACTGAAAAAACAACGCCTTTGGTAAGCTACCACTAAGTTTTTGTATGCTACAGTTATAGCTATTTCACAACTGCCAGGCTTCTTTAGTAGTGCTTAGTCTATTCTGTTCAATTTTAATTTGAATTTTTTTTTGTCTTAATCGAGAATTAAATCAGAAATTTTGACCGAGAAATCGAAAGTAAAAAGTTTTAATTAAAAATAGACGAATAGTAAAAAACGCTTTATTAACATTTTTCGTGAAAATGTTCGTCTATTTTTAATTATATCTTTTTTTTTAAGTAAAAAGTATCTTAAACAAAATTGAAAGCAATTCAATTCTCTTCAAAAAAACGTTTTAAGAGGCCTTTCCTTATATTTGAAGAAAAACCCAAAAAACGTTAATTCGCTCTACAATTTTACGAAGCCGTTTGTGTGCCTATGGCAATAATTGAGAAAGCATATGAAAGAACCATGAATTGTCTTTCAATATTCAGAACCGGTTTTTGGATAGTTGGCACACAACAAAATATATTTGAAAAATGTACCGATGTATTTTCAAATTTTTGCCGAAATTGCTTATCCCTTAACAATTTCATAGATAAACTAGTGATTTGATTAAAACGAATTTGATCTTATTTTAAAGGTATTAAAAATATCTTCCAATATTCAGCAGCGAAAAATCACAATTCAGTAAGATTTCAAAAATAGTAAAAATACATTTTTTCAACTCGTTTTTCTTTAAATGTATTTAAATAATTTTTCGTGTTCGTGTAATGATCTTTACTGGCAATTATTCATATTTCTTAAATCAAATTCAATCAAAAAAATTAATCATTAACAGTGAATATTATATAAAATAATATTTTTTAAAAACCTCTACCTAAAAAAAATTATCAAGATTTTAGTTCAGACACAAACCATTTCATATAGTTCGCATATTTAGGTAAAGGGCTCTTAAAACTTTTTTGTTTGTCAGACTTATGGTTCTCAAGATATCACTAAAACAACATTTTTACAATCCCTTTTACGCTCTCTGAACATTCAAATAAGGAAATCTTGTCCTGGGGGCTGATTCCGTAAAACGAAAACGATCGAACGATATCGTTTGACAATACCCATCTCTATCACATCTAAAGAGAGAGATAAGGACAACTATTGCCAAAACGATATCGGTTGATCGTTTTCGTTTTACGGAATCAGGCCCCTGGTTAAAAGTGCAAGGTCAACGTTATATTAAAATTGACTAAAATTATAATTTTCTTAAAGTATTTTCAATAAACGTCAGTTTTTTATTCTTGGACAAATTTATTTATATTAATATGAAATTTTAACCCGAGACATACCTGCTATTCATGTTTTATTAAACTCTTAGAGGCGTATTTATTAGATTTTTTATTAGTTAGACAGTGTCTAAATAGATCACAATAGTTCGAAATATTTAGAAAAATGTTTTCTTTTATTAAATAAAATGTTGCATTAGCCAATGTTTAGACAACCCAGTCCGTTGTCTAAGTTAGATAGCTCTTGAACATAAAATAAAAATGTTTATCTTTAATTCGGACGGCTGTCCAAAGTTAGACACCGTTTATAAATACGCCCGTTAGATTATATACATACATAATATTTTTAATCATTTTATTTTTATTTAAATTAAAAATATGCATCCCTCGAATTGGATTTAAAAAAAAAATTCTTCTTCCTTCAATTTTCTGCCAATTACCTTCTCTATAGACCATAAACCTACTCATAAGATTTGTTCCTTGCTATAAAGAGACAACATTACTTGATTACCCATTTATTAATAGTTTTTATTATGTCTGCAATATAAGCACAGAATAATAAAAATAATATTGACGTCAACATCGACGGAAACCCATCCTTCTAATTAGAATTAATAAAAATGTACCATTTATTATGCATTTTGCAAATTGTTTCAATCATAAATTTCCATTACACCGCCCTATATACATATATATAATATGTGTTCCCTAACATAAAGTATTGCGCCATTGAATTCAATCACCGCAATGGTCCATTAAATGTGCTTAAATACGACATATACGTAAAAGCCTGTGTATAGCCCAGGTATGTATATGCATAGGTACATATGTTGCAAAATACAAAAACGATTTACGTTGGTATTTAATGAGATCCTTTTAAATCCTTTCATTATTGCAAAAGAGAATGAACAAATTACCTGCCGTTAATTAGAGAATTGTGCCTTGAGCCAAATATACCTTCTTCATTCAGTTTTTTTTTTTTTTTTTTTTTTTTTTAATTTTTCTAGCTAAATGAACTATTAAAGTGTTCTTTGTCTGTAAATAATATATGTATGATGCTGATGATGCTGCATTGCGTCGTCATCATCATCGTTGGTCGGATGATGGTTTATCTGTGTCCGTTCATCGTTGTCGGTCGGAAACAAAAGTAGCAATATATACATACATATGTACTCTTTTTCCTTCTCAATGACTTCCTTTATTCATCAGGGATACACTATAACTACAACTACATACAAAAGATAGACAGATATATGTAGATACACTAATGTCAGTTCCTTAAGTATCTATAATTACTCAAATGATTTATGAACATTAAAATTCTACAAAACGAGCTTAATTGCAATAAGTTCGAATTCTCATTTTTAGTTTCATTCCGACCGACAACAATTTCAAAGTACCATCAATGTCAGAGGTGGATTTATGGACTCTATAGGGGTTTTTATATGATGTTTTAAAAATTCTACCTTGCATTTTATTCGTTTCTGAAAATTAAAGAAAATTATCAACGCTTTTAATTGACTATGAAATAATTAAATTATTCGAAGTGAAAAAAATCCAGGGAGGTGCTTTTTAGGTTAAGTTTTTCATTGCTTTATTAAAGGCTTGCTAAAAGTTGTTATTAACATGCAGACCTTAACAACTTATCAAAAAATTGACTATACAAAAGATTTTTATGATGAATACAAATCACCGCCCCTTCAAACTAGTCGCCCTAAACATTTTTCTGTGACGTGTATGGTAAGTCCGCCCCTGACTTTTTTCCTCCTGGAGTCCTTTTTTAGCGAAATAGTGATGGACAAGAAAATTCAAGGTGGGTGTACAATAGTGGTGTTTTTTCTTTCTCATAGTTCTTGCAGTGCAATAATGGTTCATATTATCGTCAATTAATGTCCATTTTCTCTCTATATGATGATTGTATCTGACAAACTTATTGTTCCTTCTCTTCTGTATTTCTTCTTAAAAAAAAAACTAAAAAAAAAAACAAACAACAGAAAATTACACTTGGAGCTGCAATCAGCTGGTGCCACAACACTTTAATAGCCCTGAAGTTGAGGCTCGAAATCGATTGATGTTATATTTATCACTATTTATTGTCGCTGTGATGGGTCGTGGAACTCAAAAAAACAACCTTGCAACAAATCACTTTGGGCTCAAGTTTAACTAAAATATACAACTTAAAATACCTACTTTTTTCTTTCTTTCTATATTCTTCTTCTTCTTTTTCTTCTAATTCTATTCAATTGGTTAAAGATACTTCTTTAGGAAAAGTATATGTATGTATATCTAGGAAGATTCCAATTTTTCTTTTGCTTTGTTAAACATCAAGATTTGTTGTATAGAAATTGCTTATATAGGTAGGTACAGGACGACAACGCTATATAGACGCGGCAAACGATGAATATCTTTGCGTTTCTATTTGTAATCAATTGGAATTCTATTGAATTCTTTAGATACGAACATTACCTGGCCATTAAAGAGTCCCGTTTTCGTTTTATTTTTATTTCAATTTATATCTATAAATATAACTCCTTAAGTGATAAATTGAGGGGAATTATTTCGTGATAAATGAAGGTGTGAGGAGGAGAGGGAGCGGTGGGAGGGGAGGCAGGGGAAGAGATGATGGTGAATGAATGAGAAAAGTTTTGTTTTTTTTTTTATTTTATTTTGTAGGTGAGAAATCTTCTCTAAATTGCACGCACCTACATATAAATGTAGGTAAAGGTAGGCGGAGAAACAGGAAATAAGTAGCCAGCTGCTTTATAGGAACATATATACATACCTAACTTAAGATCATCAAAATGAGTTGATGAAAATCAAGACTTCCACCTACATCTATATGGCATGCATATGTATGATGGAAAAAACATAGGTACCTAACCAACCTTAAAAAAAATAAGATGCAGGTTGCAGGTGTACGATTAATGAATTTTAAATAAGGTATCCCAGATAATTTTAGGGTCTTGTGTGATAATGGTTGTTATTTATGGCACTTATTAGGGTTAATTAGTTGAATTGAGCATGCGTTCATGTGTGATATAAGGCGATAATAGTTACCCATTAAATGCAATCTATTTAAATAGCAGTGACTTTTTAACGATTGACGTTTGAAAAAATTTTTCTGAAAAATAACGGTATTGTCAGAAGAAAGCACTTGATTAACATTTCCGGAATAGTCTTAAAATTATAAATTTCGAATAAAATGCCACTTGTTGGCTTTTGATCAATCAGTGTGGGAAACAAGCTCATAATCGATTGGTGGGTTATTTTTAAATAGTTAAGGCGAAAACTTTTCACAGATGGAGCTGTCTTAGGTTAGAGAATTTTAATATATTCGTTAGAAATCGATTATAGGCTAGGTATATATCTGTGGCTACAAGACAGAGTAGCTTATGTTAAAAAAAAAAACAGGTTTCGAGAAAAACGCACTTTTGTCTTCAATCTGTAATAAATTATTATTGTAAATTTATTTAGGAATTACAAGATAGCTTTTCAACGGGTAATGATTTCAAGATGGGATTTGGACAGAAAAGTAGCTCTCAAACTGTTGACTACTAACAATCGAAAAACTGAAAAAACGCTTATGTCGACATAAGCGACTCTGTCTTATTGCCACAGATATATATGTTTTGGATAAGTTCAAAAATTGGAACCAGAAATTTTGATCAAATTTGACATTACGATGATATAGGGAAGACATATGAAAAGTGGGTCGCACAATTCTGTCCATGGCCTACAGCCTAAACGGATAAGTCAATTTTCTTTAAATTTGGGACCTAGCGTTTTTTGTACATCCCTCGACAGGTTTTTTTTTTTTTAATTTTTGTACCTACTACCAAACATTTTATTTTTTAAGAGCACTTGGAATATCAGAAGTTCTCAAAAATGGCTCCATATTATGGTGGAGCGATTTTTAAATTTTTTGAACTTCAAAATTATAGGTAAGGTACCCCCGCATGTGCAAGTGGTCCTTAAACTAAATTTAAGATTTTTTTTTGTGATTTTTATTTCCACCGTCAGGGGTCCCGCAATGCAGAATAAAAAGTTACGATTTCTTGATTTTGCTGTTATTTTATTTATTTTTTTTTTTTCAGTGTTCACTTTTTTTAAATCCATGCACAAGTTTACGGTACCATTTTTGCTGCAAAACATTTCTTTGTAGCTTTTGTGTTTGACGTCCTTATTTATTCACTTTCACCGTCAATTCCGGGTAAATTTAATTTGTCGTATAATTTTAAAGTTTTTCTTTCTTTCTTTTCGGCCCGTCTAAAACATTTTTTCGAAGTAAATGCAATAATTTGAAGCTAACCGCCCATAAATTCAAATTTGGATATTGTCAGCCAAAACGACAAATCAAATTTGTTGACAAGTTTCCCAAGCTATAGAAAGGGCAGTAAAATTTGTCACCAAGGCTTTCTAAATAGTTCGCGGATTCACCAACAGAGATGGGTTGATAAAAAAAAACTCATGAATTTGCTTAAAGAACTACCAAATGTTGAAACCAAAAAAGATTTTTTTTAAATAAATTATTGAATATTAAATATTTAAATGAGAAAATTCAATGTGTTTTCCTATAATTTTTTAATAGAATCTGGCTCGTTATTTGTGTTTTCGTTAAGCTTAAATGGCAATTAGGAAATTTTAAAGAGCTGGTTTTTTGAGCAAATAAATTTAAAAAAAATCCATACAGAGCCTTTTTAACTGATTTGTTTGGTTTTCAATTTTCAATGCTAATGCCCACAATTCATTGTAGCTTTTTTTTTGAAAATTATTTGTTGAAAGAAAAAAATTCTAAGAAATTTTCTGGCGAAGTTTAAAAAAAAAACTGGGTATGTAGGTACTATATAGTTTTTAAAGAAAAGTTATCAACACATTTTTTAGAATTTTTTCTTTCTACACCTAATTTACAAAAAGAAAGCTACAATTAATTATGTACGTACATACATAGGTACCTAGTTTTTTTTGCATTTCCATAAGTGTAATGCTAACTTGCTAAGAATAGTAGAGCTGCAAATTTTTATTTCCACAACTAATTTGCTACAAAAAACGCTACAATTAATTGGTACTTAGATTTTTAAATTTAACAAAGTGTAGTGATAACTTAACATACGTTTAAATTGATTCATTTTGTTTTTTCATAAAGTACCTTCACAAGTTTACAAAATTTACATAATTTTTTTTTTGGTGCGGAAACTTTTTTTTTTTGCTTTTTGATGCGAATATAACTTCTTACCCTAATTCTAGAATTTTCATATAGGATTTCTTCTAGAGTGAAAATAAAAATATAAAATCATAGTTAAAATAAAAAGGGAAACAAATTACTTCAATTTGTAACCTTACCTCCAATATTTTTTTTTTTCATTTTTAAATTTCGAAGTATCAAAAAATCTCAGTAAAATTAGGCTTTCATTTTGAAAGAAAATTTCGACAAAAGCTACATTTCGATGGAAAGCTTTTTCTAGATATTTTAAACATTTCCTATAAAAAGGATCGTAAATTTGGACCAACCAGGACATTTTGTATACACAAAATTAAGTTTATTTTGGAAATTGCTCAAAAACGATTAGTTTTTTTTAAAGATAAGTTAACAAATAAAAAAATTAGCTTACGAAATTCAATACAAAAAAAAAATGTTCAATACTTTATTCGTATGAGAACGATAGATGTTGACAAAAATCTGTTCAAATGTGCCAAAATAGGTACCTACAGTAAAATACTCCGCTGCAGTGATGCTATGATAAAAGTACACTAAACAAGCAATTGTTACGGGTGGAGTACCTACAATGAGACACACAGAAACAAACCCAATCATGGTAGGTAATGCTAACTTGACATTGTGAGTTCAGGCATTAAAAAGGGATATTCAAAAAACTAAGTACGCAACTAAGTACGCAATTATTTTTATCTTTTTTGTTGTAAATTAGTTGCGGAAAGAAAAAAAATAAAAAATAACTGCGTACTTAGTTTTTTGAAAATCCCTTTTTAATGCCTGAACTCACAATGTCAACTTAGCTTACATACTCAGTTTTTTTTTTAAAACTTTGCTAAACAATTTTTTAGAAATTTTTTCTCTTCGCAACTAATTTACAACAAAAAAGCTACAATTAATTGTGTACTTAGTTTTTTTAAATTTCAAAAAGTGTAGTGCTAACTTGGCATGCGTCAAGAATATAAAGGTTTTCTTGGATTTAAGTTATTACTGAAAAAACTATTTTAAGCAAAGAATGATTTATTGAATCATACTTTAATACCAATCTAGAAGGACAATTACTCCCGCTGATCTTAATGCTTTTTTGTGCTGGGTCAGATTGCCGGTCCAAAAAAAGCCCCCAGGTCTTATTTCCTTTTATTTTGTAAAATATAACCAGGGTCTTACTGCACTGCACCATTTATTAAGTTTGTTTTATTTTTTCTCGAAATTTAATGGTCTTATGAAAAATAATTATTAGCATAAGCTACTTTACATTAAAAAAAAAGAAACTTTCGAATTTGGTCACCAATATTTAAAGGTAATTTTGAAATTTTCGTTAGTTAAAATAATCATCTGCCAAAAATCTCAAAATAAAAATATAAACCTTTAGAATGCTTTTTGTTTTAATCTCAATATGACCACTTTTCACAGAGATAAAACTCTTCAAAAAAGTCTAAATAACTGAATACATTTGTGGTACCTTAATTTTTTTGCCTGGTGTACTTTATTTAATAATTCCCAATGTGTTTGTAGCCTTGGTATTAATTTTGCATTTTCTGAAAAAATATTAATTTGGCACTTTTGTATTTAAGAAAGTTTTTTTTAATCAAAGTTGACAATTAAAAGGGCTTAGATCGTCGAATTGGTGCAGAAAAATGTATAATATGTAAATTGTGCTTACACAGTATATGCCTGTTGAGAATTGAGTATTTCTTTGAGATTATCACAACAAAGGTTATAGAGTCAAAGGCGTTAAGGATCAAAGTTCGAACATTTTTTGTGTTCTAAATTCTAACAATGATAACCTTTGAAGCAAAAAGCTCTGTCCCAACCCAAACTTATCATCAAAATAAAAATCAATCAATAAAAAAACAAAATTCCTCCTAAATTACTAGTTTTCTATGTTCAGTTTTGATGAAAAGTCTATACAAAACAAAAGTCGGTTATAAATTTTATTTTAATAATTATTTACATTGCACCTTCCTTGGGGAATAAATTACACTTTCCATTCAAATTCGTTAAGAACGAGTAGGTAGGGAATGAACTAATGACTTTGTCATTGATTAAAATCCAAACATAACACCCACACTTCATATATCCCTGCAGGGTTCTTGTTTTCCTATACTTTACAAAACACCTCCAGCCCACATTCAATTATTCATAAACTGTCATGTACTTAAAATGTAACTTCCCCCTTAAATAAAACACACAAAAAAAAAATATCTATAAACTTACCTTATCCTTATTATTAATTCCTGCCTTGTTGTAAAACTCCTCGCGGGCATTATTCAAACTGTCGATTATTGAAGATGTATTCACATTCGAATCGTAGAGCATGTCCGAGCTTAAACTGCTTCCAGCTGTGTTCGTGATGCTGCTCCCTGAACTGCTGCCAATGGTTCCACCAATTGGTGTCCTCTGTTGTATTTGAACTGCTGCAGCTTGTTGCTGTAGTTGCTGTTGCTGGAGGATCGGTGGAGTTGACATTGTTTTTTGTTCAATTTGTATTTGTTGTTGTTGTTGGAGTGCTGCCAGCGAAGACGCTGCCGCCGCTGCAGCCGCAGCCGTTTCTTGCTCTTGCTGATGTTGCTGCTGTTGCTGTTGTTGCTGTTGTTGTTGTTGCTGCTGTTGCTGTTGATAGGATTGTACTTTATTCAACTGTTGTTGTTTTTGTGGCGATTGATGTTGCACTTTCATCATTGTCTCCGAAGGTTCCTTCAATTGAATTGGAGGAGAAGAGGGTTTTTGTATCTTCACCATCGGCTGAACGGTTGTTATGGAAGATGTGGCAAACGATGTCGTCGTGGGCTTCATCGACGAACCAACCATCGATGATGGCTTTTGGCCATTAACTCGTTTTATCGATGACGTCGATAATTTAGTCAATGATGATGATGATGATGATGATGATGATGACGACGACGAACCTGGCCTCTTTGTTGAGTTAGGTCGTGATTTCGTCTTGCTCGTGGAAACTAGGGTACGATGATTATTGTTATTAGATCTTGCCGCAACAAATTGATCCTCATCCGTCTCCCCAGAACCGATAGTTGTCGATGTTGGGATTTCTCCATCATCGGCATCAGCGTCATTTAATTCAGATGATATATCATCATGAATATTAGATTCATCCTCACCAGTGGCGTCCATTTCTTTTGCAGCAGCACCATCAGCACCAGCCATTTCTTCACTTGCGTTGATGTCTTGATTGGTTGCCATTGAGTAATCGTCGATATCTTCTACCGCCGTTGACATCATCAGTGATGCATCCGAAGTTGTAGTTGCATCTTGATTTTTTGTCGTATCTTCAATCGAACTGGACGATGATGAATAGGCTGCCGCTGATTCCGAACTTGTCGCCAAACTATCCGATAAAGTTGTTTCTTGGCTTTCATCAGTTAAAGGTGCAGCTGATTCACTGCTACTTGTAGTATCATTATCCTGAGCCTGATTTATGTCAATGGATTCTTTTAAACGTGCCACTCTTTCGACGATTCTTTCGAGGATTTCTTTCTGTGAATCAGGTAGATTTTTCGTATCCATTTTCAAAAGCTTATTGTATTTTTCGATATTTTGTTTAACCGTTTCGATATCAGCTGCCATTTTGGATTTTGATTGACGTTGCAATTCATCGGGAGCAACATAGTGGGTGCGAGCTTTTCTATCGCTAAATCCAACCAATTCAATTACTCCAGGATAATTAGAACTGTCAATCGGAAAGACAGAGTCGAAAAGTCCGGCAAGGGAACACAGCACTAAAGCCCACTTAAGAGGGTTGAGATACATTTTTCTTTTGTGTCAAAAATATCTTTTTATATAACAACTGTCCGACACAAATGAATTTTTGTTTGTCACACGCGAAGGACTGGCACCACTTTCAAGGACACTTTTAGTGATCCTGCGGTTATTACTAATTTTTATAATTTATTTTTCAACTTCACATCCACTGTTAACAAAAAAACTCTAGCTCGAGTATCTTTAAAAAAAATATCCAAGTATCTTTTAACTTTAAAAAGTATTTTTAGATTTACCGAAAACTTTACCGAAACTCCACAAATAAATATGATTTTGTTTTTACTTGCAACTTCCTTAAAAATTTAAAAGATGCGTATATTTAAAATCGGAACTTGTGAGATACAAAAAAAAAGAAGAAAATTATCTATCTTTATAGGAGGATCTCCTAGTTTGTTCTAAGCGACGATTTATAATTCGGATTTATTAGATGACAAAACACAACATACTAGAAGCACCGCTGCGGTACAAATGTTCCATGAAGCGATTTTGCTGCGTCTTATAAAATTTCATGACCAACTTGCAGCCGCAAAAGTTACAATCTTTCTTTCTTTTGGTTATGCCTTTTACTTCTTCATATAGGTATAGTTGGTTATTTTTTCTTTCTCGTTTTTTTTTTTTTTTTTTTCTATTTTCTTTTATTATTTTCTTCTTCGTCGTCATCATTAATATCATCATCATCATCATCATCATCATCATCATCATCATCATCAACATTATCATCAGAATAGATGATGGTCTTAAAGTCGTGGTTGGTCTTCACTTCTTCTCGTGGAGAATTATCTTTTTTTTTGGCCAAAAATCATGGTCATGGTTTGAAGAGGCATAGGTACACTAGATAGGTCTAGTAGCGCGCAAGATCAAAATACTAAAAAAAAAAATATTAAAAATGAAAAAAAAAAAAAAAAAAAAAAAAAAAAAACAAAAATTTTAAATTCACGAGAATGTTGTATACGGTAGTATACTATGTTGTGAAGTTTGGTGTTTTATAGGAGAAGAGCCTCTGTTTTTTTTTTTTTTTGTTAATGGTTAAAAAGGTATATACCTATATATGAGCTACTTGATGGAGATTTCGCCTTTATGGTGGTTTCTTGTTGTTTGAGAAAAGTAGAATTTGCGTGTAAACTTAATGAATTTATGGGCATCTAGAGTTAAGGTCAGAGTTACAGTTTTCCTCCGTTTGCTGTTATGTTTAGGCTTACCCAGAATCTTGAAGCTCATTGAAGAACTTGGTAAAAAAAAAAAAAAAACAAATTTGACCATTTATGTAACAGATTCTGATATATGTTTGGTTGGAAAAGTGAATTATAGAAAATTGTATATGCGTATGTGGTATGGATGATGGCGTTGAGTTTTTGGCTACTGATGATTTTAGTGGGAAATAAAGAAAAAGAGAGTAAGTCTGTGGGAACTTAGAGATAACTTATATATTTTGAATAGCTTCCTTTTTCAGGGTTAGCATAAGATGTGATAAAAAGCTAAGAACTGTAGGTGAAGTTAAAACTAAGATAAATGTGATTTTGTGGGTCTTTTCGCGTTATACTAAACCACAGTGAACATTTTCTAATATGATTTAAAATAGAAAAAAAAAGTACTTGAAAACCATGGCAGAATATAACATGATATGCCGTAGCTTTTTTAAAATACAGAAATTTTATTCTTTTATATGAGCTTTATTTTTTAATATCAATTTGGTTCAACAATTAAAGATTAATTAACAATTAACTTAAATTAAGTTTAAGAAATTAAATTTGCACCAATATGTAGGAACACAATATTTTTTAAGAAAATTATATATGTGTGCATATAAAATTTTAATAATAAAACTGTTTTTAAAATATCGAATTTCCAAAAAATATTGTTTAATAATCCAAAACATGAAATTTTGATTTTTTCGAAATCTTCTAGATTGGTAACCCAAGAAAAATAGAAAAAAAAAGATCAAAATTGGAAAAATTGTGAAAAAAAAAAAAAATTTAGGGCGAAATTTTGCTGGGATTATTTTTATTTCTTAAACATTTCCTAGCACCCTATGTTTGGGTAAAAATAAAGTTATTTTTTTCTATAAATATCTCAGAAAGATACAAATTTTAGCTTATGTGCAAGCCTTACAATATAATTTTTTTTTAATCATAATTTTCCACACCCCCGCTGGTGGTGGATTTTTTTTTTGGCATGTAATGTAGAAAATTAAGTTTAATTCACATTGAAAAATCATTAAAAGCAACAAAATTCAGTTACTCCAACTCAAATTCTGGACTTAACCAAGAAATACCTATGACACGTTGGCTTCGAAAATATTCCGAAAAAGATGAAGTGTATTTATTTATTTATTAACATTAAATTGGATCCATTGTTTTTAATTTTGTAGGATGAAAGCGGCAAAATTCAATTTTTTGAAAATATCTCGAAAATTTTTAAGAAAAATAGACGAAAATTGCAATTTGTATATCTGCACAAAAATATTTCGACACTTTTTTTCGCAGTAGCAATAGGTTTTTAGAAAATCAACATTTAAGTTGTTTTTTATTTAATGTACATTTTCCACATCTCGTTCCGTAGTGTAAAATACTCTGCGTTTGCTTAAGTTTTTACCAAAATCTATTGCTCTTTAGAAAAATGTGTCAATATTTTTAGTGTAAAATTTAATGAACTACAATTTTTAACTTGACATTTTAACTGTAAAACTGAGGGCCAGTTTCACAGTGTACACTTAACGAAATAAGTGGCACTTAATTTTCCTATTTTGGCACTTTAGCCGCGGTTTTGTTGCCTGAGTAAGTGGAACTTAAGTGGCCAACATGGGAGACTTAAGTGTCACTTATTCCGATAAGTTTACACTTTGAAATTGGGAATTAGTTTTCCATATTTGGCACTTAAGTGACACTTACTTCACTGTGAAACTGGCCCTGAGAGTTTTCGTTCAACTATCACTTTAAAAAATCATAAGCATTTTTCCAAATTTAGAGTACTTTTTAGGAAATTGTATTAATATACATACATACAAAGAGAGCTTTCAACTAAAATTTCAGGGCTGGAATCGTGTAAGGTGATTTGCGATATGTGAGAGTCACAATCAACTAATTAAGTCTGTGTAAGATGATATCACATTTGATAGCTAAAGAGCTGTCACATCAAAAATTTTATTGTCATTTTCCAATAAATTTGACGTGTCTACCGCAGTACGACTAGAGTTGCCACCAGCCTACAAAAATTGTACAACTTTTTCTGAGTTCTTTTTTTTGAACCATTCATACAAACAAAAATAAACATTATTATGTGACCAAAAAAGTTTAGTTCATTTGCGAAGATGAAGAATTATATCGCAAAGACTTAATTTTCGTTATATATTTACAATAGCTAATTAGAAACATTTAAAACATTCACTATGGCAACCATGTTTTTGACAAATTCCATTGGAAAGTATTCAATTGAATTGAATTGAGTTGAATCACTTTACCCAGACAGAAATCTAAATGACAATCACATGTGACTATGGTTTATGTGACAATCATTTATCAACTTAGCCGATTCCACCCCAGCTTTTTCGAAATTTTTTTGAAGTGACAGTTTAATTTTTCTTAACTTTGAGTTGAAAACCAATATGTTACCAAGTCTAAAAGATTGACGAAGTCTTTTTTGACATATTTAGTTTCCAAAAAAAAATAATATTTGATTTGTGGGTTGCGGAGTGCGGAGTTGCGGAGTGCGGATTTGCGGAGTGCACTCCAAATTTTGCACTCCGCACAATGCGCACTGCGAAGTATCAATGAAATAATTATTTTAATGTGACGACAGAATACAACATGTGGCTTTGTTTACGTTGGCTATGCTTAAAAAAATAAAATTATTCAATGAGGTTATCACAAGACTGGACCTCAAATACTTCCGTGTGGAACACCAACAGCTATACAATTTCCTTATTCCGTTCCATGTTTCTCTCGTATAATAGTGTGATTTTAAGATAAGATTAATATACAGAATGTGGTATTCCTTTTGAACAATAACATATCATCTTTGAACTAAAGGCTTTGTGAGATGTGAAAAGTCTATGAAGAAAACGTCTCAAGTCAATTTTTATAAAAAATAAAAAAAACGTTGTCACATCATATTTCTTTTGCTGACTAAGTAGGTACTCTATCTGATGTAAATCTCTTCACAAAATACTTGAAATTCTCTCGAAATGAAAGACTTTGTTAAGAGCCCTACACACGATAAATATTTATTATCAATACTCATTGAATAAGTAATTTTCCGCTGAGCATTGATCGTTGGTGTGCTCTTCAATGTCATTTGGCAATGAACACTGACCATACGGTACTGACCATATTGATGAGAATCAAATTCAATTCGGTTTTCATCAATGAAACTGACATTGCTTTGATGGCTTTTTGGCATTACCAAAGTTGTTTGTTGTTAATATAGTGACTTTACGTTGTATAGTCGAAGGCAAACAAATGAAAATAAAATAAAAAAATTATAATTTACTGCTTAATTCTAGCGAATTACAAAGAAATTTGATGGATTATTGTCAATAATCGTTGATACATACGTGTGACTATATTTCATCAATATATATATTTATTGACATAAAATGTTTTCAATAAGTATGATTGTGAATGGCACACAATTTATATCTAATCTAAGCATGGGTCTCCCATGTTAATTGTTAATTTATTTATATTTATAAGTGATTTTCAGTCAGTGCTTCCAGATTGGTGGTTTTTCAAACCAAAATAGTGCGAAAAAATCAGTTTGGTGGGAATTATGGTGGGAAAATATTCCGAACGTTTTTTTATGGGGGAGAAATAACATTTTTACCATAACTTACTATTCTTTGGTACCTACCTACCTATTTTCCACCAATTTTATTTTCTTACCTTACATTTATAACTAAAAATAAAATATTTGGCCTTCCTTCTTGGTTTGCATTTGCCTAAAACAATTAACTTACCCGATTCACACGCTAAATCTTGTAAAGCAATCAGCTAAAAAATTAATCCTCACACAGGCAACTATAGTGCCCTCGTTGGACGGTGCAATATTGTGTTGTCAGTGGCTATTAGAGTGTTTTTTTTTTCTTCGGAAAATTCTTAAAATTTCATAAAATTTTTCCTAAAACTTAGAAGTAAGGATAGAAACACACTTACGATTTTCATTCGTTATGTTAAACGATCGCAACAAATTTTAGCTATAAACGCACTAGTGTTTTTGAGTCAGGCGATTTTTTTAAAAAACAAATATGACAAACATTTTGAAATAAGAATGTAGGCATTTACTACCAATAAAATAGCAACGTTTAAAAAATTATTTGCTGACGATTTGTTTGTCGAATAGGCACTAAAACCCACTTATGATCTCAATCGTGCGACTATGTTGTCGCAAAAATAGATTATATAAAAAATACATTCATTTAAATCGGAAATGCGTGCAGCCTCATTGCTGTCCATTTGATCTATTCAATATTCCGACCGAAGAATTCTCAAAAAAAAAAATCTGTTTCATTATTTTAATAGCTGCAATTTTTAGCCTCATGTATCTTTATCAGTTTTTTAAGCGTCACGATTTTTTGACATCATAATCGGTTATAATGTTGTTTTTTTTCCGTCCCGTAAAATACATTGAGATTTTTTTTCGAATCCAGTGGGATTTTTTAAATCTCATCTGACATCACTGTTTTCTGTTATAAAAGCGTGATGGTGCTTAAAAACACACATTTATTTTGTATTTTGACATTATGCAAATCTAAAAAATAATATTTAATAAATCTTTCCGACGTGACATTTTCTTTTAATTGCAAAATGAGATATTCTTTTTGTCCCCGGAGCACTTGTCAATTTACTATGATTTTTATTCAATCTTTTCTACATTTAAGCCTAGTATACAGTTCCTCCTCGAAAAAAAAAATACATGTACTTCTTATGGGAGTGATTTTACGCCAAAAAATTTTTTTGACGTTTAAAATTTTACTATCGAACTGTGAACCAAACAAACCTGTTGAAAAAAATTTATATTCACCACGGAAACTTTTTCGCGCAAAACAATGTTGGTGACATTGTTTTGTGGAAAAAAAGAGGACAACGAATACAGATTTTTTATTTCAACTCAGATTTTTTTTCTTCCGACAAAAAAAAAATTCTTACCACTTATGTTTTTTTTTTTTTGTTCAAAAGAACTATATACTCGGCTTTAATTAGGAACATTTATCAGTAGAAATATATAATCAGCCTTAACGCGAAAAAAAATTCCCCCGATTTTTTTCCCATTTTGGGAAATTTGCTATCAGTAATATTCTTTTAAATTAGGAAAATAATCCTTTCAGCAAAATAGCAGGAACTTTTTCCTTAGATCTAAGAACATTTTCCGGGGGGAAAATTATTTCGTGGGAGATTCGCGATGGGAAATATTTTTTCCCGCGGTACCTAAATTTCTTTTCGTGTAAAAAAAAATTCCCATTAAATTAACGAAAGGGCTGAGTAACTTACTTCAAAATTTGATCCCTTTGTTAAATAAAAACCAAACAAAATTTAAAAACAACACTTTTGAAAGTTGAGAAGTTTAAGGCATTCTAATAGATTTCAAAATGTCAAAGACCTTTTGGTAAATTTAAAACAAATTACAATTTTTTTTTTGAAGAATTTCTTGAATTTTTTGGAATTTATTGCTTAAATTTTCAAACATTCTCCTAAATTCATATACCTTGCTTATTTATGAAGTGTATAATGTACATTTGCATTTGTCATCCGATTTATATAAATGACAAGTGTTTTCAAATTAATAAACCAGGAACTTCCTTCAAAAATTCAAAGTCCATAAATAACCAAAATCAAGGTAACAAGAAACCTTGCCAAAACATGCAGCTTCCCTTTATAAATATAAGTATATACCATAGCATATTGCCATCATGTTTATATTTATGTTTATATATTTTTATGTTTATGCGTTTGTCTTGAACAAATCGGTCAGTCAGAGTTCAACTGCACCCAGGCAACTTTTTTTTTATCAACTTATCTAAATCTTTTAAGCTATTCCTTCTCATTTTACATTCTTTTCAATCTTTTAACAGGACACAGAAAATTCAAACAAGAATATATAAATGTCAAGATAAGGTCGCACAAATTTGCACATAGAGTTTTTATATAAATTCTGTTGAAAACATTTAGGAAAACAAAAAAACTCAATTTTAAGATTTAAGTTTTTGACTTTTAACCCAATGCTTTAAATGATAATATTTTTTAATGAAACTCTTGAAAAAAAAATTTTAATGCCTTTTTTAAAAAGTTATTATAATCTAAAAAGTTTTTTTGAAAAGCTTCTCGATAGGATTCACCGTTTTAAAGAAATATTCAAAGAATCAATGTTTTTGACATTTGTGATTTTTTGAAAATTGCAATATCTCCTAAACGATCGCTCATAGAAAAAATATTTTGAATCTTTTTTGTAGAGAATTGCAAAATCTACAAATTTTGTTGTAACGAATTTTTGATAGCTTGTACCGTTTAAGAGTTATTTAAGATTTACTGATTTTTTTGACATTTGACTATGAATTACTATTTCGCAGATGTCAAAATAATATAGAGAATTTTCCCAGTTCACTTCTCGTGATCAATTGAATTCCTGTTTACCTATTTCTAGCTCCATGTAAATTGTGTGCAAGATTTCACTATTGTTGTGATTTGTTTACACAAACCCAATACTTATCCTCCATTATAGCTATATTTTCAAGAACAACCACAAGCACATCCATGATTCTTTCTATTCAATAGCTCCCCCTCAGAGGATAAATTTTATTTGTGTATTTTTTTTTGTTTTGTTAACTTATAAAACACGAAACCTTTTGGAAGAGCATCTTCCTTGCGAGCAGTAGTGTCTATCTTTCTACTAACCAATATAGGCACAAGTAGGTTGTATCTCCAAATACAAGTACTTCACTCTTCAATTTGAACTTTGGCCGATTTGGGCATCTATCAATGCACCATTAACTGTGTTTGCATAAACTATGTAACCTGTGCTGCGCGCCCGCGCGCGTTTTTTTTCTTTCTTTCTTTCAAAAGGTAGATTCTTTTCATTGGTTTTTTTTTTTTGTGCTGGACAAATGTATTCAAAAGATGCAAACACTCAGATCGCACCCATCAGGCGCACAACTTTAGTGTCTAATGGACAATAATCTTATATAAATGTATGTATGATGCTATGCAGTCTTCCCCTGATAACACATAGCATATAGATAGATGGGGTATATCTATAGATTTAGAGGTCCCCATACCTGTATACGAGTATTTTCAAAAAGCCTGTTCCTTCCTCTTTTTTTAGGGTATGTTTAATTCACACCATTTTTTTGTCAGACATAAGAAGAAATTCTAAGTAAGAAGGACATCATTATTTAAGGACTTAAAGTTCAGTTATATTGGGCATAAAAGTAGAAATTTCTACAGTTTTTTTTTTCAAGAACATCGAAAGGAGGTTATAAACCGAAATTCAGTGCATATTGTGTATAAAAGTAAATAAGGGCGTTACTATTTTATGTATTATTTCGAAAATGGTTATTTTTATGAAGAAACGTGTAAACATATTTTTTGTAGGAAATTTTCTAAGCTATAAGTTGGTCCTTAAAATTTTTCCTGTACGAGTGACCATTTGGGAGATATTTCTGAAAAATGAGATTAGGGGGCTTTTACCCCCCCTCGTAAAATTGTAAGTGGCGCTCATATCGATGTGGCGCTCATATTCTGGAGAACAGAATTCAATACTAAGAGAAATTATTTTGTTGTTATGTACCTACTTACTTCTCAAATCTTTGAGGAAATTTTTGCAGTTTTTTTTAAGAATACACCGAAATTCAGTGTAAATTTCATTAGGCTGCATTGTATGAATTATTTCAAAAAACGGTTATTTTTATGAAGAAAAATATAATCATATTTTTTGTGTGAAATTTCTTAAGCTACAAATTATTTTTTTTTTTAATTTTCCTGTAAGAGTGACCATTAGAAAGATATTCCTGAAAAAACTGATTGTGGGGCTTTTAACCCCCTAAAATTGTTAACGGCTCTGGGGACTGTTAACAGTATTTTTAAGAATAGCATGAAGAGACTTTACATTATAAAATTCAACTTTACGGCGATTTTTCCAGAGTCAAATGTCTTTCGTACTAAATGAAATGAAAAAGACAACAATATCTAAGACAAAGAGAAAATATATACCTACTTTTCAAGTCTTTGAGGAATTATGGTAGGAAGGTTTTAAAAGTTGCTTCTAAAACACTCGAAAATTGTCCAATTGAGATGGTACAACATGCAAAAAAATAAATCAGTGTTTATGTATTGCTGTCACCAGTGTTGCCAATGTAAGTTTGGTTGTTTGCATCTGACAGACTCTGTAGTGTCAAAATAAATTAACAACTTTATCAGTTATTCAGTTTTTTCTAAATTAATTGGCCAAAGTTAAAACTGCATAATTTTAAAGTTCTTTACCAAATTGTCTTAAGTCCTAATTTATAGGGTATATTAGAATGAAGCCCATTCAACCTGCAGCTTCTTTTATAGACACCAATTTTGGTTCAAGCTTATTATTTTAATCGTGTGTTTGGGTTTTACTGCAGGTTCTATAAGGAAACAAATCCATTCGACTCTGAAAGCCTGCTGGACTTGTCTTTAAAAACAGCAACTGATTGTTGTATATTATATTTGTACCCACAACCCCACTATAGGCATACAGCATACAATATACATAAATTCGTACTTTATATAGAAATGGAAGATGGAAGCTTATGTGGGCAAATGAATCTCATCTGGCGCTAGACCGTAATTTGTCAATAAGAAACTAATCTGTTTGTTTTGTGTGTGTGTGCGTGTGTTGTCATTTATGCAGGTATAGGTAAATGTTGAATGAGTAGCCTAGAGGCTTTATAATAGTTTCTGGCTCAATGATGCTATTCCAACTTCTGAAAACGACTTTTCATTGGATTTAGATTCTTGGTCAAACCACAGGTTTCCTTCTTTCTATCTATTCCTACCTACATACTTGCCAAACCGCACATAATTCATTAGAAAATAAGCTTCCTTCAACTTCAACAACAATGTTATGATGATGTGATGGTATTGCAGAATTTGTATTCTATAGTATTAGTAGTATAGAAGTGTTTTGTTGTTGTTGCTGCAGTTGTTGGAGCTCTAAACAAGAAGAGAATAATATCAGAGTGTGGTATGGTGTCAATCATCTGACGCCATCATCCATCTCTAGGATACTAGCACAATGTGTGTGGTTTTTCTTTTTTTATTTTTTTTTCTATCACCATACCTATATACTCTGTTCTATAAAAAATGAAGTTTTAAGAAGAAGCATAAGAAGTCAATTAGAAATGGAATTTGATTAATGCAAAATTATTTTATCAGTTTTTTTTTGTATTTGTTTGCTTGGTATATCGTAATGATAAAGTGCAATTAATGAAGCATTCTAATGAGAATGATGCATAGCAATTCTAATTAGATTTTTTTTTGATTTATTACAAATAATAAATTAAATATGTAGTTAGTTAAGATTGAGATACAATTGGATTGATTTTGATGAAAGAAAAATATTGGAATTTAAATTGGTCGTCTTGGTGTAGGTACATTATCTTCATTGGAGATTCATACAAAACTATTAAGTTCTAGGAAACTGGTTGTAAAAGTACACATATGTTCCTTATTTTGTTTGAACACATGTTTAAATCTAAAAAAAAAACCTCAACTATTAATAATTTGTAAAATTGAAAAGATTTATAAAAAAATTTGTTCAATTAAACTGCTCGAAGAAAAATCAACATTTCTCAACCACAGATCTGATTTTTCGGTCGTATATCTCTCAAACCAAAACAAAACATTTGCTACTAGTCCATGTCAGTAAAGCATTTCACTCGGAAAAAATCGTCGGAAAGCTGGATTTTGGTATTTATAGCTTCCTCATGATGTTCTTAAGAAACTGTCAAAAGTCCCCATTGATATGAGCGCCGCTAACAATTTTACGGGGGGTTGAAGGCCCCCAAAAATTGTTTTCCAGGAATAACTACCAAATAGTAAGTTGTACAAAAAAAGTGTTAAAGACTAATTTGTAGCTTGAAATATTTCATACAAAAAAGGTTAACATATTTTTGTTCATACAAATAACGGTTTTTGAAATAAACCAATCAGAAGATTTAAGGGTTTTACTTTTCTATGTAGTTGGGCTACTTAATTCCAAAATTTTATCACAAAGTGCACGATTTTGGAATTAAGTCGCCCAACTAAGAAAAGTAAAACCCTTAACTCTTCTGATTGGTTTATTTTGAAACCCGTTATTTGTATGAAAAAAAGTATGTTGATCTTTTTTGTAGGAAATATTTCATGTTCCAAAGTAGTGTTTGACTTTTTTTTGTACAACTTACCATTTGGGAGTTATTCCTGAAAAACCATTTTGGGGGGCCTTCAACCCCCGTAAAATTGTTAGCGGCGCCCATATTGATATGGACTTTTGACAGTTTCTTAAGAACACCATGAGGAAGCTATATACCAAAATCCAGCTTCCCGGCGATTTTTTCCGAATTTGGCTGTTTTTTTGGCTTCATTGACTGGACTATACGACAAGAAAACTTTTTCCTGTCAAAATTTATTTCAAGGTAAATTACATAGCGATTAATGAGAATATCCACATTGATGCTACATAAGGTCGTGCAGTGAATATTTGAAGATTCGATGTTGACGCAGCATTTTTACCATATTGTGTCGATTGTGGCGCTCAATGCTGCGAAAACTGTTGCTTAGTGTAGGTTAAATTCACTTTGAATGTTTCGCGCCGGTTTGGGAGAGTTTTTACCCTATCTTTTTGGTCGTGGTCAGATACATCCCTTATATAAATCGTTAAGTTCTGCCCTAATGTTTGCTACGTTGACCGGCGGTATTTCTATGAAATAGAAGCCTTCTTCCTATCAATGGTATCTACGGTCGACATGCGTGTTATAAATAGAAGTATTGATTGGACGTTAAAGTGCAGCCTGGGGTAGTAAAATCTAGAAATTAGACCATTAATGGACGACATATCGGTCTTGAAATTAATGCTAAAAAACATACATAACCTATTTATTTTTCTCCGTTGGCCAAGAAAAATGTATGTAGTGGGAATAAAGTTGTGTGTATTTCGGCTCTGAAATTCTTTGCTTAGAATCTGCTTCCCAACACGATCAACGTCGGACACCCTAATCTTTTAAAATGAGGAATGATTTCTTTTCTTATACAACTATAGCGTGAACTGAACTTCTATCGGTTCCATTATAAGTGATTTCATAAGAATATTAAAAGGTGTTGTTCAGCGTGCGGTACCTTCAACCTCAGTTCATATTCGTTGACAAATTAATTGAATTCTTTAACCTTTTCCCCGTTTTTATTTTTTTGTAACTTTTAATTTAATGTGTATTAGTTATTTAAAAATTTTTACAACTAAATTCTTTTTTTTTACAGGTAAGTTTCAAGACGTTTTAATGAATTATTCAGAATTGGTATGACATTATTTTTGATAAACTATAATAAATTTATATTATAAAAAATTTTAAGATATGTCTATTTTCGAAAATAAAATAAAATTTAGTCATTTAAGTACGTTTTTAAAACTTTTTTAAGCATAAAATTAATAAAAGGTTTTTCTATTAGGACATAAAAACTTAATAAGGTTTTTTTTTTAAATAATACAAATTCTATATACTAAACTATTGAAATACAAGTAGAAGACTTAGCACTATTTTAATGGACTTTGTTGAATTGTTGATTCAAAATAGCTTTTAACGGCTTTTAAGTCCTACAAAAATTGGCGTTTCGTCCCAGCGATCTCACTTGGACTCATCAGTTGACTAGTGAGGGCCTTAGTCAATACGCAATTTTTGCTAAGTTCAATTTATCTTACATAGATTTCGTGACGAATACCTAGTGTGAACTATATCCAACAAGACTAGAATTCCTAATCATTAAATTGGAACAATATTTTAATGGAAATGCACCAATAAACTTTTTTTATGAACTATCACCGTCGAAACGTCAGTCAATATTTACATTTCTATCATGATAAATTTCACGAAAGAGTCACGTTTGGAAATTATTAAAAATTACAAACGAAATTCTTAGTCGGTGGTAGGAACTTTAAGAGCAGGCACTCAAAATTTCTTTTTTGTTTCTCGATTAACCATGTATATACATTTCTCTGTTGTTAAATCTTGTTTTCCATTGATCGTCCAGAAACCTTCTGTCAAAATGACAGTTCTTCTTCAAAATTTTATTTCAGAATCGAAACCAGAAGGCTTCAATGGAATACGACATTATATTTAATTCTTCGAATTTCGTGATATTTTGCCTCATTTGCAAATGGAGCTGGAATTATATTAAAGGCTTATTCACATAAAAGCGACCAACGACCGACGAATAAAAGAACAAATGAGATTTAAAACATTTAATTAGACTTAATTCTTCACAAAAACTAGACAAAATGGTAGAAAACTTATTTAAATTAATGTTAAGATACTAAAATATGCTTTTTAATTACAAAAATAAGAGAAATTTAAGAAAATAAATTGATCGTCGCGTACAGATTCCAATTCGTGATGACCAATTTATTTTCTCAAATTTCTCTTATATTATAAATTAAAACGCAAATTTAAGTTTAGATCACATTAATTTAAATAATTTTTTTACCATTTTGTCTAGTTTTTGTGAAGAATTTAGCTCATTAAATGTTTTAAATTTCATTTTTTCTTTCTTTCATGTGAATGAGCGTTAACTTACCCAAATAATCTTTTAATTTTCTTATACGTAAAGTTCACAGATCTAAGTTCATTGGCCACTATCCGCCATGTTTTTGTACATTTATTGATATTATCAAGAGCATTTGGTAATTTGAGTGTATATATAGATTCGTTGATCTTTTTGCCCCCAACTACTATTGCATCAGTGTTGTCAGCGAACGTGGCTACAAAGTGTCTTCTGTTTTAGGTGTATTGCGATTAAAACTGCACCTAGAACACTTCCTTGTGGTACTCCAGCAACAATTTTTTTAGAATTTGAATGAAAATGTACTCATTTCCGTGCCTTAAGCGAAAAATTATATTCTCGGGATATTTTTTAAGAATCATATAAAGTCCTTCAAGAAAAAGTTGTCTTAATTTGAATTTGAGACCTTTGTGCCATACCTTGTCAAAAGCTTGTGACACATCTAATGATGTCCCGTATCCAACTAAATTATCTCTATTCTCTTAAAAACTTTCAAATATCACAATGTAATGCTTAATTTTATGAAAATCAATCAAATCTAAGGAGATATTTAGGAATAACCAAAAATAAGGCAATTTTCTCAAAAAAACGTCAACAAATTATTTTCTTAATGTGAATTTTTCTGAAAAATCCAGTGCAGTGCTATATCAATAGCTTTAGGCACTACAATTACGGTGTCGTTTTTGACTAACCTTTTTGATTACCTTTTATTTTATAGGGCTTTCGATAAATTGCCTATGAAATAAAATTTCAGCGAGTTCCAAAATATTTTGAAAAAAAACCTTTTTTTTTTTTAAAAAAAATTTACAAATAACTGCAAATTGGTGGATATTCTCTTCTGTAAATAGAAATATAGTTGTCATCTAATTAAGTTTTTTTTTGGGTCATTATTTAAATTAAGACAATATTTAAATTTTTAAACATTTAAATATGTATGACTTTAATTTAAATAATAAAACATACAAAAAATAACAATTTCTTAATCCTTTTGTTTTGTTTTCTTTTTAAACTTTTTCCCAAACGATGTCATTAATAAATCATCAGCTTCAGCATTTCATACAGTAACTCCTTGAGGATTCATCCACTTATTTAATCGTATTTCTACGAAGAGAAATGTTTTCAAAATAAAATTCTTTACATTTACTTTGCATTTTTTTTATCGAATTTCCGTATAACCGAATTACTCCAACCAAACAATAAAAATAATCCAACATAAAAAAAGCAAGAAGTACTGAACAAGAACAAACGAAATAAAATTAAATCTCATGTTAGATACAAAAATCCATTTGTGTTACTATCTACAATCATAAAATATTCACACGTCCCTAATTACAGCTACATTAATATAGGAACTGCCGCCTTTGGAGAGTGTCAAATAATAAATGAGAATATCTGTCCATTTCCGTTGTGGCTGTGCGGTTTTTATTTTTTTTTTTCACCAGAGAAATACAATTCGTATTTTTCGTATCCGACCAAATCCGTATTTGCGGGGGAAATGAAAATTTCTCTCTCTATCTCTTTGTTTTAGGAATTTGATTTCCGTTTTAAGAGTTGAACTTTCTGGCAGTAAGCAAAAAAAAAAAAAAAAACAATTTTTGCCAAACAACTGCACCGCCACCTTGTTGCCTTGTGGAATCAGCCTCATTTGAATAAGTTAGATATTCTTAAAAAAATTCGATGCGGTGGTGGTGGGTGATGCTTTCCTCTGAAAGATATGAAAAATGATTGCTTAGTACCTACATTTGAAAAAAACTTAACTGCATGCGACGATCTTTGTTCGTATAAAAATTGATGAATAAAAAAAGAAGACATTGTGGCCTAAGCATTTCGTTATGGGAAGCAAGCATCCAAGCAGTTAATTGCGATCCAAGACTTTTGCGTTCCATACATAGTTGTTGTGGAGCCATAGATGGCGTGTCATGTCACCGTGTTCGTTTTGTCTGTTTTTGGGATAGATATATACTTGATACAATGGTTTGGGCTTTAAGATGCTTGAAGCGAGACAAGGGTATACCATATACACAAGAACTACTCACCTACTTGTAATGGAATCACACAAATCCTCATATTTATTTTGTCATTTGGGAGAAAATGAAAGTTTGGTTTCGTTTTCTTTTCGAAATTAATTGACACGAAACTGTCTTATATGTATGAAGACACAAGCTTGTAGAGCCTTGTTTTTCTTCTTTTTTTTGTTTTACTTCGAAGTTTGAAAGTCATTTTCCGAAGGTATTCATTAGATTGGAATTTTTTTTTGGTTTTCTCGAGGGTCAATTTATTATGCTTTTACCACCTCGAGCATGCAGGTGTTTTGCCTCAAGAAAAGGTGGGTATATAAAATAATAGTTTTTGTTATCTGAAATCAATGACACGTGAGCAACTTGGGAATAAAATGGATTTCATTGAAATCACGCATATGTTTTTAATTATGCATGCTATCAATCAATTAGGAACAAGAGTGAATTGAAAGTTAACTTCATGAATTTGTTGCCTAAAATGTCCCAAAGGTTTAAAGATAAACTGTTTTTAATGTCTATAAATGCTTTTTTTTAATTTAAAATTTAAATTTATAATAATACGTTTGCTCATAGGCGTGGCAAAAGTTCCTGGCACTGCCGATTTTGCCTTCAAAAAATATCTATTTCAAATAAACAAAACATCAAAATACTGCCGAAACTTACTTTTAAGACTTTGTTCAATGCAATGTTCGGAGAACGACAATAAATTCGAACCATTCAAGAGGGAACTTTATTTTTGATTCGACGGAAAATTTATTTTTGATTCGATCGCGAATTTTATTTTTGATTCAGTCGCGGATTTTATTTCAAATTAATTAAATTTTGTATTTGAATTGAATTTTGTATATGTATTGAATTGAATTTGTATTGAATTTGAATTGAATTTGAATTGAATTTGAATTTTGAATTGAATTTGAATTGAATTTGAATTGAATTTGAATTGAATTTGAATTGAATTTGAATTGAATATGAATTGAATTTGAATTGAATTTGAATTGAAGTTGAATTGAATTTGAATTGAATTTGAATTGAATTTGAATTGAATTTGAATTGAATTTGAATTGAATTTGAATTGAATTTGAATTGAATTTGAATTGAATTTGAATTGAATTTGAATTGAATTTGAATTGAATTTGAACTGAATTTGAGATGAATTTGAATTGAATTTGAATTGAATTTGAATTGAATTTGAATTGAATTTGAATTGAATTTGAATTGAATTTGAATTGAATTTGAATTGAATTTGAATTGAATTTTGAATTGAATTTGAATTGAATTTGAATTGAACTTGAATTGAATTGAGTTGAGTTGAAATGAGTTGACTTCAATTGAATAGAATTGATTCCCTAATAATTACATTCATTGGATTACTATAAAGTAAAAAAAAATAAATTATTTCAATCTTTTTGATGTCAATTGATTGGTGATTGCGTAGTTTGAACTGGAAATCCCAATGTGAAGTCCATGAATGCAATTTTTTAATTGAATTCTTTAAAATATTCCATTCACAAGAGATTCCATTCTTTTACATCTTCTAATTGTTCAATCACATTTATTAAAATCTTAAAAATTTGTTAAGTTTTCAATCCACAATTGCATACCTTCATCCAGGTCACCCATATCTACATATGTACCATGAAATTAAAATCTTATTAAAAGCACTTTCTTCCATTCACACTACCAACGTTTGCTGTGTGATTTATGAAATACAAATTATCCCACAAAAATAATCCTAATAAAACCCCCAAAAAAAAAAAACATTAAACTAAACTTCACATTAATTCACTTCCCAAGAAGCCTCATTTTCCAAATGAGCACCTCATCATCGTCGTACCTTCTGTCATAAAATACAACTCGCGCAAATCTCACATTTCTTTCTATATGAGCGCAATAATCTCACATTCGCTTCATCGCATCACATCGCATCGGAATCGGAATCGGAGGGAGGCATCATCTGCGCCAACACTTAAAGTTTCCCTCTATATATATGTATATTTAGCTCGGATGTGGCGTGTTTTATGGCCTCATGTCTGCTCATCAAAACTAAACACCAGACAAATGAGTAGTTACACCCATTCTATCAGTAGAATTCTATCGTCGACATCGCATTTCTGCCAAACATTCAAGAAAAAAGGTCCAATTAATGTTCTAGTGGATTAGGCTCCTAATTTGTTCTATAGCCAGGAACTAAGTATATAAGGTAGCTCTACCTCTACCTCTACCTTACATACATATATTGAGGTGGGATGAATTGCGATATGATTTTGGGCATTTCTATAGAAAGCTCCCTTACCTGTTTTTATTGGCCTAATAAAATAGAATCTCATTATTCCCAGGCGGGATGATGATGCGTGATCTAGTTTTAATGAGCAAATAAAGTTACATCGTGTAAATAGACCAGACGACGGCTTTGCTTTGCTTCTTTATAACTTATAATGTTGGAACTCGAAACACACACTCGTAAATTATGTAGCGTTGTCGTGAGAAAACCCAACTTTTTACGACTTTTATAACTTGCCTCCTCGAACCTCGAACCTCAAATCTCCATATCTGTATAACAAGGGTGGTGTGTGGCGCGGAGGCTGCGGATAGAATTTCCTTTTTACCAAAAGTTCCACGGTGAGATATTAACATTTTTTGTGCACCAAACAAAACGCCACAGCAAAGCCACCGCAACAACTTTCCAAGTTCCAGTAACTGCGGCAGTGGCAGCAGCGACGGCAGCTCTGGGAACTTATTGTGTCTGCGAAGTTTCTTATTGCTGCTGAACACACTCATTTCTTCATTGACAGTAACGAGGTAGAATGCGAAAACGACTAAAGTCGAAGTTGAGGCATAGGCTGCATCGGGCATAAAGTAAGCGGTCTCAGATGGTAGGTATATCTGTAATGCGGTAAGGAAGGTAATTTTTTTTTTTTTGCACTGAGAATTTAGGTCACTTTAATCCAATTGAATCAATAATAATGTGCGACAAAAGTGTCTTGATGATGATGATGGCTTTGATGGAAAATCAAAGTCAGGTATATCATAATCTCTCTGTATAACCATGGTCTGGTCTCTCAATCAAATTACCTTGCATATGATTAATGGAAACACGGAATTGTTGTCCTCTTCCATCACCACACCGATCTCGTTATCCCCAGTAGGTATAGGTAAGGTATATCTATTTAGTTGAGGGGAAGTTCTTTTTTTTTTCTATATTCCATTGCGGTTGATGTATAAGCGATATAAAATAAAAATGTATCGCAATATCACATCAAAAAGGCGAGAGAGAAAACATATTCAGCAGATTAACGATGACTTTTGGCATTGGAAACGTTCGCTTTCATCGGATATTGGATGGATGTGAATATCTTTGTCGTTGTCGTCACGTTATTTGAAATGAGGTGAGATATACTGGTATATGTATTTCTGTATACAAATAGGTATGTTTGTATTTTTGTATTGACAAAGAACGAAGCACACAAAGTGCTGCCATAACGAGAAACTACTCTAGTTAACGATTGATGGCTACAGATGAGGAGTCCTGTTTGTATATATAGGGAAAAATTGAAGGCATCCAATTTCACTCTGTGCGCACCAAATATCTTACGGATATGGAAAACTCTGTGTTGTTTTGTGTTGTGATTTCAGTGGAAGGGCGAGCATTTTATATTTACTGCTTTTACTGCCTTTTGATGATGTCTGAAAGTCTGGGGCTGTAGAGATTATTATAGCTTTTAGTTATAGGACCTTCTACTGATATTGACTTGTTTTATTGATGTTGCAATTTATTATATGGGCTTGTTATTTTTGTTGTTGGTTCAAATACCTACATAGGTACTTTATGTTTTTGAACAAAAATAGGCTTTTAGTATCTACTGGCTTGGGTTCATCACAAGACTATTCAGGTGAGTGAAGAAACGCGAATTTTTTGTGGATCATTTTGAATTAATAATTCAACAAAACTAAATAAAATGGTGCTAAGTCTTCTACTTGCAGAATGATTTTTTTCAGTTGCAACTGAATATAGAAATTTGTATATAAAAATGTCTTTTTAAAAAAATTCCGTTTTAAATAGTTTTCCTTAAAGTTTGCTAATAATAATATAAGCTATACATCAAATCAAACCTATAGGTATATTAATTTTTATAAAGAATTAGTGTCTCAAGCATTTGATAAAACTTAACAAAAACCGTTTGAATTAATTTATTTGCTGACCTACATTTTTAACCAAATTGATTAATAATGAAACTAAGAATCTAATGCTCTAAATTTAAGGCCATCCAACCTATCTAGACTTGATCGTGTTTATAATATCGCATTAGGTATAATATGATATTATAATATAACATTAATCAATTCTACAACTTCTTATAGTAATAAATGATCTATTGTAATAATTAATATATTTTTTCTAAAGTTGAATTAGATGGATGAAGATAAAATATAATAAAATCAGACTTAATTTAATCTTAATAAAATTAAAACGAAATTCGATTGAAAATTTAATATTCATTGAAATATCAATACAATATTATTTTACTGTTAAGCTTACGTAATATTGTTAAATAGTTTCTTAAGAAGAAAAAATTCAAATTAGAAATATAATGCCAGCCAAATAGATTTTTGTGTCTCTGGGTCAAAGAATATTGCGAAGATTTTTAAAATTTTTGTTTTGTTTGTTTTTTTAAGTCTTTCTTGTTTAAGACGTTACTAAATACATACTTACATATGTATGTAGGTGTAGATTTGTATATAAACCTAAAATTCTTACTTCTTTTTGTCTTTATGAACCCAAAATGTTATAATTTATGGACAAACTTATGGGGGGTATAACATGTCAATACCTCTTAAATATAATAGACGAGACTAATTAAGTGCCAATTTATAACAGTAATACTAGTTTGTATAGGAAATAAAAGTAGGTTGTGCATTAATGAGGTTCGCATAAAAAAAAAACTTTGGGAGCTCGAAGTTTGCCTACCAGTGAAGGGTCCTGGGCCTGCTGAGTCATACAAACTATATACCTACTTTTAAAATAAATAAATGTATTTCGAGTGAGTTAAATGTATTGAAAATCTTATTCCAAATCTTAAATCTCCGAAAGTTCCTTACCGGATTCAAATTGGGATATTGTCAGCCAAAACGACAATAACCAATCAAATTTGTTGAAAAATTTCCAATCGTGCGAAGCTAGAGCGGGCCAGCTAGTCTATATAACAAAAATAAAATTCTGTTCGTTGGTAAGCGTATCATTTGAGAACGACTGAACCAATTCAGCTCATTTTTTTTTTTTTTTAAATGTTCATAAAAATGTTAAATAAGAATAAGATTTTTACGCGAAAAAAATTTGAAAAAGTTGCTTCAGAAAATTAAAATTTCGGAAAACACTAAAAGTGTTTTTTTCCATTGACCATAATTCACGGTTCAAACCAGATATTTGCGTTGTTTTATTTCTCTTATTCATTTTTAAAGTTCTCAAAGTGGTTTAAAATTCTTGAATATCACGTATGCGGCATGATCAGGGCCGGACCAACCATATGTGCAAGACGTGCAAATGCACAGGGTGCAAAATTCTGGGAGCGCATTACCAGGTGCAAGAAAATATAATTAGCGTTAGGCAATAACGCCCAAATTTATTTGGAAATATCGCCCAAAGAAATTCTGAACAATTGTTGTTGTTTTTTTTTTTGCTCGATTTAGGCGTTATTTCCAATTTTTTAATTTTTTTTTTAAAGGAAAGAACGCCCAAAATACAAATTCTAAAAGTCAAATGTGAAATAACGCCAAGAATTTCAAATATCGCCCAAAAAAATCCAGAAAAACCTCACTGTTTATGCGCCTCGATTTTTAGGAAAATTTAGGAAAGAATTAAAAAAAATGTTTGATCGCCCAAAATTGAAGAAATAACACCCAAATTTTACAAAAACAATTAACATTGAAAATATTTGGCGATATTTTCAACTTAAGATTTGGAAAAATATATATTTCCTTTTTTTTGGGCAGTAAAAAAATTTGGGCGATATTTCCAAATCGATTTTGGAGCTATTTCCTTTGGTGTTTTTGCCTAACACTAATGTAATCTGATCTTGCGCAAACAAATAAGTACTACCATTTGCCATGTGTATGTATGTGTGCACATATAAAAAGTGGCGCTTTCTACAAATCTTGAACAAGGCGCAAGTTTGGCTGAGGCCGGCCCTGGGCATGATATCTGTAATTTACTAGAAAATCCATCCACTACCACGCCTACTTTTATATTAACATCGTATTTAACATGGAAAGAAATCTGCAGTTTTGTAATTCAGCCACTATTTGAGAACCTAAGAAATAACATGCATAATGATTCCTGCCCATGCGCATCCATTTATATTAAAATGAAATGCCTTTCGTTAGATCTTTAGTCTTGGAAGCCACTTGACCGATTTGTATGAAATCTTCAGAATTTGTTATTATAAGCGAAGAGAAGGTTTGAATATAAAACCCATCTAGTGCCACGTCTATACGCTTCTTTTATTTGAATTTTCTACTTACCAAATAAAAAATTATAAACAAAAATATTCTGTATTTATTCACTTGAATTAAACTTCACTTAAGCTTCTGACGCCTGATTTTATTTCTACAAATTTTTTTTCAATAGAAATTTGAAATTTTGTATTTACCAAAAAAAGGTGCAAATTTGTTGAAATCCGTCCATTTGTTAGTATTTGAGTATTTCCTTGTTTAACTTTTTAATATTTTTTATAAATACATATTCAAAAATTTAGTTTGAAAATTCAAATTTGGTTTTTGAAAAAAATTTAAGTTTTTTAAAAATCACTTTATTTCTCCGATACGTTTTTAATTTTTTTTAAGACCAAAAATAACGATACCGGCCATACAAAATCGTATAGGTCAATGAGTTGAAATGTATTTAAGAACAAAAGTGTTCAATTTGTTTTAGAGGGCGCCAATATTTCCGCATTTTTAAGTATTTATTTAAGTCAACCATGAAAATAAAGAGATTTTTGTAAATTTGTCTGCTCTTAATTTTTTGGACACTACGGCAGAGAGTTTAAACGCAAAAATAAGAAATTATCATAAGCTGAAGATTTTTCGTCCACACACTCTTTCTCCCCAACTAATAGGAATCGAAATTAATATACAGAGTGTCCGCCACAGAAGAAAACCATGAGTTCCTGAGGTCATTTCAAGTCGAAAAACTAAAGAGGTAATTTTGTTGTTTTCGACTTATAACGGTTTTTATGATTTTTATTGTTTTTTCCTTTGACTGGCTCTAACTTTGCCAAACTTCAACCGATTTTTTATTTTTTTTTATTTAAACAAGAACAGTTAGAAATTTGTATCTCCCATACAACTTTTTTCTGTGTGGATAACGGTTTTCCCGCAATTTATTATCAAACACATTTTTTAGCATTTTTAGGTTGTTTTTTTTTTCGATATGATTTTTTTTCACTAAAACACGTTAGTAAGTATAATTTTTTTGAAAGCCCAGTATATGTTCTTAAAAATTCTTAACATTTTTTTTACCTAAAAACACATTTAAAGTTATTAAAAAGTAAAAAACAAAATATAAATGAAAATCAAGAAATAATACAAAATTACATAAAACGAGTTCTTTCTTTGAGTTTTTTACAAAAGAAAAGGTGTTCAAATATCCCACCCTGCTGGGTGTGTTCGCCTCAAAATACTTGAGGTAACCCTTTTTACCAAATCAGGTGTTACTGTTCGATTTGCCTTTTTTTCGTTGTTTTTGTTTTTATTTGTTTAATAATTTATTTTTGTGTTCTATTGCATGCTCTATTGCCATTATCGATTTATTTGGTTTCACAGAAAGACAAACAGAAACGTTCCTCTTGCTATAAAATAAATAGGGATGACTTGAAGCCCACAAAGTGGTCTTACTTTGTATTATTTTATAGTTGACTGCTCTTGTCGCTAGATCTTTTTTACAAAATTTTAAAAAGTAAAAATTTACTGCTTAATGTACTCGAAAAAAGCGATTAGATTCGATTTTGTAATAGCTTCGAATTAAGGACTATTTTTTTGTCTTTACTGTCAATATTTCATGTTGGATCAAAATGTAGATTTCTATTTCTTATTTTAACGAAAAAATTACTTGAAGTAAGAAATAGATAAATTATTATCCCTGGGATTTGGATACCCCCCCCTCCCCTACGATTTTCTTGTCTCGACCTTGATTTTATGTTCTAATCTCTCGCCGCGCATCTTTTTTGATTCATCAGTGTGTTTAATGTTTATGCTATGATCTAGTCAAATTAATTTGTCTACTGAAGTCAATTTGTATATGTATATTACGTCTTATTGCCCTTTAGACAGCAATATCAGTTTTTTTATAAAGAACAATTAATTACCCAGCTCGGTCGCTCAGAAGTACTATTAGAAGAGAATCATGTTAAACGAAGAATTTTTTTTTTTTTAATTTACATAAAAACCTTAATTAGAAAAAAAAAATTCTTAATATTTTATTGCAACAACCTAAATTATGCTCCATCCCATTGTGACGACTTATTTCGTTGATTACAAATTCATTATTATGTTGGGAAATAAATTCCCATAGCTGTGAGTTTTCTTAACTAATTAAAGTTTGTGGTTTCTGTGTGGTTTTGTGTTTCTGTCTCGCACATCATTTTAAACAATAAAACCACACAATAATAACAAGAGGCTTATAATCTTCACAAATCGTTAACTGCTGCTGATGCCAAAATATAACAATGCCACGACAAATCAAACGCACAAAAATTGAGGCCGTCATACTGTAGTGATATATTGACTTATAATAATGGTAGGTCAATTTTCTGCTGCGATATAACAGTACTCACAGCGGGATTATTATATATTGACTATGAAAATATGGTGACCATATTTTTTTTTCTGAAAGAAAATTGTTTTTGATTTTAATATAAAAAAAAAATTTAATGAAAATGATGAAAATATAATGAATACAAAAACCTTTAAAAAGTGCTGTACCTACGGAATTTTCGAAATAATATTAAAGACTTATTGAACAATGAGTGGTATATGAATAAAATGGAGCACCTTTTAAAACTCCTCATTTCGGAGCAGGTTCTCCATTTTGGCATGAATACAATTTTTAAACAGTAGTATTTTCATGGCATTTGATCAGCTTGTTGTATTGAGCATCTACTCTGAGTATGTGCTCCATTCTATTATATCACCGAATGGCTTAAGTGAAGTTCTGATAAGTTATCCGACATATAAATATTGCCATAAGTCATAAGTCCTCAAAAAAAAAAAAACATAGCCCACATAAATGGTTGTAAATCTAGAAACTAATACTTAATTGGTTCGATGAGGACTTCTAACTGTGCACTTAAATGTTTTTACCGGATAAGTCATAAAATCAGATCTGACCTGGCTCTGGCTATGCAAATGGCAATTGAAATTTTAATTTACTTAATAAGAAACTCTTTATATTGTCAAATTATATTTTAGCTAAATACGAATTCGGATGGTCACCTTAACATCTTGATAGCAACGCATCGTGAAACAATAATCATGATGGCCAAAATTAATTTTTTGACCCTAATTTAAAATAGGTTTCTATTTTTTGTTTATATTTATTTTATAAAATTCTTCATTATGTGTGTATTATTTTTGTTTTGGCCAAACAAAAAAAAAATCCGCAGAAAACCATTAAGCTCTTTGGCAAATTTGATCATAACTCATCATCATTGTAGAAGCACATTCGTGCTATTGTGATTGTGATTTGTTGACCAACATTCCGCTCCGCTAGTTCTTCATCGCATATAAAGAGATATGTCTTTGTCTATTCTTCTCCTTTTTCTATAGAACTCGAGCATAGTTCTTGAGATTTTAATTAACAAAAACGACCGACACAACAATAGCCGCCTATGTAGCTGGTGTATAAGTCGTGTTTTTTTTTTGAGTATATATATAACACGATTGGTAGCACAAATTGGTGTTTTCCTTTTGTCCGTATTTTTTTTTTGAGCAGGAGAGACTTTTGTTGTGATGAGATATGTATAGTGATTAATTTTAGCTTTTATCGAATAAATTGATGTTCATTCGGGACGTTTATTTGATCGATGAAAATTCTATTTCTATAGACCTACATTATATAATATTTGCAAGTGGGCGAATCAATGTTAATTACTTGTTCGTTAAATAAAAATAGGTTCAAAGAATTTTCTATTACTTAATTACTAAATACATTTTTGGTTGTGACTTCAATATTTGAACACTTGCATTTACTTCGCAATTATGATACGTTTTTGATAAGAAATTTTCTGTTGTAAGTATTGTCTATATTTTAGGTACAAATTTTTCGCCAAAAACAGTTATTTAGGTCCGTCCATTTATTACGTTACAATTATTTCAAGATTTCAAGTCGTATTTTGACGCAATTCATCGCTTGGTGTGAAATCGGCGCAGCAGCGATTTCAATCAAATTTTTTGTATACAGAAGCTCTGAACGTACTAACTGCACATGCTAAGTGTTGAACAGACTCTGAACAGACTGAACGAAATTCACCTTTTTCAACTCTTATGGCAAACAAAATTTGCGAAGCGGGAATTTTACACCGCCATTTTCCCTTTGCAAAAAAAAAAGTTGTGCTGTAATTAGCTTTAATTGTTCTGCCTTTTGTCATGAATATAAAAACAAAATTCGCAAATTTTAGGGATGATTTTTTTTTTTATTAAGATTTCTTAAATATTAAGGTTATGCTGATTGTGTTCGCTCAATTTATATATCTATGCTGGTAAATACCAAATATATAAAAACAAATAATTTAAAAAATTTACAACAACAAAAATTTTGCGAAACCACTTCGCGTGAAGTAATCATTGCAATTTTTGATTTTCAAAAAAAAAATTGTAAATTTGCAAATTTCTTCAAATCAAAGTTGTGCTGCAATGGGCTTAATTTGTGTATATATGACTGAACAATTTGAGACGCAAAAATTAAAAAAAAAAACCAAATTTATATTCCCGCTTAGTTTATGCTGTTTTGCGCCGAAGAGATATACAAATATTTCGCACATTTTAAACTTTTACGGCCACAAAAAGTTTTGCCAAACTCCTCGGCATTTAACTTTGCAATTTTGGATTTTTAACAAAAAGTAGTGTTCTACTTATGCTGCCATGTGCCATAAATATTTTAAAAATTTCGCAAATTTTCAAATTTTACGGATGAATTTTTTTTTTTTAATTAAGATTTTTTATAAAAAATTGAAGTTGTGCAGTTTTGTGCTTAGTATGTGTTGCTATGCACTGGAAATATAATGAAATTTCGCATATGCATTTGCAACTTTTACGGAAAAAAAAAATTTGCCAACGCCTCGATGTGAAAATAGCACCACAATTTAGAATTTTCATAAAACTGTTTTGATGCTATTGGCCTAAACTCTATACTCTATTGACTCGCAAATTTGCAAATCTTACGGATTTTTTTTCTTCAAAATTTTGATTTTCTTAAATATTAAATGTGTGCTATTTTGTGCTTAGGTTAGGTTAGGTTGGAAGGGGTGATGATACGGTAGGCCGTGTCATTTCGATCTCGGTGGATCCATTGCGCTCCCTAGAATATAGGAAGGTATTTGTTATGAGTAAGGGTGAGGGGAGGAGCGGAGTGCTAGAATGCACCGAAAATTAAAAAAAAAAAATTAGCATGTTTGCAAACTTTTCAAATCAAAAATGCATTTTGCGAAACTTGAAAAAAAAAATAGATTTTGTTGTACCTAATGTGTGCTGTTTTGAGCTTAGCCTTTGCTAGAATGAACTGAACAAAATAATGCGTGTTTGCAAACTTTTCCGAAAAAAAAATAAATTTTGCAAAACTTGAAACAAAGACCGCCGCAGTTTTCAATTGGCAATTTAGTTTTGTTGTACCTAATGTGCTCAACTGTGGTACCACGTATTTAATTAAATTTATTAAATTAATTAAAAAAAAAATCGCAAATTTATTAGTTTAATTATTTAATTAAATTTTTTAAATTAATTAAAACAAAAATTTGCAAATTTTACAGATGAATATTTATTGAAATTTTTAATTTGCTGCAAAAACAATGTTTTGCTGCTTTGAGTTTTTACAGTCATGCGGAGTAGAAATATAAAAGGAATTCACACATTTGCAACTTTTACAGTGAAAAATTAACTTTACATCGTAATTTTTGATTTTCAAAAAAAAAAAAATTATAGCGCTTTAATGTTCTTTACTTGTGCTGGGATGTGGGTGAATAACAAATATTAAAAGAAAAAAATTTGCTAATTTCGAATGAAATTTTTTCAAAATTTTAAATTGTGCTGTTGCAGTTTTGTTGTCACCATACACCGAAGAAGGACGCAAAAGTTCTCATATTTGCAACTTTTACAGCGAAAAATAAATTTTTCGTTAGTTTTTTCATGAAGTTGCAATTTTTAGGCTGAAGTTGTTTAAAAATTCGAACGATCTAAAAATTGCTTATAAATATTGAATTCAGAAGAATTTTCGATCGATCACAAAATTTTTTTCTACATTAACAGAATTTTTTACATTTCCTCCTATTTTGAGTTAGTTTATAGAAAAGAAACACTGCGTGAATGAGCTGATATTTTTCGTATACAAAACGAACAAGTTTTCCAAATGCTCATCCATTAAATCAACAACGAAATGAAATTTTACCTACTTATTAAGTTTTTTAGCGATCATTCATTTGAAAAATGTTAGATTTGAATGCTTTTAAAATTACAAGTATATGTATATGAGTAATTTCACAAACTGCACTTTCTGCATAAGATTGCATTCTGCATTTAAATTTTCTTTCATTCGCATTTAATAAAGGTGCTGGCTGATGCTATGTCTTGAATCTCATTCTTTCAAACATTGCATGTGTGATAAACAAGCCTGTATCATCGAAAAGCCTTCACTTTGCGCTTTCACAGCTTGTCGTATACTCAGCAGATTAATAATACATTTATAGTGTATATAGCGTGCATTATCTGCAATTCCTTTGTAATTAATATATTATTACTTACCTCGTCTCGGATCAACCGCACAAATTGTAAAATCTAAATTGCATTATGTAGACTCCATGGAAATAACTTAGTTATAGATAGCTACGGATTTGTATATTTTCCAAGTCAATTTATTATTTGCTCAAAGCATCAATCTTATTTAAAATTCATATTCATACAATGAATGTAGATCAGATCAGAACAGAAGCCTCTCTATCACGCTTGCTTATATATGTGTGATATATTTTTGATTTCATGTGTATGTAAGAGCATAACATAACTGCCGCCATCTAATGAACGGAAACCATCTAATGAACGAAAACCTCTTTCATTGAATAATTTTTGAGGGAAGTGGTACTTGAGAAAGCACGTCGTCGTCGCGTCGTCTTATTGTGCGCCTGCGTCATTTTTTAACGAACTGACAAACTTAAGAAAATTCTTATCGTTCACTTGTGATCTACCATAAGTGTGATCCTCATTTCAGAAGCGACAAAAGAAAATGTCAGTAATTTGCTTTTTAATTAAACGTACGTGTATGTAAGTATATGTTGGATGTGTTTGGTGCTGGGAATCTCTTGATGGAATCCAATTAAGAGAACACTTTGTTTTTCGTTGATTTTTATGGTATAAGGTCATTAAAATTGTACTAAATTTAGCTAGAACGATGTATTTTTATTTTTTTTGCTTCGACTTTTAGCTTTAGGCTATCGGGTAAAGTGATAGTACAACATTAAGGTACATACATGCGATGAGTCAGTTTACTTTGGATTAGTGATGGTTTTGAGAAGCAAAGGAAAAGTTTGTTTTAATGATTTTTTGTAAACAAGAGACAAACGCAATTTCTCTTTATCACTTTCGCATTTTGTGAAAAAAATAAAATAAAAACGAATATTGTTCTTAATTGTTCCTCAAACGATCCCAATATGATAATGGATCTAGTAGACGAGAAGTTGTGAAAAATGAAAATAGAACTGTAGCTGTAAACGAGCAGGACTGGGAGAGCAGGGAGAGGGACAGGGAGAGGGAGAGGGAGAGGGAAAGGGAGGGGGAGAGGGAGAGGGAGAGGGAGAGGGAGAGGGAGAGGGAGAGGGAGAGGGAGAGGGAGAGGGAGAGGGAGAGGGAGAGGGAGAGGGAGAGGGAGAGGGAGAGGGAGAGGGAGAGGGAGAGGGAGAGGGAGAGGGAGAGGGAGAGGGAGAGGGAGAGGGAGAGGGAGAGGGAGAGGGAGAGGGAGAGGGAGAGGGAGAGGGAGAGGGAGAGGGAGAGGGAGAGGGAGAGGGAGAGGGAGAGGGAGAGGGAGAGGGAGAGGGAGAGGGAGAGGGAGAGGGAGAGGGAGAGGGAGAGGGAGAGGGAGAGGGAGAGGGAGAGGGAGAGGGAGAGGGAGAGGGAGAGGGAGAGGGAGAGGGAGAGGGAGAGGGAGAGGGAGAGGGAGAGGGAGAGGGAGAGGGAGAGGGAGAGGGAGAGGGAGAGGGAGAGGGAGAGGGAGAGGGAGAGGGAGAGGGAGAGGGAGAGGGAGAGGGAGAGGGAGAGGGAGAGGGAGAGGGAGAGGGAGAGGGAGAGGGAGAGGGAGAGAGAGGGAGAGAGGGAGGTAAGGAAGGGGAGCTACTAAGTTGCCTTTTTATTCGAAAACGCATCGATTATCAAGAGTCATTCTACGTTTGCTCTCAGTAATTTTTTGAATTGATAGCAGAACCTGTGCAAAAAAATAATACAAAATTAAGTACTTCTTTGCCTTTTCGTAAGTACTCATCTTCAAACAAAAGCGTCCTGACACCACGGTTTTTTCTTCCGATTATGTTTATATCTTCGGCGTATGCAAGTTATTGGCCCGACTTTTGAAAGGAAAGTTAGTACCTTCAGTGTTAGCGGAAGAAATTTGCACTATTCTAACCGATGGATTAACTTGCTTTCCAACCATTTGGAGACTCCATTTGGCACACATTTAAACACTTGTGTCGAAACCAGAGATTGTCAAATATTAATCCCAATGACCCAACAAAAAAAATCATCTAATCTTCTATCGACTCATCTACTGACTTACAATCAAACTTTTCTAACAACAAACAACAATCACTCATCAACAATAATACTTAATCCCCATTAAGCTTTTTCACCTGCTTTTCCACATTGATGTGCCAACATCATCTCATGGATTCTCAAAAAAAAATAAAAAAAATACCACACACTATTACCCACAGCTTTAATAAAATCTTCCCCCACAATACCGACTTAGTTCCCATCTGCTGGTAATGCCTCATTTATTTCTGTCAAACAAAAATTGAAAAGAAAAATCCCTCTAATTGTTTGTCATACTTCATCAATTGTTAACTCTCTTTAAGCCCTTGAATTTAATAAATATATATGAATAAAAATAAACGATTGTCCGGCCCCATTTTAACACTTTCTGGCAAGACAAACCAAACAAATAAACAAACCCACCGACCTACAATGCATTTAAGCACGTACATTTAGTATAACATTTATTCCAATGACCTGAACCTAGAAATGCCCATTTTAAGTGCATTAAAGGTGTGCTCTATTCACAACACAAAACAAAACAACACACAATCAGCTATAGCTATACAGCTACAACCGCCTTCTTGTATTCTTTCACAAAATGTGTTAAAAAATTTATAAAGAAAAAGAACCCAAATCATCAATGTGTTAAAAAATTTATAAAGAAAAAGAACCCAAATCATCACTCATTGCTCTATGGAGCAAGGAAAGTTATGACAGCAACAGCTTATTCAAAATAATTGTTCAAGATCAAGATGTAAAAGTTTCGAGTAAAAAAATAGCAGCAGCAGTGTAACAACAACAAATAGCTGAAGAATATATAAGCAACATGACCGGAACTAAGTATGCGGTTAGACACTGCCTTGGAGTGCACTCGACGACGTGATAACCATCTCATTATCGTTGAATTCATTGGGACAGCATCATATAGACAATGCAGCTGGGGCTGAAACTTCGACTTCAACTGTGACTGTGGCTGGAGGAACAAAGTCAAAAATGGAACAAAGTAGAATCATTTTTTTTATAAATTTCAGAGGGGACACTCTTGTCATCTTTATCATAATCATTGTCTAAAGCCTAAACGTTTCACCATCATCATTGCACAAACATGACTTCCAGGAGCGGAGTGATGCCAACCATAGTCATAGTCGCATAGACAGCTATTGCAGCGCAGTGCACCAAAATAGAACCAACGAAGAACTAAACAATTGCCACCATTGACCTGTACCACAACGACTGTACACCAATCTTCTCTACTTTCTCTGATCTTGGAGCCATGGAGGATGATGCTGATGTTTGATGATGATGATGATGATGGTCTCTCTACCATTTGTTATTAACTTTCTTCACCACCAGCTAAAGCAGCATCAAGCATTTTGCAAAAACTTCAAGGCTTACATATATCGATAGATCGGTGGTGGATTTAATTTTTTAATTTTTTAGTATCAAGGTGGAGCTGAAGTTGTTTTGTCTAAGCCAAGGAATTAGTAAAAGATTTTCAATCTTTATTAATGGTTCCCGAAGGCATAATGATATATTAATATGAGTCTAAGAGACTTAACACCCAGAATGGGTGGTCACTCTGATTCCTTAAAGTATCCATCATAAATCTGAGCAGTTAAGTATTAAAGAAAAAAAAAAAAAATCAAAGAAAGATGAAGCCAGTTTTTATTGAGCACTTAAATACCGAACAGAGATGCCGCTACTGCTCACTGGCTGTCGCCGTCGCTGCCGCCGCTGCCGTGGAAAAGTTATAAAACCACAAATATACTTCTTAGACATAATACGACCGATGGCAAAGTCTATACCAGATAGTCTTCAAGCTATATAAGAGTGCAAGTATGTGGGGAGCTGTGACCTTTGTTGGAGAACTCGATTTTGAGTAGGTTTTTGCATTAAACTCATAAAAAAGAGTAGGATGTGTGATGTACCATATATATACATTATACATATCTAGACAGTTAACCGTTTGTTTTTTCATGATGAGTAGTGATTTTTCGTTGTTCTTATTTCAAAAAGATTTAAGAGGAAAATAGTTTTAAGTGATGGATAGAAATTTAGAAAAGGTGGGCTTATAGGTATTTTATGAATGAGATTCGTTCTATAAAAATTCTTGAAACAAGAATATTTTCCGAAGTAATTGGATACAAGTCAGTCAATCATTTCAGACCACAAAATTAAAAGGATATTTTTCATTTTTGTTTTGAATTCATTCATTAATCCATTTGATTGATTAAATTCACTTGAGAAAAATGAAAATAAATTATGATTTCTAGTCAGAAAACAGCGGTTTTCTTGGACATATTTAAATTTAGGTTGGGTTTTAGCTGATGTTTGGAGAGATAAGTGGGAGCTTAAATTTAGTGCCATCTGTAGACTTATTAACTGTTTACAAATTTCAAGCCAACAGACAAAATTATTAAAAAGTCAGGAATACGTAAAAAAAAAGAATTTGGAAAATATTTTAATGAAAGAAAAATAAAAAAAAAACGTTTTTTTTTTGCTAAAGTATTACTGAAATAAATCAAAATATTCTTCATATGCTCGTTTCACAATAAGCTTGAAGTTCTAAAACTAGTTCTTAGTAGTTCGTCCTAAACGAAAATGAATAAAGACAGTACGTTCATTTAAATTGAAAAAAAAAACAAAAGAGCTGAGGTCCAAACTTTATCATATGTATTGTCTTTTCTGATTACGTGTAAAAATTATTAATTATATTAATTTATTGATTAATAATGATAATGCGAGTTTTAGAAAATGCAATTTATTATTTTCAACCAAAAATATAGCGTTCGAGCTTAAGAGCAGTCTCCAATTAAAGGTAAGACCGCACTCGGCGGGACTGCACTTCAGCGGAACTGAACTTCACGACTTCTTTGTAGGAAATTGTATGAGCTATATCGCACTAAGCGACAACTACATTTCACGGTGCAACGCTATGGACAAAGTTGATAATCTGACTAACTGTGTCGCGACACGAAGTTTCGTTTAGTTTCGTGCGCACGGTTTCGCTGAAGTGCAGTTCCGCCTAGTGCGATTCTACCTTAAGTGTTTAACAATATAAAGTATACCTACCCTTTCTCAGGACATCTTTTTCATAATTTTCCTAAAAACTAATCTGAATGAACGAGTTTGGATATTTTTTTGGATTTTTATATTAAGAATGTTGAAAAGAAAGTCATATCAAAGCTTTTGGTTTAAGTGGTTTATTATGGAAAAATGATCATTGGTTATGATAAATTCTTTTAAATTGGATAAAAAATAGAATTAAAATTCCTCATTTTGTTGAAAACTAGGTGTTATATCTCTACAAATCTTGATACTTCTTGGGCTTTTAAATTGTATTTGTAAGTCCAAACTTCGGAGTATTGTTTTTCGCTCTTGATAATTGATGTGCAGTGTCTGATTTGCTGTTTTTATGGTAACATACGTAAGTTTTAAGGCATTTTCTTTGTGGTGTTTGTGGACATTTTTGAATTTTATCAAACAAGCCGACACTTTTTATATTTTTCAGATAGATTTCGAGTATGTACAGACGATTTAAAAGCACTGGTATACCTACTATGTGACGCTAGGCATTTTTAGTGAATTCTCAATCAATCATGAGGTGTTAATGGTGGGATACCAATACCATATTCGCGATAATTTGAAATTAGGAAATTAAAATCTAAAAAACAAATAGTACCTCCACCGTCTCGGTATTGGTTTCGGTTTCACATAGCTAAGTCCCGTCTTGAAATAAAATTTGAATTAAGAAGCTGCTAACTGTTTACATTGAAAAATTCAATTTTATGATCTAAAAATGCAATTTTTATTTTTTATCTTTCCTGCCAAAGCCACGTGTACATCGCCGAAATTGATGGTAAAGTTCAGTAAAAAAAATACAGTCTCATTTTGAATGCTTAAGTGCATCGCAGAAGACACCTTTGTTTTGAATTGACCATTTTTTTTGTGTCGTTAAAGTAGCGCCCTTCAGTACCGAAACTTTTATCGTATATTGTAGCCGGCCCTATTTATATCATATTGAAAATATAAGAAATTTTTTGCTGTCTATTTTCATCGAACATATTTTTCTCAAAAAATCAAAAATAAACTTAGGTATCAACTACATTATACCACTTTTTAGTTTTTATCTTAATTATTTTTTCGTCCATAAAAAGAATTAAATTTTTAAATAAACAAAAAGCTCACATAAAAATTTAACAAAACCAAATTGATTTATTTCCTTCTTTAAAAATTAATAATAATAATAAATTACTGTGCCAGCAGTGCGACTTTACTTGTTGCTTATTCTAACAGTGGCCATTAATCAATTAGATTTGTGATAAACTAAATACTTAATGGCCTTCGCTGATAAACACACTAATTCCTTCTGCTATTTATATAATTTCATAAAACTTCATCTCTTAAATTTCAGAACCTTATACATACCTTCACCGCCACCGCCACCACCGGCGTCGTCACCACTTCCTCTGCCATATTGCCATTGGCCACAAAATGGACATCAATTAGGAGGAAAAAACAAGAAAAAGTTTCCATTTCAGACTTTCTCTACCCAAATTATATCGCGCACAATTAAATTATCTCCCTGTTTAAGCCAACGATATAGCTATCTATAGAAATCAACCAGGCCCTCTTTACATTCCCTCCTATATATAAAGGTACCGCAAAACAAAAGAGGACAAAGCCAAAAAAGCTGCTGAAATTAAGTCTGACTAAGTATCAAATCGTAGAGATAATGCATGACCTGGAGTATTTTTAGTCTGTTTATTTATAATTCACTCTCTGATGATGCCCAGCCTCTGAGATGAGACTTCGTATATAGTAGTTTAGCCTGATTCCGGGATCAAAAACAAAACCCAAAAGTCAATTAACCTAATGAGTTATTGTATTTACATTCCAACATAATAAATATACTGAACACCAATTTCCTCATCTAACACCACTACCACCTCCATCTTTTGTCTTATGTTTGTATGTATATTATAAGATCGCAACCGGAGATGAAACTTTTGCTTCTTAAAATTAGATTATCTTTTCGAAAAATCGCTAATGGTGTTTGACGCGATAGTAAGGAACTGGCTAAGATAAAGTATCTTATTATTGTTGGTGTTTTTGTTTTTTCTTTGCATTGATTAGTTAAGTTACATTTTCTGCTTTAGCTTAATTGTCATCCGCATATAACAGAAAATATCGAACGCTTCGGGTGGTTGATGCTGCTTAATTAGGTCACATTATCAATCTTTTGAAGGGGTTTGGAAATTTAGTGCTAAAGGTCCTATACCTATACCAACCTACCTGACGACAAGAAAATTAATTAGTTGTAAACCTTTTCTCTTACTCTTTTTTTAACTTTTTTTTTCATTTGAGTTGCTGCTTCCTTTCTATTTTTAAACTGTTTTTGATTCTTAATTGATTTATGGTTTTCTTTTCTTTTCATTTCATTTTATTTCATCGAAACCAATGCTTAAGGCTGTGTTCCACATTTTGCCATAATTAGTAGCAGTAGCCAGATAATTAAAATCATAACTACAACAAAACAAAGGCAAGTTGTTGGGGTTACTGCTTTGTTTTGAATCAGAAGAATACAAGGTTATATATTTAATTCTCAAATCACAAGTAGTCGACGCCTCCTACGGATTTAAATTTGTTATATAATAAAAACGGTTGGTAAACAAATCCCTTTTTTTATCAAATATCTTCAAAATGTTTTCCTAGGCTCCTTCAATCTCTCTATGTACGTATTCCAATCACCTTTGTCGATGTCAATCACTTGTATACCTTACAGTTTTAGTAATGCTAGCCTACGCTTCCCAAACGTCCTTCCTTTCAACTTCTAAACGATGTTAAATTACAGATATTTTTCCATCACTTGTGGGTTAATATTTGAGCATTAACAATATTTGTATTTAGATATATATATTCAAATCGATATTGTTCGAAGATTACTTTGTCGTACGTTGCCAGGGGCAACCCAAATTTTAAAATCTTGAACAATTTTATCTGTTGCCATTATTTTACCATAAAATATTTATAGCACCATTTACTTGAGCCAAATTATCAATTTTACATCACAAATATGTTGCATAGTTTGAGGATCAATTCTCATTTAGTTAGTGTTGCCACCATGCAAACTATAAATTTTAATTAGAATTGTTTTTTGAATAAATAGAAAACATTTTGTAATGCCTTTAACATGAATTTTGTTTAAATTCAATGGTGCGAACGAAATCGTGTGCTGTCATAGTGTAGGAGTGTAGTGTAGGGAAGGAAAATTTTGCCACAATACACATATTAGCCGCGTTTCATTATCTACGGATCTGGATCGGGATCATCTTTTAACACGTAACAAAACAACAACTTTGGATCCTCCCCTGTATCTGGATTTATTTTAAAGATCCGAAAATAAGTTTTTACTCTGGCGGGTACATGAAAAATAAACAAATATAAGAAAGAAATATGTGCACGACTGGGTCGCACGAACTTACTCTTATGTGCGATCACATTGTGTTTTAAAAGTTTTAATATTCCAAAAACTATATTTATCTTTTAAAAAAAAATAAATTATTTATGGGAGCCTATATTTTATACCACCTGCTTAAAAAGAAGTTAAGTTTAAGGTAGTATTATGCGAGTAGGTACATCTATTTATAAACAATATGTATATCACCGTGTTGCAAATATGCAATGCATGTAACCTACACTTTAGACTGAAAAATTATAAAAAAAAATATTTAGTTAAACATAAATTTATTAAACAACCTCTGAAATTGTTTTGACACCAATGCGATGTACATTATCCGATTTTTTAAGGAAATCTCAATTTATGAGAAAAAAAAATTGTTCGCAATTTTTTTAGCCTTTATTAATGCGGAGTAATAAAATTAATTAAAAAAAAATATCATCTACCCATTTTCGAGATATTATATAATGTTAAAAAAATAATTTTGAAAATTTTTTAAAAATCAAAAATTTATTTTTTTTATGCAATATTATTAAAACTTATTTGAAGCTTTTGTTAAAAAAAATTCAATAAAATCAGTTCAACTGATAATGAGATAGTCGAAAATAAAAAAAATGGTTCTATGAGATATATCATTTTTAAACGATAGAAAATTTTGTTTCCATTAAAATGGTAGATCGCCCAGATATTAGTTGACACAAAAATTTTAATAATCGTAGGAGCCGTTTTTGAGAAAAATGAGATTTTCAATACCTAATAACGTGTTTTTGTGAAAAAATCATATCGAAGTAAAAAAAACAACCTAAAAATGCTAAACAAATGTGTTTGATAACAAGTTGCGGGGAAACCGTTATCCACACTGAAAAAAAATTGTAGATACAAATTTCTAACTGTTCTTGTTTAAATAAAAAAAAAAAAAAAATCAAAAATCGGTTGTAGTTTAGCGAAGTTATAGCCAAAAAAAGTCCAAAACGAAGCGAAAACGAGAAAATTACCTCTTGAATTTTTCGACTGGAAATGGCCTCAGAAACTCATGGTTTTCTTCTGCGGCGGTGATTTCGGTACACCCCACCCTGTATAAATTCGAAATAATACCAACATTAGCCTTGCAGACAATGTTTGTAAAGCAGCGTAAAATCACCATAATCGTTTTTATATTTTGCTTGAACTTAAAGAGAAGGTTAACACAAAAATATAATTAAATCTTGAAAAAAATCATGTTCAAAATTCATTCAAGTTTTCAAAACTGGTCTCAAATTTTCTTTGCAAATACTAATTGTTATGTTAATCCAAAAGTTATGTTTTTTCATTAAAAGAAAAATATCTCAAGCAAAACAAACCAAGAAGAACAAAAATCGAATTAAAGATGAAAAACAATACCTGACCATTACATTGGTTTGACTTAAAAAAATTTTCAGAAAATTTCACCCTTTTTAAAAAAATTTTAAAAAATAGTATCTTGTGCTATTTCATTAGCACATTAAATGTACCTATCTTTAAAATGTATTCGATTTACACTCGATACGACAAAGTTTTACAAATATACAGTTCTATTCTTGAGTCTGGCTAAAATTCTGTACAAAGAAATTTAAACGGTTGAAATAAAACATCAATTTTTTTGTTTACTTCATTTCACAATTTTATTTGTAAAATATATATTTTTTTATGTAAATAAAATTTGTCATCGATTTCTCTCATGCTCAACATAAAAGCGTTTAAAAAATCCTGATTTTGGAAAATAATTTGTATTTTATTCGCATCGTTCGAAATTTTATCTTTTCTTCTTATACCATAAACAAAAATTAACTTATATTAAATATAATTTATATTTCCGTTTTTTTTTTTTAATAGCAAACAATAAATACTACGTTCTAGGAAGATACTCATAATATGTATATAATTATTTATTATTACTACTATACAGGCATTTTTATTGTTTTTTTAATTTCTGTTATACATGATATACAGACACACTACCTATGTTTCCTAAATAAAATAATTTTTTTTAGTATACTTTGTGTATTTTTATTTTTAATTTTGTTTGATGTTTTCTTATTATTTTTTTTATAAAATTAAAGCAAACAGTTTATTTTTACGCAAATTTTCATAAAGCGATTTTCACAATTGCACTTTCTTTTCATTTGTTTCATCATTTTTTGTTTTATATTATTTTAGCAATTTATATATTTTATTAAAATTTTATTTTTTTTGGAGGAGCCACAGAGAAATGTTCAGGCAAGAAATTGAAAAAAAAATATCATTTACACTTAATTTAAATTTTTCAATTTATAACTAAAAAAATGTAGAGTAATATACAATTATTGTTGTCAGGTACATCTATATTATACAATGATTACCATAATTTTTTTGTTTATTTTTAAATTGTTATTGTAATTTAATTCTCTTTAGCTGATGCATCGTTGTGTGTACAAGACTGTTTTTATTTTTGTTTAAAATTTAAAATTATAAAAATGGAATATTTTTATATTTTTGCACCTACATTTGGCACTCGAGAAAATTATACAAAAACATATATTTATAAATATTTATTTATTTAAAAACAAATATACTATGTACATTATATATAGCAAATTAAATATTTATTATATTGTTTTGTTTTTTGTTTGTTTCATAAATATCTACGATTATGACAAGACAACTAAAATTAAACAAATATTTGTATTTTATATTTATATACTTTGTTTTTTGTTTATAAATAATAATTACATGATACACTAATTTTTTACTTAAAGCCTATATACTTCTTCCTTTATATATATTCGATTGAAGTAATATAAATATTTTGGTAACTCTAACAGCTTTTTGCGATGCATTTGCATTATTATTTTTTTTTTTTTTTCAAAATTATTTATAAATATTCGTGTTCGAGTCGAATTAATCATTTGCCATACAATAACCAGAATATGTTTGAATATTATCCTCAAGGAAAGTTTCACCAGGGATGACACCTGAATTCGTATGATGACTCGGACAACGATGTCCTTTGGGACATTGACACAATGCATTGATATTGACTTCGTCTAGAAATTCTTGACGTTTTCTTACTGTAAATAATTTGCAGGGTTCTTTTCGTTGACATCTTATTCGCTGTAAAGAGAAACAAATTTATTTTTATTATTACACATTTTTTTTCAAACTTAACTTTACTTTAAATAGAATTATGAGAAGATTGTTTAAAATCAAGCTAACTGCTAAGTTATAAATTTTGATGTCAGAATCTATTTCCTGAGTCTCTAAAAAGAATCTCTTCAGGGCAAACTTAGTGTAGTTCAGCATTGGTATGAGTTACAGTTTTATTTGAATTTTTTAAAATACAAATATTTAACAACAAATAAAATACATGACTTTGTCGCAAGAACATAGTTGCTCAATACTTGTTGAAAAAATCGCCAAGTTAATTTAATATCTTTATTTATCACACTCGAAATAAAATCTCCCTCAACATTTTGATACCAAAGTCACAATTTGTCTTCTTATAAATGCCGCACAAACACCCCGTTGAATAAATAAAAGTTGCTAACGCTTGTAAGGTTTACTCACAGTGTGACATCGAACCAAAAACATTAACAAAATACCGTTATATTGTCATATTTCCCCTCTTCCCATTATCAATAAAAAATAAGAGTTAAAAACTTATATAAAATTTACTATCAACGCAAAAACATACACTTTTACTCATTTTTTCTCATGTTAATATTTTTCTTTTCCCTCTAATCACTTATAATAACATCTACCTCAATATTTTGAATCCGAAGTCAGAGTTTGTCTTCCTATCAATGTAGCTCAACCTTGCAAACACCCGATTGAATACAAAATTGAATAAAATAAAATTGAATAAAATTTACTAACGCTTGTAAAGTTTACTGACGGTGTGGCATCAATGCAAAACCATACATATATTACCGTTATATCGTCATATCTATCTTTTCCTTTCCCCTATCCCCACTACCAATCAAAACAAAAGTTACATGCGGCGACATGCGTTTGTAGACTTTACTATCAAAGCAAAAACATAATCTTATTACCTTATTTTCTCATATTAATATTTTCCTTTCATCTGTACTCATTATACCAATAAAATTTTATCAACAAAAACCATGGATCTAACTTCATCCTGTCTCCTTGAGTCTTCAAAGAAGTATCTAACTTCCAAAAGTCCCCAAGAAAATTTTGTGGTGCTTGATTTTCTTCTCTGCACATCTCTTTCACTATTTATCTGAATAAAATCTTCCTATTATCTGGTTTGTAGTTGGTTAAATTTAATTTAATTTCAATTTTAAAATTATGTAGAGAGATTTTAATTAAAACAATGATTCACAACTTGAATTGAAATATAAATTAATTCAATACTTCATTACTTCATTGCGGGTTTTGATTCGTTTAAATTCCAAATTTCCTTCCACAATTCCAACACCAACAACAACAAATCAATATCCAATCAATACTTACAGTTAATGGCGAACATGCAAACAGATAGGTATATCCATTGATGCCATCTGTTTGGGGTTCCCGCTTTGTCAGGTATGTAACTGAATTGCGAGGACACCTGCAGTGAACAATTTGTTCGGTTACATTCGTTTCCGCTGATGTTGTCAGTGTCCATGTGTAGTCCCGGAAGTGTCTGCAAAAAGTGATAGATTTTTTTTTTCATTTCATTTCAAAAACAACCTTTCCAACACACAGAAAGATGATTGTTCAAAAAGAAGACAAAACAAAAACAAAACAAACATACCTGCAAACTGGCAGCTTATGAACAGGATTGCATAATTTATAGTGCCTTGTCTTGTCGACAATTGTATGGCCATCCTCGATTCCCAAACTACTAGGACATCCGCCAATAAAAGGAAATTCCTTTGCCCTATGCCCATTGTGACTTGAGTGTCCCGAATGCCTCATATGTGCTCCTCGATTCGATGCCACTAACGACGACGACGATGCTGTTCCTGTTTTATAACTACTGCCACGATGTATTGGCATTGGGAATTCATTGTCATGAATTTCAAATGCACCACCACCACCACCAATAGCACTTTCCGAATCATCACCATCATTGCCATCGACGACGACTCCATCGACGTTATCATCCACCATCACATCATCCAAATCTAGTTCATCTGAATAAACTGCACCGAGTTTCTGCATTAATTTCTTAAAGTGGATACTCTCGAATTTCCTGCTGCTCTCGTTGTAGTCAAGCAGTCGCTTGTGTTGCAACAACTTTTCACTTTCATAATAACTATGGAATTTTTCGTGCCTGGAATATGAATCTTTGTGATGCAAAATCACATTGGGAATTCGATTCAAATCTGAACATCGACATTGACGTTCTATCCATGGTGTTTCGTATAGATCGATTTTTGAACAAACTGCATTTGGAGCACAGATGGGTAGATCTTCTTCGGACTCCTAAAATTAGATGAACGAAGAAATTCAATTAGTAATAGTGCATACTTTTGGGAGAGAGAAAAAAAAAATAAATTATGCTTTGGGTTCTTATTTTACAGTGGGAATCGAAAGTTTTGTTCTACAATGGAATTTTTTATATTGAAGATATTTTTTTTAAATGATGATGATTTAAAAACTAGAATTTTTTTAATTTTCAATTTTTTAGAAAAGCTAAGCGAAAAGTGGAAAATCCCTTATTTATGTGATTTACAGTTTTGAAGATTTGTCTATGCCTAATTGTTAATTCTGAAACTTTTACAATATTCTGTTCGTTATTTTCAGCAGAGCCTTTTAGAAAGATTTTAGTAAACAAATAATTCCACAAAAAAGAGAAGAAATGAAAATAGGTAACAAAAAATAAATTCACATCTTCTCTTTAAAATCAAAATTAACAACTTGACTATTAAACCATTTTTGAAGTCCAAAAATCTTTTAACTGATGCCTCCTATGTAAAAATGTAAAATAATATTTTTTTAGAAAGTATTATTACCGATATAGTGAGTTTAAATTATTTTACCACAACTTCTTCATTTAAAAGTAAAAATAGTAATAAAAAACGTTATTTTTTAGATTGACAATTTTTTTTCAATTATCTAATGGTTTCTTTTGAATTAAAGCAGATAACTACTAGAAAAAATATCTAAATAAAAAAAAGGATAAATAGATACAAATTTTGTAAAAAAAAATCGTAAAATTCATTCATTAAGATTTAATTATGAAAAACCTATATTTTTGCCTTTTGGCACTTTACCTCTTGGAAGTAGCTGATTAGTCGTATAGAAATAAATGTCTTAATCCCTTTTGTAGAAAATATTATATTCTATAAATTGATTATAATATATATTAATTTTCCACAAACTCGCTATTTAAGAATAAAGAGCGATAAACCGGTATTTTTAACTTTGACCAATTTTTAGAAAAAAATGTAAATTTTAAGTTATTGCTAAAAAAAACATTTTAATGATTTTTTGTCTATTTTTGGCTACAAATTTGTAAAGAAAAAAAAAATTTGATAAAATTTTCACGTTAAGATCGACATTTTCTTTTTGAAGTAGCAATTTCATGTAACTAACGAATCAATTGCGCTTAAATTATTTTTCAATAACTTTGCCATTTAAGAGTGAAGACCTAGAAACCGGTATTTTTGTTGTTTAAAAAAATGTTGAAAATAATTAAATCTTTTGAATGATCGTAGGGAAAAAATGTTCATGTTTTTCTGTAGGGACTTACATTGTGTACAAACTTTGTACAATTTTTCTTTGATAAAACTTATCGTCTAGGAGTTATAAGCAAAAAATTTTTTGTCATTTGGACTTTTTTTTTGAAAAAGCGAAATCTCTTAAACAATTAGCCGAAGGAAGAAAATTGGGAATACCATTTTTATATAAAATTGCATGATCCACAAGTTTTGCTTAAAGTAAGGTAAAATACAAAAATTCGGTATTTTCGTTTTTTTTTACGTTTTGAAATAGCGATATCTTCTACAGAAGAAAGAAAATTGTCGAGGCCATTTTTATGTAAAATTACATGTTTCGCTTAAAGTATTTTTCGATACCATTTACCGTTTAAACGTTGAATGCGAAAAATCCACATTTTCGTGCGCACCCGATTTTACATTTTACCTCAGATAAATCTTGTCATTAATCGTTATATAGTTGCTAATTGAAATAGTTTAAATTTGCAAAGTTTCCTTGAACCGGTGCACCTATTTACGAACTTCTCAGATGATCTGATTTCAGTTGGTTCTCTTCCTTAGAAATAATTTATTCACAGCTAGTTAAATTTTGTATATATTGTAAGTTTGACAACTGAATTCACAGTTTTACTACAGATTGGAAGATTTGTCGAAAAGCTACGGTTTGTGTACAAAACTAATGATTGTGATGAATTACTCTTTTGTTAGAATAACTTTAAGTTTACATGTTTTTATGTTCTGTAAATGTTTTCCAAGTCCTTAGTTTCGATTGTTTTTTTTTTTAACTTCATAAAAGGTGTCCAAAAATTCATGCAAGATTTGAATTTTACGCCCTTTGTGCGGTGAGGCATTGCCTACGAAAAAAAAGATAGCTTAAAATTTTTACATAGGTATTGATTTTTGATGAAATGATCGATAAATTTAGAAAAATTTATAATTCTTCAATTTTCCGATCGACTTCACTAGCATTTTAATTTTTTTTCAGTTTTTATCCAAAAGCAAAAATAATCATTATACAAAAAAATACACCTGCTATAATGCCACATTATGTTATGACTCAAGAAAAGCAGATCAGAACTTGCCTTCTTAAAAATAAAAAAAAAAAATAAAAATAAATCAAAAACCTACTGGGTATTTTTTTTCTTCAATTTATTAACGTACATATATATTTTCTTCATGGAACCCTCCATATGCTACGATAAGTATGAAAAACGAAGTAAAAAAAAATAATTTTTTTCATGGGAAAATCAGATCCTATTCCATGTTCAATATCCTCCGAGAAAAAAAAGAAAAGAAAAAAATATTGTCACCACCTGCGAGCCTATCGAACTAATCAAAAAAACATAAATCTTGTTTTGGAAGAGCATATGGTAGAATGTAAGGTACATCTGATCACCCTCACATCCATTTAAGAAGATACTTGATATACATATCTCAGCATGAATAATAATTATTGTTCGCTTAATTGATCAGGTTGATCAAACAGGAGTTTGTGGAAATTTTATCCTGAGAACATAAAGAATGTTTAAGCAGTCAAACTAGGATTTAATGTCACACAAAATTGTAATAAAATCATTGCGTACGTTCTGTAATTCTGGCATCTAAAAATTTAGTCGAGAAACGATCAAAATTGAAAGAATTCATATAAGTTTTGTTACAATTTTCAAGGTTTCTCGACCAATTTTATCGATGTGAGAGTTACAGAACCTAGGCACGTTTAAGCACCAACGCTTCTCCTTCATTTTTCGTCGCAGGGACATACAAATCACGAAATATATCTGGGACTTATGTATTACTCAAATATGACAAAAGTACCTTCGCGAACTATGACTTGGGGGGTTTATGTCCATGCGCCTATAATATCTTTCTATTTGTGTTTATGTTGATCGGATAGAAAGACAAATATTGACAAAAAATGTTCAGCTTAAAATTCTGAGCATTTGAAATCTCAGTAGAAAATCCTCTGTATAGTCACTGTCAAAACAGATAGAAAGCATCAAATTTAACCAAAGATCAGATTTTTTATGTTTTGATCTAAAAAAAAAAACACTGGAATCTTTTCTGCCCTCTATTTTTTGGTTATTAAATCAATAGAATAAAAAAACACAGTTATTTTGGGTGTGAATTACAGCAAAAAGTTTGACCAAAGATAAGAAAATTACAGAATTTCAAAACTCACATTTTCGGGTACCACACCTTTTCTCTTTGATTGATTGAAATCAAAAAATGGCGAATTTGTTTAAAAAAGTTATCAATTCTGGAAGATTGAATACCTTTATTTTTATTGAATGCTTTAGAATTTGAGGAACAACAAAATACAGAGTCCAGTATGTTACAGCTGTTAGTTGAGTTTGACTGTACTAAATTGTGTATGCTCTTCGTCTTCTTCTACGATCAAAGTCAGTCCCTCCAGCCGGACTTTCCCTAGTTTAGGTACTTTAGTTTGACTGTACTAAATTGTGTATGCTCTTCGTCTTCTTCTTCGATCAAGGTCAGTCCCTCCTGCCGGACTTTCCCTAAAAGTGCTTTACCATGTTCTGTAATCCGGTCACACCAAAGTATCTTGCCTATAATTTAGGTGCCCAGAATATTATTCAAATTTAATTTTTGTAAATTTTAGAACAAGCCCCAAACGTTAAGTGCTCATTACATTTTAGAAGTGCTCATTACAAGGATATACAATATTCTCACTTATGATAGGTCCATTTATTTAACAAAGAATAACTCTCATTATAGAGATCCGTCAATTTTATTTCAAAGTTTCTATTTTAAAGTATTTTAATAAAAAGAAAAGGACTAAGGATGCATCCCTGGGGTACACCGACTCAAATCGGAAATTCTGCGGTAACTCTTACGGGACATCCGATTTCGTACATTTCCATCTGTAAAATGTGTCATCTACTCATTCTAAGATCTTAACTGAAATCCTTGATTAACTTTGAAAAACCTTCAAAATCAAGGTCAAATCACTTTAGGCTTTGGCATTTTTTTGTATTGATTATTTAAGTCTAAGCTATTTGCATAATTACCAAAATTTAAGATTGAAACAAAAAGTTAAAACGATTTACGCTCAAATCAACTTGTTTTTTGTTAAATCTAAGGGATTTAAGATAATAGAAGCTCATAGCTAAAGCTTCGCTTTATCCATGATTTTAATACCTTCTCAGCTAAATTATTTATTTATTTAAAAATCCCCTGTCTTAAAATTTTCAAATATTTTTTTTTTGTTTCCATCATTCTATCCTTTTACAGTTGAAGCGCATTTAATTAACACCTAAAGAGAACGTGTCCGAAGGTTATCCTACTTCCGACCTACAAGTTGAAGTATAGTAGGTATGGTATAAGGTATCTCTATATATGTATGTCTCTTGGTTGGATGCATCTGAGAAGATGTGTAATTTTCTATCAACATCCGCTCAATCTGTCAAACGTTTGACCTGTGTGTATCGTGTCCGTGTCTCCTGTCGTCCAATCCGCCATAGCATTTATTTTTATTTATTTTTTTCCTCTTATTTTTTTTTTGTTGTCCTTCTTGATGGCATCCTCTCTTTAAGTTTCGACTGCGATATGAAGTGGCTACTAATTATCATCAGTTGTCGCAACAGGCAACAGGCAGTCAGCCAGCCGGGCACTTGCCAAGATATACTATGTATGAAGGTATACCTGTCCGTGTCCGTCCATCCGTATAGTCGTTCGTTGGTTGGGTTCATCGTTGCTGTTGTTGTTGTTGTTGTTAATTCTTAGGTCTGGAGCTGCACACGCTTATCCTTGCGTCTAGAGATACCTCGCATCGGAGCCAGTTTATGTTGATTTTTTTTTTCTCAATTTTTTTTTTCTGTAGAAAGGAAGTTGAAAAATCCCAAAAGAGATAGATACAGAATTACACAAAGCAATAAAATGAGAATAAAAACAACAACAACATAAAAAAAAAATCAGTTTACGTCAACGCCTACAGGGCATCATGTGGTCTTTTGTGTGCGTTTTTAGTTCCGGAACATCTATTGTCTGAGAGCTGAGGCACTGATGTACTCTGAGGTCGTTTATAACATTACACACCAGATAGTTATAGTTTTATGGACGGACGCAAGGACGTTGTTAAATTCCAAAGCAACAATCTTCCTTCTATAAACAGGAAGAAACCATAGACCGGACGCAACGAATGGAATTTATTTCCGTATTTTGTTCTTGATTTTTTTTTGTGTAGGTATGTGTCCTTTTGTAAAATTGAAGGGAAATAACATTCCACCTGTCCATACAGGTCATATTGCTTCTGAGGGTTTTAATTCTTGTACTATATAGGGGAAAATACCGGAAGTCCGGAAGTGATTTAGGTATACCTACCTACCTATGTGTATCCTCAATCATAACCTTTAACTTGGTCAAAAAAGGATTACCATACTTCATGGTATTTAAGTGCAGTATTGTGTTTGTTCCTTCTTTATGGATAGGTAGTCTTTTAACACAGACAGGGGTCCGGAAATACACTTATGTGTGTTACTTCCGGATTTTCTATATATGAAAACAAAAATAGAGACCGGCGGGAATTACCTTTAAAAGATGACGACGATGACGACGTTGTAGAACGGAAGTAGAACTCTTAATAGATCTGAAAATGAAACTAAAAAAAAAAAAAAACGCTGGGTGTCTTTGTGTACATTTATCTACGTATGGACACATCTGGTGATGGGATGGGATTATATGTTAAGCTCTATATATCGAGTGTGAGTTTACACAAGTGATTACGATCTCAAAGACCCTCGATATATGAGAGTGCGCATATAAAAATGATAATACGACTCTTCCGTTTCTTTTATTTATTTTAATTTTATTTCTATCAACACAAAAAAAATATAAAAAAAAATCTAAAGGGCGCAAAAAGAATCCTGAAAGATAAAGAAGAAGTAGAAGATCTCCGTCGTATCTCGTTTATATACCAACATAACACTATCTTCTTCCTTTCAAAATAATAAAAATAAAAAAAAATCCTTTTTTGTCCAATTCACGACGTATCACGTATGTATGTATGTAAAATGTATAGAAGAACTCTTATGTGCATATGATGTGCTCATGAATAATAACAATACAAATAAAATAATAAAAAAAAAAATCCGCGAATCAGGCCATATAAATACGCCATTTATGTCTTCAGTTCATTTGAATCGGCTAAAAGGATGTGCGCAATAAAAAAAATGTATTTTGAATAACTTTGGTACATCATCATTATCATTATTATTTGAAAAGTAATTCAAGAGCTCAAGAGATAAACGGCAACAATAAAATTTCTACACTTAGAAAATTCAGTTTGTTTCTTTAAGCAAATAAATGATATTCTCGAATTTTCACAATTTTAATTGAGTTAGGAATATTTTTCTAGAGATTGATAAATAAGGTGTAGGTAATTTATTCATCGAGAATCTAATCCACAAAAGAATTTATTGCACTTTTAGTGGGAATTTTGTTCGCTTTTCAAAGTGAAATTAATTCCCACTTAAAGTGAGTATTTATTTAACTTTTTAGTAAGAAAGAACTTCAGTTGAAAAGTGAAATTTTTTTTCCACTTTGTGAGAGAATTAATTTCACTTCTTTTTTTGGAATTTTTTTAATGAGTATATTTGTACACTATGATTAAAATAAAAATTTTGAAGATTTTTAAAAATTAGGTTTACGTTTTCAGCGAAAGTATATTTAATTGCAATGTGTTCAAAGCAATTTCTTGATAAACAAAATCTAGGTTGGCCTCTTGGGTTCAAAGGATTTTAACTATGTATTTTCTTTGGTGCTGTTTGGCGCTCACGCAACTACGTTGCACCGCTTAGAGTATGTTTAGTCATCAGTTTGGTGCCAATGTCAACAAGTTTCCTAATATCATTATCATATTAATTTAATTTATTTATTGTTGAAAATACCTGTTCACAATAGCTGTTAAAAACATCTTTTTATTCAAAATTTGTATTACAGAAAACAAAAACAAAGTAAGGTTCCGCACAATTCTTTCTATTATGTCTATTCAAATAATTTTAAGGAACCCATGGTCTTTGTGGCCAATTTCAAAACTTATTTGTTTTTTAGTCGATTTGAATCGGTGATTGTTAAAACAACATAAGTGACATTTTTTTTTTTTACAGGAGAGACAAAAAACTTATATTTTTGACAAGGCGGCCGCACACTAAATGCCGATTTCGCGCTCGAATTTCTGTGTGTTTCAGATATAAATTTAGATATAATTTAGTTAGTTTTGCTCTCAACCTATAGCTCTACACCTAAGCAGTGAAAAACCATAATAAAAGTGATTTCGAAAAATGTGTTACTTATGTTGTTTTAACAATCACCGATTCATTTAGTTAAAAATGTTATTTTTTTCTTTGAGTGTGAATGCGTATACCTTCCTATGTTATTATATAAGGATTTCACACAGATTTCTTTTATATTTTGTTTTTTGTTGTATCAGCGATAGGGGCTGATTGTATTATATTTGATGTTCTAAAAGGCTTTAAATTCATTCCCTACGTTATCCCTCGGTTTATCGAGTTTTATTTTTTGTTGTTATATTTTTTTTTATGTTGTGTATTTTTTCTTTTAAACACTTGTTAGAATTCTTGGAGACAATTAGCTTGGAATAACAACGGGATTTTTTTTTTCATATAAAGGGAGAGGAAAATAAAAAAAAAATATTTTATTTCATATACATTTTTCTTTAAGAAATGAAAATTTTGTTTATGTTTGGAAATTTATGTTAAAAAAAAAATTCATTCGAAAAACATTAAAGGAAAATTATTATAAACTATAAATTATTCAAAAAGTCGGATTTAACAAACAATTTGTGAACATTTACAATGTACATATAAGTACCTACTCTGATGTTTCAATGGTCGTGTTTTTTTTATAAACAAAACAAAAAATCACTGAGTAGTCTGATTTGTTTTTTGTTTAGCGTTCAAAATGAAAAGTGAGTATATTACAGCTACTCTACTGAGTATTAAAACTGGTATTAGCCTGTAATTTCTTAATGTAATTTTTTTGTATGCAGATTTTTTTTTTTAATTGGCAACATTTGGCCGAAATCATTAATTAATCCTTATTAAACAGTAATGACAAAAATTATTATTAAAAAATGACACCCCCGAAAGTATGCAATTTCGGGTTTTCACGATTTTATTACTTTTCCGGTGGAAATTTCCAATTCGGCACCATGGTGTGTTAACCTGGACCCATGTTCTGTAACTCGGCGATAACTTTTCGAGGCGATAAACGGCGAAAAATGGAACATTTTTGTTCCATTTTTCGCCGTTTCTCGCCACGAAAAGTTATCGCGGAGTTACAGAACATGGGTCCTGGTTCATAACATTACAATCTAAAAGCATTCAAAACCAATGTTCATCGGTTTCTCCTAAATCCTTTATAACTCTCCTTACTGCTCCCTTGAATCCCTTGAGTTAATTAAAAAAAAAAAATACGAATCAACAAAAATCCTCATGCAAATCGCACGATGTACAGCCGAGTTATGTACCAACGAATGACAGACAGATTTTTTCTATTAAGATGGAAGCTTTGTTAAAAAATTCTAAATTATACATGGTTAAAAATGTTGGTGTAGTTTTTAATATTTTTTGGGTTGCATTTATGACAACACCAAAAATGTATTAAAGTTTAATACATCGCAAATATTACATTTTTACTTTTAATACAAAAATTATTACATTTTATAATAGAACTTTATTAGAAAAAGAGAGAAAATAAATTGGGGAAATTTCTCACAAGGAAATTTCTCACAAGGAAATTTCTCACAAGGAAATTTCTCACAAAGAAATTACTCACAAGAAAATTTTCTCTCAAAAGGAAATTTCTCTTGAGAATTAATGCAACACAGAAAATATTATGAAATATGAATACATACTCGTAATTAGTAATGGCTATAATAAAATAATGAATGTGTATTTTTGCAAGAGTACCTATCTATCTTTGTATGTCAATTTATTTCCATTTGGGAATAATTATTCTTATTATTTTTATTATAATAATAACATTCTTTTCTCCATCGTTTTTCACAAATCTTATTGCGATTGAAATTTTGTCTACTAATTAACATATTGTGCCTCGAAAAACTGCAAAGAGCCTTCAAAATAATGCATATGTAAATTTTTTAATTTTTATTTTTCTTGCTTTTTAATACAATATTAATAAATTTTAATCTTGGTTGTATTACAAAGTGACGGAGTCTGTTCAATATGTTCATATTCAATATGGCTGACAAAAAAGAGCATTGAAGCCAAAAAAGGGCGAGGAGGTATTAGAATGTAATCAAGAATGATTAGAAAAATTCTCATATTTGAAATGGCAACTGAGAGAGAAATTTTCCCTCTCTACAAGGGATATGTTTTATTCTTTTGGGTTAAGATCGACTCTTTTTTGTATTACAAAAGATATTTTAATACAAAAATATTAGAATGTAATAAGAATATATTAGAATTTTTTTTAAATATTTCCCTAGTATTAAAATGTAATATTTGCTGTATTACATACGGTTGTAATACAAGAGCTGTATTAAAAAATACCCCAGAATTTTTAACCGTGTAGATATTGAAAAAACTGTTTGATAAAGTCTATTTTACAGTTCCCATGCGAACACAAAAATGCTATGCAAAAATTCACCAATTCATCGAAATTGACTTATATGTGCTTGTACAAATATTTAATAACATTTGTTTAAATAATTTTATTTGCATTGCCATTCAATTGTTTTACATACCCGAAAATAGTGTCAAGTCACATATTTTTGTCTTTGGATATTTTACAATATAATGTACAGAATAAGTGAATGATTTTTCACGAACATTTTATTTGTTTTTTTCGCATGCTTTAAACCAATAAAACATCACATAGGTAGATATACCTATCTAATTTTCACAGATTTTTTCTAATGGTTCTAAATTATTTTTAACGTGATAGTTTCTAAATCTCCAGAAAATTGTATTAAATTTTATAAAAGATTTGTAAAATTAGTCAATAAGATTCCCGGTAAAAAAAAACAAATATTTCTGTTCATAAAACATTGAATTTTTATTTTACAAAAATCCAATTTTAACTTTGTATTTAATATAATTGATCCTACTTTCGTGGGCTTCAGGTCTTTTTGTTATAATTTATTTATAAAACAGACGACGTTTCATACGTGTTTACGTACTTCTTCAGGTCTATTTAGATAATCCTAAAAAATAACTTGAAATAAACTTAGATTTGTATCTTTTTATAGATATTTTATATTATTCTTTATATTCTAATATATTTGAAAGTCTTTAAAAAGACGTTTCAAATCATCAAAATTCAATTCAATTTATATATCTAAATTCAAAAGGTCACGAAAAAGGAATTATTTTTGTATTTAATACACATCCAACAAGATTAAAATTCTTAATTACCAAAGCCGACAAATTTTCTTGTGATAAAATGGTATTCAAAAAGCCATCTGTTACTTATTAATTTGACAACCTTGGAAAATTTCGACAAGCATACAACTGCAAAAGTGCTACCCAAAAGGGTTTGTGTGTTTATAGGGCATGAATCGGACATCAAAAGTGGTGAAGTGAACTTTATTAAAAAAAAGCACAACCTTAAAATTCTACTTTCTATTGAATTTTATAATTTTGACAGGAGTCATTTTTGAAATTTACCATTTGGCAAGGTTGCCATTTTAGTTTTGTAAGAGATTTTATATTTAAAATGTGCTACAGTAAGTTACTATACCTATGTAAATTTAATTTAGAGCAATCTTGACCACCCTGTTCTCTAATCTTATTAATATATAAATTGATATATAATCGATTATTTTCTTTTGCATAGTTTCTCTAGTTTTCTATTTACTTTCATTACTGTGCTATCGAACGATTTTTAAAACAGTTCTTATGTATTTATTTTATATTATGTATTATGATGTATTAAGTTTAGCACTAGCAATCACACTTTGAATAAAGCGTTCGAATAAAACAGACGTGTTTTATTTTATGTTTTTTTATGTAAATTCGCAATCTAAATTATTAAAAAGTACATTATAGTTTTTTTTTTTTTTTTTTTCTAAACAGCATTAAGGATTTTTGCAAATTTATAGAATTTCGAATAACACAATGCTAGGTGCAATTTTTCTGTACAAATGTAGCTATCTGTTATAAAATAAGCCACTAAATGTATTCAATAATTTTGTTTTCATTAAAATTAATGAGAATCAAAAAGAACGAACTATTTTTTTACAGGAATTAAATCAATAAAATAGAAGTAGGTATATAAGTAATGCATCCATATTGTTTTATACTGAATTCAATCACACATAATTTAGGTACCTACACCTATTCCAAAAAAATTTAAGAAATAATTTTGTTATTAATCAGGAAAATCTTAATTTTGTAAAAACCTGCTGCTGTCATGTTTAGTATTTAATTTAAACTAAACATAATCAAACAAAAACAGAACAAACATTACTTATTATTTTTCTCTTCAGAAGCTTCCTTCAATTATTAAACAAATTCACATTTTTATCATCGTTTGGTTTAAAATAATAAAAATAAAAAATATCATTTGTTCCTAAACATAAGTTTTGTGGGGTAGATTTTTATATAAACACAAAAAATGATGGACATACATCTCTCACGCACATCGATCATCATCTAGTTGAATAATAATAATTTAACAAAAAAAAAAAAAATGATCCCAAACATAAGGAACACAAACTCTCGAAAGAAAACTTGCTTCAGCTAAAAATGGATGCGGATGCAGTATAAACGTTGATTTCCGGGCAACTAGACAAGAACTTCAACTTGTTTTTTTTTTTCCTTTTTCTTCTTCTTCTCTTGTTTCATACTTGTTGTGTGTTAATTTTTTTTTGTATAATACTTTTCACTAGATTCTCTTAGAAAGAGAAAAAAAAAATTAAAGAAAAAACCACAACTACACATATGAATGACGATTGGTGTATGTTAGACATATATCTACATACATATTTTTTGTAGGTAGGTATATTGTATGCCTCACTCTGTGGTGGCTAAAAGGAGCCAGCAGCAATTCCACCTTACTTAAACCCCTTTTTATCTATACCTACATACTCGTATATGCATTTGATTGGTTTCGATAAGTACATATTTGTTTATTATTTCTCAACAAGTTCCTCTCCCCCATCATCATCATCAATCGGCTAACAACAACAACAACTATCGACAAAAATCCTTGTCCTGTCAATTTATCCCCCTATCGGGGACACAAACCACAACCACACAAGTCTCCTTTCTTTATATACACAAAGAAAACAACAACAGCAACAACAAAAAAAAGTTAATTTCCACAACATAAGGTCAATCGAGTTGCCACTTATGCGCAACTAAATACGTTTTATATTCAACGCACCCAAGAAAAATGCCTTTGACATCAGTCAATCCCCTAACCCCTCCCCCCTCCTCGCCATCACTCGGCCGACTTTCAGACGCAATATTTCATTCGAGTATACACCTTCTGGTTTCGCAAGGTTTTATGAATGAATGGCAAATAAATTCGAATTGTATCTGAAGAAGCAAGAAAAAAAATACAATAAATGAATGGACGACTTGATCATGAATGGATGTGTGAATGGTGGTATAAAATGTGTGATGATGAAACTGGAACCAACATATAACCTCTCGCGTCTCTCTATCCTTCGAGAGAATGCACCTCTCTTTGCTAGCCAGGAGTAAGTGGCAACCACAGCAATTGCAATGACAATATCGTAGAAGAATATAATTGTGGTTGCCAATGTCAATAAATAAACAAACAAAAATGTGAAAGAAAAAAAACCTAGAGGAAAAAAAACTAAGCTCTTATGATACTATTCTCCAATTTTATGAACTGGACTGTCACACCGGAGACCTGGATTTCGAATCCCAGACAATTGTACTTAGAAAACATTTTTTTCAGGGGTACTGCTTCTTTCGAGTGAGTGATAAATCCCCCAAAAGTATCTCTTTTCGTGAAAAAGTGCATCTCATCTCAATCGGTTGGATTCGAAGAAGATTTTAGGTCCCCCCTATTCCTGGCAGCCATGAATAGTTTACAGTTTTATTCACTAGGACCTAGAGCTGCATCAGTGGGAAAGTCGTTATTGATTTATCGATTCTTTTATAAATTAATGAAATTTAAAAAAATATTTTTTTGTAGAAATCAATGGATTTATCAAAGTGATAACCATACAAAAAATATTTGCACAACTTTCCGAACGGATGAACGGGGAAAAATAAAACAAAAATAACAAAAAAAAAACGCATATCGGAACGGATCTTCACTCCATCATGCGATCCAAGTGGATCGATGTATATATTTGTACGATCAATCTCGGATTTAACGATGATTTTATGAATGAAATGCTAGTTGTTCTATACTCGGAGATCCGTCGTCGTCTTCGCCGCGCCGTTGATCTTCGGGAGACACGCACAAAAGTTTTGGAATTCCACCATCTTTTTGGAGTCGTTTTTTTTTTTTTTTTTTTTTTTTCTGTTCGGCCGCTGTTATACTGTCTTGCTGACTGTGTGCGTGTTTGGAGTCCGTTTGTCCAGATTTTATAAGACTTCTTCATCTTGTTTCGGATGAACAAAAAAAAAATCAGTCTGCTGCCAAATAAGCGGTGAAACTAGTTTTATTTTTTTTTTTCATCCAACGACGATGTATAAAAAAAAATACGTGTATATGTGGTTACATCCGTTGAATGGTGGTTTTCTGTTTTGGAGCCGTTGCTCCTCTCATCATCATCATCATCGCCAAAGATCGTCGTCAACATCAATATAAGAATAACAACAACAACACCAACATCTTCCTGCTATCTGCTTTGGCTATCTGGCCTGTTGCCATCTTCCAGTCCTGACTGGACGATTAAAAAAAAAAATAAAAAAAGGCCAATACCGCAAAATCCCAACGACAATGACTCCAATCTGTATGTACAATACAGTGGGGTAAAATAGCTTCAAAGTTGGAATTAAATAAACAAATAAAGGATGAATTTGTTATATGTTTGCTCATGATATTAAAACTAAGGCAATTTTGAACCAAACACTCAAATGTCTGTTAATAAGGGGTGTCCGTTTTGAGAGAATAGACTTAACTTTCCATGTAAAAAAGGGCTAATTTCAGCAACTTTTTCTATTCGTATTATTCAAAGCAAATGTTTTGATGTAAAAACCCATAATAGGTTTATCACGATTTTCATTTCAAATAAATGAATATATTTGAAAAGAACAAATATTTAAAAAAAGAGCTAATTTGAGCAACTTTTTCCTTGACGTTGGTCAAATCAAATAGAATGAATGAAGATGTTTTCAATTAAACGCCTCTTAACATTTATATCACGTTTTGCTTTAAAAATAAAATAATGTTTTTTAAAACAAAAAATTTAAAACAAAAGGCTAATTTGAGCAACTTTTTTCTTTAGTTTTGCTCAAAGCAAATGGAATGCATGAAGCTGTTTTGATGTAAACTCCCATCATATATCACGATATTCATTTAAAATAAATTAATGTTTTTGTTAATCACAGATAATAAAAAAGAGCTAATTTGAGCAACTTTTTTCTTTGCTGTTGTTTAAAACAAATGAAATGTGATAAAAATACGCATCATATATGATGGTTTTTATAACAAAATATTTTTCAAAACAACAATCATGTATTTTAAAAAAGAGCTTATTTGAGCAACTTTTTTCTTTAGTGTTACTTTAAACAAATCGAATGCAAAAAAGTTCGCCTAGACGTTAATGCATCATATATCACGATTCGTATTTAGAATACAAAAAATATTTTTGAAAAAATTAAACTTTTAAAAAGGCTAATTTGAGCTACTTTTTCCTTTGATGTTGTTCAAAGCAAAAGGAATGCATTAAGTTGTTTCAATGATAACGCTCATCGTATATCACGGTTTTTATTTAATATAAATGAATAATTTTTGAAGAAAACAAATTTTTCAAAACAGGTACTTTGAGCAACTTTCCCTTTTGGTCTCACTCAACCAAAATATAACTGATTCGAAGGATGTTACGGTTTTTATTTTAAATAAAATCACATTAAAACATAAATATTTAGGGGAAAGAATGATTTTAGCCAAAAATTAAGTTGTTAAATTTTTTTTTTAATTTATTCCGACTTTTCCTATAAAACATCCTACTATATGCGACGTCTTCAAGCAGCAACAAGTTAGTTGTAGTATTTATTATTATTATTTTTCTTTTATTTTGTATCTATCAGATACTTTGTGGTATTTTTGGATTTCATTCATCGATTTTGCGGCAACCAGCTCCAAGACTGGAGCCCTGGTTGGACGGACAACCAACTCTAAAAACCAAACCAAAAAACGACAATGACGATATAGACGGGACAAACTGGATTCCAGCGGTCATACCTAATGTAGGAATCATTTCGCCGCCATCGTCAGCCGCCACCACCACCGCCGCCGCCACCGTATACATCCTCTCGCAAGGCAGGTTAATGTTCAAGTTTTCTGTTTTTTTATTTTTTATTTTTTATCTTTTTCTTTATGATTTTGTGTTCAGTAATAATTTTTACTATGGCGACGTAAATAGCGATTAACGTACAAATATGTACGTACAAATACCGCGAGTGTGCGCTCGCGCGCGCGCGCGCTTGTTCTCTTATAGTGAATCTGCCACCGCTCTCTGCCGCCGTTGTGCCGCGTCGCGGTCGCTTCGCAGTATTCTACTTGTGAGTTATGTATTAATCTGGAGCCGAATAAATTACGAGCTGGTTTTATTTTTTATTTAATTTTTCTTATACCTTCTTTTTTTGTTTTTCGTTGTAACTTCGTTTCAGAGGTTCCCTTGCAGGTTGTTTGTTTCATGCACAATATTCTTTACCTATATAATTTCGGTTTTTTTTGTTTGTTGTTGTTGTGTTAAATAATATTGTATTCTTTTATCTCATTTTAAAGATAAAAAACGTCGCGTGTTTGACGCGAGCGATGAAATTCTTTCTTGAGAATGAGACGATTCATCAGGAAAGTTTTTTTTTTTTTCATTGATTTTTTTTTTTATATTTTTGTGGAGTTCGTCTAAAAAGTTTTGATTTTAGTTTTTTGTATTTTTTTTTCTTGTTTTCTTTTGATAGAATACATAAGAAATTCGATAAAATCGCAATAGGTACATCTAATTAGGTAGGTATGTGATTTATAGATGTTCTTTAGTGAAGAAATTATGCTTCTAAGCTCCCCTTACTATTAATGTAAATTTCAAGCTTTGACCTTTAAGTCGATAAATACGATCAAAGTTCAAAATTAGGATGTGAACCTAAATGGCACACTCTGAGGTTCTGTTTTTTTTCAGAATTGAAGTTTAAAATAAATGTAGGTTTAATTTCAAATGTTTATCATGCGATAAAGCGAAAGACGAGGGTAATGGAGGGGACCAACAATTTTCTTAAGAATGTGAAAGGCTTAGATGAGAGAGAACCACTTTTTCGTGACAAGAGATACTTTTCGAGGTTTGTCACTTTGGTTTCAAGAGACAGTTTTTTAGGGAAAAACCGACCTTCACTTAAAAGCGAAAATATGGACAACGATTGAGTATTTTTTTATAATTCTTTACTCAAAAGGTAAAAAAGCGACTTAAGTCGAGTTTTGTCATTTTTAGAAAATCAATTTTAATCTTCAAAAAATTATGCCGAGAAGATTCTTTTTAAAACTTCAACCAAATATCAATTAGGTATATTGATCACTCTTTTCGAATTAAATCCGGGTTTTTAAAATCACTTAAGGTCCAGTGTTCAACAAGAACATTTTTGGCCTAAGTCGACTTAAGCCACTTTAACTTTTGAGAATTTAAAATTACATTTCATATTTTTAATTTTTTCTGTCCGTACTACTGAATCTAACAAGATTTACAGTTTATTTCAGTCAAAAACTACGGTCTCCTCCCGGTCTAGTCTCGGATACTTAAGAGGTACCATCCTGTCCAGTTTCCACCTTTAGAATCTGTGATAATCTCTGGAAAATTCGCATAATCAATTTAATATAAATACATTTTATTATAACGCTTCATTTTCATGAGATTGCTTTGAGCTATTTTAAATTTAATTATTTTCTATGTAAAATTTTATGAATTTGAAATAAGGACACTCAAGCGAGGAACTTCTGATAGGATATATTATATGAACAAACAACAAACAAAAATAAACAAAAACAAACACAATATATCTATACATAATATTGCAAAGCTAAAGCAGTATCTAAGGTAGTTACCTACTTGTTTTTGAAATTAAATACAAAAATTTCTTAATCGGACCCTTTTGTTACAAAAAAAAAATAAACTTTTTTTTTATTCAAGGTTATTGGTATAACAGTTATAATTTATGAGTTATTTCTCCAATGAATAATTAAAATTATTAATTTATTTATACTGATACTTTAACCAGATGATTTTATTGTAACCAAAAAATAATTAAAAATTAAAACGAAATGTTTCCCTTTTTTCCGCATTTATATAGAAACTCTTTTGCATTTTGTTGCTTATGTTGAAATTATTTATGTTTGAATACGCGTACCTAAAGCGAGTTTTTCATTCTTGAATCCATTCAAGTGCATTAAATAATTATTCTGAACTCGTTGAATACTTTAATCACTTAACCACGAATTTTCACTTCGTTGCAAAATATGAAAAACACTGATAGTGTTGCCAGATTTCAAAAAAATATAGCAAATATTATTATTAATATAATTATTCTTTATTGAGAATTCTTTGCGATTTCTTTGCGTTTGCAGCACGGGAGGGACAATTGTCTTTAAACTTGGTACACAGCATTTTTTGGGCATTTCCCCGACCTGTTTTTTTTTTTTTTTTTTTGAGAACTTAATAATTCGAAATCTGCTCGGTCCAACTGCTTGGCACCCACAAGTTATTAAACTACTTAGTAGATTTTAAATACAAATTTTTCTTATAACCAAAAATAACGGTAGGTACCTAACATACAAGTGTTTAAGAACCGGTAACCGGATTTTTATAAAAAAAAATTTATGTAAGCTACGTAGGTACGATATACCTTATTATTGGAAAAAAAATGTATCAAACGATCAAAAATGATATATCTCATAGAACCATTTGTTTGTGTTTTCTTTATCTTATTCTTATTCTCTTGTACAAATTTTAATAAAATTTGTTATAATGAAATGGATTTTTTTTTTTATTCAAAATTATTTTTTGAAAATTCGATATGTGCAGATGTTTTTTTATTAATTTTCCGCATTAATAAATGCTACAAAATTTTACAAAATTCTATACCTATACACATTACATATATACAAAATTATTATCATTATTATTTAAAAAAATTTTTTTTTGCACAAATTGAGATTTGTTTAAGAAATCAGATAGCGTTGGTGTCAAATCAATTTCAGAGGTTGTTTTTATTATTTCTAATTATATTAATTTTTAAACAATTTTTCAGTTTAAAAAAGTTCCATGGAAATTTTCTACAAGCTATAACGTTCATATTTTTATACTCACATAAAATTTTCTTAAAATAAACTAGGTTTTTGGCAGATGCCATAAAGTATATAGCTAATTTATTTATTTCAAAATCAGTTGAAAGGATCTGATTCAGACTTTTAAACCACAATGTGGCCGCACATAAGAGCAAGTTCGTGCATTATATTTTATGAAGTCAGTCAACCTGATATTTTCACATAAGTAACCTGTATTCTAACTATAGAAAACAAAATAAAACCACATTTATCCTGGCCACAAGCCTTTATACGCATTGGCAACCCTCGCACCAATGAATTCATTAAAACAAAAAAAAAATATTCAATTTACATCTCACTATCGATTTTTTTAAATCCCTGTTGTATACTCGTACTACTGCACCTTTTAGCTTTGCTTGTTGAAATACGAAATGTTCCCCATAAAAAAATACACAAACATATACTAAAACATTTTGTATATAATGTATTATATTTATTTACTATATTTACTTTATAAATATCGAATTGATGTTGATGAATTTAATTTAAATTTAATTTAATTTTTTTTGTATTTTATTATTAATCGATTGATTTATTAACATGATTTTAATTTAAATAAATAACATACCAAACTATGTATACATATGTAATGTATAGATGACCGTGGATAAACCCTTTTGTATTTTCGTAGGATATTAAATTAATTTGACATATTGAGATGTGTGTGAAAAAAAATTAAATTAAAAATCACCGAGAGTGAAAATTTGAAAGGACTTTTATGTGATATTAATGGAGAATTAAAAATGTATTTATTTAATTATGTATGATATTTATCAAAAAGGTTTTTTTTTCTGGGAAAAATTTAATTAATCAATTTGTTTAAAATGATTTTTTTTTTTCTTTTTGTTAGGTTAGTTAAAGTACTTCATCAAATTAAATATGGTTAACCATTAAATATTTTTTATTAATTTTAAACAAATAAAATCAGATATTAACGATGTGTGTAAAAGCGGATAATTTTAAAGAGACATTATTTTCATTAATTGATGATGTGATTAAAAATAATCTAATTTTGAGCACTTTTTTTAGCTCAATCATTTGTATAAAGTAGTTTTAACAAGAACTGCCGATAAAATAAATTTGAAAATGTAATACAGGGTGATCCAATTTCAGTTTCCGAAATGAAAAAAACAAATAAAAAATCAAAAAAAATACACAAATTTAAGGACATCTTAAAATTGTGTGTACTAGTAAAATATTTCATGAAATTCATTTATTATGAATAATATTTTGCATTTAATGTCCGCATCTTATATAAAAAACCAAAATTAGTACTAAATAACGTAAAATTAAAAAAAAAAATTGTTATAAGTTTTTTTTCAAGTTCTACGAACTTAACAATAACTTGTCACAATCATAACAATATCTTGTCACAAACGTATAACAATAACTTGTCACACACGTAACAATTCCATTTTGGACAATTTTTCATTGATTTTTGTTCTCATTTTATAACTAGATAATGGTGTTAATCGCAGGTAAATATCTGACAGCAAAAAACCCGTTGTGAAAACATCTAAGTTCATCTTTATTTGTTTCTTATAGATTCTTTTTTTTTTCAAAAATTCAGAAAAAATCCATAAACAAAATTCTTTAGCTAAATTTCACTCTTAGCCTATAACATGGAATTTAGGGCAACAATTTTATCAAATTCCACCACTAAATATATTTATTTGGGGCATATTCCTCATTGAATATAACGAAGTAAATGATTATATCTATACTTGTATATTATATGGGTTATAATTCTAAATTAAATTCTATATTAGTGTTTGTTAAATAAACAAATAATCTCAGCATTTTTTGGAATACTTTTCGCCGGAAAAGTTTTTTTTTTCAAAAGTGCATTGACCAAATTTCCCTAGCGAAAAAAAAAACTAAATCAACATTATGTCTTTCCGTTTAATTTTGTTTCCGCAATAAATTAAATGGAAATCCAAATCCAGTCCAATCCAATCCAATCCAAAGCCTCCACTTATAAAATTGTTTTTTTTTTTTTAATTAAATTTCCACTTTCAATCAATTCACAAAACGACGTTTAATCAAATAAATAAAATAAAAAAAAAATACCAATACTTATCACGTCCAATACTCGATCTAACCACGAAACGAGTAGCACACTCCATCAGGCAACATACCTCCAATTAAATATCTATATGCCTATATGTATCTATCTATCATACATGTATGTATACCTACCTACATCTAAATGATTGCTCATTTCCTTTTATTGAATTAATTAGCCAAACAAAAGTCAACTACACAATTCACGTCGCAGTCGTTATAACCCCACTTTGTACAGCATATTACAGTGGTCATTAAACAAAGGCAATTCTCCATATAGAAAAAAATAAATATATTTTATATTAGTTGTTTTTTGTTTTTGTTGTTATCCATCGTATTGTCAGACGACATTATGTTCAATAGGTCACCCACCAAAGGCGCAATTGCAGCATGTATCTTTTGGATATTGTATCTTATATATTATATACATGGTTAAACGTTTTAAGATCATGTTTCATTGTTTTTTTTTGTTTTTCGTTTTTTTTTTTAAGTAAATTTGCTGAGAAAAGATATTTTATCTTTTACAATAATATAAGAGTGTATCTGTTTCTATAATAAAACTGTGTCTGCAAGTGAATCTGATGACATGACAGATAAAATGTCAGCTGTTGTACATATCAAATTGTCCGCATCTTTTTCATAGATATTGTATCTGCGAGTAATATATGGATGGTTGAAATTTGAAAAAAAAAAATATTCCTAAACGTCACTGTCAAGTCAACGTATCCTTGGTATGCTAAAGTCAACAAAAAAAAAAATACAAAAAAACCAAAGTGATTTTACATGCATCAATCTACTCCACTCAAAGTATCTATGTATCTTTTGATGAAAAGTGATATCAGATAGGTACAAAAAAAGCTTTATTTTTTTTTGTTTGCGAAACAACATTTTTGTTCTTTCTTCTTCGTCATCTTTTAATTTGATATTGTATCTTCAGGTGATCAAATTACAGGAATGCCAAGAACGCACTCTGTGATGAGCGAGAGACGCCCTGACAATCATAAACTTTGTACCTACACTGCAGACATTCCCAGAATAATCTTTGGAATGCTTCCTGTCTGTCACCATTAAAACCACTGTAACACACCATTGCATGACACATTATGTATTTAGTCGCCGTATCCAAGAATTACGAGTCGAGTATCTACCACCTATGTATAGGTATATCTATCTATACCTTCTTGTTGGGCTGTGCTGGGTTGAGTTGAGGTTGATGGGACGGGTATACCTTTATACATATATAAACTCCATCTATTGAGTTCACATTCCATTGTCTTGTTGTTTGTTTTTTTTTTTTCTTTCTAAAGATACAAAGATACTTTACAACTTTATTTGTCCATTTCACTAATGAACATTTATATGGTTAGGGAATGTTCCAAGTATCTATATGGTTAAAGTTAAAGTTGTAAAACCTAGCACTCTCTGTAATCTAATTGTGTCCAGAAAAAGTCATATGGAATTCCATCATTCTTCAAGTTATATAGGGTTTGAAGATAAAAGTTGAACAAGTTGAGTTGAGTGTAAAAAGTATCTTTGTATATTTTTCATAGGCCATTTGACACGAAAGTCAGTACGTGCTTCTTTGAAATTGAATGTTCCTATATAACTTTTCCTTATATGATTTTATACTCTTCTCGACAACGATCTTTTGACATTTTAACCTTTTTTTTTGCGTAAAAAACTCCTTTTGACACTCAACACGCCGGTATTGACTTTTTTTTTTTCTTTCATAAAGAAAGGAAGTTCGACCGCAAGTGCTCTAGATTCTTTGAGAAAAAGAAACATAAAAACCGGACATCCGGTGTGTGTGTGTGCTGCTGCAGCAAGCACAGAAATCGTAGCTTATAAGCGTACGAATCGTAAACGTAAACCTATACAAAGGGTAGATATAGAAAGATACCTTGGTATAGTCAACCAAAAGTTGATGAACGTGTGATGTGATGATGGCGAAAGAGAATTTTTGCTACTGCTTCAGCATAATAAAGGATTAAAGTGTATCTATGTATCTAAAACAATAAGAGGTGTTTTGATGGAAAGGAAGAGACTTATAATGCGAGGAAAAATAATAGCAACTTAAACGTAGACTTAGGCATATATGCCATCGTGCGTCGGTCGGTCGGCCGTGTGTGTGTTCTTATCCTCGAAGTCGTCTTTGCCGCCGTCGGTCGACGTCGTCATCGTCGTCTTTGCCATGAAGATGGTCGACCCTATTTAAGGGAAGATTCTTTTTTTTTTCAGACCCAAGCCATCATCATGCCCATATAACATCACATCAGCTACCGGTGTTGATGATCCGTGTGGCGTCTAATAATCACGTATTGCGTATGTTAGTTATTTAATTCAAAGGAAAAGATACTTTTTTTTTTAATTTTGTGTTATGCTTAAAGAGATTGTTTTCTTATTTTTTTTTTTGGTTCCGTTCGTGTTGTTCAGTTTGTTTTTTTTTTGTGTCTCTTAAGAAGTTTTTCTAAGAAATTGGGTTTTTAAATGGTAATTTTCGAAATGGATGTTGGTTGTAATTTCGAGTGTTTCATTGAGTTAGATTGAAGTGTTTTTTGTTGGATCATGTTGCGATTAAGTTAAGAAGCTTAAAAAGGCATAAAATAATTTAGAAATTTTAATAAGTTAAGGTCATCATAACTTTTTTTTTAAGTTTAAAAACCGTAAGTAGGTATACCTACTGGAGAAATATTGTTGGTTCAGAAAATTTTGTTTGTTAGATATCTGCGCGAAAAACGACGGAACACACTTGATTAGCTAACACATCACATATTTTCTATAGGTATCTTATTTCTTTTTTCACATTTCTTCTTAACACGAATGCGTGCGAGTCCTATCCAGGAGTAGATCATTTGACCCTGTAATTTAACTGTCGAACATACCTCACCCTTGCGCCTAACTTTGGTCCAAAAAACCAAAATTCGTGCCAAAAATCATCAATTCTAGTGTTTCTTTTTTTTGATTTCTAATAGGATATAAACAGAGCTTAAAAAACAGCAAATAAAATAATTTCCTGATATTTAACTACACATTTTGATTTAATTTATATAGAGCTATTCAATTTTGGGCAATTTTATACTAGCGCATAATAAATAAAAAACGAACTTCTTTATTTTTTTTTTGTAACTATCGCATATTTCATCAAAAATCCTATATTTCTTTTCTAGTTTATTTGTAAATTAATTCAAATATCTAATTTCAAAAAAAATTATTTACATAATTTTTAATAAATAAAACAAGAAACACCTTTTTATCAGTTTTTTTAGGTTTAAATAGTTACTAGAGCTTAAAAAGGAGTCTTGATAGATCCCGGATATAATTTTCCAAAATTGTTTGAACTGTATTATTTGTTAAACTATTTAAAAAAATTTAATCCAATTTAATAATAGTACTCTTGAGAGATATTGTAATTTGTTTAAAAAAAAAACGTATACCAATGGTCTATTTCACCATTTTACAATTTACAATTATAAACTAGTACTGATCTTGCATTCAAAAATAAATAATTGCATACATTATAAATTAGTTATTTTAGAAATTTGTTGAATTTTGTAGGAAAATTTTACAAGTGGAAGTTGATCTGCAAAATTTTCAACAATTTTGTATGCTTTTAAATTTGTCTGAAGCGTTTTTGAGCGTCAGAATAAAAAATAAAAATGAAATTACTATTATTTAATACAGGATTATTACAAAGTTGTAGTTGTAAATTGTAAAGTGGTTTTTATCTTAAAATCAAATTCATTTTTGGTATAGCCTAGTACGCAGATCGCGCTAAATTTTAGTTTCCATACGAAATTCTCTCCACAATTTAGCCAGGCTAAAATTAAGCAAAGCATTTTAGCTGAGAGGTACGCAGCTCCAGCTAAAAAATCAAATGTTTGTTTCTTACTGTACACCACTAATCTGTCAAAACTAAGCGCACGAAATAATTGTCTAGGACATTATTCTCGAGCTAAATTTTGACTGGTTCTGGTATTTTTTTATTTTGTGTGAACTTTGCTTTGTTTTTACAGCTAGATTGTTGCTGCCTTCATGCAAAATGGATTCCGATTTGGAAGAATTTTTTTTTCGGAGAACAGGACCCATGTTTTGTAACTCGGCGATAACTTTTCGAGGCGAGAAACGGCGAAAAATGGAACAAAACCCATAGAATCCCTATGAGTTTTGTTCCATTTTTTTTTTTCCATTTTTCGCCGTTTCTCGCCGCGAAAAGTTATCGCCAAGTTACAGAACATGGGTCCTGGTGTTTTTGACATAATTCTACACAATGCCCTAATGCCTGTTTGATAACTTTTTGTTTCAACAAATATCCCAAAACTGATTTTTTTTCTATTGGTTTTGACAGCAAATTCTGAAATATTGTGAAAATTTGTGCGAATTCGCAAGAAATTTCACGTTACCAAACAGACCACTTATTTCAATCACATATTCTCCACAACTCTCCTATGTCAAAATTTAGCTAGGGTTTTAGCTGATGTTTGGAGAGAAAAGTGGCAGCTAAAATTTAGCGCGATCTGCGTACTAGGCTTATACCTATTCGAGTTATTTTCTGAGAACGTGGAATTTTCTTCATATATCAATTATAAAACGTTTTGTCACTATCTTGATCATTCAAATTTCCACCTACTTCTACGCCCATTTTTATGTAAATGGCTACTACTCCTATAATTTTAAAAATCTTGATTCAAAATATTTCAAACAAGCTATTGGTATTTTTATTGAACATTCAATTTTTGTAATCCCCCTTATTTCATTCCATTTTCTGGATAAATTCCTCCTACACCTAAACTATATGCCTGCGGGCCAGTTTAGCTCGCTTCTTAAAAAGAACAGACGAACGAAGAATCTTTGGAGCAAAAAGTCATCATCGAGCTTCATTTCTGGAGAAAACAAAAAATTCTAAATATTGCTTACGTATATAACCTGCTTTGGTCACCATGACCGTTCGATCATTTTCTTAAAAAAAAAAAATAAGAGGCGACGATCCCCAATCTTGAAGCTGCATAGCATTCTGCCACTTTCTTCGAGTGTAGAAATCTTTGGCGATCTCAACTGACGCCATGTAAATTTTTGCTGAAGTGCTACTGGAAATCGTTTGTTTTTAATCGTGCAAGGACCCTAGAAGGGCCTACATCTTGGCCAAAATCGTTAAATGTCTCAATGCTCAAAAGGGGTGCACGTAAAATTATTTAAAAAAAAATATTTCGGCGACGTATGGACTCCTACTCCTATAGACGTGTGGCCATTTAAGCGACATATTATTTGAAATTATGTAAACTTAAATTCCTTAAGTTGTGGAATTCGAAAAAAAAAAATAAAGAGAAAAAACTGTTCTGATTCAATTCATTTAAATTTAATTCCAGTTTAAAGTTAATGTGTCAAACGCGCGCTCCAACCTGTAGGTACTAATTTGTTTTTAAAAACATTTATAAAAAAAAACTAAATTTTGAAAACGTATTGTTTGTATGTTTTTAATTTTTAGTGTAGTTTTAACTAAGGCTAACTATAAAATATTTTATTAAAACCTATTTAGGCAAACTGAAAGAAAATTTTAACAAAAATTAAATCGCGTTTCTCAGAGAGTTTCATATATAAATTTTTGTAATCAATATTTTTCGTATATACATATCTATTCAAATACCCAAGTTACCTATAAGTAAGTATTGCAGAAAATAAGGACAGATTAATACTTTAACTCAAATGATATAATCGAGACTCAGGTAGAAGTATGAGTGTCCAGTATATACCACTAAATTCATTCATATAATTTTGTATTAGATATTAATACGCAAATTCTATAAATAAATCGTAAACATGTATTGTTCGCTTTGAATTGAAAATAAATTAGTTAATCAATTTCCAGATTTTTTCAAAACAATAACAACAATAAAAAAAATAATAATAAAAAAATTATAATTGGCTTTGAGCGCTTGAAACAAATTTGTATACTCTAGAAAACATTATTGTTGATAATTTGTAGATTGATTACTATAAATGTTTTTTTTGTTCATGTGTCAAGCCTTCGAATATTATCTTTGTAGGCCTATGGCCTATTTCATTTAGAAATTATAATAAAAAATCATATAAAATTAATAACACCTCTATTTTAAACTTCAAATTTGATTAAATGTGAATGAATCTCATATGGTTTGGTCAAAAATTATTCGAGATAAAATAAAAAAAATGCATTTTAGGCAACCCGCCTGTATTAAGTTACTTTTTATTATAATTTAATAATCAGTAAAAATATCAATTATCATTGAAATATTAAAAATCAATTTGTGTAAACGGTTTGACCAAAATTATTTTTTTTTTTCGACTAGAATAATTATTCATAAGTCATAAGCTTTATATATAAGCGATAAATAAATGACAGATTTCACCTTTAAATGACGATTTTCAATTATAGCTTTAACATGCCCTTATAAGGGTAATATGTTTATTTTTTATTCTTTTTAGTTTTGTGTTAATGATTGCAAAATAACAAATTTTGTTTGTCCTATAGTAAAACGATGGACGTATGGTTAACGTCAAGAATGAAAATTATTTTGAAAACAAAAGTGCATCATCGATCACTTTTATTATCGTCAAAATGATGTCATGCAATTAGATATATTTCCGCCAAGACTTTTCTCTGTGACAATGACAATGAAAAATTTACAATTTGTTTATCTTAACCAAAAGACAAAAGAAAATAAGCAAAAAAAAAAAAAAAAAAAAAAACACCTGCCCCCAAAAGCTATATGAATCAAATTGAATATTTTCGTCTGTTTTTCTTTTCAATGAAATACTTTTTGAGTGACGAATTCGTATTTTATTTCTAGTTACCTACGTACATGTTTATAGTCTGAGAGTTTGCATTGCTAAAAATCTTACATGTTATATTTTTTTTTAAATTTTTAATTTAATTTAATTTTTGTTCATTTTATTAAATAAAACAGAAAATCCAAAATCACTGTGGAAGAAAAATTTTACAACTGAACATTTTTCCATCAATTATATTCTAAGAATTTTTATGTAAACGAAAATAAAACTATTGAATGAAAAATTTTGTAATTTTCAAAAAATTCTTTTTAACCGCAATATTATTCACTCGATTAATCCGGAAATAAATAAATACATAAATAATGGAATGAACAATATGGTGGTAAGACATTTAATTTTTAGGAAATTAATTCAATACAAATAAAAAAAAAAAATATTGACTTAATTTACACAAAGATCTTAAATAGATCTTAAAAATATATCTAAGATTTTTTTGCCATCGAATAGAGTTAAAAAAAAGAAATGCAAGCGGTGACGTGAAATAAGGCCAAGTGAAATAATACCAAATGTAAGTACTTGGTCTTATTTCTAAATGTGAAAGTGGAAATAAGGCCCCAAATACCCACATTTGTACTTTTTCACTTTTAAAGCGAATTAAGACCAACTAACTACCCACATATAGCTTTATAGGATTTGGCCTTATTTCACTGCATCACGCTTGTGACACAAAAGCTCAAATAAGAAAGTGTATGTGAAAAAGCAGACTAATAATATAGTCTTTATCGATAGCAGAGTTCTTGTTGAATGTAGTAGATTTGTTATAATATTTGCAACTTTTCGTGAATTAGCAGTTGATTGTTTATTATAAATAAGATATTTTAATTCACAAATTAAATTTTAATCAACATTTTGGTCTGTTTGGGAATTAGAAGATAATTACGCATTTTATTTTATTCATTGATTTATTTGAAAATAACAAAAAAAGAGAACGAAATCTTTAAAGTCATTTGCCTATTGTTCAGCTAAGCTTGATGAATTTGTGAGACAAGAAAAGCTAAACCTAAAGACTTAACTAAATTTAAGTTCTTCTAAAATTTGTTTTTTTTTTTTTTTTTAAATCATACCAACCTTATTCCTGTATTCTCCATTCCTATATATAACAATTTAAAATCACGACACCAAAAACAACAACACCACCTGTCGCATTATTAAAGCCATCATGACGTTTACCGTCCTTGAAACTATTGATGGTAATTAAATCAATAAAACGGACGCATCATCCGTCATCTATAAATAAACTGCCAAGAATCTTATCGTTGTCGTCTGCCAAGCTAAAAATCTCTCTCTTAGCTATTTTTTTAAACTGATCAACCAAAGAACTGACGTCTTTGACAGTGTGGCGAGGTGCGCGGCAGCGGCTGCTATATACAATAACAATGATGATGATGATGAAGACTTCCGATAGTGATTCGATGCCAAATGTTCCACCGTCACAAAAATATGTGATGCACCTTCTTTTTCATCATCATCATCATCATCATCATCATCATCATCATCATCATCATCATCTTCTTCGTTTTGTATCAAAACAAATGCCACAGGTGTGACGGATCAAAATCAGATGCCAGCAGATGCTACCTACCTACATCGCTTGCATTAATCCATCTCAAAGATACATTTATGTATATATAGGTATCTACAATTTGATGTCAATGGTGTCTCCATCATATAAGCAATGGTTTTGTTATTTTTGTAGTTTTTTTTTTTTTTTTACGACCGAAAGGTCATAAAATACTTAGATTATCCAGCCCACTATATGTATCGAGGTCTATCTCAAGAGGTAAGGTTTACACTTTACTACTAACCGACTTAACGATCGTTAGATTTAACAACCATTAACGAAAGATATTTCTGACGAAAAAAAAAAAAAACACACTCATACACTGACAAAATCAGTAACAACAAAAAAATGTTGGTCAATAAAGCGAAGGTGTTGAACTTTTGTGTACTGTTTAATTACGGTCTTCAAATATTGATCCAGAGCTATAAAGAGGGAAAGGTGAAGAAGAAAAAAAAAAATTGTGCTGGGGTGTAATTGCTTCACACACGTTTTCACACAATCCCCCCTGACTCAAAACCTCCAAACTAATTCAAAAAAAAAAACGGAACAAGTATTGTACAAGTCTGCTGCTCCCACATGTGTGTCCCGTATTTTCATAGTGGGCTCCCATCCATCGGTTGGTTATTTGGTATCTCCATATGAGTTGAGTATCTCTGTGTTGTGTTGTCGTTTGCTTTGCTGCAAAGACTCTTGTATAGAGATAGAGATACTACAGACAATCTTCCCGCGCATTTTCTTCGAAATGGCGTTGAAGGCGGTTAAGGTGGTGATAGTGGTACCTATATACTAAAACTGATGGTGGTGCTGGTGCTGGTGGTGGAGCGATAGTGTTTTGCGCGCCGTAAAATATGTGTCGGCTTAATAGGAGGCTATTTGGTATTTTCTTATATTATTATGGTAATATCGTATCGTGCGTTCGCGTACAAACACTTTTTTTTTTCTTTTTTTGTCTTTAGTCAATTGGAATTTCGAATTAGGCATGCCACGCGTATTTTCATTCATCCGCACCGGATTTGGATGAAGTTCTTTTTTTTTTTTCATAAAAAAAAAAGATTTTTTTTGTTGTTGTTGTTTTTTGTATTTTAACTCAACCGTTGGTGTTATTTTGAAAGGAACGTGTTGTTGTTTTTTTTTTTTTTAATTTTTTAAGTCGCAGAGTCTTTTCTTTTTGGGAAGTTATTTGCTTTGGAATTTTTTTCGAGAATGTAGTATTATTGTTTTTTTTTTTTGTTATTTTGTTGAAAACAAAAAAAAATACTACGTATTTACCATATTGATGTTTAATGGTGGACTTGGTGTGATCGGAAGTTCAAGTGAAATAAAAAACAGATGAGTCAAATAAAGAGGCATCACTATACCTACACCTATATGAAGAAAATATGGATTTTTTTCACACTGACAGTATCATCAGGGGGAGTGTTTTTATTTTTTTTTCGGTTGTTGTTCCTGTTTGTTTTTAACTTTTTTGTAATTTTATTTAAATTGAAAAATTTTGTTTTGATATTTATGGGGCAGATAATTGGGTTAAATTCAAGATATATGTACATTAGGGTGTCCCAAGATATAAGGTAGGATTTTTTTTTCTCGAAAATAAAACCGCATACCCTCTATTTTTTTTCTAAATGGCCTTATTAGCGTAAATAATAAATATTATTGCGATTGGATCATGACAACCCGTGCCGACTTGATACCAAACATATACCTTGTATAAATTTTTGTTTCAGTGTAGTATAATAGAAGATTTCTAGAAGTTCAAATTTGTTTAGTAAATAAAACACTTATATACCCAAAACATATAACTATTTAATATTTTACATACAAAAAAAAACATTATTCTATAAATTTTCTTTTTAAGGTTTGTTTTTTACAGTTTGGATAAATCATCCGGTGTTCTTGTACGCAGCGTAATAAAAATTGCTTTTGTTCCTCTTCAACTGTAATTAAACCATGAAATTCTTGCATCATCTTGACCGCTCTTTCAGCTGTATCATTTACTGCCCTCAGCACTGAAACCTTCTTCTTGGCATCTTGAAATGAAGCGTTATTTGGCCATAAAGACGGTTCTTCGTTCAGAAAACTGTCATCAATTTGAAGCCGGGTGAACAACGCTTTACTTTTGACTGATACGAAGTCGTAGATGTTTTTGTCTAAAATAAAAAAATAATAGTAATTAAAAAAAATGGAATATAAAAAAAAAAAACAATATTTACTAATGAAACTTACCATACAATGAACCACTGAGTTCTTCTTTGGATGGGATGTAGCGTTTACCATGGGTTGATGGATTCTCTTTGGTTAAACTTTCAACCATTTTTATTTTAGTTTCTTGGTCCACATCGTCGTCAAATAATGATAAGGCAGCTATTTCATCGGTTAAATACCATAGATGTTGGTTTAATTTTTGTAAAGCTGCTTTCGAGACGTTTGTATCGATTTTTTCATAAGCCTTCATCGACTTCAAAAAGCACAAATCCTGATAAGGTGCTTTTACAGCCAAAATACATTGGAGCCACGGCTTAACGTAGGATGTCACAATGAACAAGCAAACATCAAACAGTGCCACCTTATCCTTGTTCGTCATTTTCAGTTGAGCGCTAACAAGTGATATTTTTAATGCATAAATTGCCCTCGCCATCCACCTGGCTTGGTGCATGGCACCTGGAGGTCGAATTTTAAATTTTCGATCTTTATCTCCGCCTAAAAATATCACTGAGAGCTCAATTAGTTCTCGATAGTCATCTCGGACTATATCTTTGGTCAATTCAGATTGGTAAAATTTGATCATATTTTCTATTTCGAAAACAGTCAGATGCAAATCCAGTTTATCTTTATAGCATTGTATTTCATTCGGGTCGACACTGTTCCAGTTATCTCGGAACTTTTTGAAAAGCGCAATATCCGGGCTTGTTGTCACTTGACTGATTTTGCTTCGAATACGCTTTTTAATATTAGCTCATACATGTGATGGCGGCAGGCAAAAATTAGTAGTTCTCTATCAAGTTTCTGTTCAAGAAGTACACAAGCACCATTAATGCGACCTGTGTTTGACGCTGTAGTATCACAACAAAGAATTTGTACTTTACCTTCTAGATTCCAGTCTGCAAGCGCTTTCCAAACCGCCTCTGCTTGTTCTCTTCCTGATGAGTTTTCTAATCTTGGCACAGCAATCAATTGTTCTTTATTTCCATATGAAATAACTACCGGAAGACGTTCTTCTTTTGATTTCCGAGCATCTAAAGCAGGCAATAATTTTCCATCAAAGTGAACGGTCACAACCTCTGGCATCTCGTTTTGAAAATCTATTTTTATAGATTCCGCGCGCTCTTTGCGTTTTTCGGTGCGAATTCTTTGAATTGAGGACTTACTTATCGGAAAATCATCAGTATTGTATCCAAGTGCCTCAATAGTAGCTTCAAGAATATACACGGAATCTCTCATACTTAACTGACACCTGTCTAGCGCCGCTACTAATTTTGGCGTGATGAAGTCTTTCCGCATAGATATTTTCTTTTTCTTTGGTTTTGCGCTATTTATCTGAGTTGGCAAATCTTTTTGCAAAGGTATTATGTCTTCGTCCGAATCAGATGAGTCTTTTTGTAGAGGATCATATGATATCGATGGAATTGCCTCTGCAAAACATTTAGATCGCCGTTTCTCTTCCTCAATAATTTTTAGGCGCGCCCTTTCCTCTTTGCAGGTCCCTTTCTTGTCTACTCCACCTAAATGACCTGGTCGACCTGGCTCCCGTTGTCGTTGTAAAAAAGACTTACCTTCATTTGTTTTCATTAAATTAAGCGCATCGGCGTGGGCAATATCAAATAAATTGTCTAAGTTCTTGACAAACTCTTCTCGACGTCGTTTAAACACGTCTTGTGTTTTTTGTGCATTTTTTTGCAAATCCCTCCAAACTTGATATAAATTCACAAGTTTCTTTACACAATTAGGAAAAGATTTCGTAGGTATACGCGCCTTTTCCCAATATATAATACATTCGCGAAGACTGAGATTTGCACTTTCATTTACAGTTAAATTCACTTGACGAATGTTGTAAAATAACACTGCTAAAACCTGTCTATTAGAAGGAAGTTTTGATCCCGTTATTTGATGTTTTTCGTCAGCTATTAAAAATATATGCTTTTTAGAACTGCGTAATTTGACTGACATGTTGACCGAACAAAAAAAAATGTGTTTACTGTAAAAGAAAGACAAATTATAACAAGAGCATCGATCGTTCGAGCGCGTGGGCCGTAGTTAGCAATTATTGACAAGTTCCGATGCAAGTCGGCACGGGTTATCGTGATCCTACCTACACCAAATTTGGTTTACAACAGTTTCAAGGTCATTCAAACAAATTAAGAGGGTATGCGTAAAAAAAAAATTACTTTAATTTTTTTGGGACACCCTAATGTACATACTCATATGTAGTTTTATTTGGTTAGAAAGTGCAATTGAAGATTTGTTTTTTTTTTTTTTGTGGAAAAAATTAAGTTTTCCTTCTTTTTTATGGTAGGTACTTCTTTATTTTGGAAGAAGAAAAATTTGCTGATAAGTGAAATGAATTTATTGAATTTTATAACTTTAAACAATTTATTAGTATTTTAAAAATGCCAAGCAATGATTTAACTATTACTTACCATTTTAACACTTTCAATAATAAATTACAATCCCGTTTTTTTTTCGGATTTTGTAAGGAATAAAAAGCTTAATGGAAAGGTGTATTTATATAGGTGGTGATTGATCCGAAATTTATTGACTGATAAAAACTAGAAGACCAAAATAAGAAAGAAATACATTTTTCTTGAGGATTGGATTAGTGTAAAATTAGGCTTCTTTTGTTTAAGGAAACTTCGAAGAGTACTGGCTACAGGTTAAGAGTCAGCAATTTTACTATGTTTTATTCCAAAGTTCTAAAATTTTATGAAGTGACATGGAAACTACAATCACTGAACAGTTAATAAACACTTAATGAGGTTATCAAAAATGACTGGGAACAGAAGTCTTGAAAATACGATCTTGTTATTTAAGCTATAATTTTTGGAAATACCTTAAATAATCATCAATCGGTAAGGTTTCCAGAGGTGCAAAATAAAATTATATGTAAGTGCTATAATCAGTTATTTAACTCTTTTCGATCAACAACAAAATGTCAGTACAGGGAACTGTTTTCCTCTAGGTCTGAGTGACGTTCTCCTGTGTATACTAAAAATAAAGAAAAACTTTGGCTGTCATTGGCAATGTATTCCGCCTAAAATGAATGTTCACAATAAGGCGAATTTTTCGAACATTAAATTTCGGGTGAAAAATAGGCAAAAAGTGAAATTTCAAATTTTCTGGTAGGAGTGTTGTTCGGTAGAAACTCACAATAAGGTTGAATATATTAACATTCAGCCTTATCACGAATTCCATCGTAATCGGAAACTTGTTACGAATCCCGAAAAAACTATCACAGTTTCCATCGTAGTGGAAAATCTCATACAAATAGTCATACGAACGGATTCGGTGATATTTTTTTCGGGATTCGGAAAAATTTTCCGATTGCGATGGAATTCGTGATAGCGCCTCTATTTTCGCGCGGAACTCTATTTTCTTTTTTTGAACCAGAAGAAGAAAAACAAAGAAGGATAGGAGCCCACAAAGTAGGAAACCGCTTGATTTCTTTAACAATCAAGAATTATTTCGATTTTGTATTAATTTATATGTTACTTAACATTTTTAAAGAATATAACTTTTTAAAGACTCTATGATTTTTCGGTCAGATTTCTGGATATTTTGTATTGACTAATACTTCTAATTGTTTCATATTAAAAAAAAACATTAAAATTGAATGTACACCAAAACAATGGAAACATTTTTTTTGTATATGGTACCCCTTATACTTCTAAGGATAATTGCTAAGTTTTTACATCACATATTAGACTTTTACTAAAATTTAAAGAAAAATATTGTGAAATGTATGTAGATTTTGTATGAAAAATAAATTGAAAATCCAGACGACTTTGTATTAAAAAAGAGACTTGAAACAAGAAGAATATTTTTTTTTAAATTTATTTCTAACCCTTTGAGCCTCTGGAAGCCTCGTAACGTACATAAATTTTGAAAATTGGTAGTAATATTGTATAGAAGGTATTGGTACAGTTAAACTAAGATCACATGATTTTGTGAAAGGCATTTTGTTGTTCTTTACGCGCTCAAATTAAAATGCGTCCCTCCGTACACTTTTCCACCATTTGACCCTTTTTTTAAATCAATTTATTTCTGCAGACTCATCTCTTCAAACTTTCTCCGAGTTGGATTTGCGTCAAGAAATGTTCAAATTTTTAAGCTTAATATTTTTTGTTCATGGAAAGAAAAAAAATTGGAGGAAGCTTAAAATGGCACATCTTGTTTTTATACTTTATACCGCATTTTCATTAAAGCCATCATAATTTCACAAAGCTGTGTGTTTTTATCTAAAATAAGCCTATTCATTTTGAATGTGCCTTTTTGTTTTTTGTTTCTATTTTTTACGCTTCGAACTTTGACACTTCGGTATTTCAAAGCTTTTCAAATCCTTTAAAATATATTCTAATTGGCTATGTTCGTATAAGGTTTTTATGAAATTTCCAAACTTATTTTGTGCTTTGTTTGGTTGATATTTACTCAGTTAGAAATGTGAGTTTGTATGGAAATGATATTATTTGGAATAAAGTATGTAATTGTTCTCTAAAAAATCGTAGTATTTAACAAACAATTGTATAGAAAGTTCAGTGTGTTAAAAATGATTGAGTTGTAACTTTAATTTTTTGTTTAGTTTAACTATTTTAATAGCGGAAAAAAAATAATATAGATATTTTGGTTCAAAACACAGTTTAACAAACTTTAGTCGGCAAAAATACACCTAAAATCGCAATTTACAAAATTCCATATTCCCAAAAAACATTTTATAATATTAAAACAATTTATTTCCATTTTTCATTAAGTTAGGAGGTTTTTTTCGTTTTTCCTCCAAATTTAAAATTTAATATTTAAATAAAAAATGTACTTATAGAAGCCCTTAAAAAATAATATTTTTGTTGAAAGATATATTGTATATCGAATCTCTTTAATGTAAAATGTGCGGTAACAATCCATTGTAAAACTTATAACGAAATAAAAATCTATCTATCTATCTTTCATTAAGTTATACCAAACATTAATATGTAAGTATAATTATAGAAACTCTTTTTTTTTTGATTTTCTCAAAAGTTGTTACTTTTATATACAACACCCTAAAAATTCCAAAGAAATATACAAATTATGTACAATATTTTTTCCAGGAAAAAGGAAAAAACCTTGACCCGCTATTAAAAAAAAAGATACATAGAAATATTCTGAAAATACTGAAAATTCCTTACTCTGAATCATCATCATCATTATTATCATCATCATCGTCCAACCTCATTCTCATTTCATATGTTTAAATTTACATCCCCACTTAAAAGTACATATGGGTGAATTTAAACAAAACTCCTTCTTGCATGTGTCATTTTTCAGATCTATAATATATGTACAACCCACCCACAAAAACCAAAAAAAAAATAAATAATAATATAACGTCTTACAAACGTCTCAGTCTCATACAAATGTACAAATTCGTATAAGAACTAAAATTACACAAACAATTTTTAGTTATTTTTTTTTTATTCTATCTTTCAGACTTATGGCAATTAAAAATTCTATGAAATTGATTAACTTAATTAAGTTCGGTTCAATTGATAGATAGAACTTTCATGTCTAAAAAAAAATATATGTAGATACTTGTAACACCCCTTTCAGTTGTTTTCGAGGCTATACAAATTCATCTTCAATATAAACTATTGAAGATATCTTTGTTCTGAAAATCTATACAAACATCTAAAAGATAAAAACAAATCTTACCCCAATTTGATATAATATCTTCGTTGGCATATGCTCCCGCACTAACTCATTTTGACTCCTTTGATGTTGTTTCTGCAAGATTTCCATCATCTGCCTCGGTTGTCTAATATCCAATTGTTCACCACTGTCCGCTGATTTCTGCTTCAAATAATTACTATTCCCTTCGAACATCACTTGCTGTGGATGCTGATGCTGATGTGTTCGTTCGATCGGTGAGGATTGTGGTATTTCATAGACTTCGAGTGGCAATCTTGTTCCAATCACAAGATCACTCATTTGACAGAAAACCATTAATGATAATGTTACTGTCAGCATTTTGTATTTATAAAGCTTTTTTTTTTTAAATATACGCGTATTTCTTATAGAGGTTCTATAAAGCTGAGAGGTGTGTATAGCTCAGATATGACTGTTTTAATAGGTGCACAATAACTTGTAGTCCTTGAAAAACGCGCGCGAGCAATAATTGTGTTCAAATGAGAAAATATACAAAAAAAAAACACGATCAATCAATAAATTTTACACGATCGTGATCGAGAGTTTGACGTGTAGGTATAGTACGCTACGTTTTCAAAAAGTCACTCAAAGATCATAAAAATGAGATCGTTGTTCGAATTGACTATGACTATGGCAATTCACGATACCAATCAATTGCTCTTGCATTTTCATTCATTAAACAAAATATACAACAGAATAAAATCACTGTCTTTCCCTTTTTTGTTGTTTTTGTTGTAAGTTAAGCTGGGATGTTGTTGTAGGTAATGCTGCTTTTTTTTCTATTGCTTTAGTGCCCCCAAACTATACTCTCTTTCTCTTTCAATAGTTCACTTTAAGTTGCTGCTACTGCTGCGCTGCTTCTCGACTATCGCTGACTTCAGATTAAAAACCAATCATAAGCGTCTTATTCACGACTTTTCATAGATAATATACCTTTTTGTTGTTACTTGTTATTTTTTTTTTGTATTACTCTCAGACTGTGAGATACATGGAATGTGTAGTAATTTATAGATTTATTTATTTTTTATTATTATTAAAAAAAAAAAACAACACACATATAACGTCGTTTCACATTTCATAAAAGAATGTATAAGCGCGCGGTAAGGAAAGCAGCATAATCAATTCAACAACAAAAAATAACGACTACTTTCCGACAACTATTTATTTTTTAATACGAAAGACGGAACGTATATCTTTCTTCTACTTATATATTGGCGATGGATTTGATATTGATTTACCACAGTAAATTTTTGCATATGAAAATATACCACATGTACTTCAAAAGATACTCTCTTATGTCGTGTAAGTGAGTATCTTGTTTTGTTGCTTCTTTTTTTTTATTTTGTTGTTATTTTCACTATGATGAATGAGAAAAATATTCGCGTATATCTACATAAGAATTTTTATATGAATGAATAAAACTTGAATGAATGAATTATTGAATGAATGACAACGACCGACCGGGGTGGGGCGTTAACTAGATAGGTTATACTCGTATAATAACTCAAATTTCATGGAATGTATCTGTATTTTTTGTATTAAAATCTTTTATTAATTCAATTAACAATAAATCCAGATGAAAAAATCTTTAAAAAATTAACGAATTTTATAAAAAGATACAACTTAAAGTTTTTTTTTTTCTTAAATATTTTTGAATTGATGATTTTTATTTTTTTAAATTATATTTTTAAAATGCGCGCGTCCAAAGAGAAACAACTTCACTTTCCGAACTGATCAAATAAACTAAAAACAACGTAAGTAAAAAAATACAACATCATCGGGAAGCGAAAAACTTGAATGAAAACCAATACATTGGTGTAAGGAATTCGATTTGTTATTGATGTGTTGGTTTGGTGTGTTTGTATCTGTGTGAAAGATACTTTAATACTAATACAAAGATGATGTTGGGATTTTTAGTAGTAGCAGCAGCAGCAGAGCAAAAGCAGTTGGGTTAAAGTGGTACGAAAACGAACCTGATGTTGTTATGAATGAAGATTTTGTTGCTTGCTTGCTGTTGTTGTTGTTGGTATAGTGATGATGGTGGTTGTGGTACTTTGCTGTTGCTGCTGCTGCTGGTGACGATGGTATAGCCTTCCTTCGTAACTAACAAGTACCTCAAGAGGTATTAAAAAAAGGAGGAAAATGTTAAAGAGTTGGGAGCAAAGAGGGAACACTTTACTCTTATGAGTTTTGAAGTGGTGTTTTTTTTTTTTGTTTTTTGTCATCTTCTATATGGTCAGTTCTTTCTGACCAAGCAGGAGATTTTATTCCATACAATTTGGTTCCTTCGTTTGGTTATGAAGATAATGATGATGCTGTGATGGATGCTGATGCTGGCTGATTTTACTACGCCGAGAGCAGAGAGATAAATTTTTTTCTCAGAATCTACCTGCGCGCACAACATGGATAGGTATCTTATAATTATAAAACACGTACCTATATGATGTATTTAAGTAAAGGTATTAATATGTGTGTATATGTGTGTTGGGGGATTAAAAGCAAGCTTAAGATTTTTATACAATTTAATTGAGGTTACTCTTAGGTTAACTCTTTAGACTTTAAGATAAATAAAATACACTGAAAGTAATATTTTGCTGAAATAAGAAATAATGTCTTAAAAATGCTTTTACCATGCATACACAATTTATTATTTTTTTTATATATTTTCTTATGACAGATTTATATTTCTATGACTCTAACTCTAAACTAAATTATTTAATTTTTTTTATTATAACAAATTTATATTGCGCCGAAATGAATCATTTTTCCCCATTTTTTTTTAGTTGACTTGAAATTAAAAAATATTATTTAAATGCAATGGCAACACTTACATATATGCTATATTTTTTTACAGCCAAATATATTTTATTTTATTGTTAAATCGAGTTGTTTTATAAATATTTTTGATTAATTATTTTTCAAACCGATTTTTTCTTTAATTTTTCGTAATTTGGCTTATAGTTATTTTAAGTTCTTATGAATTTTAAATCGAATACAATATTAAGATGCAGATGACTTCAGATCTTTTTGTATTGAAAATTATACAAAAACTACCTTTTTCGTAAAAATTATTTTTAGATTTTAGCAATTTTTAAAACTCCTTATATAGTCTAAAACATAAAAAAATAATTTCAGTATTTCCTCGCCTCAGCACTTCCTCATATTTTTCATGTTTAATACAATAACTGATTTTTTTTTTAAATTCATACAAGTCGGGGATGAAAAGTGACAGTCAGTGGCTCAAAAATAAGTTTTCATCAGATTTTGACTTCAAAAAAATTAAACAAATCGAGGATTGTTAAATGTTTAAGTTGAAGATATATAGACAGTTTAGAAAGTGCTGAGAGGGACAAACGAAATTTTATTTTTTTTGTACGCATTTAACTTCTAAATATAAACACCAATATTAAAATCCAATGTGTTCTTTGATTAGAAATGACGGTTTAAATGTTCTTGAATATTAGAAGAAGCTAAAAGACTTAAAGCCATCTTGAAAAAAAGTAGAGTTGGTCTATTTTGATCTCTCGCCGATGCTGGAAAAAAAAATATTCTTCGCCAGCACAGCGGTAGGTTTCTACGGAATACAGTGGGGCCGAGTTGAGCAAAAATTAATTTTCCGCAATTTATAGCAGTAGTAACAATGTAAAAATTGATGGCCGTTGCTTTTCCTTATAATGTTTAAATATTTCATTAAAATTGGTTGGGTGGTTCAGATTTTATCGAACTAGACTGCCTCTATACAGAAAAGTAAAAAAAAAATACAAATGAATGGTCTTGGAACAACTTTGTATACCGAACTCTTAAAAAAACATTATCAACCTTAACATCCACGACGATATTAATTTTTTTTTTCAAAGTTTTCGTGGAAATTAATTATTTGGTGTTTTTTTATTCCATCCATCCCATGTCATCAAAATCGGTTAAGAGGTTCAGTTTATATGCAATTTTTTAGACCAAAATGAATATTTAAAAGCAAAATGTATCGAATTTTGTGAATTAAGAGGAACACTGCTTTCGTGATGTCATAAACCCACAAATAAAGTACCTTTTTTTTACATTTAAAAGATTATATCCAACATCTCATACAATTGACAGATCTGATCACGAATTCAAATTCAAATAAAACAGAAACTTGGATAATTTTCTTAAGAATTTGTACCTTTAAGAGCTGATACTTAAAACATAAATATAGTCACCGCAATTTCTTTTTTTAAACAAGTAATTATTATTTTATGTGTTGGAAACACCAAAATAACTTTTATTTGTTTTTAGAATTGCATGTCTGCGTCTAAAATATTGAAGGACCATTTAATTCTCTCGAACCAATTTTTGCATGATAATCTTTTTTTTGGCCAATACACTTACCATAAATTGTATTTAAAAACTCTTAGATCGACGGTTAAAGTGTAGGACCTCGCAACTCGTAAGTCGAAAAATTCGAAAAAAAAATATCTTTAATTCAAAAAAATCAGGAAAATCTGAGTAACCTTTTGGCATTTTACAGAAAAACACAGAATTCAAAACCTCGCCCTACAAAATTTGATTTTTTTTTAATTCTGTAAAACATGCAAAAAACGACTTTCGAGGTTCTGCACTTTAATCGTCGATATGTAAGTATATATTTATATATACTAACAATAATTACAGTTATTTATATGTGTTTATAAATCAATTTGCACATTAGATGATTTACCAGTTGCAGTAATCCTTGATTAAAGATGATCAACTGCAGTGAACAAAGTGGCCCTAAGTCCTATAATCATTTCTTATTACAGTTGGTCTATAAAAAAAGAACATGCTATTTTAATAATCATTGATTCATATTCTCAAACTCCAAAACATTAACAATTTTTTTTTAAATGCGTATATTGTATCAAATAATGTAAGAAAAATTAGATCACCAATTTCCGCACAAGATCCAAATTAATAATGAAAAAAATATTACACACATTAGAATTCTCTTCAATTCAAAGAATTTTAAGTTTTTTTTTTCCATATACCGTGGGCCAACTAACATTGACCTGTTACTCATCTTTAAAGCATCTTCATTCCATATTAATATCTACTTCACTTCTTCATCTTCTGTATGTACACCGGATGTTCTTCTGACCCGGAAGTTATAAACTTACATAACACACAACCGCTCTTATTGAGTTGTTTGTGGTGGCTAACAACTCCACCAACAACATCAACAACAGCAAAACCAAAAAAACATTGGTCTCCTCAAGATTTGATCATATTATTAAAATGTTAAACCTCAACACATCAAGATAATGTACCAAAACTATCCGACCACACTTTGCGCACGCAATATAATAATTTCAAAAAAAAAATTAAAAAAACGAGATAAGCCGTTATTACATATTGTAAATAATACATTTTCCGGTTGGATGTGTTGATGTGTGAAGATACATTGTTGTAATATAAAATCAATGAAATTGAAATTCTCTCCACTATCGTATCGAAATTCTATTAAAAAAAAAATCAATGTGGGTTTGCATGATTGATTATTATTTAATTTTAATTCAAATATGTATTTTTTTTTTTTTTTGTAAATAATATACAATTTGGAAATTTAATCCAGTTATAAATTTTAGGTGTGCTTCCTTCGTTTTTTTTTTTATTTTTTTTATTACTATTAGGTGTGTCATGTTGACCTTAGGACAGAATTATTAAATATTTTAGGTTTTAAACATTTAAAAAAAAAACCTTTTTAAACAACCGATCGAACCTTTTATTTTTTGGTTGGTTATGTTAAGTTAGAAAGGAAAAAAAATTGTTTTAAGAACATTAATTAATTCATAATAATTCCAGATGACGCAGTAATTATTTATTTATGAGGTGAATAATTTCCCTTTAATATGTATCAGAATTGATTTTCAAATTCTCTAGAAGGATGAAAACAAAAAAAATAAATATCGCACCTAAATTAAAAAAAAAACACCGTAAAAAATGGTTCTGAAATAAAATACGGGGTCTAAGGGTTCGAAATAAATTTTAAAAAAATATTCTCAAAATTATAAGTATCTAGGTATCTAATCTATCTTAATATTAACCCTTACTGGGGCCTATTTCACGAAATATACATCACATACATTGTATAAATGTATATGTACCTTAAAGTAGTCGTCAAAGATGGCTCTGTCAACATAGAAATCGCATAATTTAAAAAAAAATTAAAATTTACGCCCACTCATATAGGGCCTATTTTACTTCACATACATTTCTGTAATTTATGTGATGTATGTTCTGTGAAATAGGCCCAGTACTGTAGGTATTTCATTTTTATACATACAAAATTTTCCTAGTATGTATATATGTATGTATATGTATTTTACTTACAATTTCGCTAAAATTATAAAAGTTAATAGAAAATTTTCAAACTTGGCAAATCATTTAAGGACTATGAAAAGTATACCTACAAAAAAAACCATTTTCAGTTATTTAAATAGTGTATTTAAAAAAAATGTTACTTATTTATTGTTTTTTTAACTTGGTAAATATTGTTTAAAAAAATTGAAAATAAAAATTTGAATATTTTTCAAATATGCTTTTTGAATCTTTATTAACATGTAGTTGAAAATAAAATTTAAAAATAAAAATTATCAAACTATTTTTTAAAATACGAAATTTGGATTTGTTAAAGTTTTAAAAAAATTATGTTTTTGAACATTTTGTTTCGAAAAATTATTTAGATTATTAAGAAGCTTTGGACTAAAATTTATTGAAATAGGTTTTGGCCGATAGTGAAAAAGTTAAAAAAAAACTTACATAATATATACATACGTCATTTATACATAAATGTGTTTCCAACTTAATGGTAGACCTTAGTAATTGTAGCACATTCATGACCAGTAGTACAATAGTGGTCCAGCCTCGGTTCAAGATTTTAACTCACCGATTTCAGCGGATTAACTAACGTTCAACGCTGGTTCAAGTATTGGTTATTATCACACACTTGAACAGTAAACCACTGTTGAAACTCAATTAATCCGCTGAAAACGGTGGATAAGAATTGCTGAACCACGGTTCAAATGTTTGTACAACTGGCCCTCAGTCTTTATTGATACCAAAGGAGGGTTTGTCGATTAAAGAAATACTTTTTTAACAGTTTTATGTAAGGTGGATTAACCGTTACTTTTTATCCTCAGAAATTTAAAATATTTTAGATATATAAATACTAAATTTTCTAAAAAATCGACCATACTGTTTTCGAGTTGTGAATTCAAATATTTTGAATTCTATTTTTGTTTGTAGATTGAAAATTTAGTACACAATATTTTTTTACATTTTCTACAAACCTTAAAAAATAGGATCAAAATTAGTTGACCCGTTTTCGAGAAAGTCAAAAATGAAAAAAAAAAAAAAAAAGAAAATGGTTACATGAATAGAGTTAATCAGCCCTATCACAAATTCCATCATAATCGAAAATTTGTTACGAATCCCGAAAAATGTATTGCAGAATCCATTCGTAGTTGAAAATCTATTAAGAATTTCGAAATTCGGGAAATTTGGTATCACAAATTCCGAATGAAACGGAAATATGACGTCCTTTTCTACGACAACTGATTCTTGTCGTAGCCAAGTGGTAAACGATTGTGTTTCATTAAAAAATGCTTTTTTTTACAAATTCTAAAATTTTTTTTACAAATTCTAAAAAAATTTGCAATGGTTGCAAACGCAAATTAATCAATTTTTATTTTATTAAAAATTCTTAAACTCTTAAAATAATTGAATACCACGCCATTAAGAAACAATTTAAAAAGAAGTATAAACAAAACTAGGAAAAAAAGGGGAATTAAAAGAACACATCACTTTTGAAACAAGCCGGGCTGAAATTAGTTAATCAGTACATTTAAAACCACTTTTTTTTTTATAACTTCCATTCATTTTTGTATTGAATCTATTTTCTTGGGAAAAAAATGCTAAACATTGAATAAATAAACAAATATCAACGACACAACTTTTTTCAGGATCTCAATCCTTTGGCAGCTGTAATAGTGCTCAGGGATTTTGGGATTTTGTTTTTGCGATATTTATTAAAACAAAGAGTCTAGCCGTACTTAACACAAATATTCAGCTTTTTTATGTAAAATAAAAAGGGAAACAAGATGGGACTTTTTAAAAAATTTAAGGGAATTTTTCTTTCAAAAGCTGCAATGTTTGCTGTGACTGATTTCGAAAATCAGAATTAATTCTTTTAATGAGGCATTGTTTTTTTCGATTCCATTCGGATTTTGTGAATCCTTTTTTTCGGGGTTCGTAGTGGAATAATCCATTCGGGAATTTTCCACGATGGATTCTGTGATAGGCCTGAATGTTAATACCTAACCATTTTTCATAATTTTGTTTTACTGACAGCCATATTATTCACATTTATTAAAACTTAGAATTAAACTGGTAATCCAACAAAAATTGGTATGTGAAGAAGACATTTACTTATTTTGCATGTATATTTATTAATAGAATAATAAAACTATGTATTTCAGTTATGTAATTATTTTATGTTTTAGCCTGACTGCTAACTCATATTCCCTTCTTTACTATATTAACAAATAAATCATTAAAAGCCAATTATTGTCTTGTTCTTAGTTCAAATAATCCTTGAATTCAATTTTTCGGAATAGAGCATTATACGCACTATAGCAACAATTGTGAAATTTGTAGAATTATTTGGTGACATTCCAAAGTCGATTAGTCTCGTTGATTTACAATTTAATATTTTAAGTTTTTGATGAATAATACAAATTAGCGACAAAACTATTTTTGAATAGATATTTTTGGTTTTATGAATTAAGAGTTTTATTCAAAGTTAATTTTACGATTTGGAGTTGCAAATATTTTTGAGTAATATAGATTTGTGCAAAACTTGAATCTCGAAACCTCTATGGAACTAGTTTTGCCGTAAAAGTAGTATTGAAGTCAGACGATAATAATGTGGTTGTAAGACGCAGTCTGGACCTATAATTATTATTAACTGCTTTTTTTTTAAATAAAAATCTATAGAAGTGTTTCGGAAAAAAATTAGATTTCCCTTAACATCTTAAAAACTTAAAAAGAAATCAGCAAAACGAATTGGGAATGGCAAAAATCGACCTACCCGTTTAGACTGTAGCTAAACAGATAGACAGACTTGGTAGAAAAATTGTTTTTCGTCTCACTATCATTGCAATATCATGTTTAATCAAAATCGATGTTCACTAACGAATGCATATCTTCCTAAAGTATGTAAACGTACAGGTATATACCTACTACCTATAGATAGTTACATAATATACGCAAGTAAAAAGGAAAGAAAACTTTATTTTATTTTTTATGTGCAATAATTTTATTTTTTTAATATAAACATATGTATTCTGATTTTTTGTTTGTACTTATTAAATTTTGTTTGCATTCATTTTATATTTATTTTTTATTTAAAGGTAAAATGTATGCCGTCATTGGTCGACGACATGGAAAAATTGTATCTGGTGATTTAACACAAGGAAGTGGAAATTTCTCGGTTATGGCATATCTTCCTGTAATTGAATCATTTAATTTTGCACAGGAAATTCGGAAGCAGACATCAGGACTAGCAGCACCGCAATTAATGTTTAGCCATTGGGAGGTAAGTCTTAAAATACCTATTTTATATCCAATATCCATGAATATATATTTTATACATATGTATGTATATACTCCGCATCACTTGATATATAATTCGAGTCATACAAGATTTTACTCTCCCAATTGTAATAAAATATTTCTAATAATTTATTTTAATTAAAATATCTAGAAAATTTCTGGTTAAAATTTATTTTCATGTAAAGCCTAGTACTCACCTCCCGTGAAATGAAAAATAAAAATTTAACAAAATGCGCGTGGACATTTAATATGAACCCACAAATAATTTTGCACATGAATTTTTGATATTCAGTTTGGAATTTTTAATACTCACTCTGAATGAAAAAAATAATATTAATTTGAATGACAATTCATAATTTTGAAAAGTTTCGAAAAAAAGTGTTAATCCGTGTTTTGCTCTTTTTTCCTCCTTGATGAGAATATAAACGCCATAAAACAAAATTGTTTAATTCGAAATAATTTTTTTATTTATATTTTGAGTAAAAACAAATTGATTGACTAATGTCACAACTTTCCAGAACACCTTAGTTTTTTTCCCAGTGGTCGTACGTTGGGAAATGAAAATTTTGCGTGAAATTGATTGAAGAACCGGTTCATATTTCATTTTCATATTTTGGTACTCACTTCTTGTTGTGAATTTCATACCAATGAACTAGGCGTCACTCTTTTATGGAAATTCCATTTTCACTCGAACTGAGTACTAGGCTTAAGATAGATTTCAGAGGTGAAATACATGTAAAAAAAAATAATTCAAAAAGTGGATAAGATTAAAAATATTGTTTTCCGCCCAAAAAGCCGACGGAAAACAAGATTTTAATTCTTATCCACTTTTTTGAATTATACTTCAAATTGGCAAGTAAAAGTATTTGTAGTGAACAAAATATCCCTCGAATTAGTGAGAATCAACAAGAACGAATTAAAATTTAAATTAATTTCCGTAATAATTGTGTAATAATTTAACTTCATTTTAAAATAATGGCTGTCGAATTTTGGCTCTTGCAAATTTTTCTTCAATAATTCTGTTTATTTATTGAAAATATTAAATGCAATATGAAATTACAACAAATAGAAAAAAAATATAAAAGTATTATCTATATAAATAAAAATGTAAATGTACGTTTGTTCCTTACCGCTAATCTCCGAAAGTTCTTCACCGATTGCTTTGAAATTTTGACACAATGTTGCATTCGAATACGAGCGGGTTGGTACATACTCAAAACAGGAAAAAAACAGTGGGATATGTTGTGCATGAAAGCAACATCCAATATTCTAGATCTGAGCAATCTCAGTTTCAGACATATAATTACTCAGAAATTTTTTAAGTTTTGTTGTCAAAATTTGTAACTATACGTCAAGCGAAGAGCAAAATTCATGAGCGAACCATTAACCACTCTGGGCTGAAGGTAGATGGTACCTTACATAAAGCTAACCCCATTGCCATGAGCTGGATCGCAGTTGGAATGAATTGAAAAGAATAACCTACGGTTTTAAAGAACTGGTCAAATCAATAAGTTGTATCAAAACTTGAAATTCTAATTGTGAAGTATGCCTGTGTGGATTTTTGTCATTCCGCACGTTCGAAAGTCTGAACTGATTATGTTATAAGATACTATAGCCGCGTTGTATTATCCTCGGGTCTGTGACGGGGTTATCTTTTAACACGTACCTAATACAAAATTAACTTTGTATCTCGGTTTCCAAAGAAGTGTCATTTATGGATCCAGAAATTAGTTTTTAATTTTATGGGTAGATGGGTTTTTTTGTTTTGCAAATGGTAAGGTAGTCCGAAATAGAAAGTAAAAAAAAAAGACAGTATCTACATGAAACCCAAGCAAAAAAGAGATGGGCATACAACACTGTTTTCATCAGAATCCATATGGCTTTATTTTCACGGGGTAAACCATATGTATTATTGGTGATAATAAAACGTAGGTACTATTTTTTAACGGAGACATAGGTTACGGGCTCAAGAAGCTCAGCGAAGCGGATGGGTAACAGCTATGAGAATTATAATAACATTTTTGACTCCTGGGGTATCGAAGACTTTTCCCATTTATTTCAAAATTAATGTTTTGTTTTCGAACCGTAACACTTTTGCTGCGAATATAAAAGTATAATAAATGTATGCATAGCGAGGAGTGCTTGGGTTCACAGATTCTATACAGTTCCGAATATGAAATAAGCCTGCCTAACAAAGAACTCTGTAATATTATTTATTTATATTTTCTTTTTCAAGTTTGCAAGCCCGTGCGAAGCCGGGGCGGGTCAGCTAGTTAACAATAAAGCCTTAAGCCTACTTATTTTTTTGTTTGCATCTCTATGTTTTCTACCTAAATAAATTAGAACAATTATTATTCTCACCTCTCACTAAATTAAAATTTTTGGATTTTAGATTTATGACCCTGTGTTAATATTTATGTGTCAATTAACTAATCAGAACTTTACTCAGACATTGAGAATATGCCTCAAGTTTTTGATAAATTGATTTATCCGACTAAGGGACTTGTCCGTTTAAGGGAAAGCAAATATAAAAATTTAATTTCTAAAAGTAATATTATTCATTTTTTATCAGAACAAAAAAAACAACAAAAATAAATAAACTTCGATTCTTTCTTGTACCAAAATGATTAAAATGTAGTATGTACAATTGTAAATACTTATTATACTTATATAATTAGCATCAACTTTATATTGTACACAAATGTATCTCCAGATTTTAATTTAAAAGAATTCTTCAAAAAAAAAGCCTTAATATTTGTTTATTTAATTAAATAAATTCGATTTTTCTTGGAATCTGTAGGAATCCTGTAGGTCAACCTGAAGTTGAATTGAATTTCTGTGGAATCGCTTACCCAGATATTGGAAATCTCTTGTTTAAAGCTCATTCAAAAACATTCAAAAACCCCACACAATGAAATAAAAATCGCTTATAGATAAGTTTCAGTTGAATTTGATTGCCATTCAATTAATTTTTATAAGTCAGCAACCTACTTACATACATGAGTTTTCTAACTTTAAAAACTGTTGCTATTTTGCGGACGCCAAAAAATAATTAAAAGAAATAAAAGAAATGAAATTGCAATTTTGCTTCGAAGTGTAAAATATAATAAATTAATTTTGCTACAAAATAAATAAACAACAAATTGCAGTTTTCAGATTTTTTGTCAGCTACATTTGGTGAATCTGAACTAATATTTATCTGAAGATGCATTAACAATTTAAGGCTTTTTCATAAACGTAAGTACCTATAGTCAAATATCTTTCTTTAAGCAGGTGGCATAGTCTATAGGGACTTAAGTCAAACTGAATAATAGATAACTCGCCTACCTGGTATTTTAAGTAACTGAAATATAACTCATCTGATAAACCAGGCTTACCGCACACACAAAAAAAAATCCAATTCAAAAGGCTATTTATCTCACATTTAACAAGTCTTGAATTTAAACAATAAAAAAATGTATCTAAACCGAACCCATAAAATCAATAACGTGTTCCGTTAGTTGGCCAAACCCTTAAAATATGTAAAATATGTTTATAAAAAATTATATAGGTACATACATATACATCTAAAGCCGGTTGTTCACATATTATATTGTCTCCAACTGACCAAACTTAAGTTGTTCTCTGCGAAAGTGTTAAATCATATACTTATTACCTTATACCTACCCACCCCATTTAAACTTTAAACCCACTCAAAACTGTTTTAAAGCGTTTTTTTCCAAAACACCTCTTATAACAACAATTACTATAGCTACTTACAAACCACCAACCATATAGCATATATAGGATATTCTTGATTCAAAACAAAGCATTGAATTATTATTGAATCAAATCAAAACCAAAGCACGCATATATTCTAATTTAACGGTAACGTTCAGAGCAATTGCATGCAACACACGGTCGGTTCAAAAAAAAAATAAATAAAAAAAAAATAGAAAAAAAAAACTAGGTGGGGAAGTCACGTGTAGAGGCGTGGTATTATACGCCTGATTTCAAATCCTGCATTCAATGTGTACTTAGGCATTCATAACAATACCATAAAACCTCTCTCTGTGTCTCTACAATAAATGATGTATCTTCTGGATTCGTTTATTTTCATTTTAAATCCATTGCTTCGGTTTGTTTGCCTTTAGATACCTACTTTATTTTTTTTTTTTATTTTTTTTCCTTTGGCTCTGGATTTGTGGCACATCACACTCCACACTCGTGTCGTGTTAAAGCCCGGCTACTGGTATTTAACGACGATTGGTAAGCGTGTGGTGGGACGTGTGGGGTAGTTATAGTTGGTAGGACAGAACAAAACAAATAATCTGATAACCCGTTTTGGTTTAAGAAAAAAAAAAAAAAACGAACTACACACAAAAGTATCTCGCGCTTGACACCCTGTATATCTGAGTGTATCTGTAGTACAATCAACAACTTACCACGCGGTCAGGCCAAACCGAAACCGCGCAAAGCCAAATCCAAATCCAAAAAACCGAAGACGAAACTAAAACCAAAATCGAAGCCGAAGCCGGTCTGTTGCTGCTGCTGCTGCTAGCTACTTCAACGGCTACTGCTGCGCTATTGGTGCTGTCAAAATGACGAGGCTCTCAAAAGATAATCATCTTTACGTATTTCGGTAGCTGGTTCGTAAATTACTCTCGAATCACGACGTTCTTAATCTGTTTATGTCACGTAGTATTATTTTTTGTTCCTTTTTTTTATTTTTTTTTTTTTTGTGTAATCCTCCTTCTCGTCTTACACTTTGTCCTTTAACTTATTTATTTTTTTTTTTACACTCCACCTTCTATTTGTTGTTGGAAGTTGGTATTTATTTTTTTTGTTAGTTTAGTTTGGGGTTTTTATTCAGAGTTGTAGAGCCTTCAAGGTGTTTGTTTGGATTGTCTGAAAAACGTCTCTCTCGCTCTCTCCGGACGGGAGATTGCGGGCTTGGCTTAAAGTGTTATAGATACACAGATACAATGATGTTTGGTGTTGTTTTTTTTTTGTTATATTGTTATTCAGGTCTCTTGTGACCGGTCACCGGCTTGATAAAGGTGTAAAAGTATATTTGCTAGCGAGTTTAATTTTTCTCTTTTTTTTGTTGTGCCGAAAGAAATGCACATTATTGCGTGGCTCAGGTTTAAAATAAGACTCATCATGTACCTAACTCGATATAAAATAAAGTTTTCGGGGAACTTTTCAGAAATAATATTTAGATTAATTAGCAAAACAATGGTCAGCAGAGTTACTTAGATCGAATTGTGCCTTTGGTGTAGGGCTGGCCGCACGAGACTAGACTTCTGTAAGCCTCAAGTCGGTCTCGTTAAAGTCGAAACATATGAGTATGGTTTCAGTATCGGCCTGGGTTTTGTATAATCATGGACTCGTATCGGCATAGTTTCAGTATCTTTATCATCTCGATATCGATGCGTTTTTTTTGCGAATCTAGAAAATAAATATGTGCGAATCTATCTATCTTGAAATCGATAATCATCAAAAAATGCAATTTTTATTTGTAATCTTTTCTGCTGAGACCATCTCGTCCTACGGTACCATTGGGGATTCTTTCGGGGTAGTCCAGCGACAAGATCCAGACTTTTCTCATCTGTTGGCATTTTTATCTGTTTGGGCACATTTTAAAGGATTTAAACACGAATCTTTTACTACCTATATCTATGGTTTCGCTTTTAAAGTCTTTAATGGTTTAAGTCATAAATTTCGTTCATAAAGCCATTCAAATTCAAACAAATGAGCCATCGAAAGATGAGGTTTAAAGAAGAGAATAATGACCGTCAAGACTTGTTTTGACGTCTTTTCTATTGTTACTGCAAAAAAAAAACCGTACGTAGTAAGTATAGGTACATAAGAGGTATTAAAAATGAAATCCAATAGTTGGTCGAATGGAAAGTTGATAATTTCAATGTTTTCCAGAAATTAGGCATTATAGAATTACAACTATAAAACTACAGCTGAGATAATTTACAATGTGATTTTTTTTCACATTTTTACGTCATACCCCATGCCGCCCCTGTTGCAATGAAAAGCTCTGTTAACTTGCTAAAACATTACCCTGTAGGAACAAACAGCTTTTGGTGTGGTCAAGTGAGTATGCAAGGTGGGACAGGACTTCCAAAACTAATTCTCGACTGAAAGGGTAAAACTAAGATAATTTTCATCTTTTTTTTAATTAAATCTGTTACCAATACATAGATGCACAGTTCTATCTTATATACACATTCTTCTAACCCTTTTCTTTTTATTAAGGAAAACAATTCATCTTATGTACAAAAATGGCATGGTGACACAAGGAAAAATATCTTAAGTCCAAATTAGATGTTGTATTCAATCGAATTAACAAAAAGTATACTTGGGGCTTGTTTCACCTGAGAAAAGTTGTGATTAGTTACTCGACACATAAATACTGGCACAGGGTCATAAGTCCACAAACTAAAAAAATAATATTTTTGCATTTATAACCTATGCAAGTCGTCAAAAAACAATTGTAAGTTTTTCTTCGGAGGACTTAGGACCCTGTGCCATTATTTATATATCAAGTAACTAATAACAACATTACTCAGGCATTGTGAGTGAAACAGATATTATTTTATCTTGAGAAATTGTAATAATTGTGAAAAGTTAAAACATATTATTATTGACTTAAGATAATTTACCACATGCAAACCAAAATAAGAATCCCCCTTAAGTCAACTTGAGATAAAATTCCTCAAAAAATTATGAAAAAAAGTGGGAAAAGGCAAATAATCTTTCATGAAAAAAAAAATTAAAAATAGGCCAACTATCTTAAGTCATAGTTTCCCCTAAACTCACAAAATTTTAAAAATATTTTTTAATAATTAATTCAAAAAAAAAAAAACTGGGTTGGGTTCGATATCCCGCTTTTTATAATCCTGTTTTTTTAAATCCGACTTTTTCAAGATCCCGCTTTCTATAATCCCGTCTCTTATAATCCCGTTTTTTATAATCCCGTTTCTTATTATCCCACTTTACCAATTAAAACTACTTGTTTTAACTCCCACCAAAATTTCGTTGGGACAATTAGTTCATAAATTTGACAGTTAGTTCATTTGGGACTTATTTCATTATGAAATAAGTCCCAACGACTTTAATAAACAGTGAGGTATGTATGGGGGGCATGCTTCCCCCCTGCAACCCCCCTGCTTGGGCACACTATAGTATTTAGGGTAGGTGCGAGGTTGGGTGTATGCAAAATTTCTTTTTATCATTTTAGTAGTTGGCAGTTAGTTCCTAAAATAATGGGAATGAGTTCATAATTATAACCAAGTTTAATACCCAAATTAATTGCGAAAAACGGGATTGCCGGGATTTGGCGGGATTTTAAAAAGCGGGATTTTAATACATTGGGATTATGAATAAGCGGGATTTTAGAAGACGGGATTTTGAAACTTTTTTTTCGGGATTTTCGAAATACGGGATTTTAAAAAGCGGGATTCCGATACGCTCCCAAAAAAAGTTCATCAAAATTTCCTTTAAAAAGTTTATTGTAAGGAGTCTATGTGTAAAAGGTTTTTGGGGAAGCTTTTTTGCTCTCCTAAAAAATTACTGGACTTACCTAAGATTATTTACCTTTTCAATCGAGAATTCAGGCATGGTATTTATTTTGAGTTAAAATTGCATTGAAACTGCGAGTAGTAGTAGCGCTTTTGACTCCGTTGTATACCTATAGTGATCTTGTTGATGGTTGTTTAGAATTTTGAATTGAATATTTTACGAGTTTCAATCAAATTTTATTGGAAGTGCCAAAAGGAGATAAAAAACTAGAATTGTGTTACAGAATTTTAATTGCGTTTATTCAGCTTTTGTTATTTTTCTCATCAAAAACAAAATAGCTTCAATGTGTTGGGCAAACTTTAATGATCTGAAGAAAATCTTCTTTTTTTTTTTTAATTTTGAATCGCCGAGACCATGATCAAAATTGAATGAATTTTGGGCTTTCCTGCTTATCTTTCATTAAAACCAACAATGAAAAACATTTTTATGATCATCATTATTTTTTTTTTTAAAGGCTATCAAGGTGTGAGAAATCCAAACCAGAAAACCCTGTGTCCACTTGAACTCAAGGGTTTTCATGGAAATTAACTCTCAAAAAATAAAAAAAAACTTCAAATATGATCCTTTTGTTATGTGTCAAGTACTTGGCATTGTCTCGAAGTGAATAAGAACACAGGTACGCACTTTAGTGCGAACAAAAGGAATGCGAATAAATTCCAACAAAAAAATTAAATGCAGCATATACTGGCATTGGGCCGAAGTATTTCAATTTAATTTTTTTTTGTGTGTCCCAATTCTTCATACTTCTTGTTGTTCTTGTTGGCAGGAAACCACATCAAGAAAGAGAGAAACCAATGGTTTCCCTCTGAAACACGTCAATACTTAGAATTCCTCAGGGATCATGGTGTACCTATCAAGAGAGTGGCGTTAAATGTGCTTTTGTTTTGTAATCCTGTTATATGGGAAATGTATACAACAGATATATCGCATTGAAAAACAACAATTGTTATAATATATTTCTCGCTTCCTGGGGGGAGATAAGATTTGTATAACAATATGTACGTACATGATTCAACAAAAAAAAATTGTGTCGGTCATTGATGAAGAACATTGTTCAATTCGATTCTCTTTACGGTCCTTAAAAGTGACAAAAGAAAAAAAAAAAAAAACCATTAAGTCTATTTCGTAAGACTTTTGTTTTCTTTTTTTTTCTTTCTTTTATAATTTTTAAATATCGTTTTCTAAATTTGAATGGAATTAAGAAGAATCTTCATTGGATGTGGTTCACTCAATATAGCAGGTGATATGATGATATGCATTATTAATAAAGAAAGAAAAAATCTTACACAATATAGGTATGAAGATACCTTTCCACTCGGGGAAAACGAGGAAATCTATCCTTGAATGAATCGAAAACCATTTATTAATATTTCCTTTTATTTTTAAATGATTTTATGAACATTTCGTTGAATGAAGAGTTGAAGAACTATCGGCAGTGTCCACCATCGATTGCTATCGATATTTAAATTCGTTAATTGTTTTCTTTTATAAATGACCCAAGGAAATAAATAATTAATAAAATTAAGATTTAAATATTTGTAATTGATTTTATTTACATATTTTTATCAAAAAAAATAATTTGAATTAATTTTTTTTTTAGATAATTGATATGGATCCGTTTTGGGTACCCTCAACTGAAGAAGAGTACACACATTTTGGTGAAAAAGCTGATTCAGCAAATCGAGCTAAAGTTTACATGGATAGCGTACGCAGGCGCAAAGGATTGTATGTGGATGATAAAATTATTGAACATGCTGAAAAACAAAGAACTTTGTCAAAAAATAAGTAAAATTGTTTAAAAATGTGTACAGAAATAGATAAACTTGTTTTTTTTTCTTTTTAAATAAAATAAAATGTCCTTATTTTTCCAAATAAACTTATTTTCTAACTTTAAAGTTAGAAATATTAATTGTTTTTCTTCATTTCGTTGGTAATACAGGGTTGGCCATATTTTTTGTTTCTAAGTTTCATTTTTGTTTTTAAATCGAAAATGATGGTGCTAATTTCACGCTTAATTCCTTTGCAACATTTGTGTTCAGTCCTATAAAAAGCAAATGTGCGATTTTTTTATCTCTTCGATTGTATCATTTTTTGAGCACAAAACTACACAACCTTAAGTTTTTAGAAAAAAAAATTTAATTTTGGAAAAAATTCCATCCTCAAAATTTGGAAAATTTACAAAATTTTCAAAAATATTTACGGCACATCGCAGCACAAGTTGAGCACAGTACAGTACCTACATTTTTTTTTTTTTTTTAAATGGAATTTGGCGTCACTATAACTTCACGCCAAAAATATGGCTAGTCTCTAAAAAAACCATATGCTTAGTACGATTTTTATAAAGATGGGCTTTCTGGAATTAAGAAAGTCAACTGTAGACAAAATTTAGATTGAAGAGAAATAAATATTTATATATATATATATATAAATAAATTAATATAAAAATATTTGGTTTAAATGCTTATGGGGGGGTCTAGTTTTAGCCTTCCTGAGCAGCTTTTAATTTAGATAGGACAAACTCCAGAAACAAATTAATATGGCCTCCAGCCATTGTCTACTCTTTTGATTACACAACTCAACAAAATATAAAAAAAATTCTTGTGCTAACATTCAGTTTACGATTTTTATATTCACTGTGGACCAAAATGAATAAATAATATCAATATTCATTTAAAAGTTTGCTTTTGGAAAGGTTACAATAATCGTTTTCATGATGTTTGCGTTTGAAATTAGTATATTAGCCCAGTAGGAATAAACATTGTCCTGGAAAAAATTTAACTGTTCACTTTTATTTCACAATTCGCTATAGGGGGTTATTAGGAGCATATGCGTAGTTTTTTTTTGAGAAAATCGGACTGGAGCTGAAGCCGCTATCTTGGAATTTTCTTAAAAAATTGACTTTAAATAGAAAAAAAATATTGAAAAACAACGGAAATATACACTGTCATGTTAAATCTTTTTTAAATTAAAATTTTGCATTATAAGGTAGTATTTTTGTTTAAAAAATAATTTTATTTCAATAATTAAAGATACAAAAATAGTTAAAAATCTATTTGTTTTGATTTAAAAAAAATTTAAATTTAAATCATAGTTTTAAAAATAACCTTATCCTGGCTACAAAAGCAAACTTTTCTATCAAATATATTTGTTTTTCGGTTGACTATATGAACAGCTTTATAAATTAAATAACCTTTTTTCAAAATCAAAATTCGTGTTGACTTGTGTTATTTTTGTGTTTTCTTATTTTAATCAGTTGAGAGTTCCATGATTTTATATTCCCATTGTGAACTCCTAAAAATATATTTGCCACTTTTTGCAAGTTTGTATGTTTTATTTAATCTCCTAATACTATGCAATGTTTTTCTATTTGCATTATAAATCCAAAAAGTATACCTTGTTAATTTTCAATTTTTCTCAGGACTAGGATACCAACCTATTTGAAGGTGGAAAATGTTGAAAAACAGTATTTAAATTTCAGTGAATTTATTTGGATTGGAAAATTGCCATTAAAATAAAATATTTTATCTAAGTCTGCAATAAGAAAGAACAATCATCATCCGTCCGTACGTCCACTGTAATTTGAGCCGGAACCTTAACGGGTGGGCCGATGTGTGATTTCTTTGAAATTTGGTATAGAACATTTTTATGCGATTCCCTAGAGAGGAATTTTGAATTTAAATTAAATTAAATTTAATCTAAAACGGGTAGCTAATAGCTATCATACGATTTTTTTTATTGAAATTTTTTTTCAGAAGATTTTGATTAAATTTCACTCCTGTAATGTCCAAAGTGATTGTATGAAAATTTCGTTTCAGGTTTTTTCCAAAAAACATCGAAAATAGAATTTTGACGTATTTCGAGTTATTATTTTTTAGTTATTCGCACGTATATTTTTTGTATGGCTTAACCAATTTCGTTCTAATTTTACAATCCGTGGCTTCTTAAAAATTCAAACAATTTTGCATTTAAAAATGTTGAACCTTTGACTCTTTTTGTTAAAATGTAGTTCCATCAAAATTGTTAACCTTAAGATCAATTTCATAATCCAATCGTCGATGTTTTTTGTTTTGCACAAAACAAAAGAAATGAGTATTGTCAGTTCCTTTTATAATAAAAAAAAATACACAATTTTATTTTACAAAATATCATTCTACATAAAATGTACTTCTTAAATTTAATAAAACTTATTTTAACAATTTCTTAAAACCGTTACTAGCTTACATTAATAATTTCTATACTTTTCGAGCTCTTATTTATTTCTGCTTTAACAAAAATTTCATCTGGCTTAGTTTTTTCAGGTATGAGACCATTTTCTTTGCCACTTTCAGCAACAGCAAGTTCTTTATTTCCAACTTTTAAATGAATACCTCTGCAATGGAATATTAAAGAAAATATTCAATCAATTTAAAAATTCGAAGTTTGACTCAAAGATATATACTCACAAAATTAAGAAAAACACCACCATTTGTGTAGCTATTGTAAGTAAAAATATAGCTGATCTTTTACCAATTGTAGCTCGATAGATTTGCGAATAACAAATACCACTTATAAAGGGCACAGCATTATCACAAACCGCCAACAAAGAGAATACTTTCCCCCTCTCAGATTGTGGGACGATTTTAGATGTAATCGATCTGATCATTGGACCAACAACCGGTCCCAAACTGCAGATAACAGCTCCGGTGTAGAAAAATGTCGGAGTTTCAGCGAAGTAATAGAAAAATCTAGCTATCGTATGGGCCCACACTCCAATGAAAATAATTGCCTTGAAGAAAAAAATTTAACAATCCGATTTGGTGATAAAAGTTTGTATAAAAACTTACAGTATCTCTCCATCCAAGTATCTTATTCATTAGTGGAATTGCTATAAGTGCTGCGATCACATAAGCTGTTGATTGGAAAGTCTTGAAGCTGCTGTAGGTTTTGACGTCCCATTTGAATTTTAATTGCGCAAAGAGATACAAATATGGTTTCTCATCCCTTTGGAATGTGTATAGAGCCATTGAGATCAGTAAAATTATAAGAAATGATCTTCGATTGCCTGGACGTGGTTTCGTCAACACTCCGAATGAGTCTTGCAAGTGTTGGAAGTCAAAGAAGTCGGGAAAGAATCCACACCAACTGAGTTCTCGCAGTGATCTTTGCTTTGGTGCTGTTTGCCACTGAAAAGAATTGTTTTAAATTAGCAAAATGCTCCTTTCATCTTAAAATAATTTAGGATCGTACTAAACCGACTAAAACTGGTCTTACCAACCTTGAGAAATATAATGCTGTAAACGATAGCAGCAAACATTATTGATGCATTAATGACAAACATTGAGGCATGAGACTTATTAAGGACACTATTGAACATATAGGAACCTAGAGAAAGGTATAGTAATTAAAAATAGGTGATCCTGCCAAATGGTAGGACGATCTTACCAAATGCCACTCCCATTGGCATCGCACTTAAATAGCATATATCCAAAATCGTAACCCTCATCGTTCTATTTCTCAGAGATGAAACATCTGAAATATACGCAAAACAGCAGGCAAAGATCGCAACATCAGCTCCAGTCAACGCACATGGTAGAGTAGCGGTGAAAATCACGTATTCCACGGGCCATGATTCTAAACAAATATCATAAAATTAAATAATTTAATTTCTTTAAATACTTTCTTTGAGTAAGAAGACTACCTACTTTGTTTTGCATTCACCACCATCATTATTGAGTATATAAATTTTCCACATAATCCCAACAGCAGTGGGAATTTTCGACCTCTTTTATCTGACCATGATCCAAAAAATAACGCTAATACAATTGGAAATATATGCGCTGAGATATTCTCCCATTGGTGAAATTTTGATGTTGTTATCTAAAGAACAAGAAAATTTATAAGTAAATAAAAAAACTATATGAAATATCAAATACTTACTTGTACTTCTTTTTTTATTTCGGGAAAATCATTTAAATTGTCGCAAATTTCTAGACTATAATTGTTATTAACTAAACAAGATTTTCGAACGAAAAAATCTTGCTCAACCACAGAGGTGAATAAAAAGGCAAACATATAGAGAAACATTGTTGGCTCTACGGAGATTTCTCGGTACCAAGGTGAAAAGAAATTTCGTTTCCATCGTCGAAACCGACTTTCTTCAGAACGATTGGTCTTAAATAAAAAAAAAATAAATATATTATAAAAGAAAATAAAATAAATATGTAAAAATTGTTGAATCCGATTAACTTAGAAGGCAATTTACTAAAATTTTGTATACATGTACCAAATTTGGAGCTAAGCGGTCCACCCGTTAAGGTTCTATCTGGATGTACAGTTGAAGTGAAGATGCATTTTATTTTTGGAGTTATTGTTATATTTCTACTAAACAGCAGAGATATATGAAGCTTAAATAATATACAAACTATGTACTATATTTTTAATACCGAAGGCTTAACTAAATTATTTTATTAACATGAAATAAATAAAAGTGAGTGCCAAACAAAAAAATTATGTAACTAAACGAAAGAGTTCTCGTGCAAACTTTTTTTCTTCAAAGTCAAATAACCTAATTAAAATTAGACTTTCACTATAACACAATAAAGAATTGAATTTTGAAGGGGAAATTTTTGTTTGTGTATAAAGCATTTCCTAAAAAGTACTATAAATTCGGATGACGGCTTTTGGTTTTATAAGTTGAAAGAGACAAACGTTATTTTATTTTTTTTTTTTCTGTGAATTGTTTGAAAACTATCAAGTTTTTGGAATAAATTTGAAGACGAAAATAACGACTACAACTATTGGCACCCCCAATTATTGGCAGGGAGGTGCCAATAATTGTATCCTATTTAGATTCAACTATTGACACTGCCAATAGTTGTACTTTTATGAGTGCCAATAGTTGTATCATTCAACCGTTATTTTTATTATTTTAATTTTTATAACTTGAAACGAATTAAATAATTTGTTTGTTTATTTTCCTTATGTTTGTATGCATTTGTTATAGCAAGCTACCTATATGCTTGATAATCTTTATATTTTTTTTTAACAAAATAAATATAAAATAAAAAGCAATATTAAGTAAATCAAAGTTCCTCTTAAAATATACATTTGTATTAATTCATTTATTAATTTATATTATTACCATTATTTTTCTTTTACTTTTTATTTAAAATAAAACGTCTTAAATGTATGAATAAATCAGTAAACCATTGATTAAACATCATTTTTGTTCTGTTTTGAAGGGTGCCAATAATTTTGGTCTTGGGGTGACCATAATTGTATCAGGGTGCCAATAATTGTGGTTTTTGATAAGCTTTTTTAATTTAATATTTTTAAATGGTTTTTATTAATAAAACCTTAATTTTATTAACTAAATCAACGCATAATTAGTTTAATGTTACTTTGATGTAAAAATTATTTTAATAACTCTATAAACGCAAAAGTTATAACGCTAGCTTATAAATTTCCAAGTTATTTTGTCCATCGGTGGAAGGCAAGTAGTACATTAGAAGTTAATGTTGTATAACGTTGAGCTACCGAATCTATTGCTCTTACGAAAAAAAGTGTTGTTACATTTTTTTTATAGATTTTTATAAAATACAATTCTTAACTAATCATTTTGAGCATTCTATCTTATCTCATCGTCAAAATATGGTACAAATTAGCTTTTTTCACGTCTTAAGCCTCAATTACATAAGCCAAAAAAGTGAAAAAGTGCAAAAGTGAAAATTTTTAAATTGATTTTGTGATAGTTTTTCTGACTAGAAAACTTATAAAAATGATGCAGAAAGCTTAAATTTTGGTTTAAAAACAAATTTGTGTATTCTTTTTCACAAAACAACGGCGCTAGCGGTAAAAAAAATATTTTTACTTTTGTACTTCAGTACTTTTTGGCTTATGTAGTTAAGCCTTTACACAGAATTTTCTTACTTAGTTTCGTGTAAACAAACAAAACTTCTAATTGTCTGTTCGCAGCTAAAATAAAAATGCATTTAAGTTATTTAAAGGAAAGAATCACATTCCGCAAATAAGGTTTGAAGTTTTTTGGAGAAAATTGTAAATGGTTTTGGCCTATTCATGTAGATATATACACTATACAAGATTTTCCATGATTAATGGTCCAAATTGGTGACTGGTGGTAGGCCAGTACCTTTCAGAATTTACTAACTTGTAGGTACATGACGAATCATAATGGTTTTCAGGTAAAACTGTTTTTTATTTTTTTTTTTTTGAAAAACCCTCACTTTGAAAGTGGTCTTTCATTCGTCCATAATTGATTTTTTTTTTAATTTTTACACTCGAGTATTGTAATACTAATTTTTTAGCATAAAAATATTTTTGATTTCCTGCGCAATTTTATTCAAAATTTATAAATAAAACTACGTTTTGATCAAATGTATTTTTTTACTTGAATCTTTTAAACAGAATCCTGAGAAAAAAATCTTAAAACGCAATAGTGGTTTTTATTTTTAAAAAATTGCGTTAAAATTTTCTAAAAGTTATAAAACTAATCTTTCAAATCATCAAAAGTTATAACAATTTAAACTCAATAAGACAGGGTTCAAAAACATATAAAAATAAACATATTTTTTTAAATTGATTTGATATTGGAGATTTTTAACGTGTTTTTTCATGAAATAAATAAAAGATATTATTTTTAATAACTTCCGAAATGCATTTAAGTAAATAAATAAATAAAATAAGTGTTTTTAAGTTATTTAAAATAATATCTTTTATTTATATTTTTTTAAATAATAACTGTTTTATTAATTTTTATTTATTTTTTATTTGTAATGTTAGCTCAAATTTTGTCTTACTCAATTTAAAAAAATTGCTCAAAATGGCAAAGTGGAGGAGGGCACTTAAACTTAGTTTATTGTTATGCGTAAATTTTTCAAAAATTGTTTTAAAAGTTGGAATGAAACAAGAACACTTGGAATTATTGCTATTTCACCACTGTCAGGCTCCTGTTAGTGGTACTTGGTCTTTTATTATCCAAAAAAAAAATTTTTGCCCAACTGTTTTTCAAGTTTTTGTTATAATTTCCACTGATACGAAAAAAAAAATGTTGCCAAATTGGGAATCTACTTAAGATTTTCTTTCAAAAGACCAATAACCTTAATCACCTTAAATACTGAATTATATTTTTTATTTGGCGAATAATAAGAGCAAGTACATGCGACCCAAGTTTGGACTTTATTTGTTTATCTTATACATAGGTATATGATTATAAGAATCACATTATTTTATTGCTTTGCAAATTTACTTGTTAAGAGAGAAAAGGTAAAAACTACACAAACCAGTGATGAAAATCGACTTTATTTCGTTTATACTGAAAAAAAAACTACTACTAAAATAGATAAAATGGTACTAAATTATTTTATATGCATAAAGAACAAAATACATTAAACATTAAAAATAATTATTTTACTACACATTTTGTACAAAGGCCAATAGCCCAGTAGCTACATACATACATATATACAAAAAAAATGACCTGACGGGAAAAAACATTTTTTTGTCACTATTCTTTAGAGGAGGTTATTACGAGTATATGTGTAGTTTTACGGGAAAATCGGACAAGCTTTAGCAGCCATTATGAATTTAATTTTTAAATTTACTTAAAATAAAAAAAGGAATATTCAAATTACAATTTAATTACATTACATTATAATACATTACATTTTCTTGAAGCCATAAATCCATTCCTCAATTCTGTTTTTAAATCTAATTATTTAAGTGAATACTTTTTGTAAAATTAACTTTCAAACTCAAAGTTAAAAAAAAAAATGAAGAAAAAAATTTGTAAAAATATAATTTTTTTTAATTTTACGTTACTTAGAACGATTTTTGTTTTTAATAGTAAATGATAGTCCAACGTTAAAAACTAGATGCTAAAATGTGTAATAGTTTTTTTCTTTTAAATTTGAAGTTTGAAAAGTAATTTTTCAAAAAGTGTTCACTTAAATAATTTTATTTAAAAACAGAATTGAAGAATGGATTGTTGGCTTTAAGAAAAAAATTTGATATGACATTGCAAAGTGTAGCAAGTAACTTTTTTTTGAAAATTTCAAGATGGCGGTTTAAGCTCCAGCCTGGCCTGATTTTACAGAAAAAAAACGTTTCTAACAACTCTCTCGAACGAAATGTGAAAGAAAACTGTACAATTGCACTTTAAACCACAAAAATTGTACAGAAATCTAATACAAATACAAATAAAATACTAAAATGTGGAATCTAAACTATTCTAATTGCATTTCGACATTAACTTAATCAATTATTATTTTTGTTCATATCGGCTTTTATTTTATTTGAAAAATTGAATGATAAACTTCTTAAAAATTAAAAATAATACAAAAAGTACTCAAAATCGAAAAGTGTTATTTTCATACTGTAGAAATTCAAATAGTAGGTACTGAATTCAGAACAATACTTAGCCATTTTGCATCCAAACCCAACCCACAACAACAATCGAACGATGACGACCAAGACAAGCGAGCGAGCGACGAGGCGACCGACGGGCGACGACCCCGATGTGATGTAGAATTTCATAAAAGAGAATTTTAAAACCACGTGTTTCATGTGACTTGCGCATTTAACAAAATAGCACACAAATTTTGTTATACACATTTCACATTTCAACGGCAACTATAGAGTATAGAGTGACGCTCATTTCTAACGAAACGAATAGATGCTGTTATACAATTCGTTGTGAAATCGATGAAGAGAATTAGCACTAAATTTTATCAACGAAATTCTTATCAATATTTGAATTTATTTATACTGAGAATATTTAAACATCTTACAACTTACCTCTTTGTCCATTGTGAATAAATTAATTAACAGTTTTTCTTAGGATATTGTACAGTGGCTGTCCTCCGTTGTGGTCTGTGGGGTAGCTCACCAACCGATCAACTTAATCATAACACTTTCACAGCACCAACTATACTATTGCTCTTATTAAATTTGACTAAAGAATAACCAAAATGCATAAGATGGATTATTCAGTCAGAGTTAAGAATGTTGTTCTGAAAAAAAGGAAAGAGAATATTTTCCTTTAATTTTGTGGATTTTTATGAGTTGCTTTGTTTTTTTTTCGATTGATTTTAGCTGTTTTATTTTTTTAAGTACATATAAATTAAAAATATTTCAAATTGGTTGGTTGGGAATTTTGATGTTATAGCAAAGATGGTATTTATAATAGAAAAATTGCCGCCAAAAGATAATTTAAGAGAAACATTTAATACGATGCAATGTTTGTTTTATGGTTTAACTTTAGAGAAGAGCATAACATAACATTGAAGGTAGGTTTTTCTTGGAATCAAATTCTGATTATGGTTTTGGTTTCGATACTAATTAAGGTAGATAAATAGTCATTTAGGTACATGGACAAAAATTCTATGCGAGGAGGATGTTAAAAAAAAATATGAAGGTAAACATTTTAGCTTAGGTATGCGATTTTGCACATTCTCACAAGATTTTGAAAAAAACGTTCAAAATGAGAAACGAGAATTGAAAATCATTGGAGCAGTTTTTTTTTTATTAAATAATTTTTATATTTAAAATTTGTGTTCATTGGTATACATAAGCAATTTTGTAGCCTCTAATGCAGGGTCAAAACGATTAAGTTTGAAAAATAATCATCTACCCATTTTCGAAATAGGTATCGAATTTCCAAAAAATAATTTCGAAATTTTTTTAAAAACCAAATTTTTGAAAATTTCAAAATTTTGAATTTGAATGAATTTTGAAAATTTCAAAATTTTGATATGCAATATTAATATCATACTTATTAGAAGCTCTTGTGCAATAAATTTTATTAAAATCGGTTCAACAGAAAATGAGATAGTCGAAAACCAAAAAAAAAGAATGGTTCTATGAGAGATAGGTACCGTTAATAATCGAAAGATGCAAATTTTGTTGTCCAATAATATGATAGATCGTATGTACTTATATTGAAATTTTAATCAAAATCGTAAGAGTCGTTTTTGAGAAAATTGAATTTTATTTAAAATCTGTTAGAAAATTTTAAGAAACTGCTGGGTGCCAAGTTTAATAAAAATCCATTAAGTCTCAAAAAAAAAAAGTTAAAACTTTTTTTAAAATACAAAAAAAATAAACTTTTGGTATACAATACTTTTTAAACTTTTTGAAACATTATCCATAAAAAATGTATTGAAATTATTTGAACCATTATAGTAAAATTACTTTTAAATTTAAATCTTAAAAGTTTTATCCAAATTTATGGTGTTATTATAAATTTTTTGAAATTCCTTCTTTTTACCACAATTTTTTTTTTTTTTTTAATAATTATTAAAAGGCCAAAAATAACTTTTTTTCAGCAAAACATTTATAATCGTCAAAATATTAATTAAAATATCGAATTCATTTTGGACACACGATCTGCTCATCATTATCGTTTTACATGATAAAAAACTCGAAAATCTAAAAAATGTTTCCATTCATAATCATTTCTCCAATTTTTTGTTTTTAATGGTAGCTTTTTTGTAAAAAAAAACGGATTTTTTTTAAGTTGTGGGCACTTTTTTGAAAAAAAATTAAAACAAAAAAAAATTTACCGTTATATTTGGTACCAAAAAAAAAAATAAAAAAAGTATCGGGAGAGTGCACAAAAAACAGCTATAGGTACCAAGTTTACAGAAAATCAACTCACCCGTTTAGGCTGCAGCTGAAAGGACAGCTACGACAGACAGACGGACAGAACGTGATTCCAACTTTGATCGAAATCTGGAGTTCGATTTTTCTTACAAATACATAACTTGCCATATAGGTAGTTGCTACCTAAATATGTTAAGTAAAAATGGTTCTAGGGGAAGAACCTTTTTAAGATTTTTTTATCAAAAAGGTATGACTTTGCACATTAAAATTTAGTGATTTTTTTATTTTTTAATGAAAGTTTTTGAAAAAAATGTTTTTTTTTGTTTATTGCTGAGAGCAATCGTGTCTTGCCCTTCTTAGTCAAGTCATGTCAAGATTTTTTTTATGAATCCATAAATTGAGATATAGATATGTGGGTTATTCTCTGCCAACTGTGATTTTTTAAATAAGAATTTTGCTAAAATTAAAAGTCATTGAAAATTAATTTTTTTTTGTTTTATTTGTCTTTAAATAAACATGGTATTAAATCTGTAAGAGCATTTTACTACAACTTTTAAGGAACAAAAAATATGGTAAAAAGTACTAAATCTCGAAGACATGGTGCTGACACTGATTTTTTATTTTTGAATTTTTATACGTTCTAACTATTTTTGAAAATATTTTTGTTGAGTTCCTAAATTCTCACTTACGTTTTGACGTTTTCAACTTTAAAAGCCAATTTTGTATTCAAAATTGTATGTTTTTTAGTTTTTCAAATCTGTTCTTTGAGGTTGGAGTCTTTATTTTTATGCTAGGTTATAACTTAACATTTATTGCACAAATTTTTTCTAATATGTTTCGTCCGAAGTATTTGTACCATTCTTAATAAAAAAATAACAAGATTTTTAGGAAAACTGCTTGAAATCATTTAATTTAAGTTCATCATAAATAAATATACTACGGTACTGACGCCCACGGTACTGACATTTAGGCTTTAATATAACCTCATATCTCAAAGCTTCTGAGAAAAATTAAATCCGTTATAATTTTAGCTTATATGACTAAAAAGAAATACAATATTCTAAAAATCACTCCAACAAATTTCATAACACAGCAAAATTGCGTTAATAAAACAAATTGACTTTTGTTAACAATAAATAAATAGTGCCTCTTTCAAATGGAACCACACAAATGCCATAAAACTAAAAACAAAATGACGGTTCAGCTGGAAATCTTTCGAATTCAAAAATAAAATGAAATCCGTGGACAACATTCAATTATTATTATTTAATTAGAGAGCAAATATTTTGACTTGATATTCTCAAAATATAATCAAGCAACTATTGTACTCAAACTTTTCTGAGAACAACATTTTTATTCAATGATGTATTTTAATAGAAAATTGTAGATTTAATTGGAAAAACAAGGATGGGACATGTGAGGGTACTGACATTTTGCATATACTTTTTCAAGTCAAGGGTAGCACATTTTTAAACAATCTATAATGTAAACTGTAGTACCATTTACCAACTTGTTTCCACAATTCAAACCAGAAATTCATAAGAAATTCTTACATTAAGATACAAATAAAGCTCTGGACACAAATAATCATAGTTGGCAGAGAATCACCCATGTACCTATTTATGTTACTCTAACTATTTGAAATGTGAAAAATTCTTGAATTCACTGTATAAGTTTGCAGAAAAATTAGTTAAATTCCCAAATGTTTTGTTTTCATAAAAAAGTTTTACTTGTAAATCTATGAATTTCTATATTTTGGGGTCTTTCTGTGTTATGTGTATATACCAGAAGTTAAAATTGTCATAAAATAAAAATAAACAAACAAAATTAAGAACATCTGCTCTAGTTCGAGAGAAAAAACATACAAATATGCAAAATTCCAAAAACAAAATTTGCATGTGGAAAATATGGCCGTAGGCCTTGTTCCCTAAAGTTAATAACCTTTTGAGAATAATTGTTTTTATATATCGGGTGTCTGATTAAATAAAAATTAGTTAAGAAAATAATGAACAGTGTCAATATGTTAAAATAAATTTAAATATCATTTTTGTTTAACAAGTTTAAAGGCCAATTTTACAAAATAGTAGGTTATGCAGTCACTTATAGTTCTTAATTTTTATATAAAGCTAACTTATTCATATAGGAACTATGGGAATTAAAAAAAAATTTACTAAATGTTTATTTCAGAGCAATATAAACTTAGAAATTACATTTTTAATGTTAACAGACAGCATTTGAATATACTGCCTTGAAATAAATTGCACAAACAAAATTGGACAGTTCAGAAAAAGTAAGTAAGAAATCTCAGCAATCACATATGAACAGAATTCCTCAGCAAAATTTCTTAATTCCGCTGTCAGAAAAATTAGATCTCAGAGATTTTTCGCACCAATTTGTGAGATTTCATTTTTCTGCACTAACCATATTATGAATAATATTATCAATTGAACCTTCAATCAAACTAAAGGTTTTGACATCATATTAATTTGCAACAGTCTGAATTTTACATTTTCTTGTGTTTCATAATCTATGGCATAAAAAGAAATTTTAGCGTATTATCCCTGTTAATTCTTCTTCACAATTTTGCACCTTTTATTTTTTAAATCGATTTTATTCAATTCTTGTTATTCGACTAGATTAATAATAATTGTACCTATACCTACTATTTTTTTTATTGTTGTACATAATTTTATTCTTCTAGCAGCTAAACTGATTGTTAAACTTACGATAAAAGAAAAATTTGTTTGGTCACTGTCAGTGTCAACAAAAACTTTGATTAATTTTTGCACACGCATAGAAACAGGTGTTTTTTTTATTTCCAAATTAACTATTTGAATTATTTATAGATAAATTATTTTAAAATAATAAAACAAATATCCGACAGCTTAGTAATTTCTATTATCACTTAATGCCTTGAATTTGTTATTGAATTAGTATTAATTACAATGATAACCCATATATTATTTTAAGTGATTTCTTATCACCTATTTCTCAAAACATAATAATCTTTAACATAGGTATGTTGATTGTTTTTCAAAAACAATTTTTTTTTAAATATTATACGACACAATTTTTCACTGATTTTATTCATTTAAATTCACTTCTATGGCTGATTCAATAGAAGCACTTTAATTTTCAATATAAATTTTTTATTGGCACATCAAATTACAGTTGTAAGTCAATGAACCAAATTTTTAATTGACACCGAAACGAAATAATAATTTTGCAATTGTTTGCAAATAAAACTTAATTTATAACAAAATTATTATTATGATCAATCAAATTCCACTTGACATAAGGTAATGTATAATTTTATTTTTGCTGATATGTAAATCTTATTACCTCAATTTGAAAATTTAGAGCATCTCATAATGCCTCGCTATATAGATTAAATTATACCTCTACCCATGTATTTATGTATATTTCTATTTTAGTTTTAGTAAAACATCAGTCTTATGTTACGACCGGCCGGCGATACGATTCGACAATAACTGAAGTCTGATTATAATTTCCTTAAGCAGCCAAGTTCATATGTACACAATTTTGAGTCTTCAGTTATCACTTCAATGAAAATAGATTTGTATAAGCAGCTGTCAATTTAATAGCTTAGAATGACGTTTTTTTTTTTAAATTAATAAATAAAAAAAATAGTGCAAATATTTGGTGACGCTTGTTTATTATTATTAGAAAAAATCACAGAAAATTGGTCAGTAAATAGTTTGTTTTCCTTTTTATACTAAACAAATAATAAAGTAAAAATAAGTAAAACTTTATGGTTCATGCACAATCATCTTTAATTCTAAATTTTTTGCACGTTTGAATAGCATAAACCTGATCTTTAGGTTCAAGGTTATAATGTAGCAAAGCCTTGAAGACTTAGTGTTTGCTTATTAATGCAATTATTGTATTATAACAGGAAAGTGTCAAACTAGTAAAATCTATTAAAACAATGAATTTTTTTTTTTATTTTGTCATAAAAGAGCATTGCTTATCAAATTTGGAATGGAATGTTATTTGTATTGTCTACAAACACGCTATGTGCATAATTTCATTAAAATCGGTTGAGTCATTAAAAAGATCTATACGAATTGTGAGACAAATTTCTCAAAAAAAAATATCGAAACAGAAGCACAAAAGCCTGAATGGCTAACGGATATGAGACTCTATCATCGAAATGTTATGTTTGATTAAAATCAAGAATCTATTTTTTTTACAAGAAAGCAATACTTGCCCTATGGAGCATAAAACTAAATATCTATGGTTATATTGACCTTATCTCTTATCATGTAAATTATTTTTAATTTCTCTTTCGAAATTTTCATTAAGATAATGGTGAAGTCCAAAAACAGTGGTTTTCGTCCGTCGTTACTCCGTTTGAATGTGCGTTCGTTCATCTGTTCACTGTAATTTAAGGTATAAAGCGCCTTAATTGGTGAACAGATTTTCTTCAAATTTGATAAACAAAATATTTACATGTAATTTCTTTGGGGAAAAATTTAAATTATTATTTAAACTTACCTAGACTGAGTTGATCTAATACAAAGATATTGGCTTTTTCAAATTTTCTCAAAAATGGCTCTAACAGTTTTTATTAAACTTCGTACCTACCTGTAATCTCCAAAGAAATTTTATGAATTAAACTGCTTTTTTTTATTTCAAATGAAAAATTCACATACATAACAGAAATTATGCTTTGAAATTTTTTTTTTAAACTATCTAATTTGTTGAGTTTTTTTTAGTATAATCTCGTTAATGACTCCAGCAATTTTGTACACTAACTTGCACTTCTAAGCAATTTCTATACTCTGTTCAATTTATATTGGCAGTGCAGGCCTTATGTAAGAGCTTTTTCAGAAACACTGGTGCCTGCTGCTGCTTGCACGGCACCTTAACTTAAAAAATTGCCACTGAAATAAGAAACAGAAGCACTGAGTTATATTTAAATTTTTTGTGTAATCTTCTTTGAGCTCACGTTCATCCCACCATGACCTATCTGCTCCCCGGGTGGAAGGAGACTGATCGCAAATTAGTACAAATTATTTTGCATTTCAAAATTTTATAAAAAAATATTTTTCTTACTCTTGTCCGTTTTTTCAACTTATTACTTTAAATCAGCAATTTTTTGTGTATAAATAAATAATTGGTTTCTCGAAAAGAGCTCTAACGATTTATATGAAATTTTGAAAGTTTATTCTTATATGAATGAGGAACAAATTACAAAATTAAATTAAGTAGAATCCACCTGCTGCCACGCCCACTTTTCTTATTTCTTAGTTTCTCGAAAATAGTCGGAAACGGTTCTATTTCTCGGAAATCACTAAAATTATTTGAATGAATTTTTGAAGTTGATTTTGATGAATGAGACAAAAACTGAGAAAGTATTTTTGATAAAATCTACCAACTGCCACGCCCACTTTTATTGTTTCTTGGTTTTTCAGAAATGAATTTAACAATTTGGATGAAATTTTCAGTATTTGTTCTGAGGAACGAGAAATTAGTTTTAGTTTAATTTGCCCTCTGCCACTACTTTTATTTACTGGGATCTCCGAAATGGCTGTAACGATTTGGTTTGTTTTGATTAACGAGAAAAAAATTATAAAGTAGTTTTGGTAAAATCCGTAGATTTAAACAAAATGCCCAAATATACTTTATCAGTCGATTGTCTAACTTAAGAGGCCGTCAGAACCCCCCCCCCCATGAGCATTTAAACCAAATATTTTTAAAATTAATTTATTAATTTTTTAAATATTTATTTATTAATTTTTTAAATATTTATTTATCTTCGACCTAAATTTGGTCTACATTTGACCTACTTAATTCCAGAAAGCCCATCTTTTTATAAAACTTCGACTAAAAATTTCTTCAAGTGTTGCGAACCTTACCTACCTCCAAAACTTCAAATGCTTCTTAGTGGAAAAAGGAGTATACCTACTGTCATTAGATTGCGTAACAGTTTTATGAGGGAAACATAGTTCAAGAGCTTAAGGTATGTTAAATTTTGAACACTTTAGTCAATTCATCATACCTATCCAAAGCAACATACATATATTGAAATACTATTCGTAAGAAAACGGTTGTACTGCAATGTGCCCAACTTATGCTGTCATATGTGCCATACAAAAATCGTACTATAAGCATATTTTTAGAGACTATAGCCATATTTTTAGCGTGAGAATAGCGACGTTATATTCGATTTAAAAAAAAAAAACTGTACTGCATTGACCTTAACTTGTGCTGCGATACGATGTGCCGTAAATATTTTTGAAAATTTCAAAAATTCTAAAAACTTAAAGTTGTGCTGTATTGTGTATTGTATTGTGCTGCCATTGTGCTGTAAATATTTTTTTAAATTCGCAATTTTGCAATTTTTTTCTTCAAAATTACGATCTTTTAAAAAGTTATACTTGCGCTGTTTTAAGCTCAGTTTTTGATTTTTTTTTTTTTTTTTTTTATCGAAAATAGCGGTGCTAACTTCACGCTTATAAAAAAGTTTTATTTATCTTTAAGTTTTCTATTTGTATTGGACCCCCCCTTACCAAATCCTGGATCCGCCACTGGTTTAACGACTAATTGTATAATTGTGTAGTAAAAAAACCCATGTGCTACTAGGTAATAAAAGTTGCGATTTTAAGCTTCTCAAGTACTTTAATCATATTTAATCATAGTAATTTGATCGATTCGATTAGATGATTACTATCAATAATAAGATAAGATTTGCTAATATAGTACATGTTAGAATATTTTATTGATTGAGTGATTTTCCATTTTTCAAAAGAACTTTAACGTACACGTGGGCGTAAACGTATTATTTTTGTTTATTGTATTGCGTTTATTTGAATAAATTATTATTTTTTTTTTTATTTTTGTCAGTCTCCCGAATAGTGTCTTCATACCTACTTCTTAAATGATGTTGACTGTTTGATAATTAAAATTTTTATCATAAGCAGATAACGTAGAGCAGATAATTTTTTTTGTGATACTATTAAAAGAAATCTACGAAAAATAGCATAATGCTTAGAGACTCACAAAAATAATCTTATCAAAAAAGAATTTGCTCAATTTAAATCCAGGAATCCATGTAGCTTTATGGGCTCTTAATGATCTTTATTAAGTCCTGATAACGGAAAGCTTCTGTTAGACTGGGTTGTCGAGGTTTTTCTATCTATTTCATTTTTGTAACCATGGTAACGGCAAAAAAAGAGCAAAGAGAAACAGGCGAACATGACGTACAACACGAAAAAGCGACCTATACAAAAATAATTTAATGCTTGACATGTTGATAGCCGTTTCTTTCTCATTCATATTTAATGGTCACATTTAGGATATACATAAAAATAGAACATAAAACTAGATCTTTTTCTGTGATACAATTTTTGTTTAATTGTTTTATGAAATTTGCAAAAGGTACAATTTAGAAAAAATTAAATAATGTTTTGAAAATTTTTATCAACATTATAAAATTTCAGTTCGTTTAGTAATTTTTTTTGTAAATTAGCGTAAGTTCAAAAAATTGAAGTAATGAACCAAATTATCAAGAATTTCAAACTTTGAAATTTAAATTTCTTTTTACTTCGATTTAAATATGTATGAAATTACGTACATTTTTAGTTTGCAAAATATAAGTCAGTAAATCCGCCAGACAGGTTAATTTTTAGTTCAATTCTTTCATAATAGTACTTACACAAATGTATCAAACAACTAAAATTAATTTAATCAAATTAGTTGAATGCATATAGGTACTTTTCAGAAAAGGAAAATTTTATATTGATTTGTCCCGCCTCAGAGTTTGATTTTCCTCTTCAACTTTTTTTAAATTAACAAAATTAAATTGTATAGTACCTATGCAATTTTATTTGCTTACTCATTTATAAAAAAAGGGTCATTAACTTACTAAAATAGACATCAGACAATAATAAACAACAAATCTTACTATCGTATTCAATTTACGCACCACATTCTTTGCTTTAGTCGAAAAGAAAAAAAAAAAACCTGATTTGAACAAACCACAAGGAAATAATTGATTTACTTCAAGTGACTTGATTTTGCATAAAGGGTGATCCAGATAAGTTTGTCATAACAATCAATAAATAAATCTGTTGTAAATTTACACACGGAGTAAGCTTCAATGTTTTAATAACAAATATAATGAATAAAATTGATTCAAAATTGTTTTTAACGCCTTTGCCCCAAAAAAATTGGCGTTTCGTCCCATGGTTTCACATGGATTTATCAGTTGAGGATCTTCTCAATATGCAATTTTTTATTAAGTTTGAAGGTTAATCTTAGAAAAATCTTTTCTTTTCTCAAACACCCTGTTAAATCATTTTAATCTGAATTTTACTCTCATCTCGTTTATTTGTTTTGAATTCAAATTTTTTTTCCATTCTTATCTTTTCAAAAATGACATTTTATTGCTGCTTAATCTCTTCCATTCAGCATATGCGACCCACAGTCATACAACGCTACAGCAACAACACCAAAACCAAGATTTAAGTATAAAATAAGAAATAAAAATGAAGTTCACAAAAAATCCCACAATCACATCAATTTTTCTATTAAACTTATCCTCAGGTTTTGTATAATTCTAGAAGTTTTGTCTTCATATTCAATGGGTATATCCAAAGTATCTATGATGATAATATATACCTACTTTTGTATCCATATTCATTGGACACCCTTAAAGGGCTTCTCTATACGTACAAATACGTACAGCATGACTAGGAGATGTAACTCGATATACTTTGTATAGTTTGTTAGTTATTCACCAACCATAGGCAGGGAAGAAGGGGTGTTCCTTTGATGGAGTACAAATGCATGTATGTATATGCATTAGTTGGGGTTTTGCGAGAGTTAGGTAGGTACCTTTATTTTATTTGTCTTCTAAATCCCTTTACCTGCAAATAAACAGAACAAAAAAAAAAAAAAAAAGAAAACACTCCAACTTCCAATACTATAACACTGCAGAGACAAAGTTTATAGAAACAACTAGTTCCGTATGTTTTTCTATGATTTACACTGAACCTAATCTAAGTGTAGGAAAATTTCACCAATAAAATTTTAAGGTTATATTTTATTTTTTTTTAAATGCATTTAATTACAAAATTTGAATAAATTAGTATTAAAAACTAGTTGATTTATTTAACTTATAGCATTATTTTGGGACTTGAGATTTGCATTGGCTTTGAAATAAGCCACACACAAAAAGTGTTGTCAGTAAAAATTTCAGAAAATGGGGGTCATTGTCAGTAGAGGGGTGTGTAAGGGGGTGGATGAAGGACAGTTTTATACCTGTGAAAATTCTTTTTTTTTAGACCTATGCTGCTTTTACTAATTTGATACATTTTTTAAAGTCAAAAAATACAAATTTAGATTTTGGAGAACTTTAACACCCTCGGGTGATTTTCTGCTAACTGCGATTCTTTGAGTCCAGGGCTTTATTTGTAACTTATTATAAAATTTTCTTATGAATTTCTGGTTTGAATTGTGGAAATAAGTTTGTACTACAATTTACATTACATTTTAAAAATTTTTACAGTTACAGTTTAAAAATTTGCTACCCTTTCCCCTTGGCATGTAAAAGTATACGCAAAATGTCAGTACCGTGGTATGTTCCATCTTTGTTTTTCCAATTAAATCTACTATCTTCTATTAAAATACATCATTGAATAAAAATGTTGTCCTCGAAGAAGTTTGAGTACAATAGTTGCTTGATTAAATTTTGACAATATCAAGTCAAAATATTTCCTCTCGAATTAAATAATAATAATGGAATGGTGTCCCTGGATTTCATTTTATTTTTGAATTCGGAAGATTTCCAGCTGAACCGCCATTTTGTTTTTAGTTTGATGGCATTTGTGTGGTACCCTTTGAAAGAGGCACTATTTATTTATTGTTTACAAAAGTCAATTTATTTTACTAACGTGATTTTGCTGTAAGAGTGAAGTGTTTTTATTCTAAAATCGTGTGTCACAAAATTACGTGTCAGTACCGTGGTAGTGTAAGCGTGTTATGAAATTTGTTGGGGTGAATTCTAGAATATTGTATTTCTTTCAAAGTCATATAAGTTAAAATTATAACGGATTTAATTTTTCTCAGAAGCTTTGAGATATGAGGTTATATTAAAGCCCAAATGTCAGTACCGTGGGTGTCAGTACCTTGGTACATTTATTTATAATGAACTTAAATTAAATGATTTCAAGCAATTTTGCTAAAAATCTTATTATTTTTTTTTACTAAGAATGTTACCAATACTTCGGACAAAACATATAAAAACAAATCCGTGCAATAAATGTTGAGTTATAACCTAGCATAAAAATTAAGACTCCAAACTTCAAAATACAAATTTCATAAACTAAAAAACATACAATTTTGAATAAACCATTGCCTTCAAAGTTGAAAACGTCAAAACGTAAGAGGGAATTAAGAAACTCACCAAAAATATTGTCAAAATGAATAAAAAAGTTTAAAAATTCAAAAATAAAAATCAGTGTCAGCATCATGCCTTCGAGATTTAGTACTTTTTACGATATTTTTTGTTCCTTAAAAGTTGTAGTAAAATGCTCTTACAGATTTAATACCATGTCTATTTAAAGACAAATAAAATTTAAAAAATTAATTTTCAATGACTTTTAATTTTAGCAAAATCACAGTTGGCAGAGAATCACCCCAATCTTTTTGAGCATTTTCTATGTAGAGAATTTTATCTATGTATAGCACAAGAAATGTTCAAAATTTCAAGTTTACCATTTTTTGTCACTTTTCCGACCAAAAGGAATATTCTTTGTTTTTCGTAAATAAAAACTGGCGCTGAGAATTTTTAGAATTTAAGAAACAACAAACTCAATGGAGTTTTGGAGTAAAAATCTAGGCTTGCATGTACTTAATAGCCAAAGATTAAATTTTCTAAGAGAAAAGTAGGTTATTTCAAAATTCTCGAAAACAGTGCACACTTAACAAAATAAGTGGCACTTAATTTGCATTCCCATTTTGGCACTTTAGCCGCAGTTTTACTACCTGAGTAAGTGGAACTTAAGTGGCCAACATGGGAGACTTAAGTGTCATTTATTCCGAGAAGTTTACACTGTGAAATTGGGAATTAGTTTTCCATATTTGACACTTAAGTGACACTTACTTCACTGAGAAACTGGCCCTTAGCCATCTAGATTTTAGTATTTTATTCAAAATGAGTACAAGCGTTAAATAATTAAATCGAAATCAGCACTTAATGGTGTACTGAATAAAAATAGAATCTGATTACAAATTGTTTTCAAATAATTTTTTCAAAATTTGTTTCCCTTGCATTTCTTCCAACTTCAAACTCTAACTCAAAAAGAAAACTTTACTATTTTTAATATACTCAATAGAGCGGGATTTAACACTTGGTGGAAATCGATTTTAGTTAGCATAGTTAGCATCAAGTGTTTTCTTTTATTATTAAATTATTTTAATTTAACAATATGCTTACTTTACTATTCTTGCTATACATTTTTGATTTATTTTTTTATTTTTCAGATAAAATTGTAATCAACTACAATGTATAGTGAAATTCACTCCCTTGCACCAGGTGAAGAAATACTTTGTATAGTCTTCAGATAAAATATATATGTATGTAGGTTAGATATCTATCTAATGTGGAGAAGTTTCTGCAGGCAGCCACCGCAACCGGCTGTGGCTCTAGCTTCTATATAGGTACTCTCAGTAATAATTCAGCTGCGTTTGCATACAGATGTTATCTGCTAAAAGTATTAAGAAAAACATAATTTAAAATAATTATAGAAACGTTAAAACAAACAACAAAAAAAATAGACAAACAAAAATGTCTACTGAAAAATTAACGGGTCCAGAGAATGGCCTAAGTGAAATGGAAATGCAAATTATCGAAACCAACCTCGGTAATAAAACATCCAGTGATTCGAAAATCTCGACGCGCAACAGTTCCGAACGTAGTCTACCTTTAAGGAGCTACAGCAAATGGGCGCCATCTGAACAAGGTGCAACACTCGTTTGGCGTGACCTGTGCGTTTACACAACCTCGGATGGTTCGGGTTTAAGTAAAATGAAAAGGATTATCAATAATTCCACAGGAGCTGTTCAACCAGGAAATCTAATGGCCCTAATGGGTTCAAGGTGAGATTGCTCGTGTTATATGTGGTTTGCTGATGATGCATCCTCTTCCTATGAGACCCCTCCATTATTTTGTCATTTTTAATCTGCAAATGTATGTTTTTCTTTTTTCTGAATCCCTACTAAGTGCATTTGATTGCATAATTCATGTCAGGGTGATGGGGTATTATATTACCAGGCTTAGACTATAATACACCCCGTGTTACAGTAATGAGCACACATGGTACATTGTACAAGCTTGCAGTTGATAGATATAGATATTCTGTTTAATTTATCGTGGGTGCACTCATTGTTGTGTACAAAAATTCTATTTTTATAATTATTTACCTACACCTTGGGTTGGATGGCCAAGAGCAAAGTCGTCATGCTATACCCATATACTTACATTATAGTGATAAGGAATATTCAACATTTAAATTAAATATTCTGGATTACGATTTTATATCTTTGCACAGTGATTTTAAGATTTATTTAACGACACACAATCTTGTGTGTTGTTTATCTTATATAAATTTTGGGTATACATATTTTGGAGATGTTGGGTTGAATTACCGCAAAATGATGCTGAAAGTGAGTTTTATGAAAAATGATTTATGTATAGATATTTATTTTTGTCTGATTAAAAACAAAAAAATAGTTGCGGTTGTGTAGGTATTTGTTTGCTTAAGATAAAATGTTTGTTATAATCAGAATTTCGGTTAACATTGTGGTTTGTGGATAAAACCAACAAAGTGATGAAAAAAATTACCCGATTCAAATGAATAACAAATAAAAGCCAGTCGGACACGTGGCAATTTTTTGTTATTATGAAACTTGAAGAGGAAGCAAATTATCATTACAAAGTGGGTGTCCAGGGAAAACTGCTTAAGGGATATTTTTAAGAAATTTTATTGTTATATATTATTATTCACTCGATCAATCCAGATTAAAACTTAAATCTAGATGTAAATTAATTTTTAAAAAATTGAAATGAAATAAATATAAAAAATCTTAATAAATCTAATTTCATATTATTAACGAAAGAATAATATGGAACTGAATTTATCAATCAATCAATTTTATAAGTCCAATTTAAATAAATCCAGTCGGATCTAAACTAGTTAAAGTATTTAAATCCAGACGAAAACTGAATGGCATATTGTTTATACTTAACAATAACTTAACTAGTTCTTATGATTTTGTACGCTTTCAGAATTAAATTAAAGGAATAAATATATTTAACAATTGTAACTAAATAAAGACAGAGCAAAACAAATAAAGAGATTGGATTTAAAAGAATTTAAAGTCATCTGATTTAATACATGTTTTGCACTGAATATGAAAATAAATTTAAATGTTTGGATTAAATAAATCCTGATTTAATAGTTGGATTTAAAATTCATTTAAATCCAGATTGATTTCAAATCACATTGACATTTTACCTTTTCGATACTCTCACAAACCAACAAAAATAATAAAAATCCTTAAATTAAAAAGTAATATCTCTTTTTATTATGTCCATATACACTGCGTGCAATTGAATAGATAGCACTATATTTTGATATTTTCATACACTCTAAATTTATGAATTTATGTTTTATATCTTAAAAGTGCCATATCAAATAAAATTTGCAAAAACAGAATAATGCAGAAAATACCGTTAGATTATTAACTATGCCATGCCGTTTTCTCACTCCTTTATATGAATTCAAAATGCACGAATGGATCGCACAAGTTTACTCTTATGATCACACATGTGTAATTGAAGTCCGAATAATTTAGATCTATTATAGTGTGATTTTAATAATTTAGATCTATTATAGTGTGATTTCAAAAAAAAATAGTTATGAGAGCCTATATTTTTTGCCAGCATCCTTGTTGCATCTGATTTCTTAAACAAATATCAATTAATATCAATGTGGGAAAAAAAATTGATAAACATTTTGAAGAAAAAAAAAATTGTAAACAATTTTGTAGCATTTATGAATGCAGAGTTAAAAAAATTACTCTGAAAAAATATTATGTACCCATTTTCGAAATATTGAATTTTCAAAAAAAAAAATTAATTTTTTTTAAATCCAAAATTTATCTGTTTGAAAATTTGATATGCAATATTATTCAAACTTATTAGAAGCAAATCGTAGGAGTCAATTTCGAGAAAAAAAAGAAAAATTATATTTTCCTTTAAAATCTGCTAAAAAACTACAATATAAAATTTTTAAATTTTAAAAAATCATTTTAATTTTAGTATGCAATTCTTTTAAATCTTTTTCTCCATAAAAAAATTGATCAAAATGAGTTGAGCCGTTTTTGAGAAAATCGAAAATAAAAAAAAAAAAACGGTTCATGGGAGGTACCATTTATAACTATTTTTCGATTTTTTTTATAATTTTTTGTACATATTTAAAAAAAAAAGTTGTGGGCACGTTTTTGAGGAAAAATAAGATTTTATTTATTTGCTAAAAAGAATTTGTACAGCAGGTAACGTTATTTTTGTTTAAAAAAATGAAGAAAAAACGTTCGGGGAGTGCCCAAAAAAATTTATTTTCAAAATTTTTAAATAAAATATTGTTTGAATTATTTAGAAGCACCAAATTCCAAAATTCTAAATTGTCTAGCCATGAAATATTATACATAAGTGAATAACACAAAAATAAGTACATTTTCTCAAAAAACGTCAAAACTGTTTTAGGTAATGCGATTTTTTTGAAAAAAACAACTTGAAATGCAGTTTTCTTACAATCGTTAAAAGTTATTCTTGAAAAACTTTTTTAGAGGGGCCTTTGCACCCCATAACATCAATAATAATTTAAAATATCATATGAAGGAGCTATACACAAAAATCCAACTTTCCCTGATTTTTTCTGAAATTTTGATTTATGTCTAATAAATGGACTATGAAGTTGAATCTTAGATATATACCAAAAACTATAGGGCTATTACGGTTAGTTTTGGAAATTATTCATGCAAATCCTTTTTATAGTGTTTTTTTGGACTGGAATGGCAAAGTAATAATAAAATCATCAGAATTGCTTTAGGTGACCTTTAGTCTTAAGATTTAATTTTCACTTTTAATTAATGGCATTGATAAGCACTGCATTTTAAAAAGAATTTTGTTTCTTTAGTTCCTGTTGCGTTATCAACAAAATTCTCAAGAATTTATAAGCAATTTCTTCTTAATTTCTTTGGGATAAATCTGAAGTTCCTCGAAACTGACTTGAAAATGTGTACTTTAATTTATCATGCCTTCAAGAATATAGAGAGTTGTTTGTGAGAAGTAGGGGTCCAATTGTTTCAAGTTTCGAATTTCTGTCGAAATCGTAAAGTGGTGCTAGCAGATGGAAACTGTAACACAAGCATCCAAACATAATAATTTATAATACCGACCAAAGTCAAAATGTACACAAAACAAAATAAGTTGAGTGACACTCGAAAAACAAAATTACTCAACGTCTGATTTAATCAAGACACATGTTCAAAAATGCGTTATTATAGCGCAGCGTCATAAGTTTACAGGCTGCAAGAGTTCACAGTAATATTAAAAGAATACTTTCATCAACGCGCTTCGAGCTGCTCGAAAAAAAGTTCTATTTTAAACTAGAATATCTATTAATTTTGTTTTTATTTGATTATCTAATTCTCATTCATTGTAGAATTTTATCGTGCGGAACTTATGACCCTGCGCCAACGGCCTGCATCAATAACAAATCTTCTGCCTTTTTTGTACAATGTGGTTATCTTGAGTACGTCAGTCGTTGATTACTTTTCTATTTCGTGCATTGGTCATTGATAACATTTTCCTAACGTAAATTAAGCTTTCATGCAAGTTTCGTACGAACATTTTCTTTGCGATCTATTGTTAAGTTTTCTAGCAAATGAAACATGATTATCATAGCGTATCTTAAGTAAGCCTATTTAATTTATGAAGTCACGTTAAAAAATTTACTATGTCCACAAATACGAATGTTCATCAACTTTTCAGATTAGCTTCTGGAAATTTGGAGGAGGTAGATTCAGATTAGCGTAACAGCTAGTGTGTTATAACTCGACACGGCTAAAGCAAGGGCTTCAATTCAACCTACAGGAATGGTTGAGAGAATAAGTTATCTTTACGAATTGTCCGTCAAACTCTCTTTCAGTTTGTTTGTTCGTATGTGTTGGGGCCTAGGTGTATAGATACATCAATCTAGAGCAGGGATTCCCAAACTATTTTGGGCAAATATAGTTATATTTTTCCAAAATAAACTGAAACCTTAGACCTCCATAACAAAATTACTTTAAAAATCCTTCTAGTCTGTTTCGTATTGATACAAAATACTTACCAATTTAAAAACTTTGCGGTTGGTTAAGTGGGTAAAGTTGACATCATTTTCTCATCAAAATTTAACAAAATAAATAGACATAGAATTCAATAAATATCAAGTGTTATTTATAATTATATTAATACAAATTAAGTAAAAATACTTAAGTAGGTAATTATTTTTGAAAAAAAACATTAAAATCACTAAGTAAAAATAAAAAAAAAAAAAGTGTGAGTGCTGGGACTCACGGTTAAGATGTGTAAACATCAACATTCGTCCGAATGCCTCATAGACCGAGAGCCTACATCAAATTTAGGGTGTAGATGATAGCAAAAATTTAGTTGTATTTTTATATAGATCTTAACTTTTCATAAGTAAATTTGAAAATCGGTAATGACCTTATTTCGTCTAATTTGCCAAAAAAGGCGGCCTTCTATGTTGAAACCCTGCAGCCATGATGAAAGCCCAGTCCATGTACTATATGGTCTAAGCAACCAACCACATTTCAACCCAAACTGAACTCGACTTTTTGATTTCGTATATAAACACTCAGCGTTTTGTTACTGAGCGTACATAGCGTTGAACGCACTCAATTTTCGTGAAGCTCAGAACAGAGATTATGGATAATTCATAAGTCTGCTATTACACGATGAATCTAGTTGCATGCGCCTTCTTCAAATTCTTCTTTATTTCGTCCGCTGTTTCAAGCGCTATTACACGTTGAAACCAAAGTCATGAATCTAATTTGACAGTTCTCTTTATTTTTCATTTTCGTGTTGGGCTGTGCTCAAGCGATAAAAAAACTTTTTCTGTTTTTATTTTTGTTTTCATTATTTGATATATTGAAGAAAGAAAGGTTTGTGTGCCTTTAAATGAATATCAGCCAAGAAAAGCAATAATTTATTTTCTTATGTTGTTTTTAAAGATGAATTTCTCATTTCTGGAAAGCCTATAAGGCTATCAATAACAGTGCGTTGCATCGAAATTTAATCTTTGAACAACAAAACCATATGAAGCAGAATAGTAAAAAACGGACAAGAGAAAAGAGAAACGTCAAATAGTTGCACCGAAAATTTTACCCATGCGACACCGATCACTTTTTTTCCGTCTCATCTTTTCGATTTTGTTTTTCTCTTTTGCACTTACGTAGTTCGAAAAGTCGCATGCGTCTAGATGCATCGTGTAATAGCAGACTAATCTCTGGCTCAGAATCAATATCACGACCACGGCTACAAGATAAGAATCAAGACTACAAGATACGTAACGTTTTTTTTCACCCTACTGCCAGTATAGATGTTTGAACATCAAAAATCTCTGGAACTGAAAGGAAAACAAAATAGAAAAACCGCTGGTCTCAAAGCAGTCATGTAGTTGAAAAAAAGTACTGCAAAGAATACAAAATACGGATAATGCTAAAGAAGCGTCAAAAAGAGTCTCGTAAAACTTGGCCCAAGACTCACAGGGCAAATGGTCTTCCATCTTATCTTTTTTCTCTTTCGCACTCAATATGTTCGAATAGAGTCAGACGCAAAGAATCATCGTGTAATAGGGGCTTAATATATCCTCTAAGCAGCCAACCAAATTTCAACCCGAACTGAATTCGACCTTTCGATTTCGTATGTAAATACTCAACGTTTAGTTACTGAACGTACATATTGTTGAACGCACTCAATTTTCGTAAAGCTCAGAATCACGATCACGACCACGATCACGATTACAACGTTACGTTACGTTTTCTTTTCACCCTACCGCCAGTATAGATGTTTACACATCAAAAATTCAGTGTGATGGATGAACCTGGTGACTTTCTATCAGTCTTGCTAAATCCGGTTCAATATTGATGATTTAGAGCCTTAAATCTCCGCGTTCAAAAGGTTTCTTTGCTTGTAACAATACTGAAGCCTTTTTCGACTAGGTATGATGATGGAAAAGCGATATGGTACTTTTCAGAAATGTTCCACAATGCTGGATACTGTGTTTCAAATTTCAATGTCATTCTTCTCTCAAGTCATTCTTAATTCTTATAAGAAGTTGGTACATGTAACCCAACTTATACAATATCTTGAACGTTTCAAATAAGAACTTGTGTTAATTAATTTTTAGACCTCGTCGACTACCAAAATCAGTTTTCGTTAATGTTGACCCCTGGGAAACCGATATCGACCACTTTGGGAATCCCTGATCTAGAGCCTAACGGATGGACGGATTTGATTCAAATTTCATACAGAAAATTTATACATATGAAATATGTGATTCTTTAGAAGATAAACTAAAATTCCTGTTCATCTAGTATCGATTACTATATGAACCGGAATTTGAATTTATCCTCTAAGGAATAACAAAACCTGCGTTTTTTTTTCAAATTTTCTCAAAAACGACCTATAGGTAATAGATTTTAATTAAACTTCGTACCAGATCCATTTTTGTTTCCCATCTGAGATCGAACTCTTCTTTCTATGTTGGTTTACTGAAAAAAAAACACATTTTATTAAATTAAATTTGATTTTTTTCTTTCCTACAGTGGCTCTGGAAAAACAACCCTTATGTCAGCCTTGGCATTTCGTCAGTCTGGTAAGATGATCAAAATTTATGTAATTTCTTTCTGTAGATATTTTTGATTTTAGCCGGAACAATTGTCCAAGGAGATATTCTTATAAATGGCCGACGAATAGGACCCTTTATGCATCGATTAAGTGGATATGTCTACCAAGATGATTTATTCATTGGACAACTTACAGTCTTAGAACACATTAACTTCATGGTAATGAACATGGTTATGACTTCCTTATTTTTGTAGGTATCTAAAAATTTGAGTTCTTTCCGAATTCTTACAGGCCCATCTTCGTTTAGATCGTCGTGTCAGTAAATCAGAGCGAAGACTTATAATAGCAGAACTGCTGGAAAGAACTGGATTACTTGGAAGGGCAAATACTCGCATTGGAGGTGGAGACGATGATAAGGTTCTTTCGGGAGGTGAACGTAAGAGACTCGCCTTTGCCGTAGAACTTCTCAACAATCCATTGATTTTATTTTGTGATGAACCCACAACTGGGTTGGATTCATTTAGTGCCCAACAATTGGTGCAAACCCTGTACGATCTAGCTAAAAAAGGCACCACAATAATTTGCACTATCCATCAGCCTTCAAGTCAGCTATTCAATATGTTCAACAATGTTCTTCTTCTAGCCGATGGTCGGGTAGCCTTCACTGGTTCTCCAGAAAATGCCCTGACATTCTTTGCCGAAAATGGCTATCACTGCCCAGAAGCTTACAATCCAGCAGACTTTCTAATTGGTGTTCTAGCAACTGATCCAGGCTATGAACAAGCCTCACAGAGATCAGCACAATATTTGTGTGATCTTTTTGCTGTTAGTTCAGCAGCTAAACAAAGAGATATGTTGGTTAATTTAGAATTTCACATGGCTCAAAGTGGTGACTTTCCATTTGATACTGAATTAGATACATTTCTACCACCGCTATGGCATATGACATTCTTTTGGGTATGGCGTCGGGCGACGATGGCAGTTTTTAGAGATCCTTCTGTTCAGATGTTGCGATTTATACAGAAAATGGCAATAGCAATTATTATTGGAGCATGTTTTGCAGGAACTACTGATAAAACACAGTTGGGTGTTCAAGCTGTTCAAGGAGCATTGTTTGTTATGATTTCTGAGAATACTTATCATCCGATGTATTCGATATTGAATATTTTCCCACAGGGATTTCCGTTGTTTCTTCGGGAAACCCGCTGTGGAATGTATTCGACGGCGCAATATTATATTGGGAACATATTGGCGATGGTGAGTTAAAGAATTTTTCTCTTCTATCAAACAGAAATCACAGCTGAAATTGAATTTTAGATTTTGCATCTCTCAGATTTACAGCCATAATAGGATTGTCATTTATCAATTGATAGTTGATAAATATTGGAAATCAATATGTTTTACAATGCAATTTAGAAAAGTTTTAATAATTGAGAATTATGCAAACAGTTGTGAATTACAATAATATTGATAATTATTATCAGTTTTTTTTTTTTATAAATACAAATTTCAATTTTTATTAACTATCAATTGATAACTGAAAATCGTAATAGGGATTTTAGTTTAAAGTTCTTTTATTTTCCAGCTTCCTGGAATGATTGTTGAGCCACTGCTTTTTGTCATAATTTGCTATTGGATCACAGGACTAAGAGCTACTTTCTATGCATTTGCTGTAACCGCAGTTTGTGTGGTTCTAGTCATGAATGTGGCTACAGCATGTGGGTGCTTTTTCTCAACTGCTTTTAATTCAGTTCCTCTAGCAATGGCTTACTTGGTCCCATTGGATTATATTTTCATGATAACATCTGGAATTTTCATAAAAATAAGGTAAGTTATTCGAAAAAACGTTGTATAGAACTCTTGGTAATCGACTTTCTTATTGTAGTACACTTCCAATGGCATTCTTTTGGACTCAATACTTTTCTTGGATGTTATATGCTAATGAAGCTATGACTATTGTGCAATGGACTGGTGTACAAAATATAAGTACGTTTAAAAAATAACCTATCGATCTATGTATTTTCTCACAAATATAATTTTGTCTTTGCAGCTTGCTTTGAAGAAAGTGATGATTTACCCTGTTTTCATTCGGGAAAAGATGTCTTAGACAAGTATAGTTTTAATGAATCAAATTTATATCGAAATCTTTTTGCAATTTTAGCAATTTATTTTGGATTTCATGCTCTGGGGTATTACTGTCTTTGGCGTAGGGCCAAAAAAATATAAGTACCTAGATTTTTTTTTTTTTTTTAATATTTGAAATATGTATTAGTAAAAATTTAAGGCAAGGGGCTCGATTTAGTTAATAAAATTTTTTGTATTTAAATTTTTGGAAAAGAAATTTTAATTTTTATTCTTTCTATGGGATGAGCAATTGACTGAGCGGTAAGCAACTGAGTGAAAAGTGACTAAGTGACTGAGCGAAAATCGACTAATGTCGTTTTCCATTGGTTTCACTCAGGGATTCACTCATTCTAACATCAAATGGCACAATACTAACTAGTTCTACTCAACTTAGAAAATTTGTCATTATATTGGTGAATCATCGTGAACATTTCATGTTATCGAACAGGCGTAGGTACAATCAAACAGAGTCCGATGTTTACTTTTGACATTTGAGTGAGTTTGTTTTGAAGTTATAGCTTAAATGTATTAGTGCTTCTTGAGTGGATTCTGATTTCAAATCGAGAAGCGAAATTTTCTTCTGAGAAGCGTCGGTTGACCGTTTTTTTTGCCAATGGAATGGTTTCAGAAGAGTTCTTTTTGATTCTAGACACTTCCAGACGTCCAATGGAAAACGACATAAGCCAAAATTGAAAATCATCTGAGCGAGAATCGACTGAGCGACAATCAATGTTGCCTCTTCAATCTCTTCATTTTTCAAAAATTAAACGGGAATATCTTGTCAGGAAATATTAAATTTATTACAACGATCGAATCATCGAACACGAGAACAACAATACAATTTCAAAACAGTTTAGCATATAAAAGGAAAAAGTAAAAACTGTAATTTTTTATTTGATTTTAAAGAGTTTAGACAAAATTGCCACTGGCGAATCTAAGCACCAAACACAATGTGCTATATCATTTTTTTAATTTCTGAAATTTTGAAATTGTACTGTTTTACGAATATTTTGCGATTGTACGTAGTGACTTTTTTTGAAAAAAAAAAAAAAAAATTGCAACAAACCCTACAATTGTAAAAGAGGGGCAACGCTGCCTACAAGCGGCTAAGAAACAAGCAACTGAGGAGCGAATAGCGACAGAGCAACAACCGAAAACTGGCCCTTTATTGAGCGAAAATACTCTTGAGCAGCTGGTTGTAAATTATAAGCTAAATGTGTATGGCATTTTATAAACTGTACAAGATTTTATAAAGAAATATTTAGTCAATCAACCTGAGTAAATAGCAGCTACCATGTATACTTTTTACTTACCTCAAAAAAGTGTCAAGAAAAAGGTCGTCCCAGGATAATAAAAAGAAAATATTATTTTCTTCCTTTTTTTTTAGTAAAAAAACATTTTATTATTTTTGTTTTTATTAATTTAATTTTTATTTAAACCTCATTATACAAATTTACAATAAATAGCTTAGCATTTTCTTACACTTTAAACAGTTTTTATGTTGTTATTTTAAAACTACTATTTGCAGTAGGTAATTCGTTTTATATATATTTTACTAAAGTTATATTTTCAATTTTTATTTTTTTTTTTTTTTATTTTCAACAAATTTAATTTTATTTTCATTATTTAACTATATCATCTTTTAAATTATTTGTATAGATTTTTTATATATATATATATATTTTGTTTTGTTTAAAGATTCTTTGGTATATGTATGTATGACAAATCTAAAACCATTTTCGTACAAAATAAATGGTTTTTCTATATTATTTTTTTCTTTTTTAAATGTTTCTACAATTCAGCTATAATACTTGTTTTTATTTTAAATAACTTTCTTTTCTTTTGTTACAATATACTTTTCATTAAGATCATAAACTTGGGCTCTTTTTTTATTTTCACACACTGATTAAAATTTAACATTTTTTGTTAATGTGTTTTTACATTAAAACTACAATAGTTTTTTTTTTTGTTTTTCTAAAAAAAAACATTTGAAATTGAATTGATCGCAGCAATCACAGATAAATAACAGACATACTGTGCATTTTATTTTTTTGTACACGAAGACCGATGAAAATTAATTTATAGATATATGAAGAGATTTTACACGAAGACAGCTGAAGAAAATATAAGCTAGCTATATGAAATTAATTTAGTTATTTATTATATTTTTATATTTTGTTTTTGTTTTATAACTTTATAGCAATTAGTGTCTTGTTGCTTCTTTTACATTTGGGTTGAGAATTTGAAAGCAGACTTGAGTAGAACTCAAGAAAACAAAAATTATTTTATTTAAAAGGATGAATATCATTGAACACTTTTAATTTAATTTGTATTTTGTTACCCTGTTTCTGTCTATTATACTCTAAAAGAAAACAAAAATGTATGTATGTAGTTATAGAATAATTGTAATATACTAGACAAGCGTTGCAACTTTGTGGTCTTTTTGAGCTTAAAGCATCGTTTAATTCACTATTTTTTTTAGCTTAGAATTTATTGACTAGTGAATTCAAGAAGATTCAGATTCAATTAATAATGAACGTGTGGATTAAAAAATATTTATCTCACAAGCTCTTAGACTAAATTAGATTACATTGACAAAATCGTTTTGAGTTGTGAAATGTAAAAGATTTAAATTGAAAGTTGTCTATGTTCTTATGAATTGGTACAATTTATTTCTCAAGCTCGTTTAAAAAAAATTCATAAGCTCTTAATAAAAACACAAAGTGGAAGAGATTTTGCGATTTAATTTAATTGGATTTCAAAATGATTAAATCCCAGAATGCAACCGATTGAAAACCTAATAATTTTTTTTCGTTTTTTCATATGAAACTTACGAATTATTTCAATTTTAAGTCACAAAAGCCAAAAAGAACTTGTATTTTGAACTTGAAATTTTATCTAATTCGTATATCCATAAAAGCTTGCAAAGTAAAGAACTTATGAATTGAATCTAATATAATTTGTAAACTTATATTGAGCTTGTGATTTTATTTTTTTTGAAGTAAAACTTCTTTTGCGGCATGGGGGTACAAAATTTTTCTATGGAGCTATCAGTGACATGTCAAACCGACATACAAATTCCCGTCACGAATTACAAAATTCAGCGTCACGATTTTGCAACGGTTCTGAGTTTCAAATCGGGTGCTCTGAGTGGTAGGACTTGAAAAATACTTGCCCTGTTGTCGTGAAAGAAGTTTTTCTTCTAGCGCGTGTACATAAGTACGCACACTCTTTTTTTAATTCACAAATCAGAGCTACATAATTTGTGGTTTAACTTTTTATTTATCTTAAATAACCCTGTTTTTGACTTAGCAACAAACATGCGAATTTTATCAAACGAATAGTGGACGTGTCTTTTTCAAGTCTAATTTAGTTCGAACACATATTTCAATTTTAACGACTGTTTGACACAAATTTGTTTTCAATGAAATGCTTCTTATATAAGATAATTTTCTTGCTGAATTAAGGCAACACAACTACTTGTCTTCGGAAATGATAAACGTCTTCTTAATAAATTCTCAAACTTAACAAAAATGTTTAAAACTTTAACTTGAATATTTTGTTTAAAATTGAACCTTACCAATTATTTTCAGAAACCTTTGACTTTATACGTGTAATTGATTGATATACTCAATCATTTGGGTCATGATTCCATTTCCACGCGAAAGAGGTTTCGTTTAAAGATGACTTAAACGTGGTTTTAATTTGTTTTTAATGTATGCGCCATAATTATATTTATAATATATTTCTGACTTCCATTGTGTTTTTTTTTATAAATAAAGGTTTGGACTTTGTGGTGTAAGGATGGGTGTATAATATACGAGTAGTCTTTAACTTTAAGTTGAAGAGAAACAAATGATATGTCTTGAAAAAGTTTCATTACTTATATTAATTTGATTAAAAAAGTGTAAGCCCATCAAGATGATGTGGAAAGGTATTGAACTAATTTGTGAAAAGCTTGACTGGAGTGGCAAACCTGTAAGTTTAAGATAAAATGTTCCACCAAATATATTGTCTTTAAAAGTTTATTATAATAATGATTAATGAGAATTACTTAAAATTATATTTGATCATGATGATAATAAAGAACACTTTTTGGATTTTTTTTTTAAATTCTTCACCAACTTTTTATATTTTTTTTTAAATCGATTTTCAAAAACATAGCAATATAAAATAATAATTTGCATTGTGTATACCCTACAGTATCAGCAGGGGCGGCCTCAGCCAAACTTGCGCCATGTGCAAGATTTGTAAAAAGCACCACTTTTTATATTTGCACACATACATACATACATACATACACATGGCAAATGGTAGTACATATTTGTTTGCGAAAGATCAGATTACATTTATTTTATCGCCCAACAAAAAAAATGGATATCGCCCAAATTTATATTTTTCCAAATCTTAAGTTGGAAATATCGCCCAAATATTTTCAACGTAAATTATTTTTGTAAAATTTGGGCGTTATTTCTTCAATTTTGGGCGATATTTGGAGTTCTTTCCTAAGTTTTGGGCGATATTTCCAAAGTAAAATTTCAATGATAAGATAACCTTCAAAAAATTGTGGCGCATAAACAGTGAGGTTTTTCTGGATTTTTTTTTTGCGATATTTCCAATTCTGGGCGTTATTTCCCATTTGACTTTTAAAATTTAAAAAAAAACAACAACAATTGTTCAGAATTTTTTTGGGCGATATTTCCAAATCGATTTGGTTGGGCGTTATTGCCTAATGCCGATTACATTTTCTTACTCCTGGTAATGCGCCCCCAGAATTTTGCGCCCTGGGCATTTGCACATCTTGCACATATGGTTGGTCCGGCCCTGAGTATCAGTGATGTCAATGTACGCTATCCAATTCAAATTTCCGTCCCACATTTTCTAAAAAACAGTGTCATTTTCGTGCCATACGAAAGAAAATTCAAATTCTTATATTAAAAAAAAAAATATAATTCCATTGTGGGGTGAAATACAAAAAAAAGAAGAAATAATTTCTATTGTAAAACAATAAGGACCAATTTTTATTCCATTTGGAGCAATTTTTCTATTTTTTTTTTATTAAAAAAAAACCTTTGTGCCAAAAAAGCACGATCGTGCCACTTCGGCAACGGTTATCAAATACCTATGAGTTTTCCACAGCAACGAAACAATTTTGGGCTCACCACGGAAACTTTTATTCTACAATATGTGGACGGGGCTTAAGATGTTATGTTAAATTATAGTTCATAAATTAAAAAAAAAGTTAATAATAGATACGAAACTGTAGTGATATCTACGTGGTGTGGTCTCAGCGCAAAAATCGATTTTTTAATGTAAATATTTAGAACAGCTTTTAAATATTTCAATATTTCTGCCACAAAAAAAAAAAAAAAAACCGTTATACAAGAGCGATAACCAGACTGAGATTTTTCGATTTTATCAGACTAGACTCCCAATAATCCAAAAATAACTATTTTTATGTTTTTTTTTTTCAAGAGTTTGTGGATTTAAATTTTTGTCAGTATTACAATTAAGTTTTTGCTGATAAAATTTGAACAAAACTGGTCATAAAATTAACGAGAAACCTGTGAATTGAAAATGGAGACCGTTTTTCCAAAAACTTGGAGCGCTGATTAAACACTTTTTTTTACGTTTCGATATGAATTTTACTGACCAAATCGATTTGAATGTTGTGTTGTTGAAAACAATGCATTTTTTATGAAATTATAATTTTGTTTCATTACGCAATGAATATCAAGTTACTAAAAGAACCAAAAATGTAATAGATTCCTCAACAACTAAATATCTGTAGTGTGATCAAAATTGATGCAGCCGTTTGGCGTTTATAAAAACCAGGTATAACTTGCATATTTTGTCGAAACTCAAAGCGCGGATGATGATCCACTGAGAACTATTGTTATTTAGCCCAGTCGCTATTTAAAAAACAACAAAGACCGACCGTAAAAAAAAATTTAACTGCACACTTTTCGTTAAAGGGAGTTAATTGGAGCATGTGTATTTTGTATTTTTTTTCCGCAAAATCGGACTGGAGCTCAAGCCGCAATCTTGAATTTTCTAACAAAATTGACTTATAAAATGGAAAAAAAAAATATTTTAAAACAACGGCAACACTTACAATGTCATATTAGCTATATCTATTTTAAAGCCACAAATCTATTCTTCAATTCTGTTAAAAAAATTATTTAATTGAATACTTTTTAAAAAAAATAATTTTCAAACTCAAAATTTTGAAAAAATAAAAAAATAAACAAATAAATTTTGAAACTATTTTTTTCTAAATTTTTCATTATTAATAAGTCCCAACTTTTAATCAAACGCTAAAAAGCAGATGTTATAAAATGTCTTATAGTTTTTGATGAACATCAAAAATAAGTTGCTATTGATTTGACTTTAATCGTTGGTTTAATAAATTGTTCTAAAAATCCTATTTCCACGAAATAGTATTAAAGTACAATTTGTTATTTTCAATTTTCTCCAAAACCTAGAAGACATTCAAGCATCTGGTTTTTAGTATTTAACTAAAAATTGATTAAAGCATTGAATATTAAAACCGAAAATACTACTTAATAACGTAAAATTTTGAAAAAAAAAATTAGTTCCAATTTTTTTTTAATTTTTCTTTTAAAAATTAATTTTATAAAAAGTATTACTTTAAATAATCAATTTTATTTAAAAACAGAATTGAAGAATGGATTTCTAGATTTAAAAAAAAATATAATATGACATTGCAGGTGTCAGGTCAAGTGTTAATTCCGACAGAGCTAATTGCTATCGAGTGCTTAAGAAGTTGAAAGGCTCATAAATCAAATCACGAAGCTCTCTAATCGAAAGCTTGTTCAAAAAGTTTCGTAAGAAACTTTTTATAACACAAAATCTATTTGAGTTGTGACTTGTGAGCCACATAATCTTAAGACCGGTCGATAATAAAACCCCTTAAAATTTCGTTCGTACAACTTCTCATGGAAAATGAACCTCTAATTTATTCGCTTTAATACCTACATTTAAATCAAGGATAACTACATTAAAAGAAAAAATGTGAAGAAGGACTTTTTGGGGTGATGTTCAAATAAATTAATTGAAACTTAAAGAAGACAAAATATATAAGGGTATCTAAGAGAGAAGAGATAGTTTGATGATACTTATCAAAGTCCCGGATATTGTCAAGACCAGTATGTTTTTTTTTTCCCATTCAATTCGTTACAGTAAATGAAACAAAATTACCATTTACCCTACATAAATCTATAGACTCCAAGCAAGCATCCGCCCCATTCATCATCATCCTCCTATTCCATTTCACAAAACCTACTCCATTGTGTTCGTTACATCAAGAAGGACATAATTAGCACTTCCTTTACTGTTTATCAACGTCAAACTTCGGCTATTGGGTATGACATATGCCTGCGTTGACAATCCTATCGGGCACATAGACTGTGAATTTTTGATAGGACTCCTTTGTGTATCCAATTTCAATAGTTTCGTCCATTCATGATGGTCATGCGAGTCGTCTTTGTCCTTGATGTCATGGATGTCCTCATTTTCGAAACTCTTGCTGCTGCTGCGGCGATGTTCCATTGTTGTTGTTGTCACTGTTGATGATGTTATCGATTTTGTTGTGTAGCTTGTAAATTGAATTACCCGTTCTGACTTGAAATTCAAAACTGTCTCCTTTTTGACAAGATTCTTGGTGGATTCGGCTTGCCGTAGGCTTATCTGTTGTTTATTGCTCAAATCCGAAAGGCTTATGTTGTTTTTGAGGAGAATCTGTAGATTCTCGATGGAATCCTTGAGAGCTGCCTTCTCACACATGAGGTCATATTTCAGTTCGGTGATTTTAGTCTTAGGGACAAATGTTTGTTTATTGGTCAAGGAGTCGGGTGTACCATCATCACCACCAGTTATAGTTCCACCACCACCACCACTACCACCCCCAGAAGGTAGGGTTTTTACAATGGACACATGTTGACTGCCGAAGGCTGTCATACTTGAACTGTTCGATTGACTTGGGGTAATTCCGGCACTATATGTGGTTGTTCCAAAGGACGATGAGATATTATGCTGACGGCACAATGATTTGCGTCTCTGTGATGTGAGATTACTCATGTTGGAATTCATGTCAACTTCATCGTCGGCTGAAAATATATCCTCGGAGTTGCCGCTATTTTGGTTGGGTAGAATGTTTGCATTTGGTTCGATAGTTGCTTGGGGACTTGCAAGCGGTGCTGGTTGCTTACCCTTGAGAAAATATGTAACCATTGTTCCTTTTCCTTTAACGTTGACATTGCCACGACACGTAAGCAGATAGCCTCGATGTTCCAGAATATTGAATGTTTCTTGGGTGACCTATTTTTGTTTTTTTTTTAGAGAGAGAGAGAAACAAAATACAAAATAGAAGGTTTGTTATATAAATTTCAATTTGAATGTAAAAAAAAGTAAAAATAATGCAATCATGCGAAATTGTATGTAATGAAAAAATTTAATTCTATTGGTGGCAAGGGAAATACAATTTTGTTTTGAAATATCAAACCAAAATTCCAAGGTTATTTTTGGGGTTTATTGCGAGACTCTTTTCAAAATAGAATTAATGTGGAATACAAAAATTCTAGTCTGCTATCGTTATTTCCAAAGTCTATTCGTATTTTTCGATTTGATTGTTAAATCTGGATCGACTTTTCTTGTATTGATTTTTTCCATGGGCTAAAGGGATGCTTAATTCTAAATAGTTTGGAAACCATGATTTTGACGACATCCGCTACATTGGAAAATGGGAATTTATCCGATATGTGATTCTGGCCCATAAACTTTTAAACATTTTCCTTCAAATAATTGATTTTATATAAAGACGAAAAAATGTTTTAACCGATGTCCCGAATAATCTCAAGAAATACTTTATTGATCAACATGAAATATTCATTATTTTATTCTTTAACTTAATGAGAAGGTTTATAAGCTTATTTATTGTTTGTTTAAACGTTTTTTCTGGAAAAAATAATCATTTTTAAATTTTAAATATATTTTAATTTATACATATATTCAGTTAGTAGTAAAATTTCTAAATCTCTTTATGATGTTGTTTTAAATATTTACTTCTTTTTCTTTTAAATCTTAAATAATTTGAATTTTAAAGGTAAAACTAGTGTCTATTTCGTAAAAGTAAAAACATTATATGTGAAGATAATAAAAATACATTCTAAAGACACTTCCAATTAAAAAGGACAAATTATCGCAAAATACCCGTTTTAACGACAGGATATTCAAATCGCCAACCAACCCATCAAGTATCTATCTTCCTGATGGGTTGGTTGGCGATTTGAATATCCTGTCGTTAAAACGGGTATCATTAAAATCTCTTGTTTCCAATCAAGTATACATATGTGGAACCCATTGCTAAACCGAAAAAAGATGTTCATTATAAAAACTCTTGTTTCATATCTATTTTAGATATTCTGAGAAATAAATACCCCTTTGTCAATGTAGATAGAAATTGTCTTAGATAGATACCATTTCTCCTATAGCAGATACCTATACTTGATTCTATATCTTTCTGGCAAAATTGTCCCATTCACTCGTTATTCATCCCTATAACTATTATACTAAAACCACACTCACAATACTCCTTTTCATTCCCATTTCCCATTCACTCACTGCATGCTTTCCTAAAATATACATCCAACTAAAACAAAAGATGAATTAACTTATCCATCTGAGCATCTAAACATCTACTAATCGAATTACCTGAATGTGATCAATTAGACCAGTTGAATCCATGCGGGAGGCGACATTAACAGCATTGCCCCAAATATCATATTGTGGTTTCCTAGCGCCAATTACCCCCGCAACCACTGGACCAATATTAATACCTAAAATCATTAAATTGATATATAGATATGTAAATATTATATTGGTGCATGTATGTATTGTATATACATATTAATTAAATGATAATATCTTGAAATTGTGGTTATAGATTTTGGTTTAAAATAATAAGTAGGTAGCTACTGGTAAGTTATACGTATTCTATCTTTTTTTATTAAATTTTCTTTAAGTTTGTTTAGTTTGTTTTGTGGATTTAAATAAGACTTACCTATCCGCATCCGGAAATTATTGAACGAATGTTTATTTAAATCGTCGATTTTATCAAATAACAGCAGTGCGTAATCTGCCATGGCAGTGACATGGAGAAAATTCTCCATATCGCATGTGTTGGCGGTAAGGCCGGATGCGGCCATGTAGGTGGCCCCTGTGCTTTTTATCTTCTCAATGTATCTGTGAAATAGAAATTTTTATATTTTTCTTTTATTTTAAAGGATAATTTAATTCAGGAAAATTTGCAAAGGGAGTAGGTTTGGATAAAATCACTCAAATATTCCAACATAGTCGTTCCCCCTCACTTTTCCCACAGAGTTAATTATCTCGTCCAATTTATAATCAAATTTTTAAAGATAATGGCTCAAAATTTTAAATAGTTCTCGTTTAAGCAACAAACCTGACTCTAGTTAAAACAGTCCTTCATTTAGAAATTCTTGTTTAAATTTTTCTTAATTTTAAACACTTTAAACAACTTTTCTAACTAAAGAACCTATTTAACAAAACGTCAGCAAAATTTTGTGAAACACGCCTAATTTTGACAGCTGAATAAATCAAACAGAACGAAAAATTAAAAAGAACCCAATCTGTAATTTTGCCGAGCTATAGAAAAGTGTTTCGAGATTTTAAAACTTAAAAATAGCGCCAATATTTTCAATTACTTTTGTAAAATACTTATTTCAAAATTTAAATTATTTAAAAAATAGCTTTCAAAAATAAAAATTTAGAGAATGGAGACGGTCTTTTCTTTGACGAAATCATCAATCGTACGTCGATGGCATACTAACCTCGATGTTTTTGTTGAAATAACTACAATTAAACAGAGTAAACATTCCCAATTAAAAGCAAATCATAAGAGCTTTTTTAAAGATTTTTGTCAAAAAGTAAAATTGTCAGTATAAGGCTTGTGGGAAGGGCAGAACTATTAAATTATCATTTCCAATTGAAAGAAAATCTTTAGAGCTTTTTTAGTGGTTTTATCAAAAAGCTTACGAATTTTGTTGGTTTTTGAAGCTTTTGATAAATCCTTGTTAGCAAAAATTGTCTGTACAGAGCTTATGGGGAAAGGCAAAATTATTAAATTGCCAAAATATTGGAGCTTTTTGAGTTATCTTTTTCAAAAAGCTTTTCATAAATCTTTGTCCACGAAACAGTCAGTGCAAGGTTTATGGGCAAGGGCAGAATTATCGAATTAGAATTTCCAATTAAAAGCAAATCGTTAGAGCATTTTGAGTGATTTTTGTCAAAAAGCTTTTGATAAATTCTTATTAACAAAATATGTCAGTATACAGAGATTATGGGGAAGAGCATAGTTGTCGAACTAATATTCCCAATCGATAGCAAATCGTAAAGGCATTTTGATTGATTTTTGTCGAAAAGCTTTCGGGGTTTCTTGCACTTTAAAGCTTTTGAAAGATTTCTGTTTTTGGACTTGGCGAATTTTTGAAGTGTGTAGAAATAAGAGACTCACAAACAACAGAATTACTGAGACTGAAATCCATAGCATAAGCTCTTTTCTGTTAAAAACCACATTACAATTTTTTTAATTTTAGAACACACCCGTGACTCGAACTTAAATAAAAAAATTCGAAAATATGAATTGAATATTGAGGGTTAAAGTGCAGCAGAACCTCCTAAATTGATTTGCATTTTTTTTCAGTAATCAAAAAATTTTGCATGACAAACTATAAAAGGAATTTTTGAATTTTGCCTTTTTCTTTAAATGTTCAGAACCAGCATTGTTACCTTTGATATGCTAATATGTTTCATTAAAGTTTCAAATTTTATTTTATTTTTTTCTCAGAAAAAGTGTATCTATATACCTACATATTTCTGGGTATCATCAGTGTCCACTTCTGAGAAACTTCACTATAATTCTACAAACAAAAATTGAACTTTACTTACGATTCTTAAACTTAATTTTTTTTTTTTCGAAGTTGAATAGCTCAAGTATTCTATTTTTATTTAACAGATATTAAATTCGTTAACCTCTATCAAAAGTTTTTTTTGTGTGTGTTTCAAATCTTTCTTTGCCACTTGAAAACCACTCTATAAATATTTTAGTAAGTCAAAGTCTTTTAGTTATTCAATTTGATACCCTTTACCTTTTTTACTCTTATTTCTATAGCAAATTAAAATTTAAACTTTCCCTTTTAACCTTCTATCCGTTTATCAAATTAACAAAATAACTTACCGAAATCTTTCGTCACTTAGCAACTCATCAAAATCAGCTATAATTTCATTTAACAGTCTTAAACACTCAACTCCTTCATTATTTGACTCAAGTTCAACGTAGAACTCAGAAAAGTTGGGTATTGAAGCAAACAGGATACACACACTATCGCATTGTTCATGGTAGAGATCCTATAACAAAAAAAAAATAAAAGAAAAAAAAAGTTTGAAGATACAAAATTACAGCAAATGTATACGAATGAGTTAAAAAACCTCCTCAGACACCCAGAGTTTTTTTTTTTTCATTCAATTGTAATGATCCTTGAATCCCATTACAAATGCAGACTGCAAATTATTTCGTTAAACCAAAGCAAAGTGCTTATCGTGTTCGGTGTTCGTGTTTTGTATATATGCACTATGCTGTATGCCACATAACGAATAAACACACAATGGATCCTTAAGGATAGATATTCAACTAAAGTATACTCTACAGTCGAATGCACCTCTTACTGTTTACACATGCAATTTAAATAAATGCATCTCACGTAATGGGATTGCAAGTGTATCATCTCCAGAGTGCATCTTCTCTTCCACACATAAAGGATATATGTACGTCTACCTCTTTGTTAAGATACTTACGTCGATATTTTTATCCCTGCTCAAAAAGTGTTCAGCCACATGCACAGGAAGGATATTCTCCAGGAGTTTTCTATTGTACGCCTGTAAGTGCTCCATGTCCTCTTTTTCCTCTGAAGGCGCATAAAGATATAGAGAATATAACATAGAAAAATCACATGAAAGCTTCTTTAAACAGAATCACGTGCATTAAATGTATTTATATTTCACTGGGACATTGTTAGGAGATCTCATATTGCACCCACGGCATGGCACTGCACTCTAAGTGAACAATAATATAGTATATCCCTTTTCATTAACTTACCAGTGGCTTGCAGCTTCCAGATAAAATCCAACCTGTACGTTGCTTCCGTTTGATGGCTATGGAATATGAGGGCCATAACGAACGTCAATAGAAAAATTAGATCAATTATGTATCGAAATAATGTTTCCTCGTTCCTGCAAGAGAGTGTTCCAAGGATATCCGTATAATGAAAAAGCATACATTTATATTATAACTATTTTTTTTTTTTGTGAACAATATTTCAGCAAAAGTGACTTACTCTAATGAAATGCGAATCCCCCGCTTCGAATAGTAACACATCGAGTAGCCGATGTAGAAGAGGCCTGCCGATAGCAGGAGGATGATTTTTAGCAAAAGCCGGAGCACTTGGTAAATGGCACATGTCATCGTTGATAACAGAGTTAGAAGTAGAAAGGTCTGAAAACCAGCCAATTATAGTGAGGAGGCAATAAGATGATTATAATCAAAGTGAGGCTTCCACTTACATTAATGACTAGATAGTGATCACAGAGCATGACTTCGTTCTCCCCGTCCTCATTCCCAACCCTAGCACCAGGACCAGATGTTGATGCTGTTACATTGTGGATGGAGGAGTTCGTTACTTCTAAAGAAGACGTGTCACTTAGGTCTTCGAACATCTAAATATATACAAAATGCGTGGGGGATAATAAAAGAGGAATTTGAGAACTTTAAGAAAATATATAAGAGGAGTTAATTCAAGGGTTTGTGTTTCAAGTTTGTTTGTAGTTTTTTTTATAGGTATTTCTGAAGTCATAGAATATTTCACTTCTAATTAATGCAGGTACATATTTATTGTATAGATTAGTATTTTGGGAGTTGTGATTTAAGAAAATCTTTCATTTGATTTTTGAAAGAAGTTACGAACATTTTCAGTTTAAAAGTTAAAACGTGAGAGCGTCATGTTTAAAACGCTGACACTACTTTTCAGTGGTCATCCTTTTCGATTGAATAGTTCGAATACCTTTTCATCCAGCACTGAATGTACCATTCATACCAATATTTTTTTATTCATAATTTATTCTTGCTAAGAAAGGATACCAACAAAATTTTGACATATTGAACAAGTAAATTTTTAACATTTTCGATTAAAGGTTCCACCACACCAACGTGAATCTGTCGTGGCGAAAATGAAAAAAATAATAACAACGTGTTGGATTCATTGACAACCACGTGCTGTTATTATTGTTGTCGTTGTCGCCGCGTCAGATTCGCGTTGGTGTGGGGGAACCTTAAAACAAACAAATCTGCACGAAAATTTTTTTCAAATTCTTTTACCCTCATTTCATGCTTCTCTTGACAAAATTGTAATCGAATATAAAAGATACGCTAACGCCATCTGCCCTCTATATATGTACTGTAGGCCTTTATTTTCAAACATAAACCTTCTTTAACCCAACTATAATTGACAGAATTTTTCTGATTTGAACCAAGTATATTTTTTCAAAGGTTTCTAATGCCCTGAGTTCGAATCCGATCTGATGGAATTTATCCATCGCAACAGGCTTGAATATGTTGAACACCATTTTCTCGATATTTTTTAGAGGTGGTGTAACGTGATTGAATATTATTTCAAGAACAGTTCCTGAAAGTTAAAAAAACAAATTATCAATTGGATGGGTACCAAATTGTTTGTATAAAAAGTAGGTATGCGGGGGTAGGAAATATTCCACGTCAAAATATAGTCTGTTGCCTATCTGTCAAGTTATAGATTGTCAAATTCCATTAAAAGATGGCTACGATGTCAATGGATTAAGAAACCTCTACAAATTCAAAAAATTTTGAAATTGAGATGAAGGTCAACGGAACAAAATTATTCTATTATTCTGCCAAAATGTCCTAACTGCGTTGACAGAGAGATTACATGGCCACACAAAATAACCAACGCGTTGACCATAAAATTCATGTTTTTTTAGTAAACTCGTCAAAACTAAAAAAAATAGCCTACGTCCATCTTCTTGTTAACTATTGTTAATTTCTTCATTTTCAAAAATTCTTCAAAACGGTTCATTTATTTTATTATTTTTCGAAAGTTTTTCAAATGAAAATTTCTCTTTGCATTTTACTGAACAGCTTTTTAATAATAACGAAGGTGAAGAAATTTAGAAAACTACTTCTGTTTTGATGGAGCGATTAAATATAATTCAATAAGTTCAAGTGAACTCAACTCGTACCTGGGCGAATCGCAATCTTTGGAGTTGAGGTCACTTGAACTTATTAATTGAAAAGCTTTTTAAAATTTTAAAAATAATTTTAAAAGTTTATTTATTTGGTGAAACGAAAATAACAAATATTTTTCAAACTAACAAAGCTTTTCACTTTGCAAATTTGCTTTCGATAAAACGTATTTTGGAAAAAGGAAAACTTTTTAACTTTTTATTTCAATAATTTCTTGTTTGAAACTTTGCGTTTGATAAAACAAAATTTGCAAAATAAAAGTGAAAAGTTGCAAAATGAAAAATGAAAAATGAAAAATGAAAAGTGTTTGGTGAAATCTGGGTCCCTGGTTCTTAACATTGACTTTAACTTCTTCTAATGAAAAACTCCAACTTATTTGCGGACCTTTTCCATTTCTGGGTGCCACCACCATTGTAGAAATAACTTCCTATACTCATCGGAGCATGGGTGTTTATTTGCTCAGAATGCCACAAAAGCGTGTTCCACTTCTGAAATTGTAGATTGAATTCTCTCAGCTTCATAAATTTTATGTTTTTATTTATGGATTTGTAAAAATATTGAACTCGAAATTTTGATCAAACTTACGATATTATATGATGACAGGGAAGACAAAATTTGATCTTGCAATTCTATCCGTTATGTCATTTGAGTTGCAGCCTTGATGGGAGATGCAGTTCTATTTTTTTTTAAACTTGGGAAGTGGATTTTTTGGCCCCTTCCTCCACATTTTTCTTTTCATTCAAACGGTTAAACTGATTTATTTCAAATTTAGTATGTACAGATTGAATTTAAGTGATTTCCTAGAAGGAAAATTTTAATTTATGTTTTAACTTATCCAAAACGGGAAGCTGCCAACAACGATTTCGGTTTTGTTTTTAATTTGTCTTTAAAACGGCTTTTACTATTTTTATAAAGCTTCGTACCTTGAATGACCAAAGTGATTGTAGGAAAACTGTGTTTCAGGTTTTCGCTATAAAAAAACCTGCTATATTAGGCGTTTTTTTTCAAGCCCGAAGGAAATTGGATCAAAAACACGATTCGGGGCTAAATAATTTAGGTACATGTTAAATACAACAACAACTTATCTCCAATGGGCTTAGCTAAACCCAGATAATTTTCGAGGCTTAACTTAAACACGGAGAAAAGGCTTAACTTAAACACGGAAAAGGAGTATTACCGGCGCGGCGGGAATTACATACATACCGATAGATGTATGGAAACTTCATTTTTTTTCTGTAATGGCGTCGCTAATCACCGATATCGGTTTTTCAACCAGTTCCCTCCGGGATTGGAAAAAAAACACACCTATTAACAAAATTTTGAAAATAATATTTTTAAACAAAAAAAATCAAATACAAAAATCTATTAGGAACAACTTTTATCTTTTTCGTCAACACTTTTGTATTAAAATGGAATTAAAAAAATTGAGTTTCAATAATTCTTAAATTATTTAAATATTGCAAATAAATTTGAACTTGAACTATAGTTTGTAATCACAAGAGCAAATTCGTGAGATTTAGTCGTGCTTAATTTTTAGTAAGGCATTGAATTTATATAAATTCACAAATATATGTGAGGAAGGGTTTCACCACATCACTCAATTATACATATGAAGCCCATAAGTGTGTATACTCATACTAAATAATTTTCCTGTTCAAATCTTGCATAATACCCATCTTTTGGAAAAAATAATACAAACCGGGGAAAGTGTTTTCCTTAAGCTTGAAAAATATTCTTTTCATAATGCTTACATCAGTCATCAATGACAATAAGGCTTTTATGTTGGAAGTAGGTATACAAAAATAGCTCTTGATAAAGAATCAACGTGAAAGCTGTCAACATGTCAGTTAAAAAATAAAATCATCATCTTTAATTTAAAAAAGAAAAAAAAAACATTGAACCATTTCAAAAATTCAAAAAGGTATTCCGCTCATATTATACCTTTAAAGCTGCTATTTTTTTGTTGTTATTTATATAAAGTCACAAAGATAAAAGTTTCCGTCACTTAACAAAAAAATAAGCAACACGGATGTATATGTATATATGGAGGTCAAATTACCACACTTTAATATTCCACAAATTGGTGACTTTTGTTACTGCTTCTTAGATACAACAAATTGTTTTCAACTTATGAACTTCTTGTTAACGACCTTTTGTTGCCAAAACAATATATATGTAAGTATACATTACACACACAAATACACAATTTCCATTAAAAATTTGTTTTTGTCAAAAAATTCAAAGATTAACTTTGAAACTGCCCCAAAACACCGTAGCATTAGGTATAAGTATATACGTATAACCTAAACTATGTATATGAGTATGGATGGAAAGAAACATAACACCATTGTAAACCATAGTTACCATATCGACTTTTTTTTTCAAAAAAAACGATATCGAGAAGAAAAAATCCAAGGGACCTTTTATCATCCAACACGTTTTGCAATCGCAAGTGATATAAACACTTTTTCCAACTTTAATGGAAAAAGTTTCACATTTTTCAGCAAAAAAAAAAAATTGTCACAGAGAAAATATAAATGTATACTATATACTTGTAGGAAAGAGAAAAAAAAATAATTTCCCTTACAGAAGCGGAGATTAGAAGACCACTAACATTTTCCATTTAAAACAATTTTAAAATATAAACGCATCATCACAAAAAGGACGAGGAGAGTGAGAAATTGTGATAGTATTTTCTTTGAACTATCATTAGTCTTTATGTATATAGGGAAGATATAGGGTAGATTCAATGAACCCTATGCAATGTTTAAATTTGCATCTTGTTAACATGAACGATGTTATGATGCATCCTTGGTATTTTAAAACCAAAGAGAGAATATAAAATGCAGAGAAAACTTAGTCGGAATTCTTAATTTTCATTATCATTAGTTATTCAGGGAATAATGAGTTAAAAGCTTATTTAGACTTGGAGTCTGGTAGCAGATCATTTTTAATTTTGTTTTTTTTTTTTAATTTAAAGCACAAACAGTTTGTTTTTAAAGACAGAAAAAACATACTTGCACACATAAAAACTGTAGCATAATATTTTCAATGAAATATTTATACCGCACAAATTCGAAAAGATTACATATGACTTTAAGGTGAAGTTTTCCTATCAATTGTAGCATTTAAGATTAGCTCATATTCAACAGAAATAAACAGCACTCCAGGGCATTCTTGATCAAATTTCTTTTTTTTTACTGAGGACCGTTTGATAGATTAGTGACAATAAGGCTGTAAATTCAATATTTTGTTATTGTGATTTTTGTGATTTTGAACTCAAAGGGTGGTAGGTTTTTTTAAAGCCTTTGGTGGGGTGGGGGACTATAAACAACAATTTTTTTCTTTAATTTTTGTACCCAAAGATTTTTTTGATTTTTTCACGCCCATGTTCTGCATTTCGAACAAAATTGAATTGAAATCGATTTTCAATTTCTATTTTCTATACAATTCGTTTAGATAGTTAGTTATCAAATATACCTAAGATTCTCATTCGTGTGGGGGTTAGGCCGCATTTCTGTATTGATCATAATTCTTGTACAGTGACTGTCATTAATATTCGGTTTCTTACCCAAATATTTTTTCAAAATGGTAACTTGTTAAAAAACAAATGGATTGCAACCATTTATTTTTTGTTTTGAATCTGTGTTTTATTGCACTATTTTCATAAAGAAATGTGTTGCTCGAAAAAAACGAAGAAAAAACATCTTCTCTAATATTCGTTTTTTTTTAACCCTGGCTTTTGTATCTGTTTAAATCATAGTAATCGCTTCTTAATTTTAATGTCAGTTACAAACTATAACTGTCAGAATTTTATTGTTTTAATTTCATTAAAAATTTTCAAAAGTATAAAAAAAAACGCAGTGGGCAGCAAGGGGAAAAATTCTTCGCTTGAGAAGCGAAAATTGGTTATGAATCATTGTTTAAAAGGTTTGACCTACAATAAAATCGCATATGAAGCCTTATACTGTTGGTGATATTGTTAGAAGATATCACAACGAGGGGCGTATCGACTTCAAGAAGCAAAAAGCCAGCCAAAAAAATTAACAGTGCAGGAAGAACGCTTATAATCGTTTGGAAAATAAAAACTAATGGCTGATTTCCAATGACGCATTCACGTTCACGATGCTTACGTTACGGTTCACAAGCTTTACGGACGCGTCGTGGTGACAGGTGATTCTGCGAGAATCAGCTGGTTAAAACCAATTGAAATGTCATTCTGCAAATTAATTTAAATATTTTGTTAAATGGTTTTTTGAATTTAAAATGAACGATAACCTTTTTTCGACAATAGAATTAGTTGCCAAAGTGGAGTTTGCTGCTGTTTCAGCGTGTGAAGGAGTTGAAGAGGAAACCGAAACACCAAGACGGCGTTGGTGGGTTCGCGAGCTGAATCTCAGAAGGGATAAAAAGGGATTCTTTGCCTTAAATTTTGATCAAATGAAAGAAAAAGACCCTAAACATTTTTTCAAAATAACAAGGATGTCTCCAGAATCCTTTGAATTATTGCATTTGTTTGTTTTGTTTTATAATTTGAAGGTAATTTTATAAATTTGTAGAACAAACTATTTTCACCTCGAGAAACCAAATTCAAATTTTTTTTAACGCAAAATTCACAGGAGACTACATGATAACATGTCAAAATGCTTGCGAAAGTTGAATTTTTTCAACTTTTGCGTTGAGATTCCTCACGTTACGTTGGTTTGTGTACTTGCTAATGTTTGTCAAATCGTGAAGTTTATGCACAACGCGCCATTGTCCCCTTTCACACGAGGAAACAAGTTGCTGGAGATTTTTAGACCTTTCAATCCTCTTACTTTGTGCCCTTCTCACCTAAAAACTGAAAGTTGCTGGAAACTTAGTTTCCTCGTGTGAAAGGGGACATTGTAACCACTACACAGAATTTCCTATATCTGAACTTTTGCGTTGACAGAAAAATCTGTTTTAACGGTCGGGTAGCTAGGAAAAAGCCGTTTATAAATTTGCGCAACCGCCTCATTCATCAAAAATTTGCAAGAGAATACCATGGAAAAGGATCCATCATGGTGGAAGGATGATATTTTTGCGGACGAAAGCAAATTCAACCTTTTTAGATTCGATGGCAGGGTTATGGTATGGCGCAAAACCAATGAAGAGCTGAAAAGCAAAAAATTTTAATCCGACTGTTAAGCATGGGGGAGGCCATGTGATGGTGTGGGGTTGTATATCGGCCAAAGGCGTGGGCAATTTGGTTTTTATTAATGGAATAATGAACAAGGAGTATTATTTGAGGATCCTAAGAGTAAACCTTAGGCAGAGCACCGAAAAATTGGGTATTTTGCGGTCCTTCAAATTTCATCAATACAATGATCCCAAACATAAAACCCATATTGTCCTAGATGGCTGCTGTATAACTGCCCAAAAGTTATTGAAACTCCTGCACAATCTCCAGACCTCAACCCTATTGAGAACCTCTGGGATGAATTGGACCGACCGCGACGGGTGAGGGAGAATCCTGCTTCTTCAATAAACGAATTTAAGGCAAAGATGAGAGAAGAATGGCAAAAAATTAGCGAAGAATATTTAAAGAAAATTGTGACACACATGCCCAGACGTTTATCTGAAGTGTTAACAAACAAAGGATACGCTACAAAATATTAATTTTATTTTAAACCAATAAAATAAATAAAATTTGAAATTAAAAAAAGCCGAATTTTGACCATACAATAATTGAGACCCCAACTCGTTTTACATTAACTAATTTGTTTGTATTTTTGTATATTACAAAAATGTGTACATTTAGGTTTAATTTGTAAAAATTTCCTATTTGATGTTCGATGTTCACATGAATTATTTTTCATTTGATATATTATATTGTATATTTGTTTTCTTTAACATATTCTTTTTATGAAAATGGTTATTTTAATTATAGAATAATTTAGTGTTCGCAAGCAGAATTTTTTAAAAACACAAATTTTTCACATAAAGAATTTTGAAATACAGAATTTTACATTGAAAGAGTTTTGGCCATACAGAATATCAAATTAGGGCAACTTTTGACAAAAAAGAATTTTGAAAACCAGTGCTTGCCTAAAATCGTAGAACTGTCATAAAGTAAGTTAAAGTAAAAGAAGAATTTTACTACTAATAAGTTTTTTTTTTCCCAAAATCGCCAGGCTTCGCCCAACTATGTGGCGTAATAAAAGCTAATGCTCATCGAAAATTGTCACAAGCTAAAATTCTGGAATTTATACACTGGCCCAATCAACTAAAGGAAATAATTTCCTTCCGCAACTAGTTTTATTGCCTAATTATAATTATTATTTCCGTTGCCAAAAATTTGCTTCTTTTTTTAATCCTTTTCAAATAAAATGATATGTTATAAAAACTTTTATCAGGTCATTTAATCTTTAAATCTAGAAAAGTGATTAAGGAAGTTATTTTGTTTAATATTAGTGAATTTATTAAAGAATTTATCACTTAATTATAGTTTTTTTTACTATTAGAAGTGATTGCTTTATTTTTTGCTTCTCATTGACCACAGTTTGCATATAAACATTTTACATAAAATGTTTTCTCACAGATTTCAATCAAATAAATTTAATTTATCAACAAATCTACTTTTTATTATATATTTATGTATGTACTTACAATTGACAGTCCCGTAAGGAATCCAATCAGACTCACAGTGAAAAATCCAAAACACTGTGACAGCACTCGATTGCTATGGATTTTCTCTGAAAATCCTCTCATTGAGCTTAAAGCCTGTAAGATAAAAATAGGAATAGACAAAAAACAAAAATTAAAATTGTATTCCTTGGAAAAAGAATTATTTAAATATTTTTTTTTTTTGTCAGTAAAAATCATACTTTTACATTGAGATCATAAGAAGCGACTAAAAGAACTACAAATAGCAATAGGATAATAGCAGCACCGGTTGATAGATAAGTTAAATAATTTCTGAAAGTAAAATTTTATATTAAGTTTATAACATTTTATAGGTCCTTGCTATATTATATTATATAAGACTTACTGCTTAAAAACTACTAGACGGATAGTTGTAGTCCCTATCAGGACAATAAAACTGCAATAGAAATACAAACTCAGCATTCGATCCGGCTCGGAAGAATACTAATTTCGGGTGGGATGGATTTTGTTAAACATGAAAAACAAAAATGTGTAGCATAAGATAAATGATAATTCTGTATATATATGTATGTATGGATAATCTACCTTTCTTTCTAAGGAAGATTTCTTAAAGGATAACAGCACTGACTTACAGTGCTCTGATCTCAGATGATCTATACTACGAGCATCAATAGCTCGCATGAGGTACTCATTCACTTCGTCCTCTGGGTCCTTAGTCATTTCAGAACCGTCTGTGAAACCAAATCTGTGTTTTCCAAAGGACCTTGTTAATTTATTCCTTGTCTCTTTTTTAAATCAACATTTTTCATGATTTCATGGTAAAACATATAGGTATACTTACTTTGAGGCATTTTTCTGTGTGGCATGGCCCATCATTCGCAGCTCCTTCGATATGTTTCCATTAACCTGAAGTTTATTTCGAGATTTCTTATTCTAAGAAATAAGAAATAAAATTAAAAAAAAATATACAAAAGGAAGAAAAATTGAGGTAGAAAGTTTTAAATCTTTAAAATATGTATGTAATGTATGTGTGTGACATTTTAAGGATATATCTTACTGGCCTATAAGTATCTCCAGGTACGATTAAATACGTTTCTATTTCATGGTCCTTTAAGTATGAGTTACGTTCACCTCCTTTGCCCTCTTCGACTTCATAGTCTCCATCTAAGCATTTAAGGGTCTCTTTTGTGATGTGAACTCGACTAAAAATTAAAACAAATAAAAATAAATACATATATACCAAGAATATATATTATATCCCATTTAAATTGAATGTAAAAATATATTTCTTTATTATTTCCCCATTTTTGTCGTTGTTCCTTGTTCCTTTTTCTTTTTTTATTTTTTTTTTTGTTTCCTGATTAATTTGATCATCCACCACAGATTCAAGCAGAAGCTTTGCGTTTAAAAGGCATCAAGGACCTTTTTTTTCTGTGTGTTTTTTTTTTAAAGAGTCATAAATATAAATATTTCATGATTAGAACACAAAACCAGCATTCGATGGTCCCTTAAATAACGTAAATAATTGAAAAGAATATTAATTTGCGTGCTTTCATTTTGTTGTTGTTATTGTTTGCTTTTTATTAACACAGGATCATTTAGCTAATTAGTTTGTAATAAAATATTTTATGAGCTGTATAATGTATATATTCTACAATCTACATTTACATGTATACAATTTTCAGGATTAATCCAAATGAAGTCCTTTAATTGTATAAGGACTCTGACGACGACGATGAGTACTTTGTGATGTTCTTGATGTGCGGGTTATAAGGGAGTTTTGTTTAAGGTAATTGTAGATATTGAAAGCGATTTATTCTGAAAGGATGTTTGCTGGCAATGTCAAGAGGAATATTTAAATCTTAAAGGATTATACAAAAAAAAAAAAGATTAAAAATTCGGAATTGCGGAAGAATTGAAACACGAAAGACAATTTAACCTTTTTTTTGTAATTTATGATAAAACGCAGATTACATTTTTTTTTTTTAATGAAAAGGAGATCCTTTTTCAAAACTTACACTTGTTTCACCAAAAAAAAAAACCCTTCAGACTCAAACTTTAACCTTGATAATAAGAAAATATAATCTGTGGAAGCAGAGGATTATATCTCATTTTTACTTTTTTTACTTGTCAAAAAATAAAAACGTTAATCGAAATGTTGTCAGGACAAATCTATTGGAGTACTTTTTTCTAAAATTAACTCATTTCGATGACATCAAGTTTTTAAAGTATTTTTGTGATTTCGTTTTATCAAATCGATCGCCAATACTTTTCCAAAATCGAAACATTTTAAGAAGTATATCCTAGTAAGATAGAAAAAAGAAATACGGAAGTAAAAACTAACTTGGTTGCAGCCCAGCTAAAGACAGAGGTTCATTTTATAATAAAAATCAAACATCATAGAAAAGTCTTTTATTTTTCTGTCTGCTTAATCGTTTTCTTTGAGGTTTGAATGTAACCAGAAGCTACAAAAAAAATTCATAAAACCAAAATCCTCTAAACTAAAATCCATTAAACCGAAATTTGTGGATAGTGTAACGAAAAGAAAACTGTTTCATCAAAACTTGTTGTAATAAGGTGTGTTTTATTCATTGCTGCATAGCCAGCGCAGCAAAATTTCCCTTGGCAAACAAAAACAAATTGATTGCTGGCGAAAAAGAAGTCAGTAAAATTGACTTATATGGATTTTGTCATGACAAATTAACAACCAACTTTTTTCTTAAATCGCATCATTTTTGTGACTTCACTTCAACAAACTTCAATATTAACTTTAGTAGCTGATGCTTGGGGATTTTGGATTTTTGGATTCGTGAATTTTAGTTTGCGGATATTTTGCTTGAACATCATAAATTTGTGGATTTTTAGTTTCGAAATTTTGGTTTTATGGATTATATCGGCATCCCTTTTTAGAATTCAAAATTTCTAACAAATTTTTTGTTACGTTAAAAAATACACCAAAATGACGTGTCAAGATTTTGTCATGACAAATTAACTACCTTACTTTTTTTCTAAATCGTATCATTTTTTTCATTTTTACGACTTTGGTGTCTATCAAAAATATGATAATAAAATTATTAGCAAATTTCAGATTAGGTTTCCAAGAATTCAAGAACTCAAATGTCTAAAATCAATTTGGGGGACCTACAATTTGTTGCCGAATACCAGCGGATATCTACAAAATGGTCAAAAAATTCATTGATAATTTTTTTGTGTTCTAAAATATAGTAGGCTGCTGATACGAAACGAAAAATCTCACACAAAAATAACACAAAGAAATCATACATGAAAAATTTGGTTCAAACTTTTTATTCAGCACTTCATATGTATAATGAGCGAAATTTATAATGTATAAATATTGTACAATTGTACATTAATTTATGTACGGAAAATTAAATTTGGCGTTTCATTCGGTGTTTTTTTTTATTGTTCGTTCATTATGCACGGTTTTTCGTTTTATTTTGTTTTTCTGTTTGCAATTTTTAAACCATCCATCACGTATATTTTCCGATTTGCTTTCAAAAACATTTCGTTGTCCTGTTGGACAACAGAAAAATTTAATTTCGCATCAGCCTAGCGGACTACGTTGAATACGGAATCCTGATAAATCATTTATCCTTTTAATATATATACAAAAATAAACAATAAGTAAACAAATGTTGTTTGATAAAAAAACATAATCTGCTATCTGCTATTCTGTATGAATCTCTAAAATTGGTCTAAAAAGGAATAAACAAAGTATCAGAAGTGGGATGATATGTAAAATAAAGAAGGTTTTATAAGGAATTTTAATTTTCACAATTACATATGTATATTATGTACATACTCCAAGGTTTTGAAAAAATAAAATATAAAAGGCCAAACAACTTCCCTGCTGCAAAAAAAAATTAAAATTTCACTTCAATGTCATTGATTGATTGTATAGTCTCTTTAATTAATTTTTAATAAATTTTGAAATCAAAATGACACAATCCCAGAAATCACTGTCATAAATGTAATAAATTTTTCATATCAATTCACCTGTAGGTATCGCTACGATAAAAAAAATCAAATATAACACGAAAAAAAACCTTATGACATTCCGTGAAAACAAAAAATTTATTAAAATACATATTTCATATTTAAATTATTTTGATATCATTCGTACATTGTTTATATTATTATGATCCTTTGTGACATTTATTGAGTTATCACGCTTCAAAATCAAAAGACTTCACATCGTGGTGTCGTGTTGTATCGCGTCGCCTGGTTGTTATCGACATCGTCATCGGTGTTTCAGGAAATTAACTCTGATAAATATTCATCTAAATACCTTTTCACGTTTTTCCACCATGAGTCCTTGAGTGGCTGGATGGCTGGTTGACTGGTTGGCAGAGTTAGGTGGGATATATATTTTCCATATCAGACCCAAAAATGTCATGGAATCCAATTGACATATACCTTCTATATAGGCACTAACTGATTTATCCTTGTTGAGTGTTTCATTCTCTTCGTGTAAAAAAAAACCCCAACCCACACACAACATCACATCAAAACCAACCAACAGCTCCATCATCATCAACATCTCGTCATCATCATCTGGCTATATGTGAACATCCCCTCACACACATACGTGAAGTGTGGGCTTTGAGAGTGTTTTGAAATTGAATGATGATTGAAACGCCAGGTTTTTCACAATGCCATCATACTATGCCATTTTGGAGCGTACGATGATGTGCCATTCCATTCCAGGTGAGTCATCAAAAACAACAACAATAAAACAAAAACAACAAAAGCTTAAACAACCTTATAACAAAGGCAATATACGATGGCACAGAGAAAAGAAGAGATCAATTCAATGAAGTGGATACCCATGTATATGCATTATTTATTTTGTCCTTTTAAATCTTTTTTGTTCTTCCATGATATTGGAATTACTCTTTTCGCTCCATTTGCTTGGCGCTTTTTTTGAATGATATTCACACACCTTGTACGTAGGCTTTTAAAATTATGTCAATATACCGATACTGTACTCACCCAGGGATACCTCCACTCTCCATATAGTTTGCCAGTGTCACATCATTTGACCATACATCGAATTGCCATTTAACCAGACCCAACACTCCACAATGCACACGTCCGGTGTGAATGCCAACCCGCATGTTAACATTGACAGCCATTACTTCTCGTACCAATCTGCGAGTAAAAATAAAAAAATTCAAAGAAAAACAAAAATCTGTTTTGTAAAATCAACCCGCACAAAATAATAATGTCGTCCAAAATAAAGGGTGTTTCGAAAAAAGATCACTATCAAAATGTAATTAGAATGGACAGGCTTAGTTAAGTTCAAAATTTCAAAACTAAAATGCTTCCTTTTAAGTTAAACATAGGTTATTAAAAAAAGTTGCGAGTCCAAATTACCCCCGGTATTAAATCAATTTATTCGCATTGATATAGTTTGCAAAGAAAAACAGATCCATACACAGTAAGATTAATATAAGAAGTTAAGAAATATTTTTGCTTTCAATCTTTTGTGATTAACCCTTTAAATCACAGACTATTTAGTATGGTTACGGCGATAACCATGTAGAATATTAAATTTTAAAAGTTTTGCATAAAAAAGGGGTTGTTTTTAATTTCTCGATAATAATAATAATATTATTTTGATAAAACAATAAGTTCGAATTTCAATTTTTTTATTATAATTTAAGATGGTTTTTTATTAGATTTTTTTTTTTAATTTTGCGGTATTTATATTTTTATATTTAAAATGATGTCTTAAATTTTAATATTTATTAAAAGAAAAAGAAATTGGTATTATTTTAATAAATTAACAGTGAATAAATTTATAAACAAAAAAAAACAGAAATATATATGAAGACTAATAAATTAAAAAGACAAAACAAAAATTATCACAGTTTGGTTAGGTTAGCAGGTAATGTGATCGATACTGTTGTTAAATTTAATAAAAATAAAAAAAATCGTTTTCGAAAGATTGAATTTTCAATTCTTAAACTTTTTTTAAAAATCCAAAAATACAAATTTTTCTAAAATTTTGGTAAACAATGATTAAAACTTTTTCCATAACAAAAATTTAAAAAATCAATCGATTTTTTTTTTTTGAGAAAATCGAAAACTTAAAAAATGGTTCTATGGGAGGTGCACTTAATAACCACTTTTTGGAAACATTTTTTCACCAAAAGATAGACTTTACCCAATAAAATTTATTGATTTAAAAAAAATCTGGGGAACCAATTTTGAAAAAAATAATATACCAATTCAAAAATTCTAAAAAATATATGGAAGGTACCGTTATGTTTGGTCCTAGAAAAAATTTAAAAAACGTTTCGGGATAATGCTCAAAAAACGCTAGGTACCAAGTTGCAAGAAAATTGACACATCCGTTTAAGTTGTAGTCGAACAGACGGAGATTATGAGACCCACGTCTACCCTATCATCGTAATGTAAAGTTTAATCAAAATCTCGTTGCAGTAGTACCTTAATCGCAAGTAAAAATTTTTCTGTTTTTATGTTGAATAAAAAATGTTTAAATAAGACTTTGTATTTATTCCAAAAAATAAAAGTGGAATAATTTTTTTCAGATCTTCCTTCGAAAAACGTTAAAATTGAAATAGAGAAAAGATTTTTTTTAATCAACGTGCCAAGGTTTCAAAATATGTACAGCAAAATTAAACAAAAAAGTTTTCAAAAAATAATTTTAGTTTTTCATAATAAAAAACATTTTTGTGTTTTGCGTATGACAATATTCTTTCTGATATGGTTGAAATTAGCGCAGTGCATGATAACATTTTTTTTTAAATATGGCAGCACTGAGTTAACTCTACCTAAGCTACGTAGAAGAACGATATTTTTTCGATTTATGGGACAAAAAGTGGAAAATTTCACTGCCAGACTATTTTTTAAAAATATTGCAATTTCACTAAAATATGTTATGCCTCAAACTAGGAACTTTTTTATTTCACGGGAGGATACAGTGTGTAAAAGATTGTGGTATGTAATTATTTTAATTGCGCTTACAGAATGAGAAAACTCAAGCAAAACATTTTCCTCCAGATTGCCCTGAAATAACCAAAAAAAGAACAACAATATTTGTTGTTCCACACCGTAAAAATAATGCACTATTTTTTTCCTTTTTTATTAATTTTAAGTATACATATGTACGTATATGCCTGTAAGACCTAATGTCTTGGAAAATAGTAAATTGTCAAATGTTTATAAGCATCTCAACTGTTTCACCGTGTAAGGGGTTTATTTACAATATTCATGAATAAAAATGCAAGCAATTCCACGGAGAATAGAACTTAATTTTGTTTGACACATTTGACATCGTCGCTACAATGCAGAACTAGTCTAAGTCACATTTTCCAAATTTATAAAAAAGAACCTTAGTGCGTAAAATGCTGACTTTCGACATTATGATTATATTCTATTATTTAAATTCTGAAGGATTTACTGCAAGTTGGAATATTCAGAATATGTAGAAAATGCTTGGAACACAACAAGTTTCCTTATGACATAAAAAAAACTCATTTTTAAATTTTGGACTTAGACTAGTTCTGCATTGTAGCGGTGACATAGTTTCAAAGTTTTAAAGTTGCGTAATGTAAAGTTATAAATTTCAGACTGACATTTTTCTTTCAATATTTAATTTTCACCGTGGTAAACCTAAATTTATTATTTATTTAAAAAAAATAATAATAATAATTAATTTCAATTGGCTACTAAAACATATTAATTTTAAAATTCTCTTTATAATTCGAAAATGGTATAAAAGATAAGGAAATATAATTTAATATTTTTTTTTTTAAATGAAACACCCTTTATTAATTTTTGTATTGGTACGTACGCAATTGCATCAATCATGTCCAATCCCATTTCAACAGCACAATGTGCGTGGTCGGGTCTTGGTTCTGGCAAGCCTGAAACACAATAATAACAATCCCCTAGAAGTTTTATCCGCAAGCAATGATGTTCCGCTGCCAATCGATCAAACCTGCATCAAGGATATATGTGTATACATAGGTTAGGTATTGGTATACACTATATGTGATAAATTTCATGGTTAATTAAAGGTTTTTCATTTTGTTTTCTCTTCGATTCTGTTTTTGTCAACATATCATAATGACAAATGAATGAATGAATGAACAAAATTTATTTATACCTGGCAAATAATTCATTTAGAAGCCGGACTAGCTCTTCTGCTGTACATTGGTCGGAAAGGCTTGTGAAACCACAGATATCAGCAAATAGAATGCTGTGAAAAAAATAAGAAATAAACAAATAAAAATAGAAAGGAGATTAGTTAAAGTCATACACATAATATGTTATAATCAAGCAGGAAGTTTTGTGGACACAAATATCCCACAAATTAATTGTTTGTTTTTGATTTGTTTCTAATTATTTTATACCAATTTTGATTTGATTTGGAATTGCTTTTTGTAACCCACCCTTTCCTTAATCAATCTATCTTTTTTCAATATAATTTTGTTGTCAATAGCAATAAAGATTTGTATTTAACACAACACTGCAAATGACATCAAAAAGATGTCATAAAACGATAATGTGTTTCAATTCGTCTTATTTCCGACAGAGTACCACCTTCCCCCACCCCCGCCACACACTTAAATGTATGTGTATTCTATAAGGTGCAAGGTTGTGGTATAGTCATTATCGAGAATTCAAGGATATGACATATGTATATAATATTATATACGATGCTGTGCAAAAACTTTTAGTCAATTTTTATTTTAAAATTTCTCTAACTTTTGTTAAGCTGAGCTTTTTTAAGTCAAGCTTTGAGCTTTTAGTAATGAGTTTGAGTCAAAATAAATGTTTTTTTTTAATTGGCATATTTTTACAATAAAGTTTATCAAAATGTATTTATTAAATTTTATCTGATACCTAAATATAAGAGTAAGGCTATAAGGTCACAGGGCAAAATGCATAATATTGTCTATATAGATACAGAAGATCAGTACTTTTGCCTTGTGACTTTTCGACCATTCCCCAACATGGAAGTGTCAAATAACTAATACGATTTTTATTTTGATATTTTACAACCAATAATCTGTCAGCTGTCAAACTTATTGTCACAAGATTCCAATACAAAAATCTTAAGATAAAAACACCATTTATTTTGACTCATAGAAAATATTTAAAATTCACTTATTCATCAATTTTCCCGTAATTATTTCCAAAAGATTTGGCGTGTTCAGAAAAATGAGATCTTAGAGATTTTCCTCACTTCAATAGCGAATCCAAGATTTTTTTGACAGCAAAGCTGAGAAATTTTGCTGACGAATTCTGCTAAGGTATCTGAGATTGCTGAGATCTCCGAGATCTCATTTTCTTGAGCATTCATATTTTATTTGCACAGCACTGTATATATTAAATCAGAAAGGACACATATATGAGTTTATTTTGATATAAAGCCTTATTTCCTTACCTTACATTTTCATGTCGTTGTATATAGATTTTGTGAAATTGTGTATCCCGAGGCTGGCCTGCTATATCGTCTTTCATTTCCATTGCGACATGTCGTGGCAACACAGATAATAGAAGACGTTCCTGAAAACCGGTAATATAAAAAAAATAAGAGGTTTTTTTTTGATAATCATTAAATTTTCAACAGACATTTCATTTTGTTTGATATTAATTTGGAGTTCAAGGTATTTTTTTTTCATTGTTGGTATTTTTAGATTTAAGTTTAAAATCTCGACAATTTGGATTTTTTTTTAAATTATATGTTCAATTGTGTAAAAGCAAGGTTAAATCATAGAAACATTGATAGATCTTAATTTAAATTGGATGATTATGAAATTAAGGAAATGATTGAATGCGTTTTTTCAAAAAGTTTCATTAAATAAAAAGAGAAAACATTTATAATAAAATGTACATTAGTTGTGTTGACAATAAAAAAAAAGAAATATTTTTCTACGTGTAAACTATTTTATCCTTATTAATAAAAATTCCTTAAGTATATTTTAATTCACAAATCAATGAAAAACTAACTCACGAAATTTAAATATTTATTAATATACAATTAACCTAAAGTTAATTACCATATCTTAACGAAAATCTACTACATTCAACAAGAACTCTGCTACAGTAAAACTCGATTTAGAGAAACGGAAAAATGTCACTGTTTTTCTTGCATTTAAGCGGGTTTTTCACACGAACCCTACTTAAAAGAAAATAGTTTCAATTAAGCAGAATCTGGATAAATCAAGATAACATAATGTGTAACTAGTGTTTTGTTTTATTTTTATTTATAATCGTTTGCAAAAATGTGTTAACTTACATATTTACTTGTTATTCCACCTATTTTTATAAATAACATGAATTAACTTTTTGTTTGTCTTAATGATAGAATTTTGCACTTATGTACATACATACTTCTAATTCATGTTTTATTTGGGTTTATTAATAGAGTTGTTTATTTTCATCTCAACCTTAAATATTTAAATTTCGTTTCAGTAAGCCTTAAGTGAAATTATAATATAATGTACAAAGTTTGAGATCTTGTTGTTCCACAGAAGCCAACATTCAATTATTTAAACAGAAACATTATATTATCAAGAGATAGCAACAGATTTACCTCATTTCAGCAAGGATGAAACTCTGGTTAAGCAAATATTTATGACTATCAAATATAAAAAAACGCCAATTTTACACTCCAATTTTGTCAATAAGGTATTTATTTTGTTTAAAAATAAAAATAAAAACCTTATCGAGCGATCCGGAGTGTAGGATTGGCGGTTCTTTTTTTTGTCGGTGGGTTGAAAAAAATGTGTTAAATATTACGTCGTCAAGGTTAAAAATTACATAGTTCACTATGTTAATTCTAACATAGTCGATTCGATTAAAATAAATTATTTAAAATAAAAACCTAGAAATGTTATATTAATGGAGAAACTTGGTTAAGATTCGCAGCTTTGAAGATTGTTTATGTTAAACGAATAGCTTGCTAAAATCAAATAATTATGTATAATTTGTTAATTTCACACATCTCTGAGTAGATTGGTTACCATGAGCGATTTAATATGTTTCATTAACTAACTTAATTGGTTGTTGAAATCGAACAAAACTAACCCAGAAGTAGTTTAATAAAATTTAGTACAATTTAACCTTAGAAGTGTGTAGATTGAAATAATTTTGTTAAATCGAGTTTTTAACCTGTTTATGTTTGCAGATTGTATATTAACAATGTTTGTTATTTAACTTAACCGAGTTTAACGTTGTTTTTAACCGTGTAACTTTTAAAATTCGGCAGTTTATCTACATAGTTTCTTTCTCAACTATTATTTACCTTATTTCATACAAGTATATAAGGAATTCGTCACAAAAAAAAGTTGGGTCATTAAATAGAATAAAAATTAGAATTACACTCTGGTTCACTTGATTTAAGCTTTTTGTATAGATTTAAAATAAATAAAGACCTCTTTTAACGATTCGAAGTGTGAAACTGGAATTTTTATAGTTGATGGTCATAAATCTTTTTGTGACCAAAGTTTCATGCTTGTTGAAATGTGGAAAGTAGGTAAATTCGTTGCTAGCTCTCCATCTGTTATATGTATTCTAATATGGGCCGCAAAATTCATGCAAAATATGAAATCTTCCTACAATAATTTTCAAAAGTCCCCTAAATCAAAATAGTATAGAAAACTTTAATAATAATAATATTTTTTTTGAGGAAGGGAAATTTCTTCCTTAACGCCTACATTCGAATACCTATAAAACTCAACACACTAAATAATAAAATGTTAAAAAAAAAACTTCATATATTCCCTCCCTGATGATGGCAAACGTCAAAATAGAATACATAATTTACTTTCAAACAAACAACATTCATAAGAATTCCATTATATGAAAGTTGATAAATTTTCTAGAATTAAACGATATTCCTCATATAAATTTATATAGGGAGGGAGAAACAGAAAACCTCCATCGTACGTCGTTGTTCGCGTTAGGTATTTTAAAATTCAATTTAAGTTTTTTTTTTCATCAAAGTATAAGGTAAAACACAAATAAACTAAAGATAAACAAGACAAAGAAGAAGAAGAAGAATGTAAGGTAGGAAGGTACATGCAAATATGTATACCTACATATAAATTTAATATATCCTTATACCTGTTGTTGGTTTTCCCTTTGTGTTCTTAGACGCGCCTCAATGCATTGGCGTGTCTCAATAAAAGCCTTTCTTTGTGCCTTCTCCTTGGGCCAATGGGTAAAAACTCCCGCTAAATTGGTGCACAGTAACGCTAATATCGAGCACAAAAGCTGCCAATATTGTAATAAGAAAAAAAAAAATATAAATATAAATAAAAGAAGGAAAGAAGGTTAAGTTTGAACTTTGCTCCTTGAAAACAAATTTAATCCTTGCCCTTCTTTGCCACCCACAGCCAACCCATAACTTCACTGTTCAAACACAAAACTCACCTCTTGCCATAGAAACCTGTCGCTATTGCAAAACGATGAATAAATATGTGCCAGCGATAGCAGCACCCCACCAATAAATGCTTCCCTTAGCCGCACAGGAAGCATTGTATAGGTCATGTAGATGAATATCAAACAACAAGCGCTACCATTAAAGGACCTCCTGCAAACAACACACACTATTGCGTTATTATAAATGCACACAAAAATACTCTTCTTCTGTAGGGAAAATGAAGAGGGAGAGAAAGGGGAGATATTATTTACCTTGGCACTGTTGCATAACCCACAGCCACCTCAATGGCAAGGAAAGTGGCCACAATTACATAGGACACAAGGACGAGGAAGATCTCATTCATAGCCGGCTTCGAAAGTATACATAGTAGACCTGTTGCAGCAGGGGGTGGTTTTGGTGCGGTTAGTTGTTGTTGATGGTGTTTTCGGTTTTGTGGAGTCAAATTTGATTTATGAATTGGAAAATAAAATATACAACAAAAAAATGAATACTTGAGGATTTTGTCGTGCCTTCCGACAAATCGGGGCGAACGAAGGACCCTCAAACCAAACCAACTGGATTAAGTAAATTGATTTGGAAATAGAGTCATTCCGACAAGGTTCACAAAAAAGACTATAATATTAGGGGCCAGGGTGTACCTACTTACCAATATAGACAACTCCACAAATAGCCAAAATCACCAGCAGAGCAATAACTTGATCTGTTAATGGAATTGTTGACATTATTGTGGAGAGATGCTCCATGGGACTATCATCGTTGGCGTCGTTGTTGGGCAACAAAGAGTGGTTCTTCGTTGTAGTCACTTCATCGTCCACTGCCAAATTTAATTCGATTTCATTGTTCAGGTATACAACCCGAAAGTCATTTTCATTGTCATTGTACCTTTGCTGATGACCATTGGCCACTTCTATCCAAGTACTTATCTGTCGTTTGAATCTGAAAGATATGAAATAAAATCTTAAGAGGACTTCTCACAGAGGACATAAATAAAAAATAGCTAAATTGATACACAATATATCTTCTCACGACGACCGACGCACGACGACAATGATGCTCTCAAACAATATATTGAAGTGCCATTTTTTTGGGATAATAAATTGATTTTTTTTTCTCAAGAGGAAATATAGGACAAAAAAAAAATTCAAGTAGAAAGGAAAAAGGAAACATGTTATGGTTCATTCAATTAGGGGATTTTGTTACTTCCCAAGGACCACTTGAGGGTGACTTTTTTTTTTATGTACAATGTACATATGGATGTAAGTGTTCTTTTATTTCTGGGGTAGGTAGACAATATTTCATTGTATTCGCATAGAAGATAAAACTTAATTGGAGGAGCTTGTGATATTTTGAAAAATGAGACGAAACAAAAATTTGAGATTTAGAAGTGAAGTAATTAATCTTAATCCAACTTATATTACCTACTATATCCGGCATCAGGGCCCTTGATACACACTTAAGGATTTGGACTCTGTTTCTAAAGAAGCTCATTCTGAGAAAGTTCATTAAATACCTTGATTAAATTTGTGTTACTTGTTTCCTAGGGATTTTTGGTAATTCACATGTTCTGATTAAGCGAAATGAATTTTTAACTTAGAATATTGGGTAAATTGTTAATAAAAAAAAGTAATAGTTTTTCTGAAGGAAGCTAAAGCTAATTAGTCGTCATAGAATTTACCAGTAGCTTCAGCTAGACAACTTTGTTTCATGTGAAAAAAAAGATTAACTTAACAGCTTGAGCTAGAAAATTCTAGCTTTATTTGCTCTATAGAGCAAGTATTGGTTGTTGGTACAAAAACCTATTTATACCTGCAACTGAATCTGTCAGTCTCTGTACCTGTGTATGCAACTCGAGCCTTAGTAGGTGGACCAATTTGCTTCCAATTTGTGTGGAACTCTCTTTAGGGGAAATTTCTTTTTTTTTGTGCTATAATTAAACTATGCCGCGTAGCTCTAATACCACGGTGGAAAATTTAAAAAGTTTCATAAAGTTTCTTTAAATATTCTTTAATAAAACTGCGTTTCAGGTTAGTGGAAAAAAATTCACATAACGGAAATATAGTGTTGATTTTTTTTTAAGAAAATTGTCTTTATTTTGGGTTATTCGATAATTTTTAATTAACTTTAAGCGTATTTACTTGACCATATTCAAAACCATAAATATAAAGGTAATTTTCAAAATAACACCTAATCAAAGCTTTCTAGACAGAATTGAATGAATCTTGATATTTTTGTAGCTTTTACTATAATATTCAAGTTTAAGCTATTTTTGTTCATACAAATTGAAGCTTAACCTGGAAAAATAAGCTTAAACTAAATTAATTTAGCGTTTGCTATTTTAAACTAGCTATAACTTGAAGACATCTTAAACTAGTTAGCTTAAGCTTATTTTTATTCAACAAAAACCTAGCTTTTACTTATAAATCCAAGTTTTATCTTTAGCTTTTTTTTTTTATTAATAAGACCGATTGTCAAAGTACACTTTATTATTAGTTTAAATTCATCAAATTTTATTTCCCAACAATAAAAAAACATCGGATTTTTGTGGACAATCAATAAAATTTTCTCATTTCCGTCTTCATCTCCGATTTGCTCTAAATTTTGCAAAACAAACAAATCTAATTTCAGATTATTCGCATTGAACTGAAACTTAATAAATGTCAAATTGAGACATATAAACGGAATGGCCGGTTTTAACACATGACAATTTACATTTGAAAATTAAGGTTTACGAATTTTTCTCGATTCTGATTGGGCAATGGGCAGCTGACATAAAAAGTTGGATGAATTTTAGAGTCATCTGACAGCTGACGAATTCAGAAATCTGAATTTTAGGATGTAAATTTTTATGCGTTGAACCCAGCTATTTGCTTTCATTGTTTGGAAACTGTAGTTCGTTTTTTTTCAATAAGTTTTTTAAATCCAAATAATAGTAGTTATCAGTGTTTTCTTATAAATAAAATAGAGAAAAAACCTATTATTTAATTAATAATAAGTAATTCAAATATATGGTTGGCTTTTATTTTAAATAGAACCTTATAGAACCTAGATAATTTTTTTTTAAAAAAGATTGAAAAATGAATTAGTCTGAGTTAAAGAGAACAAAGTTGATTATTCACGAATAGCTGTGTACATTGAAGCAGTTGGTTAGAAGCGGGTTCATTGCAAAAAATAATCAAATAAAACAAAACAAAATACATCAATTTAAAAATTGGACAGTAACATCGGTTAGCAAAAATTTTAAAATAGCGAAGAAGTTCTTAAGTATTATTCCACTACACTGTGCAGTTTTTATTCTTGCACATGGCATTCAAATTTTTTTTTTTTTTGAATAGAACTTAATACAACAACTTCTATGATATTTGTTGAGTTACATGTGTAAGCAATATAATTGATTTTCGGTTTTATTTTTCCTCAAGGTATTTTTGCTTTAAAACAAAGTTAAGGCGTATAGTTCTTGGCTATTTTTCCCCTTGAAAAAAATGATTATTCAACATATTGAAGAAAAAAAAAATTTTAATTTCAAAAAAGAACCAGGATCCAAAAGCTTACCAAAATTATTATTTGTTAAAAAAAAGAAAACGAAAAGAAGAAAGCAATAAATGAACTTGAGTACAGTGTCTTTAAGATTTTATACTTTACTTTTAATTCCGACAAATCTGAATTTTAGTGACGATTATTATTTTTATGTGCATTTTCCAAGAAATAACTCACAATTTTGAACATTAAGGTTATTGTGACGTAGAAAGGACAAAATTTATTTTTTTGTATAAAATTCTTAAAAACTATCAATTTTTTGGAAGAAATCTTAAAATCTGTACAAAGAAATATTGGAACACTTTTTTTCTCATGATTTTTGTTGATTTTTCTCAAAATATATTTCCCATGTGGAAGAAAAATGTAACTATTATAATTACAAAAGCTTTAATTCTTATCTTCATATTTTTCGAAAATACTTTTTGAGACAGCAAAACTTCACCCCGCTTAAAAATTAAGCTAAGATTCAAATAAAGCATATTAACTTTTGAGAAAGTAGTTAAGACATAAAAAAAATAAAGTTCTCCCATCAAAAAATTTGCTCTATCGGAATTTTTTGTATTTTTGACCTTTTTTCACTTATTTTCCTGAGATAAAATATCCCATTCTTTTAAACATTAATATATGGATTTTTCAAATTTAATGGTTAATACTTCTAAGCTTTTCTCGAATTTGATTTAAAAAAAGTCTTATTTGGTAGAGAATCAACCCTATACATATATCCCAAACTAACCATAAATCTATATTTATTCAACATAAAATACCAACTAAGTTCCACTTTTAGCACCCTGTGGGTTCTACGTTGCACATAAATATTTTTTTTTATTTAGCCAATAAACCTTAAACTTAAGATTGATATAAAAATGGGATATGTATACCTACAACATTTTAGAAAAATTTCATGATTTACATTTGAAGTTTATCTCTTTCTTAAACCCCTTTGAAATGCATAAATGTATTTTTGTTCATTTATTAATATTTCTATTTTAGCCTATGGTTTACCCAAGTAAAATATTCTCGTGAAAATTTAAAATAAAAATCCTCCATTTTTAATTCAATTTCAAATTGTTTATTTTTTCCACACTCAATTCATCCAATTGATCCTGGATCAACCCATTTTATGGCATACGACACTTAAAAAAATATCCCATTTTCTTCCTCCTTAAGTATTTTTTTTTACGGTTGTTGACCACTCTGTTGATCTTCTCAAGAAGTCCTTTTTTTAAATTGAAACCAAAAGCATATCATATAAGAATTTAGAGGAAATATTTTGTTAAGTTCAAATGCTTAATCCATAAAAAAAAATAATATTTTTTTTTCAAACAAATATAAAAAACGAAAAAAAAATACATTAAATAAAATAGGGAATTTAACCAAAAACGGACCTTTTTTCCTAAGAATAAAAACAATAATAAAAATATATAGAAATAAGTGTGAACCACTCACTACAGTATAAGAAAACAAAACAAACAAAACTATGTATTTGTTTTTTAAAGAACCTATTCCTATCTATTACAATCCTAAGCTCTTAGAAAAAAAAAACAAACAAACTCCAGAATACATTATCCCCTTTTTTGCCTTTGAGATTCGATCTAATATTTTTATGCCATCGGCAAGCATCCTTTATGACATTTTCTTCTCTCTAAATGTTTACTTTGGTTCGTTTCCTTTATCGTTTTTTTCTTTTTTTCAATCATACAATCAAAATAATATCTATATACCTATGTGATTTTTTTTACCTATACACACATATATGATTATTGTGAATTTTGGGAAAATATTTCAATTTAAGAAAAGTTTTTCTTTGTCTGTTTGTTGTAGGTATGCTTTCTCTGCGTTTAAAAAAAAAAAAATAAAAAAGAAACCCTTGGAGACATTGTGTTTTCAGTTCATTTGTATTATGGAAGCTAATGTAATTTTGAATGATAAAATACACAAAGGAAATAAACCTTTCGACAAATGCATATAAGAGAGAAGACTGTTATGAGAGCTTTTGCCCTTGGTTGGCAGAACATGAAGTACCCTATAATTAATCGACAGAAACTGTTAGGTATGGTTTCAAACATAAATTGACAATTGTTTTTCCTAAGATCTAAGTTTTCAATGCCTTAACAAATTTTTAAATTCTTAACGACAAAAAGTTTAAAAAAAAACATTGAAAAATTCTTTGAAAAATAATACAAAAATTGGTCGAAATTTACGTATTTGATTAAACTTGACATAACGACGATAACGGATACGAAAAAACTGGGTCTCACAATTCTGTCTGTTTGTCTTTTCAGCTGCAGCCTAAGCGGATGGGTCGATTTTCTTTAAATTTCGTACCTATTGTTTTTTGGGAATTCCACCGACACATTTTTCATTATTTTTATAGGAATGAAATAAACGGTACATGCCGTACAATTTTTTTAAAGCAATTAATTTTGCTCAAAAACATGTCCACAACTTTTTTTAATTAAAAAATCAAGTATCTAATTTTGTTCACAAAAAGGCTACTATTTTATAAAAAAAATTTGCGAAAAAATGGTTATAAATTTTGCCTCCCATATAACCATTTTTTTTTTATTGTCTCAAAAACGGTAGAACTGATTTCGATAAATTTATTAATGAAGAATTTTTCAAAAAATTTTAGAAGAATTGCATACCAAAATTTAGAAAATTTTTCTGTGTTGGAATTTTAAAAAAACTTCGCACCCAGCAGTTTTATAGCGACTTTAAGCTTAAACAGCTTTTACTATTTTTATTAAAAGTTTTGTGTGAGCTAAGATCAGTACGATCTCCCATATCATTGAAAAAAAAGTTGTAACTGTTTATTGAAAATGGTATCTCTCATAAAACAATTTTTTTGGTTTTCGACTATCTCGTCAACACTCGAAATGTTTTACATAATAAGTGATGTTTAATGTTATAAGTGTGAATAATATTGGATATCAGGATTTTCAAAAAAACAGATTTTGGATAAAAAAAAAATCGAAATTATTTTTTGAATATAAGATATTTTGAAAATGTGTAGATGATTTTTTTTTCAAGAAATGCTACGAAAATTGCGTACCAATTTTTTTTTTTTTATGTTAAAATTTTATATATAATAATATATTTTTTCAAGAAACCGGTCCAATGATTTTCAAATTTTTTCTCATAAATTGATATTTGTTTAAGAAATCAGATGGTGCACATAGCGTTGGTGTAAAATTAATTTTACAAGTTGTTGAATCAGTTTATTTTTAATAATATTCATTTTTTAACAACTGTTCAGTCTAAACTGTATGTTCCATGCGTTTGTGCGCCGCTGTGGTTTTTTGTATTCTCACATAATACTATCTTATACTTAACTACGTTTAAAGCAGATGGCATAAAATATAGGCTCCAATAACAAATTTATTTCTTTTAAAATCATGTGAATAGATCTAAACTATTCAGATTTAAAACCACAATGTGATCGCACATTAGATGAAGGTCGTACGACCCAGTCGTGATTTTTATTTTTTTAATCATAAGTTAAAAGTAATAATAATAATGATTAGAAGCCGCCTTACTTCATTTAAATCGATCAAAAATTGTAGAAGTTATGAATTTAGTCTTAAAAACAAAAATACGTTCCACATACGCCACAGTGAACCAAGTGAATTATTTTTATTTTCTTACTTCGGCAATATCTGGGCCAGCAAAAACTTCGTTTTTATTTTTCTAAATTGGTCATAATCTTACTATATTGGAAAAAATTAGGCTTAAGATCTGGTGAAATCAATAAAATTGATAATTACATACGTTTCGTATGAATTTTGTTTTTGGTATTTTTTTATAGAGTTAACAATAAATTTGCTCTTGCGGTTTAAATGTTGCCTACGTATTGAAAATGTTTTAAAATGGTTATTAATACAATGATAATTTTAAAGTGTAAACAAAAAATATTACTAAAAATTGATTTAAAATATCTTTTAACGGCCTTTAAATCCTACAAAAATTGGCGTTTCATCCCGGAGATCTCACTTGGACATCAGTTGACTAGTGAAGGCCTTTGTCAAAACGTAATTTTTGCTAAGTCCAGTTCATCTTACATAGATTTTGTGACGAATATCTAGTGTGAACAATATCCAACAAGACTAGAATTCCTAATCATTAAATTGGAATGTTTTTGTTTTTTTGCCCGTGGTCTGGCTAGTTTATAAGAATGTTTTTTTTTTTAATAAAATATTACTAGATCTTCTACTCGCCTTATGTATTTCAGTAGTTTATAGATTTTTATTATTAAAAAAACCTTCTTATTACTAAAAATTGAATTTTTTTTAAATTGTAACAGAATCGGTTGTTAAAGCGAATATTAAAATCTATTTAAGAATAAAATCCTATGACCTGTCGTAATACACCTTCTCAAAGATAAAATCATTTATACGAAAACAAACCTCACGCACCCTATCAGTCCCTATAGAACCTACCAAAATTTTGAATTCTTTATCATAATTATGTGATTCTTTATGTCGCATATACATACCTTGAAGTAGTTTTATATCGATACTTTCGGAATTTCCTTTTTTCTCGGAAATGTGAAATGCCAGCTCCATTGTCCGTTATCGTCTCTGGCAAAGTCCTTCTCACCATTTCAACTGAAGATGCCACTAAATTGGCTCCTTCCTGCTGCCTCCTCCACGATTCTATGCTAATTGGGAAATTTGTTGAAGACCTTTCAGTACCGCCATAAGTTCCATCATTCACGCTCCTTGCCCCATAGGATGGCGTAGAGCCATTATTATTGAATGTGAAATTAGATTCACTACCACTGTCCATCGAATTGAATGGAGAAAAAGTTTGTGAAAAGTTTCTATAATGGATATTCAAAGTTGCCAAAACTATATGAACTGCAATAAGGGCAAGGATCAGCATTAGGAGAAGGCCAAGAGTGTGTGTCGTGTTGCTTTGATTCATTCGCAGGAAGTAACGTTGGTAAAGCATTTCCACCTGAAAAAATAATAAAATAAAAAAAAAAGAAAAAAAAACAGTTTATTTTTTTTTAGGTCTTTCGAGGAATGGATGTTATAACTTAAATTAATTTTACGAACTTCCTTTGAAGGCTTTGGGGTTTCTTTTCTGCACACTAAATTATGGGAGCTTTACTCATTTTATTTTTCAATTACCTGTAAGTTTTTGAATTGGTGGGTACTGCACATTCGTATTACAAGTTTATTTAACCGAAACCAAAAAGAGATGGTAGGACTTCCGGCGCTAGTGTTGGCTTCAAGGTTTTTAGCGTCCACATCGTATCCTGTATGGAAAATATGGAAAATAATGTAGATGATAAAATTCAGGAAGCATTATTAATTTGAAGATATGTTTGTTTTTTTTTTTAATAAATATTTAAGAAGGTTGATGATTTATTTAAATAATTTTTAGAAATTCTTTCTCAGACATTACAGGCAGCTATAGGGTAAATTTGTGATAAGCATAAGAAGCAAAAAAAAGTAAAAGCCTGTAGGTAAAAATCAGATAAGAAAAAAATTATATAGGGCGAGTTTTCTATTTTCCCTCTTTAAGGCTACAATATGGCCAGAAATTAAAACATTTTATTATCCGTGTAAATCCAGCATTATCCTCCAACCGAGATGATGAAAAAATAGCAATCTTTAGAAATAAAGAGAAAATTGCTCTGCAATAAACTGCATCGTTGTTTTTCATTCGCAATACTGGAAAATTTTATTGCCTAAGAATGTTATACACAAATAAAGTACAGATAAAAACGAAATAACACCTGTTGACAGTATTTCTACCTAGAAAGGTCCTTTGTAGATTATTAAAAGGCGTACACATACATATAATAAAATAGCAAAGTTATAAGTACATAAAGATTTAATTTCAACAATAAGCTGACCTCATTTCAAAAGTTAATATTTCAACCAAACCCACACACATTATTATTGCACAACAAATTAAAAAAAAAATTCCTTAACCCTGTCAATAAAATTTAATTTTTCAACAACAAAACAAAGGTTTCAAATCCCAGATGATTCCCTCATTTTGGTACCTTAAGGCAAATAAATTAAAAAAAAATCTAATAGACCACAACACAACCTCTCTGGCAGATAATTTCAAATGTTTATCAGGCAGGCTACAAAAAATCCTTTTTTTTTTTTGTTCTTCCCTAGAAAATACACCAGCTTTAACCTCAAGCAATAAACACGAAACTTTTTAAGCTAAAGCATATTTTTACTTTAGAAGTATACGAACTTTAAAAATACCTAGCTTTAGAAAATTTCAAACCACAAAATATAAAAACAAAAAAAAAAAACAAAACAAAATTCTTCCTGTTTCCACCTTTAGGGTTGCTATGAGTTCATTTAATTTTGATTATCTTAATGAATAGGTTGTGCCAGGTGCCAGCAGCAGACGATGAGAATAGATTTTTATTCATTTAATATAATTTCAAAATATTAGCTTAATAAAAGATAGATTGTTAAGTGGAACAAAATTTAATGACAGCAGATTTTTAATATTTTAAAGAGGACTATTAGAGAACCTTAAGTTGAGATTTGTGGGAGGCTGAGTCGTAACCCTGTCAGGCTGTCAAAGATCAACATCTTACTAGGGGATTCTCGGAGAGTAAAATATATATTGATAAGATTAAGACTGAATTTTTGAATAAGATACTTCAGGAATTGTTGACATTAGGTACCTCAAAAATAGCGGAAAAACGTTTCTAATTTCATAATCTAACGGAAATATCTCAAAAAACCAAGTTTATAGCAGAAAACGGATGACATGTTTGAGCTCAAAAGTTTTCTAAGACACAATCTGGTCTTCTCCTGTTTAAAAGAATAGCGAAAAATCGTTTTTTTCATATTCTAACACACATATCTCGAAAACCCGCGCTGATAACAGAAAACAGATGACAGATTTGAGTACAATGCCAAAAAGTATGCGAAACAAAACTTTTGTCTTCTTGTTTCTGAAAGTTAAAAAAGCAGAAAAACGTTTTTTTTCATATTCTAACGGGAAAATCTGGAAAATCTCAGCTGTTAACGGAGCGTTGATGACAGATTTGAGTGCAACGCCCAAAAGTATGCTAAGAAAAATTCTTTCCTTCTCGTATTCAAACCTTAAAATAGCGGAAAAAACTTCGTTTTTATATATTTTAACGGAAATATATCAAAAACCCAAGCTGATAGTGGAAAACGGATGAAGAATTTAATTTCAACACCCAAAAGTATGCCAATTGATACACTCTTGCTTTCTCTTATTCAAAAGTTAAAATAGCGGACAAAAAGTTTTTTTTCATATTATATCGGAAATATCTCGAAAACCCAAGCCATAGTGAAAAATTGTATAAAAGTTAAAATTGCGGAAAAAAAATGTTCATATTCTAATGGAAATGTCTCAAAAACCCGAACTGATTGCGGAAATCAGGCCTAAAATTATGCATAATCTAACGATAATATTTCGAAATCACAAAAATCGCGGAAAATGAATGAAATATTTGAATTCAACGCCAAAAAGTATGCTAAGTTACACTCGTTTCCTCTCTTGTTTAAAAGTTAAAATAGCGGAAACACTTTTTTTTGTTCATATTCTAATTATTATTAATTTTAAAAATACTGAACCTAACGACTCTTATCAATAAAAATAATTTATAAACTACCGTAAATTTCAAAAGTTAAAAATAAAAGTATTCTGCAGACATACGACAGAGAGAGAGAGAAAAATAAAATTCCATAATTCACTAACTTTATCTCTTATAAATTTAAAATCTAACAGTTTTGTGTACAAATTGCTTTATAATTTGTTTAGCCTTTGTTTGAATAGTTAAAAAATAGTTGACAAAAAAAATAATAAAACACACAACAGTCCAAGTATTATTAAGCTTGGCAGCAATCATGTCCTTGATGTGGGAAATGTTCAAATCCTTGGCCAAATTTTTGATTCTTTAATAAAAAAAAAAAACTTTTTTTAAACTTAAAATCAACCTACCCTGGTGTTGTTGATGCAGTAGCTGTGCGGCCTCATCTCGTTGGCAAAGCATCGGACTCGTACACGTTGAACCCGAGTTGGTGGAATCCAAGGACTCATCAATATTGCATCTCGTCACACCTACCTGGGGGTTGACAAAAAACAAAACACAAGCACAAGCATATAACACAAAATGCATTTCATGATTATAATAACAAATGAGTTTCCTGTATTTGTGCTTTGCTCAATGATGATGATGCAAATACTCTTACACTCTATACCACTGGAAATGGTACATTTTTTTTTGTTTTAATCGACAAAACGACAACCAGACTTTAAAGTAAAAACAAACTTTTGTGAGTGTTTTTTTTTTTTTTTTCTTAAAATCCCTTGAGGCAAACTATTTAGTGTAAGGTATATGTAGGTATATGAAATTTAGTTGAAAGTACTTACCGCTATAAGACTGCTACTAACAGACGATTTGCCTCCCTTTGAGGGGTTAAAATGTTCGATAACTTCCCAATTGGATTTCTTCGGGGTAGTGGGTTGAGTTGTTGGCAATTGAATTTGTGGTTGAGTGATGGTGGGTACTTGTAGCTCAAGTGCTGGTTGAACAGAACGGGGCTGTTTGAGTGAGGAAGACCGACCGGAAAACTTTCCAGATGTTGTTTTCTTCTCCTGATGTACATATATACAGACCAACCGACCGATGACAAACGGGTTGGAGTTTATATAGATTTTCAAATGGAATAAGAAAATAAAAGACAAGGTTCAAGGTGATGGGACATAGGAAGAAAAAAAAAAACTACATAAATATATACTACTTTGACTGTTGCAATGCAATATGGAAATGGGTCGTTTGATGCTTTGGGAAACTTTCATTTTCTTTTTTTTTTCTTACTCTTAAGTTTAAAAGAGCAATTTTCAAGAATTGAATGTATTTGGATAAAGTGTACTTATGCAATGGCTACTTACATCTTTCTGTGAGTGGCGAGTGCCCCTTAGAGACAGTCTCTTGCTCCATTCCTTTTTTTGGCTTTCTGAGGAGAACGATCGAAACATGACCGAAGGGTTGTTGTGTGAATTCATGATGGCTGGAAATGAAAATTGGAATATATTTTTAAATAGGTAGTTTGCATTTGCAAGAATTCATATTAGGTTATGATTATTTTATTTTCTGAAAGAAATTGAGGGTTTTTGAATTTCTGTAATTTTATTTTTCAATTTTTTGTGAGTATAGGTACATAATTTTTTTTTACATATTTATTTCAGAATGGTTTTCTTATTTAAGTAGATATTATTTCTCTGCTCAGAGGTGATTTGCAAGATATATATTTGGAAAAACTGAATTATGTTAATGCATATTGGTAATCAAATGACTTTTTCGCGAATCGTATCGTAGCTTGAAAAATTTTAAAGGGGTTGATAAATAACACAATAATTTCGAATTTTGAATTAAACATTAAAAGCTTTAGTTAATTACAAAACTGATTACGAAACTATATACATAGCATAGATTAATTAAAAAAAAACTTTTTCCGTCTTGAATTCATTTGAACATAAACCAAGGAAAAACCCGGACTAATTTAATTGATAAACAATAAAATCTACATTCTGATGAAGCTGATAACCTGGCTTCTTGTCTTGGTTTTAATCTTAAAATGCTTAATAACTTTGAAAGAAATGTATATAGCCCAAAACAATAAGTCAAAGAAGACTGAATTTCGAAACAAAATTGACAAAGCTCAATTTCGGAGGAATTTTATTTTGTGTGTTTAAAGAATTTCCTATAAAGAACCTTTAATTAAGACTAGCAATGTAATTTCTATATAGAGCCGCCAGACGTCCATTACTTTGGTGGACCCATTTTTCGAAATCAAAAGATTTTTATATCTGAATTTGTAGCTAATTAAATGCTAATTTGTTGCGTAAACCGAAAAACTTGTAGCTCGCATAGTTTCTTGGTTATTAAAGCTCCCGATAAAAAAGTCTGAAGTTAGCGAACAAAAGTTTAAATAATACGAATTTTTAAGTTTAATTGACACTTAAATTTTTAGCTTTGTCGCGTAAGTAAACCATGTATAGCTTAAATAGTTTATTTCGAGCCAAATTAATAAACGTGGAAAAGCGAAGGGTTAAGTATTATTCCATGGACTAAGTGCAAAATGTTATGAATAAAAGAAAATTTCTAAAAAGAGACGTGTACTAAGTAAAACCACCGGAGAAGGTGGTTTAACGAAGGAATAAGAACAAATTTATTCTGAAATAGAAAAAATACCTAAGTAAAGATTGCTAATTTAACTTTGAATAAAATTAATAATGTCTGCTAGATTTATCGAGTTTTTAAACCATTGATTGTAATTATTGGAAAATCAGCCATCAACCACCATAAAAGGAAAACTATACAAAAATACTTGTATGTATATGATCTAATGGAAGTGCTCAGTGAGGAGGGTTTCAGGAAGAAATATAATATGTAGATTTTCCAATGAAAATATGAGGAAACTCATTGCGGTTGTTGACGATGACCTAAATAGGGACCCAAGAAGTGGACATATTTCTTCCATCAGATACATTCTATTTAAATAAATAAAAACAAAACAGAAAACAGACACAACATAAACAATTGAAAAATGAAAATAATTTTGGCAGAAATATATTAACAAGAGAATTCTTAGGTGTGTTTGGTAACTTGAGCTTTTTTTTTACAAATTATCACAATTTTTTGTCAGAACCCATACGAAAAATACCCAAGTTTGCGAAACTTGGGGAAAATTTCTAAGTTACCAAACAAGCATCTTATTTATTGTAGTAGATTTTCTTAAGGGATTTCTGGTAGACGTCAATTTACCATTCCACGAACATTTTGATTTTATTCATGGAAATGTTTAATCCATTGCTTAACTCTTATTCCCTGCTTTAGTTGGAATAAGCGTTTTTATTAATTTGGCTGTTACTATTTAAATTTCCGTTAAAATGATTCTGAAGTTAGTGGACGAAAACAATAATTCTATTGATGTCAAAAATTGTAGTTTTTTAAATTCTATTTTGTTGCACAAACATTTTTTTTTTGCAACTTTTATGGATTTTTTTTTTTATTTGCATTTTAAGTATAAAAAGTGCAATTTCGGTCATTTAAAATAAAACTGAAGATGACGGACAAAATATAAAAATTGAGATTTTCAATTTTTTTTGCCAGAAATTGAAGCTTTTTAAATTATATTTTTCTGCATCAAGTAGAAATTTGTAGCCCTAACGGTTTTTGCATATTCAAATTTTAAAGTAAGTTCAAGACGGAGCTGCCAAAAACTCTAAAAATCATGAAATCCCAAAATTTGTTTTGTTCAAATTTGAAGTTTCCCTAAACTAAATTAAACGCTTAAACAACAATTTTGTAGCTCTCATAGTTTTTTTTTTCATTTTTTTTTATTTTTGTAAAAGTGTGAAGATACAAATTTTGGCTTATGCGCAATTATACACAAAAAATATTGTGACATTATTTTAGTCAGAGCAAAAGATTTTGAGAAAAATTTCGCAAACCTACATAAGTACCCTGAATTTGAATGACTGCTTTTGTGAAAGAGACAAAATTCTTTTTTTTTTCTAAATATCTCGGAAATATCATGTTTTTTTTTTGAAGATAAATTAAGTTAAAAGTTGTTCACAGCTTTTTTCAAAATCAATCGCATTTTTAAAAAAATAAGTATCAAAATATTTTCTATTTAAAATTTAATAAGCCATAATCCCTTGAAAAATCAAAATATAAATCTTCCAAAAACCTGATAGTAGTTGAACAATTAACAAATAAACTATATTTTCACATCACTAAGGCCCTGGTACAAATTAAGGGCAAGTACCTACTTTTTTAAAAAATCATCAACTCATAAAAATTAAGCTCTCCATAGGTAAATTCTGCTTTTTTGGAATTGTGTTTAAGTATTCTGCATAATGGCTTAAAGAAGATCTACACAAAAAAAAAATTAATTTTTGTGGCCACGTTCTAAAAAGTAGAATGTTTTTCGTTGCTCCTCTAGCCATTAGTTACCCTGTCAGCTCCATTATAAACCATTATTGTGATTTTGTATTTATTTTAGCCATTTTAAAATTGAACTATAAAATTCAATAAAAACTTATTCTAATGCTTGTAAATAGCAAACGTTCTTTGTGCGGCTGTCTGATGCTTAAATCTAATAAATGCATTGGTTTGTGAACGCGGGAGCATTCTACAAACAACTGCATGGCCTTGAAAGAAAGTGTTTTGGTGATAAGTGCCATCTATCCGTAAAATTATAAACTATTGATTTATAAGAATATTTTCACTTTGACGACGCTTACACGAAGCAATTACCCTCTGTGATTTTTAAGCTCATAAGCGGGTACGTAGATTGTGGAGAGATGTTCATTTTCATAAAAAAAAGAGTGTGCGTACTTATGTACACGCGCTAGAAGTAAAACTTCTTTCACGACAACAGGGCAAGTATTTTTCAAGTCCTACCACTCAGAGCACCCGATTTGAAACTCAGAATCGTTGCAAAATCGTGACGCTGAATTTTGTAATTCGTGGTGGGAATTTGTATGTCGGTTTGACATGTCACTGACAGCTCCATAGACAAATTTTTTACCCCCATGCCGCAAAAGAAGTTTTACTTCAAAAATTTAGTCGTATAAAAGAAATATGTATTTATAAGAAATATGTATATTGTGCTAGCTCATGAAATATTTTTTTTGAATTTTTAGTGCTCAGAGTTATCTATTGAAATAACTGTAAAACCTGGGCCTTACATGGAATACGGTACGTGTCATACATTCCGTTTTTATTGGGTATGTTCAATAACAAAACTACGGCACTTGGACGAGCATGGATGTTTACACCTTAACCATGAGCCCCGGCACTCGCACTCACAATTCTTTTTTCGGCTTGAGCGCCATCTATGGAATGGCTTGAAAACTTGCGTGTACCTCCCCCCTAGCAATAAATAAATTGTGTTTTTTTCAGAGAGTACTTGTATTTGGTCTTATCTTCATTTAAATTCAAAATTTTTTTTTGTTAAAACCAAATTGACTAAAATTGGTGATATCAACTTCCCTATAAGCCTATATAAGTCATTGTTGAATAAACTCTATCACAATAAACTTCCAGTATCTTTAATAAAATCAATTCATGTTGAGTGCAATCCCCTGTCAACATTTCAATCAGGAATATACAGGTTGTCCCGTGTGAGTTTGAATCTCCTGTTTTTGTTCAAATAGCGTATAAACCACAATGAAGTAGGTATAATATAGTAGAACAATATCCATCATACATACATCTAATATGGGAAGATCCCTTATCCGATAGTCTATACAAAGAATCTTTTTAAAGGAAAAAAAACCTGAATACAAAAGCGTAATGTTCGTGAATAAACAATTTGAATTTTGTTTGCTTAAAAGGTGAAGTCTAAAAAAAAAAAAAAAAAACACACCCAAAATTAGACCCAAACTGACAATTCCATGCTATTTTTTCAAAGTATTTTTGTAGGTCGTAAAAATGCGAAACGAAGAAAATCCTTTTGAAAAGGGATCCTTTGCTAAGTGCTAACAAACTTGCTCCTGTCGCTACCTTGTCGTTATATATTTCTTTTTTTTTTCCATCTTCTTCTACATACATCTACAAAACTCTATCAATTTATATGTACAAGAAATCTTCTTCGATTTCATGGAATTATTAATGAGGTGGCTTAGAGGGTGGCTTTTACCTTATATTTATTTATTTTTTCCAATTTCAACGTAGCTTCTAAGGATTAAATTGAGTATGATTGTAGATGGAGAAGGAGATTTTAATGTTTTTTTGTTGAATGACGAGAATACTAAATCAAAATGATTAAATTGATGTCATTAGAGATTATCATATCTCTTGAAATTTAGAATTTTGTAAAATATCTTTCAATTAAACAAACACACAATAATATGGACGAATACTTTAACTTATACTCTCTCTGGTTTAATGTGTAGGGTTGGTGGCGGGGGCAACATTAAGGATGAAGAGTAAAGTATTAATTGCTAAGTGCATAGAAATTCAATTTATTTTGAACTTGTATCCATCATCGCCTGAAACAAATATGCACTTGAAATAGATTGAAAGATATAATACTTCTAGCAACTCAAATTCAATTAGTGTTCCCACTTTAGAAATTTTGAAAATAACGTGCACATTTTTTTTATTCTTTTTTTACAAAAGGATTTTTTCCGTATTAGAATTTTCAAAGCTACAATTTTTGCGAGATATCTACAAAAACAGAATTTTAACGCCATCTATTATGATAGTTTTAAATCTGTTTTAAATTTATAGCACATAAATATATAAAGTTTTCCACCAAAATTTTGTTTTAAAATTTTCCTGTTTCTATAAATGCACCTAATTATGTTTAAATATCATAAAAAAAGATATTTTTTTTTTCAGTGAGTTTTATGAAATATAGCCGCGTACAAAAATCCTTAAAATTATTTATACAACTTAACAAAGTGGCAACACTTCAACCCTAATAGCCTTCTTTGGTCAAAATGTTATTTTCATGATGAGATAAGCCTTATAACGATTGCGGTAAACCCAATTACAAAATTGAATAGAAGTACCTACTTTATACATATTATACAAGAAATTGATTTAATCTGATGGCTTCACATATACACACTAAGACCACCACACAATCTCCAAGCAAATTCTAAATAATTAGAAAATTTGATTTGATGGGATTCGGTAACGTATAGAGTATACAGGGTGTCCCGAAATCACAGCCTCAGAAGAAAACCATGAGTTCCTGAGGTCATTTCAAGTCGAAAAACTTAAGAGTTAATTTTCTCGTTTTCGCTTCGTTTTCGACTTATAACGGTTTTTATGATTTTTATTTATTTATTTGACTAGCTCTAACTTTGCCAAACTACAACCGATTTTTGAAATTTTGTTTTTAATTAAACAAGAACAAATAAAAATTTGTATCTACCATACAACTTTTTTCTGTGTGGATAACGGTTTTCCCGCAATTTATTATCAAATACATTTTTTAAGCATTTTTAGGTTGCTTTTTTGACTTCGATATGATTTTTTTCACAAAAACACAATATGTGTTCTTAAAAATACTTAACATTTTTACCTAAAATTAAATTTAAAATTATTAAAAAAAATAAAACAAAAAATAAATGAAAATCAAGAAAATATGTATATTTGAATGAAAACGAATTAAAACGAAAAAAGACTACACTGAGCGTTGAATGTTGGAGTTTAGAAAGAGTTATGTAAGAGTAAAGGACTGTTCACATGAGAGCGACCAACGACCAACGAATAAAAGAACAAATGGGATTTAAACTATTTAAAAAGCCTTAATTCTTCACAAAAACTAAACAAAATGGTAGAAAACTTATTTAAATTAATGTTAAGATACTAAAGTTTGCGTTTTAATTACTAATATAAGAAAAAATTGAGAAATAAAATATATATAATAAGTTGGTCGTCGCGAACAGATTGCAATTCGCCACCAACTTATTTTCTCAAATTTCTCTTATTTTAGTAATTAAAACGCAAATTTTAGTATCTTAACATTAATTTAAATAAGTTTTCACCATTTTACGCAGTCTTTTTGAAGAACTTAGGCTTTTTAAATATTTTAAATCCCATTTGTTCTTTTATTCGTCGGTCGTTGGTCGCTCTCATGTGAACAGTCCTTAACACCGTTAGAAATCTATGGCTATATGTTTCTTGAAGAATCTGGCTTCTGCAGCATCTTTGCTTTTTCTCTTTATTTTATGTTTTTTTTTAAAATAATTTTAAATGTAATTTTAGGTAAAAATGTTAAGTATTTTTAAGAACACATACTTAAATACGTGTTTTTGTGAAAAAAGGCATATCGAAGTAAATAACCTAAAAATGCTTAAAAAATGTATTTGATAGTAAATTGCGGGAAAATCGTTATTCACACAAAAAAAAGTTCTATAGTAGATACAAATTTCTAACTGTTCCTGTTTAAAAAAAAAAAATTTCAAAAATCGGTTATAGTTTGACAAAGTTAGAGCCAGTCAAAGGAAAAAAATAATAGATACAAATTATAAAAACCGTTATAAGTCGAAAACGAAGTGAAAACGAGAAAATTACCTCTTAAATTTTCGACTTGAAATGAGTTCAGGAACTCATGGTTTTCTTCTGAGGCGGTGATCTCGGGACGCCCTGTGTAATTTGTTCCTCTTGTTACAAACCCCTTGTTCGAAAGTTCAAAAATTCTTTTATCAGTATTTAATTCCTTTGGAATTGTTTGTGTTTGTGATTTATGCAAAGTTTTTCTATATCAAGGAAGAGATTAATTAATATAGGAAGCCAATGTAAACCTTTTTGGCTTTATAGAATAGGTATATTTTTGATACTTTGGAGGAGACATGGATAATTAAAGGACAAAAAAAAGTAAAATTACTTTGAACTTGAAAATTTTTAGACACAAACTCGAGTACAATATTTTCAAGTTTTATGAAAGATTGTAGTAAATTCGAAAATCTTAAAATAAGCTTAAAACTCAAAAAATATCAATCCAATGGATTGTTACGATTTTTTTTATTATACTTCCAAATTTTTTCAAATCAAATATTTACTGTTATTATGAATAATATGTTATAAGAGATAAGTCTAAAGTGAGAATGAATAAAATCACAAATGAAATGAAAAAGTTTCCAGTTTCAATTTTAAAAACCTTAAATTAAATTAAACCTCGAATCACAAGAACAGGTACCTTCAACCAAGTCCTTGATTTTATTTTAATTTTGTAATTATAACATCTACCTACCTAAAATAAATCCATATAATGGGTTGTGTAAACATTTTTGTATGATAAACAAAATGAAACCTTGAATATAGATGTTTGACGAAATTATTAATATAATATGTTAGGTACAGTTAATGTAGCTTATAACGAACAAAACATGTGAAGTATTTTCGAAAGCTGCTTGATGTTTAACAAACAATCGCTTTGGATACATATTTATATAACGCGTTTGTTAAGTAGGTATACATATATATAAGTGCACATTTTGCAATATGGGGAAGGGTTAGAATTGTTTGGTTAGTGATAATAATTATAATTTGAACATTTTAATTTTGGGAATATTTTTAAAAAGAATTTGTGAAAACAGACGCGCATAATTTTAAACGATTTAGTACCTACTATGTTAAAGCATTTTTATCGTACTAAAAATGCATAAACATCATACTAAATCGTTTAAATTTCATCAGAGTCTTTAGCAATAAAATATAGGTATACATATTTTCAATAGATTCATATGAATCAGAGTTGCATTTTCATTGCATTTATGCATTTTCACTTCTTCTCTCAAGCTTGGCAACCTTGGAAAAATTAAACTTTCAATTCAAATCGACAAAAGTAAATTAAGGTAGAGAACTTTATTTTTATATGTTTATTAAGTAAGTGCTAGCTGATCCACCCGGTTTTATACGAAATTTTGTAAATTTAATGTTTGTCATTCCTTAGAATCTTCTCCTTTTCCATACAAAATGGAATTTTCAGATATGGTTGATTCTCTGCCAACTGTGATTCTGTGGCGCTTGTGTGGTGGCGTTTGAAAAAGACACTATTTATTTATTGTTAGGAAAAATCAATTTATTTTTTTAACGCAATTGTGCTGTAAGAGTGAAGTGTTTTTTGTTTTTTGTTTCCTGGCAGGAACCAGTACTTACTTCGGAAAAAACAAATAAAATCAAATCTGTGCAATAAATGTTGATCCAGCATAAAAATAGGAACTTCAAACTCGAAAAACAAATTTTAAAAAGAAAAAAGATAAAATTTTGAAGAAATAATTACCTTCAAATTTTAAAATGCCAAAACATATTAGGGGATTAAGAACCACATCAAAAATATTGCTAAAAAGAATGAGAACGTATAAAATTCAAAAACAAAACAAAAAAATTGTTTCAGTGTCGTGTCTTCGAGATTTAGTACTTTTTACTATATTTATTGTTTCTTTAAAGTTGTAGTAAAAAGCTTTTACAGATTTAATAATATGTCTGTCTATGCAAAGATAAAAAAAAAAAATTTTAAAGAGTTTTAATTTTTTACAAAATTTTAATTTAAAAAATCATAGTTTGGCAGATAATCACCCATATCCTCACATCCACCTCCGAAAATTCAGATTTTCTCTCATTTTTGCTCATTAAAATAAAACTAGACCTTTCCAATGATTTATGTAGGTCACAAAATGTTACATATACTTGGAACACAACTCATATATACAAAAGTGCCCATACTACTTTTAATGAGTTTTTATTTTTTTTTGTTATTCAAAATCTGTGAAAATATGAACACTTCTGCTATGCATCTATATATCTTGGGTATTTTATATTTCCACTGAAATATGAAGCTTAAAAAACTCCTTCAAATCACCAGTTACGTATAGTTACTGAACAATTTTTTATATCGACAATGCTGTTGGATAAGTTATTAATAGAACTGGAATCAGAATTTTTTTTTACCTTGAATTTGTGCTTTTATGATTAACTATTCAGATGTTGAGAAGGTTGATATATTAAATGATATCTATTTTTGAACTTCCTGGAATATGTTTCTTAATAAAGATTACATAAAGAAAATTTTTATTATTTATAAAAGAAGATAAGTTTGAGATATTTCATATTTTCATAATAAACAAAAATAAATACAATATAAAGATGAAGTGGTAACTTCTTCGATTAAATAGTATATTAATTGATATCTCTTGTGAGAACATTTTGGCACATTATTTTTGAAATACAAAAAAATGGACTTGTTTTAAGGGTTAGCTCAAGAAAATTTGTGAATGTGAGAAAATTTTGGCACAACACGATTTTTGAAAAAAAAAACAAAATGGACTTGTCTTAGGGGTTAGCTCAAGAAAATGAAATTTCAGAGGCCTCAGCAATCTAGCAATCTAACATGAAGGATTCATCTTTAACTAAATTTATCAGCTATGCTTTCAAAATACATACCGAGGAAATAATTGTTTGATAAACTTTCTTGATTGAAATCTCTAAATTTTCCTGAACGTTAATTCTATATAATTGTCAAAATTTTAAATCAATCAAATAGAAACATTTTATTTGAATTCCATTGTTTAATGCAATACCTCCAAAACCAACCTGGATGGCTTTTTATATATGAGATTTAATAGCCAAATCTTGAAGGTTAAGGTTTTTAAAGCCCATTTGATGAAACAAAACCTAAATATGTAAGTTGAAAATAAACGCTTATGATCTACTTCTCACTCAGCGTGGACACAAACAATCTTATGTTAAACTTAAATATTTAAGTTTCAAATGGGCCTTAATGAATAAATCACTAAAAAAAGAATGCCAGGGGCCTAACTATGTAACTCGATTCTACAATAAAAATGTTCGAATTCGCAAAATCTTAGCTCGTTAATTCTTTAGCAAACGCATATAAACGGAAATAAAATAGCACAAGTTGAAGATTCTGTGGCAAAAAGTCGAAAACTGCTAAATTTGATCCCACTTTCATACATATTACCACTTAAAATAAGCATTGAAAACAACTTTCGAATGGATTCGAAAGTAGAAGCAAGTTACATAGTAGGGCCCTAGGGTTACATAATATAAAAATAATTTCAAAGTGCTAAACAAAAATTCGAAGTTAAAGGGTGTTTGACTGAAAAATCAATTAAATTTCTGGTATATCAATTCAAAAATTGCTGAAAAATTCAAATCATAACATTCTCCACAGTCAAATCTCAAACCCTCTTTTAAAATAATGTTAACAAATGTTTTGAAATAAGTTGAATAGGAAGGACGCTATGTGGCAGTTATCATCAGCTAATATAGCAATAAAATATGGTTTTGAACTAGTTTATCTGTTTTGAAAAACCAAATTATACTTTACTTTGAATGAAAATATTCCGTTCGCTAGAGCAAAATGCAACTGGTGAGATATCATTAACATTTTGTCCAAGACGCCCGGACAAATGGTAACGCCTCCATTTAGATGCTCGTGTGTCATAAGCCCAAGAAGTTGATTCGTACGGACCCCGTCGCGCATTTTATTCACATTAATAGAATCAGCCAATAAGATACATATATAGGCAACCAGAATGCCAATAGATATTAACATTTATAGTATAAATATTTACATAGTTACAATTTAGTTTTATTTGATCCTTCACTACATGCACATGCAAAAATAATCGAAGTATCGTGCAATTAGGTACAATTTTATAACAGTATATTTATTTATTTTTTACAACCGCTTGTTTACTGCACTGAATGTTTGAAATAGTACATTGTAAATATTATACTTATCGTTTAATATACCCCGGCAACAGTTTTCAACCTTTTCTCTTCTCAAAGATTATACAAACACAATGTACTTATTTACACCAAAAAGAATTAATTACAAGTAAACAATAAATTTGTGTTCATTTTGAAAATAACCAACGCAAATATCCAAAAAAGTGAGCTGATATCTGCATATATATACATATATGCGGATTTATGTACTTTAGCATTTTGTTTAATCGAAATTATCTGACTTGCAATAAATTTACTACCAACATGTTTAGTATATTATCTGGAAATATATTGTTTCTTAATCTGATCTGAGTGTAGAGATAAATTAAATTCGCTGGGGGAAAAATTAATTGGATGTTGAAAATCACTTGTTTATGTATGTTGTCTTCTTAAATAAAATCAAAGATATTTATAGAAATAGGAGTATAGTTTTGTTTATTAAATTTTACATTTTTATTTTTACAAAAAGATTTTAAAACACCCACAGTCATGTTCTAATAAATATTAGATTTCCTTAGAAAACTCTTAGACCGTTGTCCAGCTAGCCATTGTCTTAATAGTTGGAGATCTCATTAACCTTGTTCGTTTACTTCCCGAAACTATCCATTTATACCATTTTTAGCCCAAAAGACTGTCAAAGTTCATATAAAAAAAATAAAACTGGTAGAATCTGGCAGTTTTGGCCAAGAATGTGAAAAGACCCATTGTTTATAAACGCATTTCAAATATGCCCTAATATACTCACTAACATCCCTGTAATCTGTCAATTTCATAAATTTTTGTATAAATTCAATGAAAATTCCATTCATTTCAAGATAACTAGGTATTCAAAATTCAAAATAGTTCTGAGTCTTCTACTTGGCTGATGTATTTCAGTAGTACATGGAATTCGTATTATTAAAAAAACCTTCTTATATTCAATTCGTTGTTCATTGAACATACCCACTTTAGAATAGATTTGGACAACCAAATGTATGTGTCTAAGGCCCGTTTGCTGATACCTCACATAACGAGTTAAGTTGAACTTAAACTCTTAAGGGGTACTTTTTCCATGTCTTAAAGTCATACTTAAGAAATTAAGTTCAACTTAAATCGTTATGTGTAGTATCAGAAAAACCTCTCTAAGTTACATAATCGATGGAAATGTTTAAAAATAAGATTTTGAAGTAAGATACGACTGCCACTCTTTCTAGTCTAGTCTAGGAAATGTTAAACATAAATCAATTTAGGAATAATATTCATAATTTTTTTTGCTCTTTGGTCGCAACCCTTTGCTTTTTAATAACATTTTCTTATATGGCAGTTTCACAGTCGAATAAAAAAATAAATCAATTCATCCAAATTTTGATTATTCACTAGATTTGTATACCAAAAATCTGCTAGTTTTTTTTTAACCGTAATAAAGGTCTCAAGTGAGGTGTTATTAGGTGTGTTTTTTTGTAATCCCGGGGTCAATTGGTTGAAAAAAACGACAACGGGGACTAGCAACGCCATCACAGAAAAAAACATGGAGTTTTCATACAAACTATCGATAACATGTATGTAATTCATGCCGGTAACACAGTTTCCTGGGATTAGCTAAGCCCGCAGGGAATTAGTTGTTGTTGCATTTTAGCACCGACGTCGTTTATTTTTTATTCAATTCCTCCGGGCTTGCAAAAAAACACGCCTATTATAATCTTAATCTGAATACCTCATAATTGTCGTTATAATCAGTTGAATAAAAGTATCAACAAGACAGATTATATACACAATCTCAAATTAGTTATTTTTTTATCGAAAATCTAAACAAAGAAATCTTTTTTACCTATTTAACTAACTTTTTCTCCCAAGGCTGAGTCTCTGAGTCCCTTGATAATTTATCACCGAAAATCAAGAAGATTGGTCATAACTTTCTTGGAATCAAGTTGTGCTAACAAATTCCTCTAATTGGTACAACCCTGACAAATTTCCTCCAGCAAAAGATATACATATTATATATAATTTAATTATTTGTAAATCTCGTTGAAATATCGAAATACCATCAATTTGTTTGTCCTACAGGTGGCAATAAGACACTTTTTTATAAATTTCAATCTTTATAAAAGATAAAAAAAAGATAAACCCATAAAAGGTCCTTAATCTTGAATGCATTATTAAATTATTTTAAAACCCTCAATTTTTTGTGACTAAAATTAGACAACATGACAACTATAAATGAAAAATGTTTTCATAACCTTTTAAATTTTTTCTTTAAATATTTAATCCTAATTCATCACACACCATTTGAAAAGGATATAGAATTTAATCTTCAAAAAAAAATAAAAAAAAAATGCCCTCAAAAAAATATATATATACTACCTATTTCAACACAAGGACATTGATTTTCTTTTATATCGATTGACAGAAAAAAATGGAAGAACTATATGTCTCTCTGGCACAAAGATTACATTCAGAACAAATTTGCCGGCGTTATTCTTGACCTTGCTTATATAGTAGAGCCTGAATGTGATTCAATAAAAATATATGGGGCTTTTGTATCGTATATAATATGTATTTATGTGTATACAAGACAAGTATATAGTTAGGGGCTCAGCATATAGTATTTTAAGAAGTCTTCATCATTCGGGTAAGAATAAGCACACTTTTAAATGAAATTGCTTTTCTTCAAATTGAAAATGGATGGGCTTAAAGGGCTATACGATTTAGAGATAAGAAAAAAAAAACAGAAAAACTAATAAATTAAAAAAAAGGTGTTTAGGGTTTTTTTTAGATAAATAGAAGAACGATCTATTATTCAACTCATTCGTTCAAACTAGACTTAAGTGCTTGGCGTTTATGGTTTTAGGCTACTTAAGTAGCTAACTATTGTTGAAGATGTATAAGTAAAAGTCAAATGTAGTAAAATATTGATTTTTGTTTTTAATATTTTGATTAAACAAAAATGTATTATATAGAATTTTTTCGTGCTAATGTCGCTTAAAAAATATGTTAACAAAAAATCTAATCATAATTTAATATTTTAAATTTGAAAGAATAGTTGCTTAGATGTTTGTACTTCAATTACGTTCGAACGGTTAAACAATACGAACAGACAGATAACCTATAAAAAGACAAAGAATGATCTTTGGAACCTATAAGCACGCCGGTAACAATAATTCAATTAAAGCGTTTTACTTTTATAATAAAAATTAGAATAAAGTAATAAAACGATTTCATTAATTTACAATAAAAACTTTAGTAGACTAGCTTAATGTTTCTTTTTGTTTTAAGGAAAACTTGCTTCCAAGGGTTGTTATTGTTTAACATGTTTCTCTACCACCTAAAGATTGTAAAACGTGTGTTTTTAAGCACACTTTAACTCTGTTCACTTTCTTAAATTTGTGGTATAAATTGGACGCTAAACTGAATTTGACTATTACTTTCTTGTAGAAAATTAAATTTTCGATCGATATTTAGTTTTTACGCCCATATTATTCACTCGATACATCCAGATTAAAAATTAAATCCAGATTTAAAGTATACAAATTCAATTTAAATACATATGGATTTAAATTTCAATCTGGATGTATCGAGTTAATTATATGGGCGTTAGATTTTGCATGCAGAAAATATTTAAAAAACACACTAATTAAGAAAAAAAAAATCAAAATTAGAGATACATATTTACAAATTTTTCCATGGAAAAAAAATAGTTAACCATTTTAATTTTTTTCTCAAAATAGAAAAATAAAAAAAGGAAATGTCCTTCTGTCTATTTAAAATATTGAAAAAGGTTAGAATTGTTTTTTAAATTTTTTTTTAAATATTCCCTGCATAAAATTTTTTAAATTAATTTTTTTTTAGTTAAACCATGCATTTTGATTCAATTCAATTCAATTCAATTTTATTAAGACATTTAAAAATCTGTACATTTTGATAATCTTACGTCTAAATACAGGGGCTGACTTTTAAAGGTATGTCTGGCTGATCTAACGTAAAAAAAAACATTCATTTATAAATTTTTAACTCTATCAATAGAAAGAAATTTAACACATAAATCTTTTGAATTTTAAAGTGTACGCTTGCTACCGGCATACTAATTGAACATAGCTTCTTTTGAGCACTTAATACTAATTTTTTTAAAATATAACTTATACTAAAACTTATACTAAAGAGAAAATAAACTCAGTCAAGAGTATCAAATAGTACATTATAAGTTTTATATCTATATATTCATTGGGTTCTGATTCAAATTGATCAACACCCATTAACTAAGTACATAAACGTAGCTTTTGCATCTACTTACTGAATTATATATCACTATATAAAGAAAAAATAGATAAACAAATTAAACGTCGGTCTATATTATGTACTTTTAGTCAAAAATTTAATTTATCCTCTTAGGTTGCCTGGCGGAGCCTTGTCATAGAATGGCACAATAAGGTTTCTATTTGTATCTGGTCTCAAATAGGGGGCAGAAGCACTATGCAGGAGGTTAAAAGGAGAAAGGTAATAATTTTCGTTAATACTCTCATTGCTGTTAGAGTCAAACACGGCTTTTACTAAAGGGTTAGAATGTGAGCAACATTTTTCCAGTCTTTTTATTAAAAGTTCAATCTGATAATTCATTAGAGGTGTTATTTTGGTGGCTTCATAAAGAGTTTTGTTTGAGAACCATTTTTTATTTGGTTTCCGAAACTTCCCACAGCAGAATCTTAAAATTTTTCTCTCAAAGTTCTCCATCTCTTCAGCAACAGTTGGAGAAATTGAAAACCAAATACCAAACCCATAAGTTAAAATGGGTCTTATAAGGGTTTTATACATCAAAACTTTTGTGTTTCCAGGCAAATGTTTGGAGTTCATCAAAGGTTTCAAATTTGATATAACCATTTTCACTTTCATCAGAGCTTTTCTAGCATGTTTGTTAAAGACGAATCTGTTGTGAAAATTTACACCTAAAATTTTGGGTTCGGATTTTAAGGGCACATTATATCCGTTGATCTGTAGAGATAAAGTTTTGCTTTCTTTAACAGCTAGGTAGTGTCCTCTTCCACTCGAATTTCTGAAGCAAGTAAGACCACACTTTTCTGGGTTTATTTTTAAACCCCATCTTTTAAAATATTTTTCTAATGTAGGTACTTGCTCTTTTATTTTGGAAAGAGCATTACTTGGTTTTCTGTCACTTGACAGGATAGTGGTATTGTCGGCATAGAGCAAAGCACTTGGCTCTTGAATAGTAAAATTTGCAATAGGAATATCATGGAGAAAAATGTTGAATAATGTTGGACCTAGTATTGATCCTTGAGCTACGCCCGAAAGAACTGCAATTTTTTCAGAAAATTCTGAACCTATATAAATAGATGTAAATCTGTCCTCTAAAAAACTTTGGATTATTCTGGTTAACCAACTTGGAAAACCTAGAGAAATAAGTTTGAACATTAAACCCTTATGCCAAATATTATCAAAAGCCTTTTCAAGATCTATATCCAGACATAAAGTAGTTTTCTTACTTCTTAAGTTTTGAATAACTTTGTTTTGTAAAACCAACAACGCGTGTTCTGTGGAATGACTCCTTTTAAAACCAAATTGGTTATTGGGAATAATATTTAAATCTTCGCATATGTTATTGATATATTCAACCAAAACTCTTTCGTAGAGTTTTCCAATATTTGATAGTAAAGAGATTGGGCGAAAGTCTTTTATATCTTTTGCATTTTTGCTTTTCATTAAAGGAACAAGTTTCGCAGCTTTCCACATTTTGGGAAAGTAGCCATTGTTTATGCAATGGTTAAATGTAGATGCCAGAGCTACGTCAAGAGAGTAGGGGCATTTTCTTAAAACAAAATTGGAAATTTGGTCCACACCAGACGATTTTTTGTTGTTAAGATTAAGTCTCAAGTTGTTAACAGTACTTGAGGATGTAAAGGGTAATTCACTTAAATTCGTTGTTTTGTTAGTAGATGAAAATGTCTTTAAAGGTTGACTTATTTGCGTTTCACGAAACTCACAAACTTTAAGAATTACGTTATTTGTATGATTTAAATCAAAAGTTGGTGTGTTCTCAGAATACAACTCCGAATAAAAGTTTTTAAATGCTTCTAATTTCTGATCTGTACTTTCTAAAGCGATGTCGTCATTTTTAAGCACATCTTTGCGGATATCCGTTCCGAAGAATTTTCTACCGGTTATCTTATCAATTTGTGTAAATGCTTGGGGGGATGGTTTAATATTCTCCAATTTTTCTTTAAAACTCTCGTTCATTTCCATTCTAACTCTGTCTTTAATAATTTTATTCAAACACTGAATTCGAGAGTGCAATTGTTGGTATTCTGAATTTACCCTATTGAGATAATGATGAAAAAGTCTCTTTAACTGTCGTAGCCATATATTTCGTAGTTTAAGTAGTTGTTTAGTAAAATCAGATATATTATGGTATCTTAAAGTCTTTGTGTGACATATTTCAGAGTGTTTTTCAACACTTGAAGTAATTTTTTCATTTATCTGACATATAAGTGAATCTATTTCAAAATTAGATGCATTTCTATCATTTAAGATATTAATTTGAGAAACACCGTTATGTAGATCATATCTGAAAGTTTCCCAATTCGTATTCTTGAAGCTTCTATATGTTTCTGGAGGTTGCAAAAGTGGTGTGAAATTCCTAAAATTGAATTCAAGTGAAATTCCATAATGGTCTGCCATTGTGGGAAAAGTGGAACATACGGACGGATGCGCATAGGCCAAATTGGTGGAAATTAAAAAATAGTCTAAAACTGATGAAGATCTTGGAAAAGTAGGGCTAAAGGCAGAAATTAAATCTAAATTCAAGTAAGGACCGTCAAAAAGCCAACTGTGGAGTACGTTTCCATTTTGGTTACTTTTAGAATCACCCCATTCTGGGTGACGGGCATTGAAATCACCACCAATTATAGCTGCATCGAAAGTTTCAATAAAAGTATATAGTCTTTGTAGTTCTCTAAGTAGTGATTGGCCAGCTTTAGAAGGAATATATATACTTCCAATAAGAGTATTTCTTGTTAAACCCGAAGCGTCGTGAGAACTTAACGTCGCTAAAGCTACAGATAGTATTTCACTTGGAAAATTTACAACACTATATTTGTATTTTTGATCTAAGATAATTGCTGTCCCTCTCCCAGAATCATTTCGTATTATATTGTATCCGTTAAAGATAGGATTATGTCTAGTATTTAATCTTGTTTCTGATATTTTTTTTGTTAAGCATGTTATTTAGTGCCAGTCTTCTGTCGTGAGAGATAATTGAATTGAAATTTGTTGATAATATTTTTATTTTATGAGAATCCATCATACTACTATAGAGGCAACAAAGTCGAGATATGCGAACATTTTCTCTTCTTTAGTTTGAAGTTCTTGGTACTTAGGCCAAAATTGACGGATTTTTACTAATAGATCTTTGAAAGATATATTAAATAGATTTTTGGCTTCATTTAAGAAGTTGTTGAGTTCACCTGTTGGTGGATTAACGACATTTGAAGTGATAACGTGCGCTTTGGGCCGGGGCTGGGACGGCTTTAGAGATGTTTTTGCCATATCGGCAAATGAAACGTTCGTGTTTGTAAAGCTGTTTATATTGTCATGCACGAACATTCTATTTTCATGAGCGACTCTTTTATTTCTCTGAACTATAGAATCTTTTTTATTTTTGTACTTTAAATAAGCAGGGCAACCCATATAACTTGCTGCATGACCTGGTTGTTCACAGTTGACACATTTGGGAGTTGGAGTCTCCTTATTAGACTCCTTGAGGTTTTTAAATGATGTGATACAGGCTTCTGAATCATGTGAATCTCCACAAAGTACACATCTGCTTAAATACGCACAACATTCTCCAGAATGTCCAAATCTTTGGCAGCGAAAACATCTTATAACAGACTTTCCGTGCTTTTTTTCCCAATATATGCGTTGGAAAAGTAAGAACCTAATACATGTTAAATCTTTGGTAGATTCACCTGGTTCTAATTGTACTGTAAAAATATTCAACTTAACATTCTGTTCTTTAGTTCTAGCCGTAAAAAATGGTGAAACTTTATAAATTTTAGTGTTGGGAGCAGCCGCAACTAAAGCTTCTTTAACCTTCTCTATAGGTGTGTCTCCATCGAGACCCTTCAACAAAATAGAAACGCGCTTAGTTTCTTTAGGAGAGAACGAGAAGGCACCAATGCCAGTTCCACGTATTTTTTCAATAATAATTTTATGTACATCTGAATTATTAACATAGACCTTTGTTTTTCTATAGCCTATATTTACGAATTTATGTTTAAGATCCGATATCTTACATTCGGTAGCAGCAAGTTCTACAACCTGACTTATAAGTTCACAATTGGCGCCAAAAATAAATATAGGTGGGCAAAATGATACATTTTTTACAATACACTGGTTTGTTTCATTAGTTGATATGTCAATAGGAATATTAGTAGGTTTATTAGTAAGTAAATTATTAGATTTATTGTTAATATTATTAGTAATTGGTGTTTGCGGCAAAGATGATCCCAAACTTAACAAGGGAGCATATGAGTTGTTAGAAAGATTTCCGTACTCTTGTGAATTGAGAGATGAGTCATCCGTCTTAGTTTTTTGTTTTTTTCCTGGGTTTGGTTGGAAATTGTTTGCAGAACGTTTAAGATTTCTTAACACAGTCGTCCACTCGCTATCCTCATCGAGTGAGTCATCTTCGGTAAGGTCCATTGCTTGACCTGGATCGGTGATTGAGTATTTCTCTTTATATTTTCGAGAGTTTATAGATTCTATATTATTATTGCCAGCATAGCTTGTACTGACACATAAAGAATGAGATGAACTCGGGGAATTCACTCTTGTATCAGAGAGTTTATCTCCGTTATAATATTTGTCAAATATATTTTGAGCGTTTTTATTTGTTAGCGCACTTTCTTGGACATTGTCTGAATTTTTATCGCATGCCAAAAAATGTGTGTTATCTAATTTTTTAGCACTATTTTTATATTACAGCGTAAGAGCTGGAATATCAGAACTTAACTTTTCACTATTCTCCACTTTTTAGAGTCACTATCTCAGGAGGGAAAAATTAATATATGCGGGCAAAGCCGCGAGAAAAATGAGTAATTCGAAAGGCAAATAATCGCACTGTAACAGACACGTCTTATCACTTCGGCAGATCGATGCGAACTCATGCATTTTGATAGTAAATTAAATTTTCTAAAAAAAAAAGTGTTCGATATTCTATATCGAGTATAAGAAAGAGGCGTCCACTTTTCAAGCCACCATTTAAAACTAACCGGCAACTCTCCATGTGTTGTTATATTTTTACTCACTTCTATTTTAACTCTTGAATAAACAAGACGTGCAGTCTACTTACAAATAGAGAATTTGTTTTGTCTTTAATTTATTTTATTAAAATGAAATACAGTCCACTCCAGAACAGCCTCAATATTCTACAGAAAGTATTACAGAAAATAATCGAACGTAGCATTATTAGGTCGAGTTAGACAAAAAAAAAAAAAAAAAAAAGTGACGAAAGTTACTCACTTTTCAAAAATTCACTATCGAAATCGGTATAGCAGTTTTTGTTTCTTATTTTTTTTAGGGTGCCAGACAATAAAAACTCTTGAATGCATTTGTTCCCATTTTCGACTAATTCAATAACCTTTATAAAAAAAATCGAATTTTATCAATTTTCCTATAGCTTTGAGACTAGTACGCTGCACAGTAGTTTAGTTTGTATGGGAGTGAGGAAAAAATCTGTTAAATTTGAACTATTTAACGGATTTTAATGAAATTTAACACACATGTTTAGATTATGCGTATATTTGGGTAAAAATTTATTAAAAAAAATGGTTAGAAATCTTTGGTCAGAAATAAATGGTTTCGCAAAAAATCGAATTTCTCACACCTGGGTCAATGTATTAATTTAAAACTCAAAAAGTTTTCGTCAAAACCTTTTTTTTTTGTTAACAATGTTTGAGGCTAGGTACTTATAGAAGCTTCTTTTATGAATTACCTTTTTTTTAGTTTTAGATAGTCAAGAATAGACTAATAAAATAATATTAAATACATAGTTACAGAATTTATTTTAAGGAACTTCGAAATAAGTTGAAAATATGATTCGCGATTTGAATAAATTTTTTTAACTTTGAGAGCTTGCAAATAAGTACATAATACATATATTTTAAATTATTTATTTTTGTTGTTGAAACTCTTGAATTAAAATTTTTAATTATCGTTGCATAAAACATGTATGTTTGCTTTTTATTTGAACAAATTACGAGTCATTTTCAAGTAATCGACATTGTATGTATGTAAAGTAGTAGAAATAAAAAGAGAAAAGGAAAAATATTAGACAGAACAATGCTTGCAAATTATGAACATTTATTTAAAAAAAATTTTTGATTGCACTACAATTCTTCTCTAAACTCATCGTTATTTTATTTTTACAATGAAGCCCAATTTTAGTTTAGTGGCTAAATAAACAAAAATGGAACTGCCTCACTTAGACTGATGAAAATACACAAGCCAATAGATTTTCTTTTTTTCTTTATTTTCTGCCAGGATTTAAATTTGACCTATTTCGGTTGCATCATCAAAATTCAAAATCATTTTTAAAATACTTGCATATATGAATATTTCAATGTGGATTAAAAAAAAAAAACAACCGCTTATGCTGCATACTGGAAAAAATATTAAATTGAAATATAAAATATAAATGTATACAAAAATCTGGAAGTAGGTACAATAAAATTTTGATTAATTTAATTGACATGACATGAAGACATATTATAACTCCCAACAATTTATTTGCTGATATAAGCTCGATCTTGTTTTATTTTCATCATTCAAATATTTTATTTAAAATTTTTGAATGACAAGAATTCAATTTGCGAAACTAATCTAAATTTGATTGATTTTTTTATACTTGCAACAGACAGAGAAATTGCAATAGTACCTATTCAAACAAAAATATCATTTTCTTTTATTCTCGCTATTGAAATTTCTCTAAAGACGCGACATTACTTCTTATTTGTGGTTTGATTCTTTTCCGGAAGTTTTCGATTTGACAGTGACTGTTTTTTTTTTCTATTCAAGCTCTAAGGTATTGTACGATTATTTTATGGTTGTCAAGAATTTCAAGGTCGAAATTTTAATCGAAAATCTTAATACAAAAAAATAATTTTTATGACCTGACATTATTTTTGAAATATAAAAATTATAATAAGTGTGTTCCTTTACTTTGAAACTCCATGTGCATTTGTGTGAATTTTTACACAAAAGTTTGTCAAAATTTATATAAAAAAAAAACGTGTAGAAATTGACACAAATGCAGAGTTTCAAACTAAAAGGATACACTTATTATTATGTAGACGTAGTTCAGTAAACGAATTATTGAAAATGGTTTCATGTAGAATCCTTGTGAAATTTATTCTAATAGTGAGTGCTCATGAAGTGTTTGTTTGAGGATACAAACTAAGACAAGCACGACGTGTCAATAAAATTTATCAAACAAAATCTCACAAAGGTACGAAAATGAAAAAATCAAATTTAGAAAGGGAATCAAATCGCACCCTTAGAATGAAAGTGACCTAACTTCGGCATATTTTTTACAACCTGGTTTAAGAGTTTAATTCGCTTTTTAAGGTCAGTTTATTGAAAAATCTGAAGTTACAGAAATTTTGAGTTAGGTCACTTTCATTCTAAGTGTGCGAAATATTCTGAATATTTTTAAATGTTTTTTAATTCAAATAGTTGTTTTTAATTAATGGCGCCAAGTCGTTTAAAATTTTGCGCCATTAATTAAAAAAAACATATTTGAATTAAAAAAAAATTAAAAATATTCAGAAAATTTGATCGTTCTTAATCGTTTAAAATTTTTGCGTCAGTCTTTTTTTTTTTAATTTGGATTTTTTCGATATTTGATTAATTTAAAGAATTTTAGAATTTAAAGTAAAATTGTAAGAAAAATAACGAATAAAATTAAATGAAAAATTAAATCGATAAACATGATCCTTTAGTAGTTAATAAAATTTTAATAGTTAAGAAAAGAAAAGTGGTTCAATCAACTAACTTAAAAAGGTATTGGAATTCTAGGCATATACATATTTTGTAGTTTTTCAAACTAATAATAAATGTAAGACAAAAATGTGTTCCCTAAATCACTAAAAATTACTTTCTCCTTATATTTGCTTTTAAATCATTATTTTCTGAGATATCGATAGGCAATGACAAAATGCAACTTTTTATCAATATAGAATATCAATATAGAAATAGATATTTCAGCGAAAATAAGCCGAATTAGACTTTGGCCTAATTTAAACTGGGAGAATTGTTTTTGAGGCCAATGACAAAGTTTAAAATTTTTCAATCACGTAATTTTCATAATTGTGTCGACCGCGAGCCTGAATTTTTTGTCATTCCAAGATTTGAAAAAAAAACAAAATTTTAAGCTAAAAAATGCTTTTTATTTCTTCTCATTACAACTATTATTCACGAAGGTACAACCTTTCAAAAATCACTAGAGAATTAAAAAAAAAAAAACAAACATTCAGATCAATCCCTTAATATTTTAACTGAGTGTTAATTACAGACTTACTATTTAGACTACTTACTGTACAAGCAGAATTATTTGGAAGTTTAGAAAATTGAGGCCAGTGTACCATAAGGAAGTGTGCTAGGACCAAGACTTTATTTGTTATATTTAACAAGGGTTATTCCACTAGACAACAATGCGATTATTGCCACCTTCACACATGATATGATTATTTTTTTCCTGATAAATTCGTAGTTATGGCAGCAGACAAATTAAATCGGTAAAGTAAAAGATGCAACAATGGCCTATCGAATTAAACAAAAAAAAAATTTTAATAAAAAAAAACTAAGCTTTATGAACTGATGGTCTAAATTTTCCCCGATGCAAATTTAAATTTAAGAAAATAAAATTTTGATTTCTTATTTCTCGGTGGTTTAAAAAGAGTCTCATAAAAATACATACAGGGTCATTTCGTGGTTTCAAGTTGGTAGCGCTGGCATTTGACACCTGACAAACTCAGCTTTCATTTGAAGTGTCATAATATTAGTGGAATGTTTGCCATTTGCTATAATGGATCGCTTAACAATCGAACAACGCGGTAAAATTATTAAAACTTACTACAAAAGTGGTGATTCAAACGTAGCCACTTTTCTTCATTTTTCGAACAACACTTTCTTCACGCGAGTGGCATCATTTGATGAGGCACATTTCTCACTCTGTGTGTATGTAAACAAACAAAATTGCCGCATATGGGGCTCAGAAAACTCACAAGTGATCGAAGAGGTGCCGTTGCATTCAGACAAAGTGACTATTTGCCGTTTGGAGTGCTCTATAGTCGAAAGGTGTCATTGGTCAGTATTTCTTCGAAGATGGCAATGGGCCGACGGTTACAGTCAATTTGGAGCGATATGCTCGAATAATTGAAGATCATAACGTAGACGATATGTGGTTCCAACAAGACGGGGCAACACAACCAATTATGGCTTTATTGCGTGAGAAGTTTCCATGTCGCGTAATTTCACGTTTTAGCAACGTTAATTGGCCACCAAAGTCATGCGATTTGACACCGTTAGATTTTGTTCTATGAGACTACGCAAAAGACCGTATTTACGCAAATAATCTCCGAACTCTAAAAGCATTAAAAACCAACATTATTCAAGTTATGGCCGAGATAAAGCCCCAAAGTGCGAAAAAGTTGTTAAAATTTACCTCAAAAGAATCGTATGCTGCGAATCTTCCCAAAGCGACCATTTGAATGATATTGTTTTTCACACTTAATGGCAAAATCCAAACTTTATAATGAAATAAAATTTTCATCAAAAATGTATCGCTGTGTGTGTTTTATTTAACTTTACTTTCGGAACCGAAAAATGAATGACCCTTTACTTTATACCGAATAGTATACCATTAATGTCTTTTGAATATTTCCACCTGCTGAGAAAAAGAATTTGTTCGCATTCATCAAAACACGAAGTCAAAATACCTACGTAGATTTGTATTTTTATTTTATTCTGACAACATTGAACTTTTACCCTAAAGGACAGTTTATTTATTTATAATCTCAGCTCCAGATTTAATGTCTAAGTTGCAAAAAAATGTGTTCAATGTCAAATCAGTAAGAAAAGACATAAGTTTCAATTCTATAATCAAAATAAGAACAATATTTAAAATGAGAACAAGATAAGTAAAACATTAAATGGTTAAGACGATAACAATATTGTTAGACAAATTTAAATCAATATTTTTATAAAAAAAAAAATTAAAATACACATAACATTTAATCGTTCATTTTTAATCTATAATTAGATCTTGAAGAAAATATACATATGTATACATATACATACACTTTCACATAAAACGATTTCTAAGATTTCAATGATCAACGATAAGGTATATACAAAAAATCTATTTGTTTAGAGTTACAATCATATTTTTAATCAATTATTATTTTAACTGGTAAATCATTAAAATTTTATTCCATGAATTCATAAATTTGGTTTATAAGAGAAGAGAGTTAATACGTGTAAGTTAATTAGAACCTTGGAAAATCACAGTAGGTCCCTACAGATTTACCCCAAACTTTAAACAAACTATGGACCTAAATATTAATTAACTATTTGAAAAAAATGTTTTTTGTAAAAAATCCATGAAAATTGATAAGTTATTCAGAATGTGCATTTTGTGTGCATCCTAATCTTTTTAGCTTAAAAATAATGATAATGTAAAACTTAGACTTGAACGAACCCGAAATTTTAGGTGTTTTTGTTTTTTTAATTATTTATTTATTTATTAAACAGGGAATTATATTTAAAAGGACAATAAATGTATACCTGCAGGCCAAGGGTCCTCCACTGGTATAAGTATCCTTAAAACACCCAAATTATTTTTTTAGTTCGCAAAGATAACTGAAAAAATCTTTAATGAAATTCATTTCTCTTATACCTATTCGCGGGCTCTAAGGCAATTATTTTAATTTTTAAAAAACTCTGTGTTTTTCAAAAATTCCAAAAATGCCAGCACACAAAAAACTAAATTCTGGTTAAAAAAAAAACTCGTGACTTTTCTTCTTAACAATAAGTTATTTCACAACAAAAACGTTTTTCCAGTAATTCATTATTTTGTTTTGTCTTTTCTAAAAACATTTTTCACAAAAATCTTTTTTGGGATACAAATTTCCCTTGAACTTCTCTGTAAGGGACAGTTTTGAAATACACAAACAAGATCCATTAAACAAAAAATATTCCTTTTAACAAGTTTGACGCAATTCAACGAACCCCAAACTACAATTATTATTATTTTCGCTGCTTGCTAATAAGATTCTCATTATTTTAGCTGTCACTTCTCTGTATAAATATACACTATTTCTTTTTCCTTAATCAATTTAGAAACCATGAAGAATATACACCAACTGCAATGGTGATTAAATTTAATTTATTTTTTTTTTTATAATTTTCAAAATCACAATTACCATCAGAAACAACAGTCCAAAACAACTCAAAGTCAAAAATTATTCCACAACAAAATGAATAGGTAGGTAGGTACACATGGAAGCAACTTTTTGATTGCGCATTAATTCAATTTTTTTATTTTCTAAAAACATTTTAATTACTTGATAAACTAATCCCCTCAAGCTTGCAGTAGTAGCAGCATAAAATTTAAATTTGATTGAAAATCTCATTTAATATTGAGATAAAATAAACAGCAAGAAAAAAAAAAAACAAAAATTATAATTTTTTTGTTTTTCACTTTTGATTTTCCAACTTTAATTGGCATCTCCGTTGCTTTTTTTTTTTTTTTTGCTGCCACCACATTTTACCACCTTGGCATATCTCGTATTCACTTCTGCCGAGCATGCCGCGCCATGGCGCACATTTTTGTTAATCACAACGAAAATCCAGTAAATCCAATTTAAATTTCATAAATAAAAACGAACAAAAAAAATTGTCTTAAATCAAATTGTATTTTTAAGAAAAACAAAAATGAGATATTTCGTCTTTTTGAAAACAAATTAAAAAAAAAAAACCAATCGATAGGGGATATCAAAAACTACCCGTAGGGAATATTTCAAAAATTAGCATAATTTACTTTCTGCGGGACTCCTAATGGAAAAGAGATAAACAACTTGAATTTGAAAATTGAAAACACAATATCCCATGTAGATATTATATTCATTTTTTTTGAAGATGGAAAAGGAGCATTTTTGTATCTTTCGAAAAAAAAAATGTTCAATATTCATATAGTAGCCCGTAAAAATAAACCAATCACGCACAAGCAATTATCCCCTCCCCCACATTTGCACCCACCTTCATGTGAACATATCCTGGGATCTGATGGGGAGATTGCCAATTCGACACTGGGGGGCTCTGTTGGTTTTCCCTTATATTTTGATTACAACTTCAGATTGAGGTAAAATAATCCACGTTCGGTTCGATATTTTTGTGCTTAGCTTGAGGTATCCGAAATCAATTACTCAAAGATAAAAATGAAGATCGACAGCAAACACTTGTGACACACAGGACGTGATGGTTCCGAATTCAATTTTCTGGAATTATCCTTTTTTTTTTTTTGTTCTGTTGAGCTGTTGTTGTTGTTGATGTTATTAAATTTTTATAAAACGAAAATTTTATTTATTCAAGGAAGGCATTTTAAAATTAGGAATATTCTTCATTATAACAATCCTCGAAGCATAGCACTGATATTATCATCATGATACACACTTTACTTTTTCTTCTAACTTTTTTTTTTTTTAAATATTCACCCGCAGTGAAAATTTCACTTTAATTAGTTTGGCCTAAAAATAAATTCACCCTCTTTCACTTTATACTTTTACTATATCGCATGCACTTTTGCATTTCCGAATGCAATAAATCGCATCACATACAGCAGCGCACTATAGTAGATACAAAGGATACAAAGGATATGAGGATACAACAATGCACCATCGCATAGTACAATCAACTTTATACAATGAACCCGGTTTGAAAGATTTTCAATTCAAAGGTGAAAACCTGAACACTCAGATTGGTTATTGGGTTTGTTTTTTTTTTTTTCAATAAGAGTATTCACTTACACTATCATACACTCATACTACATACACAAACAAAGATAATTTTCCATCTTAATACAGTGAGTGCACTTTATGTAATGCAGATCCTTTTTTTGTCAGGATACATTTTTCTTCCGATTTTCTTCTTGTTCGACCGAAGTCGACGAGGGAAAACGCGAGACTAACATTTTGAACATAAAATCAGGAAAACCTATCTGAGGTTTTTTGGAATTTCAAAGATTGAGCTTTTGTGAAAGATGGAAAAGCTTTAGGAAAAGTTTGGATTGTCGAATTGGGAGAAAATATAGATAGAAATTTATGGGGAGAGTGCAAGGATGTTTTGGTAATAATAAATCTAATATCAGACACAGACCGACCACCTGTTCGGTAATGTTATTTTTTCCCGAAAGCATTAAAAGAGAGGTAAAGTGAAAGAGAAATTTAACGAAAAAGAACACTTGTGGATTTCGTTAAGTTCTTGTGAGAGAAAAAAATACCGAAAGAGTCATTTAAATCATGCGAATCTTGGAAATAATTTATCTAGCAGGGGGTTTATTCAACAAGTTACAATGGATTATATACAGTTTTGGGGCAACTTTCTTTGCATTAAGATATTCTGATGTGAAAAGACTATTATTGTTTTTCCCTTTTCATATTTCTTCTTATTTTTAAATTAAATTGTTTTCTGAAAAATCAATTCAGAAAGAAATTAACTTACTATTTTAAACAAACAAAAATTTAAAGGAATAATTTAAGAATTTTTAAAGCAGTATTTTAAAGAAATGAGAAAAGCAACTGAAGGCATCACATAACACAAAAAAGTCTATGAAAAATTCAGGTGTTAAGTATTTAAAACTCAATAATTTTTTTAATTATTAATTTCAGTTAAAGCAAATTCTCAATATAAGAATACCTACAGTGTACAAACTATGTGGCACAGTCAGCGAATGTCTGCAATCTGTAAAGCTCCAGTCAATTGACTAAAAAAGATTGAATTATGTTTAAAACTTTGACTAAGTATACATACTTGAACTTAAAAACTAGAGTTTGCAGTCTATTTAATTATTTTATCTTTGCAGTTAACTAACCCAATTAATTGACTGCATTTTTTTTTTCAAAGATTTAAAGTCGACTTTTGAAGTGACTAACTGAAAGGGAAGAGTAGCCTTTCACTTAGTCACTTCAAAAATCAAGTCAACTTTAAATCTTAACAATCAGTTAGTCATTTGACTTTGACTGCAGAAATTGGTACTTTTCCTATTGTACCCTCAAATTTACGTTTTGGGTGATTTTTGGCTTTAAATTGATATTGATAATTCAAATATTCAAATGCTACACAAAAATAAATAATAGTTTAGTTCCTTTACTTTGAAACTCTGTGCATTTCTGTGAATTTCTACACCAAAGTCTGTCAAAGTTCATATAAAAAACAAAATGACGTAGAAATTCACACAAATGCACAGAGTTTTAAAGTAAAGGGACACACCTAGTTTTGTTCAGAAGTCTTAAAAGTTGCTAAAAAGTAAAAAGTAAAAAATTGACTGCAGTGAATTGACTACCAGACTGTCAAAACTGATTAAGATTTTAAGTTGACTTTTGAAGTGACTAAATGACAGGAAACATTAACAAAAAGTAATGCAGTCAATTAAATGCAATTCGATTCACTGCAATTAGTTAACTACAAAGTCAGTATAATAAAATAATAGATGACTTTTACGTGACTCAAAAACACTGGAATTAATAAAAAAAAGTACTGCAGTCAATGAACTGTCAGTCCACGTTGAGTAATATTTAAAGTCCTAAAGTTAATTTTCCCCAATAAATTAAAGATCAACACACCCTGGGCACTACCCTCACTAGGCCTTTCGCTTACGCTGCGATTTATCTGATGGGATTTTTTATTTCCAAAAAAAATTCAGGCCTTATAAAAAAATATCCACCTCAAAGTTGGTGCCATTAAACCAACGCTTTGCTTATGCGTTTTTGTTAATTTAAGAGTCCAATTACCTTATTGCGTTGTGAAGTTTTAACGACATTGAATCAATAATATTAAAAAAAAATAAAATCCGCATTATTAAACCTAATTTTGTTTAAAAAAAAAAATATGAAAACAACACTGAAGTAATTTTTTTTTTTTTTTTAATTTAACTTGAAAAATTTCCGATGGACATTTCTTATAATTAAGCACCTATCATTTTGCCAAGCAAAATATTTTGTTTCTTTACAGTTAATGTGATTTTAGTAAATTTTCGTTTTTCTTAGAATCAATATTATTTGACGTAAGCCATTTTTTCCCTGGATGCTTCATACATATATCATAAGAATAATTTAATATCCATTAAGTGAATTATTTCATGCAGACACATTATGATAAACAAATTGTAAATGTCCCGTACCACGTCTAGACATATACCACGTACCAGACATGGGTGAATAAGTAACGTGGGGGTTTATTAGTCCTTATCAGAAGTTTCCCTTTGTAAAAATTTCATTGAAGTTGTTTTCTTATCGTAATCGTAAGTGCATTTGACTTTCATGCTCGTGGAGGTCATGGGTTTGAATCCAATTACAGACTATGAATTCGAATATCTCATCCTAATTTTTTTTTCTCAGTAGGTACTATAGATAGTAACTCGAGGAAGTTATGAATTCTCCAAAAGTTCCAATTCGGCAGAAATGAAGGTCTCCTCCGTTGATAGTGAACTACTTACAAATTTCATTTTTTTTAAATTGATTTTTAAATTGTATCTCTTAAAGAAATGATACAAATTTTTAAAAGATAAGAATTACCATAAAAATGGATATTTATTTTTATTAAAAAAAAAAAAACAGTTTAAAAATTTTTAAACACTAAAAAATTGCATTCGATTTGAAAATTTTTTTTTGTTGTGAAAGATTTTTGTTAAGGTTTGGCCTTATGACTTGATATTTTTCAAAATTTACCATTAACATATCGGTAAGTATGATAAAATGGGGTAAAACAAAAAATACAGTCTGATTTTAAACATCCTTTTTTATTTTTCAATATTTTTTAAATTTAGTTATTATTAAGGTGAAATAGGGAAAAAAACAAAAATAGTATCCGTATTTAAATTTTTGATTTGACATCAATATTTATTACATGAACAGGATTCCTTGGCAAAATTGCTCAATTTTGTTGTCAAAATACTGACGAAAAAATTGTATTTAAAATAAAGCTTTTAATAGGGTGAAATGAGGTGAAAATAACAATTGATATGCGATTTAAAAAAAACATCTTTGTGTTTGAAAAGTAATTATTTGAGGATGTACTTTGAAGATCACTCAAACACTAGATTTGTTTTCTTTAAAATTTAGCTGTATGTATTTAAAAAAATTCAGGTATATGGTGAATTGGGGTAAACGCAAAAGAATGGTATCCGATTTTAAGATCTCTTTGTTATTGAAAGGTATTATTTTAAGAGGATATAATATTAAGAGATCTTTTTAGGGCTAGATTTTTTGTCAAAAATAAGCTGTTTATAGGGTGACTTGGGGGAAAACGACAGTTAATATTTTTAATGGTTGCATGAAATTTGCCTCTAATGAAAAATAACCTCAAACAAAAAATGAAAAATGGGTCGAAATTCGGGCCTTATATTTAATTTATAATAATAATGTTATATTTCCCCAGACATAATAAAGAATCACCTCTAAAAATCTGGAGAGACAAAAATTTTTACTTTAAAAAGTTTCTTACTAAAAAAGAAAAATCAACGCAAAATAAATAAACAACTTATACTCTCCTAATTAAATTGTTTCCCTCAATACAACTCTATTTAAGGAGTTTTTTTTTTTTTCAATTCGAATTATCGTCGGTTAAATACGTAAAACTACTAAGTCCACTTTCGCAAATTTTACAGGAGAGCGAAAAAACAAACAAAAATTACATGAGGCTCCTTATAAAAACTGATTTTCTCTTTAGTATTCTTCAAAAACTAAGATGTATTGAACAGAAGTGATTAAGCTATTTTGTGCAGAATGTATAGAAAATGGCATCAAAATCGTATTGAGCCAATGTTATGTACTATCCTGAAAGCCAATTAATTTGTACCTATCTAAACTCTTCCCTCCATTATTTTCTCACAAACAAAAAATATTTAGTAAAAAAAAAACACAAAAGGTATTCAAAAGTTCTCTTGTCTAGACGTCATCATTTTAAAATCCATATACAATTAAAAATAATGCAATAAATACTTTTGTATAAAGTCGGAGAATCTCCCTTAAGGGCCAATAACTTAACCATCATTCACAATGTTTATCAAGAAAATATAACAAAGAAAGAATAAGAGTGAGAGTGAGACAGTCATAAAATAAACTTGAGTGAGCATCACACAAAAATATAAAATCAAATTAAAACCATCAAGGATTATACAGAATTAATCATAAGATTAAGGTACATCTCAGGTTAATGGTTGAATAAACATTTTCATAAAACAAAACAAAGTTTCAGAATTCCTTCGAGATTATACGTATAGATGACTTTATGACTTTAAAATATTATTGGTTACTCTTTATCCTTGTTATATGTTTGGAGAAAAATATATAAGTATTATAGATATAGATATATAGATATATATACAGTGAAAGCTCTACTTGCGGACAGCTCCAATAAGCGGACCATTCCCTTGAACGGACACATTTTCGGAAACAATCTTATTTTACGAATTCCTCATACAAATTAATTTCCTATAAACGGACACTCTTATAAACGGACGCGGACACTTTTTCTTGCTCATTTTATATAGAAAACTTCCCATATGCGGACACATTGTTTTATTTAGGGATTATTTTGTATCAACAAAAAATGAAACAGAAAAAAAAAACAGAAGGTCCGTCCTCAGTATAGTTTCTGTTTTATTTCGAATACGTAAGCAAATCAAAATCTCCGATAACCGGACGCGAAGCTCTTATAACCGGACAGAGCGACGTTATGTTGAAAGCTTGTTAGGGGATTTCCCGAGTAACTAAGTTGGTGTAGTTTTGAGTGTATAGTTAATCGCGTTCCGTTATTGCACATGTCATTTCCTTTCTTTCTGTAATTTTTGCAGTAATTTCATTTCGTGATACAAAGGGAAGTTCGCGCTTCGTCAAAAAGGTTTGTTTATTTTCAGCCACAACATAAAAGATTTTATTTTATTTAATTGTAATATTTAATATTGGAAAACACAAACCAGAGAAATTAAAAAAAATAAAGAAGATATTGGAAAATGGCAAGGTGGATCCAATATAATAAAAAAAAACGTTTCTCAGAACTGAGGGTTACAAAATTGCCCACGTGTGCATGGAATGGTTTTCAATAGCCAGAAACGTCTCAAATTAAAATATCTAAAGTGATGTCAATTTGTATTAGTAAAAATTTAGTATGAAGTTAAAAACAAAGTTTTTCAATATATTTCCTTTAACCGGACAAAAATTGAAGGACCATGAGTGTCCGCTTATTAGAGCTTTCACTGTAATTACATTTTATATATATTTTTGGAATTCTGTTTTTATTTGTGTTTAGATGTTTATTTACACAAAGATGAAAATAATTAGTATCTATAAATATCATTTTTAAATAGACCATTCTAGAATGACAGTCATCATTGTTTTCACTATAAATTGTGTTAAAAAAACAGTTGCAAATCTTGGGACATTATTAATAGTAAGCTAACTCTGAATTAAACCAGAGTTAGTTAATTCTGTAAATAAATTGATCTCGAGTTGACCCAGATTCAATTCAATTTAATGTAGAATAAACTTTAACTTTCAGTTGTCAAAAATCTATCGAAATCAAAGGAAACCGAGTTTCAAGCAGCTTTCAGTGTTTAGGTGAAAAGAGAACCAAGTAGGAGAAGTGAAAGGTCTACGATTTTTGGAGATTTGAAATTCAAAGGAAACGTCAAAAAATATCCAGCAACTTGTTTCCTCGTGTGAAAGCATTTGCAAATGTGCTTTAACTTTCGAAATATAGAGGGCAACGCTATGGAAGGAGCGATTTTCATATTGGTAGCCTTTTCTATTTCGATAGTGTTTTGACACATCGTCGCCCGAGAATTGTTTTGTCGTATAAACCATTTGAGCAATTTTGGGAAATCGCATTTTAAGTTTAACGTTTAAATAAAAAAAAAAAATGACCGATGAAGTTTTCTCCAATTTTAATATAATTTTGTGTGGAAAATCTTCATCTGATTCAGGTATTCCAGATTGTTGAGTCGGTTTTAGTTTTTAATCTATAGAGGCTTATCTCCAAAATCATTTTGTCGTATACGCCACGAAAATCAGTACTTTGTTAGAACCTCATACACATACGACAAAGTACACACAAATGCGATAGTTCAATTCAATACCGAATCGAGCGAGATTTTCGATTTTCTCAAAAACTAAAAGACATTTCAACATCTGGTTTTCAGTGTTTGAATACAAATTGATACGAGAATTGAATATTAAAACCAAAATTACTAGTTAATAACGTAAATTTTTGAACAAAATGAGTTTGAAAAAAACTCTCTTAATTTTTTTTAAATTTGAGTTTAAAAATTATTTTTTCCAAAACTATTGTATAAAAAAAATAAATTTAAAAACTTAAGGGATGGATTTTTGGGTTTAAAAAAAGGCATGACATGATATTGTAAGTGATGCGGTTGATTTTTAATAATTCTTTTTCTAACTAAAAAAATCCTATATACGTACGACAAAGCAATATTAAAAAAAAATATCGCGAAAATATATGGATATTTTGCCGTATATGCCAAGATCTAGCGTTTACGACAAAACAAAACTAAGGGATGAGTTATTTTGTGCGGATATACGACAAATGCATACTGATTTTCTCAGTAACGGTAAATGATAGGTCAAATCTGATTTCATAAATGGAAAGAGGACCTTTGAAAACATAGAACTGCATACCCACTTTAAAAAAGTGCATTTTGGCGTTTACGACAAAACAATTCTCGGGCGACGACATATCTGTCAGAAATATTTATTTAGTTAATCCAGAGTTCACTCATTAAATTCGATGAGGTGAATTATTCAAAACATTAAAGGAATTTTCAAGAAATTCAAATTCAGTTAAAACCAACAATTTGCATAAAGCTGAATTTAACTTAAGGAAATAATATCATAAGAAGTTATGGAGGATGAACGTGAACAGAGTAGACGTTGTTGATTTTAGTTAAAAGTCCTCTTTTAGATAAAAAAATGCCAACTTATTTGCTCGATTTAAATCAATTAATGTTAAAGCTTTACGATTAAGCATATGAGTATCGTTTGATTCTCCAACATATAGAACCCTTGATATACAAGTCAAAAACATAAGTCCCTTAAATCTCTTCTTTTTTTTTAACAAACAAAAACATCGACCTTTTGCATATACAATACATATATTGAAATTGTTTTCCACCCTGCTGTTGTGGCTTAACAAAATGGAAAAATTATTTTGTAACATAAACCTACAGCTATCCTCATCACTCATTCTATTCGGAGGTGGTGAACAAAAAAAAAATATTGTTTCGTCATAATATTTTCACCTCTTGAAAGTGCGTCTTGAAAATAAAATATTTGTCCTGTGCTTTTTTGTTTGCTTTATTTTTCAAGGTTTTTTTCCAAAGGTAAAAAAAAACTCCGCATATTAAATCTCATGCATAACCACGTATAGGTTACCATCATGGCCTGAAAGGTAAATCAAATCGATTTACATAAAGCCATTTGCACCTGCTGTTTTTTTTTTTTTTTTTGCTGCTCGCTCCAACAATATTTTTAACACTTCTTCGCTTGGGGTTGACTGGCATGTTAAAATTTGTTGCATATCTTTTCCTCTATCCGCTATCATTTTTAAATGGAGTGGAAAATATGCTACTTGATGTTTTGTTTTGGGTTTTTGTTTTTTTTTTTTTTTAATGGTTAAGGGTTGGATAAGAAAAGTTTGATTTTGTTTTTTTTTTTTGTGACAGTGCAGTGGGTGGGAAAAATATTTTTGTAATCAAAAACTGACAAATTGAGTTAAGGAGTGTGGAAATTGAAGTCAATGTCCGTGAGAGGAAAGAACAAAATCTTGTTAGGTTGTTTAAGGTGTAAGTGGCATTATCTACTTAAACTTTAGGCAAATATAAATAAACGATTATTTAGAATGTTTCAGATATTTATTTTATTAAATTGTGTGACAGAAAGGTAACATTTTAAAGCAAATTTAATTCTGATATAATATTCTATCGAATGTTGTATTTTTTTATTTAAATACTCACTTTCCTTGGCGTTGTACTTTTTTGACACTTCACCATCAATTTTAACTTTTAAAATATAACAAATATTTTTTTTTCACTTTTCATAAAATGAAAATGTATCCTCGCCTTTTGTGATCAATAAAATGGAACTCCCTTCAGAAGAAGTTATACCTGTAAGATTTGCATAATATATAAATGCCCCTTTTCATAAAATTCATTGATTGCAACTGTCAGCATTTTGCAAGATAGATAGCTACTTTGTATTTTTCGACTGTAATCAAAATGTGTGAAATATAAAGTTAATTTAACCCGACGCGCCAGACATATTGTGGAACGTTTTTATTTTGTCCTTTACTAGCAGACCCCGTCAGTCATTGCATAGAAAATTTACTTGTTTTAGGACCAAAAAAGCGGATACATACCATGTGTGTCTTGTTATGCTTAACGCGAAATACATTACAAGAATTTTTTAAAACAATTAATTTTGTTTTTTTGTACTGCAACTGCAAATATTTAAAAGTTCTACATATTATTATGAATTATTGTCAGCTGGAACTGCTGTTGAAACTACACCGTCCATGTTTTAAAGGATAAGGGCCAGTTTCACAGTGCACACTTAACAAAATAAGTGGCACTTAATTTTCCCATTTTGGCACTTAAGCCGCAGTTTTACTACCTGAGTAAGTGGAACTTAAGTGGCCAACATCGGAGACTTAAGTGTCACTTATTCCGATAAGTTTACACTGTGAAATTGGGAATTAGTTTTCCATATTCGACACTTAAGTGATACTTACTTCACTGTGAAACTGGCCCTAAAACTCAGATATGTATGAGTAAAAAAGGCGTGGTAGTAGGCTTAATTCCAAAAATAATACAAAAAACTAAAATTTTCAGAGTAGGTACTAGGGATGTCAAATAAGTAGAAAACTGTAAAATAGGGAAAATCGGCATGACCGCGAGTGTGTACAAGTGGCCTGGAAAAATTGCACTTGAACTCGAGATTTTAATCAAATTTGACATTCTTTTTTTGATTTTCGATTTTCTCAAAAACGGTTCAATCGATTTTGATAAATTCTTAATGAAAAAGTTAAAAGTTTTATACATATACCAAAATTTTACAATTTGTCAATATGTGTACTGTGGTATAACTGACCTCAATCAATCCACCACAGCACAGCGATTGAAGATAAGATACACACAAAATTCACCAAATAAGTCGAAGAAAAGCGTGTTATTATTTTGTATAAGAAAGCGGGCGTTGAACAGAGTCGACCCAAACTCAGAAAATCATAAGTAAAGAAAGAGAAAGGAAACAAATTTGTTCTATCAGCGGGACATTTTATACCCACATATTTCGGGTTGCCCTGCCTTGGCTTTGGCTAATGCACAGAAAGTGTGGACTGTGGAGTGTAGAGTGTAGACCAAAGATACTGAATTATAAAGATTGGAATCTTTCGTACGTTCCATCCCCCAAAACCCATTTGTTTACATTGTTGTTTTTGTAATTTCATCTCGTGTCGATGAATAGATGTGAATTGCAACAACAATTTATGCAGTGGTGAATTCATATTTTTGCACTAGTGTGCGTTAAAACATGGAACACTAGTGCAAAAATATGAATTCACCATTGTCCGCCATTTTGTTTAGCTTGTTGGCAAACCAGAATGACAGCCGAGGATTCCAATCTTTATAATTCAGTATCTTTGGTGTAGACAGTCTACGAATACTAATTTATTGACGTGTGTGTTTCCGTGTGTGCTTGAAAATAGTTCAATTGAGTTGCTGTAGCTGGAGTGTGCAACTTGTGTAGGATTTAATGAATAGATACATATTAAGTATTGCCCATGGGTTCTATGTTGCTCTTTATTTAATAAACATTGTTGTGTGGCAAGGTTTTTTGTAAACATCGTTGTTTAGTAGAAAATTTAATAGGTAACCCGGTAGGAATCGGGTTATATAAACGCCACGCCACTGGCTCCCATAGCTAATTTATTTCTTTAAAAATCAGATGAATAGATTTAAAATATTGAGACTTTAAAGCCACATTGTGATCGCACCTAAGAGCAAGTTCCTGCGACCCAGTCGTGCATTTTATTTTCTTAAAGAAGCTAAATAAGAAGAAAATTTAAATAAAACAATTAATATGGGCGTGTCAGTGGGTTGTTTTTACTGACAATTTTGTAAATTTTTCCGCAACTAATAGGAATAAACTATGAATTTCAGCATAATCGATCAAATCGTTTTTTAATCTACATTTGTATAGGTGATACACACACAAATAGTGATTTATACGAGATGGCACAAAATTCATCACCCTATTGGAAGATGCTATAATTTTTGCAAATGGCACAGCAAATGGCAATTCGATACAATTATTCTGCATTCTTTAGGAGTATAGTGATTCATGTCTTGACGTTTATTTTGTATCTTTTTACTTTACAAATGTCAAAGTAGAATTGACATTTGTCGCTATTTGCAAAAATGATATCATCATTTGATAAAGTGATTAATTTTGCGCCACCTTGTATAAATTAAAAATACATACATATATACATTTTATAAAAAATATAAATACATATTATAGTGAAAATAATAATAAAACCAAAATAAATGAATAAAATAAAATATTTTATTTCACCCGATGACAGTACCTATTAACCTGTTTTCGAGCAGGACTAATAAAAAAAAACTATTACAGTAGATTTAAATTTTAAAGAGTGTAATTCACACTATTGTCAGTTTTTTTTTTTGATTCTAAACAATTCAATTGATTTCAAAAATAATTTGTAAAAAAAATAATACTTATGTACGTTTCTCCATAAAATTCTAATAAAAGCTATGTTCGAGTATATAATAACATTCCCAAATAGAAATGTTCAACAACATCATTAAATTTCAATGATACCTTAACATATAAAAATGATGCTAAACGACAAAATATACTGAAACGACATTTTAAATAATTTTCTAAATTTTACGCAACCATTCCATTATGTAAATTAGAATGAAATTTTGTTTTTCGTCGTTTCAGAGTATAAAACCCTTAGGCCTAAGGCAATTGCTTTTCCCTATATATAGGAATTTTTATAAGAGATGGGGTTTTATTGGGGTAAAATGTTGTAGTACGGGTAAATGCTTAGAATTAAATGTAATATCCTGTTGAATTGCCATCATAAGTTGGACGATGTTAGACTGTAGGCATTATTGTTGGATTTACCTTAATGGACACAAAACGGAAGCAGACGATAATAATAGGTAAGTGTTATGCGAGTGGTATAATGTTATAGTCTGGGAAGTTAAGTTATCGATGAGAAAGTTTTTTGAATTATATTATCATTTCTTTTTTTTTGCAATTTGTACGGCAAGATTTTTGAATTAATGTTTTGTTTTTTTTCTTTGGTAAAATCTTAGCTCTTCTTAACTTTGCAGTAAGAAAATTTTTATTCACGCTGTTCTTTTTGTCTAAATTGAGATTTTTCAACTAAAAAAGTTACATGTTAGGTAATTTATATAATTATATAATGAAACGAAAATTCAATACTTTTTTTCAACTTATGTAAATGCTTTTATTCTACTTTTTTCTCAGCATACATAAACTGTCCCATAAGCTATTAAGTTGAATTTAAATATTAAAGTTAAATTCTCCTGATGCCCAACTGTGGTATAAGTGTTGTTGTCAATTTTGAGTTTAATAGTTTTTACTTAGTTGTTCTTATTTATGTTTATAATTGTTTTTTATGTTCAATTTTGTGTCAGTGCCGGGAAGGAAGTGCAAAAAAGAAGCAATTTAGTATGTAATTTTTGAATAACTATATTTAATAAAATTATCTGGATGAAGTAAGGAAAACTTACGAAACGTTAAATATTGTTTTTATTCGAATTGCCATTAAAAAGACCAAAATAGCCGAATAAACAGTGGAAAGTTATACAAAAAATTGGTCAAAAATCAAAAACAAAGTTAAATATGTACTAGTTTTTAGTTTGATGTGTTTTTCAACAACAACAAAAACTTTTTGTACAAATTTTGATTACCTTTATTATTTAGATAAGAAGTATTTTAGAAAATTTGAAAATTTTTATACATAATTTAATTTCTATAATTTAAACTCTTATATCTTAGGAAGTTTGAGGTTTAAATCCAATCAAAATCATTAAAGAAAACTCAATAACATCAAAGTCTTTCCAGATGAAATACAACAATATATGAAATTTAAACTTAGTTAAAGACGTATTACATAACGTAATATATGAAACTGAATCACTGTATAATGACTTTCCGAAAAGAAACGTTACTTCCCAAACTATGAGTACTTTTTCCTGTTTTCCTGAGTCTTTTGTTCAACAAAAAAGAGTCGACTAAAGAAAATAAATGAAATCATGTTATTTTTTTTTGTCTTGAAAAATAACAATACGATTTGAGATTTTTTCAATATAATGGTGAATCCCGTGAAGCATAAATGTCTTAACAAAAAAAAAGAAAAATATTTGTTTAGAGTAAAACGCTAATACCACTTCTGTATAAAATAACTTTAACTTTATAAATAACTCTTGTGGCTCTTGTTGTTTTCGTACGTATCGGTTAGAATTATTCAAACAAATTTAATTGTATAACAGTTTTGAAATGAGTGAAATTAGTAATTCCATCGAATTCCTGGTAACAAAAAATACAAAAAGTTGATTATTTTAAAATGTATATACATTCCAAGCTCGTATGGATAATTGAGAAAAAATTGAGAACTAAGAAGTTTTGTAAAAAAATAGTCAATTTATAAAAAAAATATAATTTTTGAAAAAATCGATCATGTTTAAAAGGTCGAGAAATCAATAAATAAATACAAGTAGGAGGATTCCACTAAATCAAATTTCAATATTTTTTCTCGTTTACCAACAAAAAAATCCAAAAATTACATCAAAATCGTTAGAGCCGTATACCTACATGAATTTTTATTATTTTTGGTGCATGTTTTTTTTTGAGGAAGGGGAACAAAAATTTTTGTAGGTAAATTTTTTGGTATTTTTTGTTTTTATGATTTTTTCGATGAAATTAAATGATGGAAACTCTAAATTAAGATTTTACTGTACGAATTGAATTTCTCACGTACCTTTGAGTGTAGGAGTACAATTTGTATATATACTTTGTAGATTTGCCCATATATCCTGAATTAAAACGTGAATTATAATTTTTTTTGGAAATTGGATTTTTTGCAAAACAAAAATTGGGATTTTACAATTTTGTATGAAAATTATTTTTCTTATTTGGAAATTATAACTTAATCAAGAATAAAGAGGGCTGACTTCTTTTCTGCGATTTTTTTTTTTCAGAATATGACAAAAATTGGAATTGTTCACTTGTCTTGCAAAATATGAAAGTCTTGCCAAAAATGTTAAAGTTCAAGACCACATCAAACTAAAAAGTAATTTTCAATTTATCAGCTGCCATCAAGAAATTAACAAATTTCAATTTTCAACAAATTATAATTGCTTGCTTAAAAAATGTTTAAAAGTTAAAAATTCAACGACAGTGATTGTTTTTTTGTTAAAATGAATTTATAATCAAAAAATAAACAAAACATCAGAAAAAAAGATAAACATCTTTTAATTTCAAGTGACTCTTCTTGGTAGGTTTATTTGCATTAAAGATCGCAGAACAAAGATATACCATAAAATCATTCAACTTTCTTTTAAATATATCCTTCTATGTGTGCAGTCACATATTATCCCCTTATATCCGGCCTTAGCATAACATACATACATGATCTTATTTGAGTTTCATGGCCTCCTTTGAAAATTATATAAATAACTCACTGAGAAATGAGTTGGCACAATTTTATTTATATTTCCCTTTAATTTAATTTTACAAAAACACAAGATTCTTTTGTTTACATTTGAAAATTTATAAAACAAGTAACGTTTTATCAAGAAATTAAATTAAAAGAGCTCGTATATTTTTGAAAAGTACATAATAATGTAATGAACTGAAAATGAAAATCAAACAATTGGATAATAAACAAAAATAAATCTTAGTCAATGTTATTTGGATTTGTATACAAAAAAAGTACGTATACGCCTGAGTGAACTTTGATGAAAAATAAAAAACAAAAATAGAGAAGTTTGACTTTTTATCAAGAGGATTTCCTTTTTGGAGGAAGGATTATGCGATTGACTTATATGCAAGTCAAAGAGCCATTTGAGTCTATTAAAACGTGACTTTATCGATTCATTGCTACAATTGTTGTTAAAAAAAACGAAGGCATGTTTTATTTATGACCAGCTCAAAATAACAGCTTTTTCATAACTTTTTGTTTATTTAATTTAATTTGTTTACTTTTGGTTCTATGGAACAACAGACATGTCATAGAGGTTACCAAACACAAAATTCTCTTTTAATTGGAAACATTTACGGATTTCACTCATATAGAGTAACTATGGGGACATTGAAAATGACTTGTGATAAAATAAAAACTTAACTAATCTTGGTTATTTCTAATTTGTATCCTATAGTTGCATTTAAACTTCTTAAGCTGTCTTAGAAACCAATATGCAGTCTGAAATTACAATATGTATTTTTAATGTCACATCCCAGTTCAGTTCAGTTTATTTAATCAATTTGACTGTTGATGTTGAGTTGCGGAGTGCGGAGTGCGGAATGCGGAGTTTCGGAGTGCGGAGTTTCGGAGTGCGGAGTTTCGGAGTGCGGAGTGCGGAGTGTAAAGTGCCCTCTGCAATCCACATTTTGCACTTTGCAGTGCGCAGTATCAATGAAATACCAACCAACCAAAATTTCTGTCGCTGGAGTTCATTCATTATTTTTGAATTCATTTCATTTAATCATTTTGGTAACACCATATTTTTCTCAAAACGACCCTTTAAACATTTTCAATGTTAAAATATTTTTGTGGATGAAAAATCAGAAGGCAGTAAACATTAAATCAGTTAAAATTGTTGTAGATACCCATCAAATAAAAAACATGTCTCTGATTTTAATATAGCTCGATGGTTTGGTACCTAACTCAAAAGATCTCTAGACTAATTTCAAATGTGAAGTTATTTAAATTAAAACATTTAGGAGAAATAAATTAATTTAGGTACAAACAAAAAACAACTGACAAGAAAACTCACGTTTAATACAAATAAGCAAATATGTTATAGCAAGTAGAAAAAAATGTATGTTTTAATAATTTTCTTTGTTAAGTGAATTTAAGGGCTTTTACAGACATAGCCAGATAAAAAAAACATTAAGGTTGTGCCACAATATAGTTTGTTTTTTTTTAATTATGTTTGCTTCTTTAAACATGCGTTTTATTTTGCATTGTTGGGTTAGTTTTAATTCATTTAACTTTCAAAATACCTTTAAAACTGTATATATTTTATTAACACGCATTATTTTGAAGGTAGCTATATTTCAGTCTTGTGACAGATGCTTTTGATTTTTAAAAGTCCATCTTGATTTATGTTTCCATAAAAATACAATGAAGCATCCATTTTCACGTCATGAAGTGTCCGTAGGTACACACAATTTGTTCCCTTTTTTTTAGAAAGGACATTAACCTCCAAGGGAAAAAATCACTATTTCATGAAAGTCAAATTTTCAACAACTTATCCTCACTCACATAAGAAATGTATAGCAGTTTTTCCTAACCAAATGCAAACACTCCATTAAAGTACCTTGTTTATTTAACTAACCCAAAATGTCTATACCCATTTCTATCCATATTATGTATAAATTTATATATATTTATCCTCTTCCGTATATACATATTTATATATACATAGCAATACAGACTTGCTGATAGCACAATTTTGTGATTCATAATTTATTAACGATAAATCGATTAGCCTGACGATAATGAGCACTGAAAGCGACAACGCTTCGAGTGGATTTCTATTCGCATCAGCTAAGGTTCAATTAGTAACGATATTATGTATTATATAATGTTGATTCCCATAGGAACATATTATCTATGTATATATATATATTGTATAGATTATGAAAACATGAGCTCATTAATGGGTATAAGGTTTTATAGATATTTCAACATACATATCTATATACAAACTCGTACATAAATAATAATGTATGTTTGTGATTCCAAAACATTCTTTTGAAGAAGAGATTTCCATTCAATACCTTATGAATTTTTGGATATATGTTCTCGTTGAGTTCTCGTGGGAAAATCTTCTTAAAGAGTTTTTTAAGAAACAAAAGCTTTAAATAAACGAAATCTAAGGAAGAAGCTGAAATAACAATAGAACAGGAATTTTAAACGTAAACAGACTCTTAAGAATGTTAGGCCATGGGTGCTTTATATGTTCTTGAAGTTTAATTAAATTAAATTTATTTTCTTGTTGAATTGACTCTTTTGGAGAAAAGTTTATAAATATTTTATGTATATGTATGTAGGGATGTAAATCAAACAATATTATATTTGTGAAGTTTAACTTTTAATGTTAAAGTTAATTTAAGCAGTTTTTAATTGTTAAGGTTGCAAATGGCGTCATTAGTGTAAAGAAATAAGAGATTTGGGTGATTCGCTGCCAACTGTGATTTTTAAAAATTAAAAATTAATTTTTTTTTCATTCTATTTGTCTTTAAATAGACATGGTTCAATTTTTTAGAGCATTTAATGGTCAAGTTTTCAAATACTTTGGAATTTTGAGTAATAAAAAGAAAACTTGCCAAGTAAACCGCCTAATTTAAGTCATTAAATAATAAATTTCTCTCATAATTTGGAGTTGCTTCAATAGTAATCTACTTTAAATATTTGACATTAAAACTTTATAAAGTAGGAACTTGGCATACTTTTAGATCTCACTAATTTTCACGGCTGACTTGTTACATAAAGATTTTTTTATAGAAGAACTTGGCTCTTTTTTTAACATTTATGTTTTTGTTCTGATTTCACTCCTTTTTGCAAATATTTTAATTTTTCCCCACATAAAGCCCTACCGCTCTACCGAATTTCATCATTCTACAGCAATCTGAAGTATTCCATATAATTGATAACAATTCTGATAAAGTACGCGGATACCACGCCCCCTGAATGGAAAACCTCAAATATTAAATTTTTTCTTTTGTATGCACTTGAAACCCTACCGCTCTACCAAATTTCATCATTCTACAGCAATATTTATGTGTTCCATATAATTGATAACAATTCTGGGAAAGTGGGCGAATACTACGCCCCCTGAATGGAAACCTCAAATTTTTTCCTTTGTATGCACCACCAGGTCTACGGCTGTGCGAAATAACAAGTTTCTGCGGTGTCGGGAAGTGCTCCATAATTTTGATGATCTGTGAGTGAGTCAGTTACGGTTTTCGCGACTTTTGACGTCTTATATCTCGGGAACCACTAACGCTAAGGAGTTGAAATTGCTTGTGCTTGTCTAGCCTACCAAATGTTCCGAATTTGACTTTATTGGTACTTAAGTTAGAGGGGGGTAGAAAATCGCCGGAGTTTATTCCTGTAAAAAGGGTGTAGTGCCAGAACTTGGCTGGGCACTACCGTGCCCTTTGATATTTCTTGATAATAAAGACCTTGATTTAAATATTAAATTCATCTGAAAAGTAAACCCAAACGTTTCAATCTATAAAGTTCCTATTTTCAAGAACAATACAATTAGAATTTTATAATTCAACAGTTTTAATGATGGTTTTGTAAGTGAAATAGAGGGTTTCTATATAATTGCACAATTGAGTAGGTATAGTATTTGTTTGATTCCCATTATATCAACAAATAAAAAATTAGATTTCCTATTTAATTGAAATCATTATTTATCAATTCACATACCGACAGGAACAGGACACAACCTCATTTCCACATCATTGTTTTCCTCAAACAAACAAACACTAGGGGTTGATTGTTTAGTTGTTAAATTAACCATTTGAAACAAAATAGAAACATGTGGTTATCAACCGAACGTACCTACATATTATATCCCCACAAGGAAGAAAGAGGTCCTCTTTAAATGAGAATTGTCGACCAACAACAAAACGAGAAGATTCACATTAAAACCAATATAAATAACAACTTTGCACTGTTAATTAGTATTCATTGTTGTTCTTTTATCTCGCTGAATGAAATGGGAGAAAGGGAATGAACAATATATTTTAGCACACAAGAGAGCAATAGGTATTGGATTGTTGTTTGTTAGATGGATACTCTCCATTTTCGTTGGTGAGCTTTTGATCTTTGTTGGATCAACAAAATGTTTTTTGTTTTTTTATTTACCTTTGTTTGACCTTTATTCCACACGGGTATTGAAATTTCAAAGAGTGGAAATTAACATCGGAAGTGTTCAACCCTTATGTTGTTTTTTCATGTGAATTAATTTATTTTATCTAAATCTATTGTAATATGTGTATTCTCAGAAGCCTGTATAGATTTATTTAATGGACATAAGTTTAACAAAAATATATTATAATCTAAAAATATATTTTAAAATAGTTAGTAGTGTGTTTGTTAATTTTGCTATACGGGTACATTTATAATCTCCATGGAAATGTTAAAACATACATGTTATCACAAAGGAATGAATGAATGAATATATTGAAGGTTTTCGCAAACTAATATTTCCCCACACAATAACCACCCCTGTTGAACCCCACTATTAATTTTGAAGTGTTTCAGATAACTTTTCCGTTATGCAAGACTTGACAAGTTCCCCCCTCGTATGTAGCCTTGATTATGGCGATAAGTTTCTCCGGTATATCTTTCCAGCGTGGCTAACCAAAGAAAATCTCGATTCAATTCAAACTACGTATTACAGCGAAAATTTTCAAAAAAAAAAATTATTGATTTTTAAAAAAATTTCAAAATTATTTTTTTAATATTTCGAAAATGGGTAGATGATATTTTTTTAAAATTAATTTTTTAACTCCGCATTAATAAAGGCTTAAAAATTGAATACCATTATTTTTTTTTTTTCAAAATTTTATATATAAAAAATTATTTTTTTAAAAAACCGCTCCAACGATTTTCAATTTTTTGTCTCATAAATTGAGATTTCCTTAAGAAATCGGATGATGTACATCGCATTGTTGTCAAAACAATTTCAGAGGTTGTTTAATCAATTAACATATCGTCGGGTGAATACGTAAAACTGCTAAGTCCACTTTTGCAAATTTTTAAAGGAGAGCGAAAAAACGAAACAAAATTATATAAGGCTCCACATAAAAACTGATTTTCTCTTTAGGATTCTGCAACAACTAAGATACATTGTGATTAAGCCATTTTGTGCAGAATCTGTTTCTTAAGAAAATGGCATTATTTTTACAATTTTTCAGTCTAAACTGTAAGTTCCATGCATATTTGCAATAAATAATTGTACTTGCTCGCATGATACTACCTTAAAATTTACTAAGTTTTAAGCAGGTGGTATATTGTATAGGCTCCCATAACTATTTTATTTTTTTTATAAGATAAAATATAGTTTTTGTAATATTAAAACTTTAAAAACACAATGTTAATTGTGAACGCACATAAGAGGAAGTTCGTGCGACCCAGTCGTGAGGAGTGAGGAGTGAGGAGTGAGGAGTGAGGAGTGAGGAGTGAGGAGTGAGGAGTGAGGAGTGAGGAGTGAGGAGTGAGGAGTGAGGAGTGAGGAGTGAGGAGTGAGGAGTGAGGAGTGAGGAGTGAGGAGTGAGGAGTGAGGAGTGAGGAGTGAGGAGTGAGGAGTGAGGAGTGAGGAGTGAGGAGTGAGGAGTGAGGAGTGAGGAGTGAGGAGTGAGGAGTGAGGAGTGAGGAGTGAGGAGTGAGGAGTGAGGAGTGAGGAGTGAGGAGTGAGGAGTGAGGAGTGAGGAGTGAGGAGTGAGGAGTGAGGAGTGAGGAGTGAGGAGTGAGGAGTGAGGAGTGAGGAGTGAGGAGTGAGGAGTGAGGAGTGAGGAGTGAGGAGTGAGGAGTGAGGAGTGAGGAGTGAGGAGTGAGGAGTGAAGAGTGAGGAGTGAATTCGTACTAGCTTGTTCAATTCCGAAATTTTTTCAAATAATTGTTCTACACGGAGAAATCCAACCAAGTTTGATCCACTTAGCTTAGCAATGGTTGATAAAATGGTTCGCTTGGTGACTTCAATTATTTCTGTTTGGATCAACTTAAAAGTGAACGAGTCACTGGAGGGAAGCCATTTTATTCTCAAGGTTTTGATATGCTCCGAAGAATCAAAAGGCAGCAGAAAATTTCACGCTCTTGGGGTGCAATATTGATTAAAGCTTCTTCAGAATTGCTTGCCCATTTGGGTAAGTTTTTTTGGTTACATAGGCTGGGAATCGAACCTAAGACCTTCTAAGACCTACTAAACAATCAACTTGAGTCAAAATAGCGCTATTAAAATTATAGAATCAATAAGTAAAAAATTGGTATCTTTCTCTTACTCTTCCGCAATATTTAAATGTCTATTTTTATTTAATCACTTCTAACCAGCAAACTATAGCCTCTTATACGAAACACACCTACTTCTAGGAATGCTCTTTTTGTTGACATTTAGCTTCATTTTGTATGTAAATTCTTAAATTAGCCACACAACACAAGTGTGAATCTACCGCCTTCTATTGCCTCTACAATTTTTATATTCCATAATTCAAAACAAGCTAGTATCTTGTATGTACATTGTCATTTCCTATTGAATCATATACATATACAAATATTTCACATATTTTTAAGTCAATATTTGAACATATAACAAAGAATAAAAGTTAGTCCAACAATTTTTATGTCCTTAAAACCCTGATCTTATGATTAAGTTAAACAATAAAACGTATGGAATTCTAAGCATTTTTCTTGGAAAAAAATAAACAGGATTTTTGCATAAGGATGTTTCATTTGGCCTTAATATCACACTTGATTTTTCATACGAGTATTGCTATTGTAATAACAACGAAAGGTGAACATTGTTTGAGAAACCAAATGAAAAAATATGTTTTTCAAAGAATTATGAACTTTCTTCAATTTTCACAAACATACTGAATTATAAAAAGAGCTTTTCAGAGATTTAAAAAATTAATTAATTTCGTTATTAAAAAAAATTAAAATTAACATTATTTTATTTAAATGGTGATTAAAAACATTAAAAGAAACCAAATAAAAAAAAACTCAAGAACAAGTCTTTATTACAACTTTTAAACTCCTCCTAATGAAACTTTCAAAAAATGCAAATCATATGACACGCAGAACCAAGAACTTATCGTCGTCGTTGATCGTCTCTTCAACGAATAACTTCTATGCATATTTTAACACTCTTACTATTGTACATAGTTATTTTATTTATTTTTATTTTTCAACTGTTCAAAAGTTTAAAATCCTTAAAACGAAAGCAAAAGTTTTTGTAACGAACAGAAATGTGTATGTTGTGTATATGTATAAGATACGTATGGAAAAGTTTTTGGTTTAGCTAAGGTATGATAATAATTTGTGTGTTTCAATGAGAAGCAAGAATTTTGTGTTGTGGAGGAATTTATTAGTCTCACTTTTCAATGTAAATTGAAATTGTAGATTTAAATATATTTCTAGGAGAAAATAATAAAAGTTTATTTTTTGTTTTTTTAAGGATTCCGTGAAAGTACATACGTATGTACATATATTTATGGAGTGTAAGTAATTTTTTTATCTTTTTTTTGAAAAATAATAAAATTAAGTGAGATGTAATATAATCAACAAGAACATGTGTATTTTATTCACACACACAAAAAGTTAAGCTCTTTTGCCATACATATGTAAATTAATAATTTTTGGATTAAATCTAAGACATAGTTGTTCGAACAAACGTGCTTTGGAATTTTAAGTGGCTTTATAGCAAGAATATAATGTCAGGAAAATCCAGAGAAATTTTTTAATAAATAAAAGTATTTTGTTATAAGGTTTTTAAAACAGGGTTGTACTTAATACGAACGAAATATTTTTTATACTGATAGATAAGCAGTTTATTGGTTTCGTGAGAGAAAAACAAAACGAAATCTTAATCAAAACTAATATTGTAACGAAAGGGTTTTACTCTTTTTTAGTACGGTTGCATTATTATTTCAGCACTACCCCCCCCCCCCCTCCCCTGAAAATAAAACATTGAAACATTAAAATATTCAACATTTTAACACCGATAAAGATTAATAATGCAAAAAGGCGTGAAACTGAAAATTTTTGTTCTTTATCCTTTCAGTTCACAATGGTTTTGTGCAAAAAACTGTACAAATTAAATTGAGAATTATTAATTTGCTTCATTGCAAGTTAAAGTGTACTAATCAAATGTACTGAAAAGGTATAATTCCAGAAACACTTCGCATGGAATGTAGTGTTCCAGTTAGATTTAAAATCTTTTAGTCCGAACCAGTAATTACTACAATTCATTGTCTTGGAATTTGTGTTGTGGACAGTGGATTCGTTACTTCTTCGGGCGTTCACTGTTAATTGAGCTAGAGCTTAAATGGAAGAACCAATATGCTTTAAATTTGGTGCAAAGCATTTTAGTGTCGGGTTTTTGTTTTAGCTCATCCATACTAGATAGGCCTCCAATACAATGATTTTAATTTCTTCAAATTTTATCGAAAACTTCAACGATTCCAAATTAATTTTTTTATCTGTAGGGTGGAATGAAAAAAGTATTTGTAAGAAAACTGCGTTCCAGGTTTTTGTCAAAAATTTCGTGCATTGGGGGAAAATGGAGTTTTTGACGTGATTTGAAAAAAATTTACTTATTGTTTAGGTATTCCATGTATTACTTATAATTGAAAGCTGAACCGATTTTATTGTAATTTTGCTTCTAAATATTAAAAAAAAAATTGAAAATCATAACAAAAATCCAATTTTTTTTACATTTGATTTTCTTTAAAGATTAAATATGTCGCTACATTTTAGTTGTACGCCACAAGAACCAAATTTATTTGATCCAGTTGTGCATATTTTTTTAGGTGGAACATGAGAAAAGTTTGCAAGCGTAGGAAGCTCCAATTTATTTCTTTAGTTTACTGCAGCTAGAGTCAGAAGAAGCATCAGAAAACCAATATGACTAATAATATTGGTTTTCTGATGCCTGATCCCATATGTTCCACTTCTCTTAATTGTACCTTAAGCCAAGTTAACCCCTTGACTTTGCATATTTTATCCGCTTACATTTTCCAAATTCCAAAAAAATTGGTTCTTTAAAACCACCCATCTGCAACAACTCGATGTCTTTCTATCTAGAATTATACTTATATGAATCTTTATTGGTTAATGAACTTTAAAATAAAGTATAAATATAAAAAAAGTAGCTTCAAAATCGATCAGCCTGATATTTTGTAGAGATCTGCTTTTTGTAAAGAATGTCTGGTTCAGCAGTTGATTATGAAAATAACATACTAGTAGATAGGTGAGGCTCGTAGGAATTTGTATGATGAATTATTCTCACTACAAGTGGCTTATAAGGCGCTATCAGCACCAAATTTGCCTAATCCCAAAATTTACCAGCTGATAAAATTGGATTTAAAAAAAAAGCTTATTTTAAACAATTTTTAATTTTCATTAAAAGTAAATAAATTACGAAAATATTTTTTTTTAAATAAAAATTCTGTATACTGCTGAAAAAATCAGCCAAATAGAAGACTTACCAATTTTTAATTGGACTTGTTGAATTATTGATTCAAAATAGCTTTTGACTCATCGTCAAGGACCTCACACTAATCAATTGATGAGCCCAAGTATGATCGCTCGGACGAAACCCCAATTTTTGTGGACTAAAGGCTGTTAAAAGCTATTTTGAGTAAATGAAGATTGTCTAATATTCTTATTTTGAAATAATTTATTGTTCAAAAAGTCATTTACACTGTTGGCGTTACTTTAGCACTGTTTTTTTTTTTTTTATGATATATCGCCAACTGCTGACTACATTTTATCTTTTATCTCTTTTTAATTTTTTTATAGAGTGTATAGAATACTTAGTAAACAACCTAAACATTTTTCTGCAATAAAAATTACACAATTCTACGTAGGACTTTTTTTGTAATATAAATTGTGGTTCAATCTTCGTATTCAGTTAATTTTGATTTGAAAATGTGGGTTAGGTTGATTTGTCGCTGAGAGTCTCGACTACTCAATACTCATACAATCAGCTTGCTTCAAGTTAATTTCAGGCTTCCACCTGGCAACTTTCCCAAAAACATAATCGTATGTAGAACCTATGCATACCAAACCTATGCTTTTTTCTAATTGGGTTGTATTGTCTAAGCTAATAATTTCATCATATCCCCTATCTTATATTGAACAACTCGAGAAATATGCACCCAAATTGATACTTATGGATATTTTCATAATAAGATAAAGTCAAGTCAACTCTCCCTTAAGAATATCATAATTTTCTTTATCGACTCAACACTCTGTATCATTCTGTATTAACAGAGTGAGATATATAAATATAGATATTAGAAATTTATCTATATAAATTTGGTTTCAAGATCTATTGTCACTTTTATTAGCAACCCACTTCATGATAATATGATACTCAAATCCTTCTTAACCAAATTGACTAACCTATTGTGTATAAGGCTCTGTATGTACATAAACTGAATATTCATTTCAGTTTCAGAGAAACTCCTATATAACGGGTGATTTTTTAGCTGGTTTGGTTTTGGCAACACTGGTTTTGACAGCTGACGTGTGTTTAGTACCTTGTGTCACTGTCAAACAGCTTCAGTTTGGTTTGCAATTTAACCAGCCGACCTACCACAACGCCGAATTTTTGGTGAATGGGCTCTTGGAAAGCTGGCCGAGGATCCGCTTTTTTATCGAAAAATTGTGTTCAGCGATGAGGCTCATTTTTGGTTGAATGGGTACGTAAATAAGCACAATTGCCGCATTTGGAGTGAAGATCAGCCAGAAGCATTGCAACAGCTACCAATGCATCCCGAAAAAGCCACTGTTTGGTGCGGTTTATGGGCCGGCGGCATTATTGGGCCATATTTCTTCAAAGATGATGCGAATCGCAGCGTTACTGTCAATGGTGAACGCTACCGAGCAATGATAACAAACTTTTTTTTGCCCGAAATGGAAGTTCTTGACTTGAATGATATGTGGTTTCAACAAGACGGTGCCACATGCCACACAGCACGCGAAACAATGGCGCAATTGCGAGGCGAGTTTGGTGAACAGTTATTTTCACGTTTCGGGCCGGTCAATTGGCCGCCTAGGTCGTGCGATTTGACACCATTAGACTATTTTTTGTGGGGGTATGTCAAGGCTAATGTCTATAGGGACAAGCTCGCTTCGATTGACGCACTGGAAGCCAACATCCATGCATTCATTCGTGAGATACCGGCCAATATGTGTGAAAGAGTATGTCAAAATTGGACTCAGCGGATGGGCTACCTGAGACGCAGCCGCGGTCAACATTTGCATGAAATTATCCTTAAACATTAAATTGCAAGGTTCAAACTATCGATTCAAATAAATATTTCATTCATTTTTTCGAATTTTTGTGTTTTTTTTTTAAAAAAAAGTTCTAAACCTCTTAAAAAATCACCCTTTAAAACTCAATATGATTATACTTGAGCAAAAAGCTATTGTTACCACAAAAGACAGCTCTATATATTTCATATTTCCTCTTATTTGTTTGTTCTTAAAGATTATTCTACCAAAAGTCCAAATTCAAAACTAAATTGGACTCTTGACACAAAACATTGAATAAGAGATATAGAATATCATCTTGATTGATAACACTCGAGCTTCAAGTGAAAATTGTATAGCTAAGATTTAAATGATACTTCACCACAATATTTTTAATTGATGAAGATTTCCTGACAAAGTGGCTTTTTGTTTTTCAGTTATTTTGGGAATAATGTCATTTGAAAATGAATGAATTTCATACAGTTAAAAAATAAAATTTTTCATCTGAAAATAGAGATTAAATATCTTCATATTTTAATGGAAAATATCTACATACATATACATGCATTGATTTTAGGTTTCACAAAATCAAATATATTCAAAATGCATTCAACTAAACTAAACATATTAATATGGGGGATATCATAGGTAAATTAATATTTATCTAGGCTTTGCAGTTCTCTTCAACTGTTGAAAATGATTTATGGTGATTCGAGTGTGGTAGCTGCGGCATGTGAAATGATAAAATAGAATTTCTGAGTTGAGTGCAATCAATCAAACAAATTTTAACTTTTATTTTTGTAGAAAAGTATGTACAAACATCTGACGTATGTATATATCATTAGTCATTGCTTTTTTGTATATTTTTATAGAAAAACCAAACAGACGAATAACACTTTTTTGCAGAACACAATTTGGTTTGTAAATATTCTTAAACCTCAAATAGATAGATAATTACATGGTATCGATGTTTTTTTTTACTATTAAATCTCTAGTTTATTATGGTATTGACGTTGAATAATTTTTGGAATAATTTATAGCCATATAGTAAGGTCCATGATTTTAAGAAATTAACTAAAAAAAATGCCAATTTATAACAGATCTGTTTATTAAATAGATTTAGTTTTTTCTTAACTTACCGCGTTAAATTTATAGAAATATTTATAATTTCTTTTGCCCGACGTCTCGAATAAAAACTAATCTTATTACTTTAAACGAGTTATTCTTGTATATTTATATATTTATATATTTATATATTTATATATATTTGGTTTCTCGGAAATGGCTCGAACGATTTTGATAAAATTTTCAGAGTTTATTACGATGAACGAGAAAAAAAATAAAAAATTAAATTTAGTAAAATCCGCCCACCCCGCGCCCACTTTTCTTACTTTTAAGTATGACGGAATCGGTCTGAAATATCTTTATTCCTCGGAAACGGCTCAAGCGATTTGAATAAAATTTTCAGAGTTTACTTTCATGGGTAAGAAAAAAATTAAAAAAATAAAATCAGTAAAATCCACCAACTACCACGCCCACTGTTATTAGTTATTGGCTATTCGAAAACGGCTCCAACGATTCGGATGAAATTTTCAGTGTTTATTGTTATGATCGAGAAAAAAAATAAAAAAATATATTTAGTAAAATTCTATGACTGCCACGCCCACTTTTATCATTTCTTAGTTTCTCTTAAACAATTCAAACGATTTCAATGAGGTTATAAGAGTTTATTCTTATAACAAAAAATTGAAAAATTATTTTACTAAAATCCAACCACTGCCACGCCCACTTTTATTATTGCTTGGTTTCTCGGAAACGGAAATAGCTATTTTAATGAATTTTTCAGAGTTTTTTCTCCTCAATAAGAAGAAAAATGTAAAGGAAAGTTTAGTGAAATCCGCCCACAGCAACACCCACTGCACCACCCACTTATTTCGTTTTTAGTTTATCGGAAACGGGTCTTACAACTTAGATGAAATTTTATGAGAACGTTTTCTTTTATAGGTAGAAACAAAATTTAAAAAGAAATAAGTAGAATCCGCCTGCTGCCACGCCCACTTTTATTATTTCTTAGTGTCTCGAAAACAATTCAAACGATTTAAATGAGGTTATGAGGTTATAAGAGTTTATTCTTATAACAAAAAATTGAAAAATTATTTTACTAAAATCCACACACTGCCACGCCCACTTTTATTATTGCTTGGTTTCTCGGAAACGGAACTAGCCATTTTAATGAATTTTTCAGAGTTTTTTCTCCTCAATAAGAAGAAAAAAGTTTAGAAAAGTTTAGTGAAATCCGCCCACTGCTCCGTCCACTTTTGTCGTTTTTAGTTTATCGGAAACGGCTCCGACAATTTGCATAAAATTTTCAGTGAGCGTTCTCTTTTATAAGTAGGAACAAAATTTTAAAAGAAATATGTAGAATTCGCCTACTGCCACGGCCACTTTAATTAGTTTTTGGTTTCTCGAACACAATTCGAAATTTTCAGTTTATTTTTAGATATGAACAAGAAAAAAATTGAAAATTGATTTTAATAAAATCCGCCAATGTCACGACTACTTTTATTATTTCTATTTCTCGGAAGCTACTCAAACTATTTGAGTAAAAGTTTAAGAGTTCATTCTTATGAGTGAGAAAAATTGAAAAACAAAAAATATCCGAAACGGATCCAACGATTTGCATGAAATTTTTTACTTCTTTTTCTTTGAATGAAATTTGCAGTTTGCATAGCTTAACGAGAATTTTTTTTGGAATTTAGCGTTATTTAAATCCGCCACTGCCACGCCCACTTTTGTTATATATTGGAATCTTGTAAATGGCTTCAGCGATTTGGATGAAATTATCAGGAAGTGTACTGATAAGCAAGAACAAAATAAAAAAAAAATTGGAAAAACCGCCCACGCCCTTCCACGCCCACTTTTGTTGTATCACCCAGGCCCTTAACTAAAGGGGCGCTAAAGCAACAGTTCTAACTATCTGGAGGAAATTTTGTATTTAAATAATGATTTAACTTTCAAAGCTAATAAAAATAAGTATCATCCAGACCTTATAAGGAGGTGCCAAAGGATGCTGAATTCTATTTTAAGTCTAACGATGCAATTTTATTTTTAAAAGAGGAGCTAAGCTTTAGTTTTTTCAATTTTGATGATTTTGTTTTTGACTTAAAATGACCTCAGAAACTCTTGGTTTTCTTCTGAGGCGGTGATTTCGGGACACCCTGTATATGGGAAAGGAAGAATTATTGTATAATTTTCGAAGAAAATGTATTTTATTATGGGTCACTTAGACGTATGTGGAACATTTTTTTGTTCGACAAAATTATAAAATTTGTATGGGTAAGTGAAAAGTGCTTGGAATCGATTTTAGTTCGAAAAAATAATTAATTGTCTATGGGTTACTGTCAATTAGCTATGTGACATATTTTTATTTTCAGAGGAAACACTATAATTTGTGTGTAGGTGTAATTGTGATGCATTTGGAATTGCTTCTTAGTGATTGTTATCTTAAATTATTGTTGCAAATATATTTTACTGCGAAGTACCTATGTCCTATATTTCTACAGAAAAACGACCCGTTCTTCGTTTTTAGCTTTAAACATTAACCATAATTTTTGCATTTATTTTCCTTCGTTCCTACTGGACTACTTGGTGAAAACGTAAATAGGCGTGTTTTTGTCTCTTTTGTTCCTAATCGCTATTTATAGAGTTTATAAAACAGTATTTAAATTCTATTTTTGCGGGCTTCAGGTCTTCTTTGTTTAACTTGCTTTTTTTAAATATACGGCGTTTCGCACGTGTTTACGTGCTTCTTCAGGTCTATTTAGATAATCCTAAAAAAAATTATTTAAAATAAACTAAGATTTTATATCTATGTATCTATAGATATTTGTTATTATTTTGTATCTCTTATTATATTAACTGCCATGTCTATATTTCTCATACATTTTTCACTTTTTTCAATTAGAAAAAGCCGAGCGAAGCTCGGTCTCCCAGGTACTCTATTTAATATGAATAACATCCGCGAAAATATAAATTTAAAATTTCAGATCTGTTTATGTTGCAGATTCAAAACCCTCCACTACCGATGGGGATACTTAGAGCATGCAGAGTTTTTTTTTAAGTAGATGAGTTTTCATTTGGTCTTTAAATCTACCTTTCATGTGCTAATTTAGAATTGACAATTTTTGGAAATTTGTGTTTTTTATTTTGATTTTGTCTTTTGACCAAATTAAACAAAAATGAAATACTTTTACAGAAACACGAAAACATTGCAATTGAAATATTCTCCACGTAACCGTCTTTGGAAAATCCATATTTTTCCTCACAGAAATCTTTTTTAAATTATTTGCATCGATTTCTAGGAATTTATAAACAAACGGCGAATTTCTTGACAAGGTTTTTTAGTTTTGATTGATTGAAAAATAAGAGCTTGGTTGCATCCCTAGTAATTTGTTAACCAAGTTCTTATACGCATTAGAATTTTGATTAAGATCATCGTACGAGATAGAATATCGATATTAATCCTTTGAATTGGAACATCTTAGTAAGATTTTTAATAGTCTATCTAAATTTTCAATTTTTCAAAAAAAAACTTGGCTTTGGTAGAGATTTAGATTTGACATTTAAAAGGAATTCAATTGAAATCAGTTTAGAATTTAGATACATAGATTTTTGACCAATGCCAGACAATTTTTTTCAAAAGCCATGTCTTACAATTTTAATTTAACTTCGTTCTTGCAATGACGAAAATAATTTATTCAAGTTTTTGCTAAAAATATTCTTAGTAGATATTCGGAATTTGATGTTTTTTGAGAAAATTGCCTTATTTTTGAGTTATTCACGTACAACTTTCAAATGACTTGGCCGATTTTATTATAATTTTGTACTCTGATGTTTCTTAATAGTTGAAATAATATTACATTTAAGAAATTTATAAATTATTTTTTTAAGCAAAAAAAAACAAACAAATAAACAAAAAAATTATTTTTTGAGGACAAGAATTTTTTTAAATTAATTAAGAATATATGTTTACTCATTCATAAAGGCTTCCTTTTTCTGAACAAAAATATTCGAAAAATGGTTGTTAATGGCACCTCCTAAAACCATTTTTTTTTTATTTTCGATTTTCTCAAAAACGATTTTTGTAGTAAATACCCTTCGCAATTTTGGGTATGTTATGTTTTCAAAGGTTTAAATAGTATTATGTTCCAAAAATATATAATTTTCTTGCACTTTTTTGCATTTCTTTAATTTTTTGATTATTATTATTTATTTTTCCGAAATTGATTTTTTTCCACAGATTAGTTAATGAAGTGGCATACCATATTTTTTCTGTTAAAAATGTTTACATCATTTTTTATTTTCCAACTTTAATTTTTAAAAACCTGCTACAATTTAAAAAAAATTTGTTCTTATAAATTAAAATTTGTTAAGTAAATCAATTTATTTCTATAATTATGCTGATCTTTAACAATTTTTCAGTTTGAAATTTAAGTTCCATACATGGATATATCTCCAACACAGTGCTATATTGTTTATTTTTTTTGTACTTCAAATAAATCTACGTTAAACAAATATTTCTTGGTTTTTTAATTTTTATTTATTTATCTTTAAATTGCTATATTTTGTTAATCTAAGCCCCTGAAATGCTTTAAAACCTAAGCTTGACCAATCAAAGATAAGATTTACAAGCAATAATACTAAAAGTCCGAATATATCATTCCGGGCTTTGAACAATTAATCAATATATGATGGTCACTGTGGCGTATACGCAACAAATTTTTTTTTAACTTCCATCATAACCCTTTTTCTTGTAAAGATCAATTATGCTCTTATTTAATTTTAATTAGGTATTTCGTGTTTGTCTAAAGTAAGCTTCTCAAAAAAAATATTATTAAACATAATTTCAGTAGATAGCAGGTAGATATAACCTTTTAGTTACATTAATTGTTTCACTGAAGCAAATTAATGAAGTCTATACCACGAAAAAAAATTTCAAACCAATGCCAAATGTGGTATTATATGAGGAAAACCGTCTAGAAAAGTTTTTTGTTTGGTTTTGATCGATGGGAAAATGTTTTTATTTTTTTTTTTTTTCAAGAAAAAATAAAAACAAAAAAGTTTAACACATGTTTATACATATATACACTCTCTGTATATAAAGTGATTGTGGGTTTTATGCAAAATTTGCTTATGTAAATTCAATAAAATGTTTGTGTCTAACAACAGATTTTGGGTAATCCACCACAAAATTAATGAAGTGCAAAAATAAGTTTATGTCTGGACTGGACTGGACTACTCATAGTGGTTTGAACCTTTTTGCTTAGTCAATAAAATCCCAGTGGGTTTTGTCCGTAATTTAAAAATTAATAGGAGGTTTCGAATGGAAATAAAATACATGAATGGATCCTAAACGTAATTGCTCCTAAAGCTCAAGGCTATTAGTTTTTTTTTGTATTGAAATGAAAGGTGTATTGTTGTATTGGTGTAGTCAGGGAAACTTTTGTAAACAGCCAAAAGAACTTAAATAATTTATTTATTGTTTTGAAATAACATAATGCCGGATACACAGAAATAAAATAAATTTCCCAAAGTTGAAATAAAATTGTTGGTGCTGTTTTAAAACTTCATATTTCAAGTTAAATTAATAAAAATCTTTAGATCAAAGTATCACTTCTACAACTGGCTAATTTGTTATTCATCACTTTTAAATAACGTTGACATTTAAATTCACTTAAAACATTGGATTCTTCAAATGAAATTCCTTTTGACTAAAGTGAACAACCTTAATGCGAACCTTTATGCCAGTGGTGATGAATATTCATTTTCATTTATTTAAGAACTCAATATATAAAAAAAAAAAAAAAAAAAGATATTCCATGTGACCTTTATGCGTATCTTTTCTTTCTTTTCATAAAGCCCTTCATTTTATTATTCAAAGACCTATACATAGGTAATATTTCAAGATAAAATTAAGAATATTTTACTGGTGTGTAATGAGAATTTATTACCAATCCAGGATAAGAATATTCTTCATTTGGAGAACAAAAAAGTGAGATAACTTCTTAGTATAATGCCATGGATAAGATTAAATTAAGCAAACTGTAAATGAAAATTTATACTTCATGACTGAAATTTCCACCCACAAGCCAAATAAAGGTCCTTTTTTAAAGATTCTGTAAGAGCACAAAAAAAAGAACTTAAAAATGCAATTGCATTAATTTATAGTAACATTTTTTTTCATCTATATAAAATAAATTTATTTTTACTCAATCCATAAATTAAACCAACTATCCAACCCTTATTTAAGTCTATTTCAATATCAGATTATATCTCAAGCAATTTAAATTTTCTGCTAAATAAGTTGAAAAAAAAAATAAAAAGATGAGCAAAACAAAAAAAGGATAATCGGTTTAAATGAAGAAATGAAGAGATGGGACAAGGAAAATGAAAGCTATAACCAAGTCAACTGAAATCAATTGGATTATTATCAAGAGCTATAAATATAACTAAGACAAGACATCAGTTGAAGTTTTTAATCCAATTTTGATAGAAGCTACAAGTCACTTCACCAATTAACTTATTCCGGATAAAGAATAAGGACAAAAAAACGCAATGTATTTTTAGTTTTTCCTATGTGGAATCAAGAGTGATTATATGAACCTATATAAAAGATTAAACGTGCTTCAAATATTTAACGAAGGTAGGTATAGTAAAAGAGAACATTTCAAGGAACTATATTTAATTTATAATTTGAATTTAAGGGTATTAACTTTATGTGCATGAATAATACGGTATAGTAACCTAAAAAATGTATTTTTAAGGTCTAAGAAAAAAATATTTGGTATCAATATTGAATAAAAATCTCTTGTCAGAAATTAGATAAGTTGTTGAAGTTTTTGAACGGATGAAAGTTTTTTATTTTTTAAAAATTCCCTATAGCTATTACCTTAGGTTAAAAGAATTTTTTTGAAAATAAAAAACCTTTTAAAATGAACTAAATAATTTAAAGTTTTTATTAAAGAAAAAAAAACAGTAAATATGCTATGCTTCTCGTAACTACTTTGACTAACGTTCTTAAATATTAGACACCAACATTTGGATACTTTCTGAGGCTAATGTAGGAAATTTATTATAAATAATATGCGGTATACCACAAAAAGTTATCAGAGCAATTATCTATCATAAATACAGAAAAGTATTTCGTTTCGGAAGTTAACCGATAAAATATCTCAATAAACATCATTTTCCAGCAGAGAAAAAATTTAATTAAAAATAATTTTACTTAAATATTTAAGTTGTCTCTATTTTAATTTTATTTTTATTTCTTGCAAATGAAAGTGCAATTTAGCAAAATAAAAACTGATCTTCTGAAAAAATAAGATTATACTTGTCCAAATTTTTGTGATGCTCTGAATCTAATTTTCAACTATATATTCCTATATTGGCATTTGCGCATGAAAAAACATAAATTTTTTTGATTACAAAATCTTAAGCAAACAAAAAACATATTGTCAACGCAAATTAAGAGATAAATAAAAAAGCAACATTAAACCTCCATAGTTTTTTAATTTAATTAATTTTAAAATTTCTTAAATTTAATGAAGAAAAATCATTCACGGCCCTATTTGAAGAAGTTTTAATTTCATGTTTGTTATCATCATAACTCGTTTGGATTATAGATGAAAATAAAAAATTTGAGGAATCTGTGGATGCACCATCCGCTATAGAGGATCATGGTGAACTCAGAGCCTGGCTTATATTCTGCTAGTGTAGGGTTACCAGAAATATAAAACGAACTATGAATCTCCATCTTTCCCAAAGAAATTAGAATTAAAAAAAAGAGTACATATGTAATATGTAGGTACCAAAACACACAATATTTTTTTGTTTTAAGAAAATAATTTTACTAGGGTATTTTCGTAATCACATATGATATATCTGTAAACTCCATTTTTAAGGTACATTTTACACTATAAAATAGAATCTTAGTTACCTGAATAGGACTCCTCAACAAAATTTCTCAGCTTTGCTGTCAAAACTCTGATGAAAAAAAATCTTGGATTTGCTTGCTCACTTTTTGAGTGAGAAAAATCTCTAAAATCTCATTTTTCTGAACACGCCAAATCATTCAGAAAGAGCGCAAATCTAACTGACGTTGTAACGTAAGAGTTAGTTTGAAATTTAAAAGCTCAAAAAGTTTTGTTCGGTTTGAATTTTCTTTTTTCAATTACTGGCTATGTTTGCTACTTTAATTTGAGTAGTTCCCATTTGATTTTTAGAAAATAATCAGTTTTTCAAAAATAAGTTTTTAATTGTATGTTCAAAGCTCAAAGCTATACGATTAATCAAAAAAGTACCTACGTAAAAGGCCAAAAGTACCTTTTAATTTGTGGATTTATATTTAACCCATTCAGATGCGACAAACATAATATTGAAAATTTTGGAAATTTAATTTAGAGACAAAGTGTCAAAGTTCATATAAAATATTAAAATTGGAATAAAAATTGTATAAATGGCATTTTTGAGAAGTAAACAAACAGACCTAATATTAGATATCAACAAGTATTTCGAAGAAGTGCACAAATTTTTCAATTCGAAATATTAAAACTCGAAAATGCACACAATGAAGATTGGCTGGTAATTTGACAATTTTGAAGTTTTATTAAAATTGTTTTATTATCATTCCAAATTATGAACAAAAATTTGATGTTTGACAATTTGTTTCATAGAGTGAAATTTTGAAAAAATTACATACATACATAGTTTCCCAGAAATAAAATAATAAAATTTGATAACGTGAATGGACTTACATTGTTTTTATATTATTCGCAAGTTTACAAACTAATTAATCTTTGAAAATATAAAATATTAAATTTTACCCAGCAAAATAAAATTATCGAAATATCGAAAATATTTCTGAGAATTAACAAGAAAATTTGTGAATTGACTCGACTGTTGTTACAATGCTTGATTATTATTCGACTTTCAACAGTATTACTGTTCAAAGGAAATATTTTCTTTTTTCGGATAAATCATAAAAGTAAAAGCTGATATGTACTAAATTACTTACAGCACTTTAGGCCAGATTCATATAAGTATTCTAGTGCCGATACCGATAACAATTTCAATGCGATAAAATATTTTTTTTAACAAGAAACAATGATTATATTTACTCCATCAATTTATTTGATACGTTATCGATGCTTTAATGGTTTTCTATGGAAAACTATTTTATCCCAATGAGACTGGTATTGATATTGATATTATACTGTGCATCTGCCCTAATATAGTAGCCAATATATTCAAATAACAAAAAAAATAAAACTTGACTAAGGAATTTATGATTTTTTTTCATGATTCATTCAATTTCAAGTGTTCATTAATTTATTAACATACTGTTTTCGGATTTTTGAATAGAAACTTGATTAAAATTGGATTTATTTCTGTTCTTCATAATATTTTGAATGAAATTCATTGTGGGCCGTGTGTTTCATATCGAAAAAGTGTTATTTTTTCTCAATTTTTATTTTTTTTTTTTAATTTGCACTAGAAAAAGTATGAATTGAAAAATTTTCAGTTCAACAAATTTTACATTTTTGTTCTTTTCTTTTGGATGTACTCAAGTAATCTAATTTTTTGTATATTTTTTCTTTTCTAAGTTATTATATTCATAAAATGATGTTTGTGATGTTCGAGGGAGTTCAATGTATTTTAAATCATAATAATTTTGATAATTCAATGTGGTTTTTCTCATGAATTTGAATAACAAATTAGTGTTAATGTTTATAATTAAGTATATTCTACTTGTTGAAAGGTTAAGATATTGAAAATAGTTTTTTTTTTTGTAAGATTCATAGTAAGGAACAGTAAATTTATGATCTCATAAATAAATTATTTTACCTCATTGAAACAAAAAAAATGTAAAGCATAAAAAATGTTGTTTTTTTTTTTAATATTGCAGATAGTTTAACGCATATTTAAAAAAAATATTTTGTAATAAAAAAATATAATTAACCTTCCGCATATTTTGGGCAATCAACACATGCCGAAGTAGGTAAAAAATACGAAATCTGAAATACATATACGTATAATGATATATTATAATTTTTATGATTATCTAGCTTGTCCGCCTGGCTTCGCACAGCATTTTTCATCAATGCATTTTTAAAATTGAAAATGAAATTTATAGGGTCTTCCCCTATACAATTATTTTTTGCTCACTCTACAATAATTTTTATAGAGAAATTTAGCAACCTGAGAGTGTGACACTCGTCTTTTGGCGATCCCATTTTCATGAGGGACAAAAGTTAGATAATTATAAATTCTGTAGTGATTTTTATTGCTTAGAATTAATCTCCTTCCAACATAAAATGGAATTTTCAATAATATCACCACCATTCAGCCTTGAAAGTATGCAAATTCGGTTTTCACGATTTTTCGATTTTTCCTGTAGAAATTTTCAATTTTTAGCTCCATTGTGTTCTTAACTAGTTAAATTCGAATCCAACAAAAAAAATTCCTATTTAAATCGGACGATTTTTAGACGAGTTATTTGCGAAAAAATCCAATTTATTGTTTTATATTTAGATGATTATTAGCCTAGTTCCTTTACTTTGTAACTCTGTGCATTTGTGTGAATCTATAGGCAAAAGTCTGTCGAAGTTCATATAGAAAAAAATAAAATGTATAGAAATTCACCCAAATGCACAGAGTTTCAAAGTTAAGGGACACACAATTAAGCTTGACTGAAAATTAATTTAATTTTAGCCTATTTTTTTTATTAAATTTATTATTTTTTTTTATTTTTAATTGAATTTTAGGGCAAGTATTGGTTTCCTGTAAACAAAAAATTCGGAAGTGTAATTAAAATTAACACTTAAGTGATGACGAAGTGCGAATAAGTCGGTTTCGTCATACTTTGCTTCCATTGGGTGAACCAATTTTTTTTCAAATTTCGTCTGATTCCCTAAAGAAGAAATTCGAATTTTGGTTTTAACTCATATAAAAGAGGAAGCTGTCATATAAAGATTTCTGTTTTTTTTCAAATTTTCTCTACGCAAACGGCTCCAACGATTTTGATTAATCTTTGTACTTACCTGTAATGACAAGAGTCATTGTAAGAAAACTGCGAGCCGGAGTCGGAACACGGAAATAAGTTTTTATGTTAAAAAAAAAGCCTTATTATTGAGTTATTCCCATACATAGCTATTTACTGGCTTTGCTGACTTTAGCTGTGCTTTATTTTGAGCTTGTGCAGAGATCCAGTACCAATAAAACGCTATAGCTGCTTTTATGTATACTTTTAAATTCTGTGGCTGTGTTCACAAAGTAGTTTTGTTTCCATGTGTACACTAAACTACATATACCATAGAAAACATCCCTTTTGTGATGGAAAAACAACACTAAGGTTCAAGTCATGGATACTGAATTGTTTTTGGCACTTTTTGGTTTTTGTTTACTGAGGGAAATTTTATTTTGCCGGCTACAAATAAACCAATAAAACGCGCCTAATATAATTTTTCCATTTTAACGAATAAATGGAAAAAATGGTTAAATTTTGAACAAAGTAATCAACATGTTTTTCCTCAGAATTTTGATTTTTGACAACAAAACTAAGGTATCCTATCGTAAGATTGTTGAGATCTCAGCTTAGCGTGTGCATTTTTACGTACAACAGATGGAGCTGTTTTTCAAAAAGAATATAAAAATCTATGCATATGCGTAACATTTACATTCGTATTTATTAAAAACTTTTATCAAACAATTACTTAATTATGAAATGACTTCATAAGAAGCATTTAAGAACTTTTTCGTCACCAATTTTAAGCTTGAATTGGAACTGAAAAGTAAGACAATAATATGTTAAACCGCATTATATCACAATTTAAAACCTAAGAGCCCAAAGATTTGATCAGGTTCTAATGTTCATCTAATAATTCTTTATGTAACTTAAACATTTATATTTTTCCAGAAAAAACAAAATTCATTTATTCAATATCAATTTTTTTTTCAGAAAAATAAGAATCGAAGTAGAATTTCAACATCCTCTTTACTATCAATAAAATAGATATATATATGTGTGTACCTAATCTAAGTTGGTATTCCGCTTACGCAACAAAAACCTTTAGCTTTCCACTTACCTTCTTCAATTTCAAACAAAAAAGAGATTTATAATGACCCATTGTGCAATATTACACAATACACATATTGCATAACTCAAAACCCATTACGTGCTTCGTTATCGAACAAGAATTAACTGACACACGACATGTGACAAAATTGTATCAATTTGCAAAAATATATATCAACTAATGACTATTTGCGTTGTTACAATTTAACAAAGTATATATACATATAATACACCTGTATACATCTGAAACATTTGTAACAAAAGGTTACAAAATTCCAAATAGGCAAGTACGTGAAATCAAAAGTAAAGGGTGTTTTTTTTAGACGTGTGGTTTTCAAGAAGAAATAAAACGCATATAATTTAATGTTATGGCCAAGAATTTAGCTTTATTATAAAGATAAGGGTTCGCCATTATGTTTTGAAATGATTTCGGGCAAGTGGCTCCCGCGGCAGGCTCGATTCAATCCCAGCCGAGAGGCCCCAGCTCCATTGTTCCGCGCGATGGCGGATGGACTCATTCGGGTCTTCTTCGATACTCTGCTCCACAGCAGCAATAGCGTCTTCGGTGCGCACTGTACGACATCTCTGAGGATGCGCATTATCCACTAGAGTTAACGTGGTGGGAGACCGATCCATGGTTGCTCTAATTACTCTGCTGGGCGACTATGTCGACCGAACACTGGACGCAGCGCGCGATGAGTCGCGCGTATCGAACCATTATTTTGGTAATAAATTTGCACGATTTGCAAACGTTGTGCAGAAGTAAGTCTCTATTCATTATGAAATGGCAAACCAAACTGAGCATAAATCAAGTGACAGCTGTCAAAAAGACCAACTCCGAAAAAAGTATTGCCAGATTAAAAACCACACGTCTAAAAAAAACACCCTTTATAAAAGTCCGTTTTAGTGTGTGAGAATCCTTTGGCTCCTTCCTGTTCTCGTTTATCTATATACACTACATTTTTTCATGTGCTTCCTCATTGAATAAGTAGAAGAAAACGAAAAAAAATAAATAAGGAATTTAATACCATTGTTGTGATTTTTTTTCCATTGCCATTGTGAGATTATAATGTGCGTATCAAAAAAGGATGTTCCTATGAAATTGTATAGATACAATGCAAATGCCTCTTGTGTACAATTTTGCTGTGCGAATCAAATATAATTGAGTCTTTTGAAAGGCGTTTTCCGGGAAAATGTTCCTTTCTGTTTGTTTGCTTGAATTCTGACAATTCCACAGCAGCGAGCGTGGCCATGATCAAAGCTTAGAGCTCTATAAATTGCTATTATATTGTACACAGATTCAGGAATGGTGGGACTTAAAAAGAAGGATTATAATAAACTGATGCTTATTGTTGCAACAAACCTCCTTTTCTCTCTCGATGATGAAAAAACATGAATTAAGTCATGTCCGGATTTAAGGTTCCCCCACACCAACGCGAATCTGTCGTGGCGACGCACGACGAAAACAATAATTAATAAAACGTGTTGTTTTCATTGACAACCACGTGCAGTAATTATTGTTTTCGTCGTGGGTCGCCACGAAAGATGGATGAATCTTTAAAGGAAGAGGAGGATTTCCAGAGTATTTGTAGTGGTTTAAGAAGTTATGATTTGAAATCGATAATTTTAAGTCGTTTTTATTAATATTTTAAATAAACCCAATTTAAGTACTAATTTTATTTAATAACAATTATACAAGGTGGGGCGAAAGTTGTCTCCCTAACCGAAGATTCTATAATTTTCGAAAATATCGGCAAAAAATCGAAACAATTATTCTTCGTTCTTTAGAAACATAGTAGGCATGTTCAGGAAACTGAGATCTCGGAGATCTCAGCAATCTCAGTTACCTGAACAGGATTCCTCAGCAAAATTTCTCAGCTTAGCTGTCAAAATTCTGAGGAAAAAAAATCTTGGATTCGATTGCTCACTTTTTGAGTGAGAAAAATCTCTGAGATCTCATTTTTCTGAACACGCCAAGTGATTCATGTCTTATTGACGTTTATTTTATATCTGTTTGCTAAACTTCACAAATGTCAAATTGACATTTGCCATCATTTGCAAAAATTATAGCATCTTCCGATAGGTCGATGACTTTTGCACATTGAAAACTTGGAATATTTAGTTTTATCCTTGTTGAACGTCCAAAGAAGTTTAAAATTTTGGATATTAAGATCTTTTCAAACTAAAGCATGACTTGAGTTATTTGTCCCGCCCTCTACCACGCTCACTTTTTTTATATTAGAATTTTTTTCTTATATAGAAAATGTTCTAAAAAAGCTGAAAATTTCTAATAAATCTCTCTTGAGCCAAAACCATAATAGGTGTATGTATTTTAATTTTTTTTTGGAAACCCGCCTTGACTTCTACCACGCCCATCTTCCTTTAATCTGAAATTCCTCCTTGCTTTACATTTGTAGAAATTTGAAATTTTGTTATTGAATTCTCTTGAACCTAAAGCAAGACATATGTATATGTATTTTTTCTTTAAAATGCCCACTTACTGCCTCATCTACTTTTCTTATAACGGGTGATTTTTTAGCTGGTTTGGTTTTGGCAACACTGGTTTTGACAGCTGACGTGTGTTTAGTACCTTGTGTCACTGTCAAACAGCTTCAGTTTGGTTTGCAATTTAACCATGGATCGTCTTACAAATGAACAACGCTTGCAAATTATTGAATTTTACTATCAAAATTCGTGCTCGGTTCGAAATGTTCATCGCGCGCTGCTTCCATTTTATGGTCGGCATTCTCGACCTTCTGAGCAGTCTATTCGGCAGATTGTGACCAAATTTCGCACCAAATTTACTTTGTTGGACATTAAACCACCAACACGTTTACGTACTGTGCGTAGTGAAGAAAATATTGCGGCCGTATCAGCTAGTGTGACAGAAGACCGCGAAATGTCGATTCGGCGCCGTTCCCAGCAGTTAGGCCTTTGTTACAGCACTACGTGGAAAATTTTGCGGAAGGATTTGGGCGTAAAGCCTTTTAAGATACAGCTGGTGCAAGAACTAAAGCCAGCCGACCTACCACAACGCCGAATTTTTGGTGAGTGGGCTCTTGGAAAGCTGGCCGAGGATCCGCTTTTTTATCGAAAAATTGTGTTCAGCGATGAGGCTCATTTTTGGTTGAATGGGTACGTAAATAAGCACAATTGCCGCATTTGGAGTGAAGATCAGCCAGAAGCATTGCAACAGCTACCAATGCATCCCGAAAAAGCCACTGTTTGGTGCGGTTTATGGGCCGGCGGCATTATTGGGCCATATTTCTTCAAAGATGATGCGAATCGCAGCGTTACTGTCAATGGTGAACGCTACCGAGCGATGATAACAAACTTTTTTTTGCCCGAAATGGAAGTTCTTGACTTGCATGATATGTGGTTTCAACAAGACGGTGCCACATGCCACACAGCACGCGAAACAATGGCGCAATTGCGAGGCGAGTTTGGTGAACAGTTAATTTCACGTTTCGGGCCGGTCAATTGGCCGCCTAGATCGTGCGATTTGACACCATTAGACTATTTTTTGTGGGGGTATGTCAAGGCTAATGTCTATAGGGACAAGCCCGCTTCGATTGACGCACTGGAAGCCAACATCCATGCATTCATTCGTGAGATACCGGCCGATATGTGTGAAAGAGTATGCCAAAATTGGACTCAGCGGATGGGCTACCTGAGACGCAACCGCGGTCAACATTTGCATGAAATTATCTTTAAACATTAAATTGCAAGGTTCAAACTATCGATTCAAATAAATATTTCATTTATTTTTTCGAATTTTTTGTGTTTTTTTTTTTTTAAAAGTTCTAAACCTCTTAAAAAATCACCCGTTATTTGAGTTTCTTTTTCTTAAAAATTCAGAAAAGATAGGAGGATAAGAAGAATTTTGTGTTGGCAAACTGAATTGAAAACATGAGGTAACTATATTATTCATAAAATCCCATGGGCATCGTTAAATTAATACTGGCCGCCTAGATTGGACTTAAATGTATAAACCTTTAAACAAAACAACCAAGAACTAACTATATTGACTCTAGTATTTCCAACGCTATTTTAACGATAGAACTCAAGGATATAACGTTGAACAAACTGTTAATTTTTTTATCTTTTTTTTTTAAAGTCTAAAGCTGTGCTATGTAATCAAAAGTATAGTCAACATTTCGTATCAAAGGAATTAAATAAACAACTGAAATCGTATCGTTGATTCAAACCAAAAAAAACGGGGTGGGAGTTAAAATTGTAGCTAAATTCAACAACTGAAAAGAAGAAGAAAAAAAAATATTTTTATTTAAACATAGATTTTTATTTTTGTTTTTCGAAAGTATTTTTAACACGTAAGTATTTATTATTAGCTCGCTTTCTACTTTCTGTTTATTTGTTGAAAATATATAGAGCAATCGATTTTAAACTAAAATCGTGATGAGCTTGTGTAAGTGACTGACACATACACAACGTAACTCAAAAATAGTTGACAGTGAGTTTATTTAAAGTTTTTAAAGGCTATAGCTAGGGCATTTTGTTTTGCTATTATCAATTAAATGTGCAGGACTGGGAGACATTTTGGTAAACCTACTTTTTTTGTGTGGATTTTTGTCTGTTTAAAAATTTAATTTTGTTTTTTTTTGTCTCCAGGTTGTGTTATATTTGAAAAGAGAAAATGCCTAAAACAAAAATATTTAATGAATTAAAACTTTGTAAATAATAATATTTTTTTACATTTCCAAACGCGTCCGAATAAAAAGTCGTCATTGTTATTTTCTTTATGATAACTGAAATAAACACTTAATTAATTAAATTTATTTATTTATTATTTATTTAAGTTGTTGTTGTTGTTGTTCAGAAATCCAATGAAATTGCAGGAATAAAGAATGGTCAAGTCTAATAAACTGACATTCTAGTATGAATAATACAATAAAATAATAATAATAAATTTATTTATTTTCATAAATAGATTTTTTGTTGATTTTTTTTCTTTAAGGATATAACATTTAATCGAATTTGAAATTTATCTCTAAAAAAAAACTAGGGATCATTATTTTTTCTATCGTTATGTAACTAAAACCTTATTTTCGTCATCTTTATCGGTATAATCAAAATGTGAGAATAAAATTAAATAAAAATAAAATATGTCCATAATCATAAATCTAATTTAAAGTATTTTGTAAGAGATATTTTATCTAAAAAAAAAACAAAGTATGTTATAATGAAAAAAGGTCTACAAAGTGTGGATGGAAATATGTAGGTATTCTTTTAAAAAGGTTCAAATAAAGCTGATTAATAAAAGGTCTGATAGCATTATGGTCTAATTGGAAACTTAACAATATTTTTTTTATTTTGTATTAAAGAGGGAATGAGCTTGGAAGCCTTTTATTTCAATATTCTTCATTAAACGATATATTTAAAGGTGCATATAAAATGCATTTTTATTTAACCCGATAAAGCAGTGTGTATACATTTTTTTTTGAAAAATTTAATATTGTGATTAAATATAATTTATATTAATTTTTGGAGTAAAACTTTAATATGGATTTATCCCACATAATGGAAGTGACACAGCATTTAAACATTTTTTTTTAAATCGAAAAAATTATCCATTTCGATTATGGAATCCGCAATATTGGATCCGCAGTGATTCTCAGTGCAGTGCTCTCTTTTCTCTTTACCCATTTGTCGTGAAAAGAAAAGAGAACACTGTACTGATATTCACTGCGGATGAAGTATTTCGGAGAATATTTCAGCTACCAAAGAATACTCCAAATTACATGCTGCATATGGAAACTGGCACACCACCCTTATTTTTATATACGTTGGAAATGCATTTCAACTATCTAATAAAAATAATGGAAATGGAAGATATAAGACTACCGAAAATAATATTGAAAAACACAATAAGAACCAGAGGAAGTATGGTGCAAGAGTGGCAGAAGATAGCATCAGATTGTGGAGTAGACTTCGATATTGCGGTGAACGAGCAACCTATTTCAATCAGAAGTAAATTTAACTCAATTGTGGAGAGCTTAGGTCGAACGTTGTATGACAGATACTCGGAAGAAGCTAAATCCTCGCTGTTTAGGTGTTATTACAGCAAACTGAACCACCATCTATTGGATACAACCTACTTTCTTAACTCTTACTCTGTCCATAAAATCAGCACAATTTTTAAAATAAGAGAAGAGATTCTAAATCTTAACTTTGTTCCCCACCGCCACCGCCCCGACCTACCAATTCGATGTTCCATCTGTAATATGAACGCGAGAGAGGATACCCTGCATTTTCTTGCTATTTGCCCGATCCTTAAGGAATTCCGTTCAAATTTCTTTGGAAAACCCACTTTGGATGTAACTGAAGCCTTTAACATTTTAAACGGTGAACAAGGTTGGGAAATTCTATACAAATTCACAACAGCTGCACTTCGATACAGGAACCGTATTATAGAGGGAGATTTTTAAGAAACAAAAAACTTTAATGTTAAGCAAATATCAAAGATCTTATTAAAATAATTGTCAAGCTGGTAGACGGCCAAAGGCCAAACCAAGTAGTCTTTTTTATAAAACTTTATCATTGTAATACTATAACTGAATAAAAAGTCTATCTAACTCTAACTAACTCTAATGAATTTATAATTTGAATTTTTTGTAAGGAAATTTGGAGGGAAAAACATTGATTACATGAGATATCTTGCTAATAACACGTCAAGCATTATATTTTTTTTTATAGAGATGTAAAAATGCATTTGCTTTATGCATGCTTGCATTAAGTAATTAATGAAAATTGCATTATCAAAAGAAATATTTTGAATGCAATTTCACAGCGAAAAGCAGTCGGCCAACCGGTCTGACCGGGATGTGGGATGGACGACCAAGCGTTTTTATATCACCTAATGATTATCTAGCGCAACATAAGTAAAATTTTCTTTTATCGATGGATGGGATTTTTGTATTGCCGCCTCCCGGTCTAGGTATAATATTTGTATTGAATTAAAAAAAAAAAAAAAGTTTTTTTGTGTTAAAAAATCTCTTATAAATAGTTACCACTAAACCATCAAGCAACCAACAGTAATAAACAGAAGGTTTTTTTTTATTTTCACATTTTTTTATTTATTTAGTGACTTCGACTACTGCCATGCGTGTCTTTCGTATATCTGTTTTTTTTACAATTTAAACCATCTGCTTCTATTGACTTATTCAGGCTTAGATATCACCTTACTTATGTATATGTCTATATCAAAAAGTTATTATCTTAAACTGTACACTCTATAAAAAGCTATGAATTTGTTAACATATGTATACAGGATAATAAATATTAAGATAAAAGGGTTTAGAAATAAGTATACCTACCAATGTTATCATTTGTATTTTATTGGCAAAAATAAAATCATGCAAATAGCAATTTATAAACGTAATATTTTGTGTGATACTATAGTCCGCAGAAGGGATTGCAAGATAATTCAATACACATGTATGCATATCGCAGCTGTTAAAATAGGATATAAAAACCGATAACTTAAGTCCAAACATTATAAGTACTGCTATTCCGATAAGCTTTTTCAGGTTGCTTCGGCGAGAAATGCACTTTTCCATTTTACGCTAAGTATGGCTATCCTTTAAGGGACTTCTAAATATAAGCGGGATATCAAATTAAAGCTAAGAATATCCTCTTTACGAAATGGCCTGGCAGACTTTTAGTGTTGTTGCTGAAAATATCATTTGTTTGGTTATTTCGTTTTTCTTCCAAACCGACAATACGCTCTCTTTCAATAGTTTGATTTTTGAGAAAAATGTAAATTACTACGATTTTCGACGAAAATAATTTTTTTTGAAAATTTAGTACAAAATTTTAATTGTTGATCAAAAACTTAAATTAATTTTAAATATTTTGCTATGCCTAAAAGTCCTAAAAATGCAAAATAACTATCCAATTTCAGTGTATATTTGGCTCAATGCTTCCCACCGTTTTGAGATAATTTTATTAAACCGATTTGTTGATTGTAGTGAAAAAAATGTTCAGCTTGGAACTCTGTAATAGAACAAAATCTCTGCAGTCAAATAAAGTTGATGGTAAATTTTTCAAAAATAAATTTGTAAACTTTTAACTGCAAAAAAATTATTCAAATCATTTTTTCGAATACAAAAGTTAAGGTATATCAAAAATAATTTCACACGCTTCCTCAGATATCCCCCTAGGCTCTACGATACAAGTAGTTGAATTCATTAAAATTTTATTATTCCTTCAACTCAGCGTAGCTTAACTTATTAGGTGCGTTTTATTCATTGCTGCATAGCCAGCGCAGCACAAGTCTGCAGAATAAAACGATTACTCACTCTATATTTTCATTTCAATAATTCAAAGTTCTATCGCCAGCACAGCCATCTTTTTGATGTTAAACATCATATACTGGTGGTAGGGTGAAAAAAAACGTAACGTATAGTGATTGTGAGTCTGTGATTGTGATTCACGTTACGTTACGTATGTTTACACATCTTTTTTTTTTTTTTAGTGTTTTGAGCCGTCAGTCCCGGCACTCACACTTTTTTTTTTTACTGACTTCTTTTTCGCCAGCAATCAAATTGTTTTTTTTTGTCAAGGGAAATTTTACTGCGCTGGCTATGCAGCAATGAATAAAACACACCTTTTGTTTAACCTTTGAACTTTGAACATTTAAGCTTCCATGTTTGATTTTCGAAACAGAAACTTCAAGAATACAAAGTATTAAACTTAAGTTTAACAAACTTTAATATAATTAAAAAAAAAAAAAACTTTTTTTTTCATACAAAAAATATCGAATCCATTCAGAAGATCAAACCAGATGAATTATAATGTTCTTTCTGTTTCACTTCACTTCACTTCACTTATTTAAATGGAGTGATACTCCCTAATGCTGAAATCCTCAAAACGAAAGAATTTATTTCCCGAAATAAAAAAAAACTTATCCAATATGTAGATACATATCTATGTAGATATATATAAAAATCAATTTGTTAAGCGGTTGAATACTTTGACAAACAGATAAGTGTCCTTATCAAATCGACATTTTTATTTTCATTTCAACCACCATTTCAAAATTCGAAAGATTTTCATAAAAAAAAAGAAACCAAATTGAATTGAATAATGTTCTCTTAATGTGAATTGATTTTAAAATTGTTGTAAAATGTTACGCTAAACTTGACATTTAAATGTTCTCTTAATGGTTGAGTACACAAAAGAAATAAGGGTGATACTTTTTTGTACTAGAAAAAGTTTTTTTTCATAAAAAAAAAAATAATTGAAAGTAATACTTTATTTGGGTGTTTCTTAGAAAGCAACACGATTCGTTTTTTTTCGAAAGATGTGTTCATTATTATTAAGTTGTTATGGAACCAAAATTGATATTATGAGGGTAAGTTTTTATAGCAAAAATTACGGATAATGAGGAAGGACGTAAATTGATCCTTTTTTTAAAGAATGGTTTAAATAGAGTTCTGATTACCAATTAAACTAATTTCAATTAATTTATGGTTAAAAAATAAGCAACTGTTTGTGAGAAAATATTGAATTAATGAAATTTCTGTTTACAAGAATTTGATTTCACAGAAAGTTGATAATTAATTAATGACAGAAGGTAAATAGTATTTTGTTTATACAGGGTGGCGCACCAATTGTGCTACAATAAGAAATTCAAATAACTTTTTTTTTAATCGATGTATTTCATTTATTTTTTTTTATTGGTTAGAAAATTAAATTTTATTTTAAATAGTTAGTTGTTTTTAAAGATTATAGACCGCAAATGACCTCCACGCTGTCCCACGCATATGCGGCACCTGGTCAAAAAATTATTCATTGCGGCCTGAAGAGTTGAAGTTGGGATCGCCTAAATTATTGTCGTTATGGACTGCTTTAATTCAGTTAAATTCCTGGGCTTCGTTTTATACACCTCTTGCTTGACATAACCCCATAAAAAGAAGTCTGGTGCAGTCAGGTCAGGTGACATTGGGGGCCAGCGAAGAGTGGAGTTCCTAGAAATTAATTTGTTTGCGAATTTTTTGTTTAGCTCCGCCATAACTGGTCTGGCTATATGTGCAGTTGCTCCATCTTGCTGAAACCAAACGCTGTTGAATGGTATACGTCTTCGGCGCAGTTCTGGGTAAAAAAAACTCCTTCAACATCTTTAAATAACGGTCCCCATTGACAGTAACGGTTACACCGTTTTCTTCAAAGAAGTACGGCCCGACAATACACCTTGATGAAACTGCGCACCACACTGTGACTCGTTCTGGGTGCAGTTCCGTCTCATGGAGCATTTCTGGATTAGACTCATTCCATATACGGCAATTTTGCTTGTTTACATTGCCGTTAAGATCAAAATGGGCCTCATCAGACATGAACAAACAATTGATCAATGTGTTGTCTTCTTCGGCCATTGATATCATTTTTTGGCAAAATTCCAGGCGAACAGGCAAATCCTGAGGGTTTAACTTGCTAGTAATTGGACTTTGTACGGAAACAAGTTTAAATCGTCATGAAGTATCCGTTGTAATGACCGTCTACTAATTCCAATTTGTCCCGATAAGTTTCGGGTCGAAACGTTCGGATTGGCCTGTATTGCAGATGCTACTGCTGCGATTGTATCCTGAACCCGAACATTGGCATCTCGATGGTACGGCCTTCGTGCGATGCTTCCAGATTCGGCAAACATGTTTACAAACCTCATAATGGTCCATCTACTCGGGGAATTACCGCCAAACTCCCGCCTAAATTCCCTTTGGACGGAAATGACGGACTGCAAAGCATGGTACCGTTGCACTTTCCAAATTCTTTTCTCCGTATCCCAAGCATCCATTTTTATAAATCTAAATAGTAACCTACAAAATAAAAAAAAAATAAGCCGATTACTCACACAGAAAAAAAATTATTACGTTTTTTTTTTGTAGCACGATTCGTGCGCCACCCTGTATTTTATTTTAATTGGGAATTGAAGTTCCCCACATAGTTCAATCTAACGATTGACTGAAAATATGTACAATTTTAAGGATTCACTTTGCTTTTGAAGTTTAGTTTTTTTTCTGAACTCAGGGTGAATTTTCAAAAATTTAAACTTTAAATCCCATAAAGAACAGCTGAGAGAAAAAAATGTTCTGAGTTCATAAAACGTCAAACTAAAAGTTTTGATGCGGTAGCATTTAGGTTCCCCCACACCAACGCGAATTTTCGGGGCCACAGCAAAAAACAATAATAACAAGGTGTTGTTTTCATTGACAACAACATGTTGTTATTGTTGTTTTCGTCGTCGCCACCGAAAATTCGCGTTAGTGTGGGGGAACCTTACACTATTCATGTGCATCTTCCCCTTTCACACGAGCAAACAAGTTGTTGGAGATTTTTTGACGCTTTCTTTTAATTTACAATCTTCACCAATCGTAGACCGTTCATTCCTCTAACTTGGTGCATTTTCACATTTGCTGCTCAGGCATAGCTGACATTTGGGATGCGTTTGGAAACCATGACTTTGTCACCGTTTTCTCTTTTGACTGTCGGACGCAATTACTTTGCATCAAATACGAATCTGATGCGTCAGCAAAACTTGGAAACCACCTTATAGCTTCTTGGGTTTTTTGACTTATGAAGCGTCTTCTACAAAATATAAAAATAAGACGAAAAAGTTTATGCAGACTTCATAGTGCTATTTATCTTTGTATCTATTTTAGATAGATCATACAATATGAACGCAATTCAGTTTTAAAACTGATGCATCTTTAGAACTAAGAAATAGAAAATAGTCTCCTTCCAGTAGCATCTTTTTATACAACTTCTATAAAAGTATATATGTATATACGTACATATGTATATACATACCTGTTTTTAACTTTGTCGACATGTATATAGGATTTTATAAAACACAAATAATAGATGACGAAGGAGATATTAAATTCTATCGAAGGATGATGATGGGTGAAAAATCGAACATCGCAGGTAAGTTCTAGACTATAGGTGCCATAAGAATTTTTATGATATGCTATTTTTTATGAGAACTTGCAATCCTCTCTTTATAAATTATTAATTACGAGGGATTGATAGGAGTGCTTTACCTTGAGAAAATGGTTTCAGTATACACTTGTGAGATTCTTCACATAAATATACCCTGATTGAAGCGATAAATGAATTCCGAGATGCGACAAATTGTTTTCGAGTAGAAATTATTTAAAAAGTTACATGAAAATCAAAAGCACATTTTAAATTCAATCGAATATGCCTTACCTTGTAGCTAACATATTTCAATTTCAGGCATTGGAAGTATTTTAAAAATGTTCCTTACAGAAAATCTACACTCCGAACAAAATTTAAAAAAAGTGAACAAAATTGGGATAAAAACAATTTCATGTAAATAATGTCACAGTCATTAAATATACACTGATAAGTACTATATTTTTATACATACATACCTAAATATTGCCATTTATTGTATACGACCAATGACCCAAATCCGATGGGGCTTTAAGTGCTTGAAACTGATTGATCAACTTTTTCATTTCAATTGTTTTTTTGGTTTCATAAAAAGTATAAAAATAAATCATTTTCAATTTATAATAAACTCTGACGCAAATAAATAACAATTTTGATACAGATTTAAAAATAATAAAACATTTCTTGATGATTTATATATTTTTTTTGATATTCGAATGAAACTGTAATTTTTATTGGAAAAAATAAATTAAAAAAATGAAAGTTTGAAGTGGATTTATTGCTTTTATTTATGTTTGTATGTATAAATAAGGTCATGTTTTAAGTTTTTCACTATTGTGGTTTTAAGTCGCACGATTTTTCAATCGCAAAAATTTCTTTTAATGAGAATGCATTTGCTTTTGCTACAATAAAACTGTAACGTTTTCAAAAAAAAAAAAATTTTCTTACGATTGTTTTTATCAAATAAGGCTAGGAAAGCCCGCGATTTTGATCGCGCAACAATTCAGTAAGAAAAAATATTAGAGGCCCAGGTGCTTGCAGTCTCGTTTGATTCTATTTTATCTAGCTATTTAATTTTACGACTGAAAAAAGGCTGAAAAAATCGCTCCGATTTTTCAGTCGAATATACATACATACATATGTATGTGCATTCGTATTTAAAACCGAGCGTCTCTTTGTTTTTTTTTTTTTTTTTTTTTTTTTTTTAACAACACAAACATATGCCAGTAAGACCTAGGGTCTTATAAATTAGGCAATGTTAGAAGGAATAGAAGGATAGGATATAGATTTTTGTTGGCACAGTGGATTGAGAAATTAGGTTTTGAGTATCTCATTAAATCCCAGGGATGGCGTTCAGTTGAGGGAATATAGAAAAGAATGCTGCCTTGACTGGGGATCATTTAATGCCTCCCCAAACCACCGCGAAACATTCGAAACAATGACGAAACATTCGGCTATCAAATTATATTTCAAGGGCGATAAATGAGGGTACCCATATCAGCGCGACGATACGATTAAGCAAACGTCATACCTACCTATAAAGTATATTGACAGTCGAAAGTTTCGTCGTCGGTTCCGAATGTTTCGCGTTGGTTTGGGAGAGCCTTTATATCTTGTTTTGTCGTAGAAAATTAAATCGTAACTATAAGCATAAATATATTATTAAGCTAAGTACAGACGATTGTCAGATCTTACAATATTGTCAGAACTTTCAATGGTCTGACAATAGCTAACAATTAGCTGACAATTGACATATTTCTTGAAATATGAAATATGAAAAATTGTCCGTTCACACGGTTGGTAGATTTCTTCCCAAAGTCTGACAATTTGATTGTCAGCTCTTTTTTTATTTCTTTTTAACAAACTCATTGACATTTCGAACAATGAAGAAATTGTCAGCAATTGTAAGATGTTTTCAATTAAAACATCTTACAGTGACCAATGAGTCTGACAATGTCCTAAAAAATTAAAATTGTGTGTTCAGACGATTGTAAGACATTTGGAACAGTTTTTTCACTGGCAGATCTCACAATATTGTAAGATCTGACAATCGTCTGTACTTAGCTTTACATTTGATTCGTTTTAATGTTCCCCCAAACCAACGCGATACATTCGGAACGACCCCGACGACTAAACTTTCGGCTGTCAATATATAAATTGTAATTTTTTTTTTGTCCCGAAAAACCAAAAAAAAAAACAAAATAGAATTAATGACACACTTTTATGTGCATATGTAAAACATCAAAGACTTTTTGTAAACATCAGTATATTACACTCCCCCTGCAAAATAACAGTTAAAAAAAACATATACACGTCGATATAAATATCCTGAAGCAACAAATCTTCAACATGTTTTGGATTCAATTTCAAACACATATAAAATATCAATATAAAAATATAAAAAAAAAACACAATTCCTTACCTCGACATGAGAGTGTTTCTCGAAAATCAATTCAATAGATAGATTTTTTTTATTTTTTGTCAAAAGATTTCACACGAAATCACTTTTTTATTTTTATTTTTTTTAGTCAACCAACAAAAATGTTTGACAGCAGCACTGAAAATACATATCCTGCTCCATAAGGTCATGTTAAGTTTAAATCAACAAACACTCAACCATGCCACACCGATTTGTTTTCGAAAATGTGTATGTAGAAGGATTGAGTGACGTTTTCTGTCTTACACTAAATGCCAATCAATTGGTTGTAGTTTTTTTTTTTTGACATATCACAGTTAATGTGAAGGTGTAAATTTGAAAGAATTTTTTTTTATGAATTAGGAAAGTTGATTGATCGTCTGAAAAAACTAGGATTGAATGGCATTATAATATTGCAAAATGTAAATATCAGAAATATGGAATAAAATTACAAATGAATACAATCTTTTCTATCGTGTTTCACTTGCAAGTACAATATTTAACTTTAAAGGCAAATGTTTTAAGTCGTTTTGTGTCCTAATGAGACTTTTTCTGTTCACTTTACTTTCGCTTTATTTTTACTTTTATGAAAAGTGGGACTATAAAAATATATTTAGTTAATTTTTTTTGTTTAAGCCCGTATGACACTACATTTTTTTCTTCATTTTTAGCTCATTAAATCATACTAAAGTGTCAGCCAAGAGTAAAAATGAAACATGTTGTTCTTATGAAAGGAAAAGCACATATCTGGGAAAAAAATAATATGAATTGTCAACATTTTTTAAAAATCTTTTTCTTGTTTTCTCTTCTAATGATGCAATGTTTGATTAATTTATATTGACGGCAACACAAAACTATATCCGATTGAATTTTGTTCGAAATGTTTATTAATAATTAGTTTTATAATATTTTTTGAAATATGTTTTAATTTTCAATTCTGAACTGTCAAAAAAAAAGCTGCTAGAAGCTGAAAAATTTAATCGAATCACATTTTTAATAAATTTTTTCAGACATTTCACATTTTTTTGTAACATTTTCACATTTTTAGGGTTTGATGTGTACACACTCGATCATATGGGAATTTTCAATAATTAGCCAGTTCAGGTTTCTTGAGATCTCTGAGATCTCAGCAATCTCAGAAATGTGACGTAATTCCTCAGTGAAATTCCTCACTTTTGCTGTCAAAAAGCTGAGACTGAAATTTTTTGGATTCGTTTGCTCAATTATTTTTTGTCGCAATTGATCAATTTATAAAAACGAGATGGAGAGTGCTTTTGACTTCTAAAGGAGAAATTTTGTTCAGGTTTCTCCTTCTCCTCAGTGGAGTTGACATGACGTTTGCTCAGTGAGATCTCAGAAACGTGAACTGGCTAAATAAATCCTTCTTGCTGCTTTACTTTCATTTTCAATGAATTAAAAATGAGAAAAAAATGTAGTATCATACGGGCTTTATAAAGAAAATGATTTGTAAAAATTTTCATTTCGTTTCACTCTAGTTACGGTTAAATAAAAAAACTCTTGAAATTGGGGCCTGTCCGACAAGTGACAACTAAACATAGTCGTTTTTATTTATATTAACTCATTCCAATGTGTATATGTCTATCGTGCCCTTTGATCTTTATAATATCTTAAAATATGAGCTAGAATATGTACTTTCATACTAAAATGATGCAATTATGCACAAAAATTTAGAAAAAGCATGTTCAAAATATTGTGTAATCTTCCTAAGATATTATAACTAATTTTTGTGCTAGTATTCTGCTAGTTTTGGTATTCTCTTACTGAAAATGATCTATTCAAATCGAAACTGATAAAAATTTGACAATTTTGACTCTAAAGTGACCAACCTAATTTTAGATTTTTTTTTTAATTTTTAAAGCTCTTACCACATTATTCTGACCTTATAATTATAAGGCCCTAATTTCGAACAGAATAAATTGGCACTGAATTCCAAAAATTTTAAAGTTCCAAAATTATAAAGTGTACCTACCAAATTTCATTAATTTTTCAAGTCAAGTACAAATTGATGTAGACAATCAAATTGTATATAAGAAACAATGTAAGTATTTGTATGACGGTTTGGGGATTTTTTTATTTCGTTGAGACCTTATTGCATGAAATTTGGGTCATATATTTTCTGGGGTCTAATTTCGCGAAGCCCTTTTGACTTGTTAAAGACAAATAAAACTTGTAATTCAGTTGTTTATAATTGCATATAAGCTTCTAGGGAACATCCATTGATGAAAAATCGATATTGAATGAAATATTTTGGAGCCTTAACCAGTGGTTCAATGTGTCCCACTTTTATTTTGGAAAAATATATTTATAATTTATAAACTATTTAATGAAAACAAACAAATCGACAAAATTTTATAAACTAAGGTAAAAAAAAAGTAGAAATATTTAACTCAAAAGAAGAAACAGCACACGATTTTTTTAAAAGAACGAAAACAATACACACGTACTTATGCAGAAAAGCACAAAAACACGAGACGAAACGACTTCCAGTTAGGGGATCGTGCAAAGGCAGAAAAAATGTGTTCTTTTTTCTTTTTCAAATTTGCTTTGAAATAAAAAGAGACAGCTTAATTGTTAGTGATTTACTGTCAACCAGCTGATCCACGGTTGACCAGTTGACCAGTTTACCTTATATCGGGTAAATAATCAGAACTTGTCAGACATTGTGGAAATATCTGACAAAACATTATGTTAAATTCCATTGATTATTTTAAAAGTTATAAATGAATTTAATTTTTACATAAAATTACCCAGATATATCTTAAAAAAACTCAGATATGTGTTTAGACGTAAGAAGATGAAACAAATGTAGGTACAATTATTTTAAAATGTTTTAATAAAATTCAATTGAATTAAATGATTTGTGGTCTCATGTTTCTGTCTAAATATCAAAACCAAATGTTTAGCAAATTAAATTCTCACAATGTGTTTGATTGATGAACTCATAAATTGTCTATCAATCACTCAAATCTATTTAAATCAATTTCAATAAAATATAAATACAAAAAATAAAGTTAAAAAAACAAATCCCAACATACACACAAATATCTAAAAAACAAAAATATTATCTCAATGAAGCGGTCAATTAGTGCTGAATTATTTGGACAGACATCATATAATTCCCCTGTTTATAGTACCTAAGTATGTACATATGTTCGCAGAAACTTGCTGATACTGTAAAGCAAAGTGGGTGTTATTTTCCAAATAAACATCATGATTATTTGATTAATTTGGGTACATGCATCATTAGCATGCATATATACAAATACAACCATAAAGTTAATATACATATTTGAATTTTGAATTTGGGTAACTTTAGAGCATTAATTTGACTATACCGTATGGGAATTTATGGCATCAAGAAGCCACAAAACAACATGATGCATGAGGGAGGGTTGGATATTACGATTCGAGTATTCCACAAAATAAATTTAATTATTTTGTATGTTAACCGTATTCATCTGACATAATGTTTAAATAAATACAAGTTTACGAGTACCTACAGGACTTGCTTCATTTAAGAATTAAATGGGAGAATTACATTTATATTGAAGGTTGGTTAAGTCATGTGGGTTAAGGGTATATAAGTAGGTTAGATATAGAATTATATGGCATTTTGGGAAGTTTTATTCGGTGGAATTATTTTTGTTATTTAAAAATGTATTATAACAGAATTTTGCCTTACGGTGTTTGTACATAAAACATGAAACTCTTGAAAGTCTGATATAGGCGTAATCAACATATTAAGTACGAACAAAAATTATGGAATATTACTTAAAAGTTTTGTTTTTTTTTTTTTTATTTTTAGATATTTCTCAGAATATTTTTGAACATCATAATAATATAATCTGTTGTTTAAGGATATTTGTTTACTTTATTTAAAAAATAAGTAATTTTTGTAGAATGTACTTTACTCCCTTATTCGGTTGAACACAAAGAGAAATAAACCTAACAATATTTTCTGAAATAACTGTTTTTACTTTGTGCTTAAAATGAAAGGCATTTCTTTTCAATTTCAACGTTTTAACTTATTTTGAACAAAACTACGATGAAAATATTGTTTTATATTTGATTTAAAAAAATGGTATATTCGAGTTGATCGCTGTTAAACGAATTTTTCTTCAAATTGGGTTTTTTTTTTCAATATATATATATATCGGGAAATTTAATCCCGACATATGCAATAGAAAACCATCGGCCAAATTTCCACAATTCAGCTTGTTTTGGAAAAAAACTATAACCGATACATGCTCCATGATAAATATTTGTTGTTTTTCATCATGCAATCATGAACTGATTTTGATCAAATTTTGTATGCAGAATCTTCTAGAAAGTATAAATAGGTAGGAACTAGTATTGTACACAAATTTTCAAAAAAATGTTTTTTTAATTAAAATTTTGGACACACATGAATTTTGTCCACAGAATTTTGTACAACCAGAATTAAGAAAAATCAAATTTTTACAAACCGAATTTTGAAAACAGAATTTTGACCCAAACAGAATTTCGACCCCAACCCTATACGGAATTTAACAAATCAAAACAGAATTTTGGAAACCGCAATTTCGACCCGTTTCTCCATTTTGTCTACTTCGACAGCGTACGTTAAGTTCCTAAATAACTATCTGACTATAAAATGAAAAACTTATCGAACTTCCCACTGTCTCTAGTATGACTAGACTAACACTACTATTTAACTCAACAGTTTAAAGTACAAAAAGGATAATACTGATAAGGAAGTTTTTTTTTTCTTAAAATCACAGGTTTGACGCACGGTATGTCGTATAATTTAAATTGTTAATTTAGATTTCAATTTCAAGGTCTCTTTAATTGTTTTTTAAGACACAATCCTAGGAACTACATTTTTCCTTTTTCCTTTTATATTCATCCCTTTCTATTTTTTCAAGGCCGGCATAAACATATGTTATTTTTGCGCCTATACAAGTCATTGAATAATCTCTATGTGCAGTATTATGACATTGTTAAATTTGTTCCTTATTTTCATAAACATCAGGCTCAGGCACAATTTAGGTTCTTAGCACGTTTTCTGTTTTTATTTGCTTCTTTTTTTTTTGTCTATGCACCTACAATATAAGCTTAAATGACACTCCCATCAGCCGAACTCAATTCTCTTCCCCCCACTCGCCTGTTTTTATTGAACTTAAGTTTTTACGACACAATTGAATAAAAGGATATGTTACGTGTGATATACTGTGGCAAGAAGGGATAATCACTCATCGTATAGATAAAACGTGAGTTTTTTAAATAACGAGGTTTTAGTACACTCATCCTTCATTGTTGTGTGTGTAATGGCGGCGCGGCAGCTCTGGCAAACAAACGTCAATAAAATAGATATCGTACACACGTATATCGCACAAATTTGTCGTAAAGTCAGGTTATACGATATAATATGTGGATTTTATGTCCTGGATGGTAAAGTTTTTTTTTGTATGCTGTGGTGAATTCGTTCGTGGATTTCGTTTCATATTATGATTATACATCATCATTACATTCAATTTGCATAAAAACGACTGCAGAAACGTGTCTTTACACGCGGGAAACACAATATTTGTGTTTTATGATTTATTTATTTTGTATAGGTACTTGGCTTAATCGTAAGTAGGAGAGGAGTATTGGTTTTGAGAAAGAAATATCAAAACATTTTAATCAACCAAAACGATAATGGGGAAAATAAAAATAAATTATGAAACAGGACCCATGTTCTGTAACTCGGCGATAACTTTTCGCGTCGAAACGGCGAAAAATGGAACAAAAATGGAACAAAACTCATAGGAATCCTATGGGTTTTGTTCCATTTTTCGCCGTTTATCGCCTCGAAAAGTTATCGCCCAGTTACAGAACATGGGTCCAGGATTTTGCATTCATTTATAAAAAAATCGTTCCCAGAAATAGTGATTGAAACTAAAAACTTATACGCAAATATCGATTTTAATTCTCCGAAGCCACAAATACAGCCCCCATCTCTTTTCTACTCCTTTTTATACTTAATTTTCCCAACCACATTTGATGGTTCGTTAAACAATTTATTTGTCCTGGTAACCATAAATAAGTCTTGTCAATGAACCCATCAACAGTATAGTAGCACCTCGCCGCCGGCCAGCCGCTGTTGTTCACCGAGTGTTACGAGTAGCAACGCACTCAATTAAATATTGCTTGTTTTGTTACCTAATCAAACATCACCTTTATAGATACACGAGCATAGTAGAATCAATATTGTGCTTCTTGTGGCCCCATTTTAACTGGGTTCTGGGTTATTTATACTTAAATAGTAAACCTCAATGATGTTTGACTGCTAACACGTACCTACTATAGGTATATAGTCCAGTTATTTATTCCACCTGGAGTAGGATTTATATACCTGGAATGTTTAACCAACTGATGAAGAAAAAAAGTTTTTTTTTTTTGTTTTTGTTTTAAAGGAAAATAACAACGACCAAGTTCGATAGATGTTGGTTGTGCTATTTTGGAGCTATATAAATTTATAAAGGGAAAGGACTAGAAAACAGTAGATACTTATATTTATAAGGTAGGTATACCTAAGTGGAAAGAACTTGTTGAAATTTATTTCTATTGGTCTTCTTTTCTTTATAATTTTGTTTTGCTTTGTTTTTTTTTTTTTTTTTTTTTTAATTTCTATTTCATTTCCATTAGAAATTTAATATCATCTTGAAACTTTGAATCCAAGTTTGAATTAAAAGGGATTTTGTTTTCTTTTTCAATTTAAATCTTTTTTTTTATAAATCTTGCTTAATGTTTGGCCACTTGCATAAATTATGTTACAAGCCAAAATTCACAAACATTGGTATACCATTATTTTGCAAATGAAATAACAGTTCCATAAATTTATAATTTTAACACTTTTATACTTTATACTAACAGAAAAGTTTCGATTCGGTAGCATTATACTAATCATGCGCATCTGGAACGCATCTCAGACACTTTGCATATACATTTTTCTTTACATCTGTTTGAAATTTCGAAATGCATTTTATGTAGCCTAAAATGAAAGAGCGGTTAGAATGATGTCGTTTTAGAAAAACGACAACCAATTACGAAAAGAAAACAATACCAGTAAAAAAAATAAACTACTGCACTCGAAACTCCATATTTTTGTTTCACTTTCAGTTTAAATTTCAAATTTTCAAATGAAAGCATCCAAAGAATATTGGATGCGTTTGCTGCTGTATTTTGTTCCGAAAATAAAATTTTACGAAAACGAATATTTTTTACTCTCTAGAATGAAATCTACAACTTACGGATTGACAATTCCAAAAGTGAAATTTTCGTACCTGGCAACTCGTTTCCAAATGTCAAAAGCATTGAAATGCAGAAAATTTCTTTCTACAACAAATGTGATAACATTTAAGTTTTTTTTTAAGAAAATCTCAGTAATAGTAACAATTTAAGTAAATAAAATTTATTTACAGTGAATCTCTAACCGCCATATTATTCACTCGATTAAACCAGATTAAAATTTAAAACCGGATGTATTTAGATACATTGAATGTTTATTAATTTACATCCCAAGTTCTTAACTGTATTAATCGGGTGAATATTATGGCGGTTAGCAAAAATTTACACACAAAGCTAAAATAATAACAATTATTGTTAAACAGTGAATTAGATGTTTATCTTCAATCGAATTTTACTTTTATCACGTATTTCCATTTGTCTCGTATAATTTTGCGCTCTATCCGCTCTTCATTAGGCGTTTTCTTTTTTAGCTCAGAATAGAGTTCTGAACAGAGTCCGAGCATATCGAGCATGCTCGGAACACCCTCTGAACAAAGCGTGTTCTGAGCGCTCAGAATTATTTTTGAAACACACCTGAACACTGCTTTTTTTTCAATTTTACCTGTCAAATACTTGTGTTTAGCATTCAACTCGGTTTGCTCAGTTATTTTATTCTGAGCTCATAGAACGCGCTCTGAACAAACTCAGAACACGTTTAGAACGAAAAAAGAAACACAAATTTGAAGCTCTGAACGTTCAGAGGTAAAAAAGAAACACAATTTTTTGCTTGACAGTTCAGACTCTGCTCTGAACTAAAAAAGAAAAACGCCTATTATTTTCTGCATCCATCCAAAGTGCAACCGAATCTGATTTATATTTATATTTTATTTATAGTTTGATTTATATTAATTTTTTTCTTTTAAAACTTTCAGAAATCGTTTGAAATTTTGTTGAATAAAATAATCTCATGTTGTTACATAACTTGTGTATTACGTATAAAACTATGCGGTGGAATTACTACGCGAGTTTTGTAAATTATGAATAAATTAAAAAAAAAATTTCCTATTTAAAGAAGGATTTGACTTCAGCGCCTAAAAATATGTAATAAATCATATCTTGTAGGTATTTTGTTTCTATTCAAAACAAGTTGATTCCTATTTTGGGTAATTTTAACCAACAAAGGTTAGTAGATATGTACAAGTTTTTATGCGTTTTATTGTGATCATTTTTTATATCTTTTAATTTTTAATTTCCAAAACATTGAATGATCCAATATAATACTTTCTGTAAGGTTTTAAATGAGAAATACATAAATCTATATCCCAACTGACAAACTTGCCTTATAACTGTAATAAATTCTCAGAATGAGAATAACAATATGTGACAGCTCATATCAAAAGTTCAAATTATATACCTTACTGCAATAATAATTGTGCCTTGAAATATTATATTCGCTATGAAAATACCAAAATGTAATAATAATAAAACCAAGAGTCAAAACTGTCAACGAAACAATTTGTTACATAATGAGAAAATCATGTTTCTACAATTAAATCCCAAAAGTCAAACAAACAACAACTCCCAATTTACGTCACACAGTATAAAGTCACAGTCGTCACATTCACAGTACAAGCACAGGTATAATATGTATGGTATGTACGGAGAAGAAATGGTATTTATTTCAATCAGTATGAATATATAACAACATTAAACGCATGAATGAGCTTCTTAATTACGAGGACTTTATATACGTATGTGCCTTTATGTATGTACACACATTATACATTATGGAATATCCCATAGGAATGACCTTTTGCAAACAGAAACTTTTGATTTTATTTTCATAGTACTTACCTACCTACATACATATATATTCATGGCATGTTGTTTACTTTATGAAGATTGCATATAGTTGCTCCTTACTCCTTATTTTGAACAAAAGTCCCTTGGTTGACAGAATTGAGCATCAACATGGAAGGAATATTTGTGTGTACAATTGTGCAGTGCATGTACAGGACAGTAATTGAAATTGAATAATTAATGGGGTTTATTTTATGAAAGAGTTCTTATAAGAAAGGTAGGAAGTCTATATCCTTATGGTTCTTTTAACTTTTGTTAAATTCACACTTCTGAGTACAGACAGACCATTAGCTGAGATGAGAAATAGAAACCTTAAATTAAAATGAAAACCATTTATACTTCATACATTTATATTTGAATATATTTTATTGTTTGGGAGTTTTAAAATAAAAAAAATGTATCTCGATAACCTAAGGGAAGCTTTAGACAATATTCATTTTAGATTCAAAATAGCTTTTAACGGCCTTTAGTCCTACAAAAATTGGCGTTTCGTCCCGGCGATCTCACTTGGACTCATCAGTTGATTAGTTATATAGTGCTCAATAATTCAATAAATCCAAATAAAAAAAACCTAAGTCTTCTACTTGGCTGATGTATTTCAATGGTATATAGAATTTCTATATTATTAAAAAATCCATCTAATATTCATTTTAGTCAGTTAGTTTTTATTTTAAACTTTCTTTGAAGCCTAGTATTCACCACCCGTGAAATGAAAAATAAAAACGTTTCAAAATACACGTTTAAATTCTTCACGTGAATTTTTGATACACAATTTGAAATTTTTAATAAACTCACTTTGAATTAAAAAAAAAAAATATATCAATTTTATTAATAACTGTCATCAGAATCTTGAAAAAGTGTTTTGTTCTTTTTTCCTCCTTGATGAGAATAAAATCTCTAGAAAAGACAACCGTCTAAAGGTTCCCCCACACCAACGCGAATCTATCGTTTCGACGCACGTCGAAAACAATAATAACAACACTTGGTTGTCAATGAAAACAACACGTTGTTTTTATTGTTTTTATTTTCGCCGCGACAGATTCGGAATGGTGTGGGGGAACCTTTTATTTCAGAATTAATATTTTGAGCAAAACAAATTTATTGACAAATGTCACAATTTTCCAAAACTTACATTTTTTCCTAGTGATCGTACGTTGGGAAATGAAAATATTGCGTGAAATGGATTGAAGAACCGGTTTATATTTCACTTTCATATTTTGGTACTCACTTTTTTATGAGAATTTCATACCAGTGAACTACACTAGGCACTTTTGTACGAAAATTTCATTTTCATTCGAACTGAGTTTAGTAGACTTAAAATGAAAAGATTAAAAAATGTCTCCGCTACCTACATATATATAAATAATTTGAGGATGTTGGTCTTAGATTTTCAAGCAGGAGATCTGGAAATTATATCCCAGCCTTTCCCAAAAAATATAAATAATATTTTTTTCTAATAATTTTAGTTAAATCGAGTTTAAGCGGGCTGTAGGTCAATAAAAGATGTTTATTCTTGCAACAAGTTCGAAATAGAAACAAAGGTCACGTAAATAAATAACAACTTTAATATTTTTTTCACTCCTGCGAAGACAAATTTAGTATCTTTTGGCATTAAAAAGTGCCTCGTGAGTTACAGCTTAACTTTTCGGATTCGTCTATTTTCGGCCCCTTAATATTATCATGCGATGATTTATTATCATTCATGAAATATATGATACGAGAAATTTATCATAGAAAAAAATATCATGCGAGAAATATATCATGCAAGAAAAATATCATGTGATATAAATTTGTATCAAGCTTGTGACAAACCTGGTTACAACTTTTTAGACCAAAAAATTTTCAATGGCAATTGATATATGTATCACGCTTAGGCCTCTCATTTTGTGACCAATTCGGTCGCTCAACTATAAGTCTGTTTAGGGTAGACATTTATGTACCTTTTTCCTGCAACAACCTCATTACTGTAATTATTACAAAAATGTACATAAAATTCTGAATAATATTTTTTTTTTAAATCAAACGCAATTCATGTAACATAAACACAAGTAGACAAACATAATTCTTTTGTCTCAAAAAGTTCCTTAAAAAAAAAGAACGCATAACAACAATATCCAATTGATTACATTATACCTTCATTAAATACTTCCATCCAACCTATTTCAATGTAAATTTGACCTTCGTTTAAAACCTTTTGTCTTTTGTTTTTCTCATAAAATACAAATAATAATAACAATTTCGAAAATGTCACTGTCAAAACTCTGCTTAAAAAAAAAAAAAAAAATAACAGAATAAAAATAAACATCCTTGAGGCTGAATTTGAGAGGTTTTAATCCAATTACAAACTTTATTTCAACTTTTACAACAATATATACTTATAACTGTGTACCTACCTACTGGCTTTGTGGTACTTAAATTGTATTCCTTTTTATTTCGCATCGCTAACCTCTAGAGAAAATTCATTTCCGTCTTTAGGTATTTCATTCCGGTAAACTTAATAAATTTTGTGAAATAATGGGACCAAATGAGCGCAGTCAGTAATTTGTTGATGACATTGTTTAAGAGCTAAGAAATGTACTCTTAAAAGAATAAAATTAAATGCACGAATGGGTTACAAGTATAATTAATCTTGAAAGTCAAGATATTTTACCGTTCATTAATTACCCCCGTCACTATATAAAAAAAAGGGAAAAATTGTACACTTTTTTTTTTTCATTATTCCTTAGAGGGGGTTATTAGGAGCATATGTGGCTTTTTTCGAGAAAATAGAGGTGGAGCTTAAGCCACCATCTTGAATTTTCTAAAAAATTGACTTAAAATGGAACACAAAATATAAAAAAAAAAAAATCAACATTAACACTTACATGACCTTTTAAGTGTTGTATTGTTGTTGTTTTTAGATTTTTTTTTTTTCTATTTTAAGGTATTGTTTTAAAAAATTCCATGATGGTGACTTAAACTCCAGTCCGATTTTCCCGAAAAACTACACATATGCTCCTAATAACTCCCCCTAAATAGTGCAAAAAAATTTACAGTTAAATTTTTCCCGGTCAGGCCTTTCTTCTTCTAAACGCAACCCAAACGTCAGCGATGTGTATTAACTTAGCAGCAAACGCATCCAATTTTGCTTGGATGTGCTTTCGTTTGAAATCGGACGTTTGAACTGAAAGTGAAACAAAAATATAAAAGTTGTTTATTTCATTGAAAAATCTTGGAATCACGAGCTACAAATGCAGTTCCTGAAATTCAGATTGGAAATGGAAAAGCAATCTATCAGCAAAACGCTAGAAACCAAAATATGTTCTATAATATTATTTGCGGTGCAAATCTGCAGTAAAAAAAATTGAGTTGAAGACAAAAATATTAAAAAGCCAGGGAGCGTGTTCGTAAACGTCAAATGTGTTTTCAAGAAAATTGGCTGAAATTGATCAAATAGATTTTGTGCATGAAGAATAATTGCATATTTTACAACAAAAATGTCTGCGTCAAAGAATGTCGATCATTTGACGATCAAATGATTTGAAATTAATTATTTGACGTTTTCTAAAACGGCCTATGATTTGTGACCTTAACTTTGACTGAAACAACAAATCCTAGCTTTCAAATATTGGAGGTAATGAATATTCATTAGTTACAACTTTTTGACAAAATTAGTTTTCTCATAAAATAATTTGAAGATTTTATTTATTCAATAATAATTTGACAAGGACAAAGACAAACTTATAAATATAAACACCATCTCTATTTTATAAAACATGCGAATAAACTCATAAAGTCCCTTTCTTCCAGAACCCAGAAGTTCAACTTAAAGTAAGCAATAGGTATAGGTATTTACATTTCTTAAACTCCAATCCTAGTCATCCAACCTTCGTTTTTCCTGTTTGACTGCAAAGAATTCAATTTCTGGGAATATACGAGTAAGGATAAAAAAATTTTAAAATTATAATTTTAAAGTGGTTTATTAATCGACATCATCTTACTTCTTGCATATAATCAACTTAATAAACCACGCGTGAAATGAAAACGCTTGGCTGCATTTTAATTATAAAACCTGTCAAATAAGTGCATATAATTTCTACCTACACAGCGAACCTCAAATTAATTAAGCACATCATCCATTATGCTATTACCTGCTGAGTTCTGGTTTTTAATATTAAATGAAAATTGGTCGAAAGTTTTCAAAAATTTAATGCTTAAATGAACCACAAATTATTAAAGTTATGATTTTTATGTATGTATAATGTATATACAGCAGGAGCAAAAAATAAAGTTTCCCATAACCTCAAAGAGACCAAAATATGTCTCTGTGAAAAAGTTCGTTCCTAAAAACTTTGATTATTTACCACTTCTCTGCCTCCCTCTAGAAAACCAAAAGGTATATATTCACTTTGATGTTTGAGTCGGAATCAACTTTGATTTTTGTGCGAATTAGGTAGTTACCTACTTCCTTTTCGGTCTTTATTGGGCAGAAAGTATTTATATACCTACTACAAAGCGTGTGGTTTACCTGCCAAGTGCAGGTCCTTTTAAAAGGACTTTAGTGAAGTTCTGCCTCTCCGTCCGTTCGTCAACCTTTCCTCTGTTTTGATTCACAAGTAAATGACTGTGGCAGAAATTATTTGTTTTGTCTTGAGGGGATTAGTGCGTTTTCTTTATTATTTATCTCTCGAAAAAGTACCATGGTACAATATTCTATTTATAGAAAAACAGATTATTTTAGGTAGGCATCATAAACTTACATACTTACCCACAACTTCTAACTGTCAGGTTAAATTCTTTGAAAGATATTTAAGTTGTTAGTAAAATGAAAATGGACGGACGTATTTTTTCGGTTGGACAGTATTAAAGTTGATATTTCATATTTGTCCCTTTTGTTCAAGACAGGGTAAACTAGAAATCATTAATAAAGTAAGCTTACCATTGTTGTTAATAATCCCACAAAATTTATAACTAATTGGGCCTGAAAACCTTTATGTAAAAGAAAAACTAATTTTAATGTTGCAAATAGTTGTGTTAAAAAAGACCCAAAATGTGAGATTTTCTTTTGAAAAACTAAAAATATGTAGTTCTTGTTACGTAACTCACCCTCAATCTCTCTACGCACTCTTATCCTGAAGATGTCAATTGTAATGTTAATGTCACTTTTTATAAAGGTCAATTCTTAAATGTCATCTTAAATTTGCAATTCATGTTTCATTTTGTTATTTTGCAAGTCATGTTTTAATTCAATTTGTTCCTCCTGAAAATTATTATATTGTTGAAATAAGTATAAAATAAAACATAATTCTTTACCAAGTTGAAGCATTAACGTCTTTTACTTACATCGTTTGCATTTTTACTTGAATTTTTATTAAAACTTTTATAAGTTAACTTAGTTAAATAAATGTACAAAGAAAAGTTTTGAAGGATTTTACAAATGTTATCACCACCAAAAAAAAAAGAAATATGTTACACTTTAACTTTTTAAAAATTATGAAATTAACTATTTTCAAACTTTAAATTCAATTTATGTTTGCTTTTGCGAACTTTTTACAACTTCAAATCATTTTCTTATTTTAATTTTTTTTTTCTCACAATGAGGTGCATATTGTTTAAAATTTATCTTTGCAATTTAAATTTAAAAATACTTGTACAAAAGTCGAAAAAAAAACTCACTTGAAAACCTTCACAAGAATATTATTAATCTTCAAGTATCAACATAATTATAAATATAGGTCTCGAATAGAATCGAATGGTAAAACTATGTCAAAATGTCTGTATAATTGAATTCCACTCATACTAACTCAAAATAAAATTTTATAAACGATTTGTGAAAATAAAAATAAATTACTATTAATGGGATTGAATCTGTTTCCCATTGCACTCCCACTTAAATCGATTTGAACAAAAAGTGTAATGCTTTTTATGTGGTCTTATAAGAGAAAACACGAATTGCATTCAGAAGTACATATACATACATATAAGTAACATGAGAGTCGGAAAAGGATACTTTTAAGTCATTTCATTTCAGTGATCGGTGTTATTTTTTTGTTGTTCCAAGGACTTTTCTGCATACACACATACATATATCCGGATGTCACATCGTAAAAGATGAATGTGCATTGCTTGATGGTTGAAGAAATTTATCATTTTGTAACTTCTGTCATGTCACACAAATAGCACAAGAAATTCATTCAATATGTATCTTAATCTTTTCTTAAATTTTTTTTTCTGAAAATAAAAAAATAAAAAGGAACAAATAAATTTGTATCGGAAATTGTTGTGTCGTCAATATTAAGCTTAATTTAATTTGATGTCAAGACGGATGATAATATTTTTTTTTTATTGGCCATGAAATGATTGAGTATATTATCAATATTGACGTTCGATTGAATTGCATTGGTTTGCAAAATATTTTATTTTGATTTCTCACATGACACAAGAAAACGTCATTAGTTCTTCAACTAAACGGGATCCGTTACTTAATCGTGCTGTTTCCTCGAGAAACTTTATAAATATTTCAAGAATTCACGTAAATCTTGTCTGAAAGCGTCCATTTTAATATCCCTATTAATAAAATGTATCTTCTAATTCACATATTAACTAAAACGTAGATCAAAAGTTAATTCACGAAATATAATTTCTCACTATTTAAAAAATAAAATGCATGCGATACGATGCACGTTAATTAGCACCAATTTTTTAAGAAAATCTACTACAATCGATAATAACTTTCTTGAAATCAAAGAAAGTGTCTGTTTGGTAACTGAAATTTCTTGCAAATTTGCACGAATTATCAAAATTTGCTCACAGAAAAAAAAAAATTGATAGTATCTCGAGCGGGGAACAGAGCTGGACCTGAGAGCTCCGGTCTATTTAAGAAACACGCAGCCTAAACTATCAGTAGGTGTATCCCTTTAGTTTGAAACTCTGTGCATTTGTGTGAACTTCTACACATTTAACTTTTTTTTTTGACAGACGTTTGTGTAGAAATTCACACAAATGCACAGAGTTTCAAAGTAAAGGAACTAGGCTATTGTATAATTTTTTAATAAACTGCCAAAATTGTCCGCTTTGTTTGTGAGATTGTTTTTTTTTTCAAGAATTTTTCGTTTTAACTAATTTTACTATCACGTATTACTAAAAAATTAATTATTTTAGCCGCGTTCACCTTTTTGCTCCATCTGCTTTTTTCCAGCTCATCGACGGAGCTCTGAGCTAAAGACAATTAATTCATGTAAATTTAAATCAACATTTTTTTTTGCAATTAATTAAAATCTTAATATACACTTTTGTAACAATTTTGTAAATTTTTTTTTGTAAGCTAGCAATTTAGTTAAGTTAAATAAATAAATAAAAAAGAAATGCAAGGTCCTATCGAGGATAAAAAGAAAAACGCCTATTATATCGATCGCATCAGTTGTCAGAATTATGTAATCGCCATTTTATTAATATTGTGACGCTTATAATACCTCCCATCTTCATTTTTATTAAGGTGCAATTGAACAACATCATGTATAACAGAAAATGGTTACTTCCTGTCTTACTTCAACCTATGACTGTCCTCTATATACGAAAGGAGGAATGGGACAAAAAAACTCTCTTAAAATTCTTTATTAAAATTATATCAACCTATTAATATATTCCATTCTAATTCTATTCAAGATCTCTATATCGATTTAAATTTTAAGATTCCCAATAATTTTATGTATTCTGATTTAACTTAAAAAGTCAACTTTAAAATATTTAACAACATCCACTATCAAAATACATAACCTTTACTTTGTTTTAATTTTTTTGGATATTTTAAGCATCCCCATTTATCATTCAATCATTCCTTTTTTCATATTAATTTTCTTGTTATAACTTATAGAAGAGCTACTCAATTTGAATTATTCAAAAGTTTTATACATAGGTACATTTATTATAATATTTTCGAATCAATTACAGTCACTCAAGTTTAAAGTGATTTTTGGGCTACTTTTTTACCAATTCACTTTTAAAAATTTATTAAAGAGAGTGATTTGGTAAACATTACTGTTTGTTTTTTTGTTTTTTTTTAATTTGGAAAATGCAAATTAGAAACATTTTTAACTTTAGGTGGAATGGTACATAAGTTGTGAATTTAAAAAAAAAGCCGGTACACAGAAAAATAAATGCATATAAAAGCTCTCGGTTTTAAGCGTGTATCGTGTCACGTGTACACGTGTAGTAAAATAAATTTAACACGTGTATGTATTATAACGGGTGATTTTTTAAGAGGTTTAGAACTTTTTTAAAAAAAAAAACACAAAAAATTCGAAAAAATGAATGAAATATTTATTTGAATCGATAGTTTGAACCTTGCAATTTAATGTTTAAAGATAATTTCATGCAAATGTTGACCGCGGCTGCGTCTCAGGTAGCCCATCCGCTGAGTCCAATTTTGGCATACTCTTTCACACATATCGGCCGGTATCTCACGAATGAATGCATGGATGTTGGCTTCCAGTGCGTCAATCGAAGCGGGCTTGTCCCTATAGACATTAGCCTTGACATACCCCCACAAAAAATAGTCTAATGGTGCCAAATCGCACGATCTAGGCGGCCAATTGACCGGCCCGAAACGTGAAATTAACTGTTCACCAAACTCGCCTCGCAATTGCGCCATTGTTTCGCGTGCTGTGTGGCATGTGGCACCGTCTTGTTGAAACCACATATCATGCAAGTCAAGAACTTCCATTTCGGGCAAAAAAAAGTTTGTTATCATCGCTCGGTAGCGTTCATCATTGACAGTAACGCTGCGATTCGCATCATCTTTGAAGAAATATGGCCCAATAATGCCGCCGGCCCATAAACCGCACCAAACAGTGGCTTTTTCGGGATGCATTGGTAGCTGTTGCAATGCTTCTGGCTGATCTTCACTCCAAATGCGGCAATTGTGCTTATTTACGTACCCATTCAACCAAAAATGAGCCTCATCGCTGAACACAATTTTTCGATAAAAAAGCGGATCCTCGGCCAGCTTTCCAAGAGCCCATTCACCAAAAATTCGGCGTTGTGGTAGGTCGGCTGGGTTTAGTTCTTGCACCAGCTGTATCTTAAAAGGCTTTACGCCCAAATCCTTCCGCAAAATTTTCCACGTAGTGCTGTAACAAAGGCCTAACTGCTGGGAACGGCGCCGAATCGACATTTCGCGGTCTTCTGTCACACTAGCTGATACGGCCGCAATATTTTCTTCACTACGCACAGTACGTAAACGTGTTGGTGGTTTAATGTCCAACAAAGTAAATTTGGTGCGAAATTTGGTCACAATCTTCCGAATAGACTGCTCAGAAGGTCGAGAATGCCGACCATAAAATGGAAGCAGGGCGCGATGAACATTTCGAACCGAGCACGAATTTTGATAGTAAAATTCAATAATTTTCAAGCGTTGTTCATTTGTAAGACGATCCATGATTAAATTGCAAACCAAACTGAAGCTGTTTGACAGTGACACAAGGTACTAAACACACGTCAGCTGTCAAAACCAGTGTTGCCAAAACCAAACCAGCTAAAAAATCACCCGTTATATACCTACACATGTAAATAAAAATACAAGTGTAATTATAAAAGCACCACATTCTGGATATGTTTGTGTTGTGGTAATCACTTGTGACAGAACAGCTGATACAACAACAACCCAACGTATCGGAACATTTTTGGGATTGGTGGATAGCCTATCTGATAGTTCACCGAACGCAAGGATTCTGTTATCGTTTGTAGATTGGCTAATGAATTTTCTCTTTTCATTCGGAAGGGTATGTTCGTAGAGATTTTGTTTTGGGGTGCGTTAGGAGAACAATACCCACAGTAATAAAATAACCAATAATGAATGATTTAAAGAATTTATAGGAAAAGGTTAAAAAGTAGCAGCCATTGGCCAGGGATTTACTGTCAATTCCCTAAAAGTAAAAATCATAGATTTCTCATTCATAATTTGCAATAAAAAAAATACAAGTTATACAAAATTCAATCCATTTTAATGTGCTCATAAAAGCCTCCTAATAAAATTCCCTATTTAAATAAATCCTTGCCGCACTTACCGTATAAGCCGTACTATAAATTATAGATCTTCCATGTAAAGTCCTTTAACGACATATTATGTATAACCAAGTCTTCCCTAATACATTTTTATCGGCCACCACTCTTTTAAGCTTATTATTGCAATGATTCTATCTAACAACAACAACAAAAACATTTATCCAATATACTCATAACGTTTGAATGTTCTTACAAAATCTATTCCATAGGGAATGGCTTTTTGTAAACAAAACAAGGAAATTAACTTTTACTGTATGTATCCGTATCGAGTTTGCCAAAACCACATATATATTTATCCCCTGTAGGTATATTTCATCTTGTTCTTGTGATTGTGACTGTGACTGACTTTCAGAGTTTCAGTTACAACAGCCAGCCAGCCAGTCAGCCAGGCAGCATGGTTTTGGCTTCGTTGTTTTGTGCAAAGAAACAGCCAAAGGCAACAGAACTGAATCTTTAATGAGATTTCAGTTTGAGCTTTGTGTCGTGTTTGTATATGTAAATATTCTCAGACGGTAATCAAAATCTGACCTTGTTTTTCTGATATTCATATACTATATGTACATATATTGTATATGTATATATCATAATAAACGGTTGGAGTAGAGATACATCTTTGTTTTGAAACGTGTGTATCTACTCCGGTGGAAATGAAGTAAAAATAGAATCAAGATAAGGTGTCCTTGCTTTCTTCAAATATGTATATTGAATGTTCATGTCAATTCATAAAAAACAACAACAGGACATTAAACTTGTGCAAATTATAATTTTATTTAAGGATTTCTTGCGCTTACCAATTATATTACTACTACTATTGCTGACTTTTTTTTACGTTCAAATGAAGATTTGTAGATTTATTTGGCTGGAAGTTTGTGGTGGAAGAAAATAATTAAAACAATATTTCTGCGCCCACTTATTCAAGATGGCGGCCAAATAGGGGGCTTTCAACCCCGAAAATTAGTTTGGCTAATCACACCGACTTTCTTCTAAACAAACGAAAAAAATTTACCTTGTCCTGCCCAAAATTACAGATCAATGTAAGATTTCAATGAAGGAATTTCAACTTATTGTAGTAGATTTTCCTAATGAATTTTTAAAAAACGCGAGTTTGCTATTCCAGATAGCTATGTTTTTATTAATAAGAAATTTGTATCTCTCGAATTAACTCCTATTCCATCGTTTAATAAGATCGTGGATTAGAGGTGAGTTATGAGTTTTTTATTAATATTGACTGCCAAGGTTAGACTACTTCAAATTCCACATACCTTCATCTATCTATCACCCAAAGAACAACTTTTTTTCCGACACTCAGCTCTCTGAAAAATTCTAAATGTTCAAATAACTATTTGTAAATCTTTAAACAATTTTTAAAAACAAAAAACGTTATGAAATGGCACCACAACTATACTGCCCGGCAAAGACTAAAAATCGATTTTAGTTTACAAAATATGTTTGAATAAATTTTCTTGAATGATACGGATTCGAATGATAGATACAGAATTTAAAAACAATTTATATACAATTTTTTGCTTCTAGATTTAAGGATCCCCCACACCAACGCGAATTTTCGGTGGCGACGACGAAAACAATAATAACAACATGTTGTTTTCATTGACAACCACTTGTTGTTTTCGTCGTCGCCACCGAAAATTCGCGTTGGTCTGGGGGAACCTTAATGCTCAAAGGTATGACATTTTAAAATTTTCTCTTTTATGCTTTTCCATTAACCTAAATATGTTTTGAAATATTTGATATATGTTTATCTCTTTTTTTTTAAAAAGTATATTAAACAAAAATTTATCAAAAAACAAAGTAATTAATTCCTTCGGTTTAATTCTATACATTTCTATTTTATTCCTTCATAATGGATTTTTGAAATGCACAATAATCCAATTCATTGCGAAAAACATAATTCATTAGGATTAAGATGTCAGATGAATTTCAAAATTGTGTATCTTTCAATGAAAGTAAAATTCATTCATTTGGATTTTTACAACAATAACTCCATTTACGATATCCAGTTGCAATGAAAGTTTTCCCATAATAACCCCATTATCCACATTCCGTTAGGAATTTTTTTTAAGATATGTACAGTAGCACCGTTATTAATAAACGTAATTCAAACATAAATTATTTTTTATCGGTGAATTATGTATGAAATTTTAGCAATAAAACAAACAATAAAAGATAATTCATGTTAATTAGTTAATTCACCCCTAAATAAGATTAATATGTGAATAAATAAGTCAAAAATATTTAAAGATATTTTAGCCAACGAATTTAGATAAAAAGAAAACAAATACTATATTGACATATTAGGTCTGCTCCAATTCTAGTCCAAATTTTATTTTTTTTATATGGACTTTGACAAAACTTTGGAATAAAATGGGTAGAAGGTGGAAATTTTGGGAATTAAAATGAAACAGACCTATTATGTAATTTACTATCCCCTTTTACACGAGGAAATTGAGTATCCAACAACTTTCAGTTTTTAGGCGAGAAAGGCACAAAGTAAGAGAAGAAAATGAAATCTCCCCAGTCAATGATTTGTAATGTGAGTTCAACCAAGCTACTTTAAAATGAAACTACAGAAAATTTCTAGGATTTTGTTTCTACGTGTGAAAGGTACAAGAAATTAAAAAAAAAAAATTAAAAGAAAACGGCAAAAAAATCTCCACGAGCTTGTTTCCTCGTGTGGAAGGGGACTAAATTAATTTTGTGAATAAGAAGACAGTTAAACATTTTTATTAATAGGGATGTTAATATTGGCAGAGTGTTATAGTCAAATAGTTTTTCAGTTAAGGATAACTCGTAGCTAACTTGCCTTTATTAATATGATAGGAGTGTATATTCAATGAAATCCAACTTTAAAGTCTAAATTTAATACAAATACAAATTAATAAAATTTAAATTATCTCAACATTATACATAACAATATTGTGTGTATTTAAATTTTTATGTAAACTATATATAAATAAAAATACCTATAAATAACAACAAAATTGTGTATGATAATAAGTTACTTGTGTTCTAAGAAAATGTTATTATAATAAATGTGGGTTTCAATGTTATACGGATATATGTACGTATAGTTACCTTGAAAATCTTACCTCCAAGTAGGTATATGAAGTATCGTTCATATTATAATAAATGTACTATTATCTTTTATCCTCCATCCACAAGGATGCTTGACGTCTCTATAAGTTAATCAAAGGTAAAGCCAACTCTTTAAATAGTTTTAAGATAAAGGATAAAGCAAAGTAACTTGGTTTATAACAATTCTGACATTGATGGAGTGAGTTTTCTAGAACCTTAGGGTAACTTGTTGCTTTTACCTACCTATAGATTATATAAACGCGTTGAGCTTTGATAAAGATGATGGGTTTGTGTGTATACTGTGTAGGTTTTATTTTGTCTTCTTTCTTAAAAAAAGGAAAATAATATTATGTACTACAGGTATGAGTTATACAATATATATTTACATATACATAAATACATTCATCGTGATTTCAAAGTTTTCAAATATCACGTATTCTCCATAAAAGATGTGCTAAAGAGGTAGCTATGGAATTGGAAGGTTATTTCAAAGGGAAACCATGGACGGAATCTAACACTCTGCAGGTGGGAGCAGTTCAGTTAAATTAAAAACAAAAATACAAATTTTCCAGATCTGGGTTTCATGAATGAATAAATGATAGAACAATTAATAAAGTATCAATCAGGGCTGTCCACCAGTCTGAAACTCCAGTCTGAAACTATTCTCTGTTTTTATACGTCTCGTTATAATTGTAAAATTTAAAAAATAATAATAATATCTCACTGCTCACTTTATTAAATAAACATTTTAAAAGCCATATGGTTAATTCAACACTACCGGAAATAAGAAAAGAGTTCATTTATTTGCTGTGTGGGCTTTTATTAATTCCAATTTGGTACACCACACTCAATATACTTATTCACAATTCATAACACCATGATCCGTGCGACATCGGACATCCTCAGGTCACTTATTTAAATCTCCTGCATGTTCTACACACAAATGCAGAGCTAGTCAATATGCTACAACACGCGCAAAAACAATTTCCCAATGTGCGTCGTCTGTCGTCGGTCGTCGTGATCCAATAAAATGAGATACATGTGAAGGATTTTTTAGTATGCCATCCCCAGCAATGGCAATCAAACTTTAAAACAAAAATGTCTCTCACATCCGGAAGAGTTCCTTCTATGTATATGTATATCCTCTCATTGCTAAAGTGCATAACATATGGATCTAATGGAACGCAAATTGCATTTGAAACACAAATCGATTGGTATTCAATACACGTTTAAGGGCTTCGTTGACTTGCTCTATATCTATACATGCATTTATTACTGTATTCTGTCGTTTTTATCCACATATTATACATTTATATGTGCTGCTGCTCCTTTTTATATACCAAGGACGAATTCAAAGGGTTCGTAAGTATATGCGATGATGCTCTGGACGCGACGCAGAGAAGACGCATTTTTATACATAAATTCCGAAGTAACTGTTGTGGTAAGTGGCAGCATCCGCATCCGACAAAATAAAAGGGGAATAAGACATTCTATACGTAGACTGTAGATAGAAGAGTGCCTCAAGTTATTTATCGTAAAGTATAATTCCGCACAAAGTTGTTAAAGTTCTGTTAGGTGGAAAAACTTAGGACGATAATAATATCATCAAACTGACAGATGACTTATGACTTTGGTTATATTTTTGAGCAAGAAAATATTTATTTAAATTTTCTATTTTGCTATTCCTATATTTAAGCTTTTATACGATGAAAACACTGCCTGCGGGTGAAAAAGAATTGAATTTGTAATAGAATATGTAACACCATCCATGGAGAAAAGGATTTCTTCTCCTTTAAAATGAAAGATTTTCTGATGAAAGAATACAATTTAGAATTCCAAAGCATTAAGAACGGGAAAAGCTTTGAATTATTAATAAAATAAAAAAAAGTCATCCTTGTCGGTCGGTTTGGATATAGTGTTTGGCTTCGATAAGAAGAAAACAAATCTTCAACAGAAGACTCTTTAAATATTTATTTTACCTTATGGAAAACTAAGTGATGGAATGGATGCGCTAGAAAAGATTTAAACATTAAATTTTACTGACCTACTGGGTTTTTGATTCCATGGCATACTCGTACATAGATACACATATAAGAAGACAAATAATTCATTAGAAGTCCTTCATCTTAAAATTCTTTTATAAATCATCACTAGAGAATGAAAAACAAATTAATTCTCTTCTGTTAGCTAGTAAAAATCTATTTTGGTTCAATTTAATTGATAAATAATAAAACTAACATTAGTATTGAAGCTCTCGTTTCGGTAGCGCGATGCTTTCGGTCAGTTTTGTACTGAATTGAGAAAATTTACAAATTAAAATAAATATTTTTTCAGCTATTTTACGAAATGTAATATTTTTGAAACCAGGTCTCGTAAGTGGTTGCAGGTTTCACTGCTAATTTGAGATTTTACAGGTCTTTCCATATGTGTACAAAATTTTAAAAATGTCAACAAACATTTTTTTTTACGAAGGCCCATATTTCCGCAACGAGCCTCGTAAATGGTTGTGGTTTTCAACATTTTACAAATTTCGAGCGAAAATTTGTGAATGATTTTTGAGAAAAAAAAAAGAAAATAAATAATTTTTTCAAATAGTTTTTACGAAATTCGATATTTTCGCAACAAAGTATCGTAAATGTTTGCGGTTTTCAGTGCTGAATTGAGAATAAACAGACCTTTCCACCGATGTACAAAACTTTACAAATCCCGACAGGAAATTTGTGAATGATTTTCGAGAAAAAATTAAAATAAATGATTTTTTTAAACAATTTTTACGAAACTCGATATTTTCGCAACCGAGTCTCGTAAATGGTTGCGGTTTTCAGTGCTAAATTGACAATTAACAGACCTTTCGATCAATGTGCAAAATTTTACAAATCTCGACAGAAAATTTGTGAATGATTTTTGAGAGAAAATGAAAATAAATAATTTTTTCAAAATTTTTTTACGAAATTCGATATCTTCGCAACCGAGCCTCGTAAATGGTTGCGGTTTTCAGTGCTGAATTGAGAATTAATAGATCAATGTAGAAAATTTTACACATCTCGGCAAAAAAATGTTTGAATGATTTTTGAAAAAAAAAATTAGAATAAATAATTTTTCAACAATTTTTACGAAACCACATATTTCCGCAACCAAGCCTCATAAGTGGTCGCAGTTCTCAGCTCTGAATTGAGAATTGACAGACCTTTTCATCGATGTACAAAATTTTACAATTCTCGACATCAAATTTTGAACGATTTTTGAGAAAAAATGAAAATAAATAATTTTTTCAACAATTTTTACGAAACCCGATATTTCCGGAACCGACCCTCGTAGTGCGTTGTGGTTTTCAGTACTGAATAGAAAATTAACATACCAAAGTCATTGCGATTTTCAGCGCTGAATTAATATTTTTTCCACCGATGTGCAAAGCTTTACTTTTGTATCCGACAAAAAATTTGAAATGATTCTTGAGAAAAAATGAAAATAAATGATTTTTTTTCAACATTTTTTTTGACTAAATTAATTAGGAGCATCGCTTATTGGTGAGTATAGCAATGTTGAAGTCTTAAACAAAATCAATATATCACCATTCGTCACTATATCACTTCCATTTCCTCACAAACTTTACAAATTCTTCAATTTTTTTTTTTGACACAGGGCCCAAGAGAAATTAATATACATACAAAATTCCTGAAAGCGACACCACAAAAATATAACTTTGGAGTACCAAGACACCATTGCTCATTTTACCAAATTCCATATAAACCACTTTAAAATAAACAAAAGTCTCTATCTCTATACATGCCTTTACCTGCCCTGTCTAAAGAGTCAGTATACCTATATACCTAAGTTCTCATATGGTAAAAGTTAAATCGAATTCTGAGATCCAATGATGTGGCTTCGCGTCATTGGAGCAGAGGTGGTGGTATAGGAAGGCAATCTTTCAAAATGGGGTTTGCCTGAATACTCCAAGGACATGTTCAATTAATTGTTGGGAATGGATTTTGTATAGGGTTGTTGGCAGGATGTAGGTGTAGGAGTATAAGTATAATATGAAGGTGTATATACGCGTTTATCATCATGGAAGTACCTACATATCCATATATAGTGCTCGAGGATCTGCTTTTAAGGTTCAATTTTTTGTTTTTATTTGTATATATGTAAAACCCCGTTTTCAATCATAAAAGAACAAATATTATTTTGGAATGATATCAATACCATGGGTTTATCAACATTGCGTAAATATTTATTATTTGTGTTTGAGTGGCATGAAATGATATGGAGTCAAAGTTTACTTCAGCTTCGACTATACATAGGTATTGGGATTTAAGGATGTGCCATTTGTGTGGATTTTGAAATACAATAAGCAAATGTAATGTGTAGTGGAAATTTAAAAGAACAATATATTTTATAGGACAAATAACTATAAAATCCTCTGGTTGAAACTGAAAAAAAATGCTACAAATTATGTATTAAATAAATAAGTCATCAAAATCGTCTTCTCTGTGAAATTTTTATTAAACAAAAACAAAATAACCGGTTTACCAAGAAAGCAATAATCTAGAAAGCAAAAATCTCGAAAGTAAAAATGTCGAAAACAAAAATCTAAAATTGAAAAAATCTCGAAAAAAAATCTTGGAATGAAAAAAAATTACAAGCTAGAAAATAGAAGATAAATTTCACAGTTTTGTTTGTAGAATGCTTGAATTTAATTTTGTTCGTATGTAAAGCAACAAGTTGTTTAATTTGGAATTTTACATAAAAACCTTCCAGTTGATTGAATAGAGTATAAACCCATCAGAAACTTAGATTAATTAAAAAAAAATTATTTCTGACATTTATAATTTATAATTATATGAAGGAAAACTTAAAAGGAATATGTCAGAAATGTCACCCATATTAGGCATAAGAACAATGACTTTTATACATTTCGCCTTACTATGCATGACATTTCATCAACCAAAAATCATTTAATCACTCTTCCTATGCAATCCATCAAAATCTAGATCTCGAAATGATGCATTAAAAATTATTTAATTATCATCCATCATAATTGTGTGTTATAATCAATCATGACTCGATACAACGCAAGCTCTCTTATAGTCTTACATTTACAGCCTTTTCATCTTCTTACACTTCTTACCAATATAACGACAATATAATACCTACCAAATAAGACGAGTGGGTATAAAAGGTGGTTATCCTTTAAAACCGAAAATCGATTCTCAACTTCTCAGTTTGTGGCAGAAAGCAAATTACATCCCTGCATCATAGAAGTACCAACTAAGCAACAATGAGTATGTTTTCTATAGCATCTACTCCTGCTCTATCCTAAAGGGTTTTGTGGTAACACCACCATTGAGGTTTTCAACAGCTTGCTGTGCAACACTATCACAATGCGCCGAGAGCACATAAAAATTATCCTCGTCGTTGGTACGTTAAGAACGATATATAATTTTGTATGATATCACCTGCTTGCATTATGTTAGAAAAAATCTCTCGAAAATTCTTCAGTGGTTTTTATGTTCATTTCGTCTAAGTACATGCTGTAGATACGTCTTTTAACAGAAAGTTTAAGTGTAGCGTTTTTGTTTTTCTTATTTTGTACGCGGAGTCAACATATTCTCCCAGGTAGGTATTGTATTAGAAAAGGTATATTGTACCAATCAAGACAATTTGTTTTGATTCCGAGCAGGTGTCGTATAAATTCGTAGCTCATTTATTAAATATCACTAGTTTTCAATGTTCATGTTCATCGTATAGAAAGTTCTTTTAGTTCAGTGGTTTTCAATTTTAATTTACGGAATTTCAATTTAATTAGTTTTAAGAATAGAAATAGAAAGTGAAGACTAGAATCCATTTCAGTATATATGTAGGTAGGTACTTAACAACGTCTTATAAATTGTCGATAAGAAATAATCACTAAATCTCAACCTAAAGTAAATTAGAGAAAAGTATATGTAGAGGGATCTACTGTACCGATACATACATAATATTTTATACATATACATATGTACATATTTAAATATTTAAATTTAAATTATTAAATCAATTTAAAGGATTCTAAAACTTAATCATCCATATTAATAAATGGGAGTTAACGACGGATCTATGAAAGTCGTGAATTAAATGCGAAATATGTATAATAAATTCAAAATGTCTGCTATAATTGACGTTTATAAAGTGCGTGTAATTTTACTCACCGAAGAAGGATTATTAAGCGAAAAAAAATAAATTTATCTAAAAAAATGTCTGAACCTTGCATTTTGGACAGGTCAACATTTTTTTTTTTGATATACAAAACCATTTTCGAGGTTGAAAGCAACCCCATTTGGCGGCCATCTTGGAAAAGAGGTTGTTAAAAGATTTTTTTTATGATATTTTGAGAACCATAAATGGAAAAACAAAGTTTGAACACGTTTTTGAAGAGAATTGTATTCTCCAAAATTTCGATAGAAAAACTTTTTACCGAGAAATTTGTAATAAAAAGCTATAATTAAAAACAGAAGACAAACCCTTCAATAATATATTTTTTTTGAAAATGTTCCTCTTTTTTTAATTGTAACTTTTATATTTTCAAAATATCAGTTTATACTTTTTGTAGTAGATTTTTTTTAAAAAGATTTTCAATAAACGTCATTTTGCTATTCTACGAAAGTTCTATCTTTATTGATGCGAAAATTTTAAATCGTAGAAAAAATAACTATTCCATGGTTTAGTAAACGATTTAACCACGCTATCTAAAAAGCAAAAATCTTGAAAACAACAATCTAGAATTGAAAAAATTTCGAAAAAAAATTCTAGAAAGCAAAATCTAGAAAAAAAATCTCGAATGCAAAAATCTAGAATATACTAATTTTTGAGACAATTGTTACAAATCGCGCATGCGATAAATAGAAATTTGGTACATTCAAATTCAATTTATTAAAAATCCGATCAACTATTCCGTGATTATTATTATTTATTGTATTATTCATACTTTAATGTCAGTTTATTAGACTTGACCATTCTTTATTCCGTCAATTTCATTGAATTTCTGAACAACAACAACAACTTAAAGGTGCTACCACCAATGGTATACGAATTAATTTATAATTCGTTTTAATTAATTATTTGGCTGGAGATATGGCTATTTCAAGGGGTGCCAAGCCCTATCTTCAGTCTCCTTATTAGTGGTGCTGAGCTTTAATCCAATTTTATTATGAAAAACTTTCTGCACATCATGAGATTCGAACCCACGATATTTATTAAGTTTTTTGTAATTCACAAAGTTCTGCACCATTCTCAATGATTAAAAGTTGTATCAATTGGGTTATTTATTATCGATTTTGAAAATTTATCAAAAATCAATTGATAATAATTGAGAACCGTATTAGGGGTTTTACTCTTTTTTATAAAACACACAAATTTTCAATAAAAATTTATTTTCTTAAATTTCGATTTCACAAAATTTATAATTGATAAAATTTGCAATATCTATAAACACATTACAGTTTTGAATCACAAAAGCATGTTCGTGCGATCCAGTCGTTTACATAAATATTATAATATAACATTTCACATGGGTTTTAATTTCACTTTGAATTGATGTATAAACTTAAGGTTACAGACAAATTATTTGACTACAAATTTTTTTAGAGAATTTCAGCTACCAACTCACATTCTTGTTTTTTTCAGCTAGAAGCCCCAGTAGCTAGCTTGTAGCTTTAATTATTATCTTGTGCATTTATGTAGAGTGTATTAAAAACAATCATAATTTATTTTCTTTAAATTTATCAAAATGAATAAAATTTACTGAAAAAAATGTGAAGAATTGCCAAAACCAACAAATTGGTTCAAATCATTTGAAAAAAGAAATTCATATCACGATCAAAGCACGTTCTACTAGGTTAACAAAAAAATGTTCTATTTTCTATTGAAGAAATCCTTTTTTTTTGTCAAATAGTCTCATAACAAACGTGCCTGTCGTACATTGTTTAACATAAAACAAACCACAACCAAACTATAACCATATCATCCAACAGATGTTCTAAATGGAATCTATAAGTTTTGTCCCGAGATCGTATCATTCAAGAAATTGCACATTAAATTCTCAATTCCAAGCAACCATGGATAAACAAAGTTAAAAATTACAACAACAACAGGACATAAAGATACAATAATATATAATAGAAAGGAATTTGAACGTAACCAAATGCATGTCCTTAAACGTTTAAGAAACCATGTAATAATGTTGAATTGTCTGTTACCCCCTTCCGATTGAATTTCCTTTTTAAAGGACCATATTATTATTGTTATTTTGTGGGTTTTATAAGGTGGTCTAGATTACGGGATATAAACGCTTACTCAATAAGTTCTTATATAGGTACTTTATGCTATAAACAATTCGTTCCTTTTATATCAATTCAAATTGACCTTGTTATGTACATAAATATATCCTTTCATGGAAAGGAATGGATTGATATTATTGCCTGTGGATGATGGCAATTTTTAGACGTGTTTTTAACATTATTTTATTCTAGAAGTTTATTTGAGTTAAGCCAGAGTATGATATTCGTGGCATAGAAAATAGTATTTATTTGTCCAATTTAAAGTTTCAGGCTGGTTGCAGACTATATGGGCGACTATTTCTTTAAATTTAATTTCTAATATATTTGGTTTAAGTATACGAAGTAAAAGGATATACATATAGGATTACTTATGCTTTTTAACAAATTAGAAGACTGTCAATATAATATGTCATAATATAACTTTTCTATTTTTGATTTTATACTCTTTTATACGTAACCTTTAACCTGTAAAAATGTTAAATACCTTTTTAAGTCTAAAACTCTTGTTACATGTGTCAAATTTTAATTGTCTACATGAAAACACATCTAAAATAACTACGTACATTATTTAATATATAAAGATAGGTACTTACATCAATAACCATAAAATCTTATTAGGTAAATAGGATGGGCGAAGTCGTTGTACTATATACGAACGTAAACTTCTGGAGTTTTTAATTAAATTTTCATTGTCATTATTTGTCATGATGTACATTGTACATTTATGTTTATATATATACCAAAAGCAAATAATTCCTCTTACCTTAATTTTTGTTTTGTTTTTAAAATACTCAGTGGTAAATAGAATTTTTTTTTTTAATGGTTTCGATTTATTAAATATTAATAATATAATATCATGGGAAAAATTAAATACATAACAGCTATGTACTTTAAGTAATTTTAGGTACCCTTGAAGAAAAAAGAAGATATAATTTCACAGTTGAGTAGAATAAACAATGGGAAATTATAAACTCATTAAAATTGTTAAATGACACCTGTCAGGTGTTAAGAATCAACAAATAAGGAGCCAGGTGTTTTTGATTTAACAAAATATTGAGGGCATTGTACTCAAATAAAAAGACTTTAAGCTTAATTTCAAATACATACATACATTATGTACTATTTAGCCTGATTTTTGTTTGAAATTATTAAGGTACTTACATTTTATTATCAAAGTGTCAAATTTTCAATCTTATCTCTTTAAAAGTGAATATTATGTTTTCTATTTTAGTTTCTTTGAGGGGTCAGTTTTAATCTCTTTATTAAATAAAATTGTACATGCATATTCATTCCATCGCAATCGGAAACTTGTTACGAATCCCGAAAAAAATTATTTTATTTTTTATAAGAAATGCAACCAAAAATGAATTTTTACAACCTTGGTAGTATTTCAACCACTTTAACATACATAGCTTTAAAGACAAGCTATATAATATAATTATACTGCATATGTGTGAACAACATTTTTAGATTTGAACTTTAAGCCAAAAGACTAAAGCTATACGATGTTTTGTTACATATTTTACTTTTTAAAATCATTTCATCTATTTTACCTGCATAATAACACCTTATTCATAGTTCACTAGGGCGTATGCGTACTAAAAACTATAACTTTAAGTTGCTCTCCTATTATTATTTAAAATGCTATTTATTTAATTTCTTAAATGAAAGTCTTTTAAAATAATTGGAACATTATTTAAGATTTAAGTTCATTTAAACTCAAATAAATTAAGCATTAATTACAAACCGTGTTTCTTTTAATTTAAAAATTAAATTAAATTAATTTCAGTAACAGAAAAATGTTCAAGTTACCTATTCGTAATTTCATTCTTAAATAAATTTAAATTGAAAATAAAAATATAAATAAAACAACTTGTTTGCTATTAATGGCTAACAATCGCAAACATTTAATCTTTATAGCTTGGACGCGGTTAGCTTTTGCTGGTTTTTTTATGGGAAAAAGAAAAAAAAAATAGACACACATACAATAACGAACAAAAAAATTATTCAATGACGGACATGGCCATCATCCTGATAGCATGGCACGACGACGACGACGGTTTGTGTAAATAAAATGGAATAAAAAGGAAGGAAATTGAATTGAGTTGTTGTTTACTCACAATTTTCTAAGTCATTTTCCGCAGTTTATAACATCAGAGGAAAAAGATTGTTTTGCGTTGGGAATGTTATTATTTTATTTGAAAGAAAAAATATAAAAAGAAGATTATGCTGTTCCTTAAAGTGTAAACGTGTAGGTAAATTATCTTTAAAACATTTTTGTTTTCTTTTGCGGTCAGGAGCTTTCAACAAAAAGAGATCCCTTTAATTTCTTAAGATACCTTGCCCCAAGTTAAAATATTTCAATTCAAACAATTGTTTTGGGGTACTTAACAAAATAATGATTATATTTTATAAAAATGTTATATGGTATGTACATAGGTATATTTAAAGTTTAATTTTCATTCCAGTTTACTACATATATAAAATTAAAAATATAGATAACTAAATATAAATAAATATCTTAATAAGTTATAATCATGCAATTTGTGTCAAAACTGGCACATCGAAATCATTAACGTAAAATTCCATTCTGCTATTCGTTTTACAGTTCGCTATTTGACGACAAAATTTCTAGCAGATTATTTGGAAAAATATCCATTCTTTTTTTGCACAGAGTTAATTACCCCAACCATTCATTGTGGGCGGAAAAATGACATTTGGGTTTTATATAGCATGACTTTCGATTCATTTTTTGGTTTATTTGTTGATTGTTTGTTCTTTTTTTGTTGCAATTTCTGAAATTCTCCATGGATGTATTTTGATAAAACTCAATATCGTTTTTCCGCATAATATATAATCTGTATAATTAATTCAATGCGAATAAAGATCGAAAACTTCTCTACAATTATAAATTTTACTCTTCGAACAGCGTGTTGATAAACGAAAAGCAGAACGAAATTTTTCGTTTATGACTTCGATTTGTCATTTTTGTATGGAATTTTTCGTTTCAAAACTGCAGCGTCATATTAGGCTTAAATAAAAATCGATATTTACTTAAAATAAGTATAACAAAGCAGGAGTCAAATTAATTTTATGAAACAACTTTAAAAATACTTACCCACTTAAACAACCAAGAAAATATTCAATTGAATTTAGTGTTCAGTAAACTTATAAATGAAAACCTGGCACATAAAATCCCAATTATAAATCGTATCAAGGACCCATAGACCCAGAAGCAATTTCGTCTACCTCAGATAGCTAGGGAAACACATATCTATACTGGCGAACCATATAACTCTGAATTTCACATTGGGCAATTGAAACATCAAACGTAATAAGTTGCGTCATCAGAAATAAGTAGCAAATAATCAGATATCCGGTATATCGGTAAACATTAATAAAACAAATCTGATTAAGAGTAAGCTGTGCAAATTTACCTGAAAATCCTTTATTACGCAATCATTTATCAATTACCTCTATAATAATGTTCCTCAACTTGCACCACACAACAAACTGAAAATGTGTTAATTAAATTATATAATTTAACTCTACATAACATTCTCTGGTGACATAATTTAATAAGTCAATGAGCATTCTGAAAAGTTATCCTGGATTCTTTCATTAATTGGCTTATTATATCTACTTTTAATTCCTGGGCCTCACAACAAAGTTATAGGTATGTATTTTTATACTAAAAAGTCAACTTCGCTTAAATGGTCTAAATACAATTTTCTACATAATTAAACTACATTCTATATATATTTTAAATAAAAACTGAAAATAAAAAAAAATAAAAAAGTTGAAGAGCAGAAAAATGCAAACACGATTAAGCTCATCCTCGGAAGTCATCACAATCCCCATCACAAGCATCCTCTACTATTAGGGACTGCTGACTTATCCTGAATAATGTGAATTTATACACATTTGCTGTCATTATCCTTCTTATATTCTCTGACGTTTTGGTGTGGATTTTCTACTTGGTCAAGTGGAAAAATTGCTCGATAATGTGACACTGGGCTTTTGTCCTAATTTTGAATACATTTTATAGTATCATGATCCTGAATCCTATATATTTGTGTGCATAGTGAATATAAGCTATAATTATATTAAAATATATAGCGAAAGATAAAGCGAAATTCCAATGAAAGTTGGCTAGGAAAAATAAACGATTAAAAGATATTAAATAAAAAAGATACAACGTTTAGTATTATAAAACACCGAAAGGATGTAAAGAATTAATTGTCCATTTAATTATGGAATTACAAGTTTTATTTTAATAAACATTTATAATTTTGATATTAGACATAGGTGGGGGAAACGAGTTCCAAGATTGCATAAATCTATATTCGATTATTTTCATATAGACAGCGTATAATTTCGGCAAACGATTTGAGAATCCCAAAGGAAATTTAAAGATGTTTGAAAAACATTTTTTTTTAAAACGGATCAAAATAAATGGCAGATTAGGGTTCAGTGATTTCGCATGTTTGAAACCGTTTTCCAACACATACCTTCTTTATAACCAAATTGAAATCAATGAAATTAGCTGGGTCATACCAGTTGACAAGTAAACACCAAGTGACAATTTGACGGTATATAAAATATAAATATAAAATTTAAAAAGTGTGACAAATTTTTTCAACACAAAACTTTTATTCTATTGCAAATTAAAGTCAACCTAGACAGCAGACACATTTGTGACTAAAAATGGTCGCTATGATGTACCAAGGTATTTCATTTTTTGAAATAAAGTTAATTAGGGAGCTCTAATTACCTTGAGGTGGGATAACAATTTTTTTTTTTTTTTAAGAACCACAAGTTTAATGGATACAAATGAGGAGCCCATATATCCTTACGATCCTTTGTCTATGCATTTCTGAGTTGGAAAGACAAAAGCTATCTTGCACATAAAAAAAAAAACAATTAAAACTTTAGGAGGTTAACCGATGAATGTTTATATATATACGAATAATTATTATCTATGTACATTATAGGTCGAGTTGATTAACCTTTCTTGAATCTTCTGTATCACAAAATTATTTTGTCAGGAGACAAAATAATTTAAAGGGTTTTTCTTTTAGTTATTTTAACAGGGTGTAAATAATTGAAATGCTGATGTATTTTATAAATTTTAAGAATAATTACTTGATTAAATTAAAATACGACACTTGCACTTGGTCATTTCCATACAAAATATCGATAAAAAAGATGTAATTCGCTTTTTTTCCGGGATAAGATTTTAAAATTCTCTGGATAAGCAATAAACAAACACAAAATAATCCTGCAAAAATGCTGTAATCTTGTACCACAAAAGTCGTGTTTTATATGTGCAAGCCCGAAGTGAATTAGACGAAAAAACGATATCGAAAATTTTCTGGGCTTGGTAGTCCAGTCAATAAAGCATTTGACTCGGAAATAATCGCCGGAAAGCCCTTTAAATGGGAGGGGCAAATTAAAAAAAAATTCTAAAATAGAAAATGAATATAAAAACACAACGGCAACACTTACAATATTATGTTATAGCTTATCTTAAAGCCAGAAATTCATTCTTTATGTATGTTTTTAAATGAAGTTATTTTAGTGCGTAGTTTTTTTTAGTTTTAAAATTAATCATTTAGATTTTTAAACTCAAAATTTTAAAAATAAAAATCATAATAATTTTTTTTTCAAAATTTTTTGTTATTAAGTGCTAATTTGGGTTATAATTTTTGATACTCTTATTATTTTTCAGTCGAACGCTAAAAACCAGATGTCTGTATGTCTTTTAGTTTTTGAGAAAATTTTTTTTTCAATTTTATTTTTAAAATTTTGAGTTTAAAAATCATCTATTCAAAAACTAATTTGCCCCTCCTACCTAAAGGGGTAGACAAATAGAGTGGACCGATATCATAAAATCATGTCCATATAATGTACCAACAATAAATACAAAATTGATGCTTTTATCACAAAATGCACAATTTTGGAATTAAGTCGCCCAACTACATAGAAAAATAAAATCCTGAACTCTTCTGATTGGTTCATTTCAAAAACCGTTATTTGTATGAAAAAAATTAAATTAATCTTTTTTGTAGGAAATATTTCAAGCTACAAATTTAGTCCTTAACACTTTTTTGTACAACTAAGCATTTGGGAGTTATTCCTGAAAAACCATTTTGGGGGCCTTCAACCCCCCCGTAAAATTGTTAGCGGCGCTCATATCGATGGGGAATTTTGACAGTTTCTTACGAACACCATGAGGAAACTATATACCAAAATCCAGCTTTCCGGCGATTATTTCCGAATTTGTTTAGCCCAAAACTCTTGGAAAAAAAAACATACTTAATAAATTTGTCCCCTCACTTTCAAAAACTGCCAATTTCTAACAATTTTAGTCGAAAGTTTTAGAAAGTAATAATAAATTGTCTAAATGTAATAGTCCAAGGTAAATGTCCTAGTTTAAATAAGTATATCTAGGTATGTGAGATAGCATTTGAGGCAAGATTAAAAATGACAATAAATCGGTTAGTGTCGCAAAACAAACATTCACCCTGTACAACCAAAATCTATACAGAAAAATTTGATACTTTTGTTTTACTTTTTGTTACCACCTTTACATACATATTTTATCGATTGATACAAAAATTCCTTGTATATGTACCTATGAACCTTCTTTATGTCGTGATGTTTTTGAATTTCATTATAATATTTATTATACATTTAAACATTTTGCAAACTCTTCTTCCTTTGAAACTTTTGTGGTTTAAACTCATTAAAAAGTTTTCATAGAGTGATTAAAATGGGGTCACACAATCGATTAGTGTTTTAGTGCGAGTGTATTGCAGTAGCAACATATGTGGTTAATTTTGCTTAACTTTTTGGGGAAAGTTTAGGAACTACAGTGGACGTCCAATATAACAAATACCCGATATATATTGTTAATGTGCGATACATTTGTGTTTTAGTTTGTCTGTCGTCTACTAATACTTTTTTTTATATGTATTTTAAAAAAATTAGTATGAAGTGGTCAAAAGAAGCCTCGTACTCATGTAAGAAGAACTATGTATTCAAGGAACGATTGATACATCTATTTATAAACACGTTTATATTTATAAAATAATTCGCTTATCTTTCATCTTTAACTACTGTGAATCAACAATTATCTGGTCAAAATAGTATGACAAACGAAACATATACTATATCAGGCAATATGATTGAATAATCAATTAAATACGGTATGAACAATTAGTGTTAACTTCGTGTTACTTTTGTTCCTTTTGAATAACCCATCTTTAAGGTGGCATATTTCTTTTTCTCTTATTCCTACAAGCGAAAGAGCAGGAACATCAAAAGTGAAAAATGTTAATTTTGTCCCCGGTCTCCCCTACGCATTAAAAATCAAAAAAATTATTTATTGTATTAAATTACATTCTATTGAGAAAGTTTTTCCAGTCTATAGAAACTTGTTGATAGCTCACTCAAGTGTTGTTGTTCACGACCTATTTAAATCTTTTAAAAAGAAAAGTCAAACGAATTCTCTCCATATAGAATGACCTCCAACATTATATCATTCGTTATACTGGACATCCACTGTGTTTTAAAAGTTTCTATATAGTTGTTGTAATATACATTATACAGATTTTGCATCAAATTTCGTGAAAACTTTTATATTTAGTTTAAATAGTTTGTGAGGATTGTATTGTATGTATCTTGAATTAAGATGCTACCTTACACATCCTAATTGAGAATTGCTCCATATTGGCTAAATGTTGATAAAAATAATTTTTTTTTTCTTAGAGAATTATTTTTCCTCCATAAAACTCCTTACGGTGTCAAAATTAAATATAAAATGGATTTTTCGACCTCTTTGAAACATTACTTAGGTTTTTTTTTTGTATTCTAAAGTGAAATTACACTGCAATATTAATGGCAATTTCAAGGGAAAAAAGGAAGCGGAACTCCTAAGAGAAAAATCTGCCTGTCATGTCATAGAGTATCTAAATAAAAATTGTTATGATGAATTAATTATTCTTATATTCGTATATTCTTATATTATGTTTTCCCCTAAAATTTAAATAAATAAATACTAAAAAAAAACCTATTTATAAATTTCGTTTACATACATTTTGCACCACGAAAAACAAAACTAACTGCAACTGCACCAATTTCACAAAAAATTCACAAAGCATAAAAAAAGTGGAATACATGCAGAAAATGGAATGACCCAAAATGCAGAACAACAATAGCTGTGTTTTATTTTCCCCGAGATCCGAACCAGATTGGATTTGCTTACGAAAATACATGTATAACAAAAACAACACAAGATCCAACTTTGTTTTAGATTTGGATTTCCAAATCCGTTTTGAACACACACCCTTAATTTGTAAATGTCGTCAGTAGTGTAAAGAAAAAAGACAACGGGTGTATACAAATAAAAAAAACAAAAGGAAAAAAGAGTTGGGTATATAACAAGTTGTCACTGAGATCCTGGGTTGTTTTATTTACATGATCTGATCTGGATTGGATCTGGGGGAAAATAAAACGCAGCTAATATTCATTTTTACAATTAGCATTTATAACGAATTGCGGAACACCAAAATTCACTTTTAGGGTGAATTTAGAATATACATACATACATATTATGTGGAATGATATACATGGGTGTAAAATTTGAATTTTTGTAAATTTATAGAAATTTCCAAAACTCACGACTGTGTTATTTTAAAATGTTATCCTTTTTTGGTAATTTCAAATTTAACAAAGTTTCATTTTATATAAACACTACCATACGCGTGCTCGAATAGCTTCACAGTTTTAAAAATAATTTTTTGACAGATTTGACATAAGGAGTAATTATGAGTAGTTAATTAATAGTCACACACCATACGTTTGTCTTCTGAGAGTCTATGAATTCGGCACTCTTTTTTGTCAGTGTCAATAAAAAGTCGAAATTCCTGATATCGATGTGGAGTTTTCCAAGGTAAACCATTCTCCTTTTTACTTATTTTCTTTCAGATATTTCTGAGGCTGGAAGATAAATCACTCCGATTTTGGACACCAATCGATATTCGTTGAACTTTACCCAGGGTTGACAAAGGTTTTTTTGACAACCCCAAGAATTGCCAAAATAACCTGGGTTTTACGCTTTTCAAAAAATACCATAGGGCTTTAAATTAGAGCCTACGATTCAGTACGTGTATTTGAAAAACACGGGTACACGGAATCCGTGTAATTATTACACGCAAATAAAAATCCGTTCTCTTAAAACACGTGTATATATTTGCTTAATATCCGTGTATCCGGATATTAAGCACACACGGATCTTTATTACACGGATTCATAATACACGGAATGGTTTTTGATTTTTATCTTTTCAAGGGGTGGGCTTACAAGCTCAAAATTTTGAGGTACTTAACACGAAAACTTTGTTTTAAATTAGTTTTAAAAATTATTTAAAACAACTTCAAGGGTTTCCTTTTTCTATTTCTATTTATTATTTTTCAAGTTTTATTTTTATTTCTATTTCAAAAATAATCAATTACCTGCAGCAATTGAATCCATAACAAAATAATTGCCTCATAGCTCATGTCATTCTGGCAGATTATTCTTTACCTCAACTCACCACAGCAAAAAACCTAGGGCTACTTCAGGTCGAGTTCAGGGGACCCAAGGTCTCAAAAAACACAGAACTTAACTGTCAGGATGAGGGCGACCCCAGGGTGGCTTCAGGGCCCAACGAACAAACCTATATGGGACCATCATTCTTGTCTCTCACTAGCCTTTTTATGTGTTCACCAGATCACACTTTTTCCTTTTAAATTGAGAGCTCCACTTTTTCGTGAAATGCTTCATTTTATATTTTTTCAATAAGCAGAAGAAAAAAAAAATATACATACTGTGCACCACTGTTTTAAAATAAATGTCAACAATTGAGTGGAATCGGAGAATAAGAAAGAAAAAAGTGTAATGTACAGTAAGATTAGCAAATAAAGTAGTACTTATCGACGCACGGAAAAGACAGAATTCAAAACCTCTTACTATAGATCGCACACAAAATTTGACAAAATTAGGTCCACCGAAAAATAGGATTTAATAACTATTAATTATAAATTTCAAAATAAAACATTTCTTGTAGATTCTAGAAGATTTAAAAGCGATTTCTTTAATATTCGGAATAAACGTTAATAAAGTTCGTATTTTTTTTTTGTGAATATTGAATACATAATAAAAGATTATACATATACTTTAAAAATTTGATACAGATAAGTTTAATATGAATTAAAACATGATATTTTTATATCTTATAATAATAAATTTTATGCTTACGATTTGATTTATGTATTTTGATACTTTATAATTTGTTGGTAAACCAAAAAAAAACAAAAATAGACGTTATTTCTTAGTCCAAAATAAAAATGTTGTAAAATAAAAAGGTTTTCACAAAAAAAAAAAAATTATTGTAATCTTAATGCTGTTTCTAATCAAAATAATCACTTGTGTCCTCCTCAGAACTGCCATTCTCCTCAACATCAGCATTTTGGGATTGAGTTTCGGTGATGTGGAAACTGGACAGGTAATCTCTCATCGCATCAACAACAGATGTCAACGATCTTGTGAGTTCCCGGTAAGAGGCATTGACTTCTGCTTCAGCTGCATCATCTTAATTGAGTTACTAAATCTTGATACCATAGATATAAACATTTAAAATTGCACTCACTCTCTGCAGCGGCATTTTCCAAGTTCATGTTTAACTCCTCTAAGTGTCTGTCGACTTGTGCAACTTCATCGTCAACAGCTGCAGCGGGTGCGGGTAATGCAGCGGCAACTGGCAATCCTATTCCACCCCCAACTATGCCCCCTACACCACCGGCAACCGCTGCTGCTCCAGCTCCACCAGCTCCTGCTGCATTTTGTTGGGCCCGTAGATTGAAGGTTGGCAAAAGTGATTGGAAAAACATGGAAAGCGAACGATTGTTGTCTGTTGTAGGGCTGCTGCTGGATGATTTCCTAGATTATCAGTATAAAATTAATCTATTGACCTTGAATGTGATGAGAGGTATCTCGCAAACCTTTCGTAAAAGTTTATGGACTCCAGCGGGGGCAGTGGATCATACAGATTTATTTCTTTTTCTCCTGCTACAAATTGTGCCAGTGGAACCTTTTTTCCATAATCAGAAAGAATAACGTGTCGAAGGATTGCCCTTGGAGGTGAGACGTATCTGTGAAATATTACGGATAACAATGGTTATTTTATTCTCATTACCAATTAACTTACCTTTGTGATCGTTTAGAATTAAAATCATTGACAATTTCGTCCTCTTTGTCAACTCTATCCAATACAGTGTTTACGTTTCGTTCAAGCCAAAGCAAAACATTTGTGTCCCGCCAAACAACTTTGGCTCTGCAAACATACAGCGACACCAATTGGTGCAAGGCTGGCGATTGGCTATTCAAATATAAATATGTAAAACTTTGATCTTAAATCGATGAAAACTCAATTCACCTTCCAGATATTCCAGAATTAAAATATGTAGCTGCAATCACACGAGAATCCGTTTGAACGGAAAGTTCATCCAAAAGTGGTCTAAGTACACCGGGGAACATAAGCAGCGCATACTGCAGAGCCTTGTCTGCTTTCTCACAATCTGAAAACAAACAAAATATGTGATTGACTTTTTGATGATAATCGGCTGCCCACCTCCAAGTAAGTAGAACAAAGCCAAGGCATAGGAATATGCCATATTGGGTAACTGTGATAGATTCCTCTTAGCATCCCAATCTTCATAGAATTTTACCAACCATGCATATTGCTTGCTTCGCAATGCATAGTAATCTATAATGAGAACCATTGCGAGTGGGTCAACATCTGGATTCAAAGTCAATATCAACTTTGAAAGTTCAAATGCGGTACGACAGCACGATCTTGCCTCAACATACTGCGCCTGTTTGAAGAGCACTATGAAAAATCCCCGATTTTCTTGTCTTTTATAATCCAATCGGGAATTCCCCGACACAAGACTGAAACTTGGATGGAGTGATGTTTCCAATACCAGGACAGCTCGCTGAATAAGATCCGATGCCATTGCCGTGTCATCTGTGATTTTACACATTTCACTCAATTGAATTAAAGTGTCCACGTGGTAGGGGCAACGTGTAAATAAATTAACAAGTTGATCCGAATCAGTTGTGTCCAGAGCTGTCAAAAACATATTCTGCACACCCTGATAAAATTGGCTGTGCTCAAAGGCAAACCATTGTGTTTTGTCACCCGATGCTTCGGTGTTTTCTGGTGGGGCACATGGTTTCATTGTGATTATGTTCTTGGTCAATGGTGGCCAACTTTCTTTTGCTGTAACCAGATAGGTTGATTTCAAAGTCAGCTTCTGACGACCTCGCTTATTTCTGAGAAATAAAGCCTTATATTAATTTAAGTTCTACAATGTTTTTCATAATTTATCCTTACTCAAGCTTTACAACACGTTTACCAAATGTCCGACGCATTTCGTTAAGCGGATGCAAATTTTTCAATTCAACGGAGAGTAAAGTTTTGTCCAAGTCGACTCGAGTTGCCGTTGCAGTGTTTCCAGATTCACATACTTTGCCAATAAATGAATCAATGTCGCTTAGATATTTGTCAGTTAGCTGCAAGTGAAAGAAAAGAGTTTTTTATGCAACACATTTGGCTAAGAAGCAAGATTTCTGAAAAATAAATATAGATTTCTTTACTTCCTAAAGGCTCTACCAAACGGGCCCGATCAGAAGTATTTTCATTAGTTTGGGAGAGCTTTTAAACTTTAGTATATCGTGTCAGATCGAACACATAAGATAAAGTCCTTAAATTATCAGTATACACAACAAATCCACTTGTTTAATAGTAATATTAATATTAATGATTCTCAACAGCACTTCGTCCTTGAATGTGTACATATATGGGCTTAAAAAACACCATTATCTACTCAATGCATCTAGGTATTCTACATTTTCTAAGCAAAATAAAAACAGAAAAATATGAAAATGTATTTGACCTAGTTCTATTGGGCCATTCATCAACGCATTTTTCCGGATACAGGTGCATCGTGCCTGCCTATAAACATTTACCTATCGTTACCCACAACTGGGTCACTGAACTACTTATAAGTTCCTTACTCAGACGAAAACTAAACATTTCTATAATAGAAGTGCACAATATTTGATGAGGAATTATTTATTTTTTACCTGGAAAAACAAAAAAAAAAGCTTAACAAGCGTAAAACTTACATCGTTATCCTCACTGCTGATGTGATTGCCATGATGTTTAGCGCTTTTCTTCTTCCTCTTCTTCTTTTTCTTCTTGGAAATCGGTCCCGAGGGGAGATTAGCTGCTGTAGATGCATGCTCCGTCTCGTTGTCATCCTCCTTGACTTCACTCTCCGATGGGCTTTGTTGATTCAGCTGATTTTGATTTAAAAAAAGAAAAACAAACAATGATTATAAATACTGAAATGTTGGCATTTTGCAGAATAAATTAGAAAATCTTTGTTGGAATTTTTTTTTTTTTGTGAGGAACTCCATCTGGAGCATGCGAACTAAACGACATTTTCCCCGAACTGGGTTGAGTCGTATTCATAAGTTTGTGTACACTTTTTTTCCTCCATATGCGGGGTTCTCCAAGTGGACACGATAATCGAGGCCAGATTTTTTTTCTTTTTTGACCAACTTCTGCCATTTTTGTTTTTTAAACAATTTCAATAACCTACCAAATCAAAAGGATTCCTATTCAATTGTCTGCGTTTATCATATGTTGCCAAATCTATTTCGTCCGTATCATCGGATCCTTGATCTTCGATCCCATCATCCGGTTGTAGTTCCAGGTCATTGTCGCCTTGAAGCTTTTTCAGAACTCTTGACGACATAGCTAAGTTGTTAAATGGTGAAATTTATATTTATTTAATAATATTTGGAATGCTATTTTTAGCGAAATAGAATATTAATAAAAACAGAAAGCAAAATCGATAAAAAAAAATTGAGAAGAAAATTTTTATGAAAAACTCCTTGCACCTTTCTTTTACTGCTGTCAAAATGAATACCTCTGTTTTTTTTTATAGAAGATCTACATGGGATATGGAGTATTGTAGTAGATTGGTAGAAAATGATAACTTGAGTTTAAGGTGAGGGCACAAGCATTATGTTACTTCATAGTACTTTGTCTTAGCTCAAAAGTTACTTGCGTTCAAAAATTCCAATTTCGGTTCAAAAAATCATTTCATTTTACAATTTCAACCGAATTGACATGAAATCAAATTGAATTGAATTAAAGATCATTCACTCTATCAATCCAGTTTAAAACTTGAATCCGGATGTAAATTAATAAAATTTTTCAAAAAAGTAGACATTTTTGAAAAAAATCAAAATTTTTGAAAAAACTCAAAATTTTGAAAACAACTAAAAATTTTTCAAAAAATTCAATAGGGGTATTCCTGATTCGATACAACAGGGGCTTATTTCACGGAACATACATCACATACATTGTATGAATGTATGTACCTAAAGTAGTCGTCAAAGATGGCTCAGTGTAAATTTTGAATTTTTAGAAAAACTATCCGTCAACTTTAAAAACGCATAACTAAAAAAAAAGTTAAAATTTACGCCCACTCATATGGGGCCTATTTTACGTCACTTACATATCTGTAATGTATTCCCGATCCGATGCAACTGGTCTTGTATCATTGCAAAAATGCAAAAGTGTAAAATTGCTATACCCTAACCCATTGACCTATTATATATGGACTGCCAGGAGCCAACTTCACGATGGTTCCACCAATAACTAAACGCCACTAGCTCTCGCGTAGAAAAGCGGAAAACACAGTGAAACATTTTTGACATTCAGTTTTTTGTTTTTTTTTATTCGTGTTGCTTTTTTTTATTCGTGTTCTGTTTTTTTTTTCAAGAAGATTTTAGTGGCGAAAGATGAGAGTTCTAGGGTTTCCATTCCATGGACGATAAAGGAAAAAAGTTCAATGTTTCAGTGAAAGTACATGAGAATGAGCAGGGTAAAGACGCTGCTTACATTCAGTGCTCGGGTAATAAGTCAACAGGTACCTAAATGAAGAGAGTTCCCAAGAAATTGCCACAGAGACGAGAAATTCACTAGGATCGCTGCTCAATGAGATCAACTATAAGCGTTTCCTGCTGACCAGTGCGAGCAAAGTTATTGACGATAGACGAGTAACTAATCATAATTTCACTCAGGCATTGTGAAACAGACTCACAATAATAATACATTTATTTTCGTTTAGTTATTTCTCAAGTGGGTGTAATAACTGTCGATGGAAAACCATGCCCTCCACCACCTGCAACTAATGGGCCACCACGCCAGCAGCCAAGTTCGAATATGGCTCCACCTCTGCGTCCAGGGCTTCTGCCTAGTATGACAACAGGGCTATCCCCCGGTGGCCCTGTTCCGGATCAATACGTTCAAAATAGACCACCAATGCATAACAGTACAGCAACAGCAATTCAACAATATGCCAATGAATAGACAGTTCCCAGCAGATGGACCAGGTAACGACAGAAGTAAATTTTGTAACCTCCTTTGATTGCAGTTCTAAATTAATGTTTCTGTTTTTTGTTCTTGTTCTTTTTTTTGTGTTGCTTTGTTGCAGGAGTCAGATTTGCGGGGATGCCACCAGTGGGTATGAAAGACAAGGCCAACCACATGTCAGCTCATCAACACACCCACAAAATATGGGTAAGTTTTGTGCCATTTAGAGCTTGTAGCTGGTCGCAAATGCGACCAACATGCGTTGTCAAATACCATCAGCATCCGGAAGATGTTCAAATCCAGAACTGGTCTAGTGTTGGAGTTCTATCATCAATAAAATTAAAGTTTTTGCAAGAGTAAATTACTAATGAAAGAGAAAAAAACTACAAATATTTGCAGCCCAATGTCGTTAGATGTTATTCGAACAAGATTGGATCCATCGAGTCCCAATCATTACAAAGAAATCGCCGGTTTTATTGCTGATATCCGATTGATGTTCAAAAACACCTACCTCTTCTATTAGGTATGTGTAAAAAAATTCAATTTTGTGCAACTCATATTTTATATTAAAAAGTCAATGCAGGAGGATTCAAAAACGTACCAACACGCCCGCTATTTAGAAATGTTCTTCGAGAAGCAATTAGTGAAATGGTTGCCGAAATTCGACCGAATAGACTGACACCCCTCCACCAGCTTCTTCGGTCAACAGTAGAAACGATCGAGCTCTCAAACGAAAAGCAGTTGAATTACCAATACAACAACAGAGATTTCTACAAAATATCATGGAGGTTACTCCTGTCAAAGCAACTAAAGCTAAGAAAACTATTTTCACAAACTTTGGTAAAATTTATAATGAACTATACATACTGAATATAAATATAGGTACCAATTAAAAATAAAGAAAGTTTTAGACTTAGCTAGACTTTTCATCAATTGATATCTTTTTATTTTTAGATTCGAGCGCGTAATGATTGGATCAACCAACTTTTCTGAAATCGAACAAAAACCAAATACCAAACTAATTCAACCAGTGCTTGTGAATTAGTGAATCCAACTACTATTCGCTCTGCATACATTTATTTTCCTTTTATATCCACGTCTCAAAAACAAAATATTCACTTGTACTTGCGTACTAGTGCTTTAAAATAAATGTTAAATTATATTTCCAATAATTTTATTTCAAATTAAGAAACAGAAACATGTATACATTAATTTATATTTATAATAATTATTAAATAAAACTTTATAGAATGCATCTTATTACACTGCGTTGAATCGTATTTTTTTAGTTTGAAGACCAAATTTTTTTTAAGTTTTCTAGTTTGATTGTTTTGGCGCTGCATATTCTAGGTGAACATCCTTGCAGGTGGAGTATGAATACGTCTTGCTTCGTTCGATCCGTTGTGCTCAACTTTGTGAATAGCACACGATACACATTAATGCAATTTTCCTTGCATAAGAGTCCCAGATGGATGCTTCAGATATCTTTCACTGCTGCAGCCTCAACAATGTTTCGAATGAAAAACTTCTTTATCGCTTTATCTTTAAGAACACAGCGCGCCAATTTGTACATATCACAGGTTATGCATGCAGCAACGTCCATTACGATGTTTTTTTTTTGTCATTTTCAGACAACCTTTTCAATTCAAAATCGACCGCAAAAAGGATTCCAATCCTATTATGTACAAATGCTAGAAACATTTATATTCATATATCTATTAATATACAAGCAGTAACATTTCAAACTTTATTTCTTAGAACTAGACTAATTCATAAAATTAAATGGCAATAATTTCGTTTTTGCATTTCTAATAAAATTGCGGTAAGTGTAAGTAAACTATATCTTTGTTATAGATTTCTTGTGCTAACATGAAACAAACTTTTTCTTCGGGAAGACTTCCAGGAATCTAGCCAGATTCATCATAAAACCAACCTGAATAAAACAAACAAAAACTTATTAACTTCTATTATTTATAAAACTGATTTAACAAACCATCTGAAAGTTTTCGTGAAATATTCACAATTTCACTAATGTATAAGGTAAGAAAATCTGTTTCGGCTGCTATAAATTCATGAGTGGCAGCTAACATGTGGAGACTCCAATTGTCCGTAAAGCTTTTTTTCCTGGATTTTCTCCTTCTGCTCCAGGCAGCGGTGATTTCAATTAATAATGGGCCCATTGGTGGTGATTATTGTCTTGGAAAGGATTGTAGGCCTAATGGACGTTGAGCAAGTTGGCATAAAAGGAGTTAGGAGTTGCATTGAAGATTCCTTTAAAATGAAAATTTTAATTACGTTTTCTTTTTCTATGGATAGATTTGAAACTTCTGAAATCCCTTTCAACTTGTAATCGGAATAATTTCCATTGCAATTGATTGACTTCGTTAAGTGTTCTATTGTACTCGCCGTATGGTTCATGTGTGCAGATTGATATGCATTCCATATATAGATGTGGCTTGTCGACCAATATTTGATATGCAGTCGAGATCATCCTAAGAATAAAATTAAAAATAATAGGAAATTTGATATGTATACAAATTTGTAATAAGCTATCAGGGGTTCTATTATTAAAAATAAATTAATAGGGATTTTATAAATAATTTTGAACCTACCACAGCTGCCAATCTAGTGATCCCAATGCATCATCTACAACACTGAGTGTGGGCCATGAATTAATCGGCCTCAATGTGTAATGTGCTCAATCAGAATTGCTCGTTTCACTCAGAGACATACATATCTCTATAGCGATAATTGGTTGGGTTATCACGATGTACCCCAACCGGTCTTTCTTTTGTGCCATCATTGTCTCGTACTTCTCTTCCAAAAGTGTATATTTTTGTTTTAATTCATCGTGTGTTTTATTCGAGTCTTCAAAACTCTCCGTGTTTTCAATTGTCTGAAAAAAATTAATTCAAAACAAATTATTCAAAAAAAATTTGGACCAATTAAAGACCTTTTTGAATTCGACTCAATGATTTTGCTTTCAAGACCAGCTTGATGAAGTGTAATTTTTGTTTACTCCTCTTGCATCATGCTGAGAGTTTCTCTTCAAGAGTTTCAATTCTCGACTTTTTCCTGAAACGAATTTTCGACAATCTCTAAGCTTTTAGCTTTGAAGGCGGGCCCTCGAGAGTTCTAAAAAATATCACAATAATAATTACGGTTGCTAAAATTTGATGGCACCATTATTATAAAATTACCTAATTTGGTTAAAAACTCATTTTCTTGCTTGTCCCAATTACTCGTTCGCATTGTGAGTGCGTCGACTGCAGAGACCAAAAGGTTCCTGAAACCATTGGTGTTCTGGGCTGGGATGATAACCGGGAGTGGAGCAATGGCACCATCACGAGCAGGGGCACGCACTTTACTCTCTAATGCGTCATGGATATCGCACAAATCCTCCTTGGTGAAAACGAAACCTACATTTTTCTTGAGCTGGTTGTTGTTCTCCAAGTGTCTGCGGATGGCTTTGTGGATCATGGTGTTTTTTCACATGAGAACGACAACCTTTCCACGAAGTGAAGTACGGATGTTCTGCATCTGGCGAGAACCTACGTTGTCGGAGCCGTTGCCGATGAAGCATTTTAGGTATTCGTCGAACAATTGAACGACTTTAAGGAAATAGTTGGCTTTCCAGGCTGTTTTTTTTTCACCCTAACCATCCCGAGTAATTTTAATCTCTTGAAGAATTTAAGATTAAAAGCACAAACGTTTACGTTTACGATGACTAAAAAAAACTTTCAAGAGCATGAAGAAAAAATAGCACACAAACGACAAATGTCAAAATGTCATTTCAATTGAAACAGGTGGCTCTGTTTTAATAACAGATGTCAGTAGTTTCTTTGTATGGACAAGCTTTTTTTTACAAAGAAACTACTGACATCTGTTATTAAAACAGTGAAAATAATTACTTCTGTTTCCCGTGTTTCTACGCAAGGGTTAGTGTCGCTAAGGAGTGGTGGAACCACTTTTATTGGGGTTTTTGTATGAAAATGAAACTCAACTAGCAGTCCATATATAATAGGTCAATGCCCTAACCCCATTGTAAAAAAAAAACTTTGCACTTTTGCAATGATGCAAGACCAGTTTGCATCGGATCGGGAATACCCCTATTATAAATCAATAATTCATGTTCTTTTTATTCACAAAATGGAGTTTATTGAAAGAAGAAGGCCCCGCCACCCGGAGTGAAAACCCTGTTAAAAAGTCGACTGAAAAGGAAATTAAATGATTCTCGATTTCATTAATGAAACAGGAAACTTTGAGGTAATTGTGAGATTTGTTTCATATTTAGACATATAGATATATTATAGAAAATATTTTGAGCAGAAACCCCTAGAAGCTCATGTTGACATTTTCTTCAGTGTTGAAAAACAGATTAGAAAAAGTGCGTTCACGATCTACTTAAAAAAAATAACATTTCGCATTTTTGCGAGAGTCGTTGCACCAGATCGGAAATACCCCTAATGTAAATACATCCGGATTAAAGTAAAACCGCACTCGGCGGAACTGCACTTCAGCGAAACCGCGCGTACTTCGGCACGAAACGTTTTCTTTGATTGAAATTGTTTTTTTTTTTTTTTTAAGATTATAGTAAAGGCTTAACTACATAAGCCAAAAAGTACTGAAGTACAAAAGTAAAAATATTTTTTTTACCGCTAGCGCCGTTGTTTTGTGAAAAAGAATACACAAATTTGTTTTTAAACCAAAATTTAAGCTTTCTGCATCATTTTTATAAGTTTTCTAGTCAGAAAAACTATCACAAAATCAATTTAAAAATTTTCACTTTTGCACTTTTTCACTTTTTTGGCTTATGTAGTTGAGGCTTAAGAATTTCACTCTTCAGGTAAAACCGCACTTGGTCGTGAAGTGCAGTTGCCGCTTAGTGCGATATAGCTCATATAATATAAATAAGTCGTGAAGTTCAGTTCCGCTGAAGCCCATGTTCCGCCGAATGCTGTCTTACCTTTCTGATAAAAAATTCTTTCCATTACAATAACATTCGCTGAATTTAGCTTGTGACCCCCAAAATTTTTATTATAGGGGCCGATGCTGGTTTTGTGAAAAAGTGAATCGATGGCAGCTCTAAATTACAAACGAAATGTACTAGATTTTGCCGGTTTTGATGACAGCTGCTATGTCACTTTTTTTCGCATCAACAAAATTTTGCAAAACGAAAAGCAAACCCTAGAAAATGTCTTCTCCAGCACCAAAATCCCCAGAATTATCAGATAAAAGTAGAAAATATGATCGCCAAATAAGGTAAAATCCATTGTAAAGAAGTTATCCAGTAAATATTAAAATTTCCATCCCTAGACTTTGGGGTGAAAACGGTCAGAGTCTATTAGAAAGTGCAACAGTCTGTTTAGTCAATGCCAATGCAGTTGGATGTGAAATTCTAAAAAGTCTTATTTTACCCGGAATCGGTGGTTTCACAATTGTTGATGGGTCTGTTGTAACTGAAGAAGATATCGGATCAAAGTAAGGATTAAACTAAAACTGGAATCGATTAGTTAACCTTGTTCTCTCGATATTAGTTTCTTTTTAGAACAAACCAGCGAAGGAGAATCGAAAGCAGCACAGTGCACGCAGTTCTTGCAGGAACTTAATGCTGATGCTAATGGTGATTATGTTGATGAAAGTATTGAATTCATACTCAGCAATCGTCCGGAATTTTTCAATAATTTCGATGTGGTGATTGCATCTAATTTAAATGAAAAAACTTTGCTAAGTCTTTCTAATAAACTGTGGGATGATAAGATTCCTTTTGTTTATTGTCGTTCTTTGGGATTCTTCGGATCGATTAGATTGCAAGTCAAAGAACATTGTGTTATTGAAGCCCACCCTGATGACAGAATCTATGATTTGAGACTAGAAAAACCGTTTCCTACTTTGAAAGCTCACTTGGAGGTAATACGCGATTTTTGAGAGTGATTGATAATTTTTTTTATTTTTTTCATTTGCAGTCAACGGTTATTACTCCAAAAGTACCCTGGTTAATTGTGCTTAATAAATTTCTATGTGAATGGAAGAACAACAATGATGGACGCATTCCAAAAACTTACAAAGAGAAGACTGCACTCAAGGAACTAATTCAAAGTGGTGAGTTTATTTGTAACCTCAACTGGTACAATGATTGAATTTAACATGTTTAGGGCCGCTATTGATAGGTATGATTTTTGATCTTCATTTCTCAGGTATAACCAATGACGAAGAAAATTTTGAAGAAGCAATAAAAGCTGTGAACACTGCCTTCGGTGCTGGTTTGGTGTCGCCAACAATTAAGGCCATTCTTGATGACGATTCATGTGAAAATATCAATAAACAAGTCAGTCGACAATTTACAAGTTACAACACAAAAAATAAATTTGATAATATTTCTCTTACTAGAGCTCTCCATTCTGGATAATGGCCAAAGCTCTAAAGGAATTCGTTTTTAACGAAAACGAAAATTACCTGCCTTTGGCAGGTGTTCTGCCCGATATGACAGCTAACACCGAGTCATATATAAATCTTCAAAACATTTTTCGTCAGCAGGCATTACACGATGCTGATAATATATACCGAAAATGCCAACACTACTTAAAAGAGTTGGGCCTGCCACCAGAAACAATTTCCGAAAAAACTGTTCGTTTGTTTTGCCGTGAATCGGCAGGTTTAGCGGTGGTTCGTGGTACCAAACTTGCTGATGAATATGAGAAGTCGAGTAAGATTGTTAATATTGGTAAAATAATTTGCAACCCCTTCAAATTTTACTTTAAATTCTGAGAGTTATTTTGAAATTTTTAACATAGTTGATAACTTTGAGACACAAGGAACTTTGGCCGAGTATTATGTGGGTTTTTTGGCCTACGAACGTTATCAAACTGAATTTGGAAATATTCCTGGTGAATTGTATGTGGAAAATGATACTTCGAAGCTAAAAGGAATTGCAAACAAAATGCTAGCAGATTGGACGGTTCATGGGCAGATCAGTGATGATTTAATTCATGAAATCTGTAGTTACGGAGGTTCTGAAGTGCATACTGTATCGGCATTTGTCGGTAATATTATAAGTTGAATATTAAAGTAGATTGTGAAATTAAACAGTTTTTTTTAGGTGGATGTGCTGCTCAGGAAGTGATCAAGCTAATAACCAAACAATATATACCAATTGATAACACGTTTTTGTATAATGCTATTACCTCCGAAACAACAACAATTAAACTTTAAGTGATGAAAAAAATCTAAAAAAAAGTAAATTATGTTATTATTTTAAACAGATTTTCGTTTTATTACGCCATTGAGCTTGTAAGGATGAGATGTGTTTAATATTACAACCAGAAGTAAAATGTTTACTTTTTTGGCACAATGGAATTCGTTTATACAACAACGGATTCATAAAGGAATTCAATCCAAATAATATCGTTTGACATGCAAAGAGAAAATATTTGTCTCACTTTGTATAAATATTAAAATAAGATGCAAGAAAAAACAACGAATTATGCATTTAGCGGCCAATTTAAATTCAAACAAAATAAGCTATGTCACTTCAGATGAAAACATTTCCGGAAATTTGCAAAACATTTCGGTTTAAACAATTGATTCAAATTGATCACATTCAATAGTTTAACCCATTTTTTTTTAACTAGGCGTATTTTTTTTTAATTATATAAAGCATAGAGAAAGCTTTTCAATAAAACGATGACGAATAAAATATTACCTCATTTCGGTTCCAATGAAAACGTGGTAAGCTCATTTTGTATTCACTGTTCCAAGACTGTTCCCTTTCAGACGAGGAAAAGTTACCGGTGATTTATTTTTTGATGTTTTCTTTTTTATTTCTTCTAAAATCTCATAAAGAAACAAAATCGCCAGAGATTTGTTTGTAGTTTCTTTATAAGGTCTCTTGGTCGAGTGCAGACTACGTGAAGTGTGAAAAGGAATACCTATGTACTTAAAAAATTTCTAAAAACCGATTTTCAAGATTTGCTTCACTCCTAAAAACTAAAAGATATTTGGATTAGTTTCGAAGTGTAAAAGTGGACTTTAAAATGTTTTTTTTATTTCAACAACGCGAATTTTTCGTGGCAACTTCACGAACATACCCTTGTGAACCAAACCACTGACAATTCTGTCAAATCTTTATTATTTTGGAAAACGCACGACAAAACGAAAGCAAATTTTCTTTTCCGATTATTTTCCAAGGAAAATTTGTATCCGACAATACGAATATTCATCAGGAACCCAAAATAATCAATCCTTTTATAACTCCTAAATAATTATTTAATCCCAATGGCTCTAAGGTTGGTTCTAAGACAAGCAATCGTGGTCTACAATAATTTGTTTTACGTAACCTTTATGTGCCACAACAATAATTGATTTTTTTATTTTTACTTTTGCAGACTTGCAATAAAATCCGGTCTTGCTTACGGTGCTATGCATTATACCTGCAGCCTCGGCGTTTGGGGCAATAGCGTTCAAGCAGATAAGCTCTACAATGAATTGAAGGACCAAGCAAGGCCACATGTAAATAGTTTACAGAAAAAACTGCCTTTCGATGTACCGAATCTTCCGAATACAGGAGAAGTTCGATTCCTAGCAAAGCACTATTATAATAATGGTGTTAAGAGTACCTTCCATTTTATCCTGATGTTGCCATGCTATGCTGGCCAACTAATCAAAAAGACAAAAGACACAATAAATAAATCGTTGGAAGCACCTGCTGCCAAGAACTAAGTGTCAATTAAAGTTGTTAGGTTCTGTTGCTATAAGATTTGTGCTGTTATTTCTTTTTTTTTTGTTCATGTGCTGGCCTTCATGATTATGTGCTAAAAATAAATTAAAATCTTTTAAGTTAAATTGAATATTATTTATTTAAGCTATTTTCTTTTGTGGCATGAAATCTGGAAATTTTTCAGGAGTTAAAAGAGAAAGTAGAAAAATTATTTTATGAATTGCACGAAGTTCTTCAGATATGGACTAAACTCATGACAACAACTGAAACTTTTAGGAAACAAAACGGTTTGGTCAAAATACAAAACACCCAATAATAAATGTAACAACTGTTGAAAATTATTTTCAGCTGAATATATTACCCAGTAACTAAATGAGAGTTAGCTTTTCCAAATTTTTAACATACATAATAGAGCGGGAGGCGGGAGTACAAAATTCCCACCGATCGGTATAAAGAAAATTTTATTTATGTAGCTAAGATATTAGGTGATATAGAAACGGTCGGTCGTCCACGCCATATCCTGGTCAGAGCAGCTGGCGGGCTCAAAAAGAAGTTCATTTTTGGATGACCATAATTTCAGTTTAGTCATTTCTACCAACTGGTTAGTATTTGGTATGGACAAGTTATGAAATTCTGAAAGGTAATCAGTAATCACTCTTATTGCGTTATGCGTTTTAGTAAAACCCCAGTAAAATGACACGGCTCTAAAAGCGTGATTCGGCGTTTAAGTAAAACTAAACCTTTACCGTTATCTTCTTTCTTCGCCCCTCAACCATTAAAATAATGGTCGTTTTACTAAAACTCAAACTGCCGCTTCTAGAGCCTTGTCGTTTTACTAAAGCGCCTAACGCAATAAGGGTGAATGGTTTGGGCTTTCTCCAATTAAAATTTGCACAACCTGCAAGTAATCAATCAGCCTTATTGTGAGTTTCACTGGAAAAATATTCCAATAATTAAAATTTTTTGTTGTTGTTCGGGTGAGACTCACAATACATACACAATACTCTTACATTTTACATAAATCCGGTCGGCCAGAGAAACTGGCCAAATGGTGCCACGAACGTCTTTCAAAAAATATGAAAGGTGAATGTATTCCCTTTAATTTGGTGTAGGTTTTATCCTGGGCTGACATTCTGTATGGCAAAAGCGGATAATCGTGTTCGCGTGTGCGAACGATTTGCTTATGCACAATTTCTTTCGCTTTCGTTTCGTTTATTACAGTATTTGGCCCCTGTATATCGATGGGTGGGAACGATGGTCTGACCAGGATATGGGGTGGACAACCAAGCGTTTCTATAGGTGTGTTCCTTTGGGCCTTGCAAAGTACTTTTTAGTACTTCGCAGTAGATGATGAATGGAACGCTTTAATTTTTGACAAAAGAAAAATCTAACCTCAATGTAGACGAAAGCTTTGTTAGTCATATTTTTATTTTATTTTAAACTATAGGAAACATCAACAACAATAATTTATTATGTAAGTTCTTCTACTGAAGGTGTCGTTTTCTTGCGTGGATTCATTTCGTTACTACATTATTGAAGTGGTTTGAACTAGTTTGACCATTAGGGTAGAAGTAGTTGAAAGCAGCCCGAAGTACTTGGCAGTAGATGCTGCAGCCCAAAGGAACACGCCTTATATCACTTAATGATTATCTGACGCTACATAGCATATATTGTCCGTCCCTGCGTCCAACTTTTACATGATTACTGTTAAAAAAACAAAGACTAGGGCCAGTTTGTTCACAGTGGGTTAAATCTGCAACATCACTTTAACAGGTTCTAATTAATTGGTGCTAATCAATGAAAATCGGCTGATTTGCGATTTCCATGATTAACAACTCAAATTTTGATTTCCCTAATAAAAATGTTGGTTAACATGCACATTCTATGATTTACCAGTTGCATTAATCCTTGATTAAAGAAAATCAACTGTGAGCAAACTGGCCCGTGGTATACATCGCGAATGAAACTCTCGCTTACGCCTTTCATGAACTCATACCATTTTTTGAGCAAATTTTCGTAAGGCCATAACTTAGAATCTACAAACAAACACTTTTGAGCAAATATCATTCTGGATCGATAATGTACAACTCATTTTAGATTTGACCAGGTCGACCTCCAGGTTCCTATTGCTAAAATAATAACCTGTAAAATATACTGAAATAAAAAAATCCTCTTATTAATACGGGTTTTTTTTTTTTATTATTTCAAATAATTTTTTTTTATAAACAATTTTATAGCTGGCTGCACTTGTTAATTCGAATAATCTTATAAAAGTTTTAAACTTATCGTCGCTGTTTTTTTTTTATTATTTTACTTATTTAGTTTTGTATTTAATTCGCTGAATTTTTATAGAAATCAAAGGAGAAAATAATAATGAAATACAAAAAATTACACATCATATTTCTCCACAAAGGAGAAAAAAAAATTTTAAAAATCCGTTTTCACAAGTGTAAAACAATTATGCTTTTGTTTCAACAGCAGGTGCTGATTCTACTTTTGCTTTCGCTGCTGGTTCCGATTCGCTGGCTACCTTCTTCTTTGAACCCTTTCCCTTCTTGGCACTTTTTGCGGGGTTAATTGGGGTGTTTACGAGTTCCTGAAATGAAATATGGAATAATAAAGTTTTTAAAATATCTATTTTTTTTTTTTATTAATTTTCTATGAAATTAAGACAAAAGCAATGTTTGAAATTGAATTAAATTCAAGTTAATAACCTTGAATTTTGCCATAAGACAAAAGATACAATTGGCGTGTTCAGACAAATGAGATCTCAGAGATTTTTCTCACTCAAAAAGTGAGATCTCCGAGATCTCATTTTCCTGACATGCCTAATATTTCAATTTTTATATAGCAAAGTGTCTGGTCGAAAAAATCATACATAAAATCTTTACGAAATTTTCCTTGCATACCAATTTTACAATACATATATTTTTGAGAAATAACAATAAAAATGTATTATATTATAGTATGTGTAATTTAGCTTTTAACAAGTTTTTAGAGAAAATTTTAAATACTCACTAAAAGCCAAATACCAGAAACATAAAATAATATTAGGTGTTTATGGTGTTACTATTGTATGAATTTAATTAGGATTTAATAGAAAAGTCTTTCAAACCTTAAAATAAACCACAGAAAAAAACTGTGGAGAAATATATTCAAATTTTATATAGCAAAGTGTCTGGACGTAAAAATCACAAATAAAATCTTCACGAAATTATCTTTGCATAAGAGCCCTTTCACAACTTTCAAATCAAAAATTTAAAATAAAAATTTGATCTCTATTCAATATACCCCTCATTTTCTTTAAAACCGACACAACTCAAATTTTTTTGTTAAGAGATGTCATTGAAAACATAGTTTTCGCGGAAAAAAAGTTTGAATTGTTGGATTAAAATTCAATTACTCAATATACTGTTCAATATAGAATTTTGATTGTTAAAAGTATTTTATAGTAGGTTTTGGTATTTTGTTGTTTTGTCAAATTATTTTCTGTAAAATAAATATTATTCTATTCTGTTTATTCATTGAAGTCAGACCTTATTATTATTCTTCGACAAGACGATCTACGAAATTCCAATAGGAATAAAGTAAATAGCGGTAAATTTATTTAAAATCGACCAAAAAATTCAAATTTTCGATCTGATTAAAGTTTTTCCTTTCAGCCAAAAAAAAAATATTTTTTTAGTCGATTTCAAGCACTTGCACACACTTGATACAAAAGTGACGCTTATCTAGATGTGCTAGTTGGAATTAGGCACTTCGCAATGTTGTTTAAGCACTCACAATTCAACAAAAAAAAAAACATAATATCGTGTTTTTGTTCTTTAAGCATCGATAAATGACTGACATCACTTTTATAATTATGCAGACTTCGTATGCAACTTCCAGTCGTAAACAACTGATTTCACCTCGACGTAGGTATAAAATACAGTTATTTCCTCGTCGGAATGATTACAGATAAAATTTCATTGCCCAACCAACGCGAAAATATTTGTATTTTTTTTTAAATAAAGATAGAAGTAATATTGTTCGAAATTGTTTAAAATTTGATAATGTTTTAACAAATTTTAAAGAAATTGACAGAATTAACTGTAAATGCAATTATTCAATTTTTATATAGCAAAGTGTCTGGACGCAAAAATCACTAAGAAAACTTTTACGGAATTTTCTTTGCAACAGATGTGTGAGGACTCTCAAAAAGTGTCGAATTATATTGATATTGATGATACATAATGTCACATTTTCCGAATTCAATCTCAATGTTTCATAAATATAACAAAAAAATATTAATTACCTTTAGTTCAGGTTGAGCTATACTGTGCTCACTAGTAAAGTTCTCCTCAGCGAATGGGATGCCGGTAACCAAATTGACACCATTTGGCATAAGCAGGACAGTGTGTTTGAATTGGGCTACATATTCGGCTAAAAAGAAAATAGACATATTTATGTATAAATATTTCCTAAGCAAAACACACGAAGAAAAATATACTTACTTGGTTTCTCATACAGCACTTGGAATGGTTCAATCATTTTGTGGGAAACACATTCAACAACACCCATCCGTGCTTTAGTTTCCTCATCGAAGTGTCGCAGATTGAAAGGCATATTTCCATATTTTGTCTTAACCTACAAAAACAAATAGGTATAATATCGTGTTTACTTTTAATTCTAATATGTTATATTCAATAAGTTTTGTTTTGGTTTAAAACAATCCCTCGCCTCAGATCTCATAATCTTGCCGTCATTAGGTAAACAAACAAAAACTTCATCAGCTATTTAGCATTTCTCCACAGAATTCCACAAAAGCCGACTCCATTATTGCTCATTAAGAACCCTCAAGTGCGTAGTTTTTAATCACTGGCTAGGTGAATTTTACAATACATTAATAGAAAAATTAACTTGCCTCAGCTAGGAGAGCCCTTGATGCCTTCAGTTTAAGTTGATAGTTTTCGTCGGTCTTCTTGTAGATTGAAACTTTTGTGTCCTTCTCGCGACCCTTCAAATATATTTAAAAAAAAAATGATTTCAAGACTACTTTTTGAGATTTATGATCTTTTACTTACAGCTCCTTCACCTGAACTGACAATAACATCAATTGCATAAACTTCGTGGGTTTCAAAGGTACATTTTTCGTGTTCCTTGCGTTGAGCTTCGCTTGGATTTTGAATAATTGTCTTCTCCCCATCGATTTTGAATTGTTTCAGTTGATGACTGAGCATGCCTTCGATTGGTTTGCATTTATATGATTCGGCAACTTGTTGTACGGCTTCAGTGATTGCATAGTTCTAAAATTGTAAATATGTTTTAAATTACAAGAGTTTCTGATTGAGTTTCATTGAATAACATTTTGAAAAAAAAATTTGTGAAACATTTTAAACGAAAAGTGTGAATGTTGCCGTTCTTTTCACGGTTAATGTTCTTTTTTCTAGACAAGCTTGAAGACAGCTTTAGGGATAGAAACCCCAAAATACCATTAGCTTTATACAAACATGTTTCAAATAGATAGTCACTTTTTCTATTCAATTCATATCTGCTGCTTGACAATAAAACAATTTCAAATAAGAACACAATTAAGAGGAAAACTTTTTACTAAGAATTTCTTCCTTGTGGCTTACCAAACATCATCTTGTATCTTAACTTTAAAAGCTATTTCTCTATTGATTAAATGTTACTTACACTTGCTCCATCTTTAATCAGCCTTAGAGCAGCTTGCACTGCCCAGTAAGCAGCGAGGGTAACATCAGCCTTTTTGCCTGTTGCTTTGTTGTCACTTGATGCTCCAACTACAATAGTATGTGCAGCTACTGCAATAAATCCATCAATATGTGCACCCAAATCTCTACAATAAAATTCAACCATTAGAGTTTTATTTGATATTTTTTTCTTTTTTTTTTTTGTATTTTTGTTAATAACTGGAACCTACATTTTAACAACATCTCCTTCTTTCAGAATGCAATCGGGATCATTCTTAGTTGGTGAAAAATGACACACACAATTGTTAACTGATACACAGGTTGGAAATGCAATTCCTTTTTTTAAGTCTTTTTCCTTTTTGTAAACCTACAAGAAAATTTTCAATAACTTGAATTTTAATTCTTTTTTCATTCATTCTTGTTTATTCAAAGGTTGATTATTTTATTTTGTCCTCAGATCTCATAATCTTGCAATCTCTGGGAATCCATTGCAACGCCAAAATGAGCTACCAATATTGAATATGGCAGGAAGTAATCCATTTTCCTATCACCCCGAAGGAGGGCCATGGAAAACTTTCACTTCTTTGTTACAACTTCAAACCCTCAAGCGCGTGTTTTTAATCATTGGACATAAATATTGTATTACTGTTTAGAACTAGGGGATGTAAAAAAATAAACTTACTTTGCCAGTTTCTTCAGTGATTTGATTGTCACCCTTTGTACAGATTTCCCTCACAGAGGCATCAGCAACACAGAGATCGATGACTGCTTTTAATGTTTCTAAAAAGATAAATAAAAGTTATAATAGCTATAACATAAATAATAAGGCAGGTGGACATTATTTCTTATGTTTGCACTGTGACTGGCAGCTTAAATTTCCAGTCACAAGCTAACTCACGTCAACATGTTAACTTCTATTTGGATACAAACAAAATCAGCCTTATTTTGAGTTTATTTAAAATTTATAATACATATTTGGAAAATAACGGAGAATTTGTGTATTATCGGGAAGAATAACAAATAAATAACGGTTCAAGAGGAAACTGACATTAGCCGTGTTTTGGTGAGAATATAGCTCAGTGAAGTAAAAAAAATCAAGAAAACGCTGTGTTCGTTTGATTATGAAAAAGAGATAGAGAGTGCTTTTGACTTCTAAAGGAGAAATCTTGTTCAGGTTTCTCCTGGAGCTGACAGAAGTTTGCTCAGTGAGTCAAAAACTTGAACTGGCTAGTTGAGCGCATAGTTATTTCAAGGGAAAGTGCGCCAAAAAAATATTTGTATTTTGCTTTAAGTCGTAACGATTGTTCCAAAATTAAATAAACTATATAACATCTCATGATATAAAAGTATAAGAGGCACCTACTCAAAAATTGTCGTGGAAGTGACCTATTTTTTTAAATAATTAAAGAACTGGCAGTAAAAATTTGCATAGCTAGTTATATCTAATTTAAATTAACTGACTAACATATTTCAGCAGTTATTTCTGACGTTAAAGAAACTGAAATGAAAACCCAAAAATAAAAATGTTTCTTTAACCCAGCCCACGCATTTTAGAAAATATAATTTTCTAAGCTAATTTTTAATCTTGTTGTCATCAAAATTGAGACAACGTACCTACCTGCCTCATCATATAAAATTTTCATCGATAGTCATTTTTCCACGCATTATTTACTATTATAAAAACCTCTTTATATCAATTTAAAAACTAACTAATACTCTAGGTTTTGATTATTTGTATATGTTAAAATACCAATGAATTTTCGAAAAAAAAAATATTTTGTTCTATGTAAAAAAAATAATGGATTTTTTCCTCGATAGTATAGTAGTCAATATACCCGTTTACATCACACTTTAGGTATTTTATATGCGCACCTCTAAAACCGAATTTGCGATGCCACTCTTTATAAGGTATTTATCAATTTTGTTCGCTGTAAAAAATAATGAACTTATAGACTGAATCAAACCGACAACAACTAACCTAGATCAATGTATTTTCCCAGTTTAGTGCAGTTAAATCTACTTATCTCTACACGCACATGAGAAAGAAAAAGAGGGATGTTGTGTTCGGCATTTGAATGCGAAGCAGGAAAAGAATCGATATTGTGCAGTTCAAATTAAATAAAAAAAACCAAAAGACTAATGTAGCTACATAATCCGTTTGTTGAAAAGCTATTTGTCAATCGCAAATGAATAAAATAAAAAAGCCCAATTATTGCAAGATCTCTTAAAATAGCAGCTGCGTGGCGTGACGACGGTACATCAACCGGCTTTTCACCAAAAAAAAACAATAGCTATAATAATTTGGTATGAATCAACGTGTCATCATATGAAAAGTAGCAAATCAACTTCGCCGAGTGGGCTTCCAACGTCCAGCTTATCAGAATTAATCTAAAAAGAACCCCACTTCAGTACTTTATGTATTAGCCGCTTTTAAATTTAATCCGAATTTTGATCGAAGATTTTAAATAATATGAAGATATTAGGTACTAATAATTACAGAATATCTTCGTCTCACACTTTTATTTAAATGAAGAAAAAAAACATAAATTTTACGAAAATCAAAATTCAAGTTTGAAGGTTAGAATTTTGGCAACCATCCGCGTGGCTCTTTTTTTTAAAGAAAATGTGATGTGGACAAAGATGCTTGTTTAAAGACAGAATTTTAATTTAGAATTATCACTTTTTACTCGGATTAATTTTGTTGTTCATATATCCCTTAAATTTTTACTTACTATTAACAATTTCACCAGCCAATTTATATTTGGTCACAACTAAATCCTCGGCGATGGTTTTCTCTTGGACTTCAACTTCGTCGGCCATTGCTGTTAATTTGTTCGTTCTTTTTTCTAACTTTAAAAATTAAGTCCAAGAATTTGTAAAAATATAAAAATTATTATTAAGACACGCAAGTAAATTTCAATTACTTCGTAATTAGGAAATTGTTAAAAAGAATACTTGATATTTAATACGACTTCGGAGGCGAAAAACAAACTCAAAAGATTTCTTTTGTATTTTACATCCGACGCGGCAGCACTATTTTGTAAAAGAAAGCGGAGCGGGTGCCACACAGAAGAACGAAGAAAGAAAGAATAAACGAAAAAGGGAACGTCATAAACTTCGATTTTAGTTCAGTGGATTTTAGATATAAGTTGAAATAACAGATGGTGCTACTACAGTAAGTTTATATGCTGGATCTAAAGTTTGTGTTGGATTAGGGTTGGTTTTTGGACCCAAAATTTTACCTAAATCCCCGAGAAATCGAATTGCCAACAACTTAAAGTTTTTAGAGAAGGGCACAGAGTAAATTTAATTAAATTTTTCATTTTTGTGGGCTTCCACACAAAATTCTCTTCAAAATTTAAACAAACATTTTAGCGGGGTGGTAAGCAGCTTCAGCTAAAAAATTGAATTTTCGCTTCTGCATATCACTTCTGTCAAAATTTTGCTTGGCAAAATACATATTTTTTCAAGCAACATTTTGACAGATTCAGTAATTCTTGAATTATGCTTTGCGAAGATGAAATTGAATTGGAGAGATATTTGGACCAAATTTTTCTCAGCCAAAGAATCCGATATATTCAATTAAATTCATTTGAAATAATAAAAAAACTCTTGAATTCTTTTCATAGTCGCCTTTCCCACGATGCAACTTTCTGCATTAAACTTTTTCGCTTGTGGACTTAAGAGGGGTAGGAAGGTGAGGGGGAAAGCCAAACACCACCGGACTACAATTGGGTTTTTCCCAAAACTATCTCTTGCGACAAATCGCAATTTTCACTCTATAGTCGACCCTTTGAAAAAGTGTTTGTTTTCCCCCAACAAGATTTTAAAAAAATACAGAAATCTGAATTTTAAGATCTGCCGAAATCGGTCTTTCCTTTAAAACTTAAATCCGGATTTAAATTTATTCATTGTAAAAACATTCGAATTTAAGTTTAAATGGATGTATCGAGTGAATAATATGGCCGATAGAAAAGATTTTGATCCCGAGTCCCCTATTACACGATGATTCTTTGCGCCTGACTCTTTTTGAACATTTTCAACCGTTTCTATAAAGAAATTTTAAAGCCATCTTAACTTTAAAATACCTCTAAATAGCTCTTAAGTGCGAAATCGGTATCTATAAGAGAAATATGTATATACATAAATATTCTGTATGATATACATATGTAGGTAGAATTTTCAGTTTTGTGTTCTAATTAAAGTAGGTATGAATAATAATTATAAAAAAGATATATGTATTTATATCAAACGGCTGAAAAAGAACCAAAGAAATTTGTGAAAATAAAAACACGTCATAAAACAAAATGGATCGTCCGGTTTTATTTCTTTTGGTTTGGACTACATCAGTCGTATTTATAAAACTGTTGTCTACTTAGACACAGTCTAACTATTTTCAAATTGGTGGAAATATGCTTTATTTAATAAAAATAAATATCATATTATTTACGGTTAGGATAATCTACTCTTGTGTCTAAGTTAGGCAGCTGTAAAACAACAATAAACAAGGTTTTTAAACACATTTTCCAAAGTTGGACAGTTGTTCAAAGTTAGACAACTTTTATAAATAAGACCACATACCTCCAGTTGCTTTTATTTCTCTTTTATTTGCTAATGAACTTGTTTTTTGTTTGAATTTTTTTTTCTAATCTTTCAAAAACAGCCTAAAAGTATGCAATTCGTAGAATACATAACACAATCGTTGTTTAGTTAAGTATCAATGGGAAACGATTATAGATAAGAATTTAAGTAACATCATTTAAAGGCAATTTAAATATTTAAGCAAACTTAATTAAATGGCCTCTAAGAGACGATTTAAGAAAATCTAATAGATACGGCTGAATGAGTGCGAAAGAGAAAAAGATGAGACGGAAGACCAGTTGCCCTGAGAGTAGTGGACCAAGTTTCCGGGACTCTTTTTGACGTTTCTTTCTATATAACTTTATTTTGATGATTTTCAAAGAGAAATTCGGAGTCAGACGCAAAGAATCATCGTGTAATACCGTGCGACTCACAGGATGATTTTCAAAGTGAAATTCGAAAAAAATCAAACGCAAAGAATCATCGTGTAATAGGGGACAAACAAAACAAAAATCGAAGTTTGTTGAAAGAAAAGCGAAAAGGTTTCGGACCAAATGAATTCAAAATGATTTTTTTTGTTGAAAGGAAAACAATTACCACCATATTTTTCACTCGATTAATCTAGTTTAAAACTTAAATCCCGATTTAAATTTATATAAATTCAGTGTAAATACATCCGGATTTAACTTTTGATTTGGATTAATCAAATGAAGTAAAAAAATCGAATATTTAAGAACCCGCTTTCGTGAACCTGCTCGTGGTTTTAAGGTTGAATTTTTTAAAAATATTTTTGTAACGTTTCCACCATAACATCCCTGTATCGTCTTCGAAGTTTCTCTTTTGTTTTTACTTGCTGCTAACTTCAGTTTTCAAAAACAAAGCACACAGAACAGAAACAAGAAATTCGTCATCCATCGCCATTCGCCATCAATTTTTAGACAAATCCTAAAATTAAAGACTTATTTAATTATTTGTTAAATCGTAGAGTTAAATAAACAAAATGAATCGCTTATTTGGAAAAGCAAAACCCAAAGTGCCACCACCAAATATTAATGATTTTATTGCTGGGGTAAGTTAAACAAAATGTTATGAAAATTTATTTGTTCCAATTTTTTATCAACAAATCTATAGGTTGATTCCCGAGCCAATAGCATCGAGGAAAAAGTTAATAAATTGGAAAATGAGCTACGTAAATACCGTGAGCAGATGAGTAAAATGCGTGAAGGACCTGCAAAGAACTCTGTCAAACAAAAGGCAATGCGTGTTCTCAAACAAAAGAAGGCGTAATAAGATTTACGATCCATTAGTTTTTTTGAAAACCATCTTATCTTTGTATATTTCAGCTATGAGCAACAAATTGAGAGTCTTCGCAATCAATCATTCAACATGGAACAAGCGAATTATGCTGCTCAAACTCTGAAAGATACAAACGCCACAGTTATCGCTATGAAAGACGGGGTCAAACAAATGAAGAAAGAGTTCAAAAACATCAACATTGATAGCATTGAAGTGAGATTCAAAAGCCCTTTGAAAGCACTTTGAAATTAACATCTTTTTTCTTTACAAGGATATCCATGATGATATGGCTGATATGTTGGAGGAAGCTGATGAGGTCCAGCAAGCATTAGGACGTACATACAATATGCCAGAGGTCGACGATGAAGAACTTGAATCAGAGTTAATGGCATTAGGTGATGAAATTGCATTGGACGATGATACAAGCTACTTGGATGATGTTGTCAAGGCTCCAGCTGCTCCTGATAGAGAACCCGGAGCAGATAGCATTAAACCAACGGTTAGTCTGATTTTGAAAGCTAAATCAAAATATTTATTTTGAAAATTGATTTTTCTAGGCCGGAATCGAAGTCGACGAGTTTGGTTTGCCAAAAGTACCAACCTCTGTTAAAACCTCATAAACCAAAAGAATCTAATATTTTTTTTTAATTTTTCTTCTTTATAGTTAAAACAGCTTGTTAATCAAAAATTTAATTTCTCTGCAATACTAAAATTTTAATTTGCCAAGCACTTTTTTCTGTTTTATTTAAGTTTTAAGAATATCAATAAAAAGTATAAAGAACGTTTTAAAACGAAGATTTTGTATCTATTATTTCAATTGAAAAATCATTAATAAATGATTCGATTACAAGAGATCGATAAACACCAACAAAATAAATATATACATAATATAGTTTCACTCGACTTTGAATATGCCATTCTCTAATCACTGCCGTAGCCAGCCATATGCTACAGTGAGCTCAGCTCATCCCGATTATGCGAGCATGCTCAAAATGTGCTTTTCCCAACTTCCGCGAGTAAAACGACAATTGTTTTAATGGATGGAAGGGTGAAAAAAGGAGATAACTAACAAATGTTAGTTTTACTGCCACACCATTTAACGCTTCTGGAGCTGTGCCATTTTATTGTCGTAGGTTAACGCTAAGGTCTTCTTAAATGTTAAATTAAAAAAAAATATGAGATGCACATAATCATTTTTGATTAACTAGAGTTCAAGTGAAAACGTTCCATAACCTGCATACGAAATATGCAAGGATATAGAACCACCCTTAAAATACGTCATGCTTCACTGACTTTGATTAAATTCTTCAAAAATACAATTTTGTTTACATTGGTCGGTTTCTATAGCAACGGCTCTCTCGCCCTTTATTCAAAACAATACAAATTTCATTCGCATTTTCTCTTATATTTCACGAAGGATATTATTAAAAACGTTTCTAAATAAAAATGGATCTTTCAGAAATAATTGCACTAGATCCAAATTATTTAAATAATGAAGTAAAGGACGAAATATTTAATGCACTTACTGGAATACAAAACATCGATGATGTTCCCAGGAAAAACTTAAGAAAAATTCTTTCAGTTTGTTTGGTTATAATGAAGCACAAAGGAGAACAAGTATGTCCTATTTCTTTTGAAAAATATCCTTTTCATGTTAATTTTTTGTTTTAGGTGAATAATTTACAAGACCAACTGGAAACAAAAACTCAAGCCGATAGTGGAGGTATGTACGACATAGTATATGGAGATTTTTAGGAGCGATTCATAAAAAAAGAGTTATGCATGTGATTTTAGATGATTCTCGTAGTGACCGAGTTCACGAAGAGAATGAAAAATTAAAACAGATGGTCAATAAATTGGAAGAAGAAAAAGCGGGATTCAAAATAAAAATCAAAGAAGTTGGTATTTAGTTTTTCAATGGACTTCACTTAATTTGAAAATCTTTTAGATGAACGAGGAGATAATTCACTTACAGAAACGTCTCAGGGAGGCAATGCATTCAGCCGAAAGTGACAAGGATTCTTCAGATCCTTTATCGGAATTAGATCGGCAAGAAGAACTCCTCAAGAACATCAACTGTAAGAATAAGCACATTAAGAGGCTTTTAAAAGAAATCGAGGTAATTTTATGAAAGCCAAAAATTACGACAACTGTACCTATATTTGTGTAAGTCAATTTTTCTTAAAGGCACTTCAAGTTTCAAACATTGAACAATCAAAAGCTATAATTGATTTGGAAAAACGCAATCAACAAGCCAAAATTCAAGTTCAAGATTTAAGTTCAAAAGTTATACTTCTGGATGGAGAAAACAAGGCTTTGAAGGAGACCGTTAATGAGCTCAATGCAGAACTAACAAGATTGGAAGGAAATATAACTTATTTAGAGGATGAGCGAGAAAAATCTGAAGCTGACTTGAAAAGAATAATAGAAAAACTCGAGACAAAGGCAAAATCATGGCAATTAACAATTGGTGAAAAAGATAAGGAAATCAAGAAACTTAAATGTAGACTTCTTACCGTTAACGAAGTTTCCTTACAAGAAGAAGAAATAAGCGAGAAAACAAGTGAAAATGACCAAGACAGAATAGCTGAAGAATCAACAAGAATGATGCATGTAAGTTTCATCAACTTTTATCCAAACAGTTTTTTTTATTATTTTTCATATTCATTAGGCAATTGAGGCTCGCGATAGAATAATTGAAAAGCTAGAGTCAAGAATCAAAAGTATGGCTGAAGAAATGATGTCTTCCACTCGTCTTATGAACAAGATTTCTTCGGAGCGCGAAGACGAATATTCCATGAATACCAAAAAATCACGTTCTTGTTGCAAGGCTGTCGAAGAGAATTTAAGTTCAGCAAACAAAAGATGTCAAGAACTATCAGAACTTCTTGATAAATCTGAAGAAGATAACATATTAAAATCTAAACAAGCAGCTCAGGCTATTACGGCTCTTGAAGATTATCAGCATGGCAAAGACGGTTTGTCAAATGCATTGAAAAAAATTGGAAGCTTGGAAAACAAATTAACTGCTCGAGAGAGACACATACGTGAATTAGTTTTTGAACTTAACTCAATGCACGAATTATCCAATGAGAATAAGCTGCTTAGGAAGAAATTGAATATTGAAGATGATATAGTTATAATGGCAAGGAACCGAGCAGCAAAAGAAAGAAGCAAAGAAAAGCAAATTGAAAGATTGACATTAAAATTGAGATCATCGGAGGAAATGCGATTGCAGTTAAAACTTGAGAAGAGTGATTTAAGGTAATATCTAATAATCAACTAAAATTCCCAAGTCAATGCCAATAGAAATTTCATGAAAATACAATTTATTAAGATAAAAATGGTTAAATTATTTTTTTTAATTTTAATACAATTTTACAACAATTATATCTTTTGGTTCAGAAAACAACTTATTGAACTTCAAAAATCGCATACTGAACCTACAGAACATACATCTGATAAATCACCATCTATATCAAGACCGGAGATTTATTGCGACAACTGCCTTAAAAACATCGCGGTAAGTTCTATTTTTTTTAACTCCCACAATCATATGAGGTCATTTAACAATCATTCAAAGGTACTCCCAAACAATGACGTTATTATCCAAGATATCATCAAAGAGTGGGAAAACAAATACTATGATGTTGTTGAAGAAAATGATATCCTTCGTGTTGGAATGCAAGAAATTCTTGAAAAGATCCGTGAATATGACGGTAAAACCTCTATTAATCAATTATTATTATTTTCAACTGAATATTTGAATTATTTATGAAGCAACTTCCGATTATATCACAGTTGATTGTGAAATCCTGGAGCGTCTCTTAAATGCCCTGGATGCACGTAGACTAATAAATGGTTTTAATCCAGTGGTGCGGATCCAAAATGAACTTTTAACTCTTAAAGAACGAGAACATGCTTTGCGAGAGAAAATAAATGCTGTCAAAACAGAAGATGAAAACCAATCGCCAAATGAATCAATCGATGGATTAAGAGAAGTTGGTGAATTAGCAGATAGTCCGGTTTCATCGCTTCCATTGATACCAATAAGTAGCTCCACAAGGCCAACGACTCCAAATAAAACCTTAGATAAATCACTTTACCCGGTCATTATTGAAGCTGAAATTGAACATGAATCGGTAAAGAAAGAATTTTTGAAAACTCTTGAAAAAAATCGATCTTTACAGCAAGAGATTCAGCGTTTACAAGTTTTTCAAGCTCAATTCGAAGAACTAACATCTCAGATGACTGCTTCAGATAGCGACGTAACGAAATATTGCTCGATATTGGTTGACAAAATTGCAACGTTAGAAATTCAATTGAATTCGAAAACAAAATCTTTTGATTTCCTTAAAGACGACTTTGATCGTACTTTAAATGAAACCAAAGCTACAGAGATGAGAAATATGACACTGATTGCTGAACTCAAAAAACAAGTTAACGATCGAAAGAATGATATAAATTATTTAAAATCCGAAAACGAAGGCTTAGTTAGGAAGAACTGCAGTTGCAGTCCAGAAGAGTATGCAGAAATGCAAAAGACCCTCTTTGATTTGCAATCACAATTAGCTTCTCTAATGGATCAGATTTTGTCAGGAAAGATTCCAGACATCAAAGTTGATGCAATTTGTACCGACTATGGCGTGATTCAAGAAAATCTGGAACTAGACTTCCTAACGGTTCAAGAATATGAAGAATTTCAGAAGCAGAAAATAGAACTTGTTGAAGCTAAAAAAGATCTTCAAACTAAATGCGATCATTTGGAAGGTCTTCTTGAAATTTCTAACGAACAGGTAATTGAACATTGTTTAGTTTGAAATGAAAAATTTTACATACAGAGAGGTCATGAATATTTAGGTTATGTCCCAACAAAAATTATTAACTGAAATCACCGACAATCACATAAATCTTCGCCATCTGGTTGCTGACTTACAGAGTTCCAATGAAGATAAGTTCTTAATAGCAAAGACTCAGCGTGATTTGGATAGTGGTGAGTTTAATCAATTCGTGCTCGAAAATCCAAGATTTGTTAAACCAATTTGCCTTTTTCAGCGAAGAAAGAAATAAATTCACTGCGATTCGAGAAAGAAAAATACGAAAAGAATGAAGAAATCTTAAGAAGTGGCCACAGAGCCAAAGTAAAAGAGCTTGAGGATCTAAACCAGAGCTTCCAAAGTCAAATTAAGAATAACGAAATCAAGAAAAAGTAAGCTATACTTTCGGTCAAAAACGAAATTCACTCATTTTTTAATTTTCATTGTTTAAATTCCTTTTTGTTTTCAATACTTATATTCATTTCTTTTATATAAATTGATATGAGGTCCTATTGAAAAAAGAAATTTGATCCGATATGGCAATTTAATGGCAAAAATTCCCTTCCTATAGGTTTTTACAAACATCTTTAATGAATCTACGCCAAAAATACTTCAAGTTCACTCCGTTGATATTTGTATCGAACTTTATTTATGCATACTGCAAATTTACAAAGCGCCTTAGGGATGAAGAAGTCAGGATGCAAGAACAGATTTCAATACAAATTGATCAAATTTTGTCTTCCAAAATTCAAACTTCAATTGAAACAGACAACGAATCTCAGGATATGATTAAAGTAAGAAATACAAACAGATATAATTGAACCCTTTTCAAACAACATTATCAATTTTTTTTTGGTATAAGCTTGTTAAGACTGAAACAAAAGCCAAATATTTTGAAGATCAAGTTCAGGCATTGAATGAGAGGAACATAGCTCTTCAAATGGAAATCGATAAATTATGTCTATCAATTGTAAAAGAAGATGAGCACTGGAAGACAATAGAAGCTTTGTTTGGTGGAGGACATCCAACAGCGGTTATGGAACAAGAAATTCAAACTGAAACTGTTGGTAGGTCGAAGATATTCAATTTATTTTTTTTTTCATTATAAGAACACACATTTTTTCTCAGAATTTGTCGATTCAAATACAAACACTGAGCAAGGCGATCAAAGCCAGGAAGAAATCAAAGTTATTCCAAAGGTCGATAAGAACTTGTCGCCTATTACTTCTCCAACAAAAGAAAAAGCTAAAACAGAAATTATGAATTCCGAGACGCAAACTTATCCAATTGACATGGCCAATAAGCAGACATCTCCAATTAGAACCCCGTTAAAGGAACCAATGAATGGAGAAGAACTACTATCAGCATCACAAGGTGTTCAGACTTCTCCGCAGAGGCAACAAACAAAGTCTTTGGCAACTCAGGGTGCTCAGACTTCTCCCTCCAGAAAACTGGAGTCTACAAAAGATTCTCAAGCGGTACAGACTTCGCCAAAAGAATCACCAACCCGCCAGCAGCCCTTAGAAGGTGATGAAAATGTTCAAAAGCTAGAAAAACAGTTATGTGAATCAGTTTCCTTAGCTGACGAAACGAAAGTTTTATTGGAGAAAGCTGAGTTTAAGTAAATCGAGGTATGAATTATGAAGACAAATATTAAATGTTTACCATTCTTTGCAGAATTCTTGAATACCAAAAAACAATTGATGACATGGACAAAAAACTTAAAGCTCAGGAGGAAAAGTTGCAATTGCAAAAGTCAAATAACTCAGAAGAGAGATTAAACAATCAATTTGGAATCGTTGAGGTAGCTTATTTTTCATTTGTTTGATTCATTAAATTATTTATAATTCTATTCTTTTAGAAAACCATCTTGTCTTTTCATACCCTTCTTTCGGAGAAGGACAAAGCTATAAATAAATACCAGCAACTCCTTACTTCCGAAAGAACTGAAAACGACGAAGCATGTGCTAAATATGAAAAGACCATTGAATCCATACAACAAATGATGAATGATTTTAATGCAAATATCAAAGCCAAAGATGAAGAGATTTTAGAACTAAAAAGTAAAATACAAGCTTCCAGAGGTGCTGAAAAGGAAAAGCTTGAAATTGCATCAGGTCCCGATGATAATGGTGATAACAGTTTACAAGAAATTTCTGATGAAAAAATTGAAGAAATGTTCAATGATGATGGAGTGAGTGAAGCATCAGAAAAGAAACCATTAGAAGTCACCAAAGATTATGCAGTGGAGTCAAAGAATAAAAAGAAGCACTGGGAGAATTCTTTGAGAGTTAAAGAAGAGGAGATAATTTTGTTAAAGGAGAAGTAAATTTTGTATTTGTATATTTTTTTTGAAGTTAAAAGTAACACCCAATTTCATATTTTTACCACGCTAGACTTCACCTCTTTAAGGAAAAAGAGAAGAATGATTGTGCAACAAATCCTGAAATCGAACAGTTAAGGATATTACTGGAGGAAAAGGATAAACATATTAACGATTTAATGGACACTCTCAGTAGCTTTCATGTAAAAAATATTTTAATATTTTAATAATTCTAATTAAGTTGTTTTTTTTTGTTTAAAAGCAAACTTAACGATTAAGGATTTACTTTAATCGTTTGATTTATACAAAATATTTAATACCTACTTTGCAGCGAACATATATATATACGTTGGATTGAAAAATGATTTTTTCAATGAAGTTACGTTGAATTATTTATACAAAAAATTAACGGTTTTTCTTAAAATTTTCCACAGGATGATCAACAACGCTTTTTCAACGATTCATCTAACTACTCAGCAGATCAAATATCTCAACTTGCAGCAAGTCTTACTCGATCTGAAGCTACAAACAAAATCTATCAGGCACAACTTGAAGCTTTGCGTCGCCAGTTAGCTAATATCAATCAAAGAGAAAAACAAGCCCGTGATCTAAATAATTCTCTTCGCAATCAATTGATCAAGCGACCAGTTGTCTCGATAAAAACCGAACTCAACGCTCGTTTGAAAACTGAAAATCTACAGAAAAAAGTATGCCAACTCGAAACTGAGCTTGAGGACGCACAGCTTCAAATAAAGCGCCAACAAATAGTTATAGATGCTAAAAGGACAAAAAGTAACAATGAAGTTGGTCTTTGGGAGAAGCAAAAACGATGGCAACAAAGTGCTGAAAAGTTCAAAGCTAAATTTGAGGAGACAGAAATTGCTTTGGAAAAGCAAAAGGCTTTACTCCATTCAGCTAGGACGACTATATCTCGTTTGGAGAAAGATAAACAAGTTCTCGAAGCTAGAGTTGGAAAGAGTAAGCATCTCATAATTAATGTATATTGCATTGATAGCAATTGTTAAGAATATATTTTTTTAGCCCCGAATGCCTTGAAATGTTGTCGTACCCCATCATGTCCGAATCTTCAAGGCACCAAGTATACTCCATCAGAGACCCCAGAGACATTCACTGGCGGAAGTGATTGCAGCAGCCCAGCAAGGGCGATTCATTTTCTTGGCAGTAATCATAACGAATTGATTGAAGCTTTAAAGGCGAGAATAGAAATGCAACAGAGGAAAATTATAGCCATGGAAATGGAAGGGAAAGGTAGTAATGCTCTTACTACGGAACTTGAAAAATTCCAAGAGAAATTTTCAGCTATTGAAGCACAGAATATTCGCCTTGAAGCTAGAAATCTTCAACTGCAACTTGACAACGATCTGCTGCGGCAAGCTGACTCTGGAGAGAGAATGCAAAAACGGTTAAAGCATCTGGAAGAGTAAGATTTATTTTCAATAGCTTGAAAAGTGATTCAGATATTAGTTTTGTTTCCTAGTTACATAATTGCTCTGAAAGAGGAACTAGCTCAAGTCGAAGCCAGAAGAGAATTAAACTTTGAATCGAAGCATGAAAGAAAGTACGCACCTGGTCAAGCTGAACAGACAATACTTTCTCTAAGAAGTATAATTGAAAAACTTAGAGCAGACAATAGGTACCTAAAGGATGCGTCGACATTTGATGTAAGGGTAGGTATTAGATAGTTCTAAGAGATTTTTATATAGATCTTATACATCTTAAATTCTATAATGCAGGGCAAAGAAGCTCCGACCGAACTAACTAGACTTCAAAGCATGTACACCGAATCGCTAGACAAAATTTCAGCACTTCAAATTGAACTTCAATTAAAAGCTAGATGCCAGAATTGTGGAAACAAGGGTCGTGTAAGGAATTTAACTTTACAAAAACAATTACAAAGCCTCAAATATTCAATTTTATTTTGCAGCTAGAAACATCGACAAACGATGAAGTGCGATTGATAAAAGATCAATTGTTTAAAAAGACGCAGCTTTTAGAAAAGGCAAAAATTTTACTAACTCGAGCTGCTGCCAAAGAGAAAATTCTTAAGGAACAGGTTGGTAGATTATTTTATTAGTTTTATCTTAATTAGATGTAATATATGTATTTAATTTGCTGAAATTTGTTTAATCGGAACATTATTTCTGTTTTGTTATTTATTTCAGCTATCGTTGTGGAAGCGAAAGTGTTCTGAATTACAAAATGTTCCGGTAATTGATGAAATAAGTGAATAGGAGAAGAATCTCCGTGTTTGTAATTTATTTTTTTGTGAAATATATAAACGTATTTTTGGGTTTATTTGAGCTTTAATTTAGACGTTATTTTTTGTTTCCTGTCCCATTTTCATAAATCATAAAAAAGATCGATTGAACCCTATTAAAATATATTGAAAATAGATGAAAGATCCACATGAATGTGAGTTAAAGCACTGTGCTAGGCAGAATATAGTAAAGAATATAGTAGATAAAGTAAATGTTTGGGAATCAAAAAGAACTTTTACGACCAATAAAAATGTATGAAATGTCGAATTCTTGAAAGAACAACTACCAATTTCTACGAACAAATAATTCTATTTTTCATAAATTAGTATTTATTGTTTTACAAAATTTAACAATAATTAATTCATTTCAATTTCATTATAAGTATATTTGAGTTTTAATGTAATAGCATTGGGTGTGGTAGAATCCGCAACCATTAACTCTTGCCCATCGCGAAGACCAAGTTCGGACAACGACTGAGTTAAATTAGATCGTGTTCGTTCTTCAATACTCTTTACAGTCGACATGTAAAGAGTTTTATTCTTGCCATCAATGTACGCAGTGATTCCTATAAAATGGAAAAAAAAAATCCATAGAAATATCAGTGGGTTTTTTCTACACATTTTTGAAACCTGGACTCTTCATTTGGTAAATTGGACTCTCGCAAAGCATTTTGATAAAGTCCTCCAGAGTTGTTGTATTAGGATCATCAACCAAAACCTTTTGAGGCACATTACTGCATGACAAACAATTATCATTTTTCTCAGCTTCATATGTGAATGTATAGATTCCGGCCAAGTCGTTAAAAACCATGTAGTTCTTCATACCGTCATAGCAACTGGTGGTAAGTTTAAAGACCTTAAAATGTGGAAATAATTATAAATCTATTTTCGAAAGAATGATTTAGACACAAATAGTTACCTCGGTAGCGCAAGCAGCTGCAATAATAGCATTTGTACTAGCTACTGCCGGTATAATATGCTTCACAACTCCTTGAACCAATCTGGGGAAGAGATTGTACTAAAGTTTCTTTTCAGACGAACAATTTTAACCCGTCTCACCGATAAGTGACTCCAGAGATATTGAATTGCTGAGCTCTCTCTAGAGATTTTTCGTAGACCCACGAAATGTGCTGTGGATCATCTCCATCCAACGGACCATCATATGGGTTTTCTTTCTCCCATTGAATAATTTTTACATACTCAATACAGTGCTCTGGCAGACGAGGGGTATTCGCAATGGTACACAGGGGATAGTTTACTTGTGGAGGAAATAGACCCAGAGTGCATTCAATACATGCAGTGTAGCCTGGCAGAATGACACGGGCATTTCCCTTGAAACCCTCAGTTCCACCATCGATCATGGGAATGATGGTAGATGGATCGATAGTTCCGTCATCTTCGTAACCTAGCATAGCAATCAACATTCCATTGATCCACCTTCTGGCTACAATGGAATCAAGTCCACAAACGACAATGTGAAATTGCTGATAAAATGACTCATCGAAATCTTGGATTTTTGCAAAGTGTGGAGTAACTTTGCAGGTGAGAATTCTAAAAGATCATCAAGAAAAGGAAGCTAAGCAAAAAATAAAACTTATTTATAGGCTATAGCCTATAAAGAAGTATTTTGTTCTAAACACAAGTCACGAAGATATGAATAATTAGAAAGTTTAACTGCATAGATATTTCCCTACAATTTACCTGGCATTAATAAAATTTGCAGCACATTCCGCCTTTGATGAACCGATATCCTTGCGACGAAATAGAAATTGCCTATTTAGATTGGATAGATCGATGGTGTCCATATCGATTACATGAATATCACCAAATCCCATTAGAGCAAGATCTTTAAGCAATTCACAACCTAAGCCTCCAGCACCTTCACAAAGTATTGTATTTTATTTTACCAATTGTTTTCCATTTATTTTTATTTTTTTATATTACTTACCAATGACCAAGATTTTGCAAGTTTTCAGTAAAAATTCAAGATTATCAGCAGACGGAGTAAAGTCGGCCTTGCAAAACGGTCTTGGGCGTTCCAGGATTTTTTTCAAATAACTCCATCTCTTATTAAGGTGTTTTGTACTAGCGTTAGGAGATGGAGTTTCGGTTGCCATGTTTTTTTATATTTTATCAATTGAATTTTTGGAAAAATAATTTGCCGGCGAATATTTGAGTTAAAAAAAATTTAAATCCTACCAAAGAACCAAAATCAAATCCATCGGTGTTGTGTTGTGGGAAACGTCAAAATACGAAAAATCAAAAAGATAATTAAACAGGGATGTTCTGGAGTTAAACACAAGAAAAAAATTATTTATGTCGAATTCCTTTTGCCATTTGGGATTTTGATCCGGGATTGCGGATTTTTCATGGTGAATGGAGAGCAAAATGGGATTGATTTTTTTTTTGTAATTGTGTGTGTTGCATGTCAAATATGGCACTATTTTCTTGATGAAACCAGTGATAGTATGGACAGGGAAAAATTCCTAGAAGTATAAGGGCCAGTTTCACAGTGCACACTTAACAAAATAAGTGGCACTTAATTTTCCCATTTTGGCACTTAAGCCGCAGTTTTACTACCTGAGTAAAGCCTCAACTACATAAGCCAAAAAAGTGAAAAAGTGCAAAAGTGAAAATTTTTAAATTGATTTTGTGATAGTTTTTCTGACTAGAAAACTTATAAAAATGATGCAGAAAGCTTAAATTTTGGTTTAAAAACAAATTTGTGTATTCTTTTTCACAAAACAACGGCGCTAGCGGTAAAAAAAATATTTTTACTTTTGTACTTCAGTACTTTTTGGCTTATGTAGTTAAGCCTTAAGTCGAACTTAAGTGGCCAACATCGGAGACTTAAGTGTCACTTATTCCGATAAGTTTACACTGTGAAACTGGGAATTAGTTTTCCATATTCGGCATTTAAGTGACACTTACTTCACTGTGAAACTGGCGACTGGTGGGGGAACCTCAAGTCGTGAAGTTCAGTTCCGCTGAAGTGCAGTTCCGCCGAGTGCGGTCTTAGCTAAGGTAAAACCGCAATCGACGGAACTGCACTTCAACGACACTGCGCGCACTTTCGCACGCAACTGAACGCAATTTCATGTCGCGACAAACTTGGTCAGATTATCAACTATGTCGCATAGTGCTGCGCCGTGAAGTGCAGTTGTCACTTAGTGCGTTATAGCTCATACAATTTCCTACAAATAAGTCGTGAAGTTCAGTTCCGCTAAAGTGCAGTTTCGCCGAGTCGTTCTTACTTGGAACCTTTAACTTTACTGGCCAAAAAAGTGAAGAAAGTAGAAAAGTGAACATTTTCAAACTTATTTTTTGATAATTTTTTCAACTGGAAAACTTATACATATGATGCGGGAAGCTTAAATTTTGGGTTAAAAAAGAACTTGTATACTCTTTTCCACAAAACAACTGCGCTATTAGTGGGAACAAAAATGTGTTTACTTTTGTAATTTTGCAAAAAGTGGCCAATGTAGCTAATACTACGTTTTCATTGAGGCATAATGAAGTAATTTCGTTGAAAATTTTTAAATTTGAATCCAAATTGTCTGTTTTTTTAAACAAATTCACATTTCGAAAAAAGGTAATTTCAATCAAATTTGCACGAAATTTGTTTGGAAATTACTTAAAAACAAAGAAATTAACAAATTTGTAATGAAAACACTGTAATTTACGAAATTACCACATTTCGGCTCCAATGAAAACGTGGTATAAAACTTAAGAATTTCAAGTTACCAAACAGACCTTAAGTTTCTAATTACCTATTTCGTATCACCTACCCTTACAGCAAATCTGTTCCCATTTTTCTTGTATAAACTGTCAAACATAGCAAATTTGCGCATATAAACCCATAAAAAAGTTTATTCTCTGTCATTCATAATTTTTACTCGCAAAGCGCCTTTCTTCAAATCGATTAATTTTCTATTCATCTATTTTTTCTTTCTAATTCAAAAAAATTATTCCTTTTAAAAGCAATAAAATCTTTTAATAATTTAACGAGACAGAAGACCAAAGTATTTCCAAAGTGATTCTTAATTTTTCTTGTCAACATCAATAACTTGAAATGGTAGTGAAAGTGAAATAAGTGCTTCCTTAAAAAAAAATAACCCTTGACCAGATTCAAGGTTATTTTTCGTCTACCCCAAAATGTGAGCAGAAATATCTAAACAATTAATTTAGAAGAAAAAAAAAACATAATTGCAAATTTATTGCAAAACAATCACTTTCGTCCTTGAGTATAGAAAACCTTTTATTTGGAATAAAATGTGTTTTGATTTCGTCTAGCATCACAATTAAATATGACTTATTCATATAACAACAATGGTCAAGTAAATAAATAAAAAAAAAAACTTAACTAAAGAAAAAAAAAGAATACCAGTCACGAGACCGACAACGACCACTTTGTCTGCAACAAACAAATATTATTTTTTACGAATATTTATGTTTTTTATCAAAGTTAAAAAATAAAAATGACAGAAAACTCGACCATGAATTCAGTGTTATCCTCGGAAACAGACGGACAAGATTCGGACACACCGTCAGTTTCGATGGACAATTTTTATCCAGCTTTAGTTCAGTGCTTTGGAATCATTATTTGTGGGTAAGTTAACCAAGTTTGAATGTCATCTTTTTCTATATATAATGGTGGTTTGTTAGCAAAAGCATAACGTAGGTGTTTTGCAAAATTTTCTGCTGACGCAAGCACCCCTCTATTGATATCGTGTCGTGTGGTATAAAATCTAATGGAAAGGGGATGGTTTCTCGTTGGGTTGCGAATATGAACGTGGGTAGAACATACAATTCGTATGCTCTTAACCCCCAAAGTCTCGGAAAAGCGGGCTTGTTGTGCAGGAATGCGAAGTGGAAAGGTTGTCTATCTATTTTTGACGAAACATAAACTTATCAAGTGCAGAGAAACGTGAAGGATTTTAATGGAATGCCGAATTTATTTCGACCCCATTTCAGAAGTTAACAAAAGGGTCTTTGGCATTGTAATAAACGAATAGTTAAATAACTTTTCATCTAGCTGTTCCCGTTATCATATTAATGAGACGTTAAAGTATTTTAATAAGTCTTTATGAGTCGAAGTAGTTAATTGATTACGAACTTCATATATCTATGTATCTATTTTAAGAGACTTGGGTTAATAACTTTAGTTGATATGAATTTTTTTGTTATTAAATGAATTTTATAAACTTTTAAAATATTATATAGGTTAAAACATTTTAAAAACTTGAGTTATTGAACCATATATGTATATAATAATATATTAAGGTTTATGCCGCCTAAAATACATAAGGTCTTTTAAATGCAACTTAGGCATATAAAAAAGAAGGCTTACTAGAGTGGTTCAGTATGTTAGCAGTCTAGCAATACATCCACACGTTGATGAAGCGAAGTGAGATTTTATCTTGGATTTTGAAAAATGTAGATATGTGCCTTACTGAAATCACTGAAAATGAAAATTCCAGCAAGGTATCTTAAAAAGAATAAGAGACCTACCTTGATTTAATACAATTTTGTGTAAAGATTGCAAGGATCGATTGTTAATCTTTATGTCTAGAGATAATTTAATTTTTTAAGTGTGACAACCAGATCAGATTTTAAGATCGAAAAAGAGCTAGCTAGAAGTAGCTTTTGTAGTTTTTTCAATTTAAATTTCTATACATCCATGTATGTGTTTATATAAAGAAAAAGGTAACTAGGTATAGGTATTTGTTTCTAAACGCGCACTATGAAAAAATTATTGCGTTTATTGAGATCTGTTTTTGCATATCTATGTAAGCGTATAAACGTTCAAATTTTTGACTTTACAAACTAAGCGAAGGAGTACCCATAGCTTAATAGTAATTTACGTTAGACTATAACCTTAAAAGATTTTTTTTTCAGCAGGAAGTGACAGATCCTCACACTATTTCTTCCAAAAGAGCTAAATGTTCTTAAAAAAAAATATTTGAGCATGTTTCTGTCGACAACCTTAATCACGCCAATTCTTATCCATATTTCTCGTGGATGCTCTATACGTATGTTGTATGTGTTCGACGTTTTTTTTTAATTGCTTTATTTTTTGGTCATTCCCGTTTGTGTCGAGAAAGACTCCACAAATGTTGTTTGTTCCAATTCTAAAAATACATATTACTATAGTAGTTTATATAATATTGCTTTCCAAATTTGCATTTGGCTCTGTTGTTTCTGATTTTTTTGCACTAATAATATTTTTGTTGGATCTTTCAAATTACGAGGTCCTGTAATTATCATAATCAATTTACCTGCACTCAAGTAGCGATATGTACTGCGTTTCAAGTTTTAGGTTAAAAATTCGCTTAAAATAAAAATATGGCGTTGAAGTTTTTTTTTTTTTATAAAAATAAAAGTAATTTTTGTATCCCTTTTTAATAGGAAGACCAACTTTATTCGAATTTTGTAAAGAAGTACGCTCGAGTTCATGAAAGTTAAAAGATCGGCAGCAATACCAAATTTAAGTCCCATTTCTGCAGACAAAAACTGCTAGTTTTAAATATTGTTTGCTGTTTTAGAAGTGTCGATGTTTTCTCCAAATTTTTTATATTCGTGGAACAGGTGATACAAAAGTACACTACATGCAAACATTTCTGAAAGAAAACGCTGCTTAAATGATGCAATATCTGTTTAAAAGATCACGAAATTAATTATAATTTGAGGAGGCAGTCTTATCCTTTATACTATACTACGTTTTAATACTTTTTTGTTATGAAAAGAATGATGATTAAATTAAAAACATGTCAGACAGCTTAATTATTTTTAAAAATCATTTATTTCCTCTGTCAATTTGTTCTCTATAGATTAAATTTTAAGTTGTTTGGTTTTAATTTTACTTATTTCCTAATAATTATAATTTTATCCCATTCATATTTCTCAATAGTGCTTATTTAGGTTAATTTTATTTGATTCAATAAATGCCTACACAATAATTAAGAACATACTTCTTATAAATTGTTTTCAAATTAAAATGTTCGTCGGTTTATTTTAAATTCTTTTACAACATTAAGGAATGAGTCTGGTCTTTTTGTTTTTTTGCGTATTCGATTGGAACAATAAACAGTTGGTTGTGAAATTTGATGAGTGAATTTATTTTTAAATGTTTCTTGTTTTGATTTTGAGAGTTCAATGAACAGCAACATTTGTACGGACATACATATGTATGTATATCAAAGAGAGTTACATTAATTAAAGTTTTTTTTTAAATAAACAATTTATTGGTGTTTTTTTTAATTGAATTTCTGATCAAGGTAGAAGAGGCTTTAGTCAAATAAGGTTATCACTGAGTTTTGGAAAAGGTGGTAGATTTGGAAAATTTGGAGAAATCGTAATAAAATCACACATTAATCCCCCTTCGGATTTGCATATATACGAACGAACGTGTTTCAAAATTTTAATACCTGGTGTTTACATCGCATTTATTCATAAAAACATGAAAATTGTTCTTTGTCTGCAGTCAAGAATTTTTTGGATAAATACACATTTTTAAAATTCTGAAAAATGTCAACAAATGCCAGAAAAAACTTACATACATACATTTAATGAGCTTAGAAAACTTGTGTCAACAACCCAATGTATTAATAATACACGAACTTCAGCACAACCGACAAGTGCAGGAAGAAATTAATGTGCAAAAATGGAAATTTGGTGATATCGTTTTTGAACATTCCCAGCCATCTTAGTCACTGTATTTTCAGTACAGGCCGTAAATATGAATAAATATGTCGTTGAATATTCTCTTCTACACTCTTTCCAAATATTTGTTTCAAAAGCAAATGCGCCAGTAACAGCTCGCTTTGTTCTCCCGATAATGTAAATATCATCTGCATCAGCAAGGAGTTGAACAAACTTTTGAAACATTGTACCTCTCTTGATAATTTGCCCAAGAATGAAGTCTGGTTTCATTGGCAGATGACTAGTTTACTTGGGATTCGATCTAAAAAGGACAAAAAGGAACTTCCCATTCTTATAATCAATATAATCCCTGATTATGTCTTACCCCTTACATTAATCAAATTCTAATGATATTGTTGAAAAAATACTAGTTTTCGGATATATAAAAATTTGCGAGAATATTTTTTGAAAAATAATAAAAAGTTAGTAAAATCAAAATAATAATTGGACAATATGAAGCTGCTTTTCAAACGTAGAATAAATAACCAATTTTATCCGAGAAAAATAAATCAGCTTTAATACTTTGTTGTTATTATAATAATATGACCTTTTCTAATTAATTAAATTAATTATAACATGCATCAGAAGATTCATTAATTCGACACACGAGTTCATAAGTGACTTAAAAATTGATTTGTCAACCAGTTCCTCTCCACTTGTTATTGTGTGAATTTGTTTTGTTTAAATACATATATACATTCAAATAAGCGAATCCATTTTCGGTGCTAATGATTGACACGTTTTTTTGCTTTTATTATATAAAAATTACAGTGTTTGTTGTTTTCATTCAACCGAACTAAATAAATAAAGAAAAAAAATCCGAAAAAAATTCACGTGATCTTTGGTCAAATTGCTATGTTCTGATAAAAAAAAACGAGAGTTTCAATGTTGTCAACTTCCAAAATGAATCATTCGCCACTTGATAAAGTCCAACATCACTGCCGGCTTTATGATGAGTTTTAAATTATTCAAATTAAATTATTATGTATAAATTATATTGAACTCATGTGATTTGAGTTAGTGATAATAGGTTAATAGTTCTTCCTTCTTTCGTTGCTTCAACTAACAAACAAACAAAAAATATAATAATTATACTTTAATCTTCTGGTAGATAATAATGTTATTATCAAAATCAAGATGATTTTCATTTTCCTATTATCGACATGAAGTGTTTTTTATAGGCTTTTGATGCTAATTTTCGTCCGAAGCCAATACATTAGTAAAATTTATAAGAAAAAAAAACCACACATAATTAAAATAATTATTATATTTGTTGGTTGTTATATGTAGATAAGCAAACACACATGAGAGATTAATGCAATTTGGTAGTTAGCGTTTGGAAATCCAAACTGCACAATGAATATTGAATAATTTGAAATCTGTTGAGAAAGTTTATCATAATCTAAGAAGGTATCAATTAAAAAATAAATAAATAACATAACATGTTACTACTTATATTCAATTCAATTCCGTGCTATTCCGTGCTTTTCACTAGTTAAATTTACCGTTATTTTTAGAAAATAAAATATATTTTAAACTAATTAGCGATTCCAATGAAGAAGTATTTTTATGAATATTTACATCAATTTTGTTACGTGCTTGCAATTGGAAATACCAGCCTATAGTTGTGATTCTTTTTTTTTTTGTTGATAGTGGAGAACAAACTAGAGAATAAAATTTAAAAAAAAACTCTTTATTCACGAATTTAAGATTTTTTATTCACGAATTAAATTTTAATAAAAACTCAATACTCATACTTAGCATTTATTCAATGAAATTTATAAAAGAGAAAGTATATGTACGATCGTATGCTTGCTATCTATGTATCTCTATTCGGTATTATGCAATCTGCTGCCTCCTGTTGTAATGAATTTACAGAGATTTTAGATAAAAGCCTGTTTTTGGAGTCTAATTTCTCTAGGATTTGATTTGAGAATCAATTTTAAAATGCTAATGTATCAGTACCTTACCTACCGTTATTACAAAATGTTTATATCACTCTTCCATTGTATAATTGGGATGATTTACTCGGACTATTAATGGCAACGTTAATGATCCTTAAAATATTCGTAAGAGCAATTAAAAGTTAGTCATTATGTGTTGAAAATTAGGTTTTTGTCCTGAAACCAATAAACAAAACCAATTGTAATTGACCTGGTACGAATGAATTTCTGTTGGTAATTCCCATTATTTCCAGTTTTATATGAAGACAATTTATTTATGAAACTTGTTATTCTAAAAAAATTATATTCATTTGCTCAAAGTCCATACAAAACAAAAATAAATGCAAGTCATTGAAGAATTTGAATTAAATATGAAAACTCATTTGGTCACCCTATAATAGGAGATAATCTCACTTTCAATTTATTCTAACCATATATGTATGAATTCACCGGTTGATTGTGGTCAGTTAAACTTTCCCCCTGCAGGAGGCGTGGGAAACTAATTATTATTCATTAATTTATGTAAATACATATATATAGCTTCAGTGGTTGTGCTTGTGCATCATTAATAGTCGTTTTGTCAAAACAATGCATTGGACGTATAACAGCATCACCAAATACCCGGGAAATGATTTACTGTGGCAGATGATTCGTTTCGTTTAAATGATACGTCACAATCGTGTAATGAATACAAATTATCATTTCAAAATGATCACGACATCAAGTTGAGTTGAGAATATTCAATAGGTACGATTCGACATGGTAAGTACCGACCGGCTTACTGGCATATTATGCGTCATTATAATTTTTTTTTTTTTTTCGAAAAAGTAATAAAGGAAATGACAGCTACTTATGAATATATTATTAAGTTCCTATTCAGTATCAGATTTTAGAACATTAAATTAATCTGAAAATGTCTCTTTCCTTAGCAAGCATTTATATTTAGAATTGTCATTACATTTGCCAACCTATTTTCTTTATCATTAAATGAACTCTTATCAAAACAACTGATAAGGAATTTAGTATGATTTGCAGCCTCAATTAGTTTGATTGAAATTCAATTAAATTGTTTCGTTCTTTATAAAAAAGATCAATGCAAAATAAAAAACGAGTTGATCGATAAATTGATTTTTATATAATGTCTATTGTCTACAGTTACTTCAACATTTTGACAGGTTTTTCAAGTGCACCTCTAATCTAGGTGTACTTTTTTTGATCGACGACACCGTTGACGAATCGTTTATTTCCATGTTCAATTTTTCACTCATCAAATCAGCAGTATTATTTAATATGTTTGCTGGTGATATTATGCTTTGCATTGCATTAACGAGGTACATTAATTTGCACAAATTAAAAAAAAAAACGGTCACATGAGAGAACTATTAAAGAGCGGGAATCACCACATTTAGTTGTCATTTGATTAAAACGTGGTTAGAGTTTGGAATGTTAGAAAATTAACCATGCATTTCAAAAAATTTATTATTTTTTTGCAGCATTTATGAATGTCAAAGTTTGAAATTGTTGGGAATTGAGTCGTAGTTAAGACTTGAGGTAGCTTATTTTTTTTAAGTCCGATTTATTTATTCAATAAGTAATTTAAATAATTTAGTATCTATGTAATTTGAATTTTTTAATAATAAATGAAGTAGAAGGTTTTCAGACTTCATAAATTTTGCTTAGAAAGCAAAAAATTCAAGTTGTCTTGTTTACTATTAGTTCACTTACCACTTAAGAAAAACATTTATTTTTCCTATCTTTTTGTACTAACTTTCTAATTTATTGATTTTAAGTTAAGTATGTAATGAATTTACTATATGTATAACAGCTCCTTCTCGACAGTTTTAGAATTATTGGTCTCTATTCGGAAATTTGCCAGTTTATTTCAATTGTTTTGGAAATTCTATCATTCACTGACAGACACAGTGTTGGTTAAAAACTTTTTTTTTTGTTCGCAAATGGAGTTCAATGTCAATGCATTTATTTATGCAAATATATCTAGTCATTGAAATTAATTCGCAGCACCAAAGGAACATATGAATCTTATTTTTCTACTTGCATAGGTATAATGTAGTACACTATTTAAATTTTTTAATATTTGTCGAATTTTTAAAAATATTTTAATTCTGACCTTATCAGAGCTTCAACATAAAATTCGTTCTTTTATTTTATTTTTAAATCCTTTTTTTCAATGAGAAGCTTTTGGAAAAAAAAATAAAGAACTTAATTTAGTACAGTCGACTGCGTTTAACTGAGACACAACAAATGTAGAAAATTATTTTAGGTCTTTTCTTCATTTGACATAGTCTATCCATTTTCTATTTTTTTGGCGCATGCGATATAAATAAAGGATCTAACATGGGGTACAAAAATATATTATCAGTGTTGAATAAAGACAAGGTTACGTTTTATTTTGACACATAAATTACTAACCACCATAATATTCACTCGATTTTTATTTACGCTACAGTCGCGCTACAGTCCGGAGTGGACCAGTGCCTCAACCAAGAAGCTTTTTCCGGCCAGCTCGGTCTCAAGCTCCAGTTTCGCACGTCAAGTTGGTTAAGGTCCCCTTCCACTTGCGTGCGCCACCTGAGTTGCGGTCTTCCTCTACTGCGCCGTCCCTTGGGATTAGATTCAAAGACTCTTCATGCCGGAGCTTTGTTGTCCATTCGCTCTAAATGACCTCAGCCCTTGGGTTTTTACCTTTTTGGCTAGGTCGGTGTAGCAGCCCGTACAATTCATCATTGCATCTTCTCCTCCACTTCCCGTTTATGCAGACGGTACTAAAAATCACCGGAGAATCTTCCTTTCAAAACAACCTAAAGTGTTTTCATCCGCCTTTGATAAGGTCCATACAGCACCATGCAGCAGGACCGGGATGATCAGCGTCTTATATTTGGACACTTTAGTTGCTCGGTATAGCGCTTTGCTACTCAATTGCTTCTTAGCCCAAAGAACCAGCGATTAGCAAGAGTAATTCTCCGCTGGATCTCAGCGCTGGTATCGTTGTCCGAGTTCCTAGCGGCCTTGGTAGACAAAGTCCTTAACAACTTCATAGTTATATCTGTCTATGATGATGTTTTGTCCACGACGTCGGTGTTGGGTGTCCTTTCTTGACGAAAGCATTTGCATGGTCTTGCCCTCATTGACCGTTAAACTTATTTTCTTCGCCTCGGGTTCAATACTCACATAAGCGCTATTGCCATAACTATTTGTTCTTCCTATTATGTCAATATCGTCGGCATATGCGAGTAATTCTACGGACATTTGAAAGATTGTGCCTCTAGAATTGACGGCAGAGTTTTGCACTATTCTTTCAAGAATGATGTTAAAGAACTCGCATGACAGTCTAAATACCTTGTCTAAATACGTTTTTGACATCAAAGGTATCGTTGAGGTCTTTGCCGACCTTTATGGAGCAGCGCGAATTCTCCATCGTAATCCTGCACAGACGGACGAGTTTGGCAGGGATGCCAAACGCTTTATGCGTTCACATAATACGACAGAAAAGATCTTGTTCGGCTGCCCGTAGTCTGTTAAGGGACCTATCCGAAGTTCGTTGTCATTATATCGTTTGCTTGGTTCGTCATCAATAAATCCGTCTGTGATGATTTAAATACATCTGAATTTAAGTTTAAATCTGGATGTTTCGAGTGAATAATATGGCGGTAAGACTTAGCAAGCAAACACTAGTGTGTCAATTTCCAGTTTCCTTACTGTCATCTGACTCAAAAATACAATTGTCACTGCAAAACAGTGCAAGTGAAAACGAAGCATATGTTTAAAGTTTGGAGGATAGTTAATCGGGTTTTGTATGCTAACATAAGCTGTGATTTATTTTCTACGGATCTGGATCAGGATCATTTTTCAGCACGTAATACAACAACAACAACAATTTGGGATCCTGATTTGTATCTGGATCTATTTTAAAGATCCGAAAATAAATTCTTACTCTGGTAGGTAGGTGGTTTTTCAGTTTTGAAAATTGTAAGGTAGTGTAAACTGTAGTCTAAAGAAAAAATAAAACAAATACATGAAAAATAAACAAACATTAAGAAAAAATAGATGAGCAACACAACACTGCTGTCATTGGAATCCGTATAATAGGATGATAGATATGGATCTTTGTGGATAGTAAAGCGCGGTTATAATGTGCACATTACATGATGCAAAGCTTGTTGCACCATCATTATAAACATTGAAGGTTTGAATTATAGCGGGTATACCAATCACCAGATTCCCAGACTCGTTGTTTTACCGTTAGTCTAGTTTGTTCTTTTTAAATTAAAAACAATTAAGAGAATATCATACATACATACATCTTTTATGTATATAAATGCCTTATCTAAACTCAAACTCATGTTTAAATAATTTAAGTTTTAAAAAATTGTCCAAGTATAAAATAAATAAAATACATTAGATAATGAAATAACTTATTTAATTAAGTTCAATTTCAATTCGGCGAACCGTCCAAGATCTCATGCTTCCAATGATATAATTATTCTGAAAACACTTAACCAAGTGTTAAAATACGCTTTAAGCTAAATGTATGACACCAATAATTGTCAAGTTTGCAGTTTTTTTCTGTAACGTAATCAACTCATTAATATCCATGAAAAGTAGATTGACAAATAGGAAAAAATCCAATCATGATATAATGTAATTACTATCAATTAATTTAATGTACTTTATAGTAATAATAGTCTCTTAAAACACGTTGTGTTTGTATGGAAAAAATTCTAATTATAGAATGTATTTTAAGCCTCTAAGCCATACAATTTTGCATCAAACGCTCAGAGGCACGTCAGGAGAGTGCTATAAATATTGTATCAGTTTAAAAGAAAGGAAGTGAAGGAAATTGTGTTGATTTAACGGTTTATTGTGCAATGAATGACCTTGTAGTCATTATATAGCATGAATGTAAATCGATGTTAATTCTTTTCCGGTAATTTGCGTTGATACTATTTTTAGGGATGAAAGTATTGAAAATTAACAAACAAAACTTAACCTTTTGTATCCTATTTTATCAATTTGTTTTATATTTTTATTTTCAACTTTAGTCTAATTTGAATTCTCCTATACAAAGCCATTTTAAAGATTAGGTGTTCTTATATTGATTTTATCAAATGCTTGAGTAAATATAAAGCTTTTACAAAACACTGCACTTATTGATATTACCAAGTACTGGTTCATTTATAATTCATTATAATTAAATTGGTTTATTTATCATATCGACAATAACAAATCAATCACTTTAATGAACAAACCTTCCCCTTTATGCATAAAATTGAAAGGCCTTTCAACACTTTATGATAAAAAATGACAACTTTATTTTATATGTTTTTTTTAATGGAAAATAAATTCCATTGGTTTCTACGTAATTCAATTGAAGAGTGAATATCAGAAGCGGGGTGTAAAATAAACGTGAACCAAGATTTCGTGAACTAAAAAAAAAAACAAAACGGAATATAAAAACGAAAAAAAGAGACATTTCTCGAACTCGGTGAGAACCAAAGAATTTAACTATGAAAGAGTTTTATGATAAAAACGAAAAATTCATTAATTTAAACAAATGAATCAATTTTTCGTTTTGTGCAGATTGAGATTGTATTCATTCAATGATGGCTCCAGATTTGGATTTATCCAATTTATTCCTCCAATTCCATTTTGCACCATCCGAAGAAGAAAGAGCTTAACAAAAAATCATTGTGCATTTGCAGAAAACTGTAATGTAAGCAGTGCGTCGTGAAAAAAAACTCAACGTGCTCGTGATATTAAAACTGGCAATGAGTAATTTAAACAACGAAACTGGTTCAAAGAAGTGTTTAAAGTAGCAGACGATTAAGAATGACGATAAAGGGGATTTTTTAATTTTAAAACAATGAAACAGTTTATGTTAAAAAAAGCCGGTTTGAAAGATATACAGGGTGACCCATAATCAATGGTCCAAAATGAAACCATCCATAGTGATAGGCCAGGTCATGACCTCTCCGAATTTTTAAAATTAAAAACAAAAATCTATTATGCACAGGGTGACCAAAACCTGGTTCAAAGTAGGAGTTTTTCGAAATTTCAAAAAAACAGGCTGTTAATCGAAAACGGCCTAGCAAGGGTTAAATAGTTAAAACCTTAAAGATCCACAAATTCATCTAAAATTACCTTAATTTCGGTGAAATTGCAAACGAAATTGTGTTATAAAGCAGTTTATACCAGTTTTCTGATAAAGTAAACAAACAGAGCTATATAACGTGTGAGCAAATATTCACTGTTTACCTTTGAATATTATTTTGTTTTGGAGTTTGTATATTTGTTTACAAAATAATAAAAATTTTTTTCGGACGAAAGTATAATACAATCTTACTTGTTATAGACAAATTTTCATTGCAAGCCATTAAACAAAATGTTCTCACTACTTGTGGTGTAGAAACTTTGGGTAGTTTTGAAATTGAATTCTGGAAATTGCTCAATTTCAGGCTCATTTGGAATATACTCTCATAATTTTTGTTTATCAAGCTTTTGGTAAGCAGTAAAAATGTGTATACTGATTAGTTTATGTAAATCGATCTAGTGAATTTACATCTAAATATCAATGTGAGTATTTTGACATAAAATAACATTTAATCCACGTTAAAGGTTATTTTTTATCGTCTGATAACTTGACTTAAAATTAAAAAAATATTTATTTGATACAATTAAATTAAAAAAAAAACTGCTTGTTTGTTCTCATCAGAAGATGTTGATTGATTTACACAACATTTACCGAACAACAAGAGGGTTGCCAATGACGTATAGAAATACCTACTTGGAAAGAGTTTTTGTAAAAGTAAGCAGTTGGGCAAATAGTAAACTTTCCGTTGTAAACAATAATAAATAAAATAAGCTGAAGTAAACAGGTTTATTTATGTACATACATATGTATGTTCTCGTATTTACTATGTACAATGTATATGCTATATATATTTATTTGTATTTTATTTTTTTTTTTTCAAATTTTTTGTTAAACATTTTTACGAAAATAGAATAATGAATTGAATCATTTTTAAATTTCCTAACACATTAGGTGTGTTTTTTTTGCAATCCCGGGGCAATTGGTTGAAAAAAAACGACAACGCGGATTAGCGACGCCATCACAGAAAAACAAACATAGAGTTTTCATACAAACTATCGATAACAGTTGTGTTTTTTGCGAGCCCGGAGAGAATGGGATTAAAAAAACGACGTGCGTCGGTGCTAAAAAATTTACATGTGAAATCCAACAACAACTAATCGCCTGTGGGCTTAGCTAATCCCAGAGAATTCTCGGGGCTTAACTTAAGCGCAGAGAAAAACTGTGTTACCATGTGTTAGCATGACTTACATACATGTTATCGATAGTTTGTATGAAATCTCCATGTTTTTTTTTCTCCGTTGTCGTTTTTTTCAACCAATTTCCCCCGGGGTTGCAAAAAAACAAACCTAACATGTATGTAATTCATGCCGGTAACACAGTTTTTCTGTGCGCTTAAATTAAACCCCGAGAATTCTCTGGTATTAGCTTAGTCCGCAGAAGATTAGTTGTTGCTGCATTTTACATGTACATTTTTTAGCACCGACTCACGTCGTTTTTTTCACCTAATTCCCCCTGGGCTTGCAAAAAAACACGCCTATTAATAAATTAATTTGATTAAAAGTTTAAAGAAACACAAACTGCAGTTTATTATATACATGATCTGATCCGGATAAAATTTTAACGCGGAAATACAAAAACAACATATAATCCTGCTTTTTATCTAGATCTATTTCATAATCCAAAAACTAGTACTTTTTATTATTATAATGGTAAGATAGTGAAAACTGTAATTCAAAGAAAAAAGCCAACAAAAACATGAAAAGTATACAAACACAAAGTTATTCTTATATGTTATCCTGTTTGTTATAAACCAGTTTTAAAAATATGTAATACATATGTATAATATTCACCTAAAATTGTTAAATCGGAAAAGTACCTACCTATTTTAGATTTGATTTGGGCTTTAAAATTTCCCGATATAATAGGTGTTTTTTTTGGCAATACCGACAACGAAAACGGGGATAGCGATGCCATCACAGAAACAAAATGGAGTTTTGATACAAACTATCGATAACATGTAGCTCATGCCGATAATACAGATTTTCGGTGCGCTTAAATTAAGCCTGAGAATTTTCTGGGCTTAGTTAAGCGCGTTGAAGATAAGTTGTTGTTGCATTTATCATTCTCTGATTGTATAGCTCCGACGTCGTTTTTTCGTCCAATTCTCTTGGGACTTGCAAAAAAACACTCCTAATATGTATAATTTAAAAAACTTTTCGTAAATGTAGGTACAGTAGAATCTCAGAAAGATGAACAGCTCGGAAAGATGAACGGAAAATTTTCACTTTTCAGTGTTCAAAAAGATGAACGGGTTGAAATTTTGTACTCGAAAAGATGAACACTTTATTCCCAACATAATTTTTTACTTCTTCTTTGCATTTAGTTCCTCCTGAACAATACTTTCGAGCTTGTTTTAATTTGTTATGTAAATAATTTTTAATGTTTACTATATCTTCTTCCTCAAAAATATGTTGATGCTCGAAAAGATGAACAATTTGGGCCTTATTTTATATCTGTTCATCTTTTCGAGATTCTACTGTATATGTGTATTGTATATGCAGTTTATCAAATGTAACTAACTTTAGACCACAGAATTCTAGATCAAAATCGAAATTTAAGCTTTTCTATACAGATAAATGAAAACGATACAAAAAAAAAACGAATTAAATTAGTGCTTTTATGAGAAATAATCACACCAATCATTGTTTTAATTAGTGCTTATAAGTTATATGTACATTGTACAATACATACTTACATAATTATACAAATATGCACACATTTAGTTCTATAATTAAATTTTAATTATCTTATTTACTTTTAATTCAACAGCACCCGCCATCCAATTCCAATAATTATAAATAAGTATCTTAAAGCACATCTAATGGAGCGCATTTAAGATTTTAAGGCCCGTATTGCAACAGTCGCCCCGGCACACTTACAAAAAATTAATAGGGAATTAAAGAATTTTATATAACATCTTATGTACAAATAAATAATAATATCATATAAACAATAAATATTATTGAAAAATAGAATACAATCTCGGATTCGGATTGCTCTTTGTAGTTCAAGCGTTGAAGAAGTGTGGTAGTACTTTATTAATACAACAATGACAGAGAAATGTGGGCAAAAACTGAAATGAAAGTTTGACTTAATCACCCTTAAGGCTTAACTACATTCAAAACGTTTTGTTAAATTACAAAAGTAACGTTGACATACGAAAATTGAGTCTGGCGTGTTAAGGAAAAGGTTAGTTCAGTTATAATTTTCGATACAAGAGACATCTTCTCACAATAGGCGAAAAGTGAAATGTCAAATTTTCCGTGAGGAATATTGATCGGGTGAATCTCATAATCAGACTGAATATTGAAGGTTGGAATGAAACAACAACAGTTGGATGAGCTACCATACCACCAAGTTTGTATAGGCTGGAGTTATAGCTATTTCACGACTGCCAGGCTGTTGATCGGCCCAAACACCCAAGCGTTGTTGTTTCATTCAATCCTTCAATATTAATATGATGGTGCAAAAGCTTGGCACTTGGCAGCCTAATTGCAAGTGTGATATCATATCACACAAAAAACCCTTATACTCTGAATATTGTTTACATAAAAACATCGTAAATTCAGTAACTAAATCATTTTTGAGTGATTTCAATGTACATAACTGAATAATTCACTGCGAAATTAATTTTTCAAGTTAAAGTTAAAAATAAAAATACATAATAATAAAAACAGTGATGATTTTATTTATTTTTATAAGATTATTTAATCAACACAGCTTGGAGAAAAAACCAAAATGATTTTTTTCATTGCATAAAAATTGATAATCGAAAGCTGACAATGAAGGAAGTTTTTTTTTTAAGCTTAGGAAAAGATTTAATGTGAATAAAACGAACTGATAAAAGCAGTTTGGTTTTTGACCTTTTTAATCAAAAATAGCTCTCAAAATAACGATAAACAAATACATGGTAAGGTTTGTTAGTTTTTTATGTGACATCATAATCATATTGATTCTGTTGAAAGGCAAAAATGATTTTTCTTTTTTTACATTATTATCACTTAACAATTAGGTGAAATGTTAAATTAAAAAAATAGACTTTTTGATTGTGTGTATCCGCTGCCGAACCTGCCTGTAGGCAAAACAGCAATTGCCTAGGGCGGCACTTGATTAGGGCGGCAAAATCAGTAGGTATACTGTAATTTCAAAGCGAAAAAAGGGTTATTATAACTAACGGGTGATTTTTTAAGAGGTTTAGAACTTTAAAAAAAAAAAAAACACAAAAAATTCGAAAAAATGAATGAAATATTTATTTGAATCGATAGTTTGAACCTTGCAATTTAATGTTTAAAGATAATTTCATGCAAATGTTGACCGCGGCTGCGTCTCAGGTAGCCCATCCGCTGAGTCCAATTTTGGCATACTCTTTCACACATATCGGCCGGTATCTCACGAATGAATGCATGGATGTTGGCTTCCAGTGCGTCAATCGAAGCGGGCTTGTCCCTATAGACATTAGCCTTGACATACCCCCACAAAAAATAGTCTAATGGTGTCAAATCGCACGATCTAGGCGGCCAATTGACCGGCCCGAAACGTGAAATTAACTGTTCACCAAACTCGCCTCGCAATTGCGCCATTGTTTCGCGTGCTGTGTGGCATGTGGCACCGTCTTGTTGAAACCACATATCATGCAAGTCAAGAACTTCCATTTCGGGCAAAAAAAAGTTTGTTATCATCGCTCGGTAGCGTTCACCATTGACAGTAACGCTGCGATTCGCATCATCTTTGAAGAAATATGGCCCAATAATGCCGCCGGCCCATAAACCGCACCAAACAGTGGCTTTTTCGGGATGCATTGGTAGCTGTTGCAATGCTTCTGGCTGATCTTCACTCCAAATGCGGCAATTGTGCTTATTTACGTACCCATTCAACCAAAAATGAGCCTCATCGCTGAACACAATTTTTCGATAAAAAAGCGGATCCTCGGCCAGCTTTCCAAGAGCCCATTCACCAAAAATTCGGCGTTGTGGTAGGTCGGCTGGCTTTAGTTCTTGCACCAGCTGTATCTTAAAAGGCTTTACGCCCAAATCCTTCCGCAAAATTTTCCACGTAGTGCTGTAACAAAGGCCTAACTGCTGGGAACGGCGCCGAATCGACATTTCGCGGTCTTCTGTCACACTAGCTGATACGGCCGCAATATTTTCTTCACTACGCACAGTACGTAAACGTGTTGGTGGTTTAATGTCCAACAAAGTAAATTTGGTGCGAAATTTGGTCACAATCTTCCGAATAGACTGCTCAGAAGGTCGAGAATGCCGACCATAAAATGGAAGCAGTGCGCGATGAACATTTCGAACCGAGCACGAATTTTGATAGTAAAATTCAATAATTTGCAAGCGTTGTTCATTTGTAAGACGATCCATGGTTAAATTGCAAACCAAACTGAAGCTGTTTGACAGTGACACAAGGTACTAAACACACGTCAGCTGTCAAAACCAGTGTTGCCAAAACCAAACCAGCTAAAAAATCACCCGTTACTTGCCTGTATTTTTTCGTTCGTCGTTGTTGTTCGAAGTGCTGGCCCATTCTACAAAAACATGCTGAATATTCTAAGCTAAATGCTTTAAAAAATGTATTTATCTGATCTGATCCGATGGCAAAGCAGAGCAAAAGCGACTACGTGTTTTACAAAAAATTTATCAGAAATTTATGATTCTTTCAATTAAATTGCAGAAAGTTCGGAAATCGAGTTTTTTTTTTTTTAAATAAGAATGAAATTAAAACTTTCTCCAATGTTAATTTCAAACCTTTGTTATTTTTTAAATTTTTAGCTTCACATTTTTTACTTGAAATGTATTCAAATTTATTAACAGCATTTATAATACGTTTCGTGTAAGTGTTGCATCAGGTGAAACTAGCTTCTCAAAGTTTATAAAACCTATCTTCGCTCAACAATGACCCAAGAGCGCAGTAGAAAAAAAACGATAAAAGATTTGCAAAATTTTGTAAATAATGTACCTATTCATTTTGTCGAAAGCCTTTGATTGTTATTAAATAAAACCATATGTAAATGTCAATCTTGTTGTTATTTTCTTTTTTTTTTATTTGAGGCGGCAAAATAACAATTTGCCTAGGGCGGAAAAATTTCCAGGTTCGGCACCGTGCCTTGTATTTCTGTTTATCGTGCTCTTAACAACTTATCAACAGAAACACCACTAGACGGGAAGATCAATGGTTTTCAATTATATCTCCATAACGGTAAGACTGTAAGAACTTTCTGTATTACAATTGAAGACAGACAGGTAGTAATTCCGTTTGTTTACTTCCCAATTTCTACCAATCTTAGGGCCAGTTTGTTCACAGCTGATCATCTTTAATCAAGGATTGTTGCAACTGTTAAATCATCGATTGTGCATGATAATCAAATTTTTTTTCAAGGAATCCACAATTTAAGTTGTTTATCATGGAAATCGCTAATCAGCCGATTTTGGTTGATTAGAGCCATTTAGTTAGAAGCTGTGAAAGTCAACGTTCAGATTTAACCCACTGCAGTGAACAAACTGGCCCTTTCAGTTGTTCTTTCTCTATTTTTTGTAACTGATATTTTGAACATTTTTACAATAATTTTTAATTTTCCATTCCTGTCAACTAACAACATAAATACGGTAATTTTTGACAGTTAAATGACTAGACCATGTTTCTCCACGAGCTGTCGCGCCACTAATTTTTGTATATAAACGTGAGATGGCTCGCAATTTTCTAAATATGTACAGTAAATAAGCTGTATAAGTTATCTAACTGAACAAAAACACAGTAGATACTTGCAATTAAATTGGGGAATTATAGGTATGTAGCATGTACCTATTATATTATAATTAGAAAATGATGACAGCCATATCTAGCTTTTAAATTGTACCTATACAATTATTTTTATTACATGTATGACAAAGGTAATACGATCACTTTAAAAAAGCTTTTCTTGTCGGAAGTAGGATTTTAATATACACAATATGTAGATTCTACAAATTAGATCATCTCAAAAGATGGCGCTGCAATCAAAGAAGCCCTTATGCAAATTAACTATAGCAATAAATTAACTATAAAAATAATAAAGCTACAAGTGCGCCACAATAGTCAACGTGTGATTAAATTGAAATTTATAGTGTGATTAAATAGTTAATTACTTTGTTGTTTGTTTGTGAGAAGAGTAATTTTATTTTATTTTAATTGTTTTACTAAATAATAAGTAGATACTAACTTTTAAACTATGAGAAGAATATAAAATATTTAAGCAATCATAAAGTATAATAGAATTCAATTATATGTAGGTACTCCCTTGAATGCAACTTTGTATAATATGTTTAACTTTTGAATAACTCAATTTAATAAATGCGACAGTAATTGAATCTTCATTTCTATGGCTTTGATATAACAATTAAATAACAAACAAAACAAAGCAAAATAAAACTCAGAAGCATAACATTTCACCATATTATTATTATTTATTTTTACTTTTAAGTTTTAATTGCAATTTATCAAATGCGCGTTGAATATGTTAAAAAAAAATGATTAAATGATGAGACTACAGTTATATAGTGGGGTGAATATATGGCTGTCGAATGGATGGGTTTCTTGTCACGTAAGACACGTCATTCTTTGAGACTTTAATCGCCAAACACATGCAATATTAATATATGTTTTGACTTTGATTGTTGCATTTATTCACAACAATGAACAATTTATTGTTAAAGCCGTTGATAAAAAGCTTATAATTAAAATAAATGAATATTCAAATAGAATTAACAAGAAGATTCTAGTTTAAACCGTTTTATGTTAACCTTCATGACATGATTGAAAGTGGATCGAAAAGACAGAAGGGGGAGAGAATTGTAGCTATAATCCATAAAGCTTTGCGCAAAAGTAACTTGCATACTTAAATTACAATCTAAGCGTTAGATTTTGAACGAGTTCAACTGCAAAATACTGTACAACTTTGCTCTTTACAAAATGCCCCACTTCATGTGTCAGTAGTTAATTCTGATTCAATCCCGAAACGATGATCTCGCACTGAAAAACTAGAAGTCTAAAAATAAAAATTTGTAAAAAAAACATTAAATATAAATTAATTCAATTTTATGCATATTTTTTTTTGCAGATACGTCGCTGGTCGATTGAAAATCATATCAAATGCTGAAACCAAAGGTCTAAGCACATTCGTGGGTACATTTGCCCTTCCATCTTTGATATTCCTGTCTCTAGTTGAACTAAATTGGAGGACTGTTAACTGGACGTTTCTTTTAGCGATTCTTATTTCAAAATCGATAGTCTTTTTTTCTGTGATTGGAGTGTCACTGCTTGTTGCTAGACCTCTTAACTATGGTCGTGCTGGATTGCTGGCAATCTTTTGCACGCAAAGTAATGACTTTGCAATTGGATATCCAATTGGTAAGTTTTATGATTATTTTTCAGAGACATAATTGATATATATTTTTTTTTCAGTCAATGCTCTTTACAAAAAAGTTCATCCTGAATATGCAGCTTATTTATATCTTATGGCACCGATATCGTTGGCCATTCTCAATCCTATTGGTTACATTTTAATGGAAATCTCACAAAAAACAGAGCAAAAGAACAAATTAAATGGTAGCTTGCCAGTGTGTTCAGCTGCCCAGCAAACTTCTTCAGAGAATTGTTTGTTTGGTGAAAAAACAATGGTTGTCCTGAGGACATTTAAATCGATATTTTTCAATCCAATGATTTTGATGACTCTGCTTGGTGTGGTGGGAGGAATTGCTTTTCCTGATGGCTTACCCGAAATAATTGCTGGAGTCTTACGTGTGTTGGGTAACTCATTCTCAGCCACTGCTTTGTTTTTACTCGGCTTGAAGATTGTCGGGCAAGGAACGACACTGAGAGGATCGGGTTTTCTTATTCCTGGAATTTTGATTATTGTTAAAATGTATGTTTTTTACTTAAAAAAAAAATGCTTTTACCATAACATTTTGTTGTATCTTTGTATGAATCTAGTCTTGTATTACCACTTGTTGCACGTCAAACTGTCAACATTATGCAAGCTGGAGAAAACTTTAATGAAACTATGGAACTTAGCACCTTTGGATTTCTTTATGGGACATTTCCGGCCGCACCGGGTGCTTTTGTAATAGCAACACAATATAATATCGAAGTGGAATTGGTAAAACATACAAATATGGTCTTCGTTTTTACAGGGGTTTTAAAGTTTATTTTCTCTATTTAGATTGCTAAAAGTATGGTAGCATGTACCTTCATTAGTGCACCTTTGATGTTTATCTCAGCAAAAATGATTTCTTTGACTAACTTGAATCCAGCTGATTATCTTCATGAGTTAGACAATTTTTCTTTCGACATCAGTGTAACTGGAGTTATAGCATGTATTTGGATACTTCTTCTTTTAACATTGACTAAAAAAGCCAGGAGAATGCCTCATAGAATAACTATGTGCTTAGTTCTTTCCCAGGTATGTATAGAATTAATGAATTCGAATAGAAATAATTTTAATCAAACTTATTTTATTCCTTCTAGCTCTTCTGCTGTGTTGGGGTAATTCTTTGGTCAAAATTAGATCATGTCAATAAATGGATACTTTATGTGCAGTTTTTCATGTTCAACATAGGAGCTTATAGCAGTAGACTTTGGACTGCTATCCTAGCAATTAGTTTGCTCTTCCTCCAATGTCGAAGTTTATGCTTTGTTCTTAAGATGTGGCCCTATATGGTAAGCAGAAATGAAAATCAAAAAAATTGAAATGTTCTTAACGATAGAATTTCTTACAGATAATGTTAGCATGGGGTCTACCGGGAATAATCTCAGGTCTTCTTATTGCTTTCGATGATAACGTATTTTCAGGCGGAAGGCATAATCCAAGCTTTCAATATGGAAATGCACAAGCGGCAATTTCAGTTTTTCTACTAGTTATGTGTTTCATTGGTGAGTTTTGTTATTAACAATTATTTTTGATGTATAAAGTATGGACAAGAGAATCGTTAAGTTTTTGAAAAAGTCTTCTTAGCTCAGTGAAGTTACCAATTCTGATTTCACTGCCATTGAATCGTTTCCTCTCTCGTTCCACTAAACTTTATTCAGTAAATTAAGTTGGTGTTATTTGGACTCAAAACCTTAACGATTTTTCTTTAAAAAATGATGACAAAACAACGTTCCGAAAAGTTATGATAATCTCATATGATTCTATTTAAAACATTACCTTGAGTTCAGATGAATATCTTTTAACAAAATGCAAAGTTAATATGCATTTATTAACATTTGAAATTCGTTATGAATTCGGTGAAATTTATTTCTTGGGTTAATGAGTTTTTCAGTGATGACTAAGTTTTCAAACTGATCAATATTTTATTGAAAAATTTCGTAATACAACAAATGTATATCTATGTACATAACCAGATTATTTTTTTTATTTTCCAGTAACCGTTGGATGTTTAGTTATGCACCAGAGGTATAAACGTCGATTTGAAAAATATTTGACCCTAGCCAGGGAACTATCTAATCCTGAATCAGGTAAACATTTCTCAGCATTATCAAAAACGTGTGGTTTTCAATATTAATTGTTTCAGAACAATCTCATATCATTGGAGCATCCATATCAACAGCAGATCTTTTAGCAAATGCAGCTGATCAAAGAAATTCAATAACTCGGCATAGAAATACCTCTCTTTCATCATCAGAAGACGAAGAAATTGCAAAAGCAGAAACAGAAACAGGCTGTGGTAGCGGTAGTGGTAATGGAAACTGTTGCTCTTCATCCACAAATCACACAACTGTGGTTGATATTGAAGATTTATTACATCGAGCTCAAGGCAGCAAAGCTGAACTTCGACATCACAATCATCAATTTGATGATGATGGGTAAGTAAATGGCAAACTTCAATTAAATCCAATCAATCAAACTCATTGATTTTTCTGCTGTAGAAATTTTGGTGGAATTCGAGCAAATATGTGCAGTCCATCATTTAGTTGCGCAGGGCCGTCTCGTCAGAATTGTCAGGCAATCATTCAACAATATGAAGAACAAGCAAGGAGAGGATTGGAGCCCTTGGAATTTCCCAAAGAAGGAGACGAGCATCAGACCCTTAAGCATACTGTACTGCTTATTATCTTACTTTGTTCAATGTTTGTGGTTAGTATTTTATTGTATATGCTAAAAATTTAGACTATGGATGTATTGATTGTTTTTAGAGCCTAGCTGTGTCTATATGGACCTTGGTTATGGAAGGAATGTCAGGAATATATTTAGAACTCAGTTTTCTAGATGCATTCCTAAACTTTGGGCAAAGTTTGATTGTACTTGCCGTCTTCATTACTGATAGCAGTGAATTGCTCATTCCTCTGGGAAAATACTGGAGGAAGATGTGGTAAGTGCACAATAAATTTCAAAAGTATATTTGCTGCTATGAAGGTCTTTTTGTAAAAGGTATGGCGCTAATATGTTAACTTTACCTCACTGGGCCTCTGTAACTCCTGAAACAAAACACATATGTGAGCAATTCCGCAATCATCATTTGGAGAATTGTAAAAAAGATATAGCAACAGATAAAAGGTGAGTCGAAATCATTTCCATAAGTTTTCAAAACGAAAATAAGGATTTTCTCCCTCTCTTTAGATGGCGGATTAAAGTCTATCACAAAGTATTCTATGGCAGTGATTTTGTTAACTGGCTAATAGAAGTCGGCCTGGCAAAGGATCGATTGGAAGCTATTCACTATGCAAAGCATTTGGTAGACGGTCGAGTAATGCGACACATAAATAATGTCTATCACTTTGAAGACCGAAATCTTCTTTTTACCTTCTGCAGTCGAATGTAAGGAAAGGCTGCGACAATTTTTTTTTAATTATTTTTTGAACCAATGTGGTGCTGTGATTTTGTGATGGGCATACAATGAATTTTCTATAGCTACATGTTTTGATATATTCTGTGTATACAGCCATCGCAGGTATTCTCAGCTTGTGGCAGCTATTATTCATTGGATGCCATTATGATGTGTGAATTTTGTTTTATGCGGATTTAATTAAAACGTAGTAGAGGTTTTAATTGAAGAATAATGGTGTAGATGATATCTACTATTGTCTCAAAAATTCAACAAAAACTTCTTTGCAGAAGATTTTTTAAGTTAAACCAAAGAACTAGTTCTGCTCTGATGACAAGACAGATTTGTATGCTTTATTGAGCTAGATCTAACCTACCATTGATTAAAACTAACACAATTGTAAATACTATCCTACTAGTATTTGGATGTACGATGTAAAAATATATTTTAAGTTTAATCTCACATTATCGTTTAGTTTGAAAATATTTATGTATGTATCTAGAAAATTTTTATATTTTAATGTCCATTTTTATTTTGTAATTGTTTATTTTACTCAAAAATGTATTTCGAAAAAAAAACTGATATAAATTAAGTTTTATTATTATAGTAATTTTTGTTAATAACTATACATAATATTATGAAGATAAAAAACATAATAATAAATAAAAATAAACAACATGGTGCAACACTTTTTAGGGACAATTGTAGAATATAACCTACAGCGAATATTGTTTTTTTATAATATTAAATATATACATATATATTATAAGCTTAACATAAAAGGTAAAAGCTTGTGAAGCTATTTAATAATTTACTGCAGATATGATTAATAAATATAAACATTTTTTGGTCACATTAGCGAGTCAAATATCTTGTTTTCTTTATTTTGCCTTCAGAAATTATAAATTTATTCCTAACATTTCAAATCACTAAGGATCAGTTTGTTCACCAAGAATGATTGATTATTCTGTCATTTTAGCAATGACCTAGTTTTGCTTATGGCACCGAATTTACATGTTAATTGCAGCAACAACTATTTCCCAACGGACTACATAGCTAAAACCCAGATAATTTTAGTGGCTTATTTTAAGCGCTGTATTACCGACATGAATTACATACTTGTTGTCGAGTTTGAATAGAAATTCCAATTTTTTTTTGTAATGGCGTCGCTAATCCCCGATGTCGTTTTTTCAACCAATTCTCTCCGGTACTGGAAAAAGGCACATAATACAGGCAAAGACGAATTATCGTAGAAAAGTTTTGAAGTGGTCGGTTTGAATGCAGTATTTCTCCCTTTGTTTTTACTTTTTTTTGAAAAAGATTGAATGCTTTTTTGTTGCAATTTATATTACCGACAAATCCATATACAACATTTATACATAGAGCAAATAACGAAAAACGAGTAAAAATTTGGGCTTCATCACACTTCTATTTGAATTGCTCGCAAACCGTTACATTTTCAAAAAAAAAATATGAAATACTCTTTTAGAAAATATTTTAACAAACAAAATGATATACTGTTTATTAATTTCTGACAATTTTCCATTTTTGGGTCCATGGACCCATGTTCTGTAACTCGGCGATAACTTTTCGCAGCGAGAAACGGCGAAAAATGGAACAAAACCCATAGGATTCCTATGAGTTTTGTTTCATTTTTGTTCCCTACGTTCGTACGATAAATTTGTTCGAGAATCGTTGAAAAATGGAACAATTCTCATACGATTTGTTTCAATTTTCATCATTTCTCGACCAATTTTGTAGATGCGAGAGTTACAGAACATCGGCACAGTATATCCAATCAAAACTTTATTTATGAAAAATAGATGAACTATATCAAACAAAAGGAGGGTACTTTAAAATTTTCAAATTCTGGGTGAACAAAAATTAAATTTTTCGTTAAAGATAATTGATGTGTAAACCAAAGATACTGAATTATAAAGATTGGAATCTTTCGTACGTTCCATCCCCCAAAACCCATTTGTTAACATTGTTGTTTTTGTAATTTTATCTCGTGTCGATGAATAGATGTGAATTGCAACAACAATTTATGCAGTGGTGAATTCATATTTTTGCACTAGTGTGCGTTAAAACATGAACACTTGTGCAAAAATATGAATTCACCACTGTCCGCCATTTTGTTTAGCTTGTAGGCAAACCAGAATGACAGCCGAAGATTCCAATCTTTATAATTCAGTATCTTTGGTGTAAACATCTATACTGGCGGTAGGGTGAAAAAAAACGTAACGTATCTTGGAAACGTGATTCTGTGATTGTGATTCACGTTACGTTACGTATGTTTACACCAAAGATACTGAATTATAAAGATTGGAATCCTCGGCTGTCATTCTGGTTTGCCTACAAGCTAAACAAAATGGCGGACAGTGGTGAATTCATATTTTTGCACAAGTGTTCATGTTTTAACGCACACTAGTGCAAAAATATGAATTCACCACTGGATAAATTGTTGTTGCAATTCACATCTATTCATCGACACGAGATAAAATTACAAAAACAACAATGTAAACAAATGGGTTTTGGGGGATGGAACGTACGAAAGATTCCAATCTTTATAATCCAGGACCCATGTTCTGTAACTCGGCGATAACTTTTCGAGGCGATAAACGGCGAAAAATGGAACAAAACCCATAGGATTCCTATTAGTTTTGTTCCATTTTTGTTCCATTTTTCGCCGTTTCTCGACGCGAAAAGTTATCGCCGAGTTACAGAACATGGGTCCAGTATCTATGGTTTACACATCTTAACCGTGAGAGCCGGCACTCACACTTTTTTTTTTTAGAACGTTGACAATTTGAAAGTGCCCCATTTTCATTAATTGTGAATTGGTCACAAAGAACTCTTCGCTACCTACCGACGAGCGAAAGAAGCTTTCCTCTGTCAAAAATGACAACCTTCTGACAGCATTTTTTTTGTTTCTTGAAATCAGTTTTTTCCCAACCTTTTTATCGTGCAGTTGAATCTTTAAGAGCTGAAGCAAAATTTCCAGACAAAGTGACGAAAATCTTATCTGAGTCTTGTGTGAATAAGTAGTGTATCCAATCCCATATAAACCTGCGATAATAGTTACAAAATTTCTTTTGCGGTTAAAACAATGATTGAATGCTAAAACTGAAACGCGAGTTCCTATTTAACTTATTTTTTCTATCCCCTTAGATATCACACTCAAGGTTGAGTGCTTTACATCGTTTTGGTTGTGTATTGTTCTTGTAGTTTGTTTCTTGTTATAATTTACTTATTGCACCCTCTTTGACATGCAAACACGCTGCGAAGTATCAGTCGACAGTGCATCGTTGTTGCAACTAAATACCTTATAATGTCGGATAATCTGGCCGTGCGATGGATGCGCCGCTACAAGTTCTTCTTCCTTATCGGTCTGCTCATTATAGGTTTACAAGTTTTTCTTGCTTATAAATCGCTTGGTATTCCTGATCTGAGTTTCAGCTCTGGAAGCAATCTCTTTTCGTCTTCCTCCATTGATAGTAAATCAAAAACTCAACAGAATCATAACTCTGTTGCTGACGACGAGGATCTTAATGGAGGTCCTGTGAAGCGCGAAACAGTTAACTCTGGTGGAAACAGTGGCAACCTGAATGTGGATCAATTAGGCTTTCAGCCATCATGTGATATTACAGCAAAAGAAGCAATTTCCGCTCTTCGTCGAGCAAAAACGAAAGAATGTCGCAAGCAAATAGCGAATGTTGCGTGTACCATTCAATCGATGGAATTCTATGCGCGTCGCCTGCCGAACTATTGTTTAAATAGTAATTACACTGCAAACAAGCCACTCGGCTGCTATCGGGACGAGAAGGAGTATCGCCTTTTGTCGGGATACTTTACGAATTTCAAACGAAACAACTCACCAAAGAAATGCATCCAGATGTGCCTTCAGTCAGGTTTCCCTTATGGCGGAGTGCAGTATGGCACGGAATGCTTTTGCGGAGCTGATATGCCACCATCGGCTGCTAAGCTGCCTGATTCAAGCTGTTATATGAAGTGTCCTGGCGATGCGAAAGAAGTTTGCGGTGGATATTTCAGTATGAATATATTCGAGACTGGAATTGCAAGTAAGTTAAAAAGGTTTTTAAACAAATTGAATTAAAAATAAACGATCAAATAAATTTAAATTTATTTTAGTTTAGCCTTTTTGCTACTTAATATTTTACACCACTAAAACTACGGATTAATATCGTTTACATAAGATCAGAAAAAATATGTTACATAATTCCTGATCAAAATTTTTTTTGCGATGTATGAATTTAGGTACCACCTATTTATATCGTTAGTTATGTAGGAACATATTAGTTTAAAAAATCAGGTTCTAGACCAAACTTGACATTACTATGATAGGGAAGACTAATCAGGTGTCTGTTCAGCTACAGCCTAAACAATTTTTTAAACTTAATATGATTGGCCATTCCACCGCCGGTTTTTTTTCGATAAATATCATGTTATTGTCAAAAACTGTATATTTTCTAAAAAGTGTTGCTTTTTTTTAATATACAACATTTGTAGGTATGTACATTACAATTTTAAAAAACAGTTTTTTAGTATATACATACTTTTGGCTTTTTTTACATTTTCTCTTTAACTAGTGACGAAGACTTTATTTTAATCTTACATCTCATATATCATTGAACGCGAAAAGCAGGCAGAGTTGAGTTAAATTATATAATTAAAAAAGTAATAGAATATAGCAGCTTTTCAAATTCTTCCATTAAGAACTCCTTATTGACTAGACTAATAAAAAACAATAATTTTTTTAACATTTCCTCCTTAACAATGCATTTGAATTTATCACATTGACTATTATAATTTCATGTTATTAGGCTATTATGCGGTTTGCGTATCTAGATACATACATTTATCTACCTTTTGTCTTTTGCCTATTCCTTTCCACTCTAAATGGAAAAAAACATTTTTTTTTTATTTTCAGAATTCACACCGCAAATAGCTGAAACTGTTCCAAAACCGGAAACCGAACGTGTCCGAATTGCTTTTCTACTTACATTGAATGGCCGTGCTTTGCGTCAAGTGCATCGTCTAATCAAAGCGCTCTACTCACCAAATCATGTGTTCTACATTCATGTGGATTCGGTAAGTACATACCAAGAAAATGCATGCCTTACTTAGTCATCATCCAGTACCATGCACTGAATTAAGTCGAGAGTACCGCAACTAGATATTCTTATTTATATAGACAATTCAAAACGCACGCACGCACAGTAAAACCTCTCGAGAATAGTTGCATCCACCACCAGCTATAGGTACTATCCACTAAATTCAATCGGAGGAGAGGCAGAAAACCAACTTTATTTTGCTGCTGACTATGCACATCCCCTGATCTGGGTTAGTAATGGAATTATGTCAAGTGGTGGCATACGGCGATAGGAGCGATTAAATAACCAAATTACTACAGTGTCCATCAGCTATTCTCTTATGAGGTCTGTTATTTGGTGATTGCGCCCCACACGCGGGCTTCATTAGTATAATAAAACGCAATTACCTTTCGTAGGTTCATCTTTTTAGTTTTAAAATAATATTTATGTAGGCAGATTATGTTGTCTTTTTTCATAACTAATTCGGTTCGTTTTTACATCAGCCATAAATAGTGCTCATGTAAAGCAAATACCTGTTGCTGTGCATTTTCCTAATACACTTCTTGCCTAAAAGCAATTGCCACTAGTTCCATGGAAGAAGTCATAAAAGTAGAAAGTTTCTACACTTGCATTTTGTTACCAATCAAAACCACTTAATATGCACTTAGGAATATTTACTCTTTATGTGTGGCTATGGTGGTTGGGTTATGGAGTACAAGGCTTAACTTAGGTAGAGTAGAAAAAAAAAACTTGGTATATCTTTTGGTAAACAAGTTGTTGAGTTTTATATAAAACTATTGTATTATGAAATATGGGTACTTGTTTGAAGTGGCAGAATGTTGGCCCAATGCCAAACTTTATAATTTATCTCGAAGTGTCTTATTTAAAGACTCAAAGAGCTATGTATGTGATTGGAAAGAATGAAATATGGTTGTTGCATAATAAAAAAAAATAAAAAGAAAAAAAAAACCTACAACACTAACAAGTGGTTTGTTCTCGACAATAAGAGTGAATAACATAACTGTTTATTTGTTTATTAATCTATAGTCATTATTTCTTAAGTTATTTGCTTAACAAATTATCGCTTTGAGTGTCCAACATTTAATAATTAGTAAACTTATTTCTGTTCATTAACTTTTCGAAAACATACATATGCATAAATATCTATTTTTTTCATTAAAATGTTTATCGTTTTTATTTTTACAGCGCCAGGAATACTTGTACCGTGAGCTCTTACAACTTGAATCCAAATTCCACAATATACGTCTGGCTCGAAATCGGTTTTCGACAATTTGGGGTGGAGCTTCTCTTCTTACAATGCTGATGCACTGCATGAGCGATCTTCTCGCATCTGATTGGCAATGGGACTTCGTGATAAACTTAAGCGAAAGTGATTTCCCCGTCAAATCAGTGGAGAAACTAGCAAATTTCTTAACAGCCAATAAAGGAAGGAATTTTGTTAAGAGTCACGGTCGTGAAACTCAACGATTCATCCAGAAACAAGGTTTGGACAAGACATTCGTCGAATGTGATACCCATATGTGGCGTATAGGTGATCGCGTTTTACCTGAGGGTATACAAATTGATGGAGGTAGCGACTGGATCGCTCTGTCTAAGCCATTTGTACAATATGTCACTGACAACGAAAACAACGAGCTTTTAGAAGGCTTACTTACAATCTTTCGCCATACATTGCTGCCGGCTGAGTCATTTTTCCATACAGTCTTGAGGAATTCCCAATTTTGCCAAACTTATGTGGACAATAATTTGCATGTGACAAATTGGAAGCGGAAATTAGGATGCAAATGCCAATACAAACATGTCGTCGATTGGTGTGGATGCAGTCCGAATGACTTCAAGCCAGATGATTGGGCTCGGTTGCAGGGAACAGAACAAAAAATGCTTTTCTTTGCGCGCAAGTTTGAACCGATCATCAATCAAGCAATCATACTACAACTCGAAGAGTGGCTTTTTGGTCCCTATACAAGTGAATATGTTAATTTGAATTCCTATTGGCAAAGTTTTTATCATCATTCTGATAAACATTCAAGCGCCGATGATCTTTATCTGACCATCGCTCAGAGTCTGTTGAGGATTAATGGAAGAAAGTTGCATTATGGTAAATTTTCCCTCCACGAGATAACGAATTTCTTAAGCAATGATGAATACAAGGGATTCCTTCTGCGTTATGGTGCTCAACGATCACCATCGAATATCACTATTGATTTTGAGACTCGAATTCGACCGACCCAGTATCCAAAAGTTGCACGTACTTCAAAGTTCGCCAAACGTCTTCGAAACTTCGAAGTTAGCTCAGATTTCGATCAAAAGGAACAGATCTCAAGGAATTACGGAAAATTCCTTGGACCTTCCACCGATATAGTATTAAGTTTTAACTTCATCGGTTCAGCACACACAGACAGTCATTCCTATAATATGACAGTCCTATGGATTGATCCAATGGGAATGCTGCAGGATTTCAATGAAATTCACATCGAAGATACCCAATCGGATGCAATTAATTTCTCCAAAGCTAATCTTAAACATCCATTGTGTCCTGGCATATGGACTGTGAAACTAATTGGTCGAACCTCAATCTATGCCCAAACAAAATTCCTTATCTCACCGTTTGCTTTCGAACATGGGAAAGTGATTCAAAAGGAGCGATCCCAAACACTACATTTGGGTAGCCCTCAAGACATATCATATCCAAAAGATTGGCAGCAATATTTGCCACCAGCTGAAGATATTAAAATATTGAAAGAGCTCGCTCAAGTGAATGCCAAGCGCACCGGTAGTGGTTTATTGAATTGGGTCGATGACCTAGTTAGTAAGTTTTTCCTCATCCGGGAAACGTGTATTGCTAGCAATGTGCCACTCAATAATTTATCATTGCCCTTATGTAAAGATACTGACTGGAGTTCTCTAGCTCCTGATCCTAAAAGTGATGTAGACGTATTGCTACATCGTCGGCGTAGATAGGAACAACAAAAATCCAAAATACTTAGCTTATTTATTTAAATGTTTTATGTTTGTGGAAAATATTTTTCTTTTTGTATTTTTACTTGTATAGTATTTGTTATTTTTTCAAACCTTAAACCCCGGTCTTGTAAAAAAAACGCCTTTTCCTCAATCTTTCTTAGAATATAAAGCTTAAAAAAAAAAAACAGAGAAAAAGGCATTTGTTTGCATACACATCGCAATGTATTTATTTTTGATAAAACAAACCAAAAAAAAACGGCATATATTTTGTACATAACGAAAAATGTGTGAAATGTTAAATAACACAATTTTTATCAATGACAGATTTTATGGAGAAAATGTTGTAGATTTTAGTTAAAATTATATATTTTACTCTTAAACTATTATTATTATTATAGGGCCTAACTGACCTTGCTGGACTCAGGCCGTTAACGAATTTATCAAATTATACTGCTTTTAGACGACAACAATTTTTAATGAAAAGGAATATCTCTCCACACTTTAGTCTCACCTAAGCTTACCCCTTTGCTTACCCCTGCCACCACCTACGTCCCCCGCGAAGCATTGCTCCTTACTTGAAAAGGTGTTCTTTCAAGGAAATTTAAAAAGAAGACCCTCCACCGATGTGTCTATCTATTCATTTTAAAATTTACACCGCTTCGGTAACACAATATTAACTTTTGTAAAAAGTTTTCAATCTTTCAAAACGTTCTATGTTAGGAAAACTACATATTTCAGCCATGCCATTTAAGCTCAGTTATGGTACTGTGTAAACTGACAGTCTAAGAAAAGAACAAAACTAGAGAAAACAATACAAAGTTATCTGCCCTAGTGAAGTATCGTGCGGAGCGGAATCGGAGAATTTTTGCATCGAGGTATTCTTCCGAACAGCGTTCGGAACGTTTTTCCGACATTAGGGAACGTGCATTGTTGTTTTGCGTTGCAGTGCGATCAAGTGTGTTTTGAAGTGGCATTTCTGATGAACTTTGAACCTCCGACGTCGTATGCGTTTCGGAGAGTTTTCCGCTCCGAACGGATACCTCGCTAGAGCAGTATGTGTGAGATCCGGCTCACGGTTAAAACGACCGCTCGTTAGAAGGTATTCAATATATTTACTTATGCAAATTGATTTCTGTTATGTCGTTGTTCTGGCAGGCAGTTGATCAAGAATAATAAAAAAAAAAGCAAAGGCCCTTTCCAGGAGTGGTTCAAATTATACTATCATATACTCATCTCTGGCCTGTAGATTTTAGTATATACATTGGTATACATAGGGCCCTTCTTGAATCTTGTTTATATGTTAATATTACAGTTAATTATGTTCTTGTTTTCTATTTTTACAAAATCAATATCTTTCCATAATTTCTGCTCAATATCTTTAACGCATTCAGCGCTATTAGAATAATATGTGATATATTCTTATATTATGTGGTTTATGTACAGGTACATATAATTTAAAAAAATATTATAAAATAACATTTGACTTTAAAAATATACTCAAATATTTTCAATAAACTTATAAATGTATTCGTAAACAATTAATTGTCCACACATTCATCTACTTATTCATTAATTCGATTTTATTTGTATTCTATGTATAAAGGCGTAAATTTTATAGAATATTAAATTCGTAAAAAAGGCAAATAAAAATAAAACAAATGAAAATAGGCGTGAAAAAATTCATTATGTAAATACATATTCTATTGATTGCGAAAATATTATAAATTGTTTAACTGCGCAAAGCAATGCAATTAACGTTGCCAGGATGTATTATAGAAATAAAAAAAAGTATTTTAAAATAATCATTACACTTACAGAAAGACTAAAGATTTATCCTAACTTGAAAATATGATCATGAAAATCAAACTTAATTCAAACACGATTAATATTTCAATATCATTTTATTTATTTTTTTTTTCATAATTGAAAAAAGTTTTAATAACAAAAAATCTATTCATGTACCTATTCAATTTAAAATTATGAAGAAGATGCTTTTAAGCTACATATACATCTGTATCACTGAAAAAATAAAAAAAAGTTAAAGATTTATTATTTTCATACAATCCGTATATATGAATATTTATCTATTTTTTTTATTTAATGAAAAATGGGGAAAAATCTATAATGCCAATGCATGTAGTTGGTTAATCTAAAAATTTGTTATAATAACAATAAATTTACATAGCTCACATTTTACTTTAACTTACGGAATAGTAACAATTATTTTCTGTGTGCTTGTAAATGCATTATATACATATCTTAAGCAAAAAATTCGAAAAAATTAAAACATTTTTGCTCTCATTATTACATACATATATTTTAGAAAATCTTTAAATAAAAAAAAATCTTTAAAAACAACAAATAAACACATGTAAATATTTAAGAAAATCAATTCTTATATAAGAAAAATAAAATTTATTTTTAAATTATATAAAATTATTTCATTAATTTATTAATTTACTATATGCATTTAATGTTATGCAACATCCCTGCCTGATCAAGCTATACAAGCAAACATTTTAAAAATTTATGTGAATGAAATTTTGAAAGCTGTGAGGAAAATTTTCTGTTGTGTTGTTCAGCTCCCAACTTCCAAAATATTTTTATTCAAGCTCTTCGAAAAATCACTTACTATCTGTATCTACGTTTTTTCCCATCAGCTCGACGAGCTTCTGGAGCTGTATCTGATTTATTTCCACTTTCAAATATAAAATAAATATGAAATTTGATAATAAATTTACTACGGGGCCACTTATCGCATCCTAAAATACCGATGAGTCATCGCCTCGATAAAATATTTGCTATTTTTAAATTTTCTTATAATTTTCTAACACATGAACGAATTTTTTATATTTAAATTTTAAAATCTACTCTCTAGCTGAAACCCGTTTTGAAAATAGATTTCCGACCTGACTGCATATTTTAATTTCAAAAAATACCATTAGTGCGCGCTTGCATAAAATTTACCTTCACAGAATTTAGTCATCTACAACTTACCATTTGCATTATGTGCATGTACGGTCTCAAATTCAACTGAATATCTTTGTAAGAGACTTTATTACCAAACATATATACATATATGCATATATTAATCTATGTCCTATAATATAATCTTATATTTATTTTGTTCCAGATGAACTGATACCTCTTTAGAGCTGTTTATCGTAGCATATTTCCGATATTCTAAAAATTCTCCGATTTTGAACAAATCAGTTTTTTTTCTGGATTGAAACACTAACTTGCTAAACCATATTAACTTTTGTAGAATAATAATATGGTTGTTGTATACAAACATATTATGAGTTAACTTAGTTGCGCTAAGTTAGTTATTTATTTGAACACGATTTGTATTTACAGTTTTTAGTTAACTTATACATATACATACATATGTTAAGCGTTATATAAACAAATCTTCATCTGGATCCTCTTCGTCGAAATCATCATCCTTATCAGGAGTGTAAATGATATTTCCACCACCACTTCCCTCAGCTTCACTGGTTCTGCAAAACAAAAACAATTTTGTTACTTAACCTCTTACTTTGACAGTTAAAAAAATGTAATTGTACTTCTCGTATGGCATCTTGAGGGCATTCCTTGCTACTAGTTCATCTTCTTCTAGCTCAATTTTAAAGGTACCTAGTTGTTCTGGTTTAACAGGAGCTTTTTCGACATTCTTTGCTTTTTTCTTTATGATTTCGACTTGAAAACTATCTTTGGTTTTAGTATATGTATAGTACTGAAACAAAGGAATTTTGAATATTTTAGTATTTAACATGTTAAACAAACAAATAAACCTTATTTGTAACTGCTCCACCAGCTTTTCTAGTCAAAATGGACAATGTATTTTTTGTTTCTATGTAAAGTATATGGTCAGCCATATACTCAAGGCATGCAAGTGTAAATGTATCGAAAACATGCTTCTTTGAAGCCCACAAAAAGATTTGTTTAATATTACGATTCAACTTAAGTTGGTGAATAAATTGAAAGAGTTTCGATTTCTTTGGATTATAAAGAAGTAGATCACTAAGGGGAGGAAGAATAGCATTCAGTTTATTTTCACTATCCGAACATTCCTTAAGGAATTTTTGGTAGTTGTCCTCTTCAGAATTGTCATCTCTTTTTGAAATGAATAATTTTATAGCATCACTCTGTCCTTGTTCCTTGAGAAAACCATTGATTGTTGGCAAGGAAATTCTTTCTTGTCCATTATTATCTAAAAGCAGTAACTGTGCTATTTATTAAGAAATATTTGGGTTTTTATGAGTCTATTTACCAACAATGAGAACAAATTTTTGAGATGATATTAGATTCGATAACATTTCGTTTTAGTTTTCTAGAAATATGTTTTTATATTTAATTGTTTATGTTTTTTGGAACTTGCAGCGCACTCGCAGCTACAGCCAGCTGTTATTTGTGCACATGGCTCGAAATGTCAAACATTTGTGATTGTGAATGCGTCCTTTCAGAGTTCAGAGTACTGAAATCTTTTAAACCACGTTTTCATTAGGGTAATTGCGTTGAACATTTCTGAAGCCACACAAAACGTGAGTACCTACTCGATATGGATTTAAAACCACTTGTTGTTTTATTAAACTAAGACTGCACTAGGCGGAACTGCACTTCAGCGGAACTGAATTTCACTACTTATTTGTAGGAAATTGTATGAGCTATATCAGGGCGCGACACTATGCGACAAAGTTGATAATCTGACCAACTGTGTCGCGACGTAAAGTTTCGTTCACTTTCATGCGAAAGTACGCACGGTGTCGCTGAAGTGCAGTTCCGCCTAGTGCGGTTCTACCTTTAGGTGTGTTTTTTTGCAAGCCCGGGGGGAATTGGATGAAAAAACGACGTCGGTGCTAAACAATTTACATGTTATATTAAGGCTCTCCCAAACCAACGCGAAATCGAATCATTCACAATAACACAAAATATGACAAATACACAACGCTAAACAACAACAAAAATCTGTCGTCGGCGAATGTTTCGCGATGCAACAAAAACCAATCCCCTGGGCACTGCGGGCTTAGCTAATCGCAGAGAATTCTTGGGACTTAACTTAAGCGCGCCGAAAAATTGTATTACCGGCGTTAATTACATACTTGTTATCGATAGTTTGTATGAAAACTCCATGTTTTTTTCTGAGATGGCTTCATCTTGCAAAAAAACACACCTACTAAGGGCCAGTTGTACAATAGTGGTTCAGCCTCGGTTCAAAATTTTAATTCACCGATTTCGGCGGATTAACTAAGGTTCAACGCTGGTTCAAGTATGTAATTGGTTATTATCGCACACTTGAACAGTAAACCACTGTTGAAACTCAATTAATCCGCCGGAATCGATGGATAAAAATTGCTGAACCACGGTTTAAATATTTGTACAACTGGCCCTAAGGCTCTCCCAAACCAACGCGAAATCGCAGCGAATCATTCACAATAATAAAAAATATGACAAATACACAACGCTAAAGGCTTAACTACATAAGCCAAAAAGTACTGAAGTACAAAAGTAAAAATATTTTTTTTACCGCTAGCGCCGTTGTTTTGTGAAAAAGAATACACAAATTTGTTTTTAAACCAAAATTTAAGCTTTCTGCATCATTTTTATAAGTTTTCTAGTCAGAAAAACTATCACAAAATCAATTTAAAAATTTTCACTTTTGAACTTTTTCACTTTTTTGGCTTATGTTGAGGCTTAATGCTGGATTTACACGAATGACAAACTATCAGTATTTTTGTCAATATCTAGTCATTATTCTTTTTGTCGTGTAAACGGTCGCAAATCTGTCAGTATTTTTGTCATTAAAAAACTGCCAAGTGAAACTGACATTAAATTTTGGCATTATACTGACATCATGTATATACAGTGCTGACAATTTTTTTCAAATAATGACAATTCACGAAAAAGAATGAACTTGCTCATTCTTTACTGCCATTTTATAGTACATAGTATTTTTAATCAAATGTCAAATTGAAAAAAAAAAAAAACAAATTTAAATTGGCGGTTCGTTAATTGTTGTGTCTGGTTGAAAAGAAAATTTGTAAGTAGATCACAAATATTATATCAATAAATTAACTTTGAACTAAAAATTAGAAGTGTGGAAAACACCAGCAACAAGAAAAATATTGGTCGGAAGCGGAGAATTGAAAAAGAATTTTGGTCGAGAAGGTGGGAACCCGAGAAGCTCTTTGAGACTTCTGTTCTCCAGAATACAAAAACAGAGATCTGAAGAGCTTAAACTGGGCCCAGATAGCGGAAAAAAAACAAACCACAGCATCGAAGATATTAAAATTCATTGGAACATAATTAGATCCAGATTCAATGTACATAATATGTAAATTTATTTCCATTTCCATTTGGCAGTCGTGTAAATGCATTCGTTTCCATCCTTGTCATTAAAATTAAAAAAATACTGACAAAGTGTCAACCAGTCATAATTTAACTTCCGTGTAAACGCATGTCATTAATGAAATAATGTGTGCAGTATTTTTGCAGTAAAATGACAAAAATACTGACAATATTGTCATTCGTGTAAATCCAGCATAAACAACAACAAAAATCTGTCGTCGGCGAATGTTTCGCGTTGTTTTGGGAGAGCCTTTATTGTTTTCATCGTCGCCGCGACAGATTCGCGTTTGTGTGGAGGAACTTTTATAGATAAACATTTCTGTTTTATGTTTAAGAGCTGTGGAAGTCCAGGCTTAACTTAGGGCCAGTTGAACAAATAGTTAAACCGTGGTTCAGCAATTTTTATCCACCGATTTCGGCGGATTAATTGAGTTTCAACAGTGGTTTTCTGTTCAAGTGTGTGATAATAACCAATTACATACTTGAACCAGCGTTGAACCTTAGTTAATCCGCCGAAATCGGTGAGTTAAAATCTTGAACCGAGGCTGAACCACTATTGTACAACTGGCCCTTAGACAACGGACTCGGTTGTCTAAACCTAAGCTAATATAACATTTTATTAAATTAAATAAAACATATTTCCAACTATTTTGAACTATCTAGACATTGCCTAACTAGTAAAGAATCCAATAAATACACTTGCTCGTTCTAATTTTTCTTGATTAATTATCTGTGCCTACGTTCTGTAACTCTCGCATCGGTCGAGAAACGTTGGAAAATGAAACAAAACTCATACGATTTGTTTCAAATTTCATCGTTTCTCGCCTAATTTTATTGATGCGAGAGTTACAGAACGTAGGCACTGGCCATGGATACAAAACTGAACGCGAGGAATGTTACGTCAACCTTAAACTAATTTCAAAAAAGTTATCTTCTATTGTAATCTAGCACATTTTTGACAGCTAGCAACAGCCAACAAATACTTGTTTAACTTTTCTTTTACAAATAGTCACTCAGCAGCGTTAAAGAAAACTTTTAAAGAAAATTGCATTAAAAACATGGTTGACCCAAATCGAAAAATTAATCGTCTCACCGACAAAGATATCGAATTCCTTGACGAATGCGAAGAAGAATTCGCCTTCCGTTTCACTGATGAAGACGAAGAATTCGTGAAATATTGCTCTCAGCCCCTGCCGGATCCACCAGTAGTCCCAAACTGGAGTGAGAATAGACAATTCAATCGAAATCAACACAATAATGGAAGAGGTGGTGGCGGCGGCGGTGGAAATCGGCGCTGGAATAACAATCGCCATCGTCCTTATGGTGACAATCGAGGCGGCGACCGGAGAGACCACAATCGAGACCATCATCAAAGGCGGGACAACAATAATTGGAACAGGAATAGATAATTAGGTATTTTGTATTTTTTTTATTGCTCAAAAGTGAGAGAAGAAAAAAAATACTATTTTTAATTAAATGATTTGGTCAATCCAAAGAACAAGAATGGACAAAGAATAAAAAAAACTATGAAGAAAATGTTTTAAAGCTATTTTTTGCTGTTTCGATTATTTTCGTGTAATGTGTGCCGAGGAAGGAAATTCGTCGTAAAATGCCTGAGAGGAAACCTTTTACAATATGGTAAGTACTTAATAATATAAATCTACATAAGTTAGATGGATCTTATGTTTATACTGTCGATTCAGTCATTTCTTCGACTTTGGAGGAGGATTTAGCCGAGTTCCCCATTCCAACTCCCATGGCATTCAACAGATTCGATGCAGGTCCAGAGCCACCCACCTGCGACTTGTAGCTGTCCATCATGTTTTTCAGAGTGTTTACATTGATGTCGATTGGTTTGAACGATTCGATATCATCAAAGTCATCCTCCCCAGTCGATTTGGGACGTCTTTCATTGCTTTTTTCAAATGACTTTCCAATTGTTGTCTTGGACAACTCTTTGTCCATCTGATTCATGTACGCTTTGATATCGGACTCAATGTGCATTTCGGAATTTGTCATTTCTTCGATGTTCCTCTCTAGATCCTCTTCGTCCTCGTAGTCACTCATTTCAGAATTCGATTCCCAGTTGTCCTCGGGAATCACAAAGTCGAGGAAATTTTTGACGTGTGTGGAGAACGCATCTGGGTCAAAACTAACCGATTGGTCTGGCGATGGAGCAACAATTGGATGCTCTTTCACAGCCTTTCTCATCGAGGCATTCTTTCGGATGTTCGACTTTCTCGGAGACATAACTGCCGGAGCATCGTCATCAATCCCATCAAATTCAGACTGTCTATCTAGAAACTCTGTGATGTTCGAGGTAAATTCCTTGGCATTCATATCACCGTTAGGTGTGAAAAGCTTTTTTGTACCATACTTCTTGGTCAACATTGTATCAAGCTCCTCAGAAGTTATATCCAGCCAAGAGTCACTATCGCTCCGTGGAAGACTATTTTCATCTTCCCTAAGTTTCTCTGCGCTGACCGGGTCTAGAGAGTGAAGCATTTGGACGATTTCTTTGCCCACCACCGGTCTGGTGCGAAATCTCATGCGATTGGAAGTGAAAAAGGTTTTGGCATCCTCCAGGAGTTGATTGTACTTCGCCGAACCTTCTATATTTTCCTTAAAGTAGCCTTTATTAACGAGACTTCTAAGATAAGCACGCCATGCTGAGTCATTCTCAAGACTTCCGTTCTCCTTCGCCTGCGATGCTAAAATCTCAAAGCCACAAGCGATTTTCACTCCCAACAGGTCCTCCTTGTACTCCTCAGGGCTAGTGGCAGCAGCAAGATTCCAACCCGTTCGACGATCCGGTACATACGCACTGTGCATCAACATGGCATAGAGACAGCGTGTGAACTTCACAGTAGTTCTGACTCGGTCTTCCGGTGGAAAGAATCTCATGGCCCGGCAGGCTTTCATGTCAATGGGATCCCGTTCGCAGAAGGCCCTGCATGCGGGTGCTATCAATGAAGGCTTCTGGGCTAAGATTGAAGCCACTCCTATTGGAAGATGAGCAATTTGTGTATGAATAGCTTCCAGACGGCGTTCGTTCGTGAATTCTTTTAAGCGCTCATCGACGCAGCTTTGGATGTCACTGGAAACCCGATAGAGGGTTGGATTTTGTGAGATTTTCGACAGCGCTCCAGCCACTGACAGAATATTCGCCGTGTTCGATGGAGAATTCTGCACCAGCAGCAACTGACCTTCGGCTATATACACCTGTGGTGGGGAGCGAAAGAGAAACAATATCAGACAACAATAGAAACCCAACCCAAGCGACTTCCGCATGTTGCACATTCATAAATAAGAAAAGCACACACAAAGCCATACAACAGTGAACTGCAGAACCGCACCGCACCCTCTAACTTACCCTTTGTTCGCATGTATCGGGGTTGGCCCACTTTGGCAGGTAATCGGCAGCTTCAATGACAAGAAATTCCCCATCAGCATCAACGACGCGAGCCACAACTCCCGCATTCTCACGTGTGATCTCATATAGAAGATGCACGATGAACCACTCATCTTGAATGTTATCGCCAAAGTGGCTAATCCCATGTAAATGAGGAGGCAAGGGAACTGGCAGGGTGAATCGGCACGAGAACAACAACTATAAATAGGCATCAAAAATAAAATCGCCATAACTCACCTTGTTTCTCGTTGTTTTCTTCCTCCCGCAGACTTTCCTGCGCCTCTGTGCGAATGGTAAGATTAAATTCATCCTTGTGCCATATATAGTTTTGGGTGATTTGGTCCACTTGTGATCTAATTTTCTGGAGAAGAATTTCAAGGTGTGTTTCGTCTTCGTTGTTGTCTTTGTTTGTCGTGGCTGGCGCTGCTGGAGGAAAAATAAAATATTCAACAAAATCTTCTTCACGGACAAATTCGAGATTGGCGCTGATGACTGTTGGAGTGGTGGGATTGTTGGTTGGAGTGCTGCTGGTGCTTGGAGTGGATGACATCTTTTGTTTTCTTAGAATTTTGTTTAAATTCTTCGATATGCAACACAAAAACACGAATAACGAATTTTATTAAAATTTGTTTTCCTTTCAAAAACCAGTTTGTGAACAACGTGAACGAACGAATGCGTACAAACGAATAAAAGACGATTGAAAATGAAATATGAATCGAAAAAATGACGCTTTTTTGTTGGGGGAATTTTCCATTTTCGTGTGACAGCCAGTGTTCCATGGAGGAGTTGCCGATGCGTATTGGACTTGCTTAGTATTAAGTGCTAGAGTGTGATTTAAAATGATTGATTCTAAATTTGACATTATTTTTATTTATGTGTAATTAATGTAAGCAGTGCCTACGTTCTGAAACTTTCGCTTCAATAAAATTGGTCAAGAAACGGTTAAAAATGGGACAAAACTCGTACGATTTGTTTTAAATTTCTTCGTTTCTCGACTAGTTTTGTCGATGCGAGAGTTACAGAACGTAGGCACAGTTCTAAGATTCGAAAAAAGTTACGCAAGTAAAAAAAATTTTAAGTTTTTGTTCCTTTGTCTTGTTTTTCCAAAAATTTGCAAAAAAAAAGGTAAATAAGTAATACGTCTTTTTGCAGTAGCCGTATTTTTTTGCAAGCCCGGGGGGAATTGGATGAAAAAAACGACGTCGGTGCTAAACAATTAACATGTTAAATGCAACAACAACTAATCCCGGAGAATTCTCGGGGTTTAAGCGCACCGAAAAACTGTTACCAGCATGAATTGCATACATGTTATCGATAGTTTGTATGAAAACTCCATGTTTTTTACTGTCATGGCGTCGCTAATCCCCGCTGTCGTTTTTTTCAACCAATTCCCCCCAGGCTTGCAAAAAAAACACGCCTAGTATCAATGAAGATCTTTCGCCTAAAATCCTTGTGTGTAAAATGGTACCTACATTGTACTTTTCAAAAACTTACTACGATGGCATCTCTTTTTTTTTACATAATTTGAAAGTGAAACTTTTTGACAGGTGGAACATTCAGAGATGGTTTGAGGCAAACTTGTTACTAAAAGCTTTTTCTCCGAAAAGTACCAAATAATAGAATAGTGCAAACGGTTTGTGTATGAAACAAGCTTGAGGGCTTTTTGTAACTTTTTTTTAAACGAAATAAAATTGAGCTTTGCGGTTGCAGGATTTCTAATTCACAGTACAGGCCAATGACTGACTGACTGTTGGCGTGGGTACATCAGCAGTGAGAAAAGGGAAGATCAATGTATGTATTAGCTTTTTGACTAATTTTTTTTTGATAAACTTATGATCAGATTTTTATATTTTCAAACAGAACACAAATTATGAAGCTACCTAAGACACTGTTTAGATTGTGACATGCTCACTACGTAGTAAATAGTCATGTCGTGTCTACACTCGAAATTTTTCAGTCATATTTATCGCTGAATTCTGATGGAATATCTGTGGATTGAGACATTTGATTCTGAGCGCCATGAACCCTGAATTTAATATTAAATAAATAAGTAGTTAAAAAATATGGTAGAAATTGCAATTTTAGTAATGAAATCTACTTCAGCATCTTTGCTGTTATCAATCCACCAATTCAATATGCATTTTTTGCGCCTACCCCTGACCAATTACACATTTCTTATTTTTGTTTTCATCTACCTCACCCTTTAACGAACTAGCAAAAATGAAAAAATGGTATTAAATGGAACATTTCGGATATGAAACATGACTGCTCACTACAATCTTTATGTTTTCTTCCTGCCTGTCGCCTCCCTTTCCAACTCACCGATTTCACCAACAAAATGCCGTCACTACGTAGTGGGCAGTCACAATCTAAAAAGGGTCTAACGCAATAAACATCACCTAAATACTCAAACCGAGTAGGAAGTAGGAACCCCCCTACTACAATTAAAGAGCTTTTTATAAATTTGTTTTCCAAAAAAAGTCACTTCGTACAATCGCAAAATATTCGTAAAACACTACAGTTTCAATAAAAATCTAGTATTAAAAACGATATCACACATTGTGCTTGGCCCTTAAATTCGCCAATAGCACTTTTTGTGCTACTTTTTTCTTTTATATACTGATATCTTTGCTATTTTGAATTGTATTCTTGTTCTCATGTTTGATCGTGGCAAGATATTCTGTGTTTAGAGTTTATAAAAAAAATAGATTTTTTTAAACGCTTCTAAAGCAGAAGTACCTACACATGAATCTCTATTAAATAGTACACTACATACACACTATTAAATAGGAATTTTGTATTATTATTTAATTGAACCATTCATTTTCGCTTAAACTTTTGATAGAAAAGTTTAAGTTAACTTTTAATAATTATTTTATGTTATCTTTTATTATTTTTAAATTTGTTATTGAAATTCTTGAATTAAAAGTTTAAATTATCGTTAACATTATTTTATGTTTTTTTGCATTTAAACAAAATATAAGTAATTTTCAAGTTATCGACATTGTAGTACATTTTAAATACGGAACGCTACCAACACAGGTAGGTACCTAAATTAAAACTGGTTTCGAAAAAATACAAAACCCAATTTTGGTGGAGTTTTTTTTTGACGACGACCAAAATTTTTATCAAGGAATCCAAAATTTGAGTTTTTAATTATGGAAATCGCGAATAAGCCGATTTTTATCGATATAAGCACTATTTTATTAGAACATTTTAAAGTCATGTTGCAAATTTAACCCACTGTAATTTGGCCTTTAAAATGTGTGAAAAACTGATTTTTTTTGCTTTGGCTTTTTTTTTTATATAAAACTAAAATATCTCCAAATCCTGTTTTATTCATACAGATTTCTTTTGATTTTGCTGTCTATTAAAATAATTTTAAAATGCTATTTTTTTCTCGTGACCCTTTTTTTTTGTGACATTTTCAAATTTCTTAGCGGCAACACTGTATTGAACTATTTAAGTACAAGTGCGTGTGACTAATCGTGTAACTATTTTATTTCTCAATTCTTAAACTCCGGGAATTAAATAAAACTCGCATTATGGTATTAATTAATTAATATATATTTTGTTTATATTTTATTATTTACAAACGTTTAAAAAATATCAAAATTTTGTAGTTTTTATTTTTATGAATAAAAATTATATATGAAATAATTAACATTTATAAGAAACCACTGTGTTAATTTACATAAAAAAAAAACATTTTTAAAAATAGTTAGTTACCTATTATATGCATTTAATAGAACGTGTTTAAAACTTTTTTTCTAAATCTGTAATTTCTTAATACATAATTAAAATTTACACAAATTGTTATACAAAAACTTATCATTTTGAAACAAAATTGTTAGCAGGAGATGTACTTTATTTTTAATTATTAAATTTAAGCTTAGTAAAATAAATCGATTTATTTAATAATTTGTTTATTATCGAAATTGACTTAAACCCTTCGGAACAGGATTTTGTATATTGTATATATATTTATACTGTTAATAATTCACTCATGAGGGCATAGGTATCCGGATTTTGTTTTTTTAGATTCCCAATAGAAACGACCATGTTCACGGCTATGGCATTTTGGATTAGGTATACATACATATAAGGATATGTGTGCCACCAGGAGTCGTTTAGTAACGATTGCTCTCTCTATCTGAATATTTGCCACTCATTTTACTAACAGAATAACGATCGGAATATCCATCGTATTTGTCTGCTTTATAGTTGATTTCCTGAGGAGTATAACCGATATTCTTTTGCCAATGATGTGTCCAATAGAGATCTTCATTTCGAACTTGAGATGGTGTTTTCGCATCTCGACAAACGTATACACAGTATACCATGCTTCCAATTAGAGTGAGGAAACCAAAGATCAGGAATATTATTCCCAAAATCCTAAAAGTATATAACAAAGTTTTCAAACAATCAGAACAATTTTTTTTTTTCAGAAAAAGGAACTTACCAAACAAACAGTGGCTCAAAGAATTGAATGACAATTACAAAGCCTAGTGTCACTAGAATAAGACCTAAATTAAGCAGAAGCATAAGGCAGCATACACCTTTAACATTCGGACAGAATGGATTTGGGGCTGACATTGCTTCGATTTTGGCACCTCTGTGTTTCTGTGATCGCCCACTACGGCCTGTTTTCGCTGTACTTGCTACAGAATAAACACTGCGTGGTCCACCACGGGAATGAGGTCGATGACTGTAACGACTGTAAAGAATGAAAAAAAAAATTATAGTATCTGTTTATAGGTATGTTTTCTTTTTGAATGACAGTCCATCGGTCATTTTCGCAAGGATGGAGTGGGCCTAGTGGCTCTTGGAAACAATCGCTTAGCCACCATCTGTCCGACAGAGTAAAATCTAAATTTTTGGATCATGAAACTTGATCTCGAAACATAGCAGGACCTCGTGTTGTTGTAATTAATGTTTTTTTTTAGCAACGTATATGTAATATAGATCAATTAAAATAATAAAAAACGGCTACTGTCACAGTTAAAAACGAAGATACCCAAACACAATGTCAAACTTCTTCACTTTCAGAGGCTGTTTAGACGAAGAAATTAGTGTTGTGTCAATGTGTAATGTGTATTCTGAGGCATCTTAATGTATCTATTGTAAACACGATGAGACTCACTCAACGTTCCCAATCTAAGCAGGATGTCACACTGGTGGTATGTCTCTGAACCACTTTACAGGCTTGATTCATATGATGCCAGTTAGTATTATTTGCAGTTGACTCAATCAAACTTATTTATAAAAAACATCCAACAATATAACACAGTGCTACACTAAATTTTTGAATTGATCTTGCGGAGGTTGTAGGTCTGGTCGACTGACGAGTACATCAAGAAACTGCATCCAAACATTTTTCAACAAGATATTTTCGAATTTTTGATAAAAATCCGTTTTTGTGTGACTCATAATGCCTAATAAGCTATTACTCATGTGAAACAACACTAAAATGACACAACAAAATTATAAATGAAGAATGACGTTTTGATTTTCGTTCTGCAATACTCTGTTTGATTAGTTTAATTGATAATTTTAGCAGATTATTTGAAAAATCTACATTCTTTTGAAACTTTTCTGCAACTATTTGAATAAACAATAGATTTTTTTTATGTATAGGTACTGTACATACTCGAACGAGGCTTATACCAGAATGTAATCTGTTTACATAAATAAATAAAATGGGTGGTTCAACAGCTCGTGTAGACCCAGTGCGTATAGTGACTTACAACTCGCAACCATTTCTGTGTGCGTATTTTTGGCAGGAATGGATCATCCATTCATTTATTTTTTTTTTTTTTTCTCTTATCAAATACCTTTGTGTACCTATACATTTGTAAACTTGATTAAACAAAATTAAAAACATTGATTAGTTTGTATTGCTCATTTTTCATTATTTAACACAAATTAACAAATCAGATTTCTCAATATTCATTTTGTGTACTCGTGTATGTACCTACTCATGAGTAGCAAAAAAAATCTCAGTGACAAAATATTCATGGAGAGTTCCATATCAATCAAAATAAAAAACAAATGTGAAAATATCACATCAAATAATGTTATGTAAATATATATTATAATAAAGTTATAATAAAAGGAACAACAAAACACAAACAATATCAAAGCTCAAGTAACATCAGTTTGCACAGACTTTGATCTTAAGATATTTGCTTTCTAAGCGAACCTTATATCGGCTTGTTTTTGAAGGTTTTATGAAACGCAAATTTTATTAACAAAAATAAAGTAAAGGAATGCATATTGAATTCCTTAACCTTATTTTATCACTCGTCATAAGACCAAGAGTAAAGTAGGTGTGTTTTATTCATTGCTGCATAGCCAGCGCAGCACAAATCTGAATAAAACGATTACTAACTCTATTCGTTCATTTCAATAATTTAAAGTTCTATCGCCAGCACAGCCATCTTTTTTTTACTGCGACTTCTTTTTCGCCAGCAATCAAATTGTTTTTGTTTGCCAAGGGAAATTTTGCTGCGCTGGCTATGCAGCAATGAATAAAATAATAAAATACAACTATTATTTGTACGTAATATGTACCTTCATAATATGTATGTATAGATTTGACTGAGTGTGAAATAAATAAATATGATTACCCCAAAATCCAGCCAAAATCATTTTCATCATTTAAAAAAACAAATTATTTATTAATATAATTTTTAAACTGTATAGAGTAGACCTACACTCAATGGATTACAATGTCCATTTAAAGTGAAAGTCTTTAATATTTGAACAAGTTTTTTTTTTAAAGGAAAAACAAAATAAAAGCAATTTTAAATATTAAAAAAGTTCCTTGACATGGCTCATCTCCTCTTGAATATTCTAGATATTCTCCTCATTAATAATAATCTTCAACAACATAATGTTTGTTCTTCACTGACTGAGTAAAACTTGGACGAAAAAAGTTTTTTTTTATTTTCTTTTAGAAATTATTTTTATTTTATCTTCAGTGTGTATTGGTTTGGTGTAAAAAATTTGATAAAACTTTTATCATAACGGTTCTTTTGTAATAATATGCCTGCTAGGTAACTTTTTTTTCAAAAATTAATTAATCAAAACGAATCTTTTATTTCACTAGGTTTTGACAACAAATGTGAAAATTTTCGCAAATTCGAAAGAAATTTCAAGTTACCAAATATAAGTACATATGTAAGTACTTATATATTATTTTATCTCCTGATTGGAGAAACGGTTTTCTTATATCTACATATTTAATTGAATCGGTTGAGTAGATTAAAAAATTTTTTTTTTATTTTTTTACTATGAGAATTACTTCTGAGATACATAATTTCTATTTTGGCTTTTAAATTTTTATTGAAAACTGTTAAAAATAAGCCGAGATTTTATAAACCTATATTTGGTGGGAGTGTATAGCCAGCACAGCAAACTTTAACAAGCAAACGATAACTAATAAAAAAGTGTTTATAAAAAATTAGTTATTGTTGGTACACAAAACAAAATGTTTGCGTGTAAATATTTAAGCGAACTGGGTACACACTCTCACCAAAAAAACGGCCATGAGCAGGTGTTTATTTATACCGCAATACTTTGCTGCACTTCAGAAATTGACTTGTGTAAAGCTCGAATAAGACAACAGCACAAGGTAACATTTTATTCTGAACTTTTTTGCTGCCAAAAACAGTTCTTTGATACAAAAAAAAAGATCCATATTTACACGGTTAAAAATTCTGGGGTATTTTTTAATACAGCTCTTGTATTACAGCCGTATGCAATACAGCAAATATTACATTTTAATACTAGGGAAATATTAAAAAAAAATTCTAATCAATTCTTATTACATTCTAATATTTTTGTATTAAAATATCATTTGTAATACAAAAAAGAGTCGATTTTAACCCAAAAGAATAAAACATATCCCTTGCAGAGAGGAAAAATTTCTCTCTCAGTTGCCATTTCAAATATGAGAATTTTTCTAATAATTTTTGATTACATTCTAATACCTCCTCGCCCTTTTTTTGCTTCGATACTCTTTTTTGTCAGCCATATTGAATATGAACATTTTGAACAGACTGCGTCACTTTTTAATACACCCAAGATTAAAATTTATTAATATTGTATTAAAAAGCAAGAATAATAAAAATAAAAAAATTTAAATATGCATTATTTTGAAGGCGCTTTGCAGTTTTTCGAGGCACAATATGTTAATTAGTATACAAAATTTCAATCGCAATAAGATTTCTATTCTCATTTCTGAAAAACGATGGAGAAAAGAATGTTATTTTTCTAATAAAAATAATAAGAATAATTATTCCCAAATGGAAATAAATTGACATACAAAGATAAATAGGTACTCTTGCAAACATACACATTCATTATTATAGCTATTACGAATTACGAGTATGTATTCATAATATTTTCTGTGTTGCATCAATTCTCAAAAGAAATATCCTTTTGAGAGAAAATTTTCTTGTGAGAAATTTCTTTGTGAGAAATTTCCTCAATTTATTTCCTCTCTTTTTCTAATAAAGTTCTATTAAAAAATGTAATAATTTTTGTATTAAAAGTAAAAATGTAATATTTGCGATGTATTTAACTTTAATACATTTTTGGTGTTGTCATATATACAACCCAGAAAATATTAAAATTAATGCCAGAATTTTTAACCGTGTATCCATTAAAATAAATTTTGAGCCAGTAAATTTATCTGTCAAAAAATGAATGTCAAAAACACGTTTATAGATAATGTTCATAAAAGTGTAAAAGTTAAATCAGAATTATTATACTTGGATTTTATCAAACATCTTTGAAAATGGAAGCAATTGCATACGACAACGTCGTACATTTAATTTATAATTTTCTGAAACCGTTTTTTTTTTATTTTCATTATTAAAACAGTAAAACATCCATAACAACACAAGGTACCGATCAAGTTGTTTGGTTACATTCTAAATTGCTTTAGAAAAGTTCTTTTCAATTTGCTGAAAAAAATTAATTCTAATTAAAAAAAAAAAAAAAAACAAAGAATATAATAAAATAAAACCTTTTCCTGTAGCAGCAATTTGTAAGAGCCACAAAGTCCAATTAAGAGGAAATCTTTTTATTCATTGTACTGATGGGCACTTTTAGAGGAAGTTGTTGTTATATTGTTTATAGACTATGGTTTCCAAACAAAGAGTTTTTTTTCACTCACTTTTGGAGGATATTTATATTTAAAAATAGGTATATGTAGCAATATCTTTTTTAAACTTTCTTACAGAAATTTTTATAATGTTTAAAAAAAAAATATAATACTACTTACTAACTCTTACTTTTGTCTTTAAAACAAAAATTAAGCTGCGGCAACATGTTAGTGAAAAAGTAAATAGGAAGACAGAAAAACTATACAAACTTCATTCACTGTCTAAGCTGGACTGAGGACCGTATAATTTTATCTCAAGCAATTCAGTTACCAGCAGATAGAATTAAACTTTGAAAAATATTTTTAACAAGAAATATATATAAAGCGAAAAAATTGTGGATATTAAATAATGTCAGTTTCAATAATCTATGTTCATTCGAATACAATATATTATGTAGTTGGTTTGTGTAAAAACATTATACAGAGTGTTGTTGGAAACCTTTTCTGACTGTTGGCAGCTATTGTAACCTAAACTTTTTTATTGCAACGTGTAGATATCATAGCGTAGTTCTAAAAATGCATAAAAGTCGATAAAATTAAGTTCAGATGACCATCCAAGATGAACCAAAGTATTTCTTTAACGATTCGGAGAGCAAACCTATATTTTTACTTTTTGCTGCGAAAAAAGGCAATTTCCTCCGAAAAGCTTTCGGTTGACATTTGATAGAAAATGCTCTGTATATGTACCTACGTCAATATATAGTTCGTTTCCTATTTGTCAAGTCATAAATTGTCAAGTTCCATCTTATAATAGGTGCATATCTTCAGAAAAATGTGATCTCAGAGATTTTTCTCACTCAAAAAGTGAGCAAGCGAATCCAAGATTTTTTTTCCTCAGAGTTTTGACAGCAAAGCTGAGAAATTTTGCTGAGGCATCCTGTTCAGATAACTGAGATTGCTGAGATCTCCGAGACCTCATTTTCCTGAACATGCCTAATGGCTACAATGTATGTAGATGAAAAAATCCAAAAATATCAAGTTTTTATTTTTTTTGTCCGAAATAAAACGATTTTAGGAACGAAATAGCCTATAAACACCAAACAAATATTTCGTGGAAAACTGACCTTATGATAGTTTTCTTTGCTATACACTGGTTATGTGAAAAAGAGAATTTCAAGGGATCTGCCCATTCATAATAGAAACTGTCAATTTTCTATAGAAAATCTAAAAAAACTTGCAAACCAGATTTTATATATAAAATTTAAAGGTTCTATTGTGAATGGACCTCGTGCAACCGGAGATCATTTTAACTCTATTTCTATAGAAAATTGACAGTTTCAATTTTCTGAATGCGCCAATTCTCAAAATGTTCACATAAATAATTTTAAAATTCACAGGTTCACGTCAATTTTAAAATTATTTATGTGAAAATTTTTGAGGTTTTGTTTCATTTTTTTACAGAAATATAATACAAATTTCGGTTAAAATGTGGAAATACATTCATTTAATTTTTTCACAAAACCAGAATTGACACTAGCAGATGAAGATCCAATTGAATAAGTGTGTCTGTAGATCTGACACTGCTTTTTGACAGTTGTAAAATACTAATCTCTCCATACAAACACAGAATTACTACAACAATGATCAGATGTGGCTCTACAAGGGAGTTTTAAACTTGGCTAGCTTAAAAAATAAAAACTTTAGCTATTTAACGTATGTAGTTCACTGTGGCGTATGCGCACTTTTTTGGTAGGAATTGCGGAATTGTAACACGCCATAATTTTTTGTAATTTTTAGACTTTGAGGAAATGGAAAGGGCAGCCTGTTAGAAAATATTTTGATGTGCATCCCATTTTGTATCTATTTATGTACATATATAATTGGCTGTACTGTAATAATATTGAAGTCAAATAAAATAACCTTCAAATTAAAATAATATTTTTTGTATAGTAAGTATGTATGAATGCAAAGATGTATGTGTGTATATATAAGTATGTGTATTATTAAAGTATAATAAACGATATCCGTATTTTTCTTTTACAAAAAAAATAAAAAAAAAATTGATAAAACAAAAATCTCACTGGAGTGACAAACTAATTTGAATTTTATCTCGAAAGTCACACGTTTTCGAGCTACAAATGGAGAGTGCCTTCAAGCGAAATGTTTCATGTGTCACGTTTCCCACAGTAAACTCTGAATAGAATTTGTAAATCCTCTCTTTCTAGTATACTTCTTTATCTGTACATGTACACACACAACTTCAACAACAGCAATGTAATAAAACTAAACGAACGTTCATGCTCCGTTAAATGACAGCTCCTATGCACATAGTCATATATCTGCCATCGCTCTATATACTATACACTATATGCCCACATACTCGTATAGTCTCGTAATATATGTACGTCACAAGAAAAGAGCTCCCTAAAATCCAATTGCTTCCCGGTGGTAGTGGTGATGGTGGAGGAAAAAAAGAGACAAAATTTGAACCTCATTTATAATATTCTGTCTGTCCTCACCTTATTTCCGATGGTGCCTTGTAAGCGGCACTCGTGACATAAATATCACTTCCAGCGTCGCCTCCATGGTCATAGCTGAGTGCAGATGGTGCTCTTGGTGGTATTCGTGTTGGTGGGCCGTTTATAACGCTGGGACCTAACGACCTTGGTCCGCCATTGCTCACCGAACTACCACCACCCATGCCACCCCCAATTCCACTATCCGTTGTGTGGACTCCATTCATTCTTGTCTTGCGAGCTGAATTATAATGTCCTGGAGAGGTGCGCTCGTTTGCCATGGTATACTCGGACATGGTGCGTTCCGATGGTGCACGATGTGATTCTTCGCCATCGGTGGAGTAGCCTCGATTCGAATGCGAGTGCACATATGGTGGGTCAGGTGTTTGCCTACCATGTGTAGCTACATAATGTCCACTTTTTAACCTGAAAAATAAAAAAAAATGTAGGTATACCTAACAATGTAAGGAATATTGTGAAAAGGACAATGGTTATACTTTTTTACTCGGCGTTCGTGCATGTTGGCTCTTTTTTTAACTGAATTCCGCTTGCGCTAACAATGCTAATGAATATTTGACTAAGGAAGAAAGGAAAGGAATTTTTTCTTTCTTTTCTACTCTTTACAATTGGTGACTTGTTTAATGTTTTTTTTTTTTTTGTTTTGTCCTCTCGTCAACCTTTAAGTCCTTTAATTGTAAATCAAGGAATTTTTGTGAATTTTAATTTCAGTCAAGAAAATATACACATTCTTTGAAGGAACAGCAAAAAATTGTCAACGCCAAAGGATATACATAAATATCACGGTGCTGAAAAAATGTCCTCTTTTCAGTACGGTTGGGAAGTAGTTTTCTTTCCACTTGGATATCCTTAAGAGGATATTGTATTTTCAGCGATTATTTCCGGGCATTTAGCATCCATTTTTATCTGAAATAAGAAGGGAAAACAAAAAAATCAACGTTAAGAAAATGAATAAATAAAAATAAACAACGAAAGACGTTGAATTGAAATGAACACAACAACTACAAATACATACATATATATAGGTACAATAATATAATACTCATTAAACCTAGCTAGTGTTGCTGGTGTATTATGTATAGATATATTATAGTGTGGTGGTTTGGTCTGGTGTGGCCGAAGAAGGATATTTTCTTGGTCCCATTCATACACTAAAAAACAAGGACAACGACGCAACAAGGATATAAAAATAGACCCCCAACTCTCAAAACAAAAACAAGAAAATTGCAAAATCTGTGCTCACTTACTTATACTAACGAGAGACAAATATTTTACTTAAATAATCGGTTTCCATGCTTTGCATTTAAATTGCTGATGGTATTTTTGAAGAATTTTCTTCAGCATCATAAGACGAGAAATTTTGTAAGGACTTCACTTAAAATTAAAAGGGGTAGGTATGAGGATTGGGAATTGTTGTTGATTGACGAGAGTATCTATACAGCACTGTGGGATGGGTTTCTTAAAAAGACATTAAAACTGGGTTTAATGTATGTAATGTATATATAGGTATAACTAGAAAATATAGAACAAGAAGCATCACACAAGTCTGGAGGGTTGGAGTTTAACTTTTGCGGCAGCATATTTTAGTGTTTGTTTCATTGATTGTATGGTAATTTTAATTATGGCGCCATGTTTTTGGGTTTTGTTATATATAAGTTAAATGGGTTTTAAATAGGCTTCCGGTGGAATGAGGTTAAGAGGTTAAAGCAGACTTTACAATATTTCTGATGTATTTCCTTTTGCATGCTCTGATGGTATCAAAAGAATTTTGAAAAATGATAAGTCAAAAGAAAGGAAAAGGAAATTAACTGGAGATTTTTAATAAACTGCACTTTCACTTAATAAATATTACCAATTTTTAAAGCACATTTCGATGGAACCTTAGGTAATGTGATCTATCAATCAATATTCACACTATCGTGCCGTGTTGCATTAATAGTAATGAGGTTTAGAAAAACGTTGAACATCCTACGTTTCCGTCATATTTGTGTTCCGTCTAATGAAGAAAGTCCACGCATCGACAGCTCGATTTATTGCAAACAATTTTACAAGCATAAAATTTGAAATCGATTTACAAGAAAAATGCACCAACTAATTTTTCACTCTAAGCTTCAATACAAGCAATTTTGACACCACAAGTTCCTTATATATGGTATATAGCAAAAGTGCATCAGACACAGAAGTCCCAAAGGTAGCTGTTTTCCCATTTAGAGGGATTAAATTATGTTTAAAGTTCTTTTTTGTCGACAAAAAAAAAATGGAACATGAAAAAATCCCAAATGAAAAGTAAACTCCGATTAATAATCTTTGTTACCTTCGATTAAACTTTTTCACCGGTATTTTAATGAAGGTTTGGACCTGCGCGACTACACTTGTCATAGGACTGGGAGTTACTCGGATGGCCCTCTCAATCTCTGATTTCACTTGGCATACATATGTAATAATATGTGTTTCTTAAATTGAAATAAAATACATAAAAACGTTTTTATCATCCATGAAATTGATGTTTGAATATGAAAAAAACAATGTATACAATTTTACACATACTTCGCAGTAAATCAATCTGTATTTTGGCAATGACACGTCGAATTTCTGTTTTCGATTCCTCAATTCGTTGTGGTTTATCGGCTTAAATAGACATGCAATATACATGAGAAAATAATCAAATGTTATTAAAACGCACGAACGAGGTGGCCACTTAACAGGTCCATTTCGTCAAATTAATCGTTCGTCAGATGTTTATTTCAGTAAAAGCCGGCTATGTGACATGACCTCATAAAACCATGTCATGTCTGCAACATTAATGTCTCCCAATTGAGGTGCGAAAAAGTAAGTAATCATGTTTCATGTACCGCTCACACCACTGTCTGTAACGTTTTGACCATAAACATTTTTGAAGTTATATGTTACATATATGGACCAATTATTCCACCAGCCCATAAAGTGCAGCAAACGGTGACTATTTTGACAATGACTTTTTGATTATTATCGCTCTACATGCTTAAATTGTTTTAACTGACACAGCCATCTTACAAAAAGTATGTGCCTGTGACTGTCCCATGAGTCAAGGGTGGGGCCATCAGTACTCGAATTGAACCTTGTTTTTTTTTAAATTGCTCAGTTTATATTTGAGAGTCCTCAGTATAAATGACAAATTTTTCTGAGCAATACAGTTTATATTTGTCAGATGGCTGAGATTTCCGAGATCTCATGTCGAATTCCTTTCAACCAAAGAATCGAATTTTTGTCTAAAAAGATTCGAATTTTTTCTGTCGTTGAAGGGAATACGAAAAGAATCGATTTTTTTGTGATTGTGTGTGTGGCATTTGACAGCACAAATTTTGAAATAAAACGTCAAACAAAATATTCAATTTGTATATTTTGCGGAAGTTGTTTTCAAATCAACATACCGGTGTTTGTTTTTGGTATGAATAGCACATATTATTTATTACTCTACCAAATGGATTTAGGAAAATGTACCATTGCAGACAATTTATTGAAGAGATAAAATCGGTTGGCATATTGGTCTACATACATCGCGACGTGAGAATTCTTATGAAATGGAGTTCTCTTCCAGAACAATATTCTTTTCCCGAACGAACACCATAATCACTCACATTGATTGAATTTCGAGAAAATCATTTCCACTTTCTTTTATTGCATTTTTGCATTTCACTTCACCTAGAGATTTAACAGGAACGGCTAAAAAATACACTGATGAAAGTAATTATATTAATTAACTTATTTGGTAAATAAAACAAAACTTATTACATACTGTCAGTTATTTATTTATTATTATTAATTGAAAAATAACGTACATTTGAGAAATGTCAAATCTTGTTAATCTGTGTTAAAATCTTTTTTGAAATTAGAAAGATTTGTTTTGACAGAAAAAATTCGATTCTTTTAGAAAAAAATTAGATTTTTTGGTTGAAAGGAATTCGACATCAGACCAAACTGACCAAATGAATTGCCCAACAAAACTAACCTCCACAGTACACAAATCAAAGGTATTATATTGCGCAGTTGGATGAGTCACAAAATTAAAAATGGCTGTTCCAGTGCCCACAGGAACTCATCACGCATCTTTAGAAACAACAACAAAATATGGAAATTAGACAAGTAAAGGGACACTGGATCCACCATAATACCTCAATTTTGACAGATCCGCAGAACTGAACAAAAATGAAAACGCTAATGCTATTACCTTTTAATATGTGACTATGACTAACCTCTAAACAACCAAGAACTGTCAAATCGGTTGACACAGTGTTGCCAATTTAAAGCTCTCCGCTTCTTAGAAAAATACCACTTATATAAGAAAAGACGTTATGTGGGGCGTAAGTTCCAATAAATATTTTTGGGGATTTATGTCATGATTGGAGGATTGGATCAGGGAGAATTTTATTATTATAATTTAATTTTTTTAACATGACTGGTCACAAAAAAACGGAGCACGGATAAATAAAAGAAATTAATTTAGTGCAGCAACAGTTCGTTAAAAACTATTAACTAGGCCCTTGTGATTTACAACTCTCAACCATTCATGTGTGCGTGTTGTCAGCAGGAATGGTAGGGACCTACAATTTTCTACCGAATAAGAAAGTCATAGGTGAGAAGTAATTGCAAAATTTGTCAATTCTTTTTAAAAGGCATAAAAGGCTCATAATAAACAACAGATAGCACTTCAAAACCCAAATTTAAACTATTTTCAGTTAGCACTAGTTTTCTAAAGAACAACATTTTAATAAAATTTGACAAATAGTCAAGGAGTAAAAGTTGTTTTAGTGAAGCCACTTTCGTCATTTTAAAATCAACTTCGATTGTTTATTAACAAAGTTGTTAGATAAATAAAATTTGGTAAATTTATTCGAGATTTAAATTGACCGAATGACATGTTTAGTAGTTAACTAGAGTTTAACCTCAAAACTCAGATGTTGTGTACTGAAAAACTGGGCCTAATCATTTGGATTATTGTCAATTAGTCCACTTACCCTTGGGCCTTGGTTTTTCTTAATGAAATCTCTTAAATCAAATGGAGATCATTTTGTCCTATACATTAAGTCAATTTTGTTTATTGACCCAACCAGATAAATGGAAATGTGCTCTTTCAGAGAAAATTTTTGTTTTGAAAAATTAGCATCAATTTCTGGCTGTTCTAATACACAATCTGCAAATATTCTTCAGCAAAGTCCAAAATGCCAAAGGTCTTCGTTTTCACTATCAATGACAGCAGCAAAATTTCGACTTAACGAGCTCCAAACAGTTGCACAGCATGCCTTTTATTATCTCCAAAGCTTCAATTTCCTTAAAATGTTTGGCACTATGTTGCAAAATACTTGTGCAGTAAGACGATTAGATGGGCCATAATCTTCTCGTAAATTCCGATATACACAAATAATTTATTTTATTTCTGAAAAAGAATTTTAATGCTTTTAAGCGGAACTTAAGTTATTCATTTTGTAAAATTTTACGATTTATTTGTTAATAGCTATTTTATTTGTCGTGTTTCCCATTCCATTAAAATAAACTCGTATTATATTACCAATTTTTAAGCGCATTTAAGGAACACTGTAAGACCTCTATGTTTGAACTGATAAACCTTTATTTTTTTTTAATGAACCAGTTACTATATAAGGCGTAATCACAAAAAAAAAAAGAAGAAACTCTTTCAACTATATTATTATTGTATATTATCGTTTTAACTCTTCGAATACCTTGCTCAAACTGAGACTATTTCATAATAAAAAAAGAGCTTAAGGTGCGATAAATATAGTCAACAACCATCCCACAAAGTCCGAAGTATAAAATGCCTCTACAACTCTATAGCTTACTATTTATGTATATTTACCTATTTTCCGTATAAATAAAAAGTACCGACAAATCGTTACATGATTGCCGATTTCTCCTCCCTCTACCCCCTCCTCCTACCAACATCTTATTACCGATTTCTTTTTTGGTCCTGGACACAAAATTATACGCATTGTCGGCACTCCAAAGTACAAACACACACAAGTACTTGATACCCTTTATAGAGAATGTTTCCGAGGATGTGGACACCAGTGTACTGAAGATGGCCACTAAAAAATATGTCTAAACAGATATCGGTCCTAAAAATAAATACAAAATAAAAACAAACAATTTTAAAGTATTGATCGGAAGCGATAAGGTCTACTGGTTTCAGCCAACAACTTCTCGCCTTATTGTATAGCCATAGCTAGTCAAACCTTCTTCGGCATTGAAGAGCTTCCCCTTTGAGTATCCAACAAAACAAACAAAAAAAAAAGAAGTAAACAATGAATTTTTACATTATTATTAGTGTTTTTGTTGCTTCTTTTTTTTTTTTGTATTTTTTCTTTTCATGGATCCTTGTTGCTCGGTGGAATTGCCGATGGTATATAGAAGACCATATCATCATCAGGCTGGGAGGTATGACAGTGCTTGGTCTGGGGCTTAGCCATGCTTGGCATAATGGTTGCACATGGTTACACAGGAATTGGATGGTTTTCCTATTTCAATTCCTGTTTTATTTTATTTTTGTTTTTCCACTTATATTTGTGTACATAGTTTTTTCCATTTTGTTTACTTACAGATTGTGCACATTCATAGGAATGCCTTTTCGGCATGGAGTAGCTCTGTTCGTGACAAGAGTCTTATTTCTTGTTCAGCTTAAGTTAAAGCTTTTATATGGAGTTGTTTTTGTTTTTCGATTGGAACATTTTAATTTGCTTATTAAATTGAATGACTTAAGTAAAATGGAAAACAAAAACAATTAAAAAAAAACTTATATTTTTAACACTACTTTATCAGGTTGAAATGAAAACAAACAGAAATCAGCTTAGAACAACTATCAATCATTATTGAGCGTTATTTAACACACGTTGGGCGCCATTTCAGTATTTATATTGATTCCAAGACTTATAATCTATTTAGTATCATTTCATAAGAACATGTATATGTATTTAAATTGCAGTAACTTTTACAAAAACTTTAACAAAAGAAAGCTGCGTTGGGCGCCATTTTATATGTACTATATAAAAAAATACTTTTCTTGATATTAAAAGATCTTTTTTTATTATTACATATTGTCTAATCTTTATTGTCTGGAATTGATTTTTGTTAAAAATATTCCTAACAGCAGGCGACATAATGAAAACAGAAATTCATAAGAATGATGTTTTAAAAACAAAGCGCACAAGGACACAAATCAAATTTATTTTATTTGATTTAAAATTAGAACTTCCATCTCCAACCCGGGGAAAAAAAATTATCAAAGGATCTATGTAGATTTGTTATTATAATTTATTTTTTCTATATATTTATGATGTTTCCATCGTGATATTTTCCTTGAAGTTGAAACAACAAGGAGTCACAAGCAACGAGAAGTTTCAAATTCATAAAGAAAAAAATGTACGTATACACGAAGCTGTCACTAACATTAACTTCGCCCTGATATTGTTTTTTTTTTGGTATTATTTTTCGACGTATTTTTTTTTTCTTTGTAAAAAGATTGTGTTGGTGTTTGGGGTTTTTCTTTCCCCAAAAGGTATTAACTTTAGAATAATAAAAAATAATAAAATCACATTTTAAATTCCATGGTAATCAAATTAAATTTAAAATAGAATTTTTTTAAAGGGAGAAATGACAAAAACAAAATGCACACCCGGCAACGAAATAATGTATGTTATACATGAGGTGAATTCAATGAATATCTTATTTGTTATATGATAAGTTAGTATTTGTTGTAATCTATCTAAATTTTTATAAAAACAAATAGATATCTTATTCTATTACAATGTTCGAGTACTTGCTTTTGTTCAAAGCTAAATATGCATTAAAAATGATGGTAATATTATATGTAGTATGCAGGTACATTATATAAGAGTAACATTCCCATTAATAAACTCAAATTAAAAATTCAATATTTTTAATCAGTAAATTCCGAAGTCTTATCAATAAAACAAAATTGATGTTAATTCACCTTAATTACCTAATACACCAAAGTAGTTAAGTTAAAATAAGTACTCAAGGCTTTTTTGCCAAAGTCGAGAGATAAAAAGAAAACAAACGCTATTGTGACACATATTATATTGTGTGTAGACTTAATAATTCTTTTTTGTGACAGTTCTTGTTGAATGAAGTAGATTTTCGTTAAAATTTATTAATAAGATATTAGTGCCTATTTACACAGGCCTTTTACTGAAAGGCGCATCCAATGAGACAGGTAGATTTTATGTGGGAAGAAGAAAGAAGAAACGAGAAGGATTTTGGGATGGAATCTACCTTTCTCGTCTCTACGCACACATAAATCTACCTATCTGACTGGTTGCGCCTTTCATTAAAAGGCCTGTGTACACAGGAACTTTATAGGGTGTATTTCTTTACTTATACCAAAACTGCCACTTTCTACCCATTTTAGTCAAAATTTCTATCAAAGTCCATATAAAAAAATTAAATTGTACCAAAATTGGTCAAAATTGACAGTTTTGGGATGTAAAGAAACAGACATATTCTATTTTGTGAATTGTCTTTTAGTTGATTTGTGAATTAAGAGTTTTGACAGCAAAGCTGAGGAATCCTGTTCAGGTAACTGAGATTACTGAGATCTCCGAGATATCATTTTCATGAACATGCCTAATTGCTAGTTGCACATTTTTCGCGTTCGGGGATCTATCCAATGGGTGTCAACCTATCCCAAAAATTTTCGGATACGTTTGGTTGTTGTTGCACCAGCTGTTTTGTCACAAGGGATTACAACAACACAAACCTATCCGGATAGCTTTGGATTGATCGCCGAACGCGACCAATTACTGTCAAAGAGTGTCAAGGAAATAAAATAAATACGACAGCTGTTGCTGTCAATAAATTAATGAGAATTATTTTTGAACAATTTTTCAAAAAAGAAATACAACAATAATTAATGTTCGAAGGAAAGAAAATTTGCTAAAATATGTATATGCAGATCAAATAACCTAACTTAATTTCCCATCAATTGATAATTGAAAATAAATGATCTCCGAAAATTATTTGACTCACCCAAGCTCATATAAAAAGAGCTCAGTTTAAAACAATTATCCGATAAAAAAAACAATAATAACACACTTTTTTGAAATAAAAAAAATAAAACTGCAGGTATAGGATTTCTTCATTAATCCTCCCGACATATAAACAAACTCAATCGTCATCCATCATTTCAATCAATATATCCTGAGTAGGACTACAGAATATTTGAGTGTGTGTCGAGAGAGCATAAAATACACCAGATATATGTATGTATGTATGATACAAGCAATAGTGATAGAGACATCAAATTGTCCTAGAACAATGGAAGAATGGTGGCAACAACAAGCACTTTATCTATCGAGAGTCAGAGTATATGTATATCCCCTACCCGTGTCTCCCCTACAAAAAATTAAGTGAAGCGCGACAATTGAATGTGAATTGTTCTTTTGCTGACGATAAAAATGGATTATTGTGCATCGATGTTGTTTCGACAATTGCTTTTCCATTCAATTGTTCTAGGAACCTATACTTTTTTTCTGCACTTGCAATCCTATAAAATGTTTCATGTTTTTGTGTTGTACGGCCTTCCGAAAAGGCTCGATTTTCAAGTGTGCAGGCATTTATCAAGTTGTTACCTTTATCTGCCATAGCAACAACGACGTTGTTGGCCGTGTTGTGTATAGGTACTATATATCTATGTGAATAAATTTCAATCGATTCAAATTGAACAATCGAATCACTTTTGAGCCGATAAAATTGTCGGCGGCCGGAGCGGCGGCGGGCGGCGCGGCGTTGCAGAACTCCTCAGTTGTGTTTTTTGCCATCATGCCATGGTGGAGCAAAATAATGATGGAAGCAGCCTATGGCCGGCGCGCGGTGGCGGCTAAAGTTCCTTTTTTATATGAATCTATTCACTACAATTACAACAAAACCTCTCTCTCAAGTAAGTTGGTGGTCTCTAAATTGTTCTAGGACTATCGGGACACGGACGAAGACCAACGAGTAGCAGCTCTCTATGTTGTGCCTTTACTTTGTTTTAACCACAACACAACACAAAAAAAAGGGATTGTAACCATCATCTCAAGCGATTTGCTCCGGAATTCATTGGACTGCCATTTATGGATGTTTGCTTTGTGTGTTGTTTGTTGGTTGATTTGAACATGACCGGGGACTCATGTATTGGAAAACATTGTATTTGAACCTAAAAGAATGCTTTATACTAGTCAGCGAAAGTTATTCAACCGCGAGGGCAGAGGCGATATTATATTATACCTATACATTGATTGGAAATTGTGGTGCCTGGTGGTAAAGAAGGCATTGTAGCTTCTCGAATGGAATTGTGAATGGAGCATGAGCCTATTTTTTTTTCCCAAAGTCAATTTGATCAGTTTTTGTATTTGAGTTGAGTTTTGATTTCGATTTGCCTATTGGTCGGGATCTTTGATGATTTGGGTCTTGATAAGTCAATGTAATGGAAAATATTATATTCTAAGTCATCATAAGAAGGAGCAATCATATTAGATTAGAATTGATTTCTTAAAGGCTTAACTTCAAGTTTCCCCCTCACGGTTTTCGCCTTGTTGTGGCGAGGGGGCTTACGTCTAACTCTTCAGCAATCCAGCTGCGGAGTAAGACAACTAAGAAAACCACCAAAAGCAGAGATGTTTATCGATAAAAGGAAATATGGATAAAAGTTTACAAAATGAAGAAAATCGAACGGGGATATACGTTCAAGTGTCGGCAGAAGTCACGGCTGTCGGCGAGGGCTTGGCTTCGCAAGAAGCTAAGTCGCCAGTGACAAAAGTAAACTCAGAGAAAGAAAAACGAGAGCTAAAAAGACAACCGGTCATTCTCTCAGTGGATCTCCTTCCCGACATAGATGGTTTAACTATCAAAGGTACGGAGACCTCGGACAGACCTCCTTCCATAGGTAGTCAAACCGAGGACGAGCTACTGATGGAACCGAGTCAAGAAGAGACTATGCTGAAGTCTGCTGCACCCCTCAAAGCTTCGAGGCAACGCAGCAACTACAGATCCTCCAAAAGATTCGTGAAAACGACCGAGTTGAAAGACCCTGCGACGCTCAGTTCGAGAGATAAGGCTCTCCTAAAAAAGCATAAGAAGCTAGTTAGGAACTTTGAGCGGCAGCTGGCAGAGACTGCCACTGCACCCAGGGGAATAACAGATCAAGGGAACACCAAAGAGTCGGAGAGCAAAGGAGTAGATGCTGCCAAATCTAGGTCTGCCTCTAAAAAGGCAAACCGTGAACAGGCTGGCAATAACTCGACCGCTCGGAACGACAAAGGTAAAGTTCAGGCGACTTCCAGCAAGAAACAGCAAGCCAACGCTAGGAAAGACCAAGCACCGGCAAGCACATCTTCTGGAACGAAACCAGGAACGTCCAAGAGACAAAGATCGGAGGAGACAGTCAAGCAAGACGGTGCTAAGAAACAGAGAACCAGCAGCTTCGACACCACCCCGATTGACCTACAAATCGCCATAATAAGCCGTGACGACCCAGATGGGAAAATCTCGGCAAAAAACTGGCTTCTTGTGGAAAATGAGATCCTTAAAGCTATGATGGCGGCATCAGAGAACGATAGTTCTGAGGACTATATCTTTGATGGTGCCGGATGGCGGCGAGGAGTTAAGGTGGTCTGCTGCGGTGACCAGAAATCACGGGAGTTCCTGTACCATACAATCGCCAACATTGACGAACTATGGGAAGGTTCCTCCCTTGAAGTTCTACCCGCCGCAGCTCTACCACTCCGACAGCAGTTTAGTATCTGGATCCCCCCTCCTGCAGAACATGAGGACGCAGCCATTATTAAGCTGTTGGCGAAGCAGAACAAAGAGCTTCCCATTTTAGAATGGAAGCTCCAACACTCAAGAAAGAGTCATGGTGGCGAAGGGAAGGACCTCTTGTTTGTGGCAGACAAGAAATCTGACCTTCTGCTCAGAGAAAGGAAAGACGTGTTGAGGTATGGTCTCGGAACCGTAAAGGTTAAGAGGCATGAAGGCAAAGGGGAGTCAAAAGCTGCAAGTGGTGCAAATAAACCTGCACCACGCTAAAGCAGCAACGTACGACCTTACGCTCTACATGTCTCACGAGAACGTGGATGTGGCCTTGATCCAGGAACCATGGTTAGGCAAAAACCGAATCCGTGGGTTGAGGTCAAAACACTACAACCTTTTCCATTCCACGTCAGATGAAGGTGATATAAGAAGTTGTATCCTAGTGAAAAAATCAATTAACGCTTTCTTCCTATCTAGGTACAGCAACAAGGACAACACGGCAATCAGCGTCGAATCGAATGAAGGAAACTTCATTCTAGCGTCGACGTACATGCCGTACGAGGAGGAGAGCCCACCATCAAAAACAGTCCGCGATCTGGTGGTCCATGCCACAGCAAGCGATACACCTTTGGTGGTAGGATGTGATGCCAACGCTCACCACACTCAATGGGGCTCAAAGGACATCAATAAAAGGGGTGAGTCAATTTTTGAATATATTCTCTGTTCTAATTTATCGTTATGTAATAGGGGCAATCACCCTACCTTTCGAAACAAAAACAGGGAGGAAATCATAGATTTGACTCTTATTAGCAATAATAGTAAAATTTCAGTTGAAGACTGGAGAGTCTCACCTAAAGAATCTTTTTCGGATCACTTTAGGATACTCTTCTCTATAGACAGGAACTTTACTGAAAAGAAACCTTACAGGAACCCAACTAGAACGAATTGGACAGAGTACGAAAAATGGCTGAAAGACTGTATTGATCCACCAGAGGACAATACAAGTCTAAGTATTTCAACCATTGACACTGTTGTCCAAAACTTGTCTAGCAAAATGAGAATGTCTTTTGAAAAACACTGCCCTTTATCTCGTTCCAATAATTCCACTAACCCACCCTGGTGGAATGGTGTACTAAAGAAACGTAGAACAGAGGTTAGAAAACTTTTCAATAAAGCTAAACTGAGTAAATTAGAAGAGGACTTAAAGTCTTATAGAGCCGCACTTAACATCTACACCAAAGAGTTAAGGAAGGCCAAAAAGGATTCGTGGGCTAAACATTGTGAATCCATTGAAAAAACAAGCGAGGCGGCGAGGCTCCGTAGAACCCTGGCCCTTAATCCCACGATCCTGGGGTACATAAAACACCCTGATGGATCATGGTCGAACTCGAGCCTAGAAACGCTTGAACTCTTCATGGAAACTCATTTCCCCGGTTGTAAAAACCCAGAAAGTTCTGATTGCTCGCATTCGAACACGCTGGATTTTACTCACACGGAATCGAATTTAGAACTCAATCAGGTTATTACTGAGCAGAAGATTATCTGGGCAATAAACTCGTTCAAACCCTATAAATCAGCGGGACCAGACGAGATTTTTCCAGCTCTTCTTCAAAATGCTCTCAAAGTAATAACTCCGTGGCTTAGGGTAATCTTCATAAGTTGTATCAAACTTAGATACGTCCCTAATAGCTGGAAAAAGGTCAAGGTAGTCTTTATCCCAAAAGCAGGGAAACCGACTCACTCGACCGCTCAGGATTATAGACCAATAAGTCTCTCTTCGTTTCTCCTTAAGACACTAGAGAGGATAATTGATCTACATGTTAGAGAACTTCTCAACGAAAACAATTTGTGCAACTACCAACACGCTTACCTTAAAGGTAAATCAGTGGAGACTGCTCTGCATGAAGTAGTTTCACATATTGAGAAAAGTCTTGAACATAAAGAATATACCCTGGCAGCATTTCTTGATATCGAGGGTGCGTTTAATAACGTTAAAACGGAATCAATCAAAACTGCCTTAGCTGAGGTTGGAGTTGAATCTGTCATTGTCGATTGGATCTTCACCATGTTAAATGGCAGAATTATCAACTCTCAATTAGGAGTTAGCACTATCGAGAAAACAGTTACTAGAGGCACACCACAGGGAGGAGTCATCTCACCCCTGCTCTGGATCCTCGTAGTCAACAAAATTCTCACAAAGTTCAAAGATCAGGGCATTAAAATCGTAGCATATGCAGATGACATAGTGGTTTTGGTATCAGGCAAGTTTCTTACCATCATCGAAAACATTATGGAAAATGCATTAAAGGATTTATCTTCTTGGGCAACTAAGAACGGTCTCGGGGTCAACCCCACCAAGACAGAGCTAGTTTTGTTCACGAAGAAACGGAAACTGGAGGGCTTCAACCCTCCCAAACTAAATGGTATTCCTCTAAAACTTTCAAAGGAAGCTAAATTTCTAGGAGTAATCCTTGACTCCAAGCTTACATGGAAGCGTAATACTGAGGAGAGAATGAAAAAAGCACTATGTGCATTCTACACATGCAAAAAGACCTTCGGTGTACGTTGGGGTATGCGACCGCAAGTCATCCAATGGATGTACACAGCGATTGTCAGACCCATTCTTACCTATGGCTCTATTGTATGGTGGAAGGCGGTAGAAAAATCAAGCTATCTCAAGAATCTGAATAAGGTACAGAGACTAGCCTGTATAGGAATAACAGGGGCTCAAAGATCCACACCACAAGCTGGGTTGGAGGTGATCTTGGACCTCCCGGCTCTGGATGAGTTCATAAGATGCACGGCAGCCAAAACTGCAATTCGTTTAAGAGAACTGAGTTTTTGGAGGCACAGCACTTATGGACACGGGTCAATCTTACAAAGATATGACACGATTCCAGGACTGATGGAGACCACCGACTACATCCCCCCTTTACTAGATTTCGATAGGAAATTTTCTATTTTCATACCAGAAAGACAGGATTGGGATCCTAATTCACTTATAAGTAAACAGGGTATCCCTTTCTACACTGACGGTTCAAAAATGGAAACAGGAACAGGTGCGGGAGTGTTTTGCCAATCACTCAACATCAGAGTGTCATATAAACTCCCAGCTGACTGTAGTGTCTTTCAGGCCGAGATCTTTGCCATTGGAAAAGCAGCTGAATTGGCACATCACGAAAAGCTAAGCTCTTCGGAGATTACTTTTTTCGTGGACAGCCAGGCCGCTATCAAAGCCTTAGCCAGTGAGACCATAAGATCAAAAGCAGTTTTAAACTGTAGGAAGGAACTAAATAAAATCTGCCACACTAACCAGGTAAAGCTCTGCTGGGTTCCTGGACATAGCAATATAGAAGGGAATGATATAGCAGATGAACTAGCCAGGAAAGGGTCAGAAGCAGACACAAGTAGTAGCGACCATTCAGTTAGGGGACCACTCGTCCCGATTGGGGTACTCAAGAGGAAGATAGACCTTAAACTAAAAGAGGAAATCAATAACTCCTGGAAATCCAGGGACGATTGCGCAATCTCTAGAAGTTTATGGCCTAACACAAATGAAAAGGAAACTCGGTATATTCTATCGCTGAGTAAAAAGAACATTAAAACCTTGATAGGTGTACTAACAGGTCATTGCGCCATTGGCACAATGGCTAACAGGATAGGGGCATTTGCACCCGATTTTTGTAGGAGCTGTCAAGAGGAGGAGGAAATAGAAACCATTAAACACCTGCTCTGTGACTGTCCGAACCTCCAAACCGGCCGACTCCGTCATTTCGGAAACAGGTTTGTTGGAGAGCTGGATGATCTAGCACAGGTCTCAATGGCAAACATGAGGAAATTTATAGATAGCACAGGCTGGTTCGTTAACGAGCCAGTCTACGCTAATCGGCAAAATTGAGGAGCATCGATGCTAACTTTTACAGGGGATCACAATGGACCAGTAGGCCCCCGTGTACGCAACAGCTTCATGCTGTGCACACCCCTTATAACCTAACCTAACCTAACCTAACTTCAAGTTTTGTGAATCTACGAATAAACCAGTGAGTAAATTTAAGACATTTGGAACCCGAACTTTTTTTTTTTGAATCACTCAAAGCCTACTTTATAATTCATACTTTTAAGGTTGGGGAGAAAAGTTTGGCCGATACTCAAGCAACATTAAGGCTTAAGATTGAATTTAAGAAAGTCAGGCTTTGCCTTCTTTGAACAAAAATTGTTTTTTGTTTTACTGACGCAAAACGCAAAACTCAAAAATAAGAGATATTTAGTGTGTTCAAATTTTATTTACCATAAATGGTGAATTTAAAGAGCACAAGAGCATTATTTGACGTTTAAAGTCGCCATTCCTATACTGTAATTTTGATACCTGAAATTAGGTCTGTTTGCTATAACTTGTCCGATACTGCCAGATTCTAGAAGTTTTTTTTTTTTTTTAAGTGAACTTTGATAGTTTTTTGGGCTAAAAATGGTATAGAAATGGGTAGGTTTGGGAAATAAATGACAAAGGTTGTAGCCTACCAATAAAATGACATTGCCATATAAATTGTATTTGCTTCAAATATTGACTTGATGGAGTCACAGCGTATGTGTTAATTTTTCTTATTACTGAAAGTACTGCATATTGTGTTGCCCAGCGGGGTACCTATGTATATGAAAACCAAAAAGTCGCACGTAAATTTTGTAACCCAGAACCTTTCTCCATTTACTATTCTTTAATAAAAATAAACTAAAGCTTTTATATATGCCAGTTATGATTAGATGATTGAGTTTTCCTTAGGCTCCGTTAACAGTTTATTAACTTCTCTCTATGTTTAGATACATTTAATTATTTTTGGTTAGAATGTTTAATATCGAATGGCTTTTAAACAAATAGTCATGTGGTCTTGGAATTCCAAAAAAACACCTATACAAATAATATCAAAATTATTTACCTGTGGCATTTGCCATTAAATAAAACCAACCATAAATTCTATTTGATTTCAAAATAAAAATAATTTAATTACTTTCATTCCCACATACGTTAAATATATTCAAAGCCATTAAAAACTTTATTACTTCCTTTTATTTACTCAAAATAACTTCCAATACATCAAAAATCATTAAAAAGTCTCATAGCCCCCCTGTTCTAACTATATGGTATAGTGCGTGCAACTATTCTATATCACCATCCACAAAATGAGTTAATTTCTCTTTCATATATAGTTTAATCAATGAACATTTCCATATATGTATGTATATTAACCTAGCTACAAATCCAAAAGAACATACAAACTTAACACACGAACCCATGCATATATGCAGAATTAAATAATAATATCCCTGTGAGGTCCGTTCAAGTAACAAGCCTCCAGGACATAGTTTTATTATAGCAGTTTATCATGAAACTAAATAAGGTGGTCATGCGTCGTTTATCTAATTACCAACCGCCAACCGCCAACCTGTCCTTATAGGAAGCACATTCTATGTTTATGTGCTGAGGACACATAAAAAGTGCCATTGCCTCAACTCATGCTGTGGCAATGCAAACTCTTGCAATAATGATGATCCTTCAGGAGCCTTCTCATATATGAACGAGTATATGTACATGAAAAACATGTAGGCAGAGAGATTTTTTTTTTTTTTGGATTTTATAGAACATTGCGTTTCAAGCCTTCATTAGCATGCAACAAGTGAGGCAATTAAAAATTTCTTAAACACATTAATTAATCGATTTATGATAAAACATATCTATACTGCTAGGCAGTAGGCAGGCACAGATGCATACTATAGAAGAGAATCAGATGGAGGAATCTATGTATATAAAAAGTGTGTTAAAGGCTTTTAGATTATTTAATTAAATAAGTAATGAAAATGATGAATGGTGAGTGAGAAAGACATCAGTTTAATTCAATCCGTTTTTTTTCTGAAACTAGGACATCAGAACTTGAATAGGCAAATATAAAAATTAAATGAATAAAGGTTCCCCCACACCAACGAGAATCTTTTGTGGCAACGACGAAAACAATAATAACAACACGTGGTTGTCAGTGAAAACAACACGTTATTATTGTTTTCCTATTCGCTACAACATATTCGAGTTGGTGTGGGGGAACCTTTATTCCTTTAATTCTTATTAACAATAGGTGGTCTTATTTATAAACGTTGTCTATCTTTATACAACTGTCAAACTTTGGAAAATGTGTTCAAAAACCTTGTTTATTGTTGTCTAATAGCTGCCTAACTTAGACACAAGAGTAGATTGTCTTAACCGTGAATAATGTGATATTTATTTTTATTAAATAAACATATTTCCACCAATTTGAAAATAGTTAGACAGTGTCTATGTAGACAAAACTCTAATAAATACGCCTGAGGGTGTCTTATTTATAAATACATTCTATAATAGCTGTTGTTTAAATATTTCCTCATATATTCCCTGTAATCTGTCAATTTCGTTAACTTTTGAAAACGTTCAATTACAGTGACTTCAGTGTTGCCACAATGTGCCCGATCGGGCCTTTTTTATATTTTGCCTCTTTGCCTGGGCCAATTAGAAATGACCCCAAATTTTTATTTTAGAAGTTAAAAAGTAGATTAAATTTGTGTGACAATTTGTTTACAGCTTTTCAAATTTTAGATGTTAATTATAATTTGAAGCAAAAAAGTTACAATTTTAGATTGATTTCTGATCATTTGACAACTCTTTTAATAAAATTTCCAAACTTATTCAGTTGCACTGAAAATATAATGGCTGAAGAGCTACAAAACTAAATAAATAAAGATCATGATTATATTAACGCTGTTAAACATGGTGGGTTAATGGAGCGGGTATTTTCATCTCTGAACAATATAAAAACTGATAGTCGAAATAGCTTATCGTATGAAATTATTCACTCGTAAATGAGCCTTAAAGATTTTATGCAGGGCAACTTGAGTAACTGTGGTAATTTTATTCCTAAGCCAAATCTTGTAAAACGAATTAAGATATAATGTGATTACCTTAAAATATTACTAAATTTTGAGTTATTTTTATTTATTTTTATTTAGTGGCTCAAAACAAAAGATGTCTATGAATTTTAATAAATGTGGATACATCTGTGATTTTTTTAAAATTATTTTTTAAACTTAATGTAAGAAATTTAATGATTGAATAAATTACAAGAATAAATACCAATATTAATAAATTGTAGTTTAATTTTTTAAGGAAGGATTTTTATGTAAAATATTTGGCCCTGCTTTTGTCAAATGTCAAAAACTTTCGAATTGGCACTCACTGCTTCTTTCTTCGCGGCAACGCTGGCCTTCTTCTACTTTTTTTGACGTTCCTGTTCTTAATCTCACTCCCACTTCATGGCGAGAAAGTGATGGCAGGATTCTTAAAATTTTTTTAAAAATTTGTGGATTTTTATTGAAGTTTTTTGTGACATCTGTTTCCTCTCTATGTAATTTTTCTTTGGAACTTAAATACTACAGACAAATTTTTTTTTTATTTGGAAATATTATTTTTAATAAAATATTCATTTTGTGATTTAAAAATTTCAATTTAATCCTTGACTGAGTGATTCGCTAGTGTTCACATTTGGTGTGTTCAGAAATATGAGATCTCAGATAATTTTCTCACTCAAAAAGTGAGCAAGCGAATCCAAGATTTTTTTTCCTCAGAGTTTTGACAGCAAAGCTGAGAAATTTTGCTGAGGAATCCGGTTCAGTTAACTGAGTTTGCTGAGATCTCCGAGATCTCATTTTCCCGAACATGCCAATTAGTTTATGGAATATGGATTCAAGTCAAAAAAAAGTCGAAGGAAACGGTCCAATGTGAACATCGTCAATGAATATTTCATTAATTTTAAAATAACTTTTCAATTTGTAACTAAAGAAACTTGAATTACTTTGTTTACGTGGTCCACTTTGGAATGTAGGTTTGGACAATTAATTGGAGTGTCATAAGTTGAACAATCGATGGAAAATTTTGCTAAATAAATTTTATGGTGGGACAGCTGAGAAACAAATTGACTTTGGCTATTTCTAGCTGGTTGTCAAATGCCACTTTGACGCTTGTGAGATGACAGAAAATATAGGTTTGAATTTAAATAACAAAAAAAAATGTTTGACAGATGTGCATATTTTTCGTTATTTTATGAATCTGAATTATTTAATTAAAAAAATTAGTCCTGTAACCGTTCCAGGCTTCTTGACAGTTTTCCTTCTCTCTGAGCGAATTTCTGCACTTACTTTTGCGTCATGAATATATATAATTAAATTTATTTACACCCTGTTTTGAAATAAAATCGTCACTACTTTCTCTGTAAAAAAATAAAATGCATAAACAAAACCAAAAATACACCAAAACTAACGTACCTATATATTACAAAGTAGGTACTAACTTTCCTTTAGGATCTTGTTGCCTTTACCATTATTCTGCTGTCATCCCATTGAACGAATGCGCCATCATTCGATTAGATTTAAGAAAACGTCACAACAAAAGCTATAAACAAGCGGTGGCGCGTCAATTCGAACTCGTTACATCCACGCTGCACTCAATCACTATCACTAGGGTCGCAATTGACGGAAGCGTGGTGTTGTATATCCCTCCCCCCCCTCAACTCCCCTCACACCCTGTGCAAGCTTGATTCTCGCTTCGGTAGACATGCAAAGAGTCAATAACTACTAGTGATTCAAATCTAAACATAAATCTAGTGCAAGCGATGGACGGTAACGTTGTCGTCTATTCGACAGAAGGCTATAGCAACTTATAGTCTTATTTTGCAGCAGGCGTGACAATGGTTCTCAACTCTGGGACAAAAATTTCACGATTAGCACATTAAGGTTGAACGAACATTAAAAAAAAAAAACCACCGAGCACGCCTCCCAGAACTACAGTGCCTTGAGCTCTATCTCTATATAGGGGGACTCTGTTCGTCAGCAGTGATCTCTTGTCATCTATAAAAGTCGAGGAGAGCCTTGTGGTCTACTCTAGGCTCGACAGAAAGGCACATTGTGCTTTGCAACAACTGGGGAAATGTTTATGGGGCGCGATAAATCTCAATACAGAGCGAGATGGCAATCAGTGGGTGCTGGAACGCGCGCGCGCACGCGTATCCATGCAGTCAATCTTGAAAGTCTGATGGTGATGCCAGGGACAGAAATGGGACAGTATGCTGTGGCTTCGTAAATTTCATTATTAGCCGATGGCAAAAGATGGGGTGTTGGGCTTTTGGAACTCTTTTATACTCACTGAACAATGGTAGTTACCTCGATCATAAAAAGAGTATACGGAGAGTGGAGTATCGTAGAGTCATAGAAAACTGGTCCTATAATCAAGGTGAGCTAGATTGCTGGTGTATAGTGTCCTGATTTCTTCTTAGATTTTATTTATTTATTTTTTGAAAAGGGATTATAAGTACGATGTTGATGTGGTTCATTATTTAATGTTAAATAAATATGTGGTTTTGATAAAGCTTGATGGAGAGTGCTAAGGTAAAATCATAGGTTTGAGTGGGAGTTATGGTATCTATCGCGTTGTCATATCGGCAGTAGGTTATTATTTTTATTTAGTATTGTAACTTGTAAGCAGCTTTTTCACCATCATAGTAATTTACGTTAAGCTGATACCAAAATGGTTGATTTTTTTTTTTTAAATAGGTCTGTTCGTTTACTTCCCAAAGCTGTCAATTGCTACCAATTTTAGCTAAATTAGTTTTTTTTTATGAACTTTGACACAACGTTGGACAAAAATTTGTAGAAATTGGCAATTTTGGGAATTAAACAAACACATACCTTAAATCAAAAACAGTTATTGCCAAGTTTTCTTGATATTTCTGAGATTGCTTTGATACCTGAGATTCAACTTCTCTGAACTGGCCTATTTACTAACGCTCTTGTGAAGCTTCATTCAGAATGAAAAACTTCAAGTTAATAAAGCTTTCATTAGTGGGAATTAGGAAACTCTTAAAAAGTAATAAACTGATGGAACACGGGACGTAAGTTCTTAATTCGTTATGTTGTTATGTAGTATTTTTTTAAGACGTTTTAAAAGCAAAATCACTCATTATTTCAATGTCACAAAAAAAAAATCGAGCTAAGGGAGAACTGCCACCTGTCAAACTTGTCACTTTTTAATATTTATAAAAAAAGAAGCCTAGTCGTACGTTAACTTAACTTTCATCAAAGGGAATTTAACTTTTTACAAAATTGAAACAGTGTCAAAAGATATGATTAGAACTTTCATTGGAAAAACCTTTGAAATTTTGTTAGATCTCAAAAATTATAAGGTTATTATATTGACATTCAAAAGACCCACATCAAAAAAAATGTCAACGATTGTACACATCGAAAGTATATAACTAGACCATTTCATTAAGAAAGAAATATTCAAGAACAGATGTGGGTACAAATATTGCCTTCTTCACTTTGATTATGTTTTTTTTATTTATTTGAGATAAGGAATAGGTAGAATAGATGGAACAGACAAAATGTTTATCCATGTTATATCCAGAATGAAATGAATAAAGAAACAAAACTAAAACACAATAAATGGCACTCAGTTGTTTGGTGATATGTCAAAACAATTTAATAAACATTTTGAAGCGAGGAAAAGATTGGCACAGCAACTTTAACGGCAGCTTTGACAACCACATCACTTAATTTAGAGCCAGTATTTTTAAATGGCTTTAAATACATTAACACAGCAACATCGACATCGACTAGCCCGATTTGAAAGAAATTTAGCATATATCCAAGCAATAAAAAAAAGTTTAATCAACCCATTTTCCAGTGGCTAGGTTGTATCAGTTTTAAGCCAGATTTTCCTGTTGTTGAGGGAATCGGTGTCTAAGTTATGTTACTCTCACATCGACAAAATCAGTCGAGAAACGATTAAATTTGAAACAAATCATATGAGCTTTGTTCCATTTTTCAACGTTTGTCGACCAATTTTATCGGTGTAAAAGTAATAGAACATGGCACAGTTTAGACTACACTCAGATACTTATATCTCATGAGGCAAATATACATCAAGATAAGTCAAATCGTTACATTGTTTCACTCCCCCCCCCCCACAGTTTTTCTCCTATTGAGCATTGTATACATAAACGTAGATACAAATAGGTTAGGCATACAAATATCCATTTTATTCTGACAGCTTATCTTCTATCAAAATTATAATTATTGTTATTACTTACCAACTGACTTTCTTTCACTTTGTGTTCACCTTTCATATAGGGGGTAATTTCAAGCAAATCAAATTCTAAAACATGACCACAAAATAACATTAAAAAGAAGCAACTACCTACATAAGTAGGTAATATTGTTATAAACTCTGCTCCAGATTGCAGAGATGCGGAACAAAGAAAACAAAGACCAAGCAAAAAAAAAAGAATAAGAACACTTGAAAATATTTTAATCATTAATCGCCTTTCCCCTAAAAGAGAGAAAAAAAAAACAAAATCTTTAACCAAAACAATGGAAACTCCATCACCATCGTCGACTCGTCGTCGTCCAGTCCACCCATCGTCCACATAATTTTACAATCTACCACACTCTTGGTGCTTTGCTTTACCTAGCAGCTCCCAATGAAGAAGCTGGGACATTTCTTCATATATAGGCAACATCATTGCCCTCCCTTGGGTTTTGTATTTCCCCCTCAACGGAAAATTGATCAACTTGCAGAAAATTGAAGAAAATACAACAAAAAAAAAGAAAACAAAAGAAAACGAAAGATTAAAACCATACCAAGTCAAAGATGTAAACTTACCGAGTTAATTCTGCGAGACCGCTTCTATAGAACTCCCATCATCAGAGTCTTACAACTAGTCCCGTTTTTGTGTCTTTCTTCGACATCTTTTTTTTTTCTCTGCCTTGTTGTTGTTAAACTACTGACTGACTGACTTCCCCTTCACTACAAACATATATAGATACACATAGGTTGGTAATATTCTGTGGTATGGTTTTCAATTTGATTGCTATTACCGCAAAAGACGAACACATAAATTCACTATCTTTGGACAGGTACTTGGCTCCACACTGGACCGGAAAATAGCGTGACTTGATAATCTGACCTCTCCCCAATGTTTGATTTTGGCTCTGGAACTGTTGCAATGCTATATTCGCATGCTATCTACAGCTTTTGGGAGCGGGTTAAAAATAAACAAAAAACTAATAAACAAATCTATACAACAAAAAAAGAAACTGGGTGGAATCAAAGTTGCAGTTACGGCACATTCCAAGCTTCAAATAAAACGAAACAAACTGAAAGTAAATAAAAAAAAGTGATATTGCACCCAATCTAAAGAGAAACACAAAACAAAACAGTGGAGCCCCAATGATTTTAATTGAATGCTTTTTAATTCTTATATCACTTTTTACACAAGTGGACGAAGAAACCTTATTTTTCAGATGTTTTTTTTTCAAAGGATTGACATATACATATTTTAATTACGAATACACAGTATTTGACGTTTGTGTAATAATGCGTTTTTACAAAACGCTAAAATGAGATTTAAGGATATATTTACCGTAATACTACGTTTTCGCCGACCGCTAAATCGAGATTAAAGTATAGATTTACCCTAAATCCTCTTAAAATCTCGAATATTTACTATACATGTTTTTTTAGATTTAAAATTAATCTTGTTAAATCTTCATAGGACCAATAGTGTTAGACATATTCTCATTTCCTTTATGTGCGGTGGAAACACTACCCAGGATTTATTAAACCGAAACGAGATTAAGTCCCCTTTTAACACGAGGAAACTGAGTTTTTAGGTGAGAAGGTCACAAAGTAAGAGGAGTGAACGGTCTAAGATTGGTGGAGTGAGACTGCAAATTAAAAGAAAACGTCAAAAAATCAATCTCCAGCAACTTGTTTCCTCGTGTAAAAGGGGATTAAATAACTTTCGGGTGGAAACGTAGTATAATATTTGACTGCAAAAAAAAATTGAAAATGTAAGCCTAGTACGCTGCTGATGCGAAACGAAAATTTCCTGTGATCTCCAAACAGACAACGAAACGCTTGCGAAAACACAACGGAAAATATTCTTGGAGAGTTTCTCTAATTCCAAAAACAAAATCAAACATAAACGCAAAAAATCAGAGAAACCCATGATGTAAAAAAATGATAAACAAAAAAAAAACCCAAATAAAACCCAAATGTCATTTTTCCGCACACAATAAATAGTTTGTATAATTAATTCAGTGCGAAAAAGGAGCGGAGACTTCTCCAAATAATCTGCTACAATTATGAATTTCGCTCTTCGAACAGCGTACTGCAAAACGAAAAGCAGAGCGAAATCTTCCGTTTATGATTTCGTTGTGTCATTTTTGTATGGGATTTTTCGTTTCGCATCAGCAGCGTACTAGGCTGTAGTAATTAAAAGTACGTTGCACTCAAGATATGACTGGAGCTGCAAATTGTGAATGGTCGGGAATTTTGACATTTCATTGGTTGTTGGAAATTCATAAAACATTAACTAGTAAAATACAGTTCAGGTTTTAAAAGATATTAAATTCCTCACTTTTGCTATCAAAAAGCTGAAAGTGAAATTTTTTGGATCCATTGGTTTTTTTGGTCTCAGAAAATTGAATCGGCTAAAATATGCTCTGAAATGGATTTTTTGAACATTTTATACAAAAGTTGGTGCACTTTTACTCAAAAATTTCATCAAGATTGAATCTTTTTCAGATGAAAAAGAAAAAAAGTAAAATAAATTATCTTGTTTGTTCGAAAAGGACCCCACTGTTCAAAATATCTAACCCAAAAAAAATTTCTCAAAAGGGCTCGAGTCCGATTTTGTGTTTTCCTTCTTCTATTTTTTCATTCCAACATTAAAATCTGTACTGCATACATAGTATATCTTTTGAACCCGCAGCTTGTACTCGTACCTTATATTTAGTGCTTTGCAGAAGCAATTCAACAACAATATATTGTGAGGCATGCATCAGTTCACAAAACTAGAAAAATATACGTTCCATACAATCTGCATGTATGTCGTACTGATTAGGTAGAGCAATTACTCTCTTGGCACAATTATTGCTTACCAAATAGGATTTTAGTGATTTTGTTGCTTTCCCTTTATGACATGCACTACCATTTGGCTCATCATCACCGCCACCGATCCAAATATGCATTTGACGTTTATGTCCCTATAGGCAACTTGAATTTCACAAAAAGCAAACCAGAGAAAACATCCTTGTATATCGGTATACTGATGCGGCATCCAGTATCAGTATCTATCAACAACAAAAACAAAAAAAAACAAATAACTATGTTTTGTTTCGGAACTTAATTAATGCGAACTTGTGATCCTTGTCTAATTTTCTAATTAAATTAGCTGTCCTCTACAGAAACCAAATGCGGTATATTCTCTTGTGGGTAATATAAGCCAAAATCATGCTATAAATTTGGCTTTTTTGGTTTTGTATATAGGAGACTGAATAACACCTTTGAAATTGGATTTCGACACGAAAGACACACCACTTTCATGAATGAAACGAACGTACCTAACCTCCATATACATGTATAATATACAACAGGGTGTCTTATTCTTATGTGTCCCTGCGGGCCCCAGCCCGGTGACATCGCATATAATTTTGAAAGTTGAAAGGGAAGTTGTGGGGCGGTGGTGTAAGGTGTTATCTTGTACCGGATACACACTCAGTAGCAACGGTAATTGGGCTCGTTACTGGGTTAAGCTGTTTATTGTTAACTCAGAGAGAGAGATAGATATACGATAAGAAAAATGGTATTTTGTCTTCGGAATGGAATGGAACGTGATCGGATATTGGCTTTGTATTTAAAAATAAATATACCAAATAACTTCCACTGTCGTTAATTGGCACTTTTGGTCGGTTCGAGTTAAATGGAATTAAATTTAAATATAAAACCAAATGGCAACACATTTAGGCGTTGTGACTTCTCTGCTGCTAATTATGTATGGATATATGTGTGGTGCAAGCGAAGTGTAAAAGTTTTAAGCATACCTATTTGCTATAAATCTCCTGGCACGCAATTATGTAGGTAACATTTTTTTGTGTGATTGTGGGTGGTTATCATCAGTTTATTGCTTGGATACGGAAAGGAAATAAAATAAGTAGGTAGCACCTGAATCTAGTTGATAATAAAAATAAAATAAATTTAGATATTCCACGTTTTCAAAGTATTTAATGTTCTATAAATTTGTGTAATTTTGTTTTTTAATTGAAGACAACAATTTGTCTTCCCTTTAAGCTCTTTATTTCTTTTGAATGGTCTTTTTAAAAATAGAAAATAATGGTGAATTCTCTTATTATGGTTAAAGTCATTGCTGAATTTTATTAATGAAAGGTTTATATTTAGACATTTTTGGAACAGGTATAGGTGAAATTTTCTTTTGAAATGTTTGTGTTCACGTGGATCTCCTTTTTTAATGAATGAATTATCATTTTTAGAAATTGAAAGACTTAGATTTTCACTTTTTTCAACTGACGAAAGAGTTTTTCAATATCCACGAATTTTGATTTTAAGTTTCTCATTTAAGAGTAGATAAAAATCTACTAGAATAATTCCATTTTAATAAATGTAGACGCTGTAGTGAATTAATACTAAAATTGTAAAAAAAAAGTATTGAAAGTCGAGAATATCTTAACATTCAAGATTTTGGGATTTACAAATTTGGAGTTCGGGATTATGGAATTTAGTCATTGTGGTCTGTGAAATTTTGTCAAAGATTTCGTAATTGTCAGAGTTACATTTGGATTCAAAAATAATACTGTAAAAATTAAAAATTGGTGATTTTTTTTTAATAAAATCCTAGCTGGTTTAAAATTTGGAAAGTCCTTTTTTAACCAAGAATCGTAATAAAAATGCTTTGAAATTATACTAAATCGTATAAAATTTTGTGCTAGTTTTTTTTTTAATAGAATTAAAAGGGTCTTAATGCTTTGCGAGTCGTGAAATTCGAATAAATAACAGACTTTTAAAAGTAGAAACATTTTTAAACTAAAAAATGAGTAATAGAAATTAGAGAGGAATAACGTTACCATTTTTAGAACCTATTTTACGTCTCAAGTGACCAATATAGAATTCAAAGTCCCATAACAGTCTAAAAATACCACGATTTTCTTGGAATACTAGATACCCTCTATTTTAAACAATGACTATAATAAAAGATCAGAAACACGAATCTTTCCCATTAACAAATATTTCAAATCATCTTAAGTAAATAAATGTTTTCCTTACTCAATACATACTTAATCGTCGTGGAAGTAGATAATAATTCAATTCTTTTATTTTATTAATAGAAAACCGTTTAGCTTTTCTCGTTATATAGCAGAACTCCAAACTAATCTTTCACTTTCATTTCTATAAAAATATAGCTATGTGACATTCTTGAAGCTAAATTAACGAAAGAACCTATCTGAATAAATATAAATCAACAAACAAAACCATTTGTCACTATAAAGCTGAAGACCCCCTTTCATTGCTTCCAAAATAAACCAATCATACTCCACCTAACCAATCTAAAATTGAAGTCCGCAAAAAGATTCCTTTTCTCATTTTTATCCAAAAATAGCTTTTCAAATAAACCAGCCAGCCTCTTGTTGTATGGAGAAAGCCCATCGATCTTCCATCAACTTAAGCGTTCGCTACTTTATTTGTAATGATTTGCTTATTTATCCACTCAGAAAGGCCATTCATATAGTCAGTCAGTCAGTCATTCATTCATTGAGGCTTCAGTTCAAGCAGTAAGTTGTTCGGGTCCATTGAAAGGCTCTTATATGCGAATCTCCTTCTTCCAGAGGAATAGACTTCAACAACTTACACCAAAGAGGCTTTTCATCAAACTTAATTGCTTCCGCATATATTCACGAATCATTTTGCCATGGAGGAGCATAACTGTGGCTGGTGCTTATTGTTGCTTAAAACTATTTCAAGTATACTATGGGAGATATACTGAGTATATACTCACGTCCGGGTTGGACTTATCTGGTGCAGTCAGTCCATAAAGTTTTACTTATTGCAACAACAGCTTAAGTATACGTAACTTTTTGAAACTAATGACGAGGGACATCATTTTCACGACGACCGACCGACGACTACGTCGTCGTCGACGATATGATGGCCTGTTGGGTAAGTTTACTCAGATTATCTAGAGTTGCTCCGGATTTTCCTTCTGCTGCTTAACTGGTCGACTTCTCAAAAAAAAAAAAAAAAGGTCAAATTAAGTTTTTGCATAAAAAGTCCTGTTTCCATTCTACCACAGATATCCCCATTATCTCTGTCCCTCTCTCTGACGTAATCGTTGTTGAAGTTTGAAAGACACTGTTGCTTTGCGTATTTATAACGATGTTATTGTTTTATTGCTACAACCAGAGTTGAAGGTATGTAATAAAAGTTTCAGTTCGTCGGATTAATTTGCTTGAATTTATGTGTTCATGGATTGTTGGCTGAATAATACTGCGACTACCTTATGTTTTGGCTATATAATATGACTATGACTCTGCAGTGGGATGTGTTTTCCCTATTGCTACTGAGTTGTATGGCAAAGAAAAATAATATTTATGTCGAATCTATGATGGTGATATGTTATAGCTGAAGCTAGTAGATTTATTTCCATCAACAACCTTGGGCGGGTATAATGATTTCTCTGCATCTCTTTCAATGTGAATATGTAGGCGAATAAAATTTGCAAGAGCTAAAAGCTATAAATTTTAATTTGAACATATGGGAACGTTTAGGTATTTCGATAAAGTTTATGTTTCCTCTTTTGTTATAAAAAAAATGAGGGCGTATTTTGTTGCACAATTATTAAGGTATACCATTAAGTTATGACCTTTAACTTTTTAAGTAAACATATTTAAATGAAGACAGCTGGGCTTAATCAATAATAATTAGTTTAGAATTTGTCGATCGTTTAATTTTCAAAGTGTAAATACTGACTAATGTGCCTGATTCACAATGCAATGAAAAAAAAATAGACAAGTTCATGACAAGATTCGCTGTCATTTTTTTTAGTACTTTTTCGGGTTTTTGTGCGGAGTGTCTAATTTGAAGTGCGGAATGGGAAATGCGGAGTGCCAAGTTCGAATGCGAAAAGGGAGTTCAGAGTGCGGAGTAGAAATTACATACAGAATTTCGAAATACATACATGTTTTAGATTTTTATAATTTAAAAGTACATATTTATTCATATAGAATTCTGAAATATAGAATTTTGGAATATCTATGGAATTTTGAAAATCGAATTTTTGTACATATAGAATTATTAAATTAACCTTTTTATTTGATATGATTTGAGATATGTATACCTAGTGAAATTGTACCTTAATTACCTAATTTGATAAAGTTATACATTAAGATTAGATATATTATTATATAATACCATATTAAGTGTGAAATCTTACATTAAACCAATAATATTAAAAATCTTTTTCTTATCTTCTTTTCAACTAGAGATTTTTCATTTTACTTAACACTACTTCATGTGCAAGGAGACTTGTTAAATCTTCCATGGAGAAGCACATATATTAGAACACAAAAGAGTAATCCTATGCAACAATCCATTAAGTTGATATCACTAAAATAGCATAGGACACTTTGCCTTAAAGTGTCACCTCAACACTTGAGTTACAAAAAAGACTTTGTCATTTCTATATATGATTTATATGAAAAGTAGATTGATATTAAAGTTTAACTAAGGATACGTTCAGTTAGTTATGCAGTTCATTGCATTATTATACACAGTTTGCAAAGTGTGTTATTTTACTTTTAGAAAAATTCTTTGTTACTTACTCAAAAGTACTGGTTTCGAGTAAGAAGATTCTTAAGTTTTAAAATAAGAATTTTATTAATCATAAAATTGAATTGAATTTTTCGCATTCTAAATACGTCCTCATATATTCATGCAATCTGTCACTTTCATGAACTTCTGAATGCGTTCAGTGACAATTTCATTTACATTAAGATAACAATTCGTGACCAGAAATTGCATTACTTTGTTTATTGAACAAAGACTGTAACGCCCATATTATTCATTCGATACATCCAGATTGAAACTTAAATCCGGATGTATTTACATTGGATTAAAGTTTTAATCTGGGAGTATCGAGTGAATAATATGGGCGTAAGTCTTCAATATTAAGGAAAAATATAGCTTTGAACTACAAGATCATGTTTATACGACCAGTTGTCCATTTAATTTTTGTATGTATATAGTATATAGTTCCTGTAAGAATAACTTTGAATTTAAAAATGAACACATTTAGTCATTCATCAATTCTGTGATGCTTGAAAGTAAATATTCGATTTCTGCAGAAGGACATGACTTAATTTATCATAGTGTTGTTGCTATGATGATACTACTTAATTAAAAAAGTTTTTCTTTCCTTGAAAACTTATGTTCGCTCTTTAGGCATTCTATTTGTAATTTATTAATGTCTTTTTTTTGTATTTCGAATGGAAAGGTATCTATATAAAGAAATAGAATATATAAATCCCAAGTTTATAGTGTTCATCCCGTTTTGTTTTGAAGAGGCTTTGAAGAAGTCTTAACTGGCCGACTTTATTAATAAGATAAAAGATTTATTGATTTAATAAAATTAATGAATCCAACAAAAACAACAAAAAAATGATATAAAAATAAATATATGCTGTGCAGAGTTTTTGTGTTTGTTTGATGATTTGATTAATACACAAGGCAAGGATAACTTTTGGGTTTGTGATTAAAGGACGTTAGAGGAGTATATACTTTTGGTTGGCTTCATTAATAAATTGTAGTAGTAGAGTTAGCAGAAATTTTGTCCTTGAAATATTTTTTTTTTCAATTATTTATTTTTTAGAAGGTGCTTCGCCTTGTATGTAGATCGAGTTCAATTTTAAGAAAGTTGTTTCTTAAATATCCATTAGGTTTTGGTCCAAAGTTTGAAACACATTGTCCATGGGCTTTTCTTAACTGTATTTTTTTTCAAATAGAGAATAGGTAAAATACAAATTTTTACAAATAAAGTTTAGCTGTTTTTAAAAATTATACTAATAGCGTAAGATCAGAAAATTGGGCACTTAACTATAAGACTGTTTATAGACACAGTAAATATTGAAAATTTGTTCGAATTCAAAAGGAATTCCAAATTACCAAACAGACCTTATGTACCTGTCAAAAATATCTGGTTAGGTCACAATAACGAAATTATGAAATTGAGTTAAAATGATTGCGTTGAATTCGGCTTTCGGAATTTTTAATATTTTAGTATTTAATATTATTATGTATCAATTTTTCATTTAATAAAGCTCTTTGCTAAATTGGTGCGTTCAGAAAAATAATCTCCAAAATTTTGCTCACTCAAAGCAAATACAAGATTTTTTTCCTCAGAATTTTGACAGCAAAGTTGAGAAATTTTGCTGAGGAATCCTGTTTAGGTAACTCTCGTTTATTCACAAAAGTTAAAAACCTTGTTCGTTTACTTCCCAAAACTACCCATTTTTACCATTTTTAGCCGGAAAGACTGTCAAAGTTTATATAAAAAATATAAAACTGGTAGAATCTGGCAGTTTCGGGCAAGTACCTGAACAATCTTCACTTTGTAGAATTTATTCGCTTTGCAATTTGCATCTATCAGTTTCCACAAAATGATGGCTTACATCATTGACAGAGTCATAAATAAATCTATTTTTACTTAAAATCGATGGAAATCGAATTATCAAAGTTCATACGAAAAAAATAAAATTGGTAGAATTTGGCAGTTTTGGGAAGTAAATGAACAGACCTATTGTCAACCAGGAAACCTGTTGTCTTGCATTTCAACCCACAACACAATCTTATTTAATAAATTCACTGATAAATTATTACAGAGTTTTTTATTCCATTATTTACGGATCATTACAATACGAATTGATTCCCAAAAAAAGAATAAACAACTATCAAGAACTGTTAAAAAAATTAAACAATAAAATTTGGAATTCTAAAAGACTCTCCTTGCTCTCTCATCATTGCATTATTTTATTATATATATTTATTTTTTTTATTTTCTATTCAAACGTTAAAGTCAACAACTTTTAAATCTCATTTACTTAAAAGATGATGATAATACAAAGAAAATAATAATATTATTTCTGTGGGTCTTATATAGAGTTGTTGTCGTCTCGTAATATTGAAAATAAGACCAAAAACAAAGTTATTCAACTTTGGTTGTTGACGTTTTTTGCCGGTATTTCAGACTTTATTGACATGTATCACGAAAACGTGCCTTGCATTGTAGTGTGTTTTTTTTTGTAAGATGTTGTTTTTGCAAGAATAAAAACCAATGAAGCTCCAAACGAGCGCAAACAATAAAGCAAGTAATCTGTGTTTTTTGTTTGTTTTTGTTTTGATGCCCATTGTCATGAACGACTTTGTTGAGTTTTAATTTAAAATGCAAAATTTGTCTTTGAATACATGGTAACTATTAATAAATTATGGATTTTTCAAGGAAACCATTTCTGTTTGTATTGAATGTAAAATTTATTTATTAATTTAATATCAAATACAAACAATTATTAGCTTTATACTATTTCCAAGAGTCTTTAATTTATTATTGTTTTGTAAGGATATTTTTGGTAGGATTTCCATTTTCGTTCTTTTTGTTTTGTGTTTAACTTCTTATAATTTTGAACCAGACATTTTTTAACCCCGACATTTTACTGTTTTACTAACAAATAATGAACTGTTGGTAGGCATCTTTTTTCCAAAAAATAATAACAATTTAAATTCATTTTGTCTCGATATTTAAATTTTGATAAGTTATTTCATCGATAGAACTTCCATTAAGTTTGTGAAGCGAAATTGCAAATTCTAGAAGCTTGTTTAAAATATATTAGAGATTTAATTAAATATTAAATACAGAACTTGGTGTGTATAGTTTCTTTGATTTTTATTGAATAAATAGGTAATACTATATTATGAACACGAAAATTGGCGACCGGGAAAAATCTTTATTCTTGTGTTTAAACCAGATTTACAATAATAGAAATTTTATTAATTTAAATGACTCAAGTTACTTTCAAAAAGAAACTTTTCTTCCTAAATTAAAATAACATAATTTAAGTGATGCCTAATTGGCACCACACTATATGAATAACGTCGAATTTATAATTTAAGTTGTTATTATAAAATCTTAGCTCTTTTAAATAGATACCTATACCTACCTATAACGGATACGCACTTGGATCACATTCCATTTCTTCAAAACAGGAAAGAAAACAAAATTTTTCTTTTATTTAAAATTTAAATTTAAAATAAATATCTATGTATATGTAGCTCCCAAATATAAGAGGAGACAAAATTTATGTTTTGCCACAAAACAGCAGCAGACCACGATACCACGCCACACTCATAATTGGTTTCTGCATAAAGCTACTTGCATGCTTGTTTTAACAATGTAGGAAAACAATTAGCACGCCACAGAATCGAGGAGGCGGATCCTAATTATTCGGTTCGGGAGCCCATCAGGACCGGGCTAACTGATGATGGGTTCCCCTATATGTATATCTGGACTGTCACTTTAGTGGTGAAAACTCGCTCTACGGAATTTCGCTTGTGGCTGCAGTATAATTTATTCAGTGACGATGCCGACGACGTCAACGACGACGACGTTGATTTTGGCCCTGTCACTCGAGCTTGTATATCGACCGTGTTATTTTTGCTGGGCGTTAATTTGAGTAACTGTTTTTTTTTATAGAATTTTTTAATGGTTTGAATAAAAAAAAAATGGCTACCGTGGACAGCGATGATAATTTTTTTTTGCAAGTAAATCACTTTGGTTGGGAATTTAGTCATTAGTATGTGGTTTGGACCAGCAACAACGATAGAAATTACAACACCAACAACAATAATGTCTCCGACAACATTCTCGAATATAGAAGAACTCCAGGGAGGAACAAAACACCAAAGCAGGTGTAAGGATATATTCTGTTGATTTATTCATGCAACGCAGATGTTTGAAGCTTTTATTTGTTTAACGTAAAGCAATTAAGTAATGGAAATTAATTTCAATTTGAATTAAGTTGGTTTATATAGAGAAGGCAGGTATAGGTACGTATATAGTATAGAGAACACGAGGATCTGTTGCAAAGGGACACAAACCACTGGCAGTGATTAATAATGGCATCACATCGTTCAAGAACACGGGGCACTTAAGGTGTGGGTATAGATATAATGGTTGGGTTGGGTGGTTATATATACAAAGGATTTAAATGGCGAATTTATTGTACGTGTATGGAATGCTTTGAGTAGGTTTTGAGGAATTTAATGAGAGAAAAAGAAAGCATCGCTATACCATCGGGAATTTAAAACAACATGAAAGAAAACACAAAATTCTTACAAAATGTAAAAAAAAAACAACGTAGGCATACACAACGAATATAGGATCAAAAAAATTAAAATAGCTTTAAAAAAGAATTAAAATTTAATTTAAAAGCTATAACATTATGTCAAATGAGCGATATGTATATTCACGATGATGCTACGAATTCTGAATAGAAGACACATACAGGGTGACTCGCATAAAATGGAAGTTCTTACTCGAAGTAAAAGCTAATTAACAGGATATTTATTATTACTTTTACATATTTCAAAACTATCAGAAGTCTACTCGTATAAGTAAGGTGTCCGACATTATTTTACCGCATCAGAATTGTATTCCTCTGTCCCCAGTGACAGTTGTTCAGCTAGCCATTTGTTTTAATAGATGGACATCTCCTTATTTATAAACGGGTTCCAATAGTTGACTAATGGCTTTTTTGATTGGTAATCCGTGTGAAAACTTCTGGAACGATTCTGATAAACAAATCTAAAAGTAAATTTGCCTTCCTTTCAGAAGAAGAACTGTCATTCCGACCCTAATCGAAAAGACCATAAATATCCTCATATATTCACTGACATCCCTGTTACCTGTCAATTTACTTTTGGATACGTTCAATGAACTTTTTATTCAATTCAAGCTAACTTTTCAATCCGTAATTAGAAAATAGGCGCGTTTTTTGCAAGTCCGGGGGGAATTGGTTGAAAAAATCGAAAACAGGGATTAGCGATGCGATTACAGAAACCGAATTGGCTCGTTTTTTTTAACAATTATAATTTCCAATTTCCACCAATCGTAGACCGTTTAATTCTTTTACTTAGTGCTCTGAAAAACTGAAAGACTTAGTTCGAACAACGTTTTCACGGACATTCTTAAAAATCGATATATTTTTTTATGATCATAATCCTATACTATAGATGTTTTTGGGTAATTATTTGTGCCACGCCCTCTTTTACTATTCATATTTGAGTTTTCTCCTTATTTAACAAGCATAGACATCTGAAATTTTGTAAATAAGCTCTCTTTAACATAAAGCATAATATATATGTATGTAATTTGTTTGGAAAAACGCCCACCTCCACCGCCTTCTTTCATTCACTGAAGCCGTATTCTTTTCCCAGAATTGATCCCACTTCGATAGAGGTATACCATTAAAAAGTTTCATCACTTCTATATTTGAATGTGATGTTCCTATACAATATTATTCTCACACCTCAAATCTGATTTTTTACTAAAAATAGAATTCTATTTCACCAGAATTCCTTTACATTTGCTGCTTGTATCAGATTTAGATACCTTATATATAGGTATTTTCATAAACAAGCTCAATATGGAAAGATTACCATTGCCATATACACAACAACACTATATACAATAACACCATCTAAACCATGCGATGCTGAAAGGCTGATAATATTAAACTCAATTTTCTCAACCTGCCTGATGCCTAGCAGACCGCATAGCATGTTGTTTTTCAAGCACAATTTTGGCTTTTAGCCAACAGCCAGTGTTTGAGCAGATAATTTTATTAAATTGCACACAATGTGGAATAATTGAAATGATAAAGGAGCTTTGTCTCTGATCTTAATGGTGGATTGGATGCGGGTAATATTGTTTGGGTATATCCAACCAATGCCACTTCCGCCGCACGACAACGCATCGCACCGCACCGAGGCTTGTCCGTTGTCGTTCATCGCTGCCGTAAGCCACAACTGAATTAAATGACAAGCTGGATTATGCTGGTGAGTTTAATTTAGTACCGAGTTATTGCATTTTGAATAAGGTTTGTGCAAATATGGTCAAGGCATATTATATGTATTGTATACGAGCAGTTATATATATAGCTTCTAGCTGTCAACAAATCATTCAATAACAAACTATACATACTCGTATCTATAGATATCGATTTTGGATTTAATTATGTGATTTAATTATATGATCCATATATAGGCTTTTCATTAAGGTTTAAAAAATTATTACCTAGAAAATTATATTTGGATCTTAAATTACAGTAGAATCTCGAAAAGATGAACAGATATAAAACAGGGCCCGTTCATCTTTTCAAATTGTTCATCTTTTCGAGCATCAACATATGTTTGAGGAAGAAGATATAGTAAACATTAAAAATTATTAACATAACAAATTAAAACAAGCTCAAAAGTATTGTTCAGGAGGAACTAAAGGCAAAGAAGAAGTAAAAAATTATGTTGGGAATAAAGTGTTCATCTTTTCGAGTACACAATTTCAACCCGTTCGTCTTTTTGAACACTGAAAAGTGAACATTTTCCGTTCATCTTTCCGAGCTGTTCATCTTTTCGAACCGTTCGACTTTCTGAGATTCTACTGTACTCCAAAATATTGTTGTGTAAATTAATTGAGGTGTATAAGTCTATAGGGAAAGCATATTGGTTTTGAGTGCGACGAGAAATGTCTATAATTTCTTTTAAAAACCATGAGTGCAAAAATTTAGCCGATTTAGTACGATATTAAAGAATTTTTAGTATGATGCTAGGTTAAAAACAGCATTTTTCAAATTTTAAACGAGTATAAGCATTAAGCATCTTATACTGTAATCTTTTTAACATTTTAGTTAAGTTAAAATCACGAAATGCATATATTTTATATTTTTAGTAATTCAAAATGACACGACACTATATATGACAAAATAAAAATGGAATGGTTTATTTACTATTTTGCACGAACTGTCACTTTTTAGACGTGTTCAGCTTAAGTTTATTAAGAAAAGAGTTAGTAAAAAATACGAACTAAGAACATTTTAGTAAAGGGCTTTAAAGATAGAAAATTCCTAAATAGTATCATGCTAATACCTTAAAATAAGGCTGTTTAAAATTTTACGCTATTGTATTTCCGTTATTCTGACATGGCGTGACAAACATCATCTTTTAATGGGTTAGTTGAAAATTTTGGATTGACGTAGCCATTTTCGGAGTGTTTGTCGTAAGTTTATGAGTTCCAAGAGTAGTTAATTAAAAAAACACAAAGGTAACACCCAAACAATACCTTTAATATTCAATTCTTGAACAAAGTTTGAACAAAAATGGGTTAAAAAAAACTTATGTTAGTAACTCTAACTTATACTTTAAAAGTTACTCAATAAAATTAGACTTTTACTTTGAAAAAATTGTGACAACGCTGAATTTTGGTGGAGAGTTTTTTTTGCGTTCTTAAGCACATTCTAAAAAAGTACTTTTAAGTTTGAACCACTGCTTTTAAGTTTGTGGTGTGTAAGGCAAAAACTTAAATTTTTAGAAATATCAGAATAACTATTAGTTTCTGGAAATATTCAAAGTCAAATTGTAGCTTATATTTCTGCGCAAAAAATATGAAAACACTTTTTTTTTATAAGTGCAATAGTTTTAAGAAAAACCACGTAGACGTAGGTCTGTTCGTTTACTTCTCAAAACTGGGAGTTTCTATACCAATTTTAGTTCAATTTAGATTTTTTATATGAACTTTGACAGAAATTTGGACTGAAATTGGTTGGAATTGTCAGTTTTTAGAAGGAAACGAACAGAGGTAATATCAGTTGTTTGATTTAATGAATTTTTTTACTAGGGTGTAAACTCTGCTGGGCGAGTTCGCGTACCTACTTTTTTCTCAAAAATTATTACTTTTACGAAAAAAGGTTTTTTTAAAGTTTTTTGAGTAAAATTTATTAAGCTACAAATTTGTCTTGACATTTCATCTAAAAAACTGACAGTTGTCGAGCAATATACTAAAACCTAATTTTCAAACAAAATCAAAAGCCTGCTCCAAATGTAGGGTACTTTTTATGACATTTTTAGGAAATGCTCTTCACTTACGTAAAACGTATCTATGTATATAATATAATCAGCTTTTCACCAAAATTCGGCTTTGTCGAAATATTTTTTCGAAGTGAAATTCTAAAATTCGTGGAAACTAAGTATTAGAGATGCAAGCAAATTGGACGTCCATTGTTAACTGACAGCTGAGGTTTCAATGAAAACTAGTTTTTACAGTTGAAACTAAAGGTAAAGTAGAATTGATTTAAAAAATTTTATAGCTACATTTTGGCACATTTCATTATTTGTTGACTAATAATTTCTGTAAGGCTTATGGGACTTCCAACGTGAACTGACAGCTGAGGTGCCATGGAAAACTAGTTTTGACAGTTGAAAGTGAAGGTAAAGAAGAATTTTTATTATTTTTAGAAATGATAAAAGTTTCAACTACATTTTAGGACTTTTCAATATATTTTATTTCCTCAATTCTTTAAGGCAAAATGTTTTTTCTTTCTTTAAACATTAATTTTATTAGTTTCAAAAGTCCGCAAATTCACATTAAATTCCGCTGTAAGACATTTAAGAACTCACAAAGAGTTATAAATATTTATTGTTGAATGCATTTTTTCATAATGGCTTGAAATTAAAATTTTCCACTTTTTGTAGAGAACATTTTCTATTCGCATCTATTCGCATATAATTTAATATGCTAATAGAAGATAAACTCACCAGTCCTTTAGTACTGTATAAAATAATTCCTAACTAAATTGCGTTCTAACGGAAGAATATAAAATTCTCTTCACTTAAATAAGAAAAAAAAAACACTACCTTCACCACCCTTAACCGTCTAAAAACTCATTTTTTTGGTAAATAAAAAGATTCACAGATAATTTCAAAGATAAAAAAGTGCAAGACTTTTCAAAAAACAACGTCCTGTGGTGGTTAGAGTCCTGATGGCAGCAATAAATTTACCAATGTCAGTACTTTAGTGTTTTTGCGTATAATATATTTCTTTGTGGATTGTTGTTGATGCTTTCTATTTTCATTTTCACTTTATTTAAAAATTTTGCAAAGCAAATAATTTATTTAGCTTAAAACAACGTCGTGGTCCTTGCAGGTCTTTAAAAAAAAAAAACTCGCAACTGTTTTTCCTTCGCAAAATCTGTACTCGTCCTGATTGTGGACAATAAAGTTTATTCGACATTTGTGTATATAGTCTTTTGGGTGTTGCGACTATATATATCGGTATACGCCTTTTTGCTTCCATTCAACAAGTAAAAGATGAAGAAGGATTGTATAGTATTGCTTTCGAGAGGAGGGTATATTATATAGTTGGGTAATAGCATTTTGCTGATACAGCAAGGATAATAAGAGAAAACCAACAATGGACAAGGAGGTGAACGATTCAACACCAGCCAGCATCATAGCATCGTTTCGTATATAGTTTTTGGATCGTAAAATGTCCTTTTATAAGGAGGTTGACTCCCTAGAGTGCAATGTCTGGCTTATACTATATTATATACATATAAAGTGCATACAGTACAACTCGCCCCCTCTGTCTGTGTTTGTAATAGCTCCACGGGGTATTCGTAGTTTTTTTGTGTGAAAAAGTAATTTTTTAATGGAGCTTAACATCTAAATAAAAAGTTTTTTGCGATGAGAGCGCTAAACGAGTGTATATGCATCTTCTATGCCATATAATTTGATTTTGGTTAATTTAATGGCCTGACCAGACATAACCATTAGTCGTAAATACCTAGAATAATTGCTATGCTATAAAATATGTAGGTATGTAGAAAAATAAAGACTTAGGGTTTTTGTACTTACGGATTTATATATACATAAATATTAGCCATTAGAGTTAGGAGTTAAATTCTGAAAAGAGAAAAAAAAGAAGAAAATTATTTAAAAAAAATATACATTTTTACTTCATTTATAAGTTTGTTTGTCTGTGCATCTGTGAAGTGTGAGTTTGTTTGTCCGCCTGTCAATGGTATACATCGAGCTAGAGCATTAAGGGATGTATACGGATTTATTTTAAATTACATCGTATACAGATGCACTATGTGATTTTCTAAAGAGGAATTTCGAATTTTAACTTTAACCCATCTAGGACGGATAGTTGCCATACAACGATTTCGTTTTTTTTTTTCCTCAAAAACAGCTTTAAGGATTTTTATAAAATTTCGCGTATACGTATATAAATATTATACAGGGTGTTTTTCATAAAATTCGACAAAAGTCTAGGGCGTGTAAGACAAGAAAAAATCGTATTGGAAAGAGGTCTTTTTACCCCTTTTTAAGCGGGAGGTGCATTTTTCTTAAAAATTGACTTGAAATTAAAATAAATATCATTCAAACTCAAAGGCATGTTACACCTTTTTTTAAATTCAGAAATTAATGTTTAGTTCCGTTTTTAAATCAATATTGTTTAGTAAATAGTTTTGGAAAAATTAATTTTCAAATGCAAAATTTTGAAAAAAAAATGAAAAAATTTTTTTTAAAACTAATTTTGTTTGAAGTTTTATGTACGTTTGTAATGAGTATGTTTTTAATATCCATTCTTTTATTATTTTTTAGTCAAACACTTTAAACCAGACACTAAAAACTAGACCTCACGGAAATAGGGATTTGACGTTTTTTAAGGAAATTCAGGGGATTCGGACGAAATCCTGAAAACCAAAACCCAAAAACCCTTAAATCCAGTAAACCTAACATCTCGAAAAACAAAATCCAAAAAAAAAAAAAATATCGAAAGCCGTTCAAATCATTTAAGCCGCTTAAAAGCTCTTAAAAAGATGTTTTAAAAGTCGTTGATAAGCCGGTTAAAAGCCGTTGATAAGACGGTTAAAAGCCGTTAATAAGCCGGTTAAAAGCAGTTGGTACTTTTACTCAAGCCATGATAGTTGATCCATATAAGACCCAAAAGTAAAGTTCAAGCCACCAGAAGAAAACTTTCTGAAGGAAGACAAGCAGCCTGAAGATTTTTATCAGTACCGATTCTGCAGCGACCGACCGATATCCATCCAAGAAGATTTTGTTGTTAGAGTATAATTTAAGATTTTGTGAATTAATATTAATATTGGAGTTTTAAAACTAAAGTTTTAGTATACCTCCTTTAGTAAGACCCTGAGAACCCAAGGTACATCACAAATTGGAGTGAAATTACGAAATTATCGTGAAAACTAGAAGCCAGAAACCCAGAAAATCCAGAAAAACATAACAATCTGAAAACCCAAAACCTTGAAACGGGAATTGAAAGTTTCATCTTGTTTATACCCTCGTTTACATTAAAAGAAATTTTCTCGAAATCGCTATCCCAAAAAAAATTCGGGATAATGGGTTTTTGGGATTTTGGATTTTCGGCATTAATTGAAGTTTTATGGATTTTGGGTTTTCGGGATTTTGTAAAGAAAAAATACATTTTTAAGTACATTTGGCTTTTTTAACACTTTCTCTAACACAATGTTTCATAACGTTATTGAACCATTACCACAAATTTGCGATTTCTGTAACAACATTATGTATTTTTTTTTTAACAACAGCTGGTAAATACAAGTTCGTTTGATCCACTCGAGGCCTTTTTTCTTTTAAGTTTCACATAAAATCCTACAGTTTTGTCATATGTACATGTTTCAAATTTTGTACCAGGATTAATAATATTTTAAAGTTAGTTAAATTATTGCTAAGCAATTTAAATTTTGCTTTTAGAAAACCTTCATTACAAATCTGTCCCTGTTGGGAAATGAAATATTTTTTCAGTATAAAATCTGAGACATATCAAAAATTCGAGACAGACGTCTAGAGACCATTATTATATAATAACCCTTCTCATTTATCTTTAACCCCAAAAAAGCCTAATCCAATGATTATGTAAAAACTTAAAAGCTAACTTTTGATAAAAGGCTTTCAGACTAATCATGACAGCAAATTTCAGAAATATCTTGGATGTCACTATACCTCCCCAAACATATATCCTCTTTATACATTGCTGTCAAATTCAAAATAATGTTAATTTATATGAAGATTAATCAAACAAACTATGTGTATGTGTATTTGTGTGAGACAAAGGAAATAACGTACATGCCTATACACGATAACATTCAATAAATTAATGCTCAAATTTAGAAACCACAAAATAAAAAAAAAAATAAAGTCTCCTGTGGTTATGATTTTTTACATCTAAGTCTCTTTCTGTTTTCATCTCTAAAATTGCCTCCAGCTAAGTTTGAATAGTTTGAATTTGACACAACCTGAAATATAAAATAACCACAGCAATGGCAATCAAATCAGTGTTGCGAGATTTTGGGGGCGATTTTAATTGAATATCAAAGTTCAAGTTTGAATTTATTTCGACAATGGCAATTTTATACCATCCAGAAGTCAGAAACACAAGGCTTTGCGAGGCGGTATGTAGGTATGTATGTATGTAGGTTAGGTATGCTTATCTTATAGTATTGGATTTCAATCTAAAATAATTTTCACTTGTTTTGGGTTCCATCTAATGATTGGGTTGGGTTGAGTCTTTGAGAGTGCCTACCAATGTGCCGCATGCGGCATAAAATAGAAAAGCGTGCGCCTCGTTCTGCCTTTGAATTTGTTTGTTGGGGTTCATTTAAATTTCAATTTATTTGATATTTCTAAAAATAAATGAATTGAAATGAAAAACAAATCATTTGTATAATGAAATGTAATACAAATACTATATATATACAATGCTGGCTTATAACTTGACTAATTTTAGCATGAGATATTAAATGTGATTTATGGTTGATCACCAGGTTGGCTCCTTGTGGATGCTTTAAAGCACACGAGACGACATTGCTTTCATTCTTCAAGGCAAGAGATTTACATTATACATACTTACTCATTATACAATATACATATACAAAAGTGCTGCTTCTTCATTCGTACCTATAGCTAAGATTGAATTATGTATGAAATTTTCTTTTTTTTTTCTGAATTATTTCTTGGAGTTCAGACAATTTCTTACGAAGATATAAACATATATATTACAACATAGATACTCGTGTATATACAAAATATCTACCTCCTATGCTCGTGTTAAATTGGTTACACGCGCCTTCCTTCTTATTTTTGCAAATGCCAAATGTCGGCCACATGCTAGGAGCTCTTAATTGTATGTTTTACAAAAAGGGTATTCTGGAATGATAATAATAACAATAAAAAAACTACCCACTCATCTTATGACTTGTACAAGTTAGAATATATCCAGTAGGTTCTATATATATATAAGTGTCTTGTGCATAAAAAAAAAAAATAAAACTATAATGCAGAATGGGTAAACACGGAAATACACTTTGTTTAATACTCTCATAAGAGTTTATTCTATGGATTTAAGGTTTTTTAAGCTAAAAAAAAGAATATCCGGTCTTCATTTTTGTTTTGTGAGATTGAAACGGATGTATCGGTATCAGAAAGCTTAAATTTTTTGCGGAAAGAAGAATTAAATCAAAGTAAAGTAAAAAAAACAAGGATTTGAAAATAGTGAGGTGATTTTAATTATAGAATTCTATAAAGGGTGATAAGTTTCTGAACTTACAATAAAACACTCAAATATTTAATGACTTCTTTAAATTTATTTCTCGGTAAAGCTGCTAAAAAGTTTCGTTAAGAATTAAACGGAAAATTTTACCGAAGCTTATAAGTTTCTTATTAAATTCGATAACGATATTATTTTATTTTGATGATTTGGTATTTCATTATAATTTTTTATTAAGGCAGCTATACAGATTAGTATTTTCTGAATGAAAATAAAAATATTTCATTCTTTTCCGATGTTTCGTTTGTATTTCTCCAACTTTATCAGGGATTGATTTTATTTAGTCTTATACATTCAATATGTACTTTCAATTCAATCACGAACAAAATTTATATGAAATTTAACAAAAATTGGTGCGATTAGAAAATAAAATTGAGTGTTTCGTTTAAACTTTAAACAATTTCATTTATGAAAACTTTATAGAGCTTATGACTTCTGTAACTTCAATTTAGAATTACGAAGCAATTCCTGAGGTCAGAAGTCAAAAGTCAGAACATTTTGAAGTTTTAATAAAATGATATTTTACATTTGCAATCACAACTTTTCTTAATTTATGGAAACAAGTTTAAAGTTTATTAAAGTTTCTTAAAGGAAATCACGTGAAAGAAGCTTTTAACTTAGGACAATTTATTAAAAAGGGTTTTAAGTTCCATTGTGGATAAAAATGGATATTGCGTTAAACAAAATATTGTAAAATGTATTGCTAAAAAAGTTAAGTTAAGTTTCACTAATAATACCATGCAAATTTTCAGCAAAATTGTATAAAGCTTCCATTAAATGACTTCAGTAAACTTTTTGCAAGCTAATTGAAAATAACTTCAAAATTGTTAAATTTCATATTGCTGCGAACTTCTTTAAATTTTATGACTTAATTTACTGATGTGTTTAAAGCTTCTTATTAACCAAACTTGGAATTCGGGATCTGTGAAATGTAAAAAATTGAAACTAATCATTTTTAAAAAAATGTTTAAGAACTAAATATCTATTCTCTCAAAAGTTAAAATATATGAAACATTATAAACAAAAATTCATTGTCAGTACCAGTAGGTATACAGCTTTAAAAAAATGTATTACAAAAGGATTGCAGAGAACGGAGTAGTGGTTTATGAAGCAGAATTTTAAAAATTGGTAAAACTGTGGTACCAGTGATTCCAGATAAGATTTAAAAAATCCCACTGGATTTGAAAGAAAATCCCACCATTTTTGTAGTGGACGGAAAAAACCACCATGATGACCGCTCTAAATACCAAAAAATGATGATGCTTAAAAGACTGAAGCTTATAAGACTGAAATTCGCAGCATAGAAAATCTATAGAAATCAATGTGCAACACTATGTGGAAATGTTCTTTCAGTATTGAAACAAAGAGGGCGACACAGAGCAGCATTATTGGAAAAGGAAAGTTCCATACTGTCGCCCTCCCCTTTTCGACAGATTTTTGAAACACATCTGAGAGAAATATCTATTTAGGTAATCTAGAGTCACAGATCACAGTAAACAAATCTAAGATATTATGGCACGTTGTCAAAGAAAGTGTCAAAAAATTTAAAATGGCTGCCCACAAGAACTACATTCTCACCGCATCATTAGAAACAACAACAAAATATTTAAATTAGACAACTAAAGGGGCACTGGATCCATCATTTTCCTCAATTTTGGAAGATGTGCAGAACTGAATTGAAAATGAAAACGCTAATGACATTACCTTTAATATGTGTACCTATTGAGATCTACAGTTAACTTGGCATCTAAATTAACTGAAATAACATTTTCGTTAACTCGGGTTTTACCACGAAACTAGAATGGTTTTCCACTGAAAAACTTGGGTCTTAGAAAACAATTTCTACTATAATAATATTTATGATTTTAATCTTTTTAAACAAATTTAAATATATTAAAGCAACGAAGGCACGGGTCAGTTAGTAGGAAAAAGTGTTTTGTATATCTTGCGAGAGAATCTGAAGAAAGTCATAAAAATAATTTATTGTGGTTAAATTAAAAAGAAAACTGGTGGAACTTGTCCTTACAAGAGAGTGGTCTGTTTAAACACAAATATACTACCAATCCTTGTTTCATATTATCTTTCATCACTTTATTTTATATATATATATTATAAGAACGCAAATCCCCGGCGCTCTTAAAAAAAATCCTTACGACAACATTTTCCATTTTGACACAAACATACTGAGACATGCAATTATACGTCCCAGCCAATGGATGAGCCGCCTAAAGATCACTTATCGCAACTTGTGTGTAATTAAGCCCTTTGGCTAATACGACCGACTGACGACTCTGTGTCTTAGTCCCCGACTCAACCGATTTGTAAACAAAATTCCTCAACAGAGAGTGAAATCCCATCCAAAAGATAGTCCATCTTCTTTCATACACACTATCCCTTAGGCTAAGCTGTCAGTGATGTTGCACAACTTATGTACGAACTACGAGTATGTATACAAAAGGCGAGGAATCCAAAGGTTTCATCCAGCCATTGATCAGTGATGATGGTTAGAAGGAACGGTGCGGCGCGCGTGGTGCTCGGCTAAATGTCTTTTCGGTGTACTTAACATTGATTAAGAATGATTAGTTGGACGAGTTGGAGGTGTAGTCCCAGACAGGCTGGGCAGTCGCGCGATTCTTTGATCTTTCAATGAATCCCGATAAAGTGGAATGTCCACAGGACATGACATACCCAGACAGTGAACACACATCGCATCGGCATGCATAGGCCAGACTAAAGCTTAAGCCGACTAATTGTAAAATTATGGCCGACTATACGAGTAGGTATATAATATACCTATGAAGCACCGGTGATATAATGCACCGAGAATCAGTTGGCTGGGGTCTAATGGAGGTAATTAAGGATCGTTGCGAGAATATATCTTTTATATCTGTACTGGTATATCTGGTGAGCTGCCATTTTCTGAATGTTTGCTACAGTTATTGAGTAAACTCGTATACTTGTATATACCTAGTGCTTTAACTTATAGATGTCGCTGCAACCGCGCCGCGTCAGACAGTGCCGCCACCGACAAAGGCAGACCAATCTAAACGAGACACTTATACGATCTGACAGTTGTAATGATTTCCTTGATTTTCAGAATCTCACCAAACTACAATTACCTATATATAAGCTATATGGTAGACCAAAAAGAAAATGATGGTCAGTCTACTATACGGGTGGTCTCTTCGTCTTAGACGACTATGGCTAAGGTTTCATTATGGAATTTTAGGATTCTAAGCGAGAAATTGTTGTTATCAAAGCTAATTAGTCTCAAGAAAAGATGCTAACTTAAATGCCCTATTCAGAAGCGGGTTATGACAAATATTTAATAATTGACTTCCATGTTGGATGTTTCAAGATGAAAAATGAAAATCAAAAAATATGCAGACAAGCAAAATTGTTGCTAGGATAATTACACATTCGATACCTGAAGAAAGGACAGCCTGGGAATATGAAATGTTGAGAAGATTAACAATTAGGTACATGTGAATATTACAGCGTATACAGAGCAAAATAGGCCGCAGAATTTCGGAAGAATTCAATTTTTTAAGAAATATAATGTTAAGATAAGATTTGAATGCAGACATTAGGTAATGTGCAATCTATTGGTTTTTTAAAAATCATGTATTGTATAAAATTTACTCTCTGAACACACTCCGAGCCTAAAGCCGACGACGCATGATAGTCATATCCTGCTCTCAGTGAAATAGCCATTTCATATAACGAAACGTCAGTTTTTTGAGAACATTAGCTTTGTTCGATGATCTCTGCCCCAGGGCGACCTGGGGAAATTCAGTCAACTGTCAAAAAACTCAGGGCAGCTCGGGTTTCGAACGCTTCAGTGCTACAAGTTTCACCATCTGATTTTTCGTTCATTTCTTTGTTTTATAGACTGTTGTATATTTTGGCATTTAGTCTATAATTAATTAATAATACATAATTAATTAATAATAACAAAAATTATCAACAAAATAACTCATATTTACCAAGATATTTATCATCAACAATTGTTTTTGCCTAAATGCCAACAACTGATTTGAATTTTGAAAAGCTCTAATTTCTTGCCCCAAGAAAAAACATGGGTCTCGTGAGAATCATTCAAAGCTGGCCCAAACACACATCGAACACAGTGCAAAAAACTTAAGTCGAAAAAAGTGCTACATAAAACACCTCAGAATGAGTTCCGGGCCACCCTAGGGATCGAATAAACCTATTAATAACCAGAAAAAGAACAGACCACGAGGGGCGATTTGTAAAACATAATAAATAAATCAGGGGGTAATGACTCAATGACCTTGTTCGTTTACTCACCAAACCTACCCATTTCAACCATTTTTAGCCCGAAAGACTGTCAAAGTTCATATAAAAAAAATTGATCTGGTAGAATCTGGCAGTTTCGGGCACGTATGAGAACAGACCTAACGACTCTCAACCATTTCTGTGTGCGTGTGTTATTGGCAAGAATGGAGGGGACCTACAATTTTCTGCCGAAAAGCTAAGGCGAAGAGCACTTTTTCATGAAATGTGATACTCTTGGAGGATTAACCCATGAAAAACATTTCTGCTTTTATTTGTAGGTGGTATTGGCTGGAAATCAAACATTTTTCTTGTTATTTGTTCAGAATATTTCTTCTCAAGGTGTTTTTTGTTTGTGTTATAATTAATTCAAGGACTCTCAAATAATAATAATATCTTATTTTGACACCGACAGCTCTTATTAGCAAAAAAAATGACAGAAATAGAACTGGGAAATTCGGAGCTAAACCCGAGTTAACGTTTAAAAATGTTTTCCAGTCAATTTAGATCTAGAGTTAAGTCCACTTTCATACGAAGAAACAAAGTTGTTATAGCAACTTTCAGTTTTTAGGTGAGAAGTGGACGAGAAAACGAAATCTCCCCGGTCAACTATTTTAGTCCCCTTTCACACGAGGAAACAAGTTGCTGGAGATTTTTTGATGTTTTCTTTTAATTTTCAATTCCCACCAATCGTAGACCGTTCAATCCTCTTACTTGGTGCCTTTCTCACCCAAAAACTGAAAGTTGCTGGAAACTCAGTTTCCTCGTGTGAAAGGGGACTTAGGAGATGTTTTGGACATTCCTCTTCACACACACAGTATAGTTTGTGTTCAACCAAGCACTTCGAAAGGAAACTACAGAAAATGTCTACGATTTTGTTTCTTCGTGTGAAAGGTACAAGAGATTTTCAAAGAAATTAAAAGAAAATGTCAAAAGAATCCCCAGGAACTTGTTTACTTGTGTGAAAGGGGACTAAATCATCAATTTAAGTGAGCTATAACTCTATAATTAACTGAATAGATATTTTTGACAGATGTTTCTTAAAGACTATCGAAATAAATAGGGCAACACTAATTTGCATACAGCAGTATAGTGTCACCCTCTCTGTTTCGAAAGTGAAAGCTAAATTTCCACAGTGTCGAACTTTGATTTCGATAGATTTTTGACAACTGAATGTTAAAGCAAAGATACTGAATTATAAAGTTATGAATATTTCGTACGTTTCACCCCCAAAAACCCATTTGTTTACATTGTTGTATTTGTAATTTTATTTCGTGTCTATGATTAGATGTGAAATCCAACAAAATATAAAAGGAGGTGTGCGGATCCCATACGGTCTATGTGTGAGGTTTTTTTCTGATTTCACTAATACTATAATCTCATTTCGTATCCGCAGTCTGACAGTTGTAGCTTGTAGGCAAATTAAAATGGCTGCCAGGATTTACATCTTTATAATTCAGTATATCTTTGTGTTAAAGTTAATCCTACACAGAAAAACTGCTTCTGAGTTAAATCGGGTTCAATTAATTTGCAGGATTAACTAGGATTCTCGTTTTAAGTCAGGCAATGAAAAACTGGCGCTTAGTATAGAAATTGTTTAAATCAATCGATTGTAGAGGTTTTAGATCTACAAAAGTTGTTTCTTTTCAGCGTTTTTTTTTTAACAAATACTACTTCCCCGTTACAATAGTTGAAGGCCTTGAGTCATTTCGTATACCTATAAAAATGACCTTCTTATATTTGACGAAATGAAGATAAATTTAATATTGACAACTTATTATATAACCCCTTCAATCAAATTTAAGCTTATTAATGTTTTTAACAAATCAACCATCAATTCCCTTTCAAAAAACGTCAATTTAAGCTTATCCAACACAACAAAATGCCCATAGGTATATATACTGTCTGCCAACACGTATCTTTTTTTTTCTCTCTAAACTTCTATACACAAAGGGATTCACAGCATTATTATTGGCTTTTAAAAGTCAGATGTCAGAATGATAACAATCAACCAAGGCAGACCTTGAACTTACTCCGCAATAATCGTCTATAGGTAGGTACTAAAGTAAATGTTATATATATTTTCAAGCGAGCGAATCATCCCTTATTGTGATATATTACTTAATTTGTTATTGAACTTTTTTTATATATCACACAGGCTTTTCGAGCCCATGGTCTTTTTGGTAAAACGTAGATAGGAATATAATATATATATTTAGATCAATAGGTATGCTCCTGTCAATCAATATCAAATTTTGGGTGAACTCTGATATTCTATTTATCCTATATAGACACCCCCTTCCCAACTATTGGAGATGCCATCAGGCAAATATTGGTGTTGTTGCTCCTGGTAATTAAGTTTGCATTTCGTTCATGCAAAGTTTTTCGTTTTCACGTTTGGTCTGCTTATTTTGGCTACAAACTGTTTTTTGAGGCAAATCACTGGCAGGGCGGTGGTCGGTTTTCCATGCCATTTTGCATGCAAATCATAGATTCTCTTGTTTTTAACCATTGGAAATCCCTCAAGTGGTTTAGCTATACAAAAATCAACACACCCAAATAAATACAAAGAAAATAAAAGTTGGCTCCGCAATATTTAAATTCACTGCACACGTAAAAGTGAGAGTGACAGCAGCACTGTGAAAAAAAAAATAAATATAAAATTTACAAGGTATCGCCATGAGATACATCTCAGCGATACTATGAATAATTTATCGCAAAAATTTATTTATTTTAGGAGTAAGCCCAATACGATATGCAACCTCCTGCCCATCCCTTGAGGAAACCATGTCTTGTTTTTTTTTTAGATTTCCATCGAAGATGCTCCCTTAAAGGATTATCCGATTGAACGTGTTTGATCCCTTTTTTTGTTATTGTTGTTGTTGCATCCCAGGCGCTGTTGTTGTCGCGTCGGTCGCTCAGTCCGTCATCGTCTTTATAACCCTTTCATGTCTTTATATCTGATTTCAGGATAGCAAAATGCCTTTGCTGAAATCAAGTCGCAGTTAAAATCTTTAGGTAGATAGCTAGTTAAGTATATGTATATGCAAATTTTTGTGCCACCATCAGTCCTAAATATCATCGCCGCCGCCGGCAATCGTAGTCACTCTTCGAAGGATACAAACAATATCTGCGAGGAGAACGAGATGCGAAAGCGAGTACAATACTTAACGCAAGACCAAAGTGTATCCCTAGCAGTAATAACATTTATAATAACAGCGAAACAAGAGAACAACAAGTTGTAACATTTTACGAGCTGCTCTTAAAAATGGTTCAACCTTCCAACCCAATCCCCCACCGCCGGGTCTTTTTTAAGCGTTTGAGGGCAAGGTCTTACCCTTTAAAAAAAAAAAACAAAAAAAAAGGATTTTTCTTTGCGCAAATAAAACAAGAGTCACTCCTTAAGCCAAATCAAAGTAAAACAGTCCTTAGGGGAATCTGGAATGTTGCTGGATGTTATGATTCCCTTGAGTGGGCAAGGATAAAAATGGTGTGCAAAAGTTAAGAGGACCAACTTTCCAGGCAATTCGAGAAAATTTAAAATTAAATAAAATAAAAATGTCAGAGTGTATTAGGAATTAAGATGCATTTTATATGTACGTTACCAAGTATACCTGTTTGTTTGTTTGACAACATGTAAATTGCTAAAGTAATTTCTGTATACACACAAGACGTGTTGATAAAATTGTGAAGAATTTTCGATAAGTTAATGCCTATAGAAGTAGGTACATTTACTTTTAGATATTTATATTACTTTGTATGAACCTCTGTATGTAAAGCTGAAAGCATTCATCGGATAGATTGAAATGAAATGCCAAGAGAATTTCGGAAGAGCTTAAAAGTATTCAGTTCCTCAATTCAACATAACCTCAAATGTACACCATTATTTCTACAATAATACACATACAAATTCGTATCAAAATCGTTAGAGCCGTTTCCGATCTTTTTCATAACGGTTGATGGCAAATAGTGTTATTTTTACAGCTAAAAGAAATGGGCTCTAGAGAATCACCGTAATTTATTTAATGGTACTGCAAAACTTTGGTAATGCAGCCATTAAAGTCGCAGTAAATTAACTTAACAATTGAATGCAAGTTAATACTGTTACTCGGTACTTTGCTGACTTTTTATCATACGCATAGTCAGTAATAATATTCTGCAGTTAACAAAAGCAGTTAATTGACTAAAAGATAATTAACTTCAGTATTTTTAAACTGGTTTTAGTGTTTTACTCAGTTGAAAGTCTTCAGTACTAGCTAGGTTTTGCTTTATTCGACAAGTCTTTTAACTGCAGTTAATTAACCCAAAGTCTTTTAACTTATTTTCAGTCTTTTGTCTAAAATATACTCCAGGATTATACTAATATAACATTTCAAAAGTAAATAAAATGTTTACAATGTATTTTGGTTGATACAAGTTGATATATTTAAGTGATATTTGATACTAGTAGCATGACGCAAAATGCTGAATGGAGGTAGCATGATCTAGGCGTGATTTATAGAACTTGGTGTGATGAAAAAAAATTCCTTTCCTTTAGTAATATTTTTTTTACTCCGTGCCAACTGCTAAATAATAAAAAAAATCCTGAAAAGTCTCTCAGACCTTCTTAATTTTAACACGACACACTGTGGAGCAGCTTTATATATTGCGATGATAAAAAGGTCACCTTGCGAAAATAAAGTCGGGCGAGCAAAGTTCAAATTAAAGGTGCGTAAATCTAGTATTTAAAAAGTGTAGAAAAAATGTTAGTGTTTTATTTTGATTATACAGGGTGTCCCGTAATCACCGCCTCAGAAGAAAACCATGAGTTCCTAAGGTCATTTCAAGTCGAAAAACTAAAGAGGTAATTTTCTCGTTTTCGCTTCGTTTTCGACTTATAACGGTTTTTATGATTTTTATTCTGTTTTCCTTTGACTGGCTCTAACTTTGCCAAACTACAACCGATTCTTTAAATTTTTTTTTTATTTAAACAAGAACAGTTAGAAATTTGTATCTACCACATAACTTTTTTCTGTGTGGATAACGGTTTTCCCGCAAAATATTTTCAAGCACATTTTTTGAGCATTTTTAGGTTGTTCTTTTGACTTCGACAAAAACACGTTATTAAGTATATTTTTTTTTCATTATTATGAAAGCCCAATATGTGTTCTTAAAAATACTTAACAGTTTAATCTAAAAATAGATATAAAATAATTAAAAAAGTAAAAAACAAAAAATAAAGGAAAATAAAAAAAATATGAATATTTGAATAAAAACGAATAAAAAACTTCTAACGGTCTTACTCTTACTTTACTCTTTCTAACATTCAACACTAAACGCTCAGCGTAGATTTTTATTCGTTTTAATTCGTTTTTATCAGAAATCACACTTCTTTTTTTTTCTTTATTTTTTTTTTTTTAATTTTTTTAATAATTTTAAATGTATTTTTATGCAAAAATGTTAATTAATTTTAAGAACACATATTGGGCTTTCATAATAATGAAAAAAAAACTATACTTAATAACGTGTTTTTGTGAAAAAAATCATATCGAAGTTAAAAAAACAACCTAAAAATGTGGAGAAAATCTAAATATCAGATTTGCTCCCCTAAAATATCAATATCAATACTATAATATTGGAAAAAAATGTAGGTATATCTACCTTTTAATAATTTAACAACGGTACCTATCTCTCATAGAACCATTTGTTAGGTTTTCGAATAGGTACCTCATAACTTATTAAACCTTTTTTAATGAAATTTTTTCACAAGATCTTCTAATAAGTTGGAACAATGTTGCATATCAAAATTTTCCAAAAATCAAATTTTGAATTTTAAAAAAATTCGAAAATAGTTTTTGAAAATTCGATATTTTGAAAATGGGTAGATGACTTTTTATCAAAATTTACTTTTTAACTCCGCATTAATAAACACTAAAAAATTGCGGTACATTTTTTTCTAAAGAATGTTTTCAAAATTTTATACAGAAATATTCATTTTTAAAAAAACAACTCCAACGATTCTTGAATTTTTTTTCTCTGTAAGTAAGAAACTGTAAGTTTCATGCATTCGTAATATGTGCACCGCGGTGCTATATTGTTAATTTTTGTATTCTCACATAATACTTCCTTATACTAAAATACGTTTTAGCAGCTGACACAAAATAAAAGCTCCTATAATTAATGTCATTCTTTAAAAATTAGACTCATAGATCCTATAATTATTCAGACTTTAAAACCACAGTGTGGGTCGCACATTAGAGCAAGTTCATGCGACTCAGTCGTGCATTTTATTTTTTGTCAAATCAGTTTAAAATTATATGTTTATTTTTTTTAAGAACTACGATGTATTTTAATACGCAAATATTTGATAATGTGTCTACTCCTTTTTGGCTAAGAGGTAATATGTGTCACTCAGTTTTGCCACTTATTTGATCAGCGGCTAAAAAGGTCCCTTTTCAAATTTATTATTTTGAAATATATAGTGCGGTCGTTTTAAAACAAAATTTTTGTTTACATAATTTTAGAATTTGTAAAAAGCTTTTCAGTGTCTGTTTTTTTTTTTTTTTTTGACAAAAGTAATATTTCTTTGTTATTTATTTCTTCCTACGAAAAATATCTAAATAAAGAAAAATGTTATTATTATGATGGCATATTCCTTTTTTCTTCTGGAGAGTTATTCTATTTTTATATCCCTCCCTCGCTTATATAATTTTTTTTTTATTTTTTGTTTTGAAAATGATTCACCACAAACAATGGCAAGATTACACTTGAAATATCCTTTTTTTCGACCACAAAAAAAGAACCCGCATTTGCATTATAAATATCTTTTCCATAGAACTGTTTATTTCCATATTTTAAATTGTGCGCGATGTCTATCCAGGTTTTATTTTTTCTCTCAATTATCGGCCCCATTTAGTCAAAAAAAAACAACCCAAAAAGTTTCCTTTTTGAAACGAAACAATAATTTTGACAAAGTAAAAACCAAACCATCAGAGTGATAATAATCAAAGATGACTGACCCTAAGAGCACTCTGCTGGCCTAAAAGATAAAAACCAAACTTGAAATAATGGAAACAAAAATAAAAAATTATATGAATGAGATGTTTTTTTTTATTTTTGTATTTTTTTTTTTACAGAAAGCTGCTTACGCCAACATAAAAAAATTTTGGGAAATATCCTAAAATTAATTCAGTCATGAATAAGAAATAAGATTTTTATCACCATTTATTGTCCTACAAATAAGTGGGTATATGTACATACTTATATATCAGAAATTATTACTTTTCTATTTTGTTTTTGTATTTAAAAGAAAATCTTTTAACTTACCTTAAGGACATTTGTCTTTGTTGGAAATGAGTATTTTTTTAAGTTTATTCACCACCTAAGCATGAAGCACTTAAGATTTTGTTAAATTGAGGACATAACTTGAATATACGTCGCGTCGTCGCTTCGCGTCATAGTCGCTGTGTCGTGTAGTTGATTTTAATATTTTTTGTAATATAAGCAAAAATAAAGTCTTCTTAATGATATTAAATTGCTATAACAAGGAAGCAATTCATAAATGAGTATGAGTAATGAAGAATAAGTGGTCACATGACGAACATAAAGTACGTGCGCAGAGATAATTTATGTATAATTTTTATATTTTTCTCCTAATAAATGATTTTTCCAAAAAAAAAATAATTTATTTAGAAAGAATCTCGAGAGGCATGTCTGGCAGTATCTACATTTTCATTGCTGAATAGAATATTAAAAGGGTGATCTATTTCAAGTTATACATACCGAGGGTTATACGACAGGAGCTTATAAGTATACATAGTTCAAATGTGCTATCGAGTAAATCACATGAAACCAGTTATTAAAAAAAAAGTAAATTTAAAAAATTTTCCCTTTTTTGCATGGTCATGGCCAAATGGTCATATGAAAAACAACAAATAGATTGATTTGGGGTGCCACTGGCGTAGGGGATTTGTCAAAAAAATGATCTAGTCATAAAAAATAAACTAAATTTTAGTTAAGGATTTTGTGTCTGCAAGTTTTCCCTAAAATTATTATTTGGAAACGAAATATAGAAATAAAAATGGCCTTTTATTCAAACTTGCATTGCTGCGTCTATTAAATATTAATCTGAATATCATTTTGACATTTTGGTTCCTTACTTTTTCAAAATAAAACATGAAATACCCCCTATAAGAACCAATTCACTTTGGACAAAGTTAAGTCACACAAGGAAGCTTTATTTCCAGCAAATTTCAGTTTCTAGGGCACCAAGTAAGAGGAAGGAACGGTCTACCATTGGTGGAGATGGGAAATTAAAAGAAAACATCAAAAGATCTTCAGCAACTTGTTTCCTCCTGTGACAGGGGACTAAGCCCTAAGGGATGTGTTGGAAAAGACTTACATTTACTCCGAGTAGTGAAAAAAAATATATTTTTCACGTTGTTTGACCAAATACAACAAAAATTGTTCCAAAAATTTAACTCACTCAAAACGTAACCAGATAGTTTTTATCGATAATGCTGGATTAACAAGGCTGTCACTTCTGTCACAAAATATCTTTTTTTAATTACATTTATTATATATCATAAAAGAATGAAGAACTTGAGTGTTTCTAATAATTTCTCGTAATTTACAAAATAGTGTCATTAAAATATTTACAGGACCGCGATGCTACGCAAGATTCCTTTCATATAAGGAAAAAAGTTGGTGGAGATTTTTTTGACGTTTTCTTTTAATTTCTTTAAAAAATTTGTGTGCCTTTCACGAAGACACAAATGTTTACAAATTTTGTTTTTTTTTTTAAGTAGCTTGGTTAAATGTCAAAAAAATCTCCTCAAATCGTTGACCGGAGAGATTTCGTCCACTCCTCTTAGTTCGTGTCCTTGTCGCCTAAAAACTGAAAGTTGCTAGCAATTCAGTTTCCTCGTGTGAAAAAGGATCAAGTGCTATGTCTAGATTAAACTCAGTTGCACTTGTCAGTTTTTATGACAAACAATGACAGATCTAAGTACATTTCCACAATGAAATGAATTTTCTTCTGAAATTAATAGAAAAGGCGTCTGGATTTGATTTGAGAATTGAAGCCAGAACCGTTCACAATTTTCCGAAAAAAATTATATGTCAACGAATCTAGGGATTGTGACTTTTCACTATGGTTTTGTGGATGAGATGGGCAAAGGGAACGGAGCTACTTACCGCTCTCACCCACAAATTCATCGTCATGGCGTAGTGAAAAGTCACAATCTAAACAGGGTCTTAACGGCTAAGGGCCAGTTTGTTCACAGTGGGTTAAATCTGAACGATGACTTTCACAGCTTCTAAATTAATAGCACTAAACAACCAAAATCGTCTAATTAGCGATTTCCATGATTAATAACTTAAGTTATGCATTCCTTGAAAAAAAATTTGATTAGCATGCTCATTCGATGATTTACCAGTTGCGATAATCCTTGATTAAAGATGATCAGCGGTGAACAAACTGGCCCTAAGGCTCATTCAAACAAACATTCGGCACGATGACGAAACTTTCGGCTGCCAATTTATTTTACATGCGATTCGCTTAATCGCATCATCGCATTGAAAGGGTACTCTAATTTATTGCCCTGTAAATAATAATATTTTGACAGCCGAAAGTTTCATCGTCATTCCGAATGTTTTGCGTTCGTTCAGGATGGCTTTTATACTATATACGCTTTCCGTTCGTTCAGGATGGCTTTTATACTTCGTTTTCCTTCGACCCAAATGATGTGAATATCGCAAATTGGAGCAAAAGTATATTCATCTTAAATAAGCTGAGTTTCGTTCGGTAATTCATTTCTTTTTTAATTTAAATGACAGCTGTTATTCAGTTCTTATTCAGTTCTTCTCTTGTTTCAGTTTTTCTGTTTCTCTTTTTTATTCATCGAATTTTGACAGTTTGCAATGTTATCCTCTTTGAATGGATTCCATTTTTGGGTGTGTTCGTAAATATTGTAAGTAATTTCCTTTTTATTTTTTTGCAAATTTGGTTGAAATTACCTCATTTTGAAATGGAATTTGTATGGCAAATGAGAAGATTTGGAATCAAATTTGGAAATTTTGGAAAACCTAGTATAAGTTAGTATATTATTTTGATGCGCTGCACTTACCAATAAAAACACCTAGTATCAGTTTTTATTTTAAAATGGACATCACCGCTGCTGAGGTAAAATACACTAGCTATTGTAAGCATTTGCGTACGTTTTTCTCAAAATCTATTCATCTCACGAAAAAAATTATTATAATAGAATTTTATAATCTACAAATTTTATCTTAACATTTCTTCGAAAAAACTTACAGTTTTCTAGATATTTTCAAAAAAATGAATCTTCCACTTTTCACCCTACTATATCAAAAGCAGTGGTTTTTGATTTATAAACAAAAATTACTTTAATAAGAGTTTGTGTGTGGAACCGACTGATTTTTTACCAGAGGTGATGACCCGCTAGAAATGTATGTAGGTTTAGATATTATCTATGAGAGTTAAAACTCACTTTCAGAATTTTGTTCCAAGGGACTTCTTTTAAATACAAATTATTCTAAAAAGTCCTTCTTAACCATTAAATAATGCTATTTAAAATACTTAAAAACAAATCGGCCTTGAGGACACTTACCTTACTCATTCAGATTAAATTGAGTCTGGAGTTATTATTTTCTATGAAATACATCCATCAATTCTAGTTATAACATTTTTACCAACAAAAAAAAACTCAACCACTGCACGTTTAACTTAATTCTCATTCTTCTAAATAATTTATAACTTCTTCAAAACAATCTAGGTATACAAGAACAAAGCAACATTAAATGATTTCGGCCATTAACCCTCCTAACCGATTTATCCCCAAACAACTAACAAGAGGTTCTTGATCATTTATTTGACATATCACGTACCTATTCAAAATCATTCTTATTCCTTTACCATAATCGTATATACTTATGTCAAATACTATACCATTTTATATATCACTCTATATGCCTTTTGAATTTATTTTCCAAACCACAAAATTTCCATTACACAATTGAACTAGAAGAATCCATCCAAATCACCAAGATTATAAGAAAAAAAAAAATAAAATCTCTTAATAAAAATAAAAAGGCTATGTCTGCCAACCGCAGTGAGTCTCCAATTGATGCATGACCAAAAGGTTCAAACGAACAAAACTTTTAACCTTACGGGCATCCATTAAAGGGTTGCACGCAAAGTGACCAACCAAACCATATACAAAATATCCCATGGAATTCAGTTTTCGTATATATATGAACCTATATTGATGTTCTCTTCCTTTTTAAAGGATTTAAAAAATAAACGACTTTTTGAAATGTCACGTATTTTGACAACGATATAACCGTTCTTCACATTCCATCGTAAAAGTAATACTGGTGCCTGAGGGGTTAGACAAGTCAGTATCGATATCGAAATATATATATAAGGACTCTTGGAACTTCCCAATATATGTATGTAGGTATAGGTATACCCGTTTGGACTTGAACTATATGGAATAGAGACAGAGAGAGTTGTAGTAAATATACCAACAGACCTTCAACCTCAGTCAATTGCTTTATTTTCTTTGGCTGACCTTTTCTCTGTTTGACCAGTTATTTTTTTTTGTTGTTGTTGGTATTGTGAAAAAAAACGTTAAGTACCCTGGATAGGATGAATTTCACGAGCCAAAGAGTATTTTTGTCTCCATTTTTAGCACAAAAATGCAACCACTTTATAAAACTGTCTCACTGATGAAATTCACTCTTCATCTAAGCCCTTATTGCATTCTTCCACTCTTATCGTCTTGCCCAGCTACAAGTACCTACCCTTTCAAGTGTTAGAAGTCTTTATTTGATTTATTATTGAAGGGTCTGTCAAAATAAAATTTCTGAAACCCGAGCTTAAAAAATAAAAACAACAGATCACGCATTGTACCATATGATGTCTGCGAACTTAAGATTTAAGAACCCAAACCATGTGTTCGTACTAAAACCATACCACCATGGACGACGACGCACGACGCGAAGACAGACGTGACAGCCTGTAAATGAAAACATCTATGTTTCCGGTCAATTTAAGTTCCTTCCTTTATTTTACTCGAGGTTGTGAGAAGTTTTCGGAAAATTATGTTATGTAGCCCCACATTGCCCCATACACAGCTCGCCCGCATAGCTCGTGGCTAATTGGTCACGTTTGATGGTGGGATTATTACTTCATCAATCATTGACATATTATAGTTCGTCTTATGGTCAAAATAACCACCACCGTATGAACTTTGAACTTTGATACTATTATGGCTTGGCTTAGTTTTGCCTTCAGTGTCGGTCTACGTCTGCCATTATATGGTATTATTATTAGTTTGCTATGTTATTATAGTGCATTTTGCAATAATTCACAATCAGGTTACTTAATTGAGTTGTGAATTATATTTGGAAATGTCCCTTTGGACATTAATCAAAAACCACATTGGTAAAAAAAAAAAAAAAAAAAAAAAACAAGAAAGAATGGAGTGTCTTAATGAGACCACATGTTGATGATGTTTTGTTGGTGTTTGTTCAAAGTTCGAGGTTCTGATGTGTGTTCAATGTTCATGGCAGGTTATATTTAGTTAAGGTTATTAATTTTTTGTTTTTCTTAGTTAATTATTACTTTGGTGAACTCGTTAATAAGACAGTAATTATAAAGCAAATTTATATTTTTGTTGGCATTTATTTATATTGATGTGATAAATTGTTAGGTTAACGTTATTATATAGCTCGTTGTGTTATTATTAATTAAAGTGCTAACAATTCAAAAAAAAAAAAAAAAACACACACAAATTACAATTTGCTATATTTTGTATTGTTCACTAACCTCAAATTATTCGTCCTTCAAAATCCGAATCTGAAGCTGAAAATAGTAAGCAAAAAAAAATAGTTAAATATAGTTTTTGATGTACATATTATAAAAAAATATTAAATTAATTGGTTTATTTTTCTGGACGCAGAATTTAATGTTTTAAGTTTAAAACATATACGTACATAAAGGTCAATTTAGAACCTGTACCGATTTAAGAGATCATAAAATGATTTAATTAAATATAAAATCTGCAATAAGTTTTTGGCAAAACTAGTTAATAATTTGTTCTAGTTTAAGGATTAGCTTACTCATCTAACTAAACTAACTTCTTCTTATAATTAAAGGCTATAAACTTGATATATCATTGCAAATTAGATACGGTTTAAGTACAATGTGAGTAATTGGCCTTGTGAATAAAAAAAAGCTAAAGCTAAAAGTTGGATTTTTAAGTAAAAGCTAGACTCTTGGTGAATAAAAATAATCTTAAACTAGCTAGTTAAAGAAAACATCTTTAAGTCATAGCTATTTTAAAATAGCCAACACTTAATTAATTTAGTTTTAGCTTGTTTCTATATTCCTAAGCTACAATTTGTGTGACTAAATATAGCTTAAACTAGAATATTATAGTTAAATCTCCAAAAATTTCAAGATTTTTTCACCCTGTCTAGAAAGCTTTGACGTCTTATTTTCAGTATTCTCTTGAGTTATAATGCGAATATATAGCGGCGAGTTTATACGCGTAAGAAAATTAAAATTTTATAAGAAACGGTTGGAAGTTAGTGACGAGGATATTAAGATTTTCAAAAGAAAGTGTGCAGTCAGCAGTGGCATTCATATTACTTTTAGAAGACTCAACGGAGCGTAGATGAGTGGCACTGACCTATGAGTAGGGAATGCAGATATTTTTGAGTTATCTAAGTAAACCTAGGATTTCATTATGGTGTATAGCACAAGATCTTGGAGTTGAACGCTCTTCTGTATGTAGGACTGTTAAGAACGTAGTTGTCGTTGACAGTTGCAGTATGAATTAAATGTACGATTCAATCGCACAAACTTGCTCTTGCTGCGTAAGGCGGCTCTAGGCATTAGAGGTATATAAGGCATTAAAAGGTACAATTACAAAGTTAATGGAAAATTATGAAGCTGGTACTAAAAAATTGTGCGAGCTGTTTGTTTATTTTCTTTATACTTTTTTAAAATATCAAAACTGTTTAATTGGAGCTAACCGACCAATGCACAAATTTAAAACCAATTGGTCCACAGTGAACAACGCAGAGACTGACGGACGACGAAAGAACCATTATCCTCATGGATTTCTCACTTGCTTAAAAAATTGTATACTTTTATTCGAAGCAATGTTAATTACCTTGGTCGTTTACTTCCCAAACCTACACATTTCTACCATTTTTAGTCCAAAAGATTGACAAAGTTCATATAAAAAAATTAAAACTGCAGGTTAGAATCTGGCAGTTTCAGGAAGGTAAGCGAACAGACCTAATTTCAATGGCGATGTCATTGGTCGCGTTCGGGGATCAATCCAAAGCTATATCCGGATAGGTTTGTATTGTTTAAATCTCTTGTGACAAAACTGGTGATGCAACAACACCCCAACGTATCTGACAATTTTAAGGATAGGTAGATAGCCTACCTGATAGTTTACCGAATGCAAGGAATGGCAATTCATTGCCTGTTCAAATGTCATTTTAGAAGTGACGGTAACAAACGTCAAAAATGTTCTTGTGCTCTTTAAATGCACTTTTTTTTCACTATAATAAGGAATCTTAAATCACTTAATTTCTTATACATATATTTTCAAATTACAACTTTAATTTCAAATGAAAGCTAAAGTTATTCAGAATTGTGAAGAAACCGTTTTGAAAAATGTTAAAACTTCTATCAAAATTTATTGCCTCAGCGACATAAAACAATAATAATGTTTTAAATTTACCATATATTATTATCAACACTGTTATAACCATTGCCAAAGCTTTTCCATTGGAAATATTCAAGGCAATATGGCAATGAGCCAAGATATTTATTTCCTCCAATATTGCCAATGGAGTCACTGAGTTAATCACACGATGTAATTTGGATCGTTCGTAATTGATTAGCAAAGCAAACAACATAAAATTAGAAAAGTTTTTTCATTTTTTAAAAATCGAATAAAAGAACAACAAGGTGATAATCACATTTCTTAGCTGTCATCTTCATGTGACTAAGCGGATTTTACAGATGAAATAAGTCTCTTATAAATTAGAGATTGAAAGCTTAAAAAATATACTGTCAAAATACCAACATAAGTTGTGGAAATGAGTGTAAAAGCCAAACACACTCTCTCACGAATATTATTAAAAATTCATGAATTTAATTATAAACGTTCAAAAAGTATTTTTAATTATAATTTTGCAAGGCGGCCACCTGGATAGTTTGTTGCAGCCAATTTTTCGTTTATTGCTTCCCAAAGATCACAACTTAAACCACTTAATATACTTGTTTTAAAATAAAAACAAAACTACTTCATTTTGCAGTCACTTCGAAAATGATTTCCTAAAAAAAAAAAAAAAACTAGCCTAGGTAAACCTATCTAATCTACCTACCTACAAGTTTATTTAAATAATTTAGCCAGTTGTTCACCATTTTATTCATACGTACATGGTTCACTTTCGATCAACTAAATTAAAATGACCAAAGGCTTTTATAAAAAAAAACCTTAATGTTTCCACTTAACGGATTGCAATTTTTTATTTTAATTCCCACAAGCATTTATTAAGTGAACATCGCGGTTCAATGTTCAATCCACATAAACTGGAGAAACGTGTTCCTCTGTCAAATGACTCACAATTATATTATAGGTATGACTTTAGTCTAAGAGGTCTACTGGCAGTGGCAATAAAAAAATAAAAGCTTTAAAGTCTAATAATATAATTCGAGTGGGCGATTTTATGTCAGTGTTATCTAATGCTATACAACTTTTATTAGATAGATACGGTTTAAGGCTACAAAAATAAACAAAAAGCCCACCCTTTTGCATTAGTACCAGACCTTTGTACGTATATCAGAGCGGTCGGTGACGGAGATGTTGAAGCTGCCTTCAAAAGACCATAGATCATTTCTTACGCCTCGGTAAATCAGCAATCAAGATGTTTGTTGTCTATATAAAATAAATAAAAACAAAAAAAAAGAACCTAAAAACCGTAACGTAAAAACAAGCTTACAGGTGGTTGATCGCACCTTCTGGCGATGACGCGACGGTGGCGGTGGTGGTGGTTGTAGAATGAACCAACAAACGTCAGCCCAGCATGAAGCCACTTTAGTAGGTATAGGCACTAGGCAGAAACAAACCGACAAATAAAATAGAAACACTTGCGTAACAATTAGGTACACCTAACAAAATGCAAAATGAGAAACCATCAAGACTTATGAAACTAAAAATAAAACAAACATAAACAGAATGCAGCATGTTATAAGTACGAATAATGCGGATTTGCCTTCATTTTTTTTTTAATTCCATCGCAATTAAGTTTCGTGAATAAATACCTAGGTTTCCTCTATACGCCCGACCAGCCAACCAGCCGAGCTAAGCCAGCTTGCATCAGCCCCATGGGCATGGGAGCATTAATTGAATCAGCTCAGGCACTCTGATGGCGCACACCGCCCCATTAATTGTGCCCATCAGCAAGTCGGGTCTAATGCAAAGTATCCACCAAACAGTCTGTGTGCATCTGTTCCAATCCAACTGATTCAGCACCAACCTATAGAAAGACTTTGACTTGAAATGGTTGGTGCGGTAACTCTACATACATCTACTATATTATAGTCTACTCGCTACGCCGCGCCGCACCGCGGTACCGTTGCATGATGAACGGCAAGAAACTATAGGCACACTAGAACCTATAAAGAGAATTGTATAATGTATAACCGTCAAACTGTTTTGTACCGGATTTTATCGTCCTACGGTAAAATTGTGGTGGCTTATTGGCATGATTTCGCATGAGTGTGTGCAGTCTCGGTCATTACGCGAATTATCGCATGCAATACGTAGAATGTGCGCAATTAGTTTTGCAACACATAGAAACAGGGTTGTATTTATTAACTTAGAAATGCCTTGAGGCGAAAAAATGTATTAATAAGCAATTTAATAAAATTGTTTCATTCATGATATTTTAAATCTTGGAACACTTTTTGGGTAGAGTGTTGCAAATTAAAGGTACATTTGGTTTCGATAGCTGAGTTCTGAAGACCTTCATTTTGGAATGTAAAAGATCACCAAAAAAATATTGAAATGAATTAATGAATTGGCGGAATAAAAATATTGTAAGTCCACGGACTTATTGTAAGGCCGCCTGTATTTGGGACACAAAACCAATATTTATTTCGAGTCTTCTTAAAACTAATTTTCTCCAGAGTAAATTCGGAAGCAATTTTTCATGTGTAGCAGGATTAACTTACACTTAAAAGTTGCAGTTGTCAAAAATCAATGATCGAAATCAATGTCTCAAAGGAATGGAAATGCGCTTTCAGTATCGAAACATAGAGGGTGACCCTGTGAAAAAAGCTACTGTCATAGTGGCGCCCTCTATGTTTCTATTTTGACATACATCTTTAAGAAATATCGATTCAATTAATTAAGAGCTAACTACCATCACCAAAATCGTTGAGTTTAGTCGGGATTTAAATTGACTGATAAACATTATTCAGGAGTTAACTCGAGTTTAATTCTGAAACATGGGATGATCTCGCACTGAGCACCTCATTTTAAGTGGAACATTTTCAATGGCCACCCATGTGGATTCCCATTTAAATAACTGATCCATTTTTATTACCAAATGCGCTCCTGTTATTTGGTTCAAGCAAAACATAAAAATATGAACCTTCATTTACCTACATTCCGTTCTCGCGGATTAATTAGATACAGTTGAAACGCGGTGGCGAAAAACGTGGGAAAACAATTTTCCCAAATGAATTCCAGAAACGGTTCTCTGTTGTACCTAATCGCTAACGGAAAATCAGTGGGATATGAAATGTTTGTTGTTATTTTTATTTTGTGTTGCTTTGCTTTGGACATAGCAAGCAATGAAATGAAGCACGATAGCTGCAGGAGCTAAATACTTTTTTTTTTCAAACCTATTAGACTCCTATCTCTCTTAGATCTACATAATATATGTAGGTATCTATGTGTCCAGGACCCAGGTAGTTATAAGGTATATGTATATGCAAAGTCCAATAGATCACGAATTGAAATGGGTGGGGTAGTCCCAAGTCCTAGATTCCATTATAAGAATTCATGGTCCATTTGGACATACTGGAGTACCTTCCAATAGAGCTTGCAACAGTTGTCTTCTAAATTCCAATTAACAGAAACGTATAGTACCTATATGTATATATACCTATAAGCTATACCTCCGGTTTCCTCTATATCATACTGAGGCTCTTGTGGCTTTGACAAACTTAATTTTTTTGTGTGGAGCTGTTGGGCATAGAAGTCATGGCACCTGACACTGCATAAATTACATAGGTAGCGCGACTTTAATGTAGGTATATTCACCGCCAACGCCACCGCCGCGCCGCCACCACCATGGCATGGCGCACCCAATTTTCTGTGTAGTAAAGTAAAGTCGGTTCGGTGCCGTTCCGTTCTGTTATTAATGTACAAAGGTTGACACACACAAAACACAATTGTTTCGAATGAGGAGGGCAAATGCATTTGTCATAGCTGTGGGTCAAGTTGTTGCTTAAAAAGCTATAAGGTGCTACGCCTTGTATATACCTATAGACACAATTGAGAAGAGACAAGTTGGATGGGGTTTGGGGTCTGAGGTCACAGACGAATGTGTATTACGAGTGAATGTGACGTCTGGAACGCGGCAACTTGTTACATTATTTGCGTGATATAAAGATAAAGACACTTTTGTGCGGTTTATTATGTGAGAAATGAGAAGTCGCACTTGCTCAAGTTTTCAGAGAGGAAATTTTGTTTTTGGGCGTTGGGAGATTTTTTTTTTTAAAGATATATGGAGATATGCCAACTTTGGCGGATTAAGAGAATAATGTCATATTTACGACAACACCTTGTTTACTGTTATGTACGTGAGCAGATATAATATGTATGAGGATTGTTATTGCAAATGATTATGTGAACCGCAGACGACATATAAGTCGAAGGAATTATATATAAGTCAGTTCAAGGAGTGGTTTTGTGGTTATAGAGTATAAGGTAGGTAGATAAGATTACAGCTATGTGAATCAATGTTGCAGGGAATATTTTAATATTTGTTGGATAGAAAAAAATAAAACGTTCCTCAATAATTGTTTTCCCTTCAATCATGAAATTTTATTTCACTAAGCCTTATTAAATTAAGGCTCTTTACAGAATATATTGTATAGCCTTACTCAAACATCCCTGATCAAATACTTTATATGTGGACAAAAATGGCGCTGTGAGCGCTTACGTAACAATACAATTTACACTTGAAGTTAAACGTCATTCGTCAAAATGATAACTTTTTTGATTGTGAAATTTTGAGTGCGAAGACTTACGGTTTTGTTGATAAATTAAAATACTTACATACATATTTAAAACGATAAAATTAATAATTTGACGCACGAACGCATGACCTTGCGTTCTGCCTTGGTACGTAGGTACTAATAGAAAAATGTCGGTTTTACAGAGTGATTTGATCTGCCCAGTTTTTGGTTTTGGTCGAGACGTACGAGAACGTACGTAACCACTCAGAAAATTGAGAACTTATGTATCTACTTGCGAAAACTCTCGACTGATTTGGAATTTCTGATGGGGCAGCAATTGCAAATGTTTCAGCAACTCTTCAAGATGCTGGAATGATTTCAAGGGACATTTTTGTCACTTTCGATGTCATTTCAAGAGCTCCAGTTTGAGTTATATTTTGACGGACGAAAAGACAAAACCCTCAGTATGATATATAACAGAACGAAGTTAATTGTTAAAGAGCATTTAAGTGAAGTGAAAGGACCTGGATCTGAATACTAAGAACGTGTCTTACTTCCAAATGGAAAAGTTGGAATCATAAGTATAAGAAATCGAAAGAGTTCTTTGGTGCAAAGGAAATTGATAAATCAAAAGTTATGGTTATTGGAACTGATGCGGGACAGTTATAAATACAGGATCCAACGGAGGTAGTTTGGAACTAGAGCTAGGAAAAATAACCATTCTAATGGTTCATATCGTCGGCTAAATGCGTAAAATTGCTAAGTTTACTTTGACATATTTTACAGGAGAGCCAAAAAACAAAAAACAAAAATTCCACACAAAAACTGATTTTCTTTATAAGATTCTGCAACAACTACGTAACATTGGATAAAAGTGAGTAAAGCAATTTGTGCAGAATGTGTTTTTTTAAGGAAATGACATCAAATTACGGCCAATAGTGGACTTGGCAGCTTTACGCATTTAGCCGACGATATGCCAGTTACATACAAACGAACTTATAGTTCAACTCTTTTTGAGTATCCTAATGGAACTACAACCGGACCACGAAGCTTTACAGTTGCTCTGGAAAATAAATTGGAAGATTGTGAGAATTTTCCATTTGTCACATTTCAAGCTATTCAATGTAACCTTCCAGATATATCAAACACTCATGATCCCAGCAAATCAACGATATTTGTTTGAAATTTGTCAAGTTATCAGTTCAGGGATTTTTAGTTAAGTCTTGCCGTGTAAACTCAATACCTATCATTGCCAAAGCCTTCCAGTTCAACATTAGCGAAGTTAAATATTTTTCGCCCTTGTTATTGTGAAAATTATTGACCCAAAAATACGTCATTTAACAGTTCCATTAATGTACTACGAAATTCTTTTCACATAGTTTTCTCAATTACAAAATTTAGATTTATAAAAAATTACTGAGTAACCTACAAATAATTTTCGTTTTCCGTTCTGAAAATAAAAACAAATCCTTTACAATTTTATTCCAAGCGGATTTACTTATTTACGAAACCATATCGGCATGAATTTTAATAGGATTTCAAAAGATTCTCAAGATAAAATATATATTTATCGTTGCTACCCGTAAAAATAAAATGTTTAACTTTACTTCAAATATCTATTTTATTATCCTTCAATAAAATCTGAACTTGCTTACTTTATCCCAATAACGCACTCAAAGGCAATTTTGAATCTATTTAGTTTTATTGGCGCTACCTTTTAAATTTGATCAAACAAAACCATTGCGAAATTTAAGTGCGCTATCGTAAAACAGGAAAAGTAAGCAAAAGAAGGAGAAAGAAAAATAAAAAATATTTAAAATCTGACCTAAAATCATCTCAAGAAAAAAACACATTTACACACAAAAAAAAGAACAATCCATAGGAAGGTACCTAGTTATACATTAAACATGGCATACCTACGACTTATATAGTAGTAGATGGATAGAAAGTCCCTATAAAGAAGCTAAAAATACCTTTTTTTACCTCAAAAAACAAATTTTATTTGAATATCCAAATGTCTGCAGTTTGAATACATTTGCATATCGCAACCAAGATCGCGCAATATATTCTTCGAGTAGAGCTGAGAAGTATAACCAAAAAAAAAAAAAAAAAAAACAAACCAACATTTAACTTCAAAGAGAAAATCCTACTACACATCGACTATTAGCCTCGCTATCTTCTTTTAAAATAAACTGCATCTCATTCTCATCTCATTCTATCTCAATGGTTCGAAAATTGTTTTGTTGTGCTGTCGTTGTGTGCCTTTTTTTTTCTTAGTACCTATTTTCTGTTTTTTTTTTTTTTTTTTGAGAAAGGCAATGCAATGATACTAAAAGTAAATTCGCATCTTATCCTAAGTTCCCTTATTTCTTCACTATTCTCCCATCCATTGTCGCGCCACTTATACAGCTTTACCACTCCACTCTGTAATGTGAAATCAACATTTGTATGGATTTTCCCACAATCTACTTTGAATTTACAGTCCTCTTACTTTTGTTTGGAGATTCTATGTAGTTTACTCACACAACATTATTGTTTTAGGACAAAAATTCAAACCGAAAACAAGCTTCACAATATTTCTCTCCATCAATGTGTGTATAAACTGTCACTTTTTTAAGCCATGTCCATTACTATAACATTGCAGACATGAAGAGGTGGACAAGATTTTTGAAGCATTGAATATGGGATTTCTATTTTTCCTCCCTTCTTATTTGCATAGGTACAGTAAAACCCTCTTAAGAGAAACCCGGTTAAGAGAAAAACCCGCTTATCTGAAACACTTTTTTCATCCCCGATTATTTGTAGACCAATTACCTCTTAAACACTCCGCTTAAGTGAAACCTGCTTAAGTGAAAAACCCGGATACCGGAAACATATTTTCAGTTAAATTTTATATTTTTCATTGAAAAAAAAAACTCTCTTAAGTGAAAAAAATTGAATCGAACAAAACAAAAATTTCATTTCTTTCTTTATTTTTCACCATTTGAATTTTTGATATGTCACAACCAATTTTGGAATTTTAAATCCGCTTAAGTGACATTTTTTTTCACTTATCCGGACTCCGCTTAAGTGAAATTTTTTTTCGTTTAAGTGAAAAGCCCGCTTAAGTGAAAGAAAGACTGTGAAATTTTACTGTTTCTCTTAAGTGGGTTTTACTGTAATATGTATTTACGTTTCCATGATTTAGTAAATAACTACATAAGATGTGATGTTCCAATTGTAATAAGAATATACTTCATCAAAGCTGCTAAGTGGATCGTAAAAAAATGATTACTGTAAATGCGTTGACAGCTGCTTTAACACTCAGGTTGACATGAATTTTAATCTGATTTTCGATCTCATTATTAATCTCAATTTCAAAAATTTTTGAAGTTTTTTAATAGGTGGCAAACTATAACCGTTTTCGATTGGTCGCCCAGAAGTCTTTGGAACCTCACAAAGTGACAGTTCTTCCTCTCGATGGAAAAGCAAATGCTTTTGGATTTGAATTCAGAGTCGAAATCAGAAGCACTACACTTTAGAAACGATAAGATCTGATTAAAGAACTTCTCTTCCGGATTATCAATCAAAAATGCCATAAATGTTGACACATATAGAAAAATTCGTTCGAAATGACACCAATAATTCGATTTTTCTGGGGAAAAATAAAATCTCATAGAATTCTGAATTTTTAGAGCATTTTCATTGTTTTAAACCATCGACATCTTAGCCATTCTTCAATAAAATTTTACAGCTACACAGATAGGGGGCAAGCTAAATGTTGACGTTTAAAGAAAATTTCATTCGAAATGTCTCCCAAAAGCCCTAAAATCACAATTTTCCGGAGAAAAAATAAAAGCTCATATACATTTCTGAATTTTTAGAGGATTTTCATTTTTCAATCACTCTGCGTTGACAGAATATTGACGTAAATTTTTGTGACGACAAGGACGGTGTTTACATTAGACTGCTTCCTCCGAATTTTTTTTTTTGACGTTTCTGTACTCTTTCCCACTTCCATTTTATGGCTTGAAAGAGATGCCTTTCTTTGCCATCTCTTTCTTGCCGTGAAGAGGGAGTGAACAAAAGTACAGAGACGTTAAAAAAGTCGGCGTAGGCATTTTAATGTGAACAACGTCATGTAGTCAACGGGTTGAATATTTACGTTGATCGTCTAACCGTGGTAGCTTTAAACATGATTTTGAAGTAGTGTCAATTCATTAAAAATCTTGGATCAGTATAACAGCAGTAGATGGCAACCATGTCCCCATTTAGGACTCTGTGAACTGTGATCAGCATTTCAAAGCTAAACAAACAATATTTGCAGCATCTGTTGACTACCCAGACCAACCAGACCATCAACAAGAATTTCCATTTTTGTCTTCTGAAAAGTGGAAGGAAATCCTAAATTTTATATGATACACACTCGGAAATCATTCACTCCTCGACGACATACTAAAACCTTAACCACGACCAATACCCACCCCATATAAACCTACACATTATATATATCTCACAGAACTCTTATTATATGAGAGACATAGAAGATAGAAATCCCAATGTGAGTTGAGTGCGTGTAGGCTAACCACGCTATACACACGCTCAGACTTTCCAGAGATACAATAATATTGTAATTGCAGAAGTTGTGAAGCTGTTGTTTTTTTTTTTTTTTTTTTGTTCCAAAATTTGTGGGTTGCTTTTACTCTGTCAACACAGAGATGACAAACAGGTTGAGTTGTAAAATTTCATCTATGCCATGAGAGATTCAATTTGATTTGTGTGGGCAGCATGAACGATGAGAACTTTTTGTTCTGTTTTAGCTGTCTGGTGCATTTGGAAAAGGCGACAGAATAAGACTTTTCTGAAAAAAAAAAAAAAAAAAAAAAAAAAAATACAAAAAGGAAATCCTCCGCAAAACCTCCATTGAGAAAAGTGGCTGTCACTTTGTATATAGAAAATTGTATATCTTCGCAAGACTTCGCAAGTCTCTCAAAGCGTGATTTATTTAGGTATGTACATTTTACATACATAAAGCCTTCAAACTTGAACTGTATATATAGAGTAGACTCCTATGGCTATCCAAGCCTTAGAATGGAATGCATCGTGTTTCTCTGAGGATGGATATTGAAAACGTATACGGTACAAGGTATACACACATACTACACATTCACACACAGAAGTAAAGACTCAGATGACCATAACATCTTTTTTTTGTGTTCGCTTGAATTGCCTTCGATTGGCAGGAAAAGTATCTATGTATAAGGATTTCGGACAATTTCTCAGCAAGATAGTTCTGGCAGTGATTAAGGTGAATGGGTCAAGGATCAATACCTTTTGTACAGGTGATTCATATATAGGATATAATATGGAAAAAACTATCTATGTATATTGAAATCGATATTAGGAATTTTCTTCTGTCTGCCTATCAACGTTAAATGCCTATAAAACAGCATGAATATTCGTTTATATCAGTTCAGTATTAAAAAAGTTTTATGATTTTTTGTCTCGGTATTTTAGGTATTCAGGCAGAAATAAAAAATGTACATTGTACCTATAGAGTGCTGCTAATCCATGGAGTTTCGGAATTCTTTAAATTCTGGTTATATTTTCTGAGATTAAAAAAGATTTCGAAAATTAATTCTTAATGGTTGTTAGGGTTTTATTTTGAATTTATAGACACATTTATTGATTTCTTAAAACTCAATTGTTGTTTCTCTAGGTTAGACGAAATTCAAACCCAAGGATAAGAATATTGTAGATAAAATAAAAAAAAGCTTTACATACAATAATTGATTATAAGTTCCTAATAAAGACTAAGCTTAATTAAAACTTAAAGCTATCATGACATTGGCGTCTTCTACACCTTTTTTGGTAAACAAGTCTGCATTATACCATTCAACCCCTGAAACATAGAATCAATTATAATCTTTGGAGCCTTGATCAAATTTGGCAAACTATTAAAATATTTATGTAGAATTTCTTTATTGTGATGGTTCATTAAATTGCCGGCACCAGTGTTAAAAATTACAAATTCAAACCTCGAGTTATTTATTTTCCAATTTCTGCAGTATTCCGCTATACCATCCATCCACCACAGTCCGCCGGAAATGAGACCACAAATTATAAAGTATGTACATATTTGCAGTATACGACAGCCAAAATGTTATTGGTTCACCAAAAGCATTGGCATTAAACAGTCGTACATAGCCAAAAAGACCGTTTTATTTTTATAAACAACTGTGTTTATATAAAAGTACATCAAACGCCCAATGAATTTCTAATGCAAAATATTGAATTGAATGCCATTTATGTCACGTAATTATGTTAATTAAATGTCAATGGCATATCTCTATGTTATACCTATCTCTCTCTCTCATCTGACAAATGTAAGTGTCATTTTAATAAAATTACAATCCAATTCATGAAATAAATTAGGTAGGTGTAGACTGTATAGGTAATGATTGATCTGTGTAAGCTGCTCAACAACTAGATCATTTCCTTATTATAAAGTATGTATATCAAAAGATGAAAATTCCATTCATAGAACGAGGTTGCAGATTATGCAGTTTAAAATTTATTTTATTTTTCTTCTTTTCAAAAAAAAAAAAACCTTGAAAAAACACATTTTTTTATTGCGTGGAACTAACAACACATCAACATTATATAATGAAGTTTTTCTTTGAAAACATTCTAACATGTGTTAATAAATATTTATTAGGGAAATCTTAATCTGAGTTACGGTTATTGAATATTTAATTAATATTTAATTGCACAAAAATAGCTATTGCAGTAATTAATTCCAGAATTTAATTTTATTCTTTGATCTGGAATTTGACATCGTAACCTATTTATATCTATACATTATAGGTATGTATATATTTGGCGAAGGGGATTTACGTCAAGGTTATAGGTATAGGTATACCTACTGCAAAAGGTTTGGTATAGCTTTGAAGGTTTTATTACATAATGTTGTTCGTGATGGACATTTTGAATGATGGGAGAACATTTTTTCAGTTCTTGGCTTATTATAGGTATGTGTTGGGGGAATTTATACAACAAACAAGTTCTAAGACGCCTTTTAAATAAAGAAACATTCTTTAAATTCAATTTTCAAGTTCTTTATACGGTCAATATAAGAATGTATAACTATATATCAATTCTCAAATAGGGATCAGTTAAGACATTGTTGTCAAAGGCTTTCATATCGACTTGCATATAAAAATGTGAATAAAGTCAAAACTAGGAAAATGATTGATTTTTTAATACAAAAAATTGTTTAAAAACTTAATCTTACATAATACTTCACTGATATAAGTGTCAAATGAGTTACACAATCATTTTTATTTTTATACACATAAGAGCTCTAATTTTATGTTCTAAGCATTTGCTGAAAAGTATTCAAAAAAAGTGTTGACAAAATTGTGACCATCTAAGAAAATACAATTTTTTGGAAAAACGAAAATTCACTTTCCATTGTAAGCAAAAAGTTTTTATAAATTAAATTGAACAAAACATTAAGCACCACTTTAGAAGGAGTGTGATGATAGGCCTGGCAGTCGTGAAGTATAGCTTTAGCTCCAGCCTATAAAAAACTTGATGTAAGTTCACCCAAGTTTTTGTTATTTCAATCAAACCTTCAATGAAAATTGTAGCTTATAAAATTCTACGCAAACAAAATGTTGCCACTTTTTTTTTCGTAAGATCAATAGATTTTGAAAATAACTTGCGTAAACGTTTTTTACATGCAAGGTGCGAGCTTGCATACGTTTTTTCTCAAATTCTTTTGTTCTATTTATGAATTAATGGTAATTCCACTTCGTCCAGTCCGCACTTTGACGGAATGTGGAGTTGCAATAAATCACATCCGTTTTCGATGCTTGCACATCGCTTTATTTTTCATACATTGTGAACGCACGCCAGTATTTTTTCCGCATGTGTTATTTTTTGTATCTCTGGCTGGGTTCAGGGCATTACGTTTTACATCTGAATTTTCAGATTTCCGAATTTTTTGAGCTTCTGATTGGCCAGCTGTCATAAAAAGTTAGATGACTTTTAGTTACTTTTAGTACCTAACGTAATGAAACGAAAATTTTCTGTTGTCTCCAAATCGATATCGAAAACGCAAACGAAAAGACTACGTAAAAGTAGTTTTACTTTTATCAGATGATGAAAATGAAATTTGTCTGGGGTCTCCAACACGATAGTACAATTCTAACGAAAACCACACAATTAATGGTTCGTGCAAAATTCAGTCCGAAAAAGAGCAAATAATCTGTTACAATTACAAATTTCGCTCGTTGAACAGCGCACTGCAGAACGAAATTTCGTTGTTTAAACTTTTGTATGTATACATTTTCGTTTTGTTTCAGCTGCGTACTATGCTTAACGATGGTTTTGTAAATAATTTTTGTCAATATTTTTTTGATTTGTTATCATCAGCGGAAACCGGAGTATACCATTAGTCGCATTCAAATTCCACAAGTCTCAATATTCATCAATCCAGTTTCAATTTGAATAATTTTCGCCTTCAAACTCTTATTATGGTCATGCCTTTTATTGGGTAATATTAGGGGCACAACACTTTTTTTTTCGACCAGTTTTCAAAATATTTTTAAAAGAGGTGAAGTGGGGGGAACAGCTATAATCAAGAAGTCCGAAAAAGTGGGTTTCATCAAAATGTCCGTCAGTCTGCGCGTTTGTGCGTCTTCGCATCTGTGAGTCTATTTAAAATGGTGAAGAAAAAAATGTATTCAAAAATAACTTTCCAAAAATGTTCTATTTAAAAGTTCAAAAACAACTTTCCAAAAATGTTCTATTTAAAAAAAAATCCTTACACTCAAAATCGCTGCAAAATCAGATAAAATTGTATTACACCTAAAATTCTTATTAACCTTCTTTTTATGAAAATTAAAATATCTAGCACAATCTTTTAATTTCTATAACCATTTTTTACAACAGTGTATCTTATAAAAAATCAACTTAAAACAATTCATACGTATATCTAAACAAAGAAGAGCTAGAATAAAAAAGATAAAGGATCCCCACACCAACGCAAATCTGTCACGGCGACGATGAAAACAATAATAAGATTAACAACCACGTGTTGTTATTATTGCTTTCGCGTCGTCGCCACGACAAATTTGCGTTGGTGTAAGGGATCCTTAAAAAAGGGATTCTTAAAATTTCTATACCCATCCATCAAAAAAATTCCAAAACTCCACTATAATAATAAACAAAATATAAAAAAAAACATATAAGTTTCATATTATAATGAATTCTAGTCTCGAGACCTTTTTCATATCGTGGTCAGTCCTACGTCAATCAATAAAACTATGTTTACTTAGCCATTGACGTGTTTCAAAAAATGACAAGCCGTATTTTATTTACTGTTTTAATTTGCATAAAATGCGTAGAAAAAAAACTCAAGATAAGAGTAAGAAAAAGCTCGTACAATGCAAAATGACACTGACAAAAATGTTTCTTTTCACTGTCGATTATGTATGATATGAGTCACATTCACTCCACGTCCAGAAGTAAGTTCTGGGTGACTGCGTTATTTGGACCTTGATAAATACATACAATTTTAGAAAAAGTACTTACATATGAAGCACAACAAATCGCTTTTAATTTGTACAGACGTCATTGTAAACAAAAGAGTTGACGTACAAACTTAATTAGTAGAAATAAATTAAAACTGTTATCAAATGACACGTATGTACATATGTATGAAAAGTTTTTAATATAAAATAGAATCATAATCATCATTCTCTAAGTCGAATCGATACTATAGATTAAATTGTCTGACGTTTGTGTCGAAATTGCTATAAATTAAAACCTTTTTCGCTAAGTATAGGTAGGTATACCTACATAGGTTTTTGCGATTGAATAATTCTGGATTTTCAATGCAAAGTGTCATTTTATTTGAATTGTTGAAATAAAGTATCACTCGATTACACCTGTGCATCCCATTTATTAAACAAACAACATCATCATATCGACAAAAAGGCACCCATGTGAACAGCAGCGAAGGTATTTCGTTTGCCTCGAGCCTATACTTGGCACATGACGAGTATAAACAGAAACATTTATGCCACTCATATAGGTAGTGGGTGATGTAACTCCCTAACTACTCAAGTGTGTGTGTGGAATGAGTTTTTTCCATAATGAACACAATATATGTAATATGAGCAACTGGATGATTTGTGTGGGTAACGACCCATGTTTGAATGAGCAAAAGGTGTTATGTATATGAAAATGTGATGGAGGTGGGATTGAGGCCGCAGGGATAAGAACAGAACAACATTGCGTCGCATCGCAACGTGTGATTATGTATATACATTTGTATATTGTGTTGTTTCCCCTTGAAAGAATTTCTATTTTCTTTCATTCTCATTTGACATTAGCTGTCACTTTTCGATTCAAAATCGATTGTCTTTTGACTGAATGGAGCGCATTTCTTTCAAAATTTTTGACATTAAGGCACATTTTATTTTGTATGTAGGTATATAATATCTTTTTGGTTGTCTCTGTTGAATTTCATGATGCCATCAGTTGTGTGTCGGGATAATGTGAGGATGCCTGTCAATTTTTGTTTCTGAAACATATGAGGACATATTTTAATTCCTCATCAATATATTAACCTTTGTATACATATATACATACATATTTGTATATGTGCTTCTTTTTAATGGTTTAAGGTCAGGTATTATATTGTGATTGAGTGCTTCTGATGGATAATAATGTTTTTTTTTTTGCCTGACCTATTTTTAAGTTAAATCAAAAAATCATCCATTATCAAGGATGCTCTTTGACTTCATTCTGAGAGAGATTTTTATTTTCAAACTTTTCGATTGTATGATGGACAGAATATGGTAGCAAAATGTTTTATTACAGAATAAATAAATAATTAAAAAAGAATCGATTTGTCTTTGGATTTAAAAATAAAAAATCTACAAAGAAATTGGGAGAAAATCCAAAAAAGCTTCAAAATGATAAAAATATTGATGGTGGCTTGAATCACACTATACCTACTGCAACAAAAAAAAATTAACAAAACAAAACAAAATCAAACTCTGTCTTCACTCTCGCTTTCTACTTGGTTTAACCCTATTTGGTAATTAAGTTGAGTTCAAATGTTAATAGGTATAGCCTCGAGTAATATATATACCTACATATTATCACCTCCGCGCACTATAACAAAATAACCATTCATTTATGGTGCGACGACACATGGAAAAAAATTTGTGTGAAGGTCAACAGAACTTTACATAATGAAGGCTGTCGGTGAAGAATTTTCCATATTTGTATATGAATCACTGATGGGGATTAATGAGCTGTATCTATATTGATGCATTTTTTTTTTTTTGAATAAGATTGATTCTTTGGATACCATTTTGGGTCATGTGGCATTAATCAGCAATAAGAATTAATTATTTTTATAAAAATAAAAGAATATGTAGTTTCAACTTTTTCAATAGGGCGGTAGAGATAAATAATTGCAAAAAAAACTAATTACGCTGAGGAAGCAAACAATTTATGATCATTAAGGATTAAAGGATTTTTTATTCAAGATTTTAGCTCAGTATTAGAACTTCAAATGCTAGTTATTCCTTTCTTGTTTATAACAAGGCTCTCACTAGTAAATTGATAAGTTGAAGTGAGATTACCGTTCCAAAACGCCAATTTTTGTGGAATAAAATACGTTAAAAGCTATTTTGAATACAAATAACATGTATAACGTTGGTACGTTTTTAAGGAAAATGTAAACAAAAATTGGATTTTTCGATTTATTTTTAATTTTTTTTTTAAATGAGGCAATTTTCTCAAAAAATCTTTTTCGTAATGCGATTTTTGTTTGGTAAAAACTAGAAACGCCGTTTTCATCCAATATTTTTGGGGATTAAATGTAAAAAATTAATCAAAATCGTTATAGCCATTTTAACGAAAGTTTAAAAAAAAAACGAAATTGTTGTGTGATGGCAGCTAACCGTTTTAGACCAGCTGAAATAAAAAATTTTAATTTTTCTTCTAGGGAATCACATAAAACGCTCTGTACCAGCTCTGTAAGCAAATTGGTTACCCCGTTTAGACTTTAGCTCAAATTACAGTGGACGTACGGATGCATATATCAAATTGGATTGTCAAATTCATCAATTTTTCAAATTGTTTGTCCGGGATAATCTTCGAAACCAGTTTACTAATTTCGACGGGACTTTACATATAGGTAGAGGTCCTTACAGGGAATGATCTAGGCTAATTTTTTTGATATTATTTATTAGGATTTTCTTGCAAGTTAAAATTAGATGCCAATTCGATTTTTTCCTTTACCAAATTTCAAGCAAATCAGTTCACCTGCTTAGGCTTCAGTTAAAATTATGGTAGACGTTCAGATACAAAATCCATCAATTTGGGAATCTGTTTGTATGTTTGTCCCGGATAATCTTCGAAACCACTTAACTGATGTCGACGGGACTTTACATAGCGGACAGAGAACTTCACAAGGAATGATCTTAGCTACTTTTTATTCTGAAATTATTTAGTAGGGTCTTTTTTTGCAGGCTAAAATTGGGTGGCCCTTAAATACAAAATATAAAATTTTCAATTTTTCCTTGGATTTAACAGTCCTAACGCTCTAACAAATTCCATCATTCTAAGACAAAGTGCCCCATTTGATTGATAAGTAGGACTAAGAAAGTGGGTAGATACCACGTCCATTGAATGAAATGTCTCAATTTGTATACATTTGTATATACTACAAGTTCTTATCAGTTCTGCCAATTTTCATCATTCTACACAAAATACAGAAGAGTTCTCTTTAAATTATAATAATTGTAAGAAAGTGGGTTGATGCATTCTGCAACAACCGGAATTGCGCCATATAATTGGCAATAATTTTTAAAAAAGATGGATACCACGGCGCCTAATGGAAAACTATTAGACCTACCTTTGTGAGAAATTACAATATTCTACAGTGTAGGGAAGTGCTCCATAGTTTTGATGACCTGTATGGGTTAGTAAACCAGAAAGTCAGTCAGTTAAGATTTTCACCTTACTACATCTCAGGAACCACTAATGATAAGGAGTTTAAATTTAATGAGGCGACTCTGCTTACTTAGTTTAGTAAGTATTGCAAATTCGACGTTTCTAACTTTATTGGTACTGGAATTATAGACGGTTCAAAATCGGTTACGTTTTTTCTTGTAAATAGTGTAAGTGTCGAGAATTTGGCCTGCCACTACCGTGTCCTTTAGTTTGATTCCCTAAGATTTAAACTGATCTTATTACATACAATAACAATTTCAATTGAATGGTACATTTTTTGTCATAATTATTATACGTTATATATTGTACCTACACAGAAGGATAAATCATTGACATACGTGATACAAGGTTACATAAAAATCCCAACTGCCTCTATTTCCTCAGGACTTATTATACTACACAGTTAAAAACATTAAATATGTACCTGTTCTGTTTAATATTCTTTGAAACAAACTTTTTATCCAGAAAAGCTGACTGACTGTATTAAATTACACTTTCCAAAACAAATATGACGTGACTTCTATTTTGTGTCCATGTAGATAGTAAATTTAAATTCAATCATTAAATTATATCAAATCAATTAATTATTATAAAAATCAGCACATATCATATGACATTGTGTGATGCATTAAAAAAAAAATAAAATATAACAAAATTTAAAATGACATCATGACGGTGCGGCGACATTGTCATTTTTCAATCATTATAAGATAAAAAAAAACGAACAAAATAAAAAAAAATATAAAAAAGGTATATGCCACAGCTGTCACGAGTTCAACTCAACTCAACTGATTCCAAGAAAATTATTCGAGGTAACCGATTTAGAATTCTTCACCTCTTACCAATTTACACTTGGAGCTGAGAGCGTGTTTTTTTTATTATTATTTTTTGCAACGTGGAAACAAAAATGTTTTTTACCCCCTTGACCTTGAAGTTGGAACCAATTTGTCATAATTGAACACACCTTGTCGCACATAAATAATTCAATTTGAATTTTTCGGTTTGACATAGGTTTTTCTCGTATAAATATGCGACACATATTGCTTTTATATATATGTATGTATGAACATATAAGTTACTTTGACTCTTATCGTAGATATATTGGTATTGGTATTTTTCCATTAAAATTCAATACAGTCAATTCCGCTTAAAGGAGTTTAGTCACAATTTTTTTTTTTCAATGAAAAGGTACTTATTTTTGAGCAAACATAGGATTGATAAAAAACATGTTCGTAAATTTTTGGACTGTAGGGGAATATTGTTAGCATTTAAAATAGAAAATCCTTGGAACCTAAACACTGGAAATTTCAGTGAAACTTGTTTTTAATAATAATAAAATAATAAAATGCTTGACTAATTATTTTGGGGGGATTTTGTTTCTTTTTTATTTTTAAGGGATTTAAAAAAAAATAAATTTCAAAAAAAAAGATTGCTATGTGATTTCTTCAGCAAGATAGAGCTACTTAAAAGCTTCGTTCCAATAGAAGAGACTAAGTTTTTATTTTTATAATTTATTTTCGTGTTTCTATTTACTCAAATAATTTATTTAATAAATATTGGGAAAACAAATATTGTTGTATAAACTTTGTGTGTCAGTTTACCATTTTTTTTATAGGAAAGGATACCTCAAATAAGGGGTGTTGACTGTAAATTTATCAATAAATTCCAATACTTATTTTATGTGTGAAATGTGTGTAGAGTAAATATTCAAATTCATGACTTTGTGGGGGAGGAAGTTGTTATTTTATAGTGCCTACATTATTATACTTTGTTCATCATGTCATATATTATGCTCATACTCTGTATACATATAGGCTCTACTCTTCCCCCACACACTCCATAGACATACATACACTCCATAAATATTATCCATACAATAATTAACATTATTACCTGCAAAACAAAATTATTTCATTCAGAAAATTGTAAGCTTTTTCGTTTCAGTAAATTTACTACAAATATATATGTAGATCCAATAGCGTTTGTTTTTTGTTTTATTGTTATTAAAACACAGCTGTTGAATGAATTGAATTTGTTCAAAGATTTAATAATCCATCGAGTATTATTCTCGATAATACGTCTTTAATAAATAAATTAAATGTATATAAGAACTCTGGTATGGTATAGGCATTCAACGTCTTGAACGGAAATGTCTGAATTCCCAATGAAGTGGGACATAATTCCATGATTTATTTTTTAAAGATGTATATGTACCTATCATAAGTCCATGATTTTCGAAAATTTCTAAAGTATGATTTTCGAGTATTGAAAATAAATAATGTCTATAAACAAAATGTGGGTTTATATCTCACCAAAGTGACAACATCAATTTTTAAGCTAATTGATCCATCCATTCTTAACTTGATGTACAGAAGATAAACAGTCTTACTGTTATAATGAAGCTTCAAAATTTAAGGATCCCAAGCGTCACACAACAAACGATTTATAAATCCTAAAACCTTACTTTCCTATTACGTATATATAGTCAAACAATTAAATTTAAAACAAATTATAACATTCTAGATTTTTAATTTTATTCTTCCCCAATTTCCAAAGTATTCAAACACAAATTGACGTACTCATCTCCCCAGCATTTATAATATTAATCTAAAACATTTATCAAAAGTTAATTAATTCACAAATTAATATATTTATTAATAATCAGTTAACTGCTAATTCACGTTTTAAGTAGCAAATCTACTACACTCAACAAAAACTCTGTTGTTGCCAAAGATTTCAATTTAGTCTGCATAGGCCGAATTCCTAACCACAAATCTTAGGCATATTATGCTAAGCAAGAAGTTTCAAAATGTAAACATAAACATCCTTGCTAAGCAGATTGTCCCTAAACGTAGTAGATGTTTTCTTTGAAAAACTGTACCAATAAGGAGTTGAAGTTTTTGTTAACAATTATTGGCACATGAAGAGGTTTTTTGCTCGGGAGAAAGGCAAAAATCAATAATCGGGGCTATAGAACTCAAGGAAATATTAGGAATTTATAAATAATGTTTTCTAACATTTGTATATATTCTTCTTTTCGTAAAATATTTTTGTTGTTGTACAAAAATTGAGCAAGAAATTTACTAATTTTCTTTTTTGGGAGTCCATTCCATTATTAATTCCAGGAACAATTTAAGCAAACATTCGTTCCGAAATGGTATATACACCGTTTTCGCCGTTTTTCGTTCCGCATTTTGTTTGTTTAGCATTTTGTTATTTCGCATTTTACGTTTTGCAAATCACGTTTCGTTTTTTAAATGATTTGACAAATTATCATTTCGCATTTTCATTTAGTTTTTAGTACAATTGGATTTTTGAATTTCCGCAATTTTTTATTTGGCATTCTATTGTTTTGCTTTTTTTAATTTGGCATTCAATTGTTTGGCATGTATAAACAGTATGTAACTGCAACCTCCCTGCTTGGGCACACTTTAGAATTTGGGGTAGGTGCGAGGTCAGGGGCGGACTGGGAGCCAAAGGGCCTCCCGGGATTTTAAGAAAAAGGGCCACAAAATAATAAAATGAGGCGAAGTAAAGAAAAAAGATTATCTACGAAAACGACGGTAAAAACTTTGTATCTATACAGAAGTAGTAGTACAAGTACCTAATTATTGACCCGCAAAAAAATTTAAATGCTATCAAGATTAAATTTATTTTATCATTATCATAACACGTGCTTTAACAAATGTTTTGCAAATACACTTTATATGAAGATATCAAACCTTTTCTGTAATTTGGCTTCCTTGCAAGCTTAATATTCAGGTGAATCATCAGCTGATATATAAGATTGCATAAGTATGTTTAAGAAGACTGTTAAGATTGCTTTATTATGTTTTTTTATGATTCTATCTACTTCTCGCACTCGTTATGAAATTGCTATTATGTAATTATTTAGAAAAAGATTTTAATAATGAATTTAAATGCTCATCAGCTTTAAGTTTTATAAATAATCCCTAGTTTAAGAAATATCTCAAAATTGTTGATATTTCTAAATTAAAAAATGTAAATATTTATTATTATTTAAAGAATTTGTGCAACTTAATATTTTTTTATAAAAATGAGCCTAGAAATATTAGGAACGAAAAATCTGTCGATATTTGGGTAAAATTTTTTTAAAAGAATTCAGCCCCTAACTTTGAAAAATTATGTGGTTTTTTTTTTTCTTTGCTAATTTCGAATGCCAGCTCTGAAATAAAGTTTCTATGTCGGTATAAGGAGCGAAATTTGTTGATTAAACAAAATTTTAATATGACTTTTAGAGAATTCAAAGAATTGTGGTAAACTGAAATTGTTTCAAAAATCTCAGCAGAAAAATACTTATAAAAAACCTTCCTACTATTTACTTTGTAAAAATCTATGAAATTTTACTTTTAAAGACTGAAAATTTTGTTTTTATTATTAATTAACTTTTAATGTTGTTAACTTTTATAGTTTTCAATGTATTTTGTCTTTGGGTAATTCTTTATTTATTTATTTACACCTTAATTCGTTATGTTGTATGTTCACTCCTAAATTATGAATGTTAAATAAAATACTGGTTTAAAATTGAAGACTTTTTTTCGAATAACAAACAAATCATACCTTTAAAGTTTTCGAAAAGTTTGTTATGTTCTCAAAATAAATTTGTCCCGCAAACAAATTTTTCAAATCTGGCATCCCTATCGAGAGTATGTACATTTCTAATATGGTAACGACATTAGTGAAATAACATAGAAAATATATGTATGTATGTATAACTAGCAGACCTGTGCTCGCCTTGCTTTCGCCTTTATTCTAATAATGTGAAAAATAGTTTAATGACTTTTTTTGTTTATTATATTCAATAATATTAATATGTACTTACACTTACTAAAATGCAATCCAATGATAAGAATTTTGGCTTACTATCAAATAAAATTATGAATATTTGAAATAAAAAAAAAAAATTTCGAAAAATGGGTGGGTTTTTTTCGACTTTCGACTTTTGAAAATATTGCGTTCGGTGCTCGAGGTTGTAAACTTAGATGAGTATCACAAACCATTTAGTAAAAAATCGGAACTACTGGTTCTGGCCGGTTCTTATTTCTCTCTATTATAATAAATAAATACGTTAAAAAATGGGTGGTGACAGCTCGTGAAGAACCAGGGCCTAGTGACTTACATTACAACACTCAACCATTCATGTGTGCGTGTTATTGCCAGGAATGAAGGGGACCTACAATTTTCTGTCGAATCCGAACGGCTAAAACGAGAATCACTTTTTCATAGACGATCTGTCGATTCTTCGCAAGATGCAGTAGCCCGTGACAAAAAAATTCTGTTTCTTAAAGTGGAATAGGGAAGGAATTGAACCCAAGACCTTCGGCGTAACAGTCCTATACGCACTAACCATTACGCCACGGCCTACTACCTACTAAAAATCATTCTAAATTTGGGTTACATTTTGGAAATTGGGCTACAAACTTTGTCAACTTCTGTGTCTGTGTTAGGAAAAAAGGACTTAAACATAAAAAGTTATGTTTAACTTCGTATGTAGTAAAGAGAAATGTAACTTGATTTTTGAAAACATTGCTGCAATAATGCAAACTTTATAATTAATGTTTCTTTCTTTTACAAAAATTCCGAAAATACTCATAACAATCGAAATATCGTTGTTGTACTTTTTTATTTTTTTTCTGGGGCACTGAAATATGTATCATCAACTGCCGTTTGAGATTTTTTGTACTTTCGTTGATATTAAACATTTCCACGAAAGATTTGTAGTTTTCCGCTGCAACATCCAATTCATTTTTATTCTTTACTCGTCTTTTGGAAGCTCTCTTATTCAATTTTGTGAGAAAGTTTTCCTTTAAATTAACTTAAAGTATTTCCAAAACCTATAGAATATAGTTAACTTATAGAGCAATTTGGGGCCTCCTTTGGTTACAAATGGGGCCACAATAGCTCAATATTTAGTACCAACCACCCTAACTAAAGTTTCGTTTGAAATGTCTAGGAGTACGGTGGGGCCTCAATATTAATTCCACGGGTCATCAATACAGTTGTGAGGAACCAATAGCTTTATAGTAACTGTGGAGGCCCTAAATAGGGCCGTGTGGGCCTCTTGAACTTCCATTGGGGCCACAAAAGCTGTATATTTACTGTAAGGCCCCTATGAATTCCAATTTTATGAGCAAAATTTCTTTTAAAAGTACATAAACTACTGCAGGAGCTTTTGTGCATATTTTACTCGCCCAGGGGCCCACCGGGCAAAATCCCGGTTGCCCGGTGGCCCAGTCCGCCCCTGTGCGAGGTTGAGTGTAGTTAAAGTGTTAGACAAAAATATTTGGCTTTATTTCTAAGTCAAATTCGGCCTTATTTCGTTTTCGAAATGAAGACAATTTGTCCTTATTTCCATTTTCAAAGTGAAATAAGGATAAATTTTAGATCTGGTCTTCTTTCGTGGGGCCTTATTCCACGTCACCGTAAAATACTCAAAAATTAACGATTTTCCATATAAAAAATTACTTCTCAAAACAACATTAATATTAATTATCAAAACAACTAAACGGCGAATAATCTACTAGCGAAATAATAAAAAGGCGAAGCGATATTTTGCGAAATAATGAAACGGCGAAACAATTCGCCAAATATTGAACAACGTAACAAAAAAAACGAAACAACAAATTGCTAAATGATTTTTGCGAAATGATTGAAAATATTTATTGAAAAAAAGCGAAATAAAAAAACGCCGAATGTTAATTGCGAAATGATTGAAAAACGTAATGAATAAAAAACCAAACGTAAATTGCCAATTGTGGATTGCGAAGTAAACGAAATATTTAACGATTAAAGCGAAACAAATAAATGTCAAATGAATTTTGCATAACAGTGGTGACCCAATGCAAATATATGCTTTTGACATTTCAACTAGCTTTTTTCATTTGATTTGCAAATGTTGCGTTTAGGAATTTTGTCATATACTTTCTTACAAAGAGTGAACTTTTGCACAGTTTCCCATTGCATGTAGGTGTCAGTTGTGTTGATTAAACATAATTTATGTCTGATTTAGGTTTATTAATAGGAGTGTATATAATTAAGTCAATTGCAAATATTTAATTTATTACTTCAACACTAGTAAATGAAATTAAGTCTTTAAATATAATTTCTTTAGCTATCCTTTTCGCTCAATTTATTTTTTCATATATATTTATTATAAGTAAGAATTTCCTACAACCTCAAACCTTATCATTAAAATTTTAATGCAAACGTAAACCCTTTTCACTATGCAATCAATGCCGACAGCCAACATAAAACGGACTTCCTCTCTCTTATTATTTTTATTATATAACTGCATCAGTCTTTTTTTTGTTGTTTTTGTTGCATTTGTCGTTCCTTGAACTTCCCTATCGCATTAAGAGATCTGCTTGCCATTGAATTATAAGAAATATGCGGTGTGGAGCAGTGTTTTGCGGATAGCGGATGTCGTCATTTGGATGTCATGTAATTGCAATTGCATCAAAATTTTAACTACTCCATTATGCTTCCTTTTTAGCTCAGAATTCCCACCATCATTTATCTATAGCCATATTATACTGCAGCAAGCTTCATTTCTTCTCTCTCTCTCTCTATCTTTGGAATCCATTGAAAGTTGCAACAATGAATCTCCATTGCATTCCCACAGAGTATTAAGTATATACTCGTATTACATGTATTCTGAAGTAGCTGTGGCTAAAAGATCCAACTGAAGAAAATATTAAAAAAAATGACCACAGTAAAAAGGTATTAAAAACTAATCGATTCACATTACATAATTACGTGGCACGGTCTATTATAAAGAATGCGGCATATAGTATGAGTATATATAGTTTGTGGCAAGTGGTAATCTTTTTTTTTTTTGTCTCCCTTAAGATTGCGTAAAAAAATCATTTATTGGCAAATTAATTGCAATTTTAATTCTCATTTTGCTATACGATCTGGGGTTAGTTTGTTTTTGTTCAGTTCTCTGTCATAATCGAGAGGAAGGAATATAATGATTGATATCCTTTCCGGACTACAGTGGACGTCAGTGGTGGTGCGATTATATTATTCAATGAAAATTAATTGCTTCCAACAAAAGTATACGGTCAAATTAGGACACTTATACACTTTTTGTTCTGGGAGAATTTTATTCGAAGATTATGTTTTTCATTTCTTAGGAAAATGATTTAGAAAATGAGTGGGTATTTAATATAATCGAGAAAAAACGGAAACTATTTATTTACTGTGCATTTATGAACTGGTTTGAAAGTTATATCTAAGTTGCCAAAAAAGGAAGATTTTTCTGCATTTCGCACACTTTTTTCCTTTTCTCAGAATTTCAAAATCGCTAAATCTGCACTGCAGATATTGTCTACACTCTTAAAAAAAAAACAAATTCACAAACTTCATAGAAAAGAAAAAAGAATTTAAAAACATTTGGATTTTAAGATTTTATGCTAACTACATCAGTAAGTAATAATAGTTTACAAACAAAGCAGAGATTATGAGTTATAAAAATAGAAATATTTCGTACATTTCTTACCTCCAAAACTCATTTGTTTACATTGTTGTTTTTGTTATTTAATGTATAAATAAAAATATTCATGAAGTACCTTAATTTTGTATCTTAAAAATCTGTAATGCAGACTTTTTATCATCGGATTTTCAGATTTATTAAAAATTTTCTTGGCAGCACTGTATCTATTGTAAAGTCTGGTTTCTATTAAAAATACCTTTTAAAATAATCGCTTATAGCTTTAACATAAAGTATAGTGCTCTCCCAATGGTCGAAATTTATTTTGAAAATTACATTATAATATGATAACACAAAATTCCTATAGCCGCTATTCGCTTAACATCTACATACGCTTATGATTTTTGTTTGTGCACCCTCTGAAGACTTAACCTTTTCAATGATAAAATAAAATCAATAAGTAGTGCTACAGCTCGTGAAGAACCAGAGCCTAGTAATTTACAACTCTTAACCATTACTGTTGTGTTTTTGTTCAGCTGGAATGGAAGGGACCTACAATTTTCTATCAAAATTTTTTAGATAAGAAACACTTTTTTATGACAAGAGAAAGCAGGATTTTTCATTTCTTCACCAGAGGCAGTGCCCTTGAAAAAAAAAATTAATAATTTGCTTTTTATGCTTAAGTAATATAATCTCTTCCTGTGCGTGCCTGAAATGCGTCGAAGTCACTCTTATTACAATTTATGTAGGATCAGCTTAATTTTTAACTATACAAATTTGTATCTATAATAAATGTTTTTCAAAGAAATACTGGGCATAAAAGACGCTATGTTTTGTATACTATTTAGAGGTGATTTTAACCCAGTATATCATCAATAGCTTGGCTAGATAACCATGACGATAGTGAATAGTGCATAAAATTTTCCTTCAAAACTTTGAAAATTCAAAAATAAATGATGCATTTAAAGATTAAGAAGTAATTGTTGTTTCAAACTAAATGAGGAGTGAGAAGCAACAAACTAATTGACGGAATAGATACCATATCTTCAAATGCTCCTATATCAACAAAAATTTTTCTACCACAAGTTGTAGTTGGGAAAGAAGCAGTTCAACCAGGATCTGCAGCTTTAAAAAACACTAAAATATCATCAGAAAAAAAGCTTCAAATACCATTGTGTCAACAGTCATCAGAAACACCAATAGCGAAGTTATTTCTAGTGAAGATAAGGCTCAGTCATTTACTGACCATTTTGAAGAACACTTTCAACTAAATTCAATTTTAGACCCTGGGTTTTTGGAAGACGTCAAATACACAATAATTGCCTTCCTGAAAGAAGTTTGTAAAAGATATCTTACATACACTCCTCGTCAACTGAATACGCACAAACATTTTTTAATATACTTTATCCATTTTTTCCAAACAGTGATGGTTATTATGCCATCTGTTGATGCTAACTATTCCCTTAAGATGTTAAGCAGATAATTCCGAAAGAATTATCCAAAAACAACCGTGAGTTTTTCTTCAACCACTTGCAAAGTGTTTTATATGCAAAGTAGGAGTTTTTTTTTAGTCAACTGAATAGGTACAACGCCATTTTCTTCGTTGTTTATAAGTTTTTTGGAGTGCTTGACAGTTTAAATTAACGATTTTAGTGTTTTCAGTAAAATTTAATTCTTGATTTCAAATTTTAAGAAAAATGGGTAGATCTACGTGTCTTAACAGTGTTGAAAAAGCTAAAATCGATTTACTTAGAGACCAAGGCCTAACTGGACGTGCAATAGCTGATAAAGTTGGCCGAAGTTTTAATGTAGTTTATTCTTACTTGAAAAATAAAGATGCATACGGCAAAAACATGAAGGGAGGTAAGAAAACAGCAACAACAGCAGCTGAGAGACGAAGAATTTTAAGATGTGCATCAAATTCTTCTGATTCTGTGGCAAAAATAAAACAAAAAGTCGGCGTAAACGCAAGTTGCTCAACAGTATTAAGAGTAATCAACAACTCAAGCCATCTTAAACGAATGAAACTTAAGAAAAAACCACCACTTGACGAGAGACGGAAAATGTTGCGATTAGATTTTTCAAGACTTCACATGAGTTGGAAAAAAGAATAGTATCACGTGGTTTTTTCAGATGAAAAAAAGTTTAATTTCGATGGCCCTGATGGGTTCAACTTCTATTTTCACGACTTAAGAAAAGAAAAAAAGATTTTTAAAGCGCCATCATAGTCGTGAAGGAGGTGTCATGATATGGGGAGCAGTCAGTTATTATGGAACAGTTGAGCTCGAGGTTGTAACATCAAGAATGACAGCAGCTGGGTATAAAGTAATTTTGGAAAGAAATTTTCCTAAATTTTCTAACATCTTTGGACCCATAAACTGGACCTACCAACATGATAATGCGCCTATTCACTCAGCGCGCATAATAAAAACATGGATAGAGAAGCAACAAGTGCAGTTGCTTCAATGGCCGCCGTACTCACCTGATCTAAACATCATAGAAAATGTCTGGGGATGGTTAGTACGCAAAGTTTATGAGGGTGGTCGTCAGTTCGAAGACAAAGAAACCTTAATTTCTGCAATCAAATTAGCGTGGAGCGAAATTTCGTTAAATTACATTAAAAAGCTATACGATTCCATGCCGGATCGAATTTACGAAGTAATTAAAAATAAAGGTGGAAGTACCCACTACTAAACTTAAACAAAAACTTGTTTCATTCCATTCCAATACCAATTTTAATTTTTGTACCTATTCAGTTGACTCAAAAAAAAAACTTCTACTTTGCATAAGTTACACTTTGGAAGTGGTTGAAGGAAAAACTCACGGTTGTTTTTGGATAAAACTTTGAAATTCTGTTATTTATATGTTACGAAAATTTTTACCATCAACAGATGGCATAATAACCATCACTGTTTGGAAAAAATGGATAAAATATATTCAAAAATGTTTGTGCGTATTCAGTTGACGAGGAGTGTATAAGACATCCGAAGAAGGCAACGAGACCGAATAATATCCCCAACTTTTTTTGAAAATACTGGCGTAATCAATCAATGTTAATATTCCTAACAATTGAAATACATATTTATTTTTTTCATTTGATCCATAACCTGTTTTTATGACACAACTCCTAACATTTATTTTCAACTGTTTCAACAATATTTCCCAAACAAATAGAAGAGTTGCAAAACTCTAAATTTATCAAAGTAGCACAAAAGTAAAGAGGCTTGCAGTTACAAATCCAACTCTCTTCTGGCAGTTCAAAAATTTATTACAATGCCCAAAATATGATAAAATTGAGGATGTATAACTTTGGCAGGTTATACAATAGTGAGACAATTTTAATCACGCATCAAGTGAGATGATTCACTGAAAATAGCAAAGATGTACAGTACACACATAATATGTATGAAATTAAAATCATGTGATTCCAACATAAGGATTTCAGGATATAAAATTGGAATGATTGTCCGATTTATGATTGACAGGACTTAGGAAGATTAATTAGCAAACTTAAATTAAGATAAAATTGTTGTTTACAATAGCTGTGTTTTATATTCCTCCAGATCCGAAGCAGACTGAATTTGCTTACATGTATTACAAAAACAACACAAGATCCAACTTTTCTTGGATTTTGCCAAATCTATTTTGAACACGCACCCTTAAGTTGTAAATGTCGTCAGTAGTGTTAAGAAAAAAGACAACGTGTGTATACAAATAAAAAAATCAAAATGAAAAAAGAGTTGGGTATATATCAAGTTGTCACTGAGATCCTGTGCCTACGTTCTGTAACTCTCGCATCAAAAAAATCAGTCGAGAAACGATGAAAATTGAAACAAATCGTATGAGTTTTGTTCCATTTATCAACGTTTCTCGACCAATTTTAACGATGTAAGAGTTACAGAACATAGGCACTGGGTTGTTTTATTTTCATGATTTTTGTCTACGTTCTGTAACTCTCGCATCGATAAAATTGATCGAGATACGGTGGAAAATGAAACAAAACTCATACGATTTGTTTCAAATTTCTTCGTTTCTCGACTGATTTTATCGATGCGAGAGTTACAGAACGTAGGAACTGATCTGGATTGGATCTGGGAGAAAATAAAACACAGCTAATATATCGAAGGGTGTATGGAAATACACAAGCAGTTGTATTTTGTATTGTTTTATGTGAAACAACTTAAGTAATAAAATAATACGTATACGCCATAGTGTACATTTCATACAAAAATAGCGCTGTTTGTAAGAAACAATTTTAGAATAAATTTGAGGAAGTTGGTTGCTTTAAGAAATGATTTCGTGCAATGTTTCAACTCGGATATATTACACAATTCAGTAGCAATACATATATTATATAAACTCACAAAATAATCTATGTATTTTATTATATTATATCTCCGGCGGACAGTGGCTCGTTTCTACTTTTTTGGTTGCTAAAATCATAACTTATAAACGAATAAATATATCAGAATAATTTTTTTATCGTAAAGGGAATTTCTAAGGCTATCAGAAGAATAACTAACTTAAGACTGACAGACATAATTTGCATTTCACTTAAGAATGTTTAGGTTTAGAGTAACATCAGACTGGGGCAGAACAAAATAAAATTAATAGCTATAGCTAACAATACCCAGATGATGAAACACAATTTCCGACCAAAAGAAATGTCAACTTTAGCTGAAAATATAATTTAATGTTCCGTTTCAACCCACTTAAGCAGCTGTCATAATAAGAAGACTAAACTTCACCTTTCACCAAATTCAACCGCTGATATAGACAGACTCATCCAGAAGCCGAAATTGCTTGTCAGACGGGCCATTATACGTACCTACTGGTTTTCCATATGGTACACCATGACCGAAAAACCATATATGAACATTTATTGAACAAGATGGTGATTTTCGACATAATATGAAGGAAATAGGAAACACATCAGCAACAAAAGAATATTAACAATTAATTAATTGAATACAACATAATTATCTTCAAATTTGATGCTGAAAACCCAACAAGATGCAAATTGCATATTGAAGAAATTTATAGGCTTGCACAAAATGTATAAGTGCCCAGCCGAGATAAGACACATTTGGTCAGGATCAAAATAGGAAATTGCAAATTCTATGAAATAAGGCTTAAAATTGATATTGTAATTGTATATGTGTGTGTGTCTCTCAATATTCAGCAAATACCTGCCTACCATGTTGCCTATCGAAGGAAAACACGTGTTTTCCTGTTAAAATTCTAAAACTATACTCATAGTATAGACACAGAATTCATAGCCAAACATCAGAATCAGTATTCAGTATCCGCATTGTATAGTTGAAAACTATGGATATAAGCTTTGTGCTTGGTAAAAGGCAATGGAACAAAACATCAATGCATATTATGAGCTAAAGCTATATATAAATTTGTATATGTACAATGTACATATTTTCCCTTTAACACATTCAGTATCAAATAAATGTTCAGGCATACATTTAGGTCCACGTTTAGGGCTAGTATATGTAAGAATATTGGAACATTACGGTTTTAACATGATTTCTCGGGACTTAAGCTTAGGGCCAGACCAGAATAATGGACAATGTACATTTACGTGAAGGTATACGTCGTATGTCCTCCCACAAAACAGAATGATATTTTCTCGGGAATATAAGGCCCAATGAAGAGTATCGGAAATGATGTTGAGAAACATAGCTACTGGCAAATAAATTACATGAAATAAAGAGAGAAATGTGGGGGTGGTTTGAAGAGAGCTTCTTGTCATTTTTAGGTGGTAGACGATAGGCCCTACGTTCAAACGTTACTTTGAAATCTGTTCAATATTCTTATACCCGAGTTTATGATGTCAACACAGTTAGGTATTCATTATTGGTTCGCTCAAAGAATAATTAGTGTCAAGCGACAGTTTTATGGTACATAAAATTTTATAAGACCTGTTATAAATAAAAGATGATCAAATGAATGAAAATAAAGGACTATATAACTATGTTAAAGAGAAAAGATATACGTTTTGTCGGTTAAGGTCCATTAGTTGGTTGAGATTTTTAATCGTTTAATCGTGGAACATATTAATCGTTTAAGGGAGCTTTTAATTTATTGAGATTCAGGATTTTGTTTAAGAGGAAAGTTTGATTCTATTTACAAGGTGAATATTAAGATTAGAGTGGTGGAAGTTCTATCCACGAACTCAATGGAATTACGAATCTAAATAATTTCGAAAAAATAAACGAAATTATCAAAACGAATTGTACAAATTTGGCGCGTTCGTGAAGACAACAGACTTGATGATGAAATTACAAACTGTTGATCTGAGAGCAAATAAAGTGCTGCCACCTAGTAGAGATTTATTTCTCTTTATTTAAGATTTAAAATACTCATTAGAATTAAATAGCAATATCTAGGAGTTTTTTTTAAAACTAGGACACAGTAAAACCCGCTTAAGAGAAAAACTCGCTTTTGTAAAACACTGAAAAGCTCCCAAACAAAATTGAATCGAACAGAACAAAAAATTTGCTGACCGCTTTCACTTCTTTTTTATTTTTCACCTCCACCAAATTTTCACCACGAAAATGACATTTGAATTTCTGATATGTCACAACCGTTTTTGAAATCCGCTTAAGTGAAATTTTTTTTTCACTCATCCGAACTCCGCTTAAGTGAAATTTTTGTCACTTAATCGGGTTCTTTTAAGTGAAAAACCAGTTTAAGTGAGAGAAAGACCGTGATATTTCCCCGTTTCTTTTAATCGGGTTTTACTGTTTTAGTTTTCGAAAATTGAAAAGGTGTTTACAATTATTGCTTTTAGAAATAAGCAGGGATTCAATTTTATAAATACAAGAAAAATTATTCAAAATATAGGAATAGAGTATCACAGAGAACAAAAAGAGAGAGAGAGAAAGAAAGATAGATATATATAGAGAGAGAGAGAATGAGAGTGAGAGAGGGAGTGAGAGAGAGGAGGGGAAAGCGCGTTGAAATAGTTTTTTCAGGCCATAAACCAGAACGATTTCAGAACGTTCAAACTAAACTGAACAACAATTTTTGTGTCTTCTGATTCTTCGTAATGTGATTTTTTTATGTGTGTTCAAGACATTTTAGGGTGTAAACTAATGGACTTTTCGATTTGTGTTAGAATGACAGTTCTTGTTCTTAAAAGTTGAGTTATGAATTTTATTGCTGAATCGACAACATGAAGTGTTCAATTGTTTTGAATTGTTGTTCTGGATTACCAATCTATAAAATGCCATAAGTCCTACTAAATGTATATTGGCATATTCAGAAAATAGATCTCGAAGATCTCAGCAATCTCAGTTACATGAACTGGATTTCTCAACAAAAATTCTCAGTTTTGCTGTAAAAATACTGACAAAAAAATCTTGGATTCGCTTGCTCATTGTTTTGAGTGAGAAATATCTCTGAGATCTCATTTTTCTGAACGCGCCAAATTTATACTCCTGTGTAAAACATCTGTCGCACAATCAATGACCACGCCTGTGATACAATACATCGATATATAACCGTCGATTTATATTAATCGACTTGCAAAAATTAGTACTCATCATTTTCTCTAAAACTGGCATGGCTAAGGTTCAAGGCCAGGGGCAAACTGGGCCACTGCGGGCAACCGTGATTTTTCCCGGTGGCATAAATTTGGATCTTTTGGTTTTCTAAAGCCCTACATTAAATATACAATCTCATGAAACCCGCACAGCTCTGTTAGGGGTCATTCATAATGAGAATAAAACTGTTAGGTTCCTATAAGATTATTTTAACGAAAACTACCAAATAAAATTATTATTGAGCTGTTGTAGCCTGTAGGCCCAAGTGGACCCTACTAGTACTCTTTACACTAAATATTGAGCTATTGTGGCCCCATTCGTAACCTAAGGGGGCTACCAAATTACTTTTAATAAACTTTATATTCCTTTTGTTTTTAAAGTTCTTTCAATTTATTTAAAGGAAAGCAGAAAAAGAATAGAAATGAACAACAACAATATTTCAATTTCTGTCAGTATTTTCGGAGTTTCGGTAAAAGTAGAAAACGTCAATTAGAAAATTTACATAATTCAAGTAATGTTTCCAAAAATCAAGTTACATTTTTTTTTTAAACTGAAAAATCATAATAGAAATTTTATAGCAGACTATTTATGGCTACAATATGATAAAATTTTTTTTATAGTTGTTTTCTGAGCTAATTCTTTTTCACTCCCTCTACTCATTTAACCATTTTGTGGCCCTTTTTCCTTAAGACCCGGGAGGCCCTTTGACTCCTAGTCCGCCCCTATTCAGGGCCTTGGATAACATCGCCTTGAACCTATGTGAAATAGAATTAAACAGCAATAACTTCAGTCTAGGAAAATATTCACAATTAAAAATAAAAACATGGACGTAAAATTTCAGACAGTTTAGTACTTAATTGAACATTTAGGACAATTAACGTTGCCTGATGGAAACTAGAGGAATTAATTTCCAAAGGGCCTTGAGGTGTTCATATACACGTGATTAAGACCTCATAAACTATGTCTGTTTGTTAACTGCAACTACATTTTCCTACTTGTAAATTCTATTTCTGTGGGATTTGACAGCAAATTTTGTTATGTCGTTCAACGTCGCACAGGATTCCAGGTTACCAAACAGACATACTATTTCACTCAAAATAATGTTCACCGAATAAATAATTTATGTTAAATCAATCTCATTAGATCAAATGGTTTTTAAATTTTTTAATTTTTAACTTTTTCATTTTTTTATTTCTCAGTCATTAAATTCAATATATCCATAAACATTCCAACATCTTAAGTGAATTAAATTATTCTTGAAAATGAAAGTTTCACAGTAAAACACTTATAGAAAAAACCTTATGCACAAAATCAATGAATTGATTTAATGAACTCACACCATTAATGAAAAATCAAAGAAAAAAAATAAATTGGTCCTTCAAGCTGGATTGTATAATAGTAACCTCGTACTTGAATATAATTATCATCTCGTGCAGCAAAATCAAATTGCAATCAAAAAAAAAAAAACAAAAAAAAAAAACTTACAATCATCATGAACTTCTTCCTCAACCAATATAGATTCAAATTTTCTACTACATCACTATATCAATACTGACTAAAAACAAAATTAAAAAAAAAAAACCTCAGTGAATACTTCACCTAGAATACAAATGACAAGATGAAATTCAATTGATTCGGTTTGTGTCGGTGAAGTGCAAGGTGCAGCAGCAAACTTACCTATAAGAAACACACAAAATTTAAATATCTATCTGAATGCATTCATCAAATGCTGCATAAGTTGTCGAGCAGCAGATGCAGATATTGCAGATGCATCATCATAGAATGTATATTCAACATCTGAGGCGAAGAGGAGGAAAGGGGAGTGGCATTGCGAATGCACTTGAATGAATAAGTGCACTTGGCGCAATCAAGCACGCTACACTAAACATAAAACCAACAAAAACTAAACAAAACAACAACAAGTCAACTGGCTTTTCAACTTTTAAACACAAAACGTACGTATCTTTATATATGTAATGTATACACGGCCAATACCTGTTTATGGAATCGTGTGTGTCTAGCTACAGAGAGTATCTAGAGATGTGTCATTCTGGCATAGATATGATGATGCTTCGGCTAAGGTAGGGGGAGATTCCTAGAGAATTGTGTCATCATTACGAAACTATCGAGATATACTTTGAATCTTCTCTCTATAACATCCAAGAGTTGAAGTTTTTTTTCTGTTATCCGATAGATATAGATACTTTTGCAACTACACGCGGTGAACTTGTATTTGAGCCTCTTTTTTTTAGCCCCCAACTTCCTTTTACAAAACAAGTATGTATATTTGTGAAAATTAATTGAATAGAGCTTCTCTTGAGTTCTCGGCACCTTTCGTAACAGATTTGACAATTTTCGCTTCGATTTCAGTTTTCTCATCGATACTCAGTCGATATATAATATATACAAATATGGCGGAATTTACTAGCGGTATACGTACATATAGATATTTGTATTTATCTTGCTCCTTTGTCAACACTCTAGTGGATGGCAAACGAACTATATGTGATGTGACTAGAGTGATGTGATGTCAGGTTTTTGATGAAGAAGCGATGAAGAGTGATGACAACCGATGCGATGGTTGGATGGTGGATGTACTATGTATGTATGTGGAAAGGAATATTTCAGGATTTCGATGAATGCCACGAACATTATAATGAATGTCGAAATGCGGTTTCTTTGTTGTCTGCTGATGAGGATGGTTTGGCATTTTGTTGGTGGTGCAAGAAAATCGCAGTCATGTTGTCATGTTCTTTGCAGAGTATATATATCTTTATGTGTTACCCCATTTTAAGAGATATACAAAAAGACATTGAAAGTTGTGATGAGATGAATGGCAACGCGCTTTGTTCGCATGACTTCCAATTCCAAACATCTGGAAATGCAAAGTAGTTAAAGGTATATCTTATAGGTTTCCATTTCATTTCATCATTCACATAATCTGAAAGTTATACTGATGACATCTATATATAACCCATAATGACATGGTAGACAGTAGACACATTCGTTGAATATGTTTGCCTTCGCCTCATTAGAGAATGAAATGAATAGTGACGGATATGTTGGAGCTGGGCAAATGTGTTTTCATCAGTTTAACTTCATATACTTCTATATCCATGTTAATTAAGTAGGTACGACTTCTCATTCCAATTCAAATGTTTATTCAAAAGAAAAGCTGCAAGGAATGCCATTTAATTAATGATTATTTTTTCGATTGCATAAGAAAGATTATTTTCTACAGGAGTGTTTCTGAAAGCTTCGTCGAAATTAACAATTTCATAATAAAAACAAAAAGTGAAAATATTTAAAGCAGGTTTTTATTTTTCAACAGCATTTTCTTATCGGCGGTTTTGTCAATTGTTAAAATAATGATCAATTAATGTTTAGACCCTAAATTCGTATATTTTCAAATTTGCTCAGCTGAAGAATATCAACAAAAACTACGTCGAAACTTTGGGAACAATATTGAATATTCTTTATAAATTAATTAAAATCAGTAAATGAGGAATCTTCAATTTTTTAAAATTTACTTTACATAAATTAGTCAGAAAAATTTTAAATAAACAAAAATTTCCAAGTCCAATTTGGTGACCCAGGAATCCCTATGAAAATAAAATGCACGACTGGGTCGCTCGAACTTCCTCTTATGCGTGATCAGACTGTGTCTGAATTATTAAGATCTATTGTAGTCTGATTTAAAAATAAATACCTTAGTTATGGGAGCCTATACTTTGTACTTTGTACTATTACCTGTTAAAAACGTATTTAAAAATAAAGTAGTATTATTGGAGAAAACAAAAATTAACTACCTATATTGCACAGTGGTGCACATATGGAGGCATGAAATTTACAGTTTAAACTGAAAAAAATTTAATATAATTAATTAAATAAGTCTGAGTTTTGACATCTAATATTTTAAATAAATCAAACATCGGTATATAATTTTTATAAATAAAATTTTAAAACCATTTTTAAAAAAAATTGGTAGGTACGCCATTTTTTAGAGTTTATTGATGCGAAGTTAAAAATAAATTTTGACAAAAAAATTATCCACCTATTTTCTAAATATTGAATTTTCAAAAAATTATTTTAAAATTTTTTTAAAAATCCAAAACTAGTTTTTTTTTTTTTGAAAATTTTGATATGCAATATTGTTCAAAGTTATTAGAAGCTCTTGTGTACATTTTTTTATTAAAATCGGTTCAACAGGTTCTAAGGTACTCGAAGATACCGTTACTAAACGGTAGATAAAATTTTGTTTACAAAAATATGGTAGATCGTACTAATATTAGCTCTCATGAATTTCTTATCAAAATCGTAAGTGTCATTTTTGAGAGAAATGAGAATTTCCTTACCGGTTTGTTAACACTAATTGTATGAGAGGTAGGGTTAGTTTTGGTTATAAGAATAATTTTTATTTAAAATCTGCCAGATAATGTAAAAAAATTGCTGGATGCCAAGTTTAATAAAAATCAATGAAGTCGTTTTTGAATTATTAAGTTCTCAAAAAAAAAAAAATTTGTAACTTTTTTTAAAAATCCAAAAACAAAATTTTGAAAATTTAGGTATACAATTTTTTTTAAACTTTTTGAAAAATTCTTCATTAAAAATTGTTCAAAATCAATTGAACCGTTTTTGATTAAATTGAAAATACAAAAAAAAATGGTTCTATGTGAGGTACTATTTATAACCATTTTTTTTAAATGGTAGCCATAGCAAAATAATCAGCAATCTGGTGTATACATAGCGTTGGTGTTAAATCAATTTCAGAAGCTGTTTAATTACATAATTTATTTCTATAATTTTGTTAATTTTTAACAATTTTTTCATTTGAAACTGGAAGTTCGATGCATGCATTTATATGCAACTTGTGCTCAATAATTAATTTATTTCTTTTTAAGTCATTTGAATACGTTTGCAATATTCAGAACAAATTTAAGAACACAGTGCATAGTATAAAAGAGCATGTTCAAAAGATTTGCTACTACAGTCGACTCTCCCTAAGTCGTACTCTCTCTAAGTCGAATTTATCTCTAACTCGAACTTTTTCGCCATATTTTATCATCCCCTTCAATTTTCCATACAAAAACCATTCTCTAAGTCGAACTCTCTCTAACTCGAACACATCTTCTCGATATTTGGCATCTTTTTTCACTCCTTAAGTCGAATTTTGTTTAGAAAAAAATAAAATAAAAAAACATTACCCCTTCGGAATTCTTATTTGGGTAGAGTATAACAACGAACCATCAAAACCTTAATACATATGTATATATGTGTAGCATCGCATGTACCATCATCGCCAGCTCTTCGCGTTTCTTTCTATTCATAACCCTGGTACCTCTATAAAAAGATACAGTTTTTAAAGAGTTACAACGCAAAAACAAAAAAAGAATTCTTATCCTTTTCTTTGTGTTGTTGGTTGCTTTGTATGCTAATATTAACCTTTATTTATTAAATAAACCTTTTAAAATAAAAAAATATTTCTCTCTATAACTCGAATTTTTCCAAAACTCTCTCTAACTCGAACAAATCTTGGTATCCCGTGAAAATTCGACTTAGGGAGAGTCGACTGTATTTAATTTACAGTTCCTTTGCTTTATTTAATTTTTTTAGCTCTAAACATGTAAAATCTGAACATTTTTTAAATTACAATTTTTTCTCAGTCCAATTTTTTTAAAAGGGTTAAAAAGCGATGAAGGGCTTGGGAGACATGAGTTTATTGCTTTGTAAGGTATGACTATTTTATTTTCATAATATTACTTTTCAACGTGAGTTTTTAATCCCATTTATCGTTTGCTAATATGGCAATTATACCAAAACCTCGAATCAAGTGATCAGTAATTATTTGTCAGAGATATTCTTGTAAAATGATATAATCGACCTGCTTGGACAGAATTTATTTAATCAATACCAGTGAATTTATTTGCAAACGCATTTGACGTCTACGAACTATCTTGGCTCTGGATTTTCAATATTTTTGACGTCAATTCGATTTCTGTTATTGCCGAGTTGTGCTGCAAATGTTGTTATCTAACATATGACTTAAATAAAATAATGCTTTTGCATTAAAATTTCTTTTTTTTTCAAATAGTTGATATATTTGCAGTTTGCGCATAAGAACATCTTATATAATTGCATTTTTGACGTAAATATGAAGTTTTCGAAAACGGCCAATTTCAATCTGATTATGAATAAAATTCAATTTCAATCTGATTATGAATAAAATTATAATAATTTATTCTTTAAAATATATTGTACCTATAACTGAGAAGGTAAGTCACTTTAATTTTTTAATGGCATCTTTGATTTCAAACCTTTTTTATATTATTTTGTAATTCATATATATTTCATCAATTTAAAATAAAAAAAAAAAAAACATGAACATCTGAGGAATCTGAGGAATCCATATTCTAAAAAGAAAACCTTTTACAATATTCAAAGGAAAAATCCTTTTATGTACATGTATCTTTATATACATTTTCATATTCCAATATTTGCTAAAAGGTTCAAAAGTTTTTCAATAGGAAATCCAATAAGGTGTTAGAATATACTTTAGATGCAAAGGTATCTTACACCTATCCATCAGATATCAAATATAAAGAAATAATAATTTTTTTTGTAACTTTTTTAGGCAGATGTTTGTACAAATATACAATATATGAATTTTATTTAGCTAAGAGCATACTTTACGATGAAATTTAAAAATAAAAAAAAACTTGTCTTTTCGTAAATGTTTGATCCTTGGAATATAAAGTTGAATAAATTAAAATGTTTGTATGGAATAAAGAAGAAGAATTTTTTGTATAAAAAAAAACACTTTTGAAATGGTCATTTAGAGCTTTGACCTTTCTCTGTCATACGAGTACATTATTTCACAACAATCATTGTAGTGGTGTCTGTTAAACACATTTACTGATATGCAGCAAAAAATTTAATTAAACTTAGTGATTTGTTTAGCATTCAAACCACACGGAGGTTTGTTTGGTTAAAAATTCGTGTGTAAACCACATTTTAATTTCAACAAAGAGAATTCTTTAGAAAAGAACTTCTTCCTGCATTGGGAGTTTAAACAAAGAAACAGAATAACAATAAAACCAAATTTATTTATATGATAAAATAAATAAAATAAATAAAATATCTTTAAACAATCGCTTTTATTTGTTTCAATAAAATCATTTTTAAATAAACCTGTTGACCTACTTTTATATTATTTTTTTTTAAAGAACAACAACCAAGGAGCTTTTAAGAATGTAAGGTAAGACATTCTTAAAAGCTTGCTTAAAAAAAATTGCACACAAAAAAAGTAAAAAAAAAAAAAAAAACAATTTAAACTAGATTCTAATCATGTTACTTTGTGGATTAGATCATGAATATATTTTTTTTCCCCCTATATGATTGTTCATAAAGATAAAATATCGAACTACAAATCGAAGTCTATATAATCTAATGCTAGGTAATTGTACCTTGTTTTGTTATCCTTTCACTAATTTGTTTTTTATTTATTCTCTTGCGTGACTGATTGTATGTTGAGATTAGATTTTAACTTCACTTAAAATAAATTAAACAGTGTTTGACAGTGTTTGTATTATTGTTCCTGCTAAGCAATTACGATGTATAATTTGCATAATTACATTTTATTTTTTGTTTAATATTAATGTCTTATCTTATTTATGGAACTCGTATTTTTATTATTTTTCAAGTTTTTGTTTGTATTTATTTTGTAATTTAAAAAAATTCTTTAGTAATTTCTTTGGACTTATCATCAATTATATATATCTAAGGATGTTTATTGTGTATTTTTGGAATAAATAAATTTAGGTCATCGTTATTTTTACAATGTTGACAAAATATATTAAAGAAAGTTATGATAATTGTTACTTAAAAGCTTGTTTTTTCTGTGTTTGTGAGAAATATTATTTTTATTGTGATGTTAAGTTCTTTAAAATAATTTAATTGATAAAATATTGCTGTTTACAACTTAGAATTAAAAACAAAATGAGAACAAAATATAATGCAGCAATTTAGTTATTGGAATTATACATGATTATTTTTTCTCATAAATTCTTAAATGTGTTTATCGTGAACTACCCATAATAACACATACGAAAATAAATGTTATTATTAAGTTTTTTAATTGGGTTATGAATGAATATCGATTTTACAATTCTACAAAAAAAAATGTGTATTACTTTTTTCGTATATGAAATAGTTTCCTTGCGTAAAGTTTACAAAAGCCGCATCAGATCAGATCATGTAGATAATAACCACATTGATCTGATCTCGATCAGATTCTCCATAGATAACAGTGACAGCCAGTGGTATATAACCATCTCTTTTTTCATTATGTTTGTTGGATTGAAAGTGCGCACGCATTATGGCAGTGTTATAGTTCCAATCTATTGCTGCTAGGTTAATGGAATTCAATTTGAACAGTGACCAATAAAACACTGCGAGAAAATTGTTCTGTAGCTCTTGGATTATTACAGTTCAAGCCTTTATATAATTTGATAAATTTGGCCAGTCATCTTCATAACGAATTTTGAATAAATTAATAATCATCATACATAAGTTACCAAAATGAATGGCAGCTTATGCATATAGAAGCCATTGAACTAATAAAATTAATAATAATTTATGACCTTTAAAGCTTCAATTTACATAGATTATTTTATATTCATAATTTTTTAAAACAGGATATATTATCTATAAATATAGATATTGTCTCCAGTTATTGTAAGCTTAATTGAAATTTTAATCAATCCATACTCTACGATTATGGAAAAATACAAAACAAATTGTATTTTGCATAGAATCATTGAATTTGTGTCTAAACTGATAGACGGATGTATAATATCGACGATTAAATTGTAAGACTTCGTAAGTCGAAAAATTGCGCAAAATATTATTAATACAAAAAAATCAGCAGAATCAGAGACACCTTTTGGCAATTTTAGCGTATCAATATTGTTCCGATCATTTACTAAAAAACACAGATTTCAAAACCCCGCTCTTACCATAAATCACCATAAACAATTTTTAAGTTTTTTTTTTATTTCTGAAGAAACATGTAAAAACAACTTACGGGGTTCTGCACTTTAATCGTCGATATTCATTTTTAACAATCTTAAAATGTCAGACGAAATGTGTGCGACTAAAAAGTGCATTTAATACAAAAAACAATAAAAAAAACATTCAGAATCTAAAGAGTGTTTACCATTAGAGAGGTACATCAAAATAATGCAGGTATATATAGGTATACGAATATGCGCTGAAAAAATGATTCAAATTTCTCCTTTTACTTTTACTGAGTGATAATACCCGCAAAAAACAAAGAGTCTATTGAAATAGTCAGCAAAATCATGAACAATTATGCCCGTAGGTTAAAAGATTTAGAAAATTTCTACGCCAATTATAATTTTGAACATAAAATATTTTGATAAATGAAGTGCTTGAAAGACCATATTTATTATTTAATTTTTTATCAAGCTAATCAATTACTGCAAACTCCATATATTTTTGTCCGTTTTGTCTTGAGGGCATTTTGTACATATATCATAAATTTGCACCTACATATATTTTTAGAAATTATTATTTCTTTGAAATTTCTTCAATAACATTAAAAACAAAAATGAGGTTAAGGAGAATGTTAAAAAAAAATAAAATAAAAATAATATCACGAGAAGAAAATAAAAAAATAATGAATGATCTATGTGTGCCTAATTACGTATAACTATATGCGAACCCTTCAAACGATTTCGTCGTGTGAATTTAGTTGTTAAGACCGAAACGTGATTATTCGTATTAGTCATGGCTTTGTTCTTGTTTGCTAGCAGGTGTGGTGTTATTTGACATGATGGGATTGTTTGAGAAATGTTTGTCTTTTTGGATAATTTTAAACATTCTTTAAAATATGTATGTAGGTTAAGCTTAGATTCTTTTGGTGTGATAGATAGGCTAACTTATAAAATGTAGAAAAAAAAATAAGATTTGATGTGGTAGCACATTTATCAAACGCATCTCCAACGCAAACACAAATTTGATGCTTCCATTTTACTTTCTATAAGTTTGATGTTTTGGAACGCATTATATAAAGAGCATGCATTAAATAAAATTAAATTTATATCTTTAACAATAAATTTTTGAAAATGAATAAATTTAAAAGAAAGTTTTGATAAATTTATTAATGTTCAGTTTACTCAGGTTCACACGTTTTAATAGTAAAAACTTAGTTAACCAGTTGGCATTGATGGGCTTATTAATCAAATTCATTTAAATGCATTCGGATTGGTTATCAAAAGCCACTTTTATACAACCATTAATGGAGTCGCAGAAAATTCAAGGTTTTTCAACAATTTACCATGGTATTCCACAAGGTTGCACCTTTTGTTCTGTGTTGTTTGAAATATAAATTGATATCCACGAGTGTTTTAACTCAAATTAAAAAGCTAAGGAAATAGTGCTACTGCTACTTGACTTATGTATTTCAGTAGTGTATAGAATTTGTATTATTCAAAAAAAAAAACTTCCGTAAAATGCTTCAGGTTCTCAAAATTCTTTCCAAAAATCCAGTGACCCTTTAACTTATGATGAAAAAGCTTTCTAAATACTGTTATTTATGGGATCTACAGATTATCAGGGAAAAGTCAAAGGCAATGGTTTTTCAATGTTTTCGTGGAAGAATTTTAGAGGTTAGTAGTTGAACAATCAAATCGTGGAAATATTTAGTAGATGATGTAGGTACCTATAAGTGTTTAGGGGTCATTTTTACATCGCACTTTAGCTGAAAGAAGCTGAACTTAAGCTGAGAGAAGAAGTGGGTTTCATAATACCTTACGTGCGTCGGTCAGTGCGTCCGTGAGTTCAATGAAATTTCAGTTAGAGCCTAAACGGCTGGACCGATTTTCTTCAATGTTGGTAAATTTTTTTGTGTTTCCCTAGAGGAAACATTTGAATTTTTATTTTAGCTGACATAAAGGTTCCCCCACACCAATGCGAATTTATCGTGGCGACAACGAAAACGATAATAACAACACGTGGTTGTCAATGAAAGGAACACGTTGTTACTATTGTTTTCGTGTGTGTTTTGGTGTGTGGGAACCTTAAAACGGGTACATAGTTGACATACAATAATTTCGGTTTTTTCAAATCATCTTGAAAATGGCTCTAACGATTTTAATTAAATTTCATAACAATAATGACAAAAGTAATTGCAAGAAAACTGCATTTCAGATTTTTACATTAACAATTAAAATTACGGTATTTATAGTTTTGACCTTTTATGGGAAAATAACTGCCATAATGAGTTCGGTTTTTTTAATTTTCTTGAAAACGGCTTTTATGATTTTTATTAAACTTTGTATTTTTAATGACCAAAGTACTTATAAGAAATCTGAATTTCAGGTTTTCGCATAAAGAATTAGCATAATGGTATTTAGAGTTTTAACTTTAAAGAGAAAATTCACTGCCATACAAAGATTTAATTTTTTTTTTCAAATCTTCTCGAAAACGACTTTTACGATTTTACTTACATTTTGTATATATGACTATCAAAGCAATTTTAAGAAAACTGCATTTGAAAATTTTGCATAAACAATAAGCATTACGGTATTTAGGGTTTTTGTGTTTTTTGATAAAATTGTCTTATTTTTTTTCGGCTGACGGCATAAGCCAATGTCTTTTCTGTGAATATTGTAAACAAAGCACTATGTAATTATTAATGTATGTATATTTATTTATGTCAATAAAATCACATTTTACTACCACTACTAATACTTGTCTTATTTTTTAGTTATTCACGTATAATTTTTCAATGTCTGCACCGATTTTGTCAAAATGCAATCTCGTGCTTCTAAATATTTCAAACAATATTGGATTTAAAAATTTTAAAATATAATTTTTTTTCAAGCAAAAAACAAAACTAAACAAAGAATTGATTTTTTACCACTTTTTTGTTGTTAAATACACGTCATATGTAGTCTAGTTGATAATAATATTCTTATTGATTTGATACCCAATAGTTGATAGCATTTCCGAGCAACAACGAAATGAAATACTTGCTTGCGTTGGTGTGCATTTAACCCCCAACTTCTCAAGTAAATCAAATCTCACTTATTCGAACAGCTTCAATTTCAACTTGAGATACAATTTTTATTGCTTTTTTATTCTTTTTGTTAATACATTCATTTTAAAGTGAACATATTAATGGTATACTATATTTATAACCATATTATAAATACATTCCCATTTTGTTTTACTTAAATTTGTCATCACTCTGGCAGATGGCGACTACCGTACCTACTTTGTATGCACCATTCCATCATTTATTGTAATTATTTTGAATGCAATAAAGTCTTATTCTATTCGGTAGCATCAAGGTTACATTTTTCGATTTTAAAGATGCTTTTATGGAATTTTTTCTTAATGTTCCTTTATTGATACTCAACATTCCACACTGAAATTTCAACACCATATTGATCGTCTAGCTTGAGTTTGTAAGTGAGTTGCCTTCGGAGTACTTTGGCTCATCCGAATATTTTATGTCACAGTATACTCGTCAATGAACAATGATTGAAGTGATCGGTTGGTGTTATTCGTTTAATCTCTTTAGTTAAAGTTTAAAGCATGCATACAATGTATTCTACTCAGATTTCGTAGACCAGTTGAACTCAATTCTGACTTTATTCATCAGCTTTGATTATTCAGTATAGCCCAATAAATCTATCAATAAAAATTACTGTATCTCATAATCGGTATACTTCAATCGACCAGACCACCAATTCTAACAAAGTAACTAAGTATTTGCAGCTACGAAAGTGCTAAATGTCTCATATATATTTATAAAGCTGTAAAATAAAAATTAAAAATTTCTCAAACTAATTTAAACGTGGAACTTATATTATTTTGGTGCCGCTTAGTAGAACTAAATTTATCTATTTAATATGGTCAACTTAAATATTTATGATTTGTTTTAATAAATGGATCGTAAGAATTTTGCAAGAATAATTTAAAAATTCCATTTTACCAAAAACTGAAACAAAAATATATATTTTTACTGAGAAAGACCCTTTTGAAGAAACTACAATTATGAGTCATTACGAAACATATTTATAACTAACCAAAGATATTCCCACTCTCTGAAATTCCATAACTATATATATATAAACTCAATTTGAACTCCAATTAATGCCCAATTTGGGGGAACCACTCTCGTTTATACCAACAAAAAACTTAAACCAAGCAACCAACACAAAAAACATACCATTCTCCCAATTTGGTTAGATCGACATCACGATAAGTTGTCTGTGGAGATTTAATCCAGTTTCAAACCATCCATCCGCGATGGTCTACAATCTCATGCAAACAGCATCCCGGCATCTATAGTGATTTCACTTTCACTGATGGCTGGCTGCTGCGTGACGTGATGTGAGTTTCGAATTTTCGTTATATTAAATCTTCTCCCGTATCATCATCGTCATCAACATCATCGTCCTTCGCCCCGAAAGATGTTGTTTCGTAATTCTGGTAAAAAGGCATCGTCACAAAAATCATCTCCCGATTTGGAGCTTGAGTTTTCCATATTTTCCTGTCAACTTTTTTTTTTTTTTTTTTTTCTATCTTCCGTTGTGGACCATTTAGTAGTAAATTATAGTACAACGGAAACTCGCGACATAGTTTTGTAGTATTTTTATGACCAAATCGTGACATTAGCATTAATTTGGTAAGCCTAAGTTGGATGAAATTTATGCGGCGAATCATTATTGTTGTGCTTGCGCAGCAACGTAGTTAAATACACAATGAGAAAAGTTTTAAGAATTTAGCACAACAAAAACAACATCACTAACTACGGATATTATGATGGTGACATCATCGTTTGGCTTTATTTTGGAGTTTCTTTGCAAACAAGTCTGTCTTCGGTGGTTTGGTAGGTTTTTTATTTTTGTTGTTTTTATTTTTTTTTTTAATTCGATTTTTTGTCCAAAATCATGGTTACCACTTTGGTTAATTATATTCTTCAAGAGATTCTAGTAGATTCTTCTACATTTGGTTGTTTGTTGTTTTTTTTTGTTTTAAGTTGAATTTTTGTAAAAAATTGTAAGGTACGTAAATGCTCACTCATGAGCTGCTCGTGAGTATATTAAATGAGCACTTATAAGAAGTTCTCGCAGCTAATAAGTCATAAATACTGTGAGCATTTTTAGTTTTGCTCACGCTCTCGAGTGATTTATTTATAAAATGTCACACCATGAGCACTTCCATATAATGCTCGCTTAAGATACTGCTCACCTCATGAGCGTGAGACGAGAATGAGTCAATTTATTTTTATCTAATTATCGTGCAAGCGCAATCTATTGTACTCATGTACACAAATGGTGAATGTACTGAAATGCGTATTGAACAAACCTTTTAAGCTCATCATTGCTCTCGAGTCTTACTCATGAGTGAGAGACTTGTTATATTGCTCTTAATTTGTAAATGAATGAACATTTTTTAATTCTTCTTTTGCTCACACTCACGCTCATTAGTTTTGCTCACGCTTTGGTGCAAAATATTTAAAAATTAGGAAACAAGTGAGAATTTTTTATTCGTCCTTTGTTCACACTCACGTTCGTGTGCAAAATATTTTAAGATTTGGAAATAAGTAATTATTCTATATACCTTATAAGTTTTTGAAAACGTCTCACGCTCGTGATATAACCTGAGAGGTGTTTAATCAGCGTTCATGAGTTAGCGTTTCGGTACCCTGAATTTATGGGGGATTTAATCTTTTTAACTTTAAATCTAAATAGAAGAAATTTGAGACATGCAATTTAGGTTAGATCTTAAATTAGACATTTTTTGTTCAGTTGGCAATCGTTTCCAAAATGCATTGACTTTTGTTTTTTGTTATTTTCTTGTTCCTATATATATTAGTTTGAAAACAAGTTTTTGTCAAACCAAAATGTACATATTTTTGGTCAAATTCCTAAATAAATCAACTTGCAGAATCAAACGAAGAATAAATTTGGTTTAAAGGGATGCGACGGTTTTTTTTTTATTATTTGGTATTTATTTCTTTTTTTGTTATCTTATGGTTCAAGGTTTTGAGTTCACGGTCATTTGTGGTGCTTCTTTAAGATAAGCTGTTTAAAATGTTTGAAAGAATTTTGTTCACAGGTAAAAATGAAGAATTTTTGTATGTATTCAAATTGTAAAGATTTATTCTTAGTGTCATTTTGCCATTTCACCAGTTTTAGTCTTCGTACTATATTTAATTTTCTTATAGCTTAATTTAAGTACGCTTCATTTGAAAGAAAAACCAAAAGTGTGAGAAAAATAATTTTATTCACATGTTCCAAATTTAAAGCAATTAAACATTTTCCAGTTATGGCAGAAGATATTATATACCTCATGAGACATGGGAACAATTTAAATTCAGGTTTATGCCTTTCTATAGAGATTTTGAAAAAGATAAATTGAGAATGTTGCACTGCAGCGTTACCCTATTATTGTTTTGTGTATACACCGCACGATTCAAGATAAGGCACAATTAATTTAAAGAAAGAGAGAGGGTTTCAATCAAATTAGTTGTCAAAACATTGTTTATTTTAGCATATTTTATTAAGTGAGAGTTTTGTCAATCTTGAACATTCGTTTTTCTTTTTTTTGGTGTTGCAGCCTGAAGTATGGAACGAAGATTATTCTTGGTGACTTTAATGGACAAAAAAATTGTTATCTAAATTGATCGCTTTATCTCCGATGCCAGACATGTTTCCAGTATATTTAGGATGTTTGGAATATTTTAAAAGGTCAATATATTATATGACCACTACTTGGAAGTAGCTTAAAAAAGAATGCAGATACGTCCAAGTTTATACCACAGCAATTCGTAACGAGTACTCTTAGAAGATTTTATGTCTCTAAGCTATACAATCGCAATAGATGACTAGAAAATTTATTGCGATCACCAGTTAATGATCTAGCAGACCACAACTAGAGTAGAGCTGTTGTGTAGGCTTCTCGCGACCTATGACTTATGAGTTACATACATACACATGAACAAAAAAAAATTTAATTAAATTTAAAAAATTAGTGCAAGTGACTGTCGTGTAAAATTCAAAAGCTCTAAAAGAAACTGAACCGATTTACGTAAGAACAAAAGACCAAAAAAAAAATACTTCTTTCAAATATATACTTACATTATATATATACTTACAGTATTTTTTTTTGGTCTTTTGAATATACTGTAAGTATATATTTGAAAGAAGCATTTTTTTTTGGTCTTTTGTTCTTACGTACATCGGTTCAGTTTCTTTTAGAGCTTTTAAAAAGTTGTCACAGCGAGGATCAAGAAAAAATACTTTTACATAATGTAAAGCAATAATGGCATCTAATCAATACTGTTAGAAATATCAATTAATTAAGCTTGGGAGATGATAGAAAAGTTGCTAATTTTGATGGCCTACCACCCAAACTATTTTAAGAGATAAATTGATACATGCATCATATTATCTCCAAAATTTGGTCACACAAAAAGTAACGCGGTATAAATGAAAGCTTCATAGGTATATTGTGCCCTCATCACACCTTAAACCTCCTATTAAAAAAAAATAATAGGCCTCTATTATTTGAGTTTTAAGCAAGAAAAGTCAATGATCTGAAACAAATTTTGAATAAAATAAATACAACAATTCTACATTGACTCACATCAATAATTGGTAGTAATCAAATTACCAAAAAGAGGGTTTAAAGGGAGTAGCTATACAGAATCATGTTTTAGCTATTCATCCTCGCTTCGGTTATTTATAATTAAAAAAGAATAAATCTAGTCAAAAATCTATATCAATTCTTCTGTATATAGTTCATATGCTAAAAACTGTTCAACAATATTGATTATAAAAAATCGATTAAATTTTTTAACCTTCGAATATATTGACTGCATATTCAAAACTTTTGGGAATTTTCCCAAACTCAACTGTTTGGTTTTATATTTTAAATCTATTTTAGCTTTGATAAGTCAAAATTAAAATAAAACAAATAATATACTTGAAATTGAAAAAATAAATTGTTTATAAATTAATTATTTATTTAATTAATAACCGGTTGCTGTCAGATTATAGGAATTTTGCCCCCCCCCCCAGAATTTTGCCAATTCTCAAAATTTTAATTTCGCTTTTTCAAAAAAACCAAAATAAATTGTTTTTATTTTTATTTCCCAAATTTATTGCACTGCACATAAAATTTTGCAAACATTTTATTTTTGAATTGTTTTCGAATGCATAATCCCGCAAACATTTTATTCTGTCCATATAACCAAAGCAAAAAATCAATTAATAAAAAAAAAAATATATCTCTAGCACCTAGTAACACGTGAAAAGCAATTAAAAACTCTCTCATCTACACAACCGCCTAGTTGTTATTATTTTATTACCTCCCTATCTATTATTCTTAGCTTGCAAACTTCCTCTTGTTGCTTACCAACCAACAAAAAAATATAAAGAATTAAAAACAAAATCTAAGAAACCCAATTACACAATTGTGTAATTATAACAATATATAAATATAAATAGCACCCTCGCTATAATACAATCCACATAGGAAAAAAATCAACAAAATAAGAAAAAGAATAAATAACGATAAATAACAAAATTTGTTCCAACAAAAAATATCAAGAATGTTTACAAAAAAAAAATCTGCAAATCAAACTAGGAACAGAAAGAAAAAAAAAAAAAAAAATAATAAAAAAAAATTAAACACATAAAGTTGTTCACCTTCTGCGGTCGTTCGATTGCTTTACCAGATTGTTGTTGTTAATTCTTCTTGTAGGGTGCTTCTACTTCTATTTTTGAAGTTTCGCTTATTGTTCTCCGCGCACTGTTTCAATCTCTCAGATACACTCACACATAACACAAAAAAAAATCATAATAATAACATTACTACTTCATAAGCTAAAAATGTAGGTAGGTATCTCCGCACCGACAAAAAACTTACCAACTTGTCCGGCTTTAAACGGCCTCTGCGTCGTGTGTTATAATAATAAAAAAATGAAAGAAAAAAAAAAACAACACAACACCCCTCACCTTGCAACACCGCCCACCGTCGTCGTCGTCATGAGAGTAGCTGCCTATTGTAATCGAATAAGTACGGCTTACTCCATCCAATCCGCCATATACAGCAATAGAGGGCGCGCAATCCGCTCCACACACACACTCCTCAGCCAAAAGATTGCAATCTTTTTTTATTTTTTATTTTATTTTTTTTTTTATGAATTGATACAAGATGATATAATAGCACAGAGATACAGATACTTTTCTCAATAACTCTTTTTTTCGAGATGATTTTATTTTTATTTTTTTCATCCACTTTTCTTCGTAAAGCAGCGGCGATTTTCTCAGCTTTGTTAACCGATATAACTTTTCATTTCATTTTGTGTATTTTTATTTTTGAGGAAGTATACAATTGTGGACATAAGATACTATTCACGAAGTATCTTAGGACAGATGGAGATACTTTTACAGGAAATGATTTAACAACAAATACTTTTTTTTTGTAAACAATTTTTTGTTGATTTTTTTTTTTTTTTAATTTTTAAGAACAAATATTTATTTAAAAAATTAGTATTTTTATTTCGAAACAGGTTTACGTCAGTATAGTGATGAATGGAATTTCCACATATATCCGTGAGACACAACTAACCGCACCTGAAGTATTTTCTTACAAAAAAAAGCCGTGAGTTGTTCTTCAACCGTGCGTCGTCGTTACTTATTCGTCGCGAGTGTTAAACTAAGACTAAACCAAGTTAAAAAATCAACATCGACTTAGACCGAGTTAATTGCGGTATTGGCGTGTTTTTGTAAACGAGATTTTTTACTTACGTACCTATATCCAACTTAACTATATAAAAGTGGGAAACAAAGAGAGCCTACATTCGGTATTTGCTGTTTTTCTCTGCTTGGGGGGCTAAATCTATCTGACAGGTTGCGATCGGTTGGGCGGTTGGCGGTGTGGCGAAATTGATCAGTCTGGTTTTGCAATAGAGTTGTACCAGAAGTAGAATTTAAAAGAGCTTTTTATTTTTTGTAAAGAGAGAATTGGAGATAGAGAGAGAGTATCTCAAAACGTGATTAATGACTTAACTAATGATCTGATATAGGTAGGTATATTTTTGATGAATAATTTGTATGAGGAAACTTTAAAGAGTAGCAAAAGAGAGATTTAAATAAATAGCCAAGACTGTAGCTTTGAGATTGAAAAAAGTTTCTTAGGTTCATGTCCTGTACTTAATGGTTGATGTATTTGATTTGATCGTTAAGTTCGATCAAGAATCTTCGTTCACAATTTGATTTTTTTAAGAAAAAAAAAAATCAAATCAAGTTTGTGCATCAGCTCTTTCGTTTTCACATTAAATTAAAATACATATTTTGAATAATATTTTTCTTACGAAAAATTAAAAAAATTATACATTCAATGGTAAACGATTTCGATATTTGACTATATTATCATCAGATAGTCAAATTTAGAAAATGTTAACTTTTAAATATATAATTTTTACACGAGAATGAAAAGTTTTTTAAATATAATCGTAATTTGTAAAACGCATGTAGTAATTTCACCTCGTAATTTGTTTCGTTATATACAATTTAATTATTTTTATTGTTGATTAATTTAAATTGAATATTAATAAATAATAAAATACATATTAACATTTTCATTTTCTTGATTTGCCATTAAAAGGAGATTTTTATAGAGAAGATGTTACTAACTATTAATAATTCGCGGTGTTTTTAAAGGGATTTTACATATTTCTTTTAGCTTGAGCTGATCTTTAAGATTGAACCTATTCAAAAATTATTGGCATGAAGAGCAAAACCAATAAAAAAATAATGTAAATTAAAAGGTTTTGATTCGGAAAAAAATAATCACTTCGAGAAGTGATCTAGCAAATCCAAGGTAGGAATATGGGAAATTGACTTTTTATTGAATGAAAAGGCCTAACGAGTGTTCTTTAGGCGTTCATTTTTTGTATAGCAGTGTTGCTTTTCATAAAAAACTTGAGAAGTGGCATAATTTCAGTTAAATATGATGACGAATTTGTCATGGAAATGTGGTAATTTTGATAAATTTTACATAGAAATTTGGTTATTTTGACAAATTTGCCATGACGTTTAAAACATTATGTATCTTTTAAATTTGTACAAAAATCAGTCACATCAAAGTTATTGTGACAGTTATAGCTGGGCACAAGACAAAGTACTACCAGATTTTTGTAAGTCTCATACGGGTCTATATACATAGTTAGTATTGAAAAATGTCCGCATCGTATTGGTATAGATCTCAGTCTCTGTCTCGGTCTCATATAACTTAGTTTTGCAATATTAATATTAAGTTCAAATTTATAAGCTACGCTAACCATTCTTAATGCAATTTAAATTACATCAAGTAAGAAAAAATTACATCAAGTACCTCAGCGTTTTCGTTTTCAGATTAAACTAAAAAATATGTTTAAACGTTGGTATTTTTAAATAATATTTTGTTGTTGAAATTGAAATATAAAATTGAAATGTAATATAAAAAAAGGTTGTCATCTTTAGACCTCCGAAAATTTTGGGGAATTTCTGTGTTGTTTCGGTTTCTCAAGACGATAATGGTGCTAATTGAAATCATTAATTTTTATTCTTTCTTTAAAGTGTCATTTACGCAAAGCTCAATCTGAGATTATCGTTGCTCGTCACCACTTGAACACAGCATTATCAATTAAATGCAGGCAATAGTTCGCTGAATTTTATTTTATTTCGTCTCATAAAAAAACGGTCAGTACAAATTTTTCAGCGATATGAGATCTTAAGATTCATCAGCGAAATTTCTCAGTTTTGTTGTCAAAATACGGAAAAAACAATTTAATTGCTTTGTCTCATTTTTAACGAAGTAAAATCTATGAGACCTCATTTTTCTGAACGTGCTTTATATTTATGCGACAAAAATTTGACAATTGTTATTTTAAAAATTTCCACCACCGTTGCATTTGTAAATATTTATGAAATATAAGATGCGGGTTGAGAATCTTTGTAAATAATTTTAAAGTAGGTACAAATTAGCAACTTCATCTTACAGGAAATCCAAATTCCGCCCCAAAAAAAAGAAGAAGTTTTTTGTACATTTAAAGTTTTTGTCTAAAATTTACTTCTTCATATTTGAGAAATCAACTAGCCCATACCTAAAATTTAATTTAACAGCTTTTTTTCTTAAATTTCGTCATTAACTTAAAAATCATATATATACAAACACTGAAGTGTTAACTTAAATGTCATTGTCACACAACTGACACACACTCTAATAATAATTCACGACATCAACAACAACAGCAATACAAAAAACCTTCCGTAATGACACGTCCTTCGCATTTCAGGAAATACAAATTTAATTTGCATAAAATGCGGCTTCTGCTGACAAACCATGACACGACGTGTAAAAATCCTGCCATATAGTTAGTTACTACTATAAAGGCGACAGGTAAGTGTATGATGTACATATACCTATTTATTATATATGTCTTCAATTTTCTTAAGTAAACTTTTGCATTTGGTTTTGAAATCCTTTTATGTGTGTGTGTGTTTTAGATGAAGATAAACAGTTAGGAAATAAGATGGCTTTTTTGCCCTTTTCCCACTTTCACAGTCATAAAGGTGTGTGTGTTTTTTTTCTCGTTCAATTGGAATGTTCGCGTAGGAAAATACAACTTTTGCGATATTTACTGATAATGTCCACCGATAAAGAAAAGAAGTAGGTATAGGTACCTTCTAAAAAAAACAAAATAGAGTTCCGCTGTTTCACCACAATACAATATAACAATGGCAGCGATGGTGAAGATGATTGTAAAGGGATGTCAAAAATTGTTCAAACCAGGGATGGCTTTTTTGTAGTTCAGGGGCCCTACTATGTATAACTTGATTCTACTTTTGAATCCATTCGAAAGTTGTTTTCAATGCTTATTTTAAGTGGTAATATGTATGAAAGTAAGATCAGTTTTTGGTGCTCTCGACTTTTTGCCACAGAATCTTCAACTAGCGCTGTTCTATTTCCGTTTATATGCGTTTGCTAAAGAATTAGTGAGCTGAGATTTTGCGAATTCGAACATTTTTATTGTAGAATCGAGTTACATAGTTGGGCCCCAGTAATAATATTTACATTAATTTAAATTTTTTATACTTTTAAGTCAGAATTTAAATTTAAGAATTGGTAATATTAATTTTGAAACAAAAAAAATATTATTTGTATTAAAAAAAAAATTTTAATTGCGCAAATGTTTAAGAAATAAAAAAAATTACTTTCATATTTCGGTACTCGCTTCGTGTTTTGAATTTCAAACCGGTGAATACGGCAAATTTCATTTTCACTCGAACTGAGTACTGCAGGGCTTTAAAATCAAATTCCTTTGTCGCTATTTCTTCGTAAGTGAAAAGAAACTCCTTTGTTTTTTATTAAAAATACTTAAAATTTTATTTTAACAAAAAGGCAAATATAATTCCATTACTGAGAAATTATAACTTTAGATTGGAAGCATCAGCACCAGTACACAAGAGAAGTAACAAATTTAATATTGAAATATTACTTTCGTTCTATTAAACTGTGATGTGTTCAAAAACATTTTTTAATGGACGCGTTCATTAAGTGTGTACACGATGTGGAATTGTCATGTTCATTTTATGTCATGTTTCTGGCTTCGGGGAAATTCTCAGGTGTGTTCTTTTACTTTGAAAATATGTGCATTTGTTGGAATTTTTACACAAAAGTCTGTTAAGGTTCATATGATTTGTTTTTTGGACAGAACTTCACAGAGTTTCAAAGTGAATCCTTCGTTATTATTATTATACGCGATTTACTTTTGGAATTAATTTTGGTTATTATATCGGAATATAAACACATAAAATACATATCCACTGCTTTTAACAATTCAAAAAGTACTGAATTGTTCGTCCCTGCAATTTAGATAACAGAGAAACAGTGAAGTCATTTTTTATCGAAACTGTTAAGATTAAGAAGTACTCTGTACTTGCCTCTAATAAAATATAGAACAATAAACGATAGTGTATGCAGTGCGACACTATCTTAAGAGTCATCTGCAACTTACTAACACTTTCATTTAAAAAATTCTTTATTTTGTATTAATAAAAAAAAAAAAGAGATAGTTCTTCTTCTTAAAGTGTATAACTTGACTTCAAAACAGAAGAAAATACCTTACGTTGCATCCTTCTCATATTATTTTCTATGACGGTTAACCTTTTAACTTACACTTAAAGTGACATTTTTTTTTTGTTTTTAAATAAAAACAGGTTACTCTTGAGGTGAAACTTGAGGTTGTTTGTATCTATATGAACTATATAAGATAAAACACGCCCTATATGTAGTCTCCTCGAAGCCAATGATGTAAAAAAACTTTAATTTGTTTTCTTTGTACAGTAAACTCAGTATAAAGTGAACAATTAAAAATTAAGAAAGTTCAAGTTTTTGAGATTTTTCAAATTTGCGATTAAGGGAATTTTTAAATTAAAACAACAAAAAAATGTTCTTCTAAAAATTTCAATGAAATTAATACCTAAGAAGTGCATGAAATCTTAAATTTAACGGGTAACTAAAATCGAAAAAGTATTTTTCATGAAAACTCTAAAACTTTCAAACGGAACATTTTTTTGAGTTCATATTTTAGGACCAGTTTCACAATCAAAGTAAATGTCACTTAAGTGCCAAATATATGAAAATAATGCCCGATTTCACAGTGTAAACTTATCGGAATAAGTGACACTTACATAAGTCTCCCATATTGGCCACTTAAGTGCCATTTACTCAGACAGTAAAACAGCGCCTAAAGTGTAATGTGAAACTGGCCCTTAGAGTTTTCAATTTCCAGTTTTCACATTAGAAAGTGTTCACGTTAACGCGAGTGTACTGTATAATATTCAACAGAACCTTAAGTTTTGTTTTTCTGTGTCTGTTTTTGTGTAAAAAAAAAAAAACACTCGATGCGCTGGAAAATCGTTTGGACTTTAATTAAGATAAAAGGTTTGCAGTCAGTTCTCCATCCATAACAATTTATTTCATAGCTTGACTCAATATCGCAAAAAGGAGACGATAACATGAAAAAAGTTATTGTGGTTGATATCATGTTATTTGTACCTATACCTAACCTACATGTATACTTATTGATGTACTTTGCTGGAAAACAATTTGACTTTGCCTGCATTTTTTGTTTATCAGAGTGAAGCAAAAAAAAAAAGGATGTGTAAAGCAATTGGAAATATTATTTTTTTCTTTAGAAAATTTCTCGGAGAAACCCATTTTCCTAAAAAAAATATTGAAAATTCTAATTTATTGTCTTATGTAGAGCAAGTAAGATATGATCTACAAATCGTGACAAAATTGGGCAGTTTCAGTATTTACTGAAAGAGTGCTTATTGCTTAGTGTTTATAAGCTTATTTATTTTACAGGAATAGAGTTTGTATTAAAAAAAATAAACTTCTTATAATTTCATGGGGTTAGGTTCGATATCCCGCTTTTTATAAACCCGTTTTTTAAAATCCGGCTTTTTATAATCCTGTTTTTTAAAATCCCGCTTTTTCAAGATCCCGCTTTCTATAATAATCCTGTCTCTTATAATCCCGTTTCTTATTATCCCGCTTTATCAATTAAAACTACTTTTTTTTAACTCCTACCAAAATTTCGTTGGCACTTAGTTCATATATTTGGGAGTTATTTCAGTTCGATTTTAATAAACAGTGGGGTATGTGCAACCCCCCTGCTTGGGCACACTATAGGATTTGGGGTAGGTGCGAGGTTGGGTGTATGCAAAATTTCTTTTTATCATTTTGGTAGTTGGCAGTCAGTTCCTAAAATAATGGGAATGAGTTCATAATGAACCAAGTTTAATACCCAAATTAATTTTTTTCGGGATTTTAAAAAGCGGGATTCCGATACGCTCCCAATTTCATGCCATTTATGCCAAAGAAAATAAAATGTACAATTTGGTCGCACGAACTTGCTCTTATGTGCGATCACACTTTGTTTTTGAAGAAATAAATTATTTATGGGAGCCTATATTTTATACCACCTACTAAAGGCGTAGTTAAGTTTGAGTATAATGTGATTAAATATTTATATGAACAATATAGAACCATGTTGCACATATACATGGAACTTAAAGGACTGAACAATTGTTAAAAAATCAATACAATTAGAAATACAGTGATTAAACAACCTCTCTAATTGATTTTACACCAACGTGAAGCACTCCATCTGATTCTTAAAGAAATCTCAATTTACAAGGAACACAAATTTGAATATCGTTGGAGCGGTATTTTAAAGACTTAATTTTTATGTATGTAAAATTTTGTAAAAATTTTTAAGAAAAAAGAATTGGTACGCAGTTTTTAGCCTTTATTAGTGCGGAGTTAAAAATCTATTTTTGAAAAAACATAATGAACCCATTTTCGAAATATCAAATTTTGAATTAATAATTTTTAATTTTTTTTTAATCTAAAATTTATTTTTTTTTTTTGAAAATTTTGTTATGTAATATTATTAAATCTTATTAGAAGATAGAATGTAAAAAATTTAATTAAAATCGGTTCAATAGATAATGATCGATCGTCGAAGACCAAGAAAATGGTTCTATGAGAGACACCGTCGAGTTTTTGAGAAAAATGAAATTTTCCTTAACAATTTTTAAACACTTGTATGGGAGGTACCGTTATTTTTGGTTATACGAACAATTTTTATTTAAAATCTGCTAGATAATAATAAAAAACTGCTGGGTCCCAAGTTAAATAAAAATCCTTCTTCTTAAGCGCATTTCATCCCCACTCCTCAAAATTCGACATTAAGCCAGATTTTGTAAGAGAAATGTTGGCAGAAAAACTATTGTTAAGCAACAGTTTGAAGAAAAAAAAAAATGTTTGGTGGTGATTTTTGGAACATAATCATTTTCAGCGATGGAGTTCATCTTTATCTACATGATTTCGTTCATCTTTAAAATTGGAATTAAGAAAATGTACGAGGTATTGTTGAGAAACAAATGTATTCACAACGTATCACTGTTTGGTGGCAATTTTAAAAAATTTAACCTCTTTGTCAACGATAATCGACCACATTTTTGTGAAACGGAAAATGTCACCAAAAGAGTGCATGTGCCAGCAAAGATGAGGATGCCATTTACACAGTATACTATTCCATACATAATTCTATATATTGTATATTTTATAAATCAAGAAAAAAAATTAAAAATTCTTATCAAAACCCCATGCTTTTTGTTAAAATTAATTCTTGCGTGAATTGTAGAACACCTTTTATTAAAAAAAATCCCATCAGAGTTCTATTTTCCATGTGTTATTCAATTGACAAATAAAAATTATATTCCAAATAAAATACACATTTCTGTTATACAAAAAAATATTTGCATGCTTTTCTACCACTGATAGTTTTTTATTATTAAATTGCTAAGATCACATGCATAAAACATATAAAATATATTTTATAAAACTCATCTCTTTTAATTCATCAGATTAATTCATATTCCAAAAATGGATGTAACGAATTCAAAAATTAATATTGTTCAAAACAATATGTGGGCAAAAAAAAAAAAAACGAATAATATGCGAGCTATTCGCTATACGCCATTCAATATATGACACAAAAATTTAATATATTTATATTTCAATCAATTTCGACTTAAATAAAAAGTATTAAACCAAAAACATACAACGAACCATAATACAAAACAAAAAACTGTTAAAGGAATTCCAGGAAATCTGTATAATGCAATCATAAATCGCACAGAGCCAAAGGAAATGCTTTAATTTGCCGCATAATATCATTTTATGGCTGAAAATGCTCCATTTACCTACGAGTCGAGTGCTCGTACCGTACCGACGACATCAACTTTGTGCCCCTTTGTGGTATAATTCTATGGTATCTGTTGGAATTTTCAAATATAAAGCATATTCCCGCAGTATATACCTACCTAACTATACCTTTTTTGTTCTTCTTCTTCTGGAGAAATTATAAAATTGCTTCTCCTTGAGTTTGGGTCTAAATCAGTGTGTAATGCTTTGCCGCAACTAACAATGGTCTCTTTTTTCAAAGCCCCGTTATAGCATTTCAACAGAATCATATCTATCCGATCCCAAACCACATCCCATCCCATCCAATCATCACCCAACAATAAAACGCACAAATAAAAAAAAAAAAAAAAACTGCTCGAGGACCCAACCCCAAGAACATGGATTACTAGTAATTTGCATAATTTCATTGCGAAAAACCTTCAAGACAGCCTATGCGGACATGGCGGTACCACAGCTATAGCTAGCAGCGTTTATAGGTACCCTACCCTTCCTTCCGACTGGGTCAAATAGTTGACGATGACGATAATGAGCGATCCCCGGTTGGCACTCGTTGTTATAGTAGTTCTCCTCCTTCTCATCTCAACATACCTACATAGCTACATTATACCAGAGCTATGAAGAATCCTGGTACAATTTTGTCAGTTCAATGAACACTTTAACACGGTCGGGGCTCCTTCATATTATACCTACTGATGATGGGGCTCTGGACATGAACATAATCATAAAACAACGCAGCTTTGTGTCTTTCGTGTTCGTGTGGAGTCAAGTTCTTTCTGCTGATGGTGAATGGTTAAATGATTCTTCAAATTGCTATGCTAGAGAAACATAGAAATACGGGCGTTTTGCCCGCCCGCTCGTTTGTGTTCTGAATTGTCTAGTGCTGTGCTGTGCTATGGCTGAGACACTTGGGGTTCGCGTGTTCCGTTGGTTTGGCGCTATATTGCACCTAACGTGTGCGCCGCGAAGGTGTAGAAGGAACAATTTTTCTCGATCACTTTGCCAAGACACTAAATGCGGAACCCAAGTGCGCACCGAATTGATGTAATCATATCAAAGTCAGAATTGTTATAGGAACTATGTACATTTATAAAGAAAACAATATAAATGTTACTTAAAGAGTACAGAAAACAACTGAATCAATTAAGCTAAAATTTTAAAACTTTATTGCTTTTGGCAGCGATAGTTTAGAAAGTCGTTTGAGTAAATTCCACCCACTGCCACACCCATTTTGATCATATAAATTTTTTTCCTAATTGAAAGTCATGTGCTTAGAACTTTGAAATTCTGTAATTAAACTTTCATCTTCAATCTAAACCATGGAATATGTTATCTATCCCGGCCACTGCCACGCCCATTTTCTTATATTAAAATTTTCATTTAAAATTTATAACATCCGTAGAAAGTCGAAAATTTATAATAAATCTCTCTTGAGCCAAAACTATGGCATTTGTAATTTTTTTTTGGAAATCCACCTATTACCACGCCCACTTTTACTATATTTGAATTTTTCTTCACACAGGGTGTTTTTCATAAGATGCGACGGCAAAAAGTTAGGACATGTAGGTTGGGTTAAGACAAGAAAAAAATAGTATAGGTGCGGGAAGTCTTTTTCCCTCTGTTAATAAGCGGGAAAGGCAATTTCCTAAAAAATGTACTTGACATTGAAATTATTAAAAATTAACGGCAATATACATTTTTTAGAGCCAGAAATGCATATGTATTTAAATTATGTTTTTAAATAAAGTTATTTTAGTGAAAAATTTCAGAAAAATTAAATTTCAAACTCAAAATTTAAAAAAATCAAAAAAATTGTGTTTAAAATTGTTCATAATTTTATGTAAGAAGTAATTTTGTTTTTCAATGCTAATATCGATTTTAAGTCAAACACTTTAAACCAGATGCTTAAATGTCTTTCAATTTTTGAGAAATTTGAAAATAACAAAATCTAACTAAGTGGAATTAGGAGCTTTCGAGCAAAGTCGAAGTAAGTGTCACATCACTTAAGTGCCAATTATGGAAAACTAATGCCCGATTTCACTTATCGGAATGAGTGACACTTTATAAGTCTCCCATATTGACAACTTAAGTGCGACTTATTCTGACAGTAAAACTGTGCCTAAAGTGCCAAAATGGAAAAATTAAGTGTGACCTATTTTGTTAAGTTTGCACTGTAAAAAAATGGTCCTTAAAGTCGGATTGTAATTTATTTTTGTCATTTTCAATTTTATCAAAAACTAAAAGATATTTAGAAATCTGCTTTTTAGTGTTTTGTTAATATAATAACAATGGATAATTTTATGGTACGTGCTTTGGACTAACTCTCAGAAACTCTGTTCAAAGTTCAAATTCAACCTTTTCCACACCATTTGTTTCAGTGGTATTTCTTTCCGCCGGAAAATTACAGTTAACTCGTCAATAAATTTTAAGTACATATCAAATTTTTCAACTTAAATAATGCAGACCAAAATGGTTGAGAGTTAAATTGACTCCCGGCTCTCATAAACCTGTCATTGGCACTAATTTATTTATTTTTCATTGCTTAGCTTTAAATAAAATTTCAGATTGATGCAGGCACAGATGACGTCAATTACCTTTAAGGAATACTATATAACCAATTTTTGATACTTAAAGTGTCATATTATATTTATAACAACCCTGGTTAAGTTCGTACGCTTAGATGACTCTCTGTTCTACTTGTAACTGGATACATTTGAAAATTTTAGTAATTTCACGCCTCATCTGCAACTGGCTCTCAAGTGGTAAATTGCAGATATGCACATTAGGAATAATTTTGAACATACCTTACTTTTCTTAGTGTGGTACATGTTATGGCATTACTACACTGATGCAAGCGTATAGCAATCAGTGCTATATAGTGCTCCTACACTTCATTATATTATATTCCACCGAAGGATTCTGATAATGGTTCAGCATGGTGTCTGGACTGAATTCCTTTAACAAAAAAAAAGTATAAAGCCCTGGTTAGGTACTTCACATAATGTTGTTGTTGCACACATTACACAAAGCCGTAGGCTACTGTGTTGTTACTACAGCTAAGTGCAATTAGAATTTAGGAAGTGTATGTCTGGCATAATTATACCTCAAACAAAAGTGTTGATGTTGATGAGCTATGGTCAAAAGCACCCATCAGCATAGCAGGTCTGGTTTACTGCGTTTGGATGTGTCGGAAACAATTTTGATGTATAAGCTCGAAATTAATTATTATCATGAGAAGTAGGTACTAGATGCGTGAGATGGACAGTAAATGCTCACGGCGGGTAAGTTTCTGCATTATATATGAACGATTTTATACTGCATGAATACTGCATAGGTATTTATTTATTTATATTGGAGTAAAAGTGACCCAAAATCAAACCAAAATGTCTGATTCATTTTTTAGTGTTTGCACCTTAAAATTACAAATTAAGTTAAATACGACTTCTTCATTGAGTTTGGCTATTTCTATTCCAGCCAACAAAAAAACACTAAATTTTTTTCTAGAGAATTCAAGCACAACCAGATGCATAGTTCAAAACAAAATTGAGTGTGAAATATCGAACTGTCACTTTGGTTGCTTGTCAACTCGTCGCTACAATGCAGAACTAGACCAACATTTCAAAATGAGTTTTATTTACGTCATATAAGGAAACTTGTTGTGTTCTGCGCATATTCTACATAATATTCCGAATATTCCTACGTGTAGTAGTTCCTTCAGAATTTTAATAATAGAATATAATCATAAGTCAGCATTTTACGGACTATTCTTTTTACGGACGGTTCTTTTTGGAAAATTTTGTAAATGTGGTAGGTAGGTAGAAATGGCGGTCACGAGCAAGCTAGCCCATTTACCCAATTAGCGCTAGAGTGTGCCGTTTTGATACCATAACTTGCTAGACCTGCGGGTGAAAATGGTTTGGGAAGTCTGAGCCTCGCAGCAAACATACCACGCTCGGCAGTTTGTCGATTGGCTCGAAAACGTGAGTGGTTTGGCCTTTAAGGATGGTCGTCTGGTCCTAGCTACTGAGGCTTGTCCTAGAGCCAGTGCGTTTCATCGAGGAAGGAGATCAAATCTTTGATCTTCACTTCAGAGTTCGTTTAGGTCACTGAAAAAAGCTCTACCAAATGATTGAGTTGTAAATGTGACTTAGACTAGTTCTGTATTGTAGCTGTAACGTTAAGGTGGTTCGAGTGATTTGAGGTGAATTCTATGAACCCATTCGCGTTAGCCGTGAAGCTTAATCGCTTTAAATACTGCCGCTATGACGTATGTATTTGGGTATAAGTATTGAATTAATTTATTTATCTTTTATGACTACTGATGTGGTCCCTTCACATAGCGACAAACTGTCATTTCAAAAGGGATGTGTTCGTTGATTGCCCTTCATACTTAAGGCTCTTCTAATCCAATGCGAAACATGAGGAGCGACTTATATACACTCATTTATTGCCCTGTAAATATATTTGGACAGCCGAATGTTTCGCGTTGGTTTGTGGAGAGCCTTTATTCGTTGATTGTTGTATAACAATTTGCACTTGGTTTACACTGAAGTTTAAATATTTTTTTTTTTAATTTTTTGTTTGAAAGTCAAAAAACCAGTCGGCTGGCTCTGTAAATTTAAATTAAAAGAAAACATAAATTTTACTTAATCATGTCACTTTAGAGTCCACAGCTTAAACCGCTAAGTATAGAAAATGTGAATTCACAAGAAGCCCCAGCGCCGAATTCCGTCGTGTTGATGCCTTTTTACGCACATTTCGATTCAAAAGTTATTGACCGTTTACTAAAAATTATGTCCTTGAATAAGCGTTTCAAATAAAATCCAACTTTTTGCCTTAAAAAACAATTAATTTACAAAAAAAAAAACACATGAAACCTCACAAAAAACAAAATCTCAAGTGCATATACATATAACACTTTAATTCAGCACCTCTTCAATTTATATTTCAATTAGAATATTTAGCAAAACATCCTTTAAATATTCGGCATCGCGGCGGCGTCTTCGCTCGTCGTGGGTATATCTTCATAAGCAAAAGTATACATACTTGAATATATTACACTCTGTATAACCTCTCGACTCAAAGATCAAAATGCTTAACATTAAGGCTTCAACCATCAGGGAAACAAATCAGCAGGTTTTATAGAATAAAATTCGGTGGAAAAGGTATATATTATATTTATATATCGTATTTAAAGCCTCTCACAGTTATAATGTGTTTCATAAATATAAAATAAAATTTGTTTGTGTAGGTATATCCATGTTTTTTTTTTATATTTACCTGCACACGAAGGAGTTGATATCTTCGCCGTCAAGTCGCGCTTCTGTCTCGATTATGCTGCTGCTTTGTTTTTATTAGACCCAAGTCGTATGTATGTATTCTGGAGAAATATTATTTCCCTCAACCCTTTAAATAAATGTAAAAATCGAGGGGGCTGAAATTGATATAGAGAGAGGGAGAGACTTTGCGCCATAATAACTTTGGTATAGCAGACTTCATCCTTCAAATAAATTACCTGCCAAATTTTGTTTACGCCGCATCAGATGAGTTTCTATATATATTATATTTTCTATCTATATGCTTTAATATAGATATACAGACAGATACACCATATAACAGCCAGCAGCACGGTAATCGCATCCCCCACACCCTAAACATGTTAATTAAAATCCGAGATAGATTTCATTACACCTTTAGGCTAGGTATCCAATATATTTTTGCCTGGATGGGTGGGTGATGAATTGATTTGAGGTATGGGAATATAGATAGTAGACTGGGCGACGACGAACGACGACAATATATAAGTATGATTAGGCTTTGAAAACTACTCCTGCTACTTTACGGATGATATGTTGGTACAATATTTCTGACAGATATCGATTTCTGGGTTATAAATTATTTCACTTTATAAATACAGTGTTTGTGTGTGTGTATCATGAGTAAGTTTATAAGTTCATCACATTATAATATGTTTGCTAAAATGTAAATGTTCGACATTCAATATTCAATTTAAGGACAACCGCACACAAAAGTTACTTTCGAAACAAAACTTATGAAATAAGTTTTTTTTTTTTTTTTTATCTTGGTTCATACATATATACGGAATGTTGTTCTACCAAAGCTACTATTGGCTTGGAAAGTTTGTCAAAAGGAATAAACTTTCATTAACTATTCTCGATATACATACATTAAGGGGGATTGGAGTTTTTGAAAATATAAAATCAAACTCAAGGGATCATCTGAAGATGGCAATTTATAGAGGTTTGAAACAGGTCCCCCATCATATATAAAATATAAATACATAAGAAGTTTGATCACACTTAAAAGCTACCGATTGATGGGGGTTGCTTGCGGAAGAACTTATGTTGGTAGATATACAGACAGATAGAAATAATTCAGCTATCTTTCTGACTTTTGGTTGGGGATTTATGTACATATATTAATTTTAAAGTTTATTTATAATAAAATTTATATTATTTATCTGAATGAAAATGATTGGTAAGTCTGAAAAAAAGCACTTTGTATGGAAATGTATTGGCAGCAAAATCTCAACAGAATCTTTGGTGCATTTTAAGGTTTGAATATAGAATCAGAATTTGGAGAATTTGGGGCTGTTTTCTAGCAAGTGTAAAAATTATAAACTGGGAAACAGGGCCCTACCAACTACTTCTAAACCCTCGAAACGACTCTATCTTAGGACCACGGTTTTCCAAGAACATTTGGAAGACCACTTTGCCAACCTACATCACCCTCTCAGCAAAACTGGTCCAACTGGCTCCCGGAAATTATTTTTGGAAAAAACCCCAGGAATGTTTTTGGTCCAATATTTGAAAAAAGCATAAACAAATTTCGCAAAATAAGCCAGAAATATTGGAAATTGTGCCACATTGATATGGAAACAAAACTAGAAAGCGCAATAATGCGCCTAATGTCTTACATTCCACAGGCTTTTTTTTTTTTTTGTGAAATATTTGGGAACGACGCACGATGAACTATCGGTTGTCAATCATCCTTATTGCGATAGGCGTTTTATTAAAACGCCAGTAAAACGACACGGCTCTAAAAGCGTTAATCGACATTTAAGTAAAACTAAACCTTTACCATTCTCTTCTTTGTTCACCCCTCTAACCATTTAAAGAATAGTCGTTTTACTAAAACTCCAATTGCCGCTTCTAGAGCCTTGTCGTTTTACTGGCGTTTTACTGAAACGCCTAACGCAATAAGGGTGAATATATTTTACATGAGATTCACTTAATCGCATCGTCACATTCGAAAGTTTGTCGTCGTTCACAATGTTTCACGTTGGTTTTGGAGAGACTTAAATCTCATAAAACCGCTGTTTTGTTTCTGGCGTCTTTTTCCAAACAATTTTTCAAGGTTTTTTTTCATTCCTGAAAATGAGAAAAACATCAGAAAACTTTTAGGAAAAAATATCAAACAATTCTGAAAAGATTGACAGCAAAGTTAGGTCGTTTTTCCTAAGTACCTACCTACCAGAATTTTGTATGAAAAGTTTACTGGCGTTTTTACTTGAAAACGAAGTTTTCATACAAAAGGGATACCTAGTTCACTGTTATGAAATTCACAACAAGAAATCAAAATATGAAAGTGAAATATGAACCGGTTCTTCAATCAACGTACGACCTCACGAAAAAAAAATAAAATATTGTGGAAAATTGCCAGTTCAATTTGTTTTGCTCAAAATATAAATTCTGAAATAAAAAAAGAATTAAGGTTCCCCCACACCAACGCGAATCTGTCGTGGCGAAGAAGAAAATAATCAACGTGTTTTTTTTTCATTGACAACCTCGTGTTGTTATTATTGTGTTCGTCGTCTCCACGAAAGATTCGCGTTGGTGTGGGGGAACCTTTATTTCGGATTAAACGACTATCTTTTTTAGCGTTTTTATTAACACGGACTTTAAACAATCTTTTAGAACTTTTTCAAGATTCTGATGACAGTCATTCAAATTAATATTTTTGTATTCAAAGTGCAAGTGTTAGAAATTTCAAACTGATTACCTATCTAAATTTCACGTAAAGAATTAATTACGAGTTCATATTGAATTTGCACAGGTATTTTGAAACGTTTTTACTTTTCATTTCACGGGAGGTGAGTACTAGGTTTTTAGCGCGCAACTCGTGAAGTCGTATAATCGTGAAAACCAGATATTGCAAACTTTCAGAGGTGGATGGTAGAGATATCTGAAAATTACATTTTGTATGGCAGAGAGAAATTATTGATTCTAAGGAATACTATACACGGAATTGACAATCGGCAAATTTTGTCCCTCATATGGGATCGCCAACAGATGGCTTTACGCTATATGATTGTTAAATTTGTGTAAAAAAATTATTGAAGCGTGCCAAAGTTTCATTGCAAATCTACATATGTTTGAAGCCACTATAATTATTTTATTTATTTTCACTTTTTTAAATGCTAAAATTGATGAAAAATGCCGTGCAAAGCCGAGCGGACCAGTTAGTATTAAATATAAATCATAAATTATGCAAATGACAAACAAAATGAAGGGAAGACAATTTTTTTTAGTTTTATTTTTACAGTGTTTTTTTTTAAGAGCTGTATTGTATGTATCTCTGTTTCTTTAATTTGTTTTTAAGAGGTTGATCGGTCAATTTGAAATTTAACGAGAATATTGGTGGTTTTTAGTCTGAAAAAAAGCCTTGGCCCAGCATTAGTCCTGAAATCGATATTTATAAAGATATTTTAAAAGATTTACCAAAAGTCTATAAAAAGTCAATTGATTGTACTTTTTTTAAACTAACGGTGAAGGGTTAAAAAAGTAATCATCATAAAACTTTGAAATGTTATTATAGAAAATTTTTAATGTTTTCAAAACTGACCCTAAATTTTCTATGGCATCATTTTTTGCTGAGATTTTGGGGACTAAAGTGAAAAATCTCTGTTTTCATTCAAAGTCAGCAATATCAAATAAAAGTGTAGAACAACGAAAGAAAGAAAAATAAAATTAAAGCTTAAAGCTTGGTAGGCAGCTGAAGCGAAACGAAAATTTTCTGGGCTCTCCAAATCGATATAGCTAAAACGTAAAGGAAAAGATAACTGAAAAATATAAATGGAGATTTTTATAAGATGTTGAAAAACGAAATTTGTCTGTGGTATAATAAAATGCTAACGTAAATCATAGCGAAAAAATACCCATTGAAAGTGTCACCAATTGCCAAAAAAAAATCACAGAAACCTAGCCTGTAATGAAACAAACAGCAAATACAAATAATTCAGTGCGAAAAAGAGTGGAGATTTCTCCAAATAATCTGCTACAATTATCAACTTCGGCCGTTGAATAGCGTTTATCATTTCATTGTTTCAGTTTTTGTATGGAAATGTTCATCTCGCTTCAGCTGCGTACTATGCTTAACAAACAACTTATCATGACCAATTCATTCCATTAATCCATATTAATTAATTAATAATTGTATCTCAAATCGTTGTCTATTTCTATTTAACAAAATTATTATTTTTTAACATAGTCAAAACATTTCAAATTTTCCATTCATCTTTTCTATTCTACGACGACGACGACAAGTAACTGATGCTCATTCATCTTTTCAAGAACCACAAATCATGGTCAGACTCATGTTTATGGCATATGATTGACTAGCTCATAACATACATTCCAAATGAATATCTATGCAACCATATCGATTTGGACTTGTATATTCGTTCTCCACATACCTTAAAATAGATTATAACATACATTTCATACAGATGTATTATAGAAGCGTATAGTACAACTTCATTTTCCACCTGGCTAACACAATTTATCTGTGGCGCGGGTGACGACACGACATTGCTTTTCAGGGAAACTTCCATCACTCATCTCTCCTACTACTTGTAGTGTCGTCATCAAAACTCATTGATTTTTCCATAACTCAATTGACATCTTTGGCGTTTTTTTTCTTTCATTTTTTGGTTGCTGCACAGACAACATACCAAAAACAATAATACTATAGAACGAAGACGACGCGACGCACAGTGTGATGATGAGTAAGTGCTCTCGAATGTGAAGGTAGCTCCTTGCATTTTTAAGTTAAAAATTGTCAACCACCTTCTATATTTCTGTATAAATACATACCTACACAGTACACATACATAGATATACATAGATGAATTTTTAAACATAAATTGAGATGATTGCTGAATTTTTTGAGAGCAAGCTACCTCGTTTAAAGAAATGACAAGTTGACAGCATCATGAAATGTTGCAAACATGAATCCTCCTTGAAGCTTAATTCATTTGACAGATTTTAGTTGTTGTTGAAATATTTTAAGGTACTTTCATGTGATAGCGGCTTCAGCGAAAGTCTTTTAGTTTTCTTGTACATAGTGGTCCCTATTATTATTTTTTTTGCGGCAATTCTTTTCCAATCTTAGCTATTTTTGGTTTAATTTCTTTGAGGTGTTTGGACATTTTCTATTCTTGTTTTTTTTGCCATTTTATCAAGCAAGTCAGTTTCGTGAAATATTGGATTTTGCTTGTTAATTCTTCTATATTTTCGGCAGCTCGCTTATAATAACTTCAAATTTACATATTTTGATATTCTTGAAATTTTGAGCCATGCCGATTCATCATTATGACATATTATATTCGTCATCAGTCAAGTAAATAACTTCGTTCACATCGTTTTCATTTGAAATTTTACGGAATACTAACTACCGAATTTCTTCAAAACGATATACCTTTTCATTTATTGACGACTGCCTGGATTGTTTAGATATATTAATTGACAATTCTAACGATGAGAAATGCCATACATATTGAATAATAACTTTTGTTCTACTGCTGGTCTTCTGATCTTTTTAAAGTAGCGCGTAGGCGGTAGCGGCACCATTAAAACTATTGATGCGCGCTGCTGAGAGATTCAACGAGTTTGTGTGTTTTGACGGATTAATGTTAAAGTCCAGTCATTGAAAGTCTTTTTCATAAATTTTTGTGATTCGTTATCTATACTTGCCTGGGATTTCAAGTCACTGTCATCCTCATTTACCTTTCGTTTTCGGCCACATTTATTGTCACTAATGCCGCTTAAAAAAATTTGGTATTTTTCTAATGAAATCATAACCCAATAAAATGCTGCTGCTCTTGAGGTTTATGTGATGTGTTATAGTTGCCTTAAAGCTGCTTTTTTAATCTCTGAAGATCTAACTCGATGATGATCGATTTATTAACAAAAATAATATTGCAGGGAATGTTTTATTTTTGGATGGAATTGATATGTTTTTATTAGAACTCTTTTCAAAAAAAAAAAAAAAAAATAATAATACCAATACAAGCCCATAAAATATAAAATAATGGACTTAAGGTCTTTTTTGATGTTTCTTTTTTTAATTTTTTAAAAATAAGACGATGAAGTGACGTTTCGTAAATTGTAAGGGCCGATTTCACAGTGCACACTTAACAAAATAAGTCGAAATTAATTTTCATATTTTTGCATTTTAGCCGGAGTTTTACTGTCTGAGTAAGTGGAACTTAAGTGGCAAACATGGGAGACTTAAGTGTCATTTATTCGAATAAGTTAACACAGTGAAATTGTGCATTAGTTTTCCATATTTGGTACTTAAGTGACACTTAATCGAGTGTGAAACTGGGCCTAAGTCTTACGGACGAAATATTAGCTGTGTTTTGTTTTCCCCCAGATCCGAACCAGATTAGATTTGCTTACGAAAATACATGAATTATAAAAACAGCACAAGATCCAACTTTGTTTTGAATTTGGATTTCCAAATCTATTTTAAGGACACATCCTTAATTTGTAAATGTCGTCAGTACTCAGCAGTGTAAAGAAAAAAGACGACGGGTGTATACAGATAAAAAAAGAGTTCTCTGCCAACTGAAAATTCTTTGTGTCCGGAGCTTTATTTGTTACTTAATGTAAATTTTTCTCATTCATTTCTGGTTTGAATTTTGGAAACATGTTTGTACTACAATTTACATTAGAGATTGTTTAAAAATTTGCTACTCTTTCCCCTCGACTTCAAAAATTATACTCTAAATGTCATGCATGACATCCTTGTTTTTCCGATTAAATCTACCATTTTCTATTTAAATACATCATAGAATAAAAATGTTGTTCTCAGAGAAGTTTGGGTACAATATTTGCTTGATTAAATTTTAATAATTTCAAGTCAAAATATTTGCTCTCGAATTAAATAATAATAATTATTGAAGAATGTCCCCGGATTTAATTTTTTTTTTTGAATTCAAAAGATTTCCCTCTAAACCGCCATTTTGTTTTTAGTGTGATAGCGTTTGTGTAGTTCCGTTTGAAAGAGAGACTATTTATCTATTATTAACAAAAGTCACTTTGTTTGTCACAAAATTATGTCGCGTAGTGTTATCGAAGCCTGTTATGAAATTTGTTGGGGTAGCTTTTGAATATTGTATTTCTTTTAGAGTCATATAAGAAGCTTTTAAATATGAGGTTATATTAAAGCCTAAGTGTCAGTACCGTATGGGTGTTAGTACCGTGGCATATTAATTTATAATGAACTTAAATTAAATGATTTCAAGCAATAGTGCTAAAAATCTTGTTATTTTTTTATTAATGTCGTTTTTCATTCATCGTCCAGAAGCCTTCTAAAACTCTCAAAATGACAGTTCTTCTTCTAGATTTTATTTCAGAATCTAAACCAGAAGGCTTCTGGACGACCAATCGAAAACGACATAAGAATGGTACCAATACTTCGGAAAAAAAAAAATAAAAATAATTCAGTTCAGTAAGTGCTGAGTTTATAAAATTTATAAACTTTATAAAAATAAAAATTGCATCCTCGAAAAACAGATTTCAAAAAGTAAAAACATATAAATTTTGAAGAAAACATTGGCTTTCAAATTTTAAAACGTAAGAGGCAATTCAGAAAATCACCAAAAATATTATCAAAAACAGTTTGAACATATTAAAATTCAAAATCAAAAAATCAGTGTCAGCACCATGTCTTCGAGATTTAATGCTTTTCAAAATATTTTTTATTCCTCAAAAGTTGTATAGTAAAATGCTCTAACAGATTTAATGCCATGTCTATTTAAAGACAAAAAAAAAAAATAAAAAAAATTAACATTCAATGATTTTTAATTTTAGCAAAATTTTTATTTAAAAATTCACATAGTTGGCAGAGATTCACTCATGTAAAACGATGCTATTGAGATCCTCACGAAAAACAATAAAGTCCCTGATTTGAATAATCTAAATTTCAGACAAAATGCAAGTACCTATACCTACCTACATTTATTTCCATAGAAATACTCAAACTCAAAAAAAAAAAAAATAAAACAACCGTTTCCATAGTAACTGAAAATATAAAAAAAAAAATAGTAAAATTCCCTTTCGAATAAACGACTGTTTTCATAATTAAGGAAATTTACAAAACTATAAATACACCAACAATATCATATTATTTTAGACGTAGAAAGCAGCGCCAGAATTCATGTAATTTCAGTGGCGATTCCACCGAGTGTCACCTTCTATTTGTATTTATTCAATGATATATACATTATAGTGCTGCTTTATAATTTCAGCACAAACAATAATCAACAACTCAATTAAACTTCCATCAAACTTTATTAATTACCGAAGCAAACAAACCATCAAAATCTCATATCGCTATGCAAACATTAACTTAATGAACTCATATTTTAACGGATGTAAACTTCAAACATATACATATAGATAGGTATTTTATGTGTACCAGCCATATTGCCTGCATTCAATACCGTAACACAGAGGCACACAGTAAACCTCTCGACCCGATCCTATACTATACCATCATGGCTGCCGATTCGCAGAAGATATATCCAGAATTATTAAAATATCAATCAAATGAATTTGCATAAATTCCTCTACGGGAACATCCATCCGCAGTATTTTATTTGACTATATACATACATACGTTGAACATATTATGTATGTAGATACATTATATACTCATATACAACATGCAATCACAACATACCAAATTTCACCAAGGAATTTTCAATACAAATAGGATTTTGATGTGAATATTAATATTCCATCATGCAATCGCGCGGGGGAGTTACTCTGTAGCGAATTTCGGAACAGGTGTGTATTTGTTTTTTTATGAATTCCCATCATTGACACAAAATCGCAGCTTACCTATGTATATGCTTGTCGAAATATCACACAAACTTCTACATTCTACAATTTCTTCAACAATTCTCCTCACGTATTGACTCAGGGCGGGAGAAATATTGTACCTTCTGCTGCAGGTAATCCATATACAATACCCAAATATCAATTATGATGCATTCGACAGAATGGCGCTATTCCAAAATGTGACGTATAGGTAATGTGACGTAACAAAACGTCAGTGATACAAGTAACGTTTGTTATTATTATACTTACCTACCATCAATTTATTGTAAAGAGTCCTTTTTTTTTTGAAAGGATGAGGGAAGTCTTAAGAGTCAATTCAGTCATGCAAGGTAACATCTTCCACTTAACATGGTAATAGAGCGTTGCTAAGCCCCTCTTTGTTAACAAAAGCGTTACAGGATTAGACATTTTCACAAGAAAAAATAAAAACGTTTTTTTTTTTTTTTTTTAATTTTTTCCCAATTGTATAATATAAAATCCTTGAATCTACATTCTCACACTTATAAAATTTAAGGATATACATACATTCATACATACATATGTACATACCAGTGACGTGGCGTATAATAATTTCAAATGGTAATTGGTAAGTCGAAATACATTTTGTATTACCTGAAAACGTAAACGAATTCTAAAACATATTAATAAGTACACGGTTAAAAATTCTGGGGTATTTTTTTAATACAGCTCTTGTATTACAGCCGTATGCAATACAGCAAATATTACATTTTAATACTTGGGAAATATTAAAAAAAATTCTAATCAATTCTTATTACATTCTAATATTTTTGTATTAAAATATCATTTGTAATACAAAAAAGAGTCGATTTTAACCCAAAAGAATAAAACATATCCCTTGTAGAGAGGGAAAATTTCTCTCTCAGTTGCCATTTCAAATATGAGAATTTTTCTAATAATTTTTGATTACATTCTAATACCTCCTCGCCCTTTTTTTGCTTCGATGCTCTTTTTTGTCAGCCATATTGAATATGAACATTTTGAACAGACTGCGTCACTTTTTAATACACCCAAGATTAAAATTTATTAATATTGTATTAAAAAGCAAGAATAATAAAAATAAAAAAATTTAAATATGCATTATTTTGAAGGCGCTTTGCGGTTTTTCGAGGCACAATATGTTAATTAGTAGACAAAATTTCAATCGCAATAAGATTTCTATTCTCATTTCTAAAAAACGATGGAGAAAAAAATGTTATTTTTCTAATAAAAATAATAAGAATAATTATTCCCAAATGCAAAAATACACATTCATTATTATAGCTATTACGAATTACGAGTATGTATTCATAATATTTTCTGTGTTGCATTGATTCTCAAAAGAAATATCCTTTTGAGAGAAAATTTTCTTGTGAGAAATTTCTTTGTGAGAAATTTCCTCAATTTATTTCCTCTCTTTTTCTAATAAAGTTCTATTAAAAAATGTAATAATTTTTGTATTAAAAGTAAAAATGTAATATTTGCGATGTATTTAACTTTAATACATTTTTGGTGTTGTCATATATACAACCCTGAAAATATTAAAATTAATGCCAGAATTTTTAACCGTGTAGTTAAAATTAAATAATCTATTTGCAGATTTGCTTTCCACAATAAAACAGCGAAGCAATTCAAGCAAATCTTTTGTAGGTAGATACTTTCTTAAAATCATTAATTTTTAAATTTACAAAGATCTTAAAGCATAATAAGATACACCGATTTTTGATGTAAATAAGGCACTATATCCCAATTTTCATGTATAAAAGTACCTGTACGTATGTTTCCACTCATGAATTGACATAATTTACAAATTTATTAAAAATCTGCCAGTATAAAGAAATCATCATGCATCATGCGTAAAGGTCACGCGTAAAGGTCGTGTGTAAAGTTCATGCGTAAAAGTCGTGCGTAAGGGTCATGCTTAAAGGTCGGATCCATGTCGATCAAGGTAAACATTCTGCCCTAGCGAGGTATCCGTCGGAGCGGAAAACTCTCCGAAACGCATACGATGTTGGAGGTTCAAAGTTCATTAGAGATGTCAAAAATGTTACTTCAAAACAAACATGATCGCACTGCAACGCAAAACAACAATGCGCGTTCCATATTGTCTGAAAAAAGTTCCGAACGCTGTTCGGAAGAATACCTCGAAGCAAAAATCCTCCGATTCCGCTCCGACGGATACCTCGCTAGGGCAGATTGTTTAAGAATCTTTTAACAATTTTCGTCTGTGTAGCAGAAAATGTAGAAGGTAACTCGGTAGGAATCGAATTATATGGGCGGCATGCCACTGGTACATACACAAGTCTGGGATTGGAATAATAAAGTTGTATATAGCATAATATGCTTTATTATACAATTTGTGCTCTTTTTATGTTGGAATTTGGAAGGCCTTAAGTGAAGCCCGCACGTATAGGACATATTTTTAAAAAGGATTACAGACTCTATACTAGGAATGAGCTATGGTATTATATTTTGTTGTTTCATACAATTTACCCATAAAAAGTTGGGTTAAATCGACCCAATTGTTCTTCTAATAATTTACGTCATCTGGTTTAGTCCTATTGGGAATAATTCTTTGTGTTGTTACTTCTATATTCTTTCATTGTGTTTTACTACGTGTAATAGTTTACAAGAGAAATTAAAAAAAAAAAAGATTGCATTCATATCTATACAAATTTTTATATGCAAATATATATGTAGGTAGTAAAATTTATTGTTGTTTATCTTTTAAATTATATCAAACGTACCTAATATCTGTACAAAGTTTTTTAGTTTTTTTTTTCAATCTGTGAACCTGACCAATTCAAAATTGTTATCAAAGGATCTTCTGTTGTTTGAAAGGTTTATAAGGCTGAAAAAGGTTATAATAATGATGAACATTTCTTTTATATTTATATATTAATATATCTTTTATTTTGTTCTCTTTTTGTGTGCGGATTAAATCAGAAAATTTAGGTTCTTTATTATTTGTATTTTCTAACCAAAACGTAATAAAGTATAAGGCGATTATATCTTATCAATTTATGTTTATATAAAAATAATAATGTACATAATTGGCATTTGGTATTGAATCAGTAGTCTACCAGGGTTGCCAGCTCCACTTTTTTTGGTTTATTTTTGGTTAAATAAATTGTTCTTTTATGTACATAATGGTAGTGGAATGTTTTTTTTTTTTTGAGAATGCATATCATTTGAGTGATGCAGACAGTAATATAAGATATAACCTCAAAATTTGCAAAAAATCGTGTTTGAGAAACTTTTGCAAGAGAAGATATCTTTTGTCATGAAAAAGTGCTTCTTATCTTAGCTGGTCGATCCCTGGTTCTTCAATAGCCGCTGCGTCATTAATTTTTTTTCTGGTCTTATCTACTAACTCTTAAACCAGGCCGCACGAAAGTTAGGGGGCCCAACAAAATGTCATCGGCTGGCTATAGCTGAAAACAGACTCAGTTCGGTATTTTAAACATGACATAACCTCACGTGTTATTTTTTTTCTCAAATCATTGGTCATACATAGTAGCGTATATAGACGCGCGAGGACCCCGGTACAGGAAATAAAAAGGGGACCATCTCAATAATATACATTGGCATTAAAAAATGCTTTCATTTTTGACTTTGAACAAAATAATAATGAAAACTTATATTGATAAGGTCGTGATGAGTAAAAAAAAGTACAGTAGGATCTCGGAAAGATGAACAGTTCGGAAAGTTGAACGAAATATTTTCAACCTTCAGTACTCAAAAAGGTGAACAGGATGAAATTTTTTTCTCGAAAAGATGAACAATTTATTCCCAATTCAATTTTTTACTATTTCTTTGGCTTTAGTTCCTCGTTTTATTATTTATGTAACGTTATTCAGTTTTGTGAAGGATAGTTTCGGGCTTGTTTTAATTGGTTTTGTAAAATTTTTTTAATGTTTTTATTTATAATTATTATTAATTATTTATAATTATTTTTATTATCTATAATTAATTCAACCAAATGTTGATGCTCGAAAAGATGAACGGGCTCTGTTTTATATCTGTTCATCTTTTTTACTTTTATGCTTCATGTTTCAAAAATCTGCGATTTTTCTTGTCGAATCTCCCATCAAATTATCCACCGAACAGACATAGATAAATTTTGTTTTTTTTTTTTTTCAATTTTGAAACATCTCTAAAAAACACATTCATATGTGGCATTTTTAGGTCGGTTGGACGCTTGGTTACGCTGAAAATAGTTTTAGAAGAGATACAAAAGACGATTTCAAGTTGCTTTTTCGTATCGTCTAATAGATTGAAGGCATAAGTCTATTTTTATTTATATGTGTAAAATTTTTAATACTGGCGGAAAAGTCTATTCATTTTCTATTCAACGCTGAAAACCGTAACCTTTTATGAGTCGCAATTGCAGAAATATCGCCATCAAACCACGAAACAAAATATTTACACTTTGGATGGAAATATTTCGAGAACCAGATTTCGTAAATTTTTTTTGAAAAAATCACTTTTGCAGCAAAAATTAGCAATACAAAGAATGAATGAATTCTCAAAAGATTGCATTCAATTGATAACTGTTAAATGAATGGGAAAACAAATGATTGCAATCTTTTTGATTGAAATGAATGGTGATTGCATAATTTGAAGTCTCAAAGTGAAGTCGATGAATGCAATCTTTTAAATGAATTCAATAAATAAAAATAAAAGACTGAATTCTTTTACAAGCCTGCCAGAAATTTTAATGGACAGTGCCTTAATCAAAATTAATTTTTCTAGTGATGATTCTATTTCTATCAAAATGTCTGACGAACAAATTTTGAATATAGAAGAATGTCATATCATATTTAACTAATTTTGTGAATTATCTAAGAATTAAGTACGTATAAAATAAATTTTAACTTATAATTTTGTGAAGGCATGTTCAAATTTGAGCAACTGAGCTGAACGTACCATTGTTATCTAAACCAGTGAACGTACTTTTTATTTCTATTCATGAAAGTTTCACAACTCAAGGTGTGTTTCTTTACTTTGAAGCTCTGTGCATTTTGGTGAATTTCTACACATTTTATTTTTTGTATATGAACTTTGACAAACGTTTGTGTAGAAATTCACACAAATGCACAGAGTTTCAAAGTAAAATAACTAGACTTTACTTTCAAAAGTCAAATCCAAACGTGAAATATTTTTGTGGCTTGCCATTTGCTCTTTTCCTTTGCTTGGAACTAATATCTTATTCCTGTGAAGTATAAATTTATCAAGCGTAGAAAACAATAATTTGAATCCGCGGGCAACACAGCTTACAAATATTTGACGTATTATTAAGAGACATGTTCAGAAACATGTGATCTCAGAGACTTCAGCAATATCAGTTTTCATGAACAGTACTTACGTTCTGTAACTCTCACATCGATGGAACAAAACTCATGATTTGTTTCAATTATCATGGGTTATCGACTAATCTTATCGATGCGAGAGTTACAGAAAGTAGACAAACGTTTCCTCAGCAAAATGTCTGCATTTTGTTTACAAAATGCTGCGGACAAAAATTTTTGATTCGCTTCCTCACTTTCTGACGGAGCCAAATCTCTAAGATTTTCTATTTCTGAACTCACCTAAAGTATGATGGTTTAAAAAAAAAAGGACAACTGTTAGAAAAGATGTTAGAACTATCAAAACCATCTGTCAGTTTCTTTTACTTTTAACTTGCTTTACAAAAATTCTTATCCTACTAATCCTACATAAATTCTCAATGAGGTCGGAGTGGATTTAATTTTAACGCGTGGCAAGTCTAACGCCCATATTATTCACTCGATACATTTAAATCCGGGATGTATTTACATAGAATTTGTATGATTTACATCTGGATTTAACTTTTAATCTGGATGTATCGAGTGAATAATATGGCGGTAAAAGAATTTTTTTTTGTTTTGGAGATAGCAGGTAAAGGAAGTGATTAAGGCCGTTTAAAGCTATTTTGAATCAATGATATAATTCAACATTCAAGTACATAGACTAGAATTTAAACTTTTTCATTTCGGAAACCAAATTATTCTCTTTAAGAAGATCCAATCAAAGATTTACTAATTTGAATTCGAGTTGAATTGTTTCCAATATAATTTTTTCTCTCGGAGAAATCAATGAGTGAAGAAAAAAAAAAACACTTGATTTTTAGTTCCAGAATTTTCTTTTTCATTTTATTTGATAATTATGTATTTTTGCTTTGTTTTGTTTTTATTAATATTCACATTTATCATAATATATAATAATGTACAAATAAATTGGTTTTGTTCTTCTTCTTTTTTTCTGTGTGCCAGTTTAAAACAATAAATATATTATTATAACAAAACAACAATGATTTTTTTTACAAACTTTTTTTTTTGTTTGCTTCTTCGGCTCTTGTATATATATGTATATGTTTATGTAATTTGTATATTGATTTATATATTTTATTTAGGTAATTGTTTTGGTTCACAATAATATATAGTAAATAAATTAACATTTCATATTATTTTCACAATTAAATAAAAATGCCGGTTTTCCATTTTAATTATGTTTATATATAACATGAAGCATACACATTTTACCACTTTTTTTTTTTTAATTTTGTTGCAAATACTTATTTAAATAGTTGTTTTTTTTTTTTTATTTTATTATATATAGTAACTGGTTATTGTTTTATTTTAGATAGTGTGTACATGTATATAAACATCTTGATTAAATTTCCCTAATAAATTTTGTCTATATATATTTATTAATATATATTTTTAGGTTTTTTTTATTTGTTTTGATTTATTCAAAAAATAAATATTTGTATAAAAGTGTTTTTGGAAAAAAAGTTGTAAAAATAAAATTTTTTGTTTTAAAAAATATACATTTGTTAAAAACTTTAAGTTTGTTCTTTTAAAAATTGTAGTTTTTTTTTTTTTTAGTGTGATTATGTTTTCATTTCAGGAAGGTTTCAGTTTTATTACTCAAATGAGTAGGTAACAATGTTTAGCTAAGTATATAGTGGTTTCTTGTTTGGATAAAAAGAAACAGTTATTTTTTGTGTGTAAAGCAATAAAAATACGACACGATAAAAAAGCTTCAAAAAAATGTATATATTCAGTGTATTATAGCCTTTAGACTGAATTTTTTGGGGATGAATATTTGATTATAAAAGTCAAATCGATGATGACTTAGGAAAAAAGATTCTTATAACAATGTGTACAAAATTTGAAAATTGCCATATTAATTAATTGGACGAAACAAAATAATTTTTGGCTCGAATAATATTTCAAGTCAAATAATAATTATTTTGGAAAAATTATTTTAAGTCACCGTATTGTTAAGTTTAAGTAAAACACGACTTGTTACAAAAATGTTGAGATTCAAAATTTTAAGGAATCTGTTGAAAAAAATAATATTTATTTATTTATTTCCAAAAAAAAAAAACTTAAAAAATAAAATGTCTAAAATATTTTGTAAAATAGACTGAGACATTTTTCAATATTTTTTTGTATGCCCTTATGTTCAATAAATCATCCCCCAAAATATTCCTTTTTAAGATCCCAAAAAAAACACCTTTTGTTTTTCTTTCTGGATGGTTTGTTTTTGATTTAATATTTTCTTAAAATATATTATTTTTGTGGTGGTATTTGTTTTGATTCATATAGTAGTTTTGTTGTTTTGTTAATAATTGGTACATTTATTGATTATTCTATTTTAATTGTGTTTAATGTTCTATTTTGCTGTTGTTGTTGTTTGTTTTCTGTTTTGTTTCTTCTGAGCTGAAGAAGCGACAGATTAGTTTTTTTTTTTATTGATTATCTTGTTTTTTAATTTTAGATTATTTTTTATTTAAAGATTTATTTATACACATAATTATATAATTTTTTATCGTAAGCCTAAGCATGAATGTGTATGTATGTTCATTGAATTTTTATTTATATATATATTTTGCGCCTATAAGAAAGGTATAAAAAGGTGTTTTATTTAATATGCATAAAGATTGTTCTAGGATGGTGAAACACTTTTTTTAAATATTTTTATTTAATTCGGCTAAGAATTATTAAAAAAAAAACGTATGAGAAATTTAAAACAAAATTATGTAGGACTTAAAGGCCGTTAAAAGCTATTTTGAATCAAAATTATGTTCTTTTGAAATAATTTATAAAATTTTAAATTTTGAAATACATTGAAATTGAAATTAATGTATTCTAATGGAATATGAGTACATCAAGCCAAAAAATCCTTAATGGTCTTTTTCAAATATTATATGTTACTGGCAATCTTCCATGAAAGTATGAACAAAATCACTCTTTCTTAATACAGGTATAGACAATACTAGTAAAATAATGGATGCACTTTTCATTTTTGCAAGTTTAAAAAAATAAAAAAACAAATGTACCAAATTATTTTTAATGCTCGACTAATACAACCGACAAAATGTCATAATTCTGCCTTGTTCTACCCATTTATTGGCATTCGATTTTTTAACAACAAATATTGGTCTCAAAATTTCAGGAATGAAAACTTACACTAGACCACTTGCACATCAATTGAAAGGAAAATGGTGAAAATGGAAGGAAGAAATTATACCAATTGGTTCAACAACCTTTGAGTTTGGAATTATTAATAATTTCGTATTGATGCCTTCCGGACAAAATTTTTAGGTTATATGGAATGAAAGAACATTCAATAAAGTATGAATTTTGTAGAAGTTATTAAAATCAACGCCTAAAACTAGAAACTCACATCTGTTAAATTTTGACGAACGAGAATAAAATTTTCTCATAAATTTCGAAACAATGGACAATTTTGGAAGAAGATAGCCCAATTTCCGATAGATAGCTCAATCTGGCAATCTTGATTGTTTGTTCGTATTATGAAAGAGTGAAAAGTTTTTCGATGCATTTTTTCACAGAACTAAACCGCGAATAATAATATTTTTGCTTTGCAAATGAAAAGTTTAAGGTTTTAATATTCTATGGCCACAAGGTCAATAACAGCATAAGTCGACTTATGTCGAAATTGAGTTTATTACAGTATCTGATGCGCAATATGCGAATTTATACTGTCAAATATTTTGTTCGTACTTTCATCTCCTATTTGTAATCGCAAAAGAAACATTTAAATTGTTCTCCTGAAAACTAGCAAAAAGTGACTTATGCTGTTTTTCCTTTTTGCCACAATAACTTATGGCCGTGTTTTGGATTTAATTGTTTAGGGACGGTTTCTATCAAATCACCCTCGTCCTCTGGAAATATAATCCCAGTTCCTGCGGAGAATCCATGTGTAAACATTGAACATTGTGAACGCATCAGAATCTGCTGAAAAAATGATACAAAATCAAATAAAAATATATTGCAGTCTTTGTAAGATGCAAGTAAAATATAATTTTGTTGGCATATTTTAAAAGAATTTAAGTCCAGTTCTCAAGGAAAAGGAATTAAAAAAGTTTTTTTTTAGAAGCGTCTTTAAATGGAAGCTGGACAATTTTATATAGAAATCAAATATTTAAAAAGCCATTTCAGGCAACAAAAAAAATTTTGTATCACACAAAATAATTAAATAAAAAATATCTATTTTGTTATATAGAGTCAATTGGACAGAGGACGTAGCTAATATTTATGTGTTAGATTTATGTAGGACATGAAAAATAAATAATAGGACTAATTTTTAGATACAAGTCTTTCATTTAGATTCGTATATAGAGTCGGAGTGATGTTTAATAATCAGATCATTGTATATTTAAATTTAAATATAAGACTTACAGTTTTCAAAGTATAAAACTATGCACCTAAGAACATAATACCAATTAGGTGCATATGGAAGAAGTTTTAATTTTAGTAAGTTCATTACCTACCACAGATTTCTTTTTTACACCAACTGTTCCTATGAAATAAGATTTTGCATTGAAAAATGAAGACAAAGATGATGGAAAATTATGACGTTAATTTTGATTATTTTAATATTTTTTTTTACACATTATAATATTTCATATATGTATGTAGGTATAAGAAAGTATAAAAAGCAATGATTGATGGAGAAGAGATATTTCATGCTTTTACAAAAATAGTTTATTTTTTTTTAGTTTTGATCATTATTTGTGTATAATTATTTTTATTGTTTTTTTTTTTTTAATGAAAAGATGTGCGCTAGTGAGAAAAATTGACGGCGATTTATATTCACAAAAATACATTAATAAATGTACACTAATATAATATTTATGTTTATATTTATTGGTAAAAATATCTATAATAATTTTAATATTTTTACATTTATTTAGTTTTATTTAAATATTTTAATTTAGCCATTTATAATATAATATTTTTTTTTTTTAAGTTACACAATATAAATATACAATTTTGATAGTCTTTAATTCTTTAAGTTTAGTTATTTTTTTTTGTTTTTTTTTTGTATATAGAAAAATTGAAAATTAAAATAGTTAAAATTATAAGTCTGAAATTCGATAGAGAGATTAATAATTTATTTAAAATAGTTATTTCTCACAGATTTTTTTTGTTTTTTTTTCTAAGCCTGATTGTAAAATTAAGTTAAAATAAATATTGTATAGTAGTTTGACTCACCGCACATTTTATAAAGAAGTTGTTACACAGTTAATACATCGTATCATTCCAATAAACAGCACACTATTTTTTATATAGAAACAATAAGTATATCCAGCTTAGCTTGATTTGGTTTTTTTTTAGATTATAATAGTAGATAATATTTGTTTTTGATTTGATTATGATGAAAGTCGTGCTTTTTGTTTTCGCACAAAATCTATCGCTTGTTTGTCCAAAGCTCTCGATTCTAAAATCTGCAGAATAGGATGATCTGAAAATAAATATGAATTTTTTAAGGATTTTCAGTAAAACTGTTATTTGAATAGGTTTCACCATAACTGAGGTAACATTATGAAGAGAAAATAAAAAAAAATATCCTTACTTTTATCATGTTGTTGCATCAATGCTATATCCATTTGTTTCAGTCCATGGAAATTCTCAACGCTTGTTGTATATTCAGCAACTCCAGGTATTGTTCCCAATGCCAAAAATGCCTCACCAGCAAAATCATTAGCCGTGAGGACATCATGGTCCATAGCAGTAAATGCAATCATAGCACCCTCCGTCCGACATTGTTCCAGTGTTACCGAAAACTCAAAACACTCATCAAAAACTGGATTCAGGGTTTTCTACAGAGACACCAAAAAAATAACGACGAAAATATGAATTTCATAAATCAATATAAAAAATCCCTTCTTCAATCAATCCTCCAATATCTACACAGACACACAGAAACACACACACACATACCCACCTTATGAACATTTGTCTGCTGTTCCGTGCAATGAGCAAATACCCTCCTTGGAAGCAATTCGATTATGACAAAAGGATCACTGAAACCATTTGGATCCAACGGAATGATATCCCTCGCGTGCAGCACTTCCACACACAGTGAATCATGATTGAAATACGCCCGAACCGATAGCATTCCATATGGCCCCGGTGGCATGGTCATCAGCTGCTCCTGCAATCTTTGCATGTAAAACATATCGATTAGTTTTTCCGTTTCGGTCTTATGGTATTGCAGACGTTGTTCCACCCTCCAGAATTCACCCGAATGCAAATTCTCCATCGAGAGTCCCAATCCCTCGGCATGGAAGAATTCGACTAGTAATTGCAGTGCCTCGTACAGTCTGTTGTGAAAGTTTGATGGCTTATCGCCTTCAGCGCCGGTATCCATTTGACGGGAAAGCTCACTCAAAACAGTGCTCCAAATGAGATTCAAGGATCGATTGAAATTTTTGGTTAGCAAAGCGCTATTTAAGGCAGAAAGGTGGACATCGAGATATTCGAGGAGAGGGACTATAGCTTGATTGGCGGGAAGAGAATCCGGTGACCAGGCTAAATGAAACACAGCTTTTTGAAGGGGAACTTGCATAAGAGGAGCTAATTTGGACAGGACCCTTTCAGCACGGGTCTCCAATTGGGCTAAGCTAGATTCTAAAAGAGCTTCGGCATTATCATGAAGGAGTTGTCCATCGGGTCGAAATTCCGACAAAGATCGACGTACGTATTCCAGATTATTAACCGTCACACACATATCATCCGAACAACGAAATGGTCCCTGTTGCTCGTAATAACCACTGTCAGCAAGGGCCTGATGTATAAGATCACTATAGTGCATTGCTGCCGAACAAACAACATCTATCAGTTGAGCCTCGAAATGCGGAGCCGAATTATAGTCCGGCCATTGAAGCATCTTCCAGAATTCTTTAACCTGATAGAAACATGACGCTGTATCGATTGACGAAGTACTATATCGAACTATTCGTTCACCCTCACAGATTTGGTCCATCGATATAGCTGCTCGAACTCGTTGCAATGCCCTAGCCTTACTCACCATCATCCAACGTTCAACAATCGGAATAAACCATTCGTGGAAAAGTTGAAGGGCTAAAGGTTTTTCGGGAGGCTGCGGCATCACAGAAAGATGTTGCTTCAGGGCGGAAAACTCCTGTAAGGCTAGGAATAGCTCGAAGGGTCGTATATCTACTGGTTCCTTGTCGCCTTCTAAAATGGCATACTGATTGAGAGTTGGTACGCCCGGAACTTGACCCGTTTCCATGCGGCTAAGTACTTCTTCAGCTAGCATAGCATCGAATTGTTTGTAAATGATGCTAAAGTATTGGATTCCGTTGGTGCTGTAAAAAGTTTAAATCAGGAGGATAAATAAGATTAGAACAAAAAAAACTGATTAGCGGTAGGTGATGCGAACCTGTTTAGAAATGTGTAACTCATATGGTTTGATGATTATGATGATAGAAGTGAATTTTAGCAATAGGAGATGTGAGCATTTTGGTCCAACACTTTCAAATTTCGATGGGCCTTAAATTCTTTAAAGATCTTTCTTATTCAAGTTCTAAAATCTCTGGGATTGAATCCCATTATTTGCCACGTAAAAACATACATTTTTTCACGGGAACTGCCTTTTGCGAGAAATTGACAAATCTCATAGAAAAATTCTTCACACCAAAGCTCCGGCCCGAAGAGTCTTTGAATCTAACCCTGAAGAACGTTACAGTAGAAAAAGACCGCAACTCAGGTGGCGCACCCAAGTGGAAGGGGACCTCACCCAACTTGGCGTATCAAACTGGAGACCCTCAGCTAGGGACCAATCTTGCTGGAAGAAACTTGTTGGTTGAGATGCTTGTTCCACTTCGGACTGTAGCCTTAACCTTAAGTATAAGTAAGTAAATAATGCAATCAGCTCGTTGAGAACTAATGGGTAGTGCTTTCAACTCTTCCTGTAAGCTTGTTATCGTCAGAAATGAAGGGGACCTACAATTTTTGGCGGTCTCCAAACAAATAAGGTGAGAGGCACTTTTTTATGACTTAAGATATTCTTAAAAGATTTGACAACTCCTCTCAAGTGGTAGTTTCCAGGCAAGAAAATATAGGTGGCCTAAGCTGGGAGTCGATCCCCGGACCTTCGGCGTTACAGTCCCACGCATTAAGTTTCTTAAGCGAATAGACATTTTTAAATGATCAAAAGCTTCCCAAAAATACCCTCAATAGAATATCATAACTTCTTCCCGAAAATCCCCTTAACAGAACATCATAACTTCTTCTTAACTTAACCTAAAACTTACTTAATACTTTAACATTATTCTTCCGAACAACCTATATTTTAAACATTACCGTTAACAGCATAATAAAATTCCAAATTAAATACTCTTTCACCATTTTCTTTTTTTTTATTTTTAGAGTCCAAAAAATTAATAAAATCAAAAGCTGCTTAACCTCAGTATGCCTTTTCAGAGGAGCCTTCATTTATTATTCACTTATAATCCGCACCCATATATACCTATACAATTGTTGGTCCCATGAAAATTGCCATCATGAATCTAATTAAAGTGCCACAAAGGTGTTGTTATATAGAATGTCGGATAATAGTTACCTCTCTAGGTACCTACATTGAAACCAACCCATTGGCGTGATTTGGCAATTTATGAAGTTAACAGGACTAAGCGTTCTCTAATAGCATATATAGGGAGAGGGGAAAGGGTCCTGTCAAAAGTTTCATTCTCTTCTTCCATCAGTTGTACCTTATAGTTGTTTAGCTATATAGGTATAGCCTGGAAAATATTGTTATATGAAATCCTTTTCAGCTGCTTCTGGTCTCACCTTATGTCACAGTTTTACCCTTTTCGATTAAATGTTTCTACACGCACACCCCCTATATATACTATATCGAGCTAAAGAGCCTTTTAAGCTCACGTATAAAGCCCATGAGTTCAGTATAGGAGGTTGAAACTTTCTTGATTTGATTTCCAGACACGAGCCGATGACAGGTTTCATAGCAAAGAGGGACGGGCGGTAGCGGCGGGCGGCGTACATAACTTGAAACTAGAAATGTGTTTTACCCTCTCATGAAGGGCAGTCAATGAAAACCTTTTGAAGGCCAAAGTCCTGAAGCCAAAATGAAACAGTTTGATAGAGATACGAGTAGGTTGCATCAGCTAAATTATTCACATGTATTATATAGGTATATGGTTTTGTTTCTGAAAACACGTTGCCTGCACAGATTAAGCTATTATATCTCCTTAGGGCAGAAGGATCGGTAGGTAGTTCCAAAAGTTGATGGTAAAATCCCTCAACAAACACACACAAAGGTCATATAGGATTTAATTATTGTTAATAATTAAACTTTCTTTGTGATATCGAAAAATATATATATATGGTTTCTTCTTCTTCTTCATTATAAAAGGTCGTCTCTGCTTCTGTGTAAAACAAAAATGACGAATAAAATTGTGAATTTCGACGGATTTACCAAATGAAATTTGTGGAAAAATTTAACTTAAAAAGGCATTAAATGGTTTTTTTTTTAACTTTACAGTTCACACATACGTAAATGTTTTAAGACCGTAAAGGGGAATTTTATAAGAACATATAAGACAAAGAGTCTCCCTCTTGTTTTTTTTTATTTTTTTTGTTCCTTCAGAAAACTCAATTTTAGGAGTTTTGCTAAACTTTATTGCATATCTCCCCAATGTGCTTGAGATATACATATAACACAGGCTTGTAAATTTAAATTTTAAATTAGGAATTTTAAATTAACGTCGACATCGTCTTCGAAACGCCTCGCAGTTCAGTTCAGTTCACCATCACCAGTTGCCATGTTGCCATAGATCAAAGGCGAAAAAGGTATGCTTTTTCTTTCCAAGAAGAAGGAAAGAATACATATTTTCTTTTATACCTACACATCTCGTGTTTGCAGGAAAATATATAACATTAGAAGTTTAAGTTGTGAAAATAAAATCGATATTTTTGTTATTTTTCCAGACTTCATTTTTTTTTTTTTTGTGGGGTTTGTTGGGGTGGGTATTTTGTGATATAATAAATTTACAAACATATATGTAGGTGACATTTAACCCCATGTGTTACTTTTTTCCATGCGGGGTAAGTTTTAAAATTGTATACAGCTACAAAAATTCAAAATATATATTTATAATTCATTTCCGTTGAAAAAAATTGTCGCGTCGAGCTTCGTCGTCGCGGTCGTCATCGGTGTGAAATTTACCACTATATACCTATATTAACATTCCTCAGGTTTTATTTATGGAAAAACAAAATAAATTGATTGACATAATATGTTAAAGTTTTCCACTCCAATTAAGCTTTTTTTTTTTTTTTTTTTGGTCGCATGCTGAATTGATGGGAAATTGAATATATGGCGTGAGAAAGCTGTATAGTTGAACCTTCTATTCACTTTTCACCTCATTAGAAGTGAGTAATAGGCTTTAGTCTATATAAGGAGTTTGAAAGAATAAAATATGAAAAATTCATAAATGTAGATAATTGACGAAAAATTGTTAAGGGAGATTTTAGGGTGTATAGGTATTTGTTTAGTTGGAAAAATTCGAATAAGGTTAACGTGATGCTAATGTGATATTATAGGCTCATAGCTTCAACAACTACAGTGTCATTATTTTTTAATTTGAAGAAAAAGATCGATTTAAGATGAGGTTGGTTGGATATTTTTGGGGTTGAACTGGGCTGTCAATGTTTCCTGCTTGAGGAGGTCACCAGGACTATGGATTATAGTATATTTGAGGAAGCACCTAAAAATGTTGTATAGAGAGATTTTTGAAATGGGGATTGTAGAGTTTTTAAGACCATCGTTTCTTAAACTATATGTAGAGCACTTTTAAGCTCCAATTTATTCGCTATCCATTGAATTAAAATTTGCCATTAAAATTGGAAATTTATGAATTGAAAAAAAAAAATCATTTATTTAAATTGACGTTGGTTCCATTAACTAATCTGTTTATAATTAATTTAAAATCGGTTTGAGCTTAAATAACAAAAAAGGCATTTTAAGAAGAAATTTTGGTGCTAATGAAGGATTTTTGGTTTATTCACACTCAACTAGCATTGACAATCAGTTTTTCTGATTGCTCATTTCTGCAAAAAAGAATAGTTTCGTAATTTTTAATTGAAGCAATTTTGAGTTTGGATTTGGATTCAATGTTTTAATTCGGAAAAATATGTACCACTTTTATATCAGAATCCATTTTATATTTTATCGGTGTTTGTTATTTATATAATCAACTTTAAAATTACAACAAAACCAAAAACAAAAATCTGACTGTCAGTGTAATTGAGAGTGAACTGACTAGTTCAAAAAAATGAGATCTCAGAGATTTTTCTCGCTCAAAATGTAAGCAAGCGAATCCAAGATTTTTTTTCCTTAGAATCTTGCTGAAGAATTAAACTGAGATTGGTGAGATCTCCGAGATATTATTTTCCTGAACATGCCTATTATAATTAACTAAACTTCATTTAAAATGACAGTTTATCAGTCATAATAATGATTTTTTTTTCAATATTTGAATTTAAAGATGCCATTAAAAGCGATTTGCTTAAATGGGACTATTACACTTTGAAGCAGTAGTACAAGGAGAGGTTCGTAGAGATTTTCAACAGATCTCCGGTCGAAAGAGGTCCTTTAACGATAAAATATCTACACGAAACTTGCGACTTTCAAATGACCGTCTCATGGTGAATGACTTTTTTTTTATAGTGAATGAACAAAAAATTGGTCTATCCTGTCCTTTCGACTGCAGCCTAAACTTGGTACCTGGCCTTTTTTGGGCATTATCCCAACACGTTTTTGAATTTTTTTTTAGGACCAAACAGTAGCTGCCGTGCAAATTTTTTTAAGCAAAAACTGAAAATCCCTTTTATCTCTTTTAAAGTGCGCACAACTTTTTTTTTCAATTCAGCAATTGTTTTTAAAAGCAAGCAATCATTTTATATTACAGTTGAAACTCGATTATCCGGGATTCTTTTAATCGGGACACTCTATTAACCGGAATTTTTGTTGAACAATATTTGATATAAATAACTCTAATTCACTTTAATATCCGTAAAAGAAAGAAAAACTTTTTCTCTCTTTGAATTCTCTAGAAATATTAAAAGACAGTGTATGTATTTATTTAAACTCTATTATGCGGAATTAACTCTACTATCCGTAAAATAAGAACAAGACAGAGCAAGTTTACTTCACTTCACTACGCTAAAAAACAAAAAAATCTATTAACCGGGATTTTTGATTATCCGTGATGGGCTCGGTCCCAGCCATTCCGGTTAATCGAGTTTCAACTGTACTTTATATTTCCGATGGTTTTTAATGGTATCTACCTCTCATAGACCTATTTTTTGTAATTTTAAAAAAAATTTAGAAACATTTTTGAAAATTTGATAGGTTCGAAAATTGGTAGATGATTTTTTTTTTAAAGTAAATTTTTTAACTCCGGATTAATAAATTCTAAAAAATTGCGTACATTTTTTTTTTCTTACAGAGGTTTACAAAATTTTATATATAAAAATTTATTTTTTTAAAAAAACGCTCTAACAATTTTCATAAATTGAGATTTATTTAAGAAATAAGATGGCAAAACAATTTCAGAGGTTGTTTAATCAATTTGTTTCTAATTGTATATTGATTTTTTAATAATTTTTAGTCTAAACTGTAATTTCCGTGTATACCTTCATATGTATGTATATGTATGAAATCACCATAATACTACCATAAACTTAACTACTTTCTAAGCAGGTTAAATATAGGCTCCCTAAGTTAATTTATTTCTTTTAAAATCAGATCAGTTTAGATCTAAACTATTCAGGCTTTAAAACCACAATGTGATCGCACATAAGAGCAAGTTCATGCGACCCAGTCGTTTATTTTATTATATGAAATATTTTGACGAATTATTTTCCAAAGTATTAAAATTAAAGTCAGGAACACCCTTTACAATAAGAAGACATGCGGGGTCAAATAATTAGACCTCCTATAGGCATCCATCAGTATGGTGCTTTACATAATCCAGATGCTTTAAAACTTAAGAAAATCAAGTGACGATGCGTCAGAAAATAAAAAAACCCGACGAAGAATCTCAATGGAAATTGCTTTCACTCATGGTGCTGAAATTTTCCCTTGTTTGAGAGAATCTGTCAAGCTCCTAAGGAAATGTTTTTAAATAGTTACCCAGACAACATTGTATAAAAATAAACTCTCATACTAGATATTATCCATTCACAGAAAAAATCTTGGCTTTAATATAATAACATTGCTCTGGTGGACCCTTAATTAAATTGGTCAGCATATTTTTTATTTAATTTGTTGCCAAACAAAAAACGTCACTTAGTTTTTTCTTAATTAATTCAGAAATTACACACACTTTAATTTAACGGTCTCTACCATCTAACTATAAAAATTATTTTACATTTTATATTGCTCAAACAGACATTTGCCATGGTTATGTGCGTTAAACTTTCATGGAAATGGGAATCCTTATAGTGCAACAATGGAGCCTTGCATTCACGTGTTTACATTTTACGATTTAATTAATCCCATCCTACTACCGAATGCAATATAACTCAATCCTCTTTATACTTCCTAGATCCTACTATATGGACGGACTATAGAACTGCGATGCATCTATGGGTGTGTGTGCTCGGACACCATCAGACGATTAATTAAAGCCCAAGCACAATGTCTTCTTCCACAAAAACTACACCACAAGAACACACGAATAAATTTGTTCCTTGTTAAGGCACCAAATCTATATCTATACATTTATATATGTAGGTACTTACGTATCGAACAACGAATGATAGTAGGTAAGTCCCAGTTGGATGTCAGCTATGAGGGTGGTTGTGAAATTGACTAGAGGATTTGGTGAGCGCTGTGAGTCTCGCAAAACCATTTGTCCCCATTGAATGGAACCCTTCCGCAACGAGCCCACAATCTCGCCTCGCACACCCTTATTGAACGGGCAAACCTGCCGGAATGCCTTCATTGAGCCCAACAGCCCCAGGCATCGCAACAGGAATTCCAATCGTATCAACGAGGGTGGATGCAGCGACGGGAAGATGTCTCGGTGTCGCCGGATTTGGTTGAGTGACCGCTCTACCATGCTTGTCATTGCTTCGGCCAACCACTGTTCCAGCTCCCGTGTAAGTGCCTCTTGATTGGGTTGGTTCCACAACTTGTCCACATCTATCAGCAGCCGATGGATGAACTTCGGATCGATGGGTGTGGTGCGGTTTAGTTTCACGGCTGCCACAAACCTACATACATACATACGAATATACACATCATTTTAACAGAAGGATGAAAAAGAAACCACTCGAGATAATTATGACGAACGACCGACGAGGACGTGGGAGGTCATAATCAACGACTTACCTTGCCAATGCACAATGCAGCTCCACCAAATCCGCCTGCACTGCCATCTGATGAAGAATGGTTAGAGCGGGGCCGGGTAAGTCACCGCTCCACGTCCAAGTGGGCTCGTGTGTGGACACTTCGTGCGCCATAAAGACCATTTGTAGCTTTTCAATTTTGCTAATTTCGATTTCGTTGTCCTCCTCTGAGGTGCCATGATCCTCGCGGGTGGATAACCATAATTTTAACCGTATTCGCCCCTGGACCGTGCTCCGTTGACTACGTGCTTCCAATTTAAACCAACCATCGAGGCCGGTCGAGGGTATGTCTGCTATGGGAATGTTTACAGCCCCCAGGAAATCATCCTGGGAGCCTTGACGGGCTGATTGACACACCTGTTTGAAGAACCGCCCCAGGCCACGAACGCCGCGGACCTCGTTGAGGCGGGACACTGCATCCATGACACAGCTTTCGTCGTCGTGGTCCCATATATCCAAATGGAATGTGTCGGTGTTAATGTCATCGATGTCACTGCAAAGTGATTTAAAAAAAAATAAAGGAAAAATGTTAGTTTTCACGATTTGAGTGTGATGGGTGCAGTGGAAAGTGTGTATTGAATAAGGATTAAGGAATTATTTGAAAAAATATTATTGTCTTTTTTAACGATTGTTTGAATTTATAATTTCATTTATTCTGTCTAGTTTTTGATGTGCATCGAATTCAAACGGGAATAAAATTATTCACGTAAAATGTCAGTCATAAAAAATATACCTACCAATATTGGCGGGCGGCTGCGAAGCACGTTCGCTTTTATAAGGAATGCAATCTGTGTTTTGAGTTATGAAAGATTAGTTAATTTAAATACGAGCATCACGTGTTTGCATTTCCTTTTAAAGTGAAATTTTATAACGGATAGATTTTCTACAAAACGTGATTTTACAAATTAAACAAAATTCACGATTGTAAATGGGAGTTGTTTTAATAGAATTTAAAAAAATACAAAATTTGGGCTTCCTAGAACTTCTGGATTAATATGTTTGGTTAAATTAAAGGCAAAATAAAACAAGTGTATGTATGGGAATTGGGAAATAACATTAAAATACATTTTTCAGGAATATTTGCTTACCAAGAGGTGCTAAAAATGTCTGAAAAAATATATGAATCGAGGTACGAACGTTCAAAAATCGAAAAAGTGAAAGTAGAAGACAAGAAATAATTTAAAATAAACCAGATGCAGTGCAATAAGTACTTCGGAAATAAAGCCCAGGGGTCTTATTTCCAAAAAAAAAAACAGGGAAGTGACATCCGCGGGCTTTTTTTCCTTTTTGAAATGAAAACAAAAGCTGTGGGTTTTTATTAATTTTTTTCTTCTGGGTTTCAAATTCAATTAATAAAGGACAAGTAGATGTTGTCCAAGAAAACTTTTGACATAGACGCCTGCTTAACGACAGAACATATACCCTGAACGGAACAACGGGGTTGCGTAACTTGGATTGGGGACCAAAAAGAGAGTTAAGATCCTTGAAACACGCGGGGCACTGTATACTGTCATCCATGAAAATCGTTTCGATTTAAAATTATTAATTGAAAAATATTTTAAAGCAAAGAATGAGGTGCAGTGCAAAAAGACCCGTGGGTAATACTTCCCAAAAAAGGAAAATAATACCCGTGGGCTTTAATTCCTTTTTCGAGTACCAATAAGACCCACCACAAAAAAGCATTAAGACCCGTGGGAGTTTTTGCCTTTCTAAACTGGCATTAAGACCCATACTAAGAAAATGATTCAATATTCAAACTATGCTTTAGAATTTCGGACTTTGTCAATAGTTTTCATGGATAACAGTAACTTGGATGGACTGCTCCACGGATTCAAAGTATTTTAACTCTATTTTCGGGTTTTCAGTCTTGCTCACGCAAATTTGTAGCTCCGCTTAGGGTATGTTCAGTCGCCAGACAGGCGCCTATATAAACAGTTTTCTTGGACAACAGAAGGTGCCAGCCCAGCACAAGTCTGAATAAAACGATTACTCGCTTTATACGTTCATTTCAATAATTCAAAGTTCTATCGCCAGCACAGCCATCTTTTCTTTTTTTTCTGACTTCTTTTTCGCCAGCAATCAATTTTTTTTTGTTTATCAAGGGAAGTCTTGCTGCGCTGGCTATGCAGCAATGAATAAAACAAACCTAGTAACTTGTCTTTATTCTTTGAATTGAAATTGTTATTTCCCTCTATATTTTAGGAAATATGACCCACGGGCTTTATTTCTGCGGGTATCGTTGCAGTCACCTAGATTCCCACAGGTATCACTACATTGGGTACGCCCTTTTAGGGTTGACAAGAAAATTGGGTCATATTTTATATTTACCCAGTTCGAGTCAATTAAAAAAAAAGAAATTAAAATTTGTTCTGATAAAATATTGATTAGAATTGGTTTTTAAAAATATGCAATGAATATGAAAAAATATTATATTTTAAATTATGTAGAGCACATTCGTCTTGTTAAAAATAGTTAGGGATGTTTTTTCGATTAAAATTCTTAATACAATAACGAAATTTCAAAAAAAAGTCTTCCCAAATAAAATATTACAATAAAAACTAATAATCTTGTATATTGTTAAGAACTCTAATTTTCTAAAAGATTTGTTTTTCACTGGCAACAGTGTAAAAGCTTTGCAGCTTAACTAGGAGTGTGTTATCATCAAAAAAAAAACCTTTTCAACGCTGCAAAGTGCGATAAGGTAGAAAAAACCATGAGAAAAAGAGAAATTTTATGAAAATTATATGAAACTTAAAAAATCTACTACAAGCTAATTAAAGATCTATTCATTAGCTTTACAACAACATAAAAAGAAAATCACAAAATAAAAATGTTTCAAAATGCATCCTCACAGCAATTTTTAGAAATTTTTTCTAAATGGGTCACCAAAATATTTAAATATAACAAAAATAAACTCAAAATTTTTGTAATACATTTACTACGGACTTCACGCTACACGTATCCATTATGCAATTCCTTATTTTTTAATTATGAGTGGAGCCTTCCTAAAGGTAGACTTATCAAAATCAACTCGCCAAGTTTAACAGCTGCTTTTTGATAGAATTCAGGAATTGAAAATTTAAATATAGTGTAATTTTTTTTTTTAAATCTTTAGCCACTTGAATTTTGGACAAGGAAATATGTTTGCTCCCAGTGAATTTGTTATTATTTAACAATAATAATTTAAATTTTCCATAATGTAGGTACCTACATAAAAATTGTGAACTAAATTAAAAGCTAAAAATTTAACTTCATTTAATTCTTCACGGTGAAATCAATATATTTGTATTTGACACTTCATTTTAACTAATCGAAATAAACAGACAATTTATTTTCCATCCGCACCATCTGTTAGAGAATTAGTTTTTAAACGAAAGCATCAAAAACAACAACAAAACATCAACGCTTTGTGCTTTTTGATTAGAAAAGAACAGCTATTTTCTACCCAGCAAATTCAATTGAAATAAAATTCACATTCAATATAATATAGAGTCTTGTGTTTATATACAGATACCTTTATAATATACGTATCTGTTTTGTTTTTCACTCTCACCCCAACCTGAATCTCGAAAACTGATCCGCTATCTTGATGAAAAGAGTATTTTATTCCAATCAATTGATGTAATCCAATTAAGTCTTCTGGCACATCCACTGTGTTGAATAGATGTAGAAATTGGTTTAATTTCAATTGCTTTTCATTCAATGCGCATCATTCACTTCACTCCGCACCTTCTCTCTGCTTTTGGAATTTCTAATTCCACATTAAATCCTATCCAATTCAAGATATATACATCAGCTTGATGCTATAGGTAATTTCAGGTATAACTGACATCAGAGACAGGACCAGCTGTATAGCAATTGATTTGGAATTTAAATAAGTGCGATTGACAAAAAAAAAAAAAAAAAACAAAGTGACCAGATGTCTATTGCTACCTGATACACCTATATCTCATTAAATCATTTGAATTATCTGTGATCTCCCCTCTTATAACCCCAAATATATAAAGAGTCCTATTGCTAATACAAAAATGCAATCACGTCTCATCAGATAGAAATACAATCTAACATCCAGTCCAGGAAGGAAAACAAATTAACTTGAAGTTCGATGTTTATTCCGAATGCGGAATGATTACGGTGATTTGTTTGGTTTTCAGGACATCACATTTTATAAATCTAAAGCAATATAGAGATATGGGGTTTTATTTTGATTGTGAGATGAGAGACTAAACAAAATTCATTCTGAATAATGTCCTGGCAGAAGAAACATCCACCTTCCATGAGGATGAAATATATTCTAAGGCTTTCTATGTTTTCTTTTTTATTTTGAAATTGCCTTGTAGCAATTTTCTGTCTATCTCTCTCTTTCATTCTCTTTGTATACATTTATTGCTTCCGGTTGATTTGCATGATATGAAAACTCTAGAATACAGATATATAAAGTATTTTAATGTATGCACACAGAATCTAGAGACACACAGGTAAATCCTACCAAAAAAACATCCCTCAAATCTTAAACCACATATCCTGCTTTGAAACGAAAAAAAAAAAATGCTATACACAGAACAAAGAGGAAAGAAAAGCACATTCGGATTCGACTTACAATTTAAATTTCTCATTCCATTTGGGGCACAATGTATGCGGTTTGATTGATGTTGCTCTTATAAATTTTGCAGGTACCGGTCCACCTAATGAGTCCCTTTGTTCTCTCCTGGCTGTAGCCTCCTTTCGCTTAAAACTCAGGCGAAAACTGTGTTTACGGTGAGTGGGCGAGTCTGTATTGTTATCGAAACCACCCATTCCAGTGCCAAGATTGATGTCCGACGATAGGGTCCTTGGGGTAGGTGGTAAAGGTTGTGGTGATACTGGTGGTCCTCCATCTGGTTGAATTCCCAGCATACAATAAGGATCACTAAAGCCTGTGAATATAAAGTAAAAAATAAATAAAAAAAGAAATTTAATAAAAAATTTATAAACGGATTACGAATTATTGTTTACGAAACATTCATCATAATATTATAAACGGTATAAGGTTGAATTTTGTTAGGGCGTTTTTTTTTCAGGTGAGTGAAAAGTATAATATGTTTGAATCTGTATACGACATACTTTCATCGAGGGTCATAAAACGAGGCATTTAGTAGGAGACTATACTTCATTACCCATTATTGCTTTTGTGTAAACAAAATTTTTAATTTGCAATCGAAATTAACACTACGATGATTGAGAACTCTGAAAAAGTGGTTTCGTCATATATACGCTCCATTGTTTTGTGAGCCTGTGCATCTCTGCGTCTCTGCATCCATAAGTCCATTGTAATTTGAACTAAAGCTTAAACAGGCAGAATGAATTGCTTTAAATTTGGTACAGAGCATTTGTACATATGTGATTCTCTAAAAAAAAAATTCGAATTTTTGTTTAAGCTCATTTAAAACGGGTAGCTGCCATTACATTGATATCGAATTTTCAAATTATATCAAAAACGACTCTCACGATTTTGATTAAACTTCAAACCTGTTATAACCAAAGTGCAGTTTGTAGGAAAACTGCGTTTCCGGTTTTGCCAAAAAATTCCCACCAAGAAAATAGGATCTTGAGGTTTTTTTTCATAAAATAGCATTATTTTTGAGTTATTGACGATTTTAAATAAACAGAATTGCATTTAAAAATTTTTTAAATTTTTTTTATTTTTAAACAACAACAAAACTCAAACAAAAAATCAAATCTATTTTGAACTTTTTAACATTCTTTCGTTAGAATATAAAGCTTAATTAAAGTTTAAAGTTTTTATAAAACCACAAGCGCTTAAATATAAAATGTCAAGCGAGTGCAAATAGCCAACCCATACTCATCCGCAAATAAATTTGGCAATTTGGTTATTGGAGTCAATGAAAAAATATTTTAAATATAAACACAATAATTTTACATTTTTTCGCTTTTTTAGTGCCTCAAAACTTAAAAAACAAAAATTCCAATGATGGTTTTCAATGATAGCTATAACTGGATTGTGGGTATAAAGACTTATTTTAGCGAAACTTGAATATAAAAAAAACTATACGAATTACAAAATCTAGGTCTGTGTTGAGAGAAGATAAGGTAGTGTCAAAACTTACATTTTGTGCGTGGGTTCCTTGTCAAAATATGGTCAATACATAGGACAGCCACGCTATAAAGGTCGGTTTCTAGGTTTTTTCAATTGTCTGACCCAGCTCACATGGTAAGTTTTAGTGATAAAAAATATCAGGTGAAAGGAAGCTTTATAAATTACAATCGCATTCATGATTTTTTTTAAATTGGAATTTCAGTAAACGAAGAGAAAGGTCTAGATTCTATTTTCTAAACCAAAAATTAAAGAGATGTTGTTGTTTCTTAATCAATAGATCTTAGAAATAAAAGAAAGTCATACATACATATAAAGGAAAATTCTAGAACTCGATATAAAAACATTTGAAAAACAAAATTGGATGATTTTTTCTAGAAATAAATTTTATATTTTCGAGAAGCAAATAAGAAATTTAAAGATCCCTGTTTGCAAAATTTTCGATTTAAGCTTTTTTTCTTGGCTAGATGAATTTTTGAACAACATATATTTTTTGGGAACGGGTCGTTATTCTGTATTACAAAATTCTGTTGGACCAAAATTCTGTAAATTGATTGAAAATTTTGTATGAACATAATACTGTATTCCATTATTATGCAAATCTATTATGTATTCTGTATTCCAAAATTCTGTATATCAAAATTCTGTAAATCCAATATTCTGGAAAATTTTAAATACTGTATAGTAAATAATGTTTGTCTTTCAATTCATCTTACATTTTAAAATACAAAACCGCCGATGTGTGACTCTAAAGTTTTTAATTTATAAAACATACATTTCCAAAAAAATAGGTTGGAAATTATGTTCAAAAATTTAAAATTGAGTTATAGAACTAAAATAGAAAAAACAACAAATCCGTACATGCAATCAATATCAATATCAAAATCTGTTTTGAAATTTTATCAGCTGTGGAAAAGAATTACAAACTTGAGATGAAGACATTTTTTCTGAAATTGTTGAAATAAAATAATTTGAATTCCAATGAAAGCTTATGTATACAATTTTTTTGAATTCTGAACTCCAAAATTCTGCATTTCAAAGTGCGCACTTTTTTTTATTATCAAAACAATTTTTTCTTTTATAATTTACAGAATTTTGAAATATAAAATTTTGGAATACTGAATTAAAAATTTTGAAAAACAGAATTTTAGATTTTTAGAATTTTGGTTTTTCAGAATTTTGGAATACAGAATTTTAGAATTAAAGAATTTTGAAATACAGAATTTTGGAATACAGAATTTTGTAAACTGAATTGTGGCACTTACAGAATAATGACCCTGACCCATATTTTGTTCATCAATTTTTGTTGTTTTTTTCTTTTTTTCTTTCCCTTTTCACTCTCATTGTTATTTTCATTAAAAACAATATTATCATAAAGACAATTCTATTACGAGTACGAATGGTACTATGTTGTTTACAGAAATATTTTCCACACTAAGAGTTCCCGATTTTTTAACTATCGATATTTTTAAATTTCTCAGTGCGTTAAAGAAAACAATTATAATAGTTTCAAATTTGGGTATTGAAGGTATAACCAGAATATGAGTAAGTGGGTGAATATGTACAATACCGAATTAAAAAAATTGGCATTTTTTTTCTCAGCCTGTTGTAGATGTGGGGGTATAAAATGTGAGATATGTTGTGTCAGGAGTATAACTACTTAAATTTATAGATAAAAACAAAAAATATTCCTCTTTCACTTTCCCTAAGCTTAAAGACTTCAATCTTGATGTGATTCGATGAATAACCCAAGATATAAGACTTTTAAGCAAACCATGGTTATATGAGAGATACCGTTACTAAACGGTCTATATAGATTTTTAATATAGTAGTAGTAGTAATATAGTAGATCGTACTGATATTTAATCCAGTAAAATTTTTTATCAAAATCATAAGAGTCGTTTTTGAGAAAAATGAGATTATCCTTACCGGTCTTTAAGCACTGTATGAGAGGTACCGTTATTTTTTATTGAAATAATACTTTTTAATTAAAATCTGCTAGATAATTTAAAAAAACTGCTGGGTGCTAAGTTTAATAAAAATCGACCAAGTTGTTTTCGAATTATTAAGTTCTGAAACTTTTTTAAAAATTCAAACAAATTTTTCTTTAAATTTTAGTAACATTCTTTTTGAAACATTCTTCACAACAAAAACTAATCAAAATCAGTTTAACCATTTTGGATAAAATCGCAAATCAGAAAAATGGTTCTATGGGAGGTACCATTTATAACCATTTTTTGGAAACTTTTTTTTAATAAAATGTAAGAAAAAATACTCAACCCTCCTTAAAATTGTTAACAGTATTCATATCGCTGGGGACTTTTTAAAGATTTTCAAAAACTGCACCATGAGGAAGCTTAATACGAAAATCAAGCTTTCCGGAGTCAAAATGTATTTATTGACTGCACCAACTTTCTCATACATATTTTGCATAAAATTCTTAGTCCTGTAGTAACTAAATTTCCCTAAAATTTCCAAGGTTTTATGTTCTCATCTCATTTGTAGAACATTTTTAAATTATACCTCAAGGTTTCTCTGGTGAAGTAAAATTTTTTTTTGTAGGAAATGAATATTATTTTACAAGGTAATCTTTTAAATATTCTTTGTTTTTTCTTTAACGAAAAACAACAACCTGCGAACTTGTGAAAAACATTAATACCTTAAGGGCTAGGTCTATAAAGGTTATAATATATAAACTTCTGTTTAACCTCAAAATTAAACTCAAATCCTGGTGTTTTGTGTAAAGTTTTTGCGAAAAAAAATAATACAGAAAATTGTACCTTTATCTACCTACCACCTTTACCAAAATCTCATAATCATTTATCTCATATACATATGTAGATAGGTTATGGGTAAAGGAAAGCCAGCATCATCAGTATTTATACCAAAAGGTTTCTACAGGTGTTACTGGAAATTTTAACCTTGTATATGGGTTGTATATATGCGGGTAAATATTTGTGTTTATTTTCACATGAAAATTCAGTAGGTAAACCACAAACTCATATCTCATGTTGGATTACGAGAAAATCCTTTCTAAATCACCCCCTTTTAAATCAAACGGAGGCGGATATGCGGGTACTTTTACGCCCAAACATATTTATTGTAATGAATATCTACATATTTTGAACCTCCACCCATAACTTTTACTCTATAGGTACATCAGGCAGTTATGCTTGGTATTATTTTTTTCTTTTTCGATTTAATCGATTTTTAAAAACCAAAAATTTTCATATAGCTACATTTTCAATTTCAGGACTTTTTCACTGTGACCAAACTAACTACATGTAGCCTCATGCAAATAAATACAAACTTTGAAAACATTTTAATAATAAAATTTATTTTAACTATTCCCAAGTCTATATTAAAATTCTCGTTGTTAAATAAACAATAATGTCCATCACACATACACAAGTACCATATTATATAAATAATTTAGGTAAATAAGTAAAAAATAAATAATGCTTTGATAAGCACAAGATATAATCATAAAATAAACTTTACTATTCACCACAGTATATAATAATATAGTTCTCAGCCCCAAATTTTTGTTATTTATTTCGAATATATCCTCAGTTGGTTTGGGGCTTAACGCACAAAAGCCTCAGATAATAAAAACCAAAAAAAAAAAAAACACTTAGTGTACAAACGAATAATAAAATCAAGGACTCATTGTCGATAAGGATTTATAGCTCATGTGGTTGGCAAATTCAATTCCCAATGGTTGAGGATGGTTGAACAGATGCGAGGGTGGAGGCATAAAGATGATAGTATATGCCAATATACATATATATGGATTGGGGAACAGGAAGGCTACCTAGGGAGAATCAGAAGAGGGATTTATTTTTTTAGATATTCGTGTGTAAGAGATTTTATTGATGTTGGTTTCCAATAAAATAATATCAGGCGTCAATTGAACACCAGATGGCGTTTTATGAAGTACTTTCTCAATTTTCATAATATCACTCCCACGTAGAATTTATTGGGGTATAGTTATAAATTAACACACTTTGGCGTTTATTTTTTGACCACTATTAACAAGCCCGTTTATTTATCCTTTGAAAATGAAAACTATTATTGGGATAAAACTTCATAATATGTAACGTTAAACTTACATAATTCTATCCCAACACTTCAAGAACTACTACTGCGATTGGCTTGAAGTAAACGAAAAGACTACAACCCAGATAAATTACTGCAGGTATACCAATAATTCTGGTAGCTCGATAAAATAAACGAACAAAAATAAAATGCACGACTGGGTCACGAACTTGCTCTTAGGTGCGATCACAGTGTAATTTTAAATCCTCAATAGATTTTAGATCTATTCATTTAATTTTAAAAGAAAAAATCAGAAGTTAACTTAACTTCGAACGTGAAATTAGGTATAGGTGTGTAGATAAACCTATTAATCTGATTAAAGATTATAGGTAAATTATATAAGTTATAGAAGCCTAAGTCTAATATGGTGAAACTGTTATCTTTAATTCATCTTTAAATCAGCATAGTACCTAAGTGATTAGAAATACATAAATTCATTAAACAACCTCTAAAATTGTTTTGACACCAATGAAAACCGTTGGAGAGGTTTCAAAAAAAAAATTGTTTTTTATATATACATATATGATAATTTTTTAATAAAATGGTTTCCTTTTTAAAAAAAATTACTAAATTAAAAAAAAAAAAGTTGTGGTCACGTTTTTGAAAAAAATACGATTTTCATTTTTTGCTAAAAAAAAATTGTACGGCAAGTACCGTTATTTTTGGTCTTAAAAAAGCATGAAAAAACGTTTGGGGGGAATGCCAAAAAAACGCTAGGTGTCAACTTTGAAGAAAATCGACCTACCCGTTTAGGCTGCAGCCGAAAAGACGGACAGAATTGCGAACCCACTTTTTTCGACTTCGTTATCATCGTAATGTCAACTTGGATCAAAATCCCTAGTTCGATTTTTTTACGTATCCATAACTTTCCATATAGTACCGCAAGTAAAAATATGAAAATTGTGACAGAATTAAATAATATTGGTAAGGTTGAAGGGGGGTGCTATACAGTGTATTATATAAAATAAATTAAGCGAATTTATTCTAGTTTAGAGAGAGATATGTGCGAGTAAGTCAACGAAGCCCTCAAGACAGTTAATATTGTAGCTTAATTCTCCTTTCCACGTTTCCCAGCGCCATCTATTAAACGTTTGTCAACTTTCTACGTATATAAGAATATAAAGTGAACGACTGGGTTGCACGAACTTGCCTTTATGTGCGATCACACTGTGGTTTTAAAGTCTGAAGGTCTTATTTATAAACGTTGTCTAACTTTAGACAACTGTCCAACTTTGGAAAATGTGTTCAAAAATCTTGTTTATTGTTGTCTTATAGCCGCCTAACTAAGACACAAGTGTAGATTGTCCGTCAATAGTGTTATATTTATTTCTATTAAATAAAGCATATTTCCACCAACTTGAAAATAGTTAGCAGTGTCTAAGTGGGCAAAAATCTTATAAATACGACTGTGAATAATTAAGATCTATTAAACTATTTTTAAAAAAATACATAAGTTATGTGAGAATACAAAAATTAACATTATAGCAACGTGGTGCAAATAATGCATGAATGAAATTTACAGTTTAAACTAAAAAATTGATAGAAAATTAATGGTTACATGTATACCTAATTAGAAGTGAATTAACTAAACACAATCTGAAATTGTTTTGACAACAACGCTATGCATGCCAACTTATTTCTTAAATAAAGGTTCTCCCACACCAACGCGAATCTTTCGTGGCGACGACGAAAACAACAATTACAACACGTCAATGAAAACAAAACGTTGTTATTTTTTTTTTTTTTTTAATTCGCCAAGACCGATTCGCGTTGGTTTGGGTGAACCTTAAATCTTAATTTATGAGAACGAAATTTCAAAAATAAATAGTATTTTATACATAAAATTTGAAAACATTTTTAAGAAAAACAAAATGGTACCTATGCCATTTTTTAGTGTTACTGCGTAGTTAAAAACTAATTTTTTTTTTAAATCATTTATATATTTTCGAAATATCGAATTTTCAAGAAATAATTTCGAAATTTTTTTAAAAATCAGAAATTTATTTTTAAAAAATCAAAAAAAAAAATTTGAAAATTTTGGTATACAATACTTTTCTCCACAAAAAATTTACCAAAATCAGTTGAACCGTTTTTGAGAAAATTGAAAATAAAAAAAATGTTCTATGGGGGAACCATTTTTCGGATTTTTTTTTGTTAGTCGTTTTGTAAAAAAAAATTACTGTTTTTTTTTTTAAGTTGTGGGCATCTTTTCGAGAAAATAAGATTATAATTGTTTGCTAAAAAAATTTGTACGGCAGCTACTGTTATTTTTTGGTCTTAAAAAAAAAATTAAAAAAACGTGTCGATTTCCAAAACATTGCTACATTTCATGATTTTTGCTCAAGAGAAATTTATTGTAAATTTTCTGCTTTCTATAAAGGCCATATAATTCTAATAAATAAAGGAGGCGTGGTAGTGGGCGGTACAAATAACACATGACGTGATTTATAGGTTGAAGAGCTTAATTACAAAATTTTAGCGTTTAACGGAGAAAATTGAAATATGATAAAACTGGGCGTGGAAGTGGGTGGATTTCACTCAAACCACTTTCTTCGCCATCTTGCTGCTAATAGAAATTCTTTTTTAGTTTTCGAGTCTATAAACCTAAACCTCGGCCTTGTTTTATGAAAATTGACAAGTGTGAAAGGTGACAGATGACAGCTGAGAGGTGATAATTTTCAAGTTAACAATAGTCAAATTTCTGACCCATAAAGAATTTGACCATTTTATATGACACTGAATTGTCAAGAATTTTTGGAAAACTGTCAAGAATTATGAGTTAAATTTATACTCACTGTGTTTTTTTCTGTATAAACTACAACAAAGTATTTTAAATCACTTTTTGTTGTTGTTATAGTTTGGTGAGTTGGCTATATTAACTTTTCAAGCAGCATAACGTTAATTCATCAAAATCTTCTCATCAAATCTGACAAAATTTTCAAATTCTAAGAATGATAAATTTTGTATATTACTCAAAGTGACAAAATTGTCATGACAAATTTGTCGTTGTATTTAACTGTCACCTCTTAATATTTTATGAACTTTAAAATTATCAGAAATTTGCAGAATTGTCACCTGTCAATTTTTATGAAATAGCGCCCAAGGATGTCTTTGATTTTCTTAAAAAAGGGTAAATATTTCTCTAAGTGTAGGTTTGTTTTCACTACACATGATATTGTACCTATACTTTTCTATAATGTACCTCTTAATTGACATACATAAAGCTTATCACAGATTAAACTATGTACAATTTTGAAAAATGTTCCCAACTGTTATTGTTAACCCTTTTAACCATGTCTTTGAAATTTAACTAAAATCAGTGAAGTGTGACCTTTTAATTTAATCCCTAATCATATCATACGTTTGATTAAATTAGTGAGGTTATTATGCTTGTTAAGGCAATTCATCGTGGATGGACAGAACATTGTTTTTGTTTCTATCATCCAATTCTCCCACATCCCACCTCAATTGTTTGCGACGGCTGATTATAATTAAACTTATAATTGTTTGTGATATAAAAGGATAACAATACCAAACTCGAAGCAGATGGTTTTTTCTTCTTTTTTTATTGTCAAGGACTTCGCTCAATCATTGTTTTCAAGGATATATACTTCATAGTATGAAAATACTTTTAATCTTCCTGTGGGGGCCTCGCCTCGGTGGAGGAAAAGGAAAACAAATTACACAAAATATTGATGTTTTATATTATATCTGTGCATTGTGCAAGAAGAAGAGTGAGTCAAAAATATAATATCTCAGACAACAAAGACAAAAAAAAAAAAAACAAAATATTTGTTTTCTAATAAAAGAAATTGTCCTGAAGGATTTCGGTTCAAATTGACAAAGAGATTAATTTTGACAATTTTGTTTTTGTGGCTTCCATTTTCTACCTACACACAGACTATAATTGTGTTTGTGGGAAAATATGAATGTATATATATAAATTTGTCGTCAAGGTTTTATTTAAATTTTTGTTTTCTCTGATGATGATGATGATAATCCTATTCATTGAAGCTGAGGCTGTTTTTTGTTGGATTTTTATTCGAAAATACATATCTGCGGATTATTAAGTGTATAGAAGGTGTTATCAATATTCGAAGTGAAATAAATCTTTTTATGGCTTTTGAAGTTGATTTTGAGAAAAATATATATTTTTTATTCATAATAAAATATGGGTGTGTTTCAGATTTATGACATTTTCGGTTTAAAGTTGTTTTATAATATATATGAAGTCATAAGGCTGTAATATCATCGACATGGATCATACAAAATTTGCATATTAAAGAACATTTTTAAAATGAAATTGTGTTACGGGGGATTATATGTGTACCTATTAAACAATGTTAACACAATAGCTTGGTGTCGCTGTATTAAAACAGCATAATAAAATAGAATAATGTATTAGCACAAAAACCTAACCACCCATAAAGATAAACACATATAAATTACCTATAAACAGTGCTATCAAAGAGGGCCAAATAAATCGAATTTAATTTGATATTAATCACTGCAAAAAGAAAAAAAAGATCAAAAATGGGATAAGGTTGCTGACAATATAAAGAAGAATGGTTCATTTTTATATCTTTGGACTTAATTTCAAACAAGTGGAATCTATGTGAAATATCCTATATAATAATTTCTTATTGACTTTCAATGCGTGAAAAATATACGCTTACACTGAATATAATATGTAATAAATCCCGATTTATTTGAATTTCTATTGGTGGGTGAAAATTAAAGATGTGAACAAAACGTATATTCAACTTGAAACCCTATATGGCATACATATCTGAGATAATGATTTTAATTTCCAAATTACAGTCAGCAGTCATTTTGAATATTCTAAGTTGATATTTAACGAAAGCAGTCAGTTGACTGTATAGTACTTTTTGACTGTTACTAGCCTTCAAGTCATTTTAAAGTCATCACAAATAAATTTAAATAATTTTTCGCAGTTATTATCTAAGTCGTTTGACGGCAGTTACTTGACTGCAGTGCTTTTTGACTGTTCCCAGTCCTCAAGTCACTTTAAAGTCATATAACAAATAAATTTAAATAATTTTTGGCAATAATTTCCTAAGTCTTGACTGCAGTGTCTTTTACTGTTTCCAGGTTTCAAGTTACTTAATAAATGTAAAAAATTTTCATTTTTTCATTTCAAATTATCATTTTTTATTCATTTTTTTTTATCATAGGATCTTTTAGATTTAAATTTAATGAAAAAAACTAAAAAGCAGTCAATTGACTTACAGTTTAAAGACTGCAATCAAAATACTTATTTCCTGCTGGAATGGCTAAGATTTAAACATAAATTTTAAGTGACTTAATTAGAAAAAAAAATTCTGCAGTCATTTAAATTCCAGTCAACTTATTGCATTAAATAGTTTACAGAATAAGAAACAGAAAAACACAAATAATAAGAGAATTATGTTATTTTTGTTTTTGTGGACTGTATTGAATGAAATTCAAAATAGAGTTTTTTATGACCTCTAGTTCAATGCTTTTCGACCAAAGTTTACTGCAAAGTCAAAATGTTGAAAATGACTATAGGAAGTGCTATCTGTAATTTTTAATATAAATCTAGCCAGAAAAAGTTTTTGTATTTCAATGTTTAAGTCAATTTATTTACTGTTACTCTACTGACTGCAATCTTGTATACTTCCTGCAGTTTTTACAGCTGTGGTGTACATATTTTTTTTTTTTGTGAAAAACAACAGTAGGTGTGTTTTATTCATTGCTACATAGCCAGCACAGCACAAGTCTGAATAAAATAATTATACTTACTCTATACGTTCATTTCAATAATTCAAAGTTCTATCGTCAGCACCGCCATATTTTTTTTACTAACTTCTTTTTCGCCAGCAATCAAATTGTTTTTGTTTGCCAAGGGAAATTTTACTGCGCTGGCTATGCAGCAATGAATAAAACACACCTACTGTTATTTTTAATACAAACAGGACTTTTTAAACAAAACTGTTATAATTCAATTGAAAAGTTTAAGTGAACTCAACTTCAAAATACATTTCGCCTAGGAACGACAAATGGACTCATCAGTTAGATGCTGTCGTACCGCTTGTAAAAGGCAAATTATCATCGATCCTTACCAACTCTTATAAAAATCATAGCGAGAATATACTGTGAATTTTATAATTCTAATGAAATTTGATAAAAGTCTGCAGTAAAAATCGACCATAATTTGCGTCTTAGAAGGGCACGACAGCATCTTACTGGTGAGCCCAACTGTCATACCTGGGCGAAACGCTTTTAGAGTAGAGGTCACTTAAACATTCAAATTGAATTAGGTATATTCAATTGGTCCATCTTAACAGAAGTAGTTTTCTTATTTTCAAATTTTCTTCATCTTCGTTATTACAAAACTGTTATAAATATGTTTGAAGTCATGTTGTTAGGGCAACAACCTTTTACCTAAATTTGACTATTAAAATAATTAATTTTTACTATAAATTGAATATTGTTTCAAACAAATTGATCTAAGTTGTCAACAGACTATAATACCATCAAAACAAAAACCAGGAGTAAAAATTTTATAGTGTGTGAATTATGTACGATAACATTTTCACTTTTATTCCATTCAAACAACAAGAAAATGTTTTGAAAATTGAAAACTTTACTAAGATTATACCAATCAATTAGGTGTCATTTTGTCCTAACACGATTTGCCGAGTCTTTTATATATACGATAAATAAAATGTCGAGAACAAATTCAAAAGGACCTCGAGGCATCATAAAAATGTACCCAAACACTTTATGTTCATAGTCTATTGGCTTTGTGAAAAGCAATCGCCTCATAATAATTGTTATCGACAATAGTTGAATGCACACAAGCTCCGTATACGTTTATGTATGTCTTATCGATAAAATTCCTTCGTCTTCGAACGAAAAAGGCATCAAATCCAAAAAGCCTGATGTTACGTTATGTTGGATTAGAAAAACTATTTTTCATATTCTGTGCAGACAAAATGTAGACCCCTCAGTATAGACTGGGCTTTGTAGGTATGTAAGGTTATAGATCTACATTTTATATATATGGAACTGGAAAAACGTTTGTAATTGAATTTCGACAATATATACGACGAGAACATTTACCATACACAACCAACTTGACATTTCGACTTTTTTTTTTGTCTCCTTTATAACACATCCTCAGGCCTAAACGATAACCTTTAGATCACTTTAGTAGATGGCATTGAAGAAAAGGATGTCCCATCATCTACCATGTATCCTTTCCGATTCACATTAATGTTATATCGACCCTGCATACTTATACATATGTATGTACTGTTTGTTCCTTAACTTCCAATCTCTATAGAACTTCGTCGCATACAAGCCGGAAAGTATAATATCTTTCTTCATAGTGTATGTTTGTGTTGTTGTGAAAAAAAGAAGTTTTTTTGGCATCCTTTTAAGGATGCAAAAGGATTTTCATTTATCAAGTGAAATAAATTTGCACATGTTAGTTTTTTTGTTTTGCCTTCCTTGGTTGTTGTGCTTTTCAGAAATAAATGGTTGTCAAATTGTTGTCTAATGTATTGGTTAATATCCATTTATTTATATGCTTGCTTCTGTGTTTTGATGTGATTTAAAACAAATTTGTGCAACAAATATTGTTGTTGAATTATTTTGGGTCTACAGAAGTCCGGAGAAATCATGACTCAGGTTGGAATTTAATGTTATTGTGAAAATATAAAGGCAGTAACAATAAAATGCACAGTTGAGTCAGGCATTCCTACTTGTTAGTAGTAAACAGATTTCACGGTTGCATTCTTTGAAGGTTGTATTTTTGCAAGTTATGATACCTCGGGAAAGGTTGCTACAGTTCCAATTTTTTAGTCGATATATTTTGTTTAGCCTCAAATCAGGTTTGAAGTGGTGAAAGAATCGATTTTTTAAAAATCCCCTTTCGCACCATGATACAAAAAATTCGTGAAAATCAACGTAATCACTCGAAATAATTATATTTATTTCGTCGCTTTTATAGTTCACACTATGTCGTAGCAGCAGCTATTACAAGAGAACGTACAAATTTTAACTATCCGAAGCTTATCAACTGATGATTTTCCTGTTTTCGATTACATAACTAGAAGTGCAGAGAATGAAGCTACGATTAGATGGTCAATGCGTCGTTGACTCCTTGACGTAACCAAAAAAATCATCAATATACCTACTGTCAACGTAGAATGCGTAAACGCAAAAAAATTTGAGGATCATAAGATTGTAATCGTCAATCAATGTTGTCAAAAAATGCGTTGACGTGTACACGCATCTTGTCAACTTTGGGACATTTGGAAGTTAGAGAGTCAACGTGTTGACCATTTGCTTTGACGCGTCTAATTGTAGCCTAGGTTTGCGGCTGATTTCAGTTTGTAGCAACAGTAAAACAGCAGTTTCTCTTTATAGGTGTCTTCATGTACCACAGCAAAGCCAAACTTTTTTGGCCCGAAAAGAACTATAGCCGCCAATATTGTTAATCCCCTCTCGCTTCAATGAGCTTTGAGATGGAATTAGATTTCTACCGATAATCCCCTTTTACTATTTGAGAAAACGGCGGGCTAACTTGTTTTTCTCCTCGATTGGCCTTGCATTTGCAAAAGATTCGTTTAGATGAAGATGAAGATGTGATACCGTATTTCCGCACGGTTCACATCTTCTGGGTGAATCTCTTGGGCTGAAATTTCCCCTGTAGTTCTTACTAAAATAGCTTTGTATTATATACCAGAAATACCGTGTTTTTTATACTAATTTTTTAATAAAATTGAAAGATTCTAAATCACTAGTTTTGTTGAAATAAATATCGGTAGATAAAATCTGGGACCTATTTCATCAAACACTTTTCACTTTGCAACTTTGCACTTTTACTTTGCAAATTTTGTTTTACCAAACGCAAATTTGCAAAGAGGAAATTATTGAATTGAAAAGTTTTCCTCTTTGCAAATTACGTTTCACCAAACAAAAATTTGCAAAGTGCAAAATTCTTTTTGCAAAGTGAAAAGTTTTGTTTATTTGCAAAGTATTTGTTCTCTTTGTTTTACCAAACAAATATACTTTGCAAATTATATTAAGAATTTTGAAAAGTTTTTCAGAAATATGCAAAGAGAAATTTTCATTTGCAAATAAGTGTTTCTTTGGAAAAGTTGTCTTAAAATAATAAAAAAAATTAATCGTTGTGAAGAATATTTTGAAAATGAAGTAGTAAATAAAAGTGACCAAAGAAGAGTGAAGCTAAGAATTAACTTCGATATCGGAAATAATTTTTCGACAAAAGAGAGTTTTTTAGATTAACAAAAATTACCATCGAAAATTGGAAATAAACTACAATTCAACAATCAAAAGGAATATGTGTTTAAGTCCCTTGCAACAACTTTTGCGTACACTAAATTGGATTGGGAATAGAGCCTAATATCACGGTGTTGCATCTATGCACGGAATAAGCAAATCAACCGTCTGCAGAGTAGTTCATCGAGTGTCGAATATAATCATTGATGAATTTCTCCCAAACACCATTTGCTGGCCACAAAATTCTTCAGACATAGCTTTGCAATTTTTTTCTCAAATCCTTACGCAACAAAATAATATTCAAAAATTATATTTTTATTTTTTACCACCTCCAATACTGCTAACTTTCTATTATTTTTGTCTGTTCGACTCATTTTGAATCATTTACACTAATTTGGTACCTACTGTCAATGATTTTTTTTTTTTCAATGCATATTTGACCTTAATAAATACAATATCCGATTTACTTTGCAACTTTGCAAAATAGGTACGAATTCAAATGCAAGTTCTATTAAAAGTTGGTGAAACACTTTTACTTTACACTTTTCAAAAATAGTCTGAATAATTGAAAAGTGAAAAGTCTTTGCAATTTGCAAATTTTGTGAAACACTTTGCACTTTTACATTGCAGGAAATTTTTTTTTTGCAAAGTTGCAAAGTGAAAAGTGTTTGGTGAAACAGGCCCCTGGTAAATATTTAGAGTTCTTTCCTTATTAACTCGAGTTTTACTTGTTTTCTTCGGTATAACCATGGACTCCTCTGGACTTATCTTATCTCAGCCTCGAGAAAAAAGCATCACAATACGATGTCATTTTAAAATGAAAACATATTTTTTCTTATCCAATTAAGTTGTCACAAAAAAAATTATTCAAGTCATGTAAAGTCTTGAAAATCGAGCCAGAAAATAACCAGCCATTTAAACAGAACATGGTACAATCATTTTTTACCTCCCCCTAAAAAGAACCCCGTTTACCAAAAATTGACATCTTTTATTCATGTATAAGGTTTCCAAAACCATTTAAAAATGTTTTTCTGTTTTTTTTTAAACAAATAGATACCAAAATAAATCTCAAACAATTTAAAATTTCATCTTCACCAATTCATACACTTGAACTTCATTCACACTCTATAAATCATGATTTATTGTCATCCTTCGTTCTAAAAAAAAGGACCTAGAACAAGCAACCACTCACCGTTAGCATCCTTTGCTTCGAGTCCTTCCGCTTCCTGCACAACAACCGATAGAACGATTATTTTTGGCTTATCCTCTGCAGCAGCATGCAGCAAACGATAATGTCGATCCGGATTTACACCAAACGCTCGCTGTGCATGTAAATACATTTCCTCCTTATAGTGGGCGAACTATAATAAAATATAAAAAAAAAACGAAGATAAACTTAGTTAAAAAAAAGAATATAATAAACTCCGTAAAATAATATAAAATAAAAAAAAGACAAATGGCAAAGGGCAAAACTCATTAGTATCATAAAATTGACTGTGAATTGGAAAGATATACAGGAATGAGCAGCAACAGAGATGAAAAGAGGTAGAGAAGAAGGGGAAATTGTCCAAGGAAAGGACATCCATGAGATGCAGAATTCTAGATATAGTAAATTCATTTTCCATCATCCTGTAGGTTTTCCTTTTTTTTCGATGGAATTGGAATTGAAATTAAATTAAATGAAATGAGAAAGGTGAGTGCAATAAAATTCACTATATTTTTCCATCCCCCTCCCCCCCCCCCAAACCTCATTTGTGGTGATGGGTGACATTTGAAATATAAAAATAGATTCAACCGCATCATGTATCTTTTTCAATTTTCAGCATTTCAAAAGCAATCCATAAGGACTCTAACTCAATTAGCTAAATAAATAGAAGTATATTTCCTGGAAAATGGTAGCCAGCTGTACTGACAAGGACGATTACAATGAAGGCTGCGGCACGGGCGGCGCGGCGGTGATGTACCTGACTTCATGCTGAAGAAGAAAGCTCCAGTAATTGAATTTGCCACAGGTTGCATATTTTTCTATATTCATAGAAGATATACAAAAGTTGTTATCCTTGTAAATTTCAACAAAAACAAAATATTGAATTCAGATAACCAGGAAGGGAAAAAGGGGAAATCTCTTAAAACAACTTTGGATCTATTCTTCTTGTTGTGATGCTTTTCACAATCAAATTTCAAGGAAAAGGGAAACGAAATAAGGTTCTTCGGAAGTGTTTGCTTCTTGTACATATAAAGGATTATTCTTGCTGCTATACACGTTTTCATGTTACAACAGTAAATTGACGTATTCAATTTTAACTTTTACCAAGGTTTTCCTATACTATACCTAGATATAGTTTTTTTTTCTTCACAATTCCATAGCAAAAGGGATTTTCACGAACTGGTTGCAAATAATAAATAAATTGATTTAAAGAAACGGTTTTCTGAAAAATAAAATTTCTCTTATTGATTTTTATGTACATATAGTTCACAGCTTTAAAATAATGAAATAACCAAATAAAAGTAAGAAATTCTTCAAAGCTTTATACATCTTAACATCTTTCGATAATGAAATAGAAGGGTTTTGCATAAATTATTATTTGTGTTACAGAACAAAATTAATAGGCACCGGCAGACCCTTCTTTATACTTTAGACATCCGCACGTTTGGCCAATGCAATAAAATCAATACTAGATACCAACAGAAACATAAAAGGTGAAACTTAATTTAGAATTTGCTTCGTTTTTATTTTTTATAAGTTTAGGGTTAAGCTGAGAAGTCGTGAAAAAATTCATGTTGGATTTTAACTCAAAACTGAACCTGTAAGATAATCGAACATTGAACTACCTATATTTTCAATCAAACTTAATTCAGCAAAGATAACAAACTTATTTAAGGAAACTTAAACCAAATCAAGAACGAGCCAAATAATAGATTACGAAACCAAACTGCAATGTGTGATTGAATTTTCAGAAAATCGTAGAGCCAAAAGTAGTCTCGCTCATTTTTTTTGCCAGCTTATTGGTTTACTTTAGTTTTTTAATTTAACTTTTTCTTTAACTTTAAACTTATACAACCCCTGTTTCCATTACAGAATTAGCTATTTAACATACATTAAATGAAAAATGAATTTTTTGGTCTTGTCTATTTGACTTGTTTCCGAAATGGGGATTTTATAATTTAGGTCAGAATTTAGTACGAAATTTAAGAATATAAAAAAGAAAATCATGACGATGTTATGAATTTTGTTCAATTTGTGCTCGAATGGGTAATTTCATATGAAAGTGATGCCAAATTTGAAAAAAATGCAAGTCCAAAATGTTGCGCAATTTTCCCAAGGGATAACAATACATTTTTGTGCAATAGCTACGTCATTATTTTATTGAAAATTATTTTAAGTCCATACTAATTGATTCTGGTGGAAATTTGATAATTTCGACAGTTAAAAATTGTCAGTAAATTTAATAGGCATGTTCAGGAAAATGAGATCTCGGAGATCTCAGCAATCTCAGTAACTTGAACAGGATTTCTCAGCTTTGGTGTTAAAACTCTGCGGACATACTTCAATGGAATAACGAAGAACATTTAACTCTATGTAAGCTTATAAGGACCAAAGGAATGGAATAACATTCTAGAAAAATTTTACTTGACTAAAATAGTAAGCCAGTTCAGTAAAAGTTAAAAAGATTCTAAAGGGATAGGTCTTGATTTGGCCATTGAACCTATTTTTTTCGATCTTAGGAGAATTGGGACTCGTTTAATTTTTTCCATAACTTTGCTGAACTATCGGGTTTGGTTTTTGTTATATTACCTTAAGATCACTAGAAATACGGATGATATGCATAAAACGGAAATAATTACTAGAAGTATAAGGTTCAAGACCCCAGTATAGCTTCAGGTGTAGAATAATGAATACTTCCCAAAAAAGTGTTACAAATCCTGACTCGTAAGCCAAGTAAAATTGATACACGAATTTAGGTTGTAGCCTCTAGAACATGAAGTGACTTTATTTCGAATTTTAGTTTTTTTTTATAGGATATAAATTTCTTACCGATATTATCTGCAGTATGTTTTCATTTCATGCTTCGATTCTTGAACTCTTTCAATAATTCCTTTTTTTGAGCTGTGTTAACTTGGCCCCAAAAAGCATCTGATTTTTTTGATTTTTTTTGTAAAAGATGACCAATTAAATGACAATTTTTGACCACTCATTAAATTTTTTTGACCACCCACAGTTATCGAATAAATTGATTTTGAAAAATGGGGGGCCAAAAGAACGCCGCCGATTTTTTTGTTTTATTTGTAAAAACGATTAATGACTATTTCTGACCACCCATTAACTTTTTTTTGACCACCCACAGTTATAAATCGATTTTAAAAAAATGGGGGAGGGGGGGGCAACAGAACGCCACTCCCAAAAAATAGATTTTTTCAAATTTGTTTAATATCTACATACATACATTCGATAGGTATATTTTGGAAAAAAAAAATTTTTTGATGAGTTAGAATAATTCAAAATGATCATCTTTCAAAATTCGAAAAAAAATATTCTATGAGGAGAAAATATTAAAAAAAGTATGTATTAATTTATTTTTCCAAAAATCGAAAAAAAAATTTCTAGAGGTGGTCAAAAAAAGTCAATAATGCTCAAAAATAGACCATTCGAATGTATTAAATAAAATTGAATAAATCGAATTTTTGGTGGCGGGGTACTTTTGGCCCCCCATTTTTCAAAATCGATGTATTCGATAAATGTGGGTGGACAAAAAAGTTAATGTGTGGTCAAAAATGGTCATTTAATTGGTCATCTTTTACAAAAAAAAATCAGAAAAATCAGATACTTTTTGGAGCCAATTTAACACAGCTCTTCTTTTGCTTATGTTGGCAGTTGGAATATGATATGTTGAAAGTAAATGACCAGACACTAAAAAAGTGTTTTGCTCATTTGCTTAGGTTGATAAATTTACAGTCATAAGCAAATCAGCAAGGCTGATTATGTCCGCTCTTTATTATTCAATTTAGTATTAACTATAAATCAAAAACAAAAAGTGTGGCCATCAAGGGAAATATGATACTTTTGCTCGTTGGATCAAATAAAAAACAAACAACAAGTTCGTCCGACCACTTCCTGTCCCTAATTTTCTCTTTTTCAAATTAACAAATAAAATAAGAAAATATCATTAAACCTTTCATCATCTAAAAAGAGTCACATTATTTACGAGCAGTGTTATTTATATACATACATATACCTACAATGTCCTTGGTAGAGAACAAAATTTTTATGATTCAATTTTTTTAAGATTCAAAATTTATACTAGTCAGTATATTATTTCGTATATATGTATATACCTACTGTAAATGTATAAATAAAAAAATTGATGAATATCATAAATTTCAATGGTCTTGGAAGTTCTTCTTTTTTTTTTTTGCAAATAAAAATAAAAAGGATAAAATTGATATAATTTTCAGGAAAGAAATTCTGACAAGATAAACTGTTGATGTACATCGGTTGACTTGAGGCTATTTTATATGTATATATAAAAGGACGTGTTTATATTTCAACGAAGAAAGAATTGATATGTATCTTCTGTAGATAAACATGTCAAATTTTAGATATATTTGAACTAAGTACTTATATACATCCTTGAATTGATGAATATATACTGGATTGAATTTAAAGAAAACATTAACAGTCGTATGTCTAACTTTGGACAGCCATCAAAATTATTGATAAACATTTTTAGTTGAAAAAATGAAAAGAAAAACATTTTTTTTTTTAGGATTTAAAGCTATTTTGAATCAATAATTCAACAAGTCCAAATAAAATAGTCTTCTGCTTGGCTCATGTGTTTCAGTAGATAGCAGGTAGCTATAAAGAATTTGTATTATTAAAAAAAACTTCTTATTTTTAGTTGATGTTTAAGAGTTATCTAACTTAGACAACTCACTAACAGTCTAAAGCTTGTCTAAAGTTACATTTTATTTAATCAAATGAATAATTTTTCCAAATATTTTGGACTATCAAGGGACTGTCAAATAAGTCAAAAATCTAATAAATACGCCTGAAAATGTGTACAAAAAATACCTCTGCAAAAAGTTAAAGGAAATACCAGGAAGTGCCTTTAATTTGAAAACAAGACAATCTACTTAGGACGTCTTACTTTGCTGTCAATATTCTAAGGAAATCAAACTAATAAGTTACTCTTAAGAACTAAAGTTGATCATTAGAGCAAGTTTTCAAAAAACAGCAACAAGTTCTTCTTTATAAAGCATAAAAATAACAGTGGTATAAACTTTTTGTATGAGCTTCCTTATTTCATAAGAAAATTCTTGTATAAGTTTACTTTATATGTAGGTATACTCAAACCAAAAAAAAAAAAAACAAATTTCCTTTTTATTTCAAAATAGATTTAAGGAACAGGAAGCCCAATGTATGCCCATCACAGTATGTATGTATGTATTATGTAAGAAAAAACCTCCTTTCAATCAAATTCTCTTTTGTTAACTTACATACATATATGTACTTTATATACCTACCTCTAAGAAAATGAATAACAATTCCAATGTCCGCCTGATTATATAGAGAAATCCCTCCAATATCACAAATATAACATAATAACTCACCAATCGTAAATAAATAACATTCAAACAAAACAAAACAAAACAAATATGCCTGAATCCTTATACAAAGTTAACAAAAAAAAAAAAGAAATAAAAATGAAATAAAATAAATGTTTCCTTTGAATTTGTTTCTCAAAGAAGTTACTCGTAGAAATAAATTTCTTATACTTTTGAATACAGAAAAAAAAAATTATATAATCAAAAGTTAAACAAAATTTCTTCGAATAACATTACAAAACTGATTTAAATGTTCTTTGCCTTTTAATTATATTTCTATTGCATACTGTAAGGATATTTTCATCCCTCAATCGCATATTCTTTATACTTGAAAGGAAAAAAAAAAAGAAGAAAAATAACGAAGGACAACTTTTTGTATATAATCGTCTTGTCCCATAGTCTCTGGGTATCTGGGTAAAAAAAAAAAAAAAACATTTACTAGGAATAAATTGTTTTTTTCTTCAAAGGACATGTAACTAAAAAAAAAAAAAAAAAAAATAGGACACTCGAGTGTATTGTGCTTCTATATTTCGCTTCAGGATATCGTAACGATGTCGAACGAGTAAATAATGCTGAAAATCCATCAATAGTTTTCTATTATCCTTAGGGAATATTGTTGCAAGGATCTATACATACATACATAGATATATAGAAAGAAAAAGAAATAAACGAGCTTGTTACAAGAAAAAGAAAGTTTTAAAGAACCAAAACCCCACCTCTCTAAAAGAACTTAATGTCATACAAAATATCCTGTAGGATTTTATTGAAGAAAAGTACTTCAAGGATATATATACGATAATACACAAACGACTAGGGGGACACTTATATTCGCATAGGGAGACGAAGCGTTTCGCTATACACATAGTTCTGTTACTGCATGTTATAAGAAAAATGTGTATGGTGTGGCATAAGATACATATACATATGTATTCGAATATATACTATATAGAGTTTCGATTTCAACATAGATACTTATATGTATATGTAACTTAAGTAAAGTAACACAGAGATGCAAGTTTTTTTTTTTTTATTTACCTGTCCTCCTGGCGCTGGTGCTCCAACTGTATTCGCAATTGTATGCAGGACCTCCACGTAAAGCTTCTCTTTTTCCTCGAAACGGTCGAGTATCTCATCGACTGGCTGTTCACGTTCATTTTCTGGTAGAGTTTCGGCACGTGTCTCAGCGGCACGTACCGCTGACATACGTCGGTTTTCACGCTTCCATGCCAGCGATGTAAAACTCTCAAAGTATGAACCATCTGTTTCTTGAACACTGCAAATGCAAACAAAATATTTGATATGAATGAATAAGTTTGTGTGTATTTGAACATGTATCTTTAGACTTAAAGAAGGTATAAACCTTTTTATGTGATGAAAAGAAAAAAAAAAACACGGTAAAACCCTCAGAAGGACATCATATTTGTTACTGCTGGAATAATAGATCAAAATAATTCCTTATTGAATTTTTAGTATAAGACTTAAACGACATTTGAATAAATTTAAAGAGAAGTTACTTAGAATGTAATTCAATTAATAAGTTCAAGTGACCTCAACTCCACTAAAATAGAAGTAGTTTTCTAAATTTCTGCACCTTCGTTATTACTTAGAATGTAGTGGATGAGGTAAAATATAGTTAATTTTACAACCTGTTGAAATTCGACAAACCCGCCCCATTTGAATGCAAAAACTTTCTATTCGCGTTTATGTATGACTCATTTACTTGCGCCACATCAACGTCACAATCCATAGCTGTTCGGAGTTCGGACCATCGAAAGCCACATTCAGAAACTGTTTGAGTTCTTCAAGAAATGGAGTATCCGAATCAACACCTTAAAATCTGAATTAATAGCTGCTTCAACAAGTATAGGCACACACTCAGAGAAAAAAATAAAATACAAATTTAAAAAGTGTCTTGGTATATTTACAAGGTGGAATTTTCCATATGAAGTTGAAGAAAATTAATAAACTTACAATTTCATTGAGTTCGTGGTTAAAATAACACTTAACTATTTTCATAAAATTGTACTTGATTTAAAAAGATGTCATGTTGTTTGAACATGATATTCTGGTAAAAAAAATTTTTTTCAAGATTTTGACATGACCGAAGTGTTAATTTTGAAATCAAGTTTATGCTATTTTAACACTTCATCTTGTAAATTTCAATTTAACTACAAGTAGGTGTTGACTTAACGTTTCATAGAGTTGTTTTAACATTTGTTTACCAAATCTTGAGTTAACTTATAGCTTTAATTCATTTAAATTTACCCAAAAATGGTTACTATTTCGTTTGTGTAGAATTTCATAAGCTATAATTTTGTTTAAACATTTTTCTATAAACATTGATAGTATACGAGCAATTGAAAACAAATAGTTTGAGTGCTGGGAGGCAGTGTTAAGATGTGTAAACATTAATGATCGTCCAAGTCCCGGAGTTTTGTTACTGAACGTACCCAATTACTACGTAATGTGTGACACGGAACGTAAACGTAAACGCATACTCAAATTTAACTTTGTCGGATTTTTTTTTGGAGTGAAAGTTTAATTTTCCTGGGCTGTGTAACAATTCATGAGGAAGAGAATTGAAGACAAATATCCTAATCAAAAACAAGCAGCTGCTGAGACCATTGATCAGTTTTCGGGAATTAAGCTACCAGGAAACATGCAAAAACAGTCATCGATAAATAAGTACCTTTCTACGCCAACCGTTTTTCATCCCACATGAACACCATAACGCCACTGGACTACTGGAATAGAACAACCCATTACCCAAGGCCGAAAAAGTCAAACCAGATGAAGGGCTAATCCCCTGGCCAATGATACTTTGACCTGATGTATGAGGATAAAGCTCCGTCAAAAATTAGAAATAATAAAAAAACAAATACAAGCAACCAGTGGCGGATCCAGGATTTGGTCATGGGGGGGGTCCAATTACAAATAGAAAACTTAAAGAAAAATAAAACTTGCGTGGGCTTTTTCCTACATTATTTATGTGCATGTAGTTAGCACCGCCATTTTCGATTTTCAAACAAGCAAAAACAGCAGCAGCTTAAAACAGCACAAGTACAATTTTTTTTAAAATTGCAAATTTGCGAATTTAAAATTTATCCCTAAAATTTGCAAATTTGCGAATTTAAAAAATAAATTACGGCACATCGCAGCACAAATTGAGCACAATACAGCAAAACTTTTTTTTTTTGAAAATCGAAAATGACGGTGCTAATTTCACGCTAAGTTCCTTCGCATCATTTGCGTTCGGTCATGAAAGTCGGGAATATGCGATTTTTGTATCTCTTCGGCTATATCATTTTTTGAGCACAACTTAAAGTTTTTAGAAAAATTTTATTTTCAAAAATATTTACGGCAAATCGCAGCACAAGTTGAGGACAATGCAGCACAGTTTCATTTTCAAAATCGAAAATGGTAGTGCTAACTTCTTTTTGCCCTTAAAATATTGAATAGTATTTTAATATATTGCTTTGGAGAGGTAGATATGATAAATTGCCTAAGTCTTCTAAATTTAACATAGCGTAAGCCCTTGTACTAAGTTTCCATCATATAGGCTTTATAGCCTTTACACACCGAATCAAAATTGAGATTTCGATCAAAAATCACCAAATCTCATCAAAATCAACAAGATTTCCCATACATTTTCAGATTTTCTAATCTATTAGATTACTGCGAAATCTTCTTTTTTTTAGTTTCTATCAAGACTGAAATTTGATTAAAATTTCAAACAAAATCTAGATTATGTGTGGTGTGAACGATTCAACGAGATTTGGAAATCTTGTGCCGAAATCCGAGATTTTGGTTCGGTGTGAAAACCGTATAAAACTGCTACGCAATCTAATGTAATCCTTTTTCCACTAAGATGCATTTGAAGTTTTTGAGGTAGGTATTCATTACACTTGAAGAAATTTTAAATCGAAATTTTATAAAAAGATGGGCTTTCTGTAATTAACACAAAATTTAGGTCGAAGAGAAGTAAATATTTAATAAATAAATAAATTAATACAAAAATGTTTGGTTTCAATGCTCATGGGGGGGGGGGGGGGGTCCGGACCCGAAAACCCTCCCCGTGGATCCGACACTGCAAGCAACACATAACTTGTCGTCTTCTTCTTCTTCTTCTTCTTCTTCTTCAAAAAAAATATTTAAATAGTTTGTTATTACGAACTTAAAATTTAAAAATTATCAAAAATGAAAAAGACTTGAGAAGTACAAAGAACAATGTAAAATTCTGTCTAGAACTATTGATTTACCTGAACACATATGTAAGTAGTTCAACAATTTCAATAAACATTAATTTAATAGAGATTTTCTTGAGACAAACTACCCGGGTAGAAAATTATCTAGGAAAAACTATTTTTAAGCGTGGCCCTAGCTAGATTGGCCATTATATAGTAAATCCTATGCTGGGCCTAGACAGGTGCAGGTCTGGGTGATCTTGACTAATTTATCTTATTCTGGCTTTATCTTGGCCCTGGCTAGAATTGCCTATTTATTGGCTTTGTCAGATGTAACTTAGACTGGGCCTAGATAGTTTTAACTTGATGTAGCCTAGATATGAAAACTTTTGTTGGTGTCATTTTGGCCCTAGCTAGTGTCGCCACCTTATTGGCGCTTTCTCATAAAAACAGGAAGGGACCCAAATAGTTTTCGCTTGATGTAGCCTGGATAAGGAATTGTATCTGGGCGTTATCTTGGCGTTAGACAGTGTCACCTCTTTACTGGCGTTATCAGGTGTAACTAAGACTGGGCCTAGATATAGTTAAGACTTGATGTAGCCTAGACATGGAACTTTTTCTTGGCGTTATATTGGTCGTAGATAGTGTCGCCTCTTTATTGGCATTCCCAACGACCAATTTAACTAGTGTAAGGTCCCTATAGCAAATACGTGAAGTATCAACTCATAAACATTTTTACATCCCTATTCTGTATCGCAAATCAGCCTGGTGGGATCTTTGATTGGAGGAACGCGAGTTCAAATCTCGGAGAAACCAAGTAAGTAAAAGTGAAGTTATTTTAAACAAGGCGAAACTAGCTGGGGCCAAGGCAATACCGAGTCGCAAATTCTACCCGGGTACTTTTGTATACTTGTTTTTATTAAACTTTATTTTAAGAACTCTCATTATAAATTTTCACAGAGTAATTACTAAAATTTTCTCTAGTTTATATAAAGAATCTCATGAGTGTTTTAAGTCTTGTTAGAAATTCTAATGAAATTCACCTTCGAACTAAACTAAAGTTTCAAGGCTCTTGTGTAGTGCATAGTTTGAAACTTTTTTTTGAGTAAATAAGAGAGAAACTTTACAAACTAAATAAGAGCCACAATATATTATTATTATTTTGATTGTACTTTCCACCTTATCCAAATTACATATATGACTCATTAAATTTCAAGACATTTGTGTTCCAATCACATTTTATTTTCTAATTACACAGACATTTTTGTTTTCGACAAAAAACAAAATACTTAATTATATTATTCACCTGTTTCCAGGAAATTTTCTACCAAATTCTCACTTGATTGACAGTGTACCTTGTTTTGAACATATATCTGTCAACATACATATATACAACATAAAAACCGCAACCACAAAACCTGCATTCGACCCTGATGTAAGATTTTGCACTGAGTAGCTATAAGTGTAGATATACGAGTAGCTATATGAATGTACATATATAAGCTCTCAACACATTTTACCCACTCATATCATCATAATAAAAATAAGGGTGTTGGGGGAAATGAACCATTTCGATTTTAATATTCACCCTCTAAGCCCCAATCTTATGCATATACCAACTTTTATTCAAAACAAAAACCTTCATTTGCATTTCTCGAATAAAGCAACGTAAATTAAACAGGGATGGACTTTTAAAATTTTAAAGAAAAAAAAAAAAAACAGAAAATAATGTAAATTTCATGATAAAATGAAAAGTTTACTTAAAGTAGATTTTAGTCAAAAAAGGTTATCTGTGGATTTAGTTTTGTAATTTCTCTCGACTAAATTACTCTTAAGGAAACGACCATTGCTTTTCACTTTAGGTCTATAAAACCCGTTTGCTGATACGAAACTTTAAGTTGAGCTTAATCGATTATCTTCTTCATATTCCTCTGGGAAAATTGTCACGATTGAGCTTGAGTTCAACTTGAATCTTATTTCAACAAATATTCAAGTTCAAATTCAATAATTATGTGCAACTTTTTTCTCGTGTAAACTGTCAAATAAGTGTTTATGTTGAATTTAAATGTTTAAATTTTGTTTCAGCCAATAGGTCATATCTTCAATAATGAGTTAATTCTGAGTTAAGCCAGAGTTTTCTTACCCATCTTATAAATTAATTATTGATTTATTATTTGCTGTTTTATTAATTAAGGCCAACTCTTCAAAGTTGGTAGGTTAACTCCTATTTAACTCTAGATTAAAATTAACTAAGTTCCATGTTTTAGAAACGATGGTTCAGTCTCATTTCAAGATTTCAACCCGTCGATTTCGTTGGAGTAACTCTGGTTTAACAAGGGTTCAATCATGTAATCGGCTATTAACACATATATACTTGAACCCTACAAAATCATTGAGGTTGTTAAAATCGTTGCTAAACGAACGTTCAAACCAATGTTGGCTGATTCTCTTATAAAATAATATTATTGATTTATTAATGGCTTTTTTTAGAACTTAAGATTATGTCTCTAAACTAGATGGGTAACCTTCCATTTAACTCGAGAATTAAATTAGGTAATATTGACTTCAAAGATAGTTCAGGGTTCAAGTATGTGATAATATTAAACTACATGCCTGAACCCTCGTTAATCAAATACTTGAACCCTAAGCCACCATTGAACCTCAGATAATCCACTGAATTTAATGAGTTGAAATCAACGTTTGTACAACAAGCCTTTAGTTAATTTTAATCTCGAGTTAAATGGGTTAAAATTGCGTTCAAATATTTTTACAACTGGCCCTAAGAAACATGTTTCAAATTAAAAAAACGGGATGATCTAAAAAAAAAACTGTGCCTGTTAAGGACTTAATACACCCCTGTTCAGCACAATCGAAATCTCTGCGGAAAATATCACAGTATACTCTGCAAATGGGTCTTTCGGTCTTCGTATATACACTTGCCCCCTATTAAAACAATTATGGTTGGGGTTATATGAGGATATATGAAACTTGTTGTTCTTGTTAGTTATGGCATCTTTTGTGTATACAATGGAATGAGTTTAATTAAACAAAAAAGTCCTCTGTGGTTTTAAAACACCTGGTCTTAAGGGGCTTCTTACACTTCCACACAAATAGCTACATACATTATGAGATTTAAATATTTATGTTTTCGACGAAATGTTTTAAAATTTAATTTACGTTTTCAAAAAAAAAGAAAAGAAAGAAATTAAAGGTAAAATGACGAAAAGAAAATATAACTTCCACATGAAAGAAGATAGATATAGATACCCCTAGACTTCTTTGGTTCCTGGAAAGTAGGTACATATTTTGAGAATCATTTTTCTTATATTTACTTTTACAACATAGACAACATCGAGAAACAGAGAGAAAATAGAAAGGAAATGAAAAATAAAATAAATTTCATTCGTCAAGGACCCAAAATCCAATTTCAATCATTTTTTAAATAAAAAGAGAAAAAAACAAATCTTAACACCTTCACAATAATGCACAAAGACACATACCTTATATTCGTGACTGGAATGTGTATGAGTGAGTGGATCCGGATATTTTTTGTTTTGTTTTGTTTTGTTTTGTTTTTTTTTTTTCTTAGATTAAAAGTTTATTTGACAAAAGTTGAGCGTTAAAATGAAAAGAACTATAGGATAAGGGACCCAATATTATCGTCTAGAAAGTTGTATATACGAACAAAGGAAGTTATACACCTATTCTTTAAGATGATGGTGTGACAGGATACACCATGCAAGTTTACTTTTCAATGTTTTTCTTTTAGAAAATTATATATTGTGGCCAGAAGTATCTTTTTTTTTAAAGCTTTATCTGTAGGTTTTGGTTGTTTGAATTATGATTTTAGTTCTTGATGCTTTTGTGTCATATAGTGCGTATGTATATAAAAGTTGAAAAAGGAATTAAGTTTAAAGAATTGAGAAATTGGTAAAACAAAGAATAAGAATCAGACAAAAAGGGGAATTAAAATGGAAGGATGTTTCCTACTCTTAAAATTAAGACTTTGGAAACGATTTTTATAAGAATAAGATATCGAACTAATCAATATTGATTAAAAGATCATAGACTTTTTGTTGTCATCTTTATCCTTAACTTGGCATTGCTGAGATGCTCACGGTTACAGAATAAAATATATTAATTAACGGCACGATAGACCGTGGAGAAACGGGGGCCTGGTGACTTACAACTCTCAACCATGTGTTGTTAGTCGGTAGATGTGGAGGGAAATAAACGGTTAAGAAGTGATGAATCTCAGTCAGTTTTTCAGTGACTGAGTTAACTTGGAGTTTAACCAGAATTAATTAATCCTGCAAATAAATTTAATTCAAGTTAACTTAGAAGCAGTTTTTCAGTCTAGGATTAACTACTTAACTTTCAGTCGTCAAAAATATGTTGGTATCAATACGAGACGCTATTAAAATGAGTTTTACCTATTGAAACGCAGAGGGCGTTATTATGCAATTTCCACAGTGTCCCTTCTCTATTTTCATAGTGTTTTGACATAAATCTGTCAGTTGATGCAGAGTAAACTTACCTAATTCCATGAGTTTACTCAGGATCTAAATTAATTGAAAAATATTTTTCAGGAGATAACTTGGATTTAATTCCCTAACTGGGATGATCTCGCACTGAAAAGTTGTACCTTAGAGGATAAGACAATTTCTTGCTACAGGCAGTATACCTATATTTCCAGCGTGATAATCCAACATACTTACTATTTCCCCAAGGACAAGACCCTAGAAAACCTTTTCAAAATACCGGAAAATATAACAACTTAAGGAAGTCTTCGTTAAGTTTTAATAAATTCCGGTTCCCTCTGACGTCAAAATTTTTCTATTTGTTGAACAGATAAATGTATAAGTAGATCTTACAGATATAGGAATATTTACAAAATTACTTCGAAGTGATTATACTTAACCTATTTCAATTTTTGATCTCAATCTTTCATCTGATGTCTTAATCTCTTATATCACAATATACATAATGCGCTCTCTACTTTTGGTAATTGACCTAATCACCTGAGCCCATTTTGTCTTAAGATGGAAAATTTTCTTTGAATATTGTTACAAAAATAGAATCAACTATAAAGAGGGGGGATATAGCGTAGGTATAATATTGTATTCATCTTGGGAGCAATCATCACCATCAAGAACCAACTAAACAAGCACTTGAACTAATTAATTTAATTGTTTGTGTAGGTATAATCATATCCTATATATCTATAAAGGAGCTATATAACCTAAGCCTAATCCTCTAAGGATTAGTTTTTCATCATTTCCACCTGAAATACGTAGGTACCTCTTTATAAGTTGAAAAGAGGAATTTAAATGGTAATTTTGTGGAATAAAAGTTGGTTTCATTAGCATCAATTGAAGACGATTTAATATTTAAATAGTATAGTATACCTAATACACCAGTGTCCTTCATTAAGGAATGCAAAAAAGAAGAACAAAGTTAAGTTGCTTAAACCTTAGAGAAGATATTAATCCTTCTGTTTTAATTTACTTGAGCCACGAATGCAAACTAAATTGTTAATCCAGTGTAATTATGCTGTCGTAGATTGTAAGCTAAGTTAAAGATAAAAATTTACTGTGAATTTAAATTAAAGTTTTTTTTTTAATTCACGAGAATATCAAAGAAATTTCTTGTGGCCCCAAAAATGTTGAAATAATCAATATAACGAAAGTAAATTATATAGCCGTCACCATAAACACACTGCAACCCCCCTGCTTGGGCACATTATAGGATTTGGGATAGGTGCGAGGCAGGGTGTATGCAAAGTTTTTTTAAATCCAGAAAGAGAGGCACACACCCAGCCTTGCACCTACCCCAATTCCTATAATGTTCCCAAGCAGGGGGGTTATCTTATCATTGAAATTTCACTTTGGAAATATCGCCTAAAATTTAGGAAAGAACGCCAAAATTTAAAAAAAAAAGGAAATATTACCCAAAATTGAGGAAATAAACGCCCAAATTTTACAAAAACAATTAACATTCAAAATATTTGGGCGATATTTCCAACTTAAGATTTGGAAAAATATAAATTTGGGCGAGATTTTCAATTTTTTTTTGGGCGATATTTCCAAATCGATTGGGCGTTATTTCCTTGGGCGTTATTACCTAACGCCTACGAGGGCAGTCCCAAAAGTATGGGGACCTGACGTATAGATGGGGGTTGTTGCATAAAAAAATTTATATGTTAGAAATTAACTACTTAAGAAAGCTTAAGTTTAGATATCATGGTAGCATGTTATTTGCTGCTTGATTGGCAGCTATTTAAAGTGAACGATATCTAGATTCATAAACATGGATAACATTTGTTATCGTTGTAAAATATTTTCATTTGAAAGGGTTTAGTTAAATCAATATTAAAGTGCAATTGGATTCTATTCTGGAAGAGTGTAACTGGCAAAAGTTCATTATGATGGAAACTTTATTCAATTAGGATAATTACGGCCTTTTCCTATCTATTCGATAGTGTTTTACCTGTTTTAATGGTTTGTTCATCAGAACACGAAATTAAATTTAAATTCATATATTTCCTCTCTCATAATTTTACTCCAAGGATAAGTTCGACAAATTAATATTTTTGCCTTTCATTTAAAAATTGTCAAACAAAAAAAACAGAATGACAAAACAATAAACTTTAAACAAATATACGCAGGAAGTTTTTGAAAATATTTATCTGGTTTTGATTTGAAATCAACTTTTCGGACAGAGATAACTTCCTCTATAATTTATCTTTAAAAAGCTAAACTTGTTCTCCAACCACACATTATCCATCACAATTGTCAGCGTAAAACAAATCTCATAATAAAATAGAAAATATGAATTTGCCTCCCCCACCCAATTTGTTGAATATCCTAATATTTCTGCAAATCTGGGTATAGTAAAATTTTAAATACGTAAATACAAAACCAAAAATTTTCTGTTTTTGTCATCAACAGAAATGATTCTGTTTCTATGTCGAACAAAAAAAATGTAACAAAAATAATAATAACTGTCCTTTGATGTGACAACAATGCCCGGAAATAATAGAAAATCTTCAGCCAAGCGGATTAATGAAAGATTATTATGATTATAATTTCTTCTTGAAAACTACGAATGTATGTTTATTCATAAGTTAAGTAGTATTGGTATTAGTGGATGAAATCAAAGTGTTTTAAAAGTGAATTTTATAAATATGGAATGATGATGGTTATGCTTATGAATTTCGGATGAAGGGAAATATACATAGAATATGGATATTTACTATACTGGTCATTGCATTAGGTCCATACATTTTTTTTAGGGTGGTTTCTGTATGATGAATGATTAGCATACGCACATGTTTTCAAAGTACTCGTCCTATCAATAAATATTGAAAATTTTTAATGAAACAGCAAAAACTAAAGTGTGTTACTATCAGAATAAGGGTCCATCAAATACTGAATCAAATACTGAACTAAAACCGCGTTAAGAGACTTTTCCCTATATTAAATGAAGAAAAAACGAAAAAATGTTGAATCGGTCTACAATTTTACCAAGCCATTTGTTTGCATAAAGCAATAATGTAAATGGTATATAAAAGAATTATTTATTATCTTTTAATCGGTAGACTCGTTTTTTAAATAGTTGACACACAGCAGAAAATGTATTCAAAAAATGTCCCGTTGTATTGTTAGATTTTTGCCGAAATTACTTAACCGTCTACAACTTTTTAGACAAACTAGTACAATAAACCCGCTTAAGAGAAACTGCAAAATGTCACAGTCATTCTTTCACTTAAACGAACCCCGCTTAAGGGAAAAAAAATCACTTAAGCGGAGTCCGGAAAAGTTTAAAAAAAATTGCACCTAAACGGATTTAAAAAATTCCAAAAAGGATTGTGACATAATATCAGAAATTCAAATGTCATTTTTGTGATGAAAATTTGGTGGAGGAGGTGAAAAATAAAAAAGAATTGAAAGCAATCAGAAAATTTTTTGTTCTGTTCTATTAAATTTTTTTTTTTCACTTATAAGAGAGTTTGTTTCAATGAAAAATTTTTAATTTAACTAAAAATATATGTTTCAGGTATCTGGGTTGCTGTTCACTTAAGCAAAATTCGCTTAAGCGGAGTGTTATAAAGGTAATTGGTCGAAAAATATTCGAGGATGGAAAAAGTGTTTCAGATAAGCGGGTTTTTCTCTTAAGCGGGTTTTACTGTAATTTGATTGAAACAAATTTGATCTTGTTTTAAAGGTAGTAAAGACATCTTTAAATTGCAAAAAATAAAAATTCAGTAGGATTTCAAAAACAGTACAAATACAGTTTTTCATCTCGTTTCATCTTATAACATGTATTTTAAAATAATTTTGTTTGTTTTTTAATTAAGAAGATAGATTCCTTTGAGTTTTCTATTCATTCTCACTTTCCATTAGTTAAATGGCTAACATTTATTACCACATTTTCATTTAAATGCTTTTAAAGAAAAATTTCAACAAATTTTTTGATATGTTGACTTATTATGTACCAATTAATTAAAAACAAAAGAAAAAAAATTCTTGTCCTAAAATTCATTCTACGATTTTTATATTCACTATGCACCAAAATGAATAAATAACATAAATATTCATTTAAAAGTTTGCTTTTGTAATAGTTATTAGAAACGTTTTCATGATTTTTGCCTTTAAATTAGTGTATTTGCCCAGTAGGAATAAACATTTGACCTGGACAAAATTTTACATGTTCACTTTTCTTTCACAATTCGTTAGAAGGGGTTATAAGGAGCACATGGGTAGTTTTTCGGGAAAATCGGACTGGAGCTTAAGCTGCCATCTTGGAATTTTCTTAAAAAATTAACTTTAAATAGAAAAGTTACACTTATAGTGTCATGTTATATCTTTTTTAAAAGCCAGAAATCCATTCTTTAATTCTGTTTTTAAATAAAATTATTTTAGTGAATTATTTTTAAAAATTTAATTTTCAAATTCAAAATTTTGCATTATTAAGTAGTATATTTGTATAATATTAATTTTATTTCAATAATGAAAGATACAAAAATAATTAAAAATCTATTAGTTTTAATTTTAAAAAAATTACCTAAATTTAAAAAATTTAAATTTAAATTTTTAATCATAGTTTTAAAAATAACCTGTTAAAACGTTATCCTGGCTACAAAAGCAAACTTTTCCACTTCCATTCATTCATATAGGTAACTACTAACTGAGATCTCGTCTCAATAAACCTCCTCCTTCCACTTCCGAGGGTTGGCGCAGTGGAGGAAGCCTACTACTTAAATGACACATGCAAGTTGAAAAAGACCTAAAATAAGTATTAAAATTGACGTGCTAAACTAGAGACAGCTAGTTGGAAGAAAATGGCTTACAAAAAATATCTATCCAGAATGGAATAAATAAAGAAACAGATTTTTAGGGAAAGAATTGCACAAATTTTAATTTAGTAAATCGTAAATTAATTTTTCGGGCACGCAAAAATAATCAAAAATGTTTTCTTATTTTATTTCTATTCGTTTTAATTGATTTTCATTAATGGCAAATCAAATGTGACAGACAAGACAAGAGTTGTTGTTACAATGAAAAAAACTAAATGTATCTGTCAATCTAGAGAATATTCCATGTACACTATCTCTCGAGTGGACACACAAAGAATGCATTCCAATTGTTCTGGAAGGAATAAAGAAACACCAAAAAAAAGTTAATCCGGATTATTTTAGTGAATAAAGAAACGCAAAAGCGGTGTTCCAGATATTCCGAATATTCGGAATAAATAAAGAAACACACCCATAGTGAATTTTGATTTTCAATAACAAACAATATGGCTTGTTTATGTCTAGTCTATAATCTGACTTATTTCGAACTCTGTGATGCTTAAAGCAAATAAATTCAAATTTCAATGGAAAACTATATTGAATACAAACAGCTTCGAAATGACTTTCATAACGTTTATTTAAATTCTGATTGCCATATTGTGTTCTTTTTCTTTTTTAACTTTTCTCGTTGCGAGCTTCAACAAAGAAAGAAATATAAAATGTGTAAAGTAAGCTTGTACGATTAAATTGATTTTTTATAAAATTCATTTCCGGCACGTTTTATAAAACGTGTCAACTCACATATTTCTGAAAAGGAGATGCATTTCTTATAAAATTGAAGAAATAACATATTTTTGTTCTATTTTTATTCCTAAAAAAAAGCATAGAAATTTTCAATCTTAAAGCGTTTCTTTCCTCTTCTTCATTTGACTGCTTTAATAAATTGGTTTAAGGAATATCTTTTGTTTTGAATAGAAGTACTTTATGCAAATGTCATCTCAACTGTTGACATCGAGAGAATTAAGTTCTGTGAAACTGAACAACAACAACCAAAAGAGCACGTACACTATCTAGCTATGTATAATGTATGGAACTAAACCCCAAAGCCCCTCCAGTGATTAGTTACTGCGCTTGAAGACCATCCCTTACAGTTACGTACCATAAAACATATTTTACCAACCATATTACTCATATAAGAGTGCATATATAATACCTACTCCTTGTTCCTCGAAAATATCTTCTCTTAAGTCTTAAGCGAAAGGGGATTTACTTTGATATCACTACACATCGCGTGCCATTTTATCATGTTCCATTGAATTGGAGAAATGTCGAGTCGAGTTTCATTTGAATGTTCATTGTTCAGTTCATGTCTTGATTAAGAGATACATAATATAATGGCCTCTAGGAATTTAGCGAAATTGCTTTAATGGATGTAAAATGTTGAAAATGTTTCCATTAAAACCGGGTGGGGGTTGGGGGAGACATTATAGGCGTCCTTAAAAGGCTGAGTTAAAATTGGTTTGGATTGTTTTTGAAAATCAGAAAGGAGCATTCGCTTTATATCCACACGTAGGTGTGTATAACTTCGCGAATAAAAATAGAAAAGGCTTCAAGATTTTATTATGGATTGTTTGGTTTTATATTTAGAAATTCAAATTGTACCTACCTATATTTTTTTATTGTTTTGTTCGTTGTAAATATAGATTTGTGTACGGTCTGGTTTCTGTGTTAATGGGTTTTAAAAATGGAATTCATATAAAGTTATCAATTCTGAAAATTTTGTTCTCATTCGTTCTATAAATATGTGATATATTTAATGTGCTTCAGTTTTACATCGGCATGAATTTAATCTATTTTTTTTATTTGAACTAATGCTTTGTTAAGGTTGTGATTTATGAACAATAAAATTTACCTACTAAAATTCTCGCTTTTATATTAAATAAAACACATTTTTCGCTTGGATTTTCATTTGGACCAGTTGTTACCATGTAATCTCTCATTAAGTCTGTATGTTGGCCCTTGACCTGGGAATTTTGTATTCAATTTGGATGAAGGGTCAGGCAACTTTTTCATTAAAAACCATTTGAACACCTGGAAGGTAATTATAGCAAGTTCTGCTCAATATAGCGTACGGAAAGGCAGGGGCTCAGCAGGCTTGAAAAAAGTCATCACTGAACTGCATGCTGCAAGGTTTGAAATGAACTTTGATCTACAAAATGTATATTTCGAGTTCCGAGTGTTCATGGCCACGCATTTTATGGTAAGAACTAAGAGCCAGTGACTTCTGCAATAAATGAAACGACTCAATTGATTTGAGAGAAAGGTGAAGTTGAGAAACTCCTGGACAAGCAATATCCATCACATGTTCGAAAACCAATTTTCATAAAATAAGTAAAAAAATCTATCAATATCACGAAGGGTATATTCTTCCTATCGAACGGTATAATTAAAGCTGGGGCCCTATACTATGTAACTTGCTTCTACTTTCGAATCCATTCGAAAGTTGTTTTCAATGCTTATTTTAAGTGGTAATATTTATGAAAGTGTGATCAAATTTTGGTGCTTTCGACTTTTTGCCCAAGAATCTTCAACTAGCGCTTTTCTATTTCCATTTATATGCGTTTGCTAAAGAATTAGCGAGCTGAGATTTTGCGAATTCGAACATTTTGATTGTAGAATTGAGTTACATAGTTGGGCCCCTGTTTACCCTTAAAAGTCAGTGTCAGTCCGCCTATTAATGAACCAATATCGTAGTGAAATATTATATTTTGGACTGGTAGACTGTCAGACATCCAGTTTAAGAGATTTCTTTATTTTTGAATTATATCAAATAAAAAGAGTCAATTAAACTATCTAACTAATGGAAGGTTTCCATTTGTCATTGAGTTTAAATGATTTTGACAGCTAATAATTTTCTTCTTTGAAAGACCAATTGCCAATTTAATTCAACATTTTCTTTAACTGCCACAGTGTTGTTTGTCATTTCATTGACAAAGAAATTTTGAAAGCTTTTTCTACTTGCAACGTAATTTGACGGAACTGACGCTCATTATGAATGAACAAATTTTCTCAGCTGTCAGTTAATACTTAGATGTGATTTTATGTAGTAAAATAGATCTGTTAGATTTATTTATGCTAAAGAGGAAACAAAGTGCCTTAATTTCTTATTTTTATTGGCAGAACAGGAATAGGAAGATAAATAAATAAATTATTGCCTTCTCTTACCAAATAACAATAAGTCATAGGTATTTCAATTTAATTTATTTTGACAGATAATCTGAGTAACATTTGATTTGTCAATTCAGCTATTTCCATTTCTAATTGTCTTTAAAGTTCTTCAATTGACAAACATGAAGTACGAAATGGAATACGGAAGTTTGGAATTTTTGTTATTATTGCTGGTAAATTCTTTGTTTTATCGGTAAAACATAAATTTTATTTTTTGTACCAATTCAGAGGTTTACAATAGCTTATAGAACATTACGTAGCATTACTAAAATAAATATGTATAGTTAACTAACGTATGACTTTAGGAATAATAATAATATGTTTCTTACTTTGAGTAGGGTTACCTTCTTCATCAAATCAACTTATTTCCAGTGTTCCCAGTGTTTTTGTTTTCAATACCATCAATGAAAATGTTAATTTTTTGCATAATTCAAGCTTTTTCAATAAAAATATCAACTTCAAAAATCCCAGAGAGGTTTATCAGATTCTATTCATTACTGGATAGCCAGCACAGCATTTAAGTCTGAATAATACGATTTAACTCACTCGCCATCTTCATTTCAATAATTCAAAGTTCGATCGCCAGCACAGCCATTTTTTTTACTGACTTCTTTTTCGCCAGCAATCAAATTATTTTTGTTTTTTTTTTTTTCCAAATTTTTTGTTCAAATAGTAATGAATATCTTCTTCGTTGGCTTAAAAAAAAACCTTATAAGACCAACAATTCATATTAGATGGTTTTAAATCATAAAACAAATGTGTTGGTGTACCCAAGGGCTCAGCTTTATGTCCGATTCTCTTTTTAATATTCATCAATGGTCTTTTTTCTGAAATTTCCAATCTATTAAATTGACAATTCTTTCAGCTTTTCATTTCCGTTTCTAGATTCATTTCTTTATTCTTCCGATGTTGGACTTAAACAACGTATAATAAACTAATTAAAATTTTAACTTGACAAATTTGCCCAATGAGGAGTTGACGTAGAATTATGTGATTCAAAAACTCAATGTTACCTTCCGTCTGTTTTTAAGTGGACCCAATCTCTTTTGGCTCTTCGCGTACCTGCACCGAGGAAACTGAGCAGTTGTAAGTGCTCGTTATGAGCGTCGCAGACCACATTCTATGGGATTATAACATATTCGACGTTACCAAAAAAATTGGGAAGTGCTAAAGTTTTCTTCGAATATGCAAGAAATAAGTCTCCCCTTTCATTTTGATCTGGCCTTCATTTGTCTAAAACTTATGCACAACTCTCACATATAGACAAGTGCTACTATTACACATTTAAGTTTTTTGAATAGAATTCAAAATAAAGCATTTAAAATGATAGGAGATAGAACTATTACAAAACATCATTTGCAGCTCCTGAGCAGTACCACAACAATTCATATCTTTCAGTATTTTTATAAAGAGTTCTTCAGTAAAAAAGCCACCTGCGATAAACGTAATACTCAGACTTATAAGATTAATGCACATCAGCTTCTCCTTGATCCCAAATTCGGACGCACTATATAAAATGCATGCAGAGATGCTTTCCTTAGCCGTACTACACGAATGTGGAATGTCTTATACTAGTCTCTGTTTTTCCTTCCCGCATCTAAATTTTCAGAATTACAAAACAAAGGTACATAATATATACATCGATAACTTCTTTTAAATCCTTCCCTATTTTCCTAAAGCCCACACTGTGTTCAAATTCTTAACTGTTTAAGTGCACTCACTTTATTAAAAAGAAAGTCGTTTCCAGAAAAAATAATAATTTGCCTCTTTTGAATTCTAAACGTTTCGAAAATTTCTCGTAAGAATGCAATAAAATCTTTTAACCTATACTTAACCCTCTTTCCTTGCCTTGCCTGTATTATATAGGACAATCGCATGTAGCTATTTACATTTAAGGAAGAAGCTTATAGTAAAAGTTAGGATCCTGTTACAACTGCTCTACACTTCTTGTCAATCTATATATTTTTAAGCTCACCTGATTTACAGCTCTATAGGGATATTCTTTTTGAATTTTATTTCTAATAATTGCATTTTACTATTATTTTATCATTGCAAAATAATGTACTTCTTTCCATTTTGTTGCCACACAAAATAACTGTACCCAATCTTTATGCAATATGCATCCATCATACTGACATATTGAACAATTCAGACAATACAAAAATCTGCTCTCTTACTAATCGGATTTAACATGAATGAATATATATGCTTTCGATTTTCTTTCTTTGAGTATCAACAAGCACTCGTTGGCAAATCTTCGTATATTCTAATAACGATTGTGATTTGTATCAGCAGCAGTTGAAATAGGAATCTTCTAATCCTTTACGACAGGGTTTAGGTTTTGGATTGGGACTCGGATTCAAGAGTTCTTCTTTTCCTTCTCCGCATATTATATTCAATCGAAATTGGAAAGACTAATGTGATTTTATTACGCACACATGAGATATCTCAACGGGAATTCAACCTTGAAAGTTTCGTATTTCTCTATTTTTTTTTTCTTGTATTGCAAAGGACCAATACGAACACTCTAATCAGTATATTACGACTTTAGGTTAATGTTCCAATAATTCTTTTGGGTATCTTTTACTTTTAGACACCAAAAGTGATACGCGATGAAACGAGGAGGATACATCGTCAGCCTTCAGCTTATATTGGGTTGTATGTTGTTTTTTTTTTCTCTCTAGACAGCAGTTTAGATAAATTTACCATGATAATCGATGTAAGCAAATATTTGTATTTAGGACCTTTCCTGCTGTTCCAAATTGTTTCAAGAGACCTAGATCAATATTTTATATGATTGTGAATGAGAATGTGTGTGTTTGTATGTGTGCACTGAAGTAGGTACTTATATACTGAATGTTGTTAAATGAAGCGGGTAGGTATGGTAAGCGGGAACAGGATACGATGTTGATAACACTCTTTATAACCCCACCGCAAATGTCAACACGAGTGTTGTTTATGCGGCCAAAATGGGAAAATTACATATTTTATGTGTTTCAATGCACTCAGACGAGGTGATTTACAAATAGGGTTTAAGTGGTTCTGAAGGCGGTTTGTTTCATGGGTTATCGAATACCAATGAAAAGGTTGTGCGTGCAGCGGGGTTTGATAGTAAAAAGCCTGGAAAATGACCTTGTTCAATTATTGTGCTTGTTAAATTGATTTCACAAAGTAAGTATTCAAATGTTTTTTTTTCTTCAATTTCCCGGAAGGGGAGATTTCAATTTCCCGGAAGGGGAGTTATCAATTTAACAGCTTTGTTTGAATTATTAAAGGGTCAATATGGAAATATTATTGAATCTTGAATTAAACATTTTGGTGTAAAACTTTAAGTATGGATATTTTTTAAGATTTTGAAGGGGTTGTATAACTAAAGGCGTTTTTTATTCATAACCTTTAGCTTTGCGTGTTAAAATCAGCTGTCACTGAAAAGCATAAATTATGAAAAATTAAATACCTTCCATATCATTTTTGTAAAAGTTTAGGGATGTGTTGGAAAAATGTTGTTTTTATACGTCAAGTTGAATTAGAGTTGAACTGAATTGTTATATGCTGGTTGAGTTGGACTAGCGTTGAGTACCTGTTGACAGAATGAAATGACGAAAATGGTAACACAATCAAAATATTAAGGGATGGTTTTTCGTTTATGCTGGATTTGTCACTACAATATTTACCCAACACGATGTCACTGTTAAGTCTAGCTAAAACATCAGAGTTTTTTTTTTTGACGAATATTCTGGAAATCTTAATTTTCCATTAGACCAGAAATGAGGTTATTTAGCAAATTATACAGAAGATGTATTTTAATCTAAAATTCGCTTGACAGCTCATTTTATTTTTATTTCAACCATTAAATACTTGTTTTTGTAGTCATCTGTTTCTCTTTTTTACAGATAGAATTTTGAAATTATTTTCACTTTGAATGGATTCCACTTGGGTGTGTTCGCAAAGTTTCAACGTTATTTCCTAATATAAATTTCGTTTGAATTTGGTAGAAATTCTAGTTTGTGTGAGAAATTAAATGATTTCAAATCGAATTTGGAAGTTTTCAAGTAAATTACCTCACTTGACCTAATGAAAACTTAGAATTTGACCATTAACACAATAAATTTATAAATCTTAAGAAAATGGAAGAAATTATGAAAACTTGTCAGTCGTCTAAATCTGTCATTATTATTTTTATTGGGAATGGCATTTTAATCGGAAAAAATGATATCATTTGTTTTTGGATTTTCAATTTCTATCGTAGCCATCCTGTGGCAGAATGTCCTTAGGCGGGAGAGGAAATTTTCTAAAAAATGACTTAAAACAGAAAAAAAATATTTAAAGCCACGGTAAAGCCAGAAATCTCTTCTTTAATTTTCATTTTAAATTAAGTTTTGTTAGTGAATAGTTTTTGAAAAATTAATTTTCAAACTCGAAATTTTGAAAAAAAAAATTTCAAACTAATTTTTTTTCAAAATTTTATGTAATTAAGTATAATTTTTGTTTTCTTATTAATTTTCAATAAAAAACAGAAAACCGGCTGCTAAATTGTATCTTAGTTTTTGAGAAATTAAAAAAAAATGAGAAGTACCTACTTTTTTCCAAGAAAAATACTTTTTTTTTGGTTTTCGCAATATTGTGATGATGTTTTGGTAACGTCAAAGAGCCAAATAAATGATTATTTATTTTGATCGTCTTAAAGTAGCTTAATTTTTCAAACATAACTATTGTTGCAAATGAAAACAAAGCACATCTACGGTTGAAAAACATCAGCGAACACATCCTTAAATATTAAAAGGCTGCCAACCTTCAATTAAAATATTTTTCTGCTATCCGATTGACTGTCAAATTGTACCAGATATTCCAAAACTTTTATATGCTCTTTTTTTTATTGACTAAGCCATCCGCATTGATTCAAAACAAAAACACGTTTTTCGAAATTGCTCGATAAAAGGGAATAATATTTTTATTTTGCTCTTTTCATCCTAACGCAATCAAAAGCCTTTATCGAAATAATTATATGTATCTATATTTTTTCGGAAATAATTTTCAATGTGGTTTTCTTTTTGTTTAACGAAATGTATTCACATTGTATTCATTGAATTGGAACTTCCCAACATGGGACTCTTCTTTGTAATAAATATTATTTAAAAGAGGCAGTAATATTATTTTAAAGAAGGGTTCTGATTTTCCATCAGCTTCCATACATTACTAGCTTTTCTCTTTCTTTATTTACATACATAAAAAAAATCCTTTCTATTTCTCTTGAATTAAATCTAATTATTAATGTATACGTAAATTTTTATCAAGCCAATAGAACAATAAGAGCCAGTAGGTGTATTGCATCCAAACTTTTTTATTTTTAATTCACTACAACATAAAACCTCATAATAATATTCATGCTAATCTAAGAATTAAATCCTATATCATTAACTTTTTTTTCTATCCAAGCTTCAATCAAAGGAAACGAAAATTAAGAAACTTTTTATCCCGGATGCAAGTTCAAAAGTTTATCCTATCAAAAAACATACTCGTATTATAAAGAGAAGTTGTGTTAATTTTTGATACAAAATATATACGCAAAATATCCAAACATTTTTGTCAAAAGAAAAACTTCAACTCATTGTTATTCACTGGTTTATCTGGCTTATTCACTGGTTTCTCCGGCTTAAAAAATAAAAAAGTTATTTCATTAAAAACTCGTTCGAGGATTTTTGTTTGTTAAATTTTTATAACATTCATACATATATACTCATTTAAAGCCCCCACACACATACATATCTACATAACATAAACTTTTCCCTATGAAATACTGATGCAGGGATAAGAAACCATCAATGCAAAAAGTTATGCGGCTTCTTTTACAAAAAAAAAGTTAGCCTTTTTAACAAAAGTGTTACACAACTTGGTGTTTTTATTTTTACCATAATAATTGTCAACTCCAAAGCTATACAATATACAAATTTACAGCCAACGTCAAAAGAAAGTGTATACAAGAGGACGCAAAAGTTGTCACCCTATCGGAACATACAAAATACACGTCAACAAGACATGAATCACTTGACGGTTTTCACATTGGGCTTTTTTTAACGTCTCTCTTTTTTTAACTCCCATTTCATGACGAGAAAGATGTGGCCAAGAAAGGCATCTGTTTCTCGCCATGAAGTGGAAGTGAGAAAAAGTATACAGACGTCAAAAGAAGGCGGGAGGAGGCAGTCCAATGTGAACAGCGTCAAATGATTTATGTTTTGTTGACGTGTATTTTGTATCTGTTTGATTCACAAATTATGTCAAAGTAAAATTGACATTTATCGCCATTTGTAAAAATCATAGCATCTTCCGATACGGTGACAACTTTTGCGTTATCTTGTTCATTCAGTTCAGAGTAATCTGGGGCACTAGAACGAGGGCCGCTGAGCGGGTTCGACTGACCCCAAACGTCAGATCGTACGGGCTGTAAATTTTCTTTTGACAGTGACTGTAAATTTTGTTTATACCCGCATAAAAATAAACCCAAATGATTTCCACTTTGTGCCCTAGTTTCCTTTATAGAAAAAGCATGTCTCTGTATGACGTGAAGCCCTCGTGACTTTAATTTAATTCGACATATATAACTTTTGAATCATGGTCCCATTTACTAAAGAACAATACCACCGCCAATGAAGCAATTTAAAATAAACAAAGTCCTACCACTTTTTTTTTTGTAAACAAACACATCCTCTTTAGTGGTGGCGTTTATTTCTCTATGTATCTTTCTTTCTCTCTCTGTCTCTGCCTCCTATATATGAAAGAAGAGTTTTAAATATTTTGATTTGCCTCGCATAATTTAAACAAACAACTTCATCAACTAAAAATAGTCCTTGACTAAAAAAAAACACAGAAAGTATAACTGACTTTTGACTTGCATCATGCAGAGTAGATACCTACTTCACACATATATTACCTCAATGTTGTGGTATTGGGGTAAAAAAAAATTGGGCTGGCAACTCGTTTATCTTAAATTTGCATACTTAATGGAGTTTTTTTTATTATTATTATTTGTCGTGCATGCGAGCGTGGTATATGTAAATTTCCCCCAGCCGTTTTTTTATCATATTTGTACCGAATTTTTTTTTCTTTCGTCATTCATTTACTTAGTTCATTGATTTTTTTTTATTTGTGGTTTTTCATATTCACAATGGGGTTGCGGTTTGTTAAAATAACAAAAGTGTTTTCTCGTTTTTGAAATATAACCAAAAGCACTGAATGAGATTCTGAAAAAACTATAGAACCATAACGTTTGTTTAGAAAGATATAATTAGTAAAATCTGCAACTATGCTTACGATCTGTAAAATAAAATAAGTCGAGAAACCATGAAAATTGAAAGAAATAATATGAGTTTTGTTCCATTTTTCAACGTTTTTCGACCAATTTTATCCGTGCAAGAATTACAGAACGCAGGCACTGAATCGGAAAATCTTATTCTTGTGGTATTAGCTTCAAAAAACTTTATAACAGGCCTACAGACATTCAAAATATACCATACACTCCCACTAATGAACTGAAATGAAGCATGAATTTTCTTTAATCAGTGAGTTAAGTGAGAAATCTTATTAGTAGTAAAAAAATTTATGTTAAATCATCTAAATTAGGACTTGTTTCACAATGTCTGATTAAAGTTCTGATTAGTTATCCGACACATAAATACTAGCACAGAGTCCTATGTCCACAATCCAAACAATATTAATTTGTGGATTTATTTAACCAATTTAAGTGGGTCAAAAGACAACTGTGACAATTTTCTTCTTTAAACTTATGACCTTGTGCCAATAATTATATGTCAGATAAGCTTTAATCAGACATTAAATTAACGAATAATCAAGTTAAAAATACCGAAAATATTATAACAACCCTCAACAGACCTTAGAATACAATACGAGATAAGAAAACGATTGAATTGCGTCAAGTCACGAATAGAGTTGATCAAAATTTAATTGTTCTTTTGATATTTATCATTCAATAAAAGAATTATAACGGGTGATTTTTTAAGAGGTTTAGAACTTTTTTTAAAAAAAAAACACAAAAAATTCGAAAAAATGAATGAAATATTTATTTGAATCGATAGTTTGAACCTTGCAATTTAATGTTTAAAGATAATTTCATGCAAATGTTGACCGCGGCTGCGTCTCAGGTAGTCCATCCGCTGAGTCCAATTTTGGCATACTCTTTCACACATATCGGCCGGTATCTCACGAATGAATGGATGGATGTTGGCTTCCAGTGCGTCAATCGAAGCGGGCTTGTCCCTATAGACATTAGCCTTGACATACCCCCACAAAAAATAGTCTAATGGTGTCAAATCGCACGATCTAGGCGGCCAATTGACCGGCCCGAAACGTGAAATTAACTGTTCACCAAACTCGCCTCGCAATTGCGCCATTGTTTCGCGTGCTGTGTGGCATGTGGCACCGTCTTGTTGAAACCACATATCATGCAAGTCAAGAACTTCCATTTCGGGCAAAAAAAAGTGCTGTAACAAAGGCCTAACTGCTGGGAACGGCGCCGAATCGACATTTCGCGGTCTTCTGTCACACTAGCTGATACGGCCGCAATATTTTCTTCACTACGCACAGTAAGTAAACGTGTTGGTGGTTTAATGTCCAACAAAGTAAATTTGGTGCGAAATTTGGTCACAATCTTCCGAATAGACTGCTCAGAAGGTCAAGAATGCCGACCATAAAATGGAAGCAGCGCGCGATGAACATTTCGAACCGAGCACGAATTTTGATAGTAAAATTCAATAATTTGCAAGCGTTGTTCATTTGTAAGACGATCCATGGTTAAATTGCAAACTAAACTGAAGCTGTTTGACAGTGACACAAGGTACTAAACACACGTCAGCTGTCAAAACCAGTGTTGCCAAAACCAAACCAGCTAAAAAATCACCCGTTATATAAATATAATAAATTGGGTGGAGCGACAGCTCGTGTAGAACCTGGGCCTAGTGACTTACAACTCGCAACCATTCTTGTGTGCGTGTTATTGGCAGGAAGGCAGGGGACCTACAATTTTCTGCCTATTCCAAACGGCTATAATGAGAAGCCATTTTTTATGACAAGAAATACTCTTGAAGGATTTGTCAATTCCTTGCAAGAAGCAGTGACCCGTGAAAAACATTTCTGTTTTTAGGTGGCATAGACTGGGAATCGAACTCAAGAACTTCGGTGTAACAGTCCTCCGATTTAACCATTACAGCACGGGCTACTATCTATTCAAATTAATTTCTTTAATTTTTATTAGAAATTGAAGATCCGTAACAATATGTTTGCCAATGATTTGAGATAATAAGAAAAATAATAAAAGTGAAATTTATAAGCTGAAAAATTAAATATGTAAGCAGACTAAATAATGCTCTTGATAAATGAAACAAATTTTTGCTAAGATTTGACGTCAATTAGCAGTAAATTGCAGTTTAATAATAAATATTTGAAATCGTGAATTAATCTTTTATCAACTTTTTAGTTAATTTCTGAATTAGAAGATAAGTATGAAAAGGTAAAATAAATAATGCTAAAAATAATAAATTTAGCCTTTTTATTGACCTTTTCACTTATAACATAATTTTTTGCTTTTAGTTTTTTGTTTATAAAGAGACGCACAGAAGATGAAACACACTTTTTTGGGCCTTTCGATCATCGTAGAGTAACATTTTTAAATTTTATAAAATCTTGTCAATTTTTGAAGATCAGTAAAAAAATAAACAATTTGGTTATGAAAGGTACAGTAAAAATAAAGTCATTTGATCTTAAAATTGTTGTTTATAGTAAAAAGAAAATATTCCGAAGTAAACGATCATAAATACGCTTCGCATTGTGTTTCTATAGGGATCGTAATTAACTATGTATTTTTTTCCTGTTTTATTGTTGATAGAAACAAAATAAATTTTAACTTAAATTATTTTGAAATGATTGTTGTAAGAATCATAAAAAAGTATTTAAAAGTTTAGTTACAATTTATTTTATTTCACATTTAGCAAGAAGAATAATAAAAGTCAAACCAGCGATGAATAAGACAGGGAAACTACAACGGAAGTACCATGTTCAACTAACTTTTTAATTAAATACCTACTCTTCAAGGAAGAAAGTTTTATTTATAAGCGAAACTAATTTAATTTGTACCTATTTTATTTAAATTATTTTTATGTCACTGCATCTTTCGATTTGTTTTTATTTTTTATATAAAGTGTATAATATGCAATATTTTTTTTAATTTGTTGGAATTTTACTTCACTGAATTCATTTTAAGGATAAGATGTACTTTTTGTCCTACAAAGAAGATTTTGCATTCTAAAACCCACGTTGTGACCCATATTGTCAAATATGTTGGCAAGTTCAATTATATACTGGTCAATTTCTTAAAATTTATTAAATAGGTTGTTTTGGATAAGATGTTATTAAACTCTATGAGATGGAACGTGTAGATTAGGTAAAAAAAGAATTAAAAAAACTGGTATATGGTGTTTTTCTAGATGTTTATGTTTTAAATACAAACAATTAAAATACAGTGGTAACGCTAACAATGTAATGTTACTGCTTTTAAAGTAAGGCATTTATTCTTTAATTTTATTTTAAAATCAAAATTTAATTAACAAAAAATAAAATTAATTTTAAAACTCAAAATTTTGAAAAAAAAAAAAAAATTAAAAACTCTTTATTTTTAAATTGAATTCAAAGTTATTAAGTACTATTTTTGTTTTATAGATTCAAAATGAACTCTTATGAATTTTAGCAATAGAACATTAAACAAGAAACCTACATATTTAAATGTCTTATATTTGAATATAACTATAAAATATGTTTCCTTTAATGTGGCATCAATTCATTGTTGCAATTCTCAATTTTCTACAAAAATTTAAGCATTCGATGATTGACTATTGATAAGTGACAACTTAAGCAGCGTATCAAAGCGCGTTTTAATAAAGTCGCACTTTGATTTCGATGGGTAGATTTTTGACAACTAAAAGTTTAAGTTAATCCTTCACTTAAAACCTTCAATTCATGTTAACTCAGGTTCAATTAATTTGCAGGATCTACCAACTCTAGTTAAACTCAGAGTTAACGTAGCAACGAATAATTGGCCTGCAATATTATATATTAACATCATAAAAAGTGTCTTTTATAAATTGTAACCCATAAAAAATCCTATACCATCAATTTAAAAATATATTGCTTAAAAATATTACCACCAGACTTTTTATGATTTTATTACAGTAAATCTCATAATTTAAATCTTTTTTCACATGTAAAATATTCCCTTTTTTATCTTAAAGTCTCGAAAACCTATTAACTTGGCTTCAGGCCAAATAAGAATTATTGCCTTAAGGTTTAGTGTGAAGAACCTTAAAAATTCCAATTAAAATATTAATTGCACATGAGAAATTATTTTTCAAATCACGTTCACCTACGTAAAAACAGACCCGTATATATTATGTACATATACTCTGTAAAGATATTATTTATAACACTCATACGCCCGAGTGAACGATGAATGAGTTACGCACTACTTCATCTACTTTTCCCCCTCCCTCCGTCCCCATCTCATTTATAATTATTATTAACCAGGTGGGATCACGTATTTTATTTCTGAGTTTTCTCATACGAAATAATTATTTATTTACCAAAAAATAAAATACCCTCAACGAATTTTAATTACAGAAACATAAACCCTGTGGCAGCTGCGAGTGTATATCGATGGAGCTGCATAAGTAAACCATAATAATATATCCCACCAACCAAAAGTACCTTAATTTGCATTGGGTGTCCTTCTGTAGCGTTCATATATAGTAAACGATCATTACCTTCACACTGTGCGTTAACGTGCGTCGTCGTCGTCGTCAAACTTTATATGTCTGTGTATTTACACCTGGCAGACTCATCCAGTAACCATTAGTCTTGATTATCTGGCTGCATATTATGAAAACCTATTATCGACAAAAAAAAAATATAAACTTAATCTGCCGCATTGCCTCCCTTATTAAAAATCCGACACTCCATCTGAACTTTTATTGATAAAAAAAAAAAAAAAATGGGCGAGATGGTGGAGAAGATAAATTGTATATTCAGGAATTTTCGTTGGAATTCAGGATAAAGACGCACAAAGGATGTTCATTCACATACCTGCACGAATCACAAAGCAAGTTGTGAATGTTGTACATAAATATATTTCCTCAATTGATGAAGCTTGTAAATTGAAGATTCGTATTTTAACACCAACATATTATAATGCCTTTACATATAGGCGGGAATGCAGAGAAGAAGTCAATAATAATCCTGAATGTTAATCACGTGAGAGATTCAAAGAATTCAATGCGTGCCAAACAATCTTACACGAAGGCTATTGTTTTCCACGGTCTATTTATGATATTTATTTTTTTTTTGCCTTCATTTAAATCCAGGCAATTAAGAATTTGAATATATTTTTTTTTAACATTCATGATGATGAGATTGATGGAGGCGCATTGTTTTGAAACTTGGTGTGTGTTTTTGTATTCAAATTTGTGTGAACGCACGTGTAATTGGTGTTTTTTTTAAAGGAAATTTGTATATAGGAATTGGGAATATTGGAATAGTTTAATAAAGCATGGATAAAACAGCAAGGAGTTATAGATGTCAATTTCAGATGAGTATTCAGGTGAGGTTTTCTAAATTAATTAAAGTCACGTTTTGAGCTAAAATTCGAAATTAGCGGCCAAGTTCTTTCTTCTGAGAATCACCTGCAGATATTTTTGAGAATTGAATTATGTCAGCGCCGATACAATGCAGTGGTTCGTGAATTTTGAAGAAAAAATAATTTTCGCAAAAAACTTATGAAATTTGGTAAATACACTGTTTTTCAGTGAGAGATGATCCCAGTTTTGGAGTTATACACGAGTTAACTCCTGAAATTCGATAAATAACTCAACGAATTTCGTGAGTAACTCCGGATTAGCTGAAAAGATATTTCTGACAGATGTGTCTCATAACACTATCGAAATATAGAGAGTGACACTATAGAAATTGAACTTTTGGTAATGCCGCATAATGTCGCTATCTCGTCTGTTTCGATAGTAAAGGCGCATCTCCATAATACCTTTGACTTTGATTTCGATTGATTTTTGACCGAATTGTTTTTCATGGGTTACTGCGTCTTCCGAGGAATTGAGAAATCCTCCAAGAGTATCTCATGTTATGAAAAATTGCTTCTCACCTTAGCCGTTCAGATTCCGCAGAAAATTGTAGGTCCCCTCAGTTCCAATAATAAACACAGGAATGGTGAGAGTTGTAAGTCGCAAGGCTGTGGCTCTACGCGAGCTGTCACGTCATCGAATTTATTTATATTTATTTATTTTGTTTAGATTTTCGACAACTGAAAGTTAAAGTTAATGCTACACTGAAAAAAAAACCCTTCTTAGTAAACTCGGGTTTAATTTTTTTTTTTCAAGGATTAACTAACTCTGGATTAACTCAGAATTATGTAACTAAAGCACTGTAAAACTGGTCTTAAATGATTTGAAAATGCTGAATCCAGAGGTTGCGTATTTTTTTTATTCCAAATTCGAGAAGTCTCAAAATACAAAATTTCAAAATTAAAACAAAAAGTCAGGAAATACTTCCTGCGCTGTAGATATCACGTTTTTAATATTAGATTGAATTTTTTTTCCACAGTGATCATAAAATTTTAAAGATTTATTAATGTTGAAATAGTGAAAACATCATATGAACTTAACCTTTCCATGTGATTCACTGTGTACAATAGATGTACACAGTGAACTAGTGTATGATACATATTGAATCAAGGATAAAAAAATCTGTTTATCTAGTAAAAAACATTTATATTTTTTAATCTATAGGTTCACATATATATGTATATTATTTTTCCCTTAAACTAAAAAACAAAAAAAAAAGCTAAAATTAATAAAAAATAAATAAAAAAACTTTACAATTCAGCAAATTAACTTTATTCTTATATTTAAGGAACTAAAAGACATATAAAATTTATAAATTAATTGCTTATAATTGCCAACAGCTTTTAGCGAACATCCGCATATTTGAAAAATTGACATGGAATGAAACATTTAAATTCTGGAGCCTTAATAAGTGGTTCACTGTGTACCACTTTTAATTAATTCATTGTATACCATATTGTCATTTTACAAAAAGATGTTTATAATTTATAAACTATTTAATAAAAACAAATAAATTGACAAAATGTTATAAATTTATTTAAAAAGAATTACAAATATTCAACTCAAATGAAGAAACAGCACACAATTTTTAATAAGAACGAAAACAATGTACAAAAAAAGAGAAATACGGACCGATTCAGAAAACACGAGAAAAACCGATTTCGGCTAAGAGGATACGGTTTGTTGCAAGCCGCAGGAAAAAATGTGTTCTTTTCTTTTTTTTTCAAATTTGTTTTAAAATAAAAAGAGACAGTGTGAGTGTAAGTGATTCACTGTGTACCGTGATCCACTATTGTAAAGTTTACTTTTTGTGTTTTTTTTGGACATTCCCTCGACACGTTTTTTTTTTTATTTTTACTTGCTCTAAAGGACAAGTGTAAAAAAAATAAAATTTCGATATTACATCGATGATAAAGAAGTTAAAAAGAATATTTTTTGTTACACCGTCTGACGGCTGTACGTCCATCTAAAACGGTAAACTGCCATACAACAATTTCGATTTTTTTCAAATTTTCTCGAAAACATTTTAATCAATTTGTACCTGTTATAACCAAAGCAATTGTTAATAAAAGTAGTTTTTTGTCAAAAAAAAAAAATAGCACAACCAAAATAGGATTTTATACGTTTTTTTGAGAAGATTGCTTTATTCTGAGATATTCACTTATTGCTTTTTTTATAATTTTGTAATCTGAAGTCTTCATAATTGAAACAATATTTTATTTATGAAGGTTTTTTTAATAACACAAATTCTATATACTATATACTACTATAATACATCAGCCAAGTAGAAAACTTATAGCACTATTTTATTGGTCTGTGTTGAATTATTTATTCAAAATAGCTTTTAACGGCCTTTAAGTCCTACAAAAATCGGCGTTTCGTCCAAAATTTTCAAAATTTCTTAAATCTTTTCTTGATATTTGTCATACCAAAAGAACAAGTTCGTACGATCCAGTCATGCATAGTTTTTTTTTTTTTAATGTCAAACCAATTTTAAAGGCTACTCATTTATCAAAAGAAAAATAAAAGCTCTTGAAAAAATTCAAGTTAATTTCTCAATGCCCTTAATAAGATTTTTGTTGCAAGATGCCCATTGAAAAACCATATCCTTTTCATGATTGTTCTCAGAAGTCGGTATATCTTAAAAGAAATCCATATCTGGAAACAAAAATACCAAAATCTTTTGCAAAAAATCATCTTAATTCCTTTTGTTATATATTATTGCGGTTATGTGGGTGGTTGCCACTCAATTCCATTAATCTCTCAGAATACCATTAGCAATGATTGCCCTTTCTTAACAAAATTGTTGCAAGAAAAAAAAAAATACATCTTTGTATGTACCTATAATGAAAGAATTTTCTGGGAATCGACCGCAATCTCTATCTATATTATATGCTCAAGTGAGCGAATATAATAATGGTTGAGTGAATTAGATTTTGCCCATCATCACCATGCGAATAGACAAACATACATACATATGATATTATAAAAGCAAGCAAAAGTGAGTATAACACCGCGCTATAACGACAACGACGACGATGACGATGTATACAAAAATCTGATTAAACTGAATATATGTTACAAATCCTGCAGGATAACGTCCTTTTCGTCGTTCTCATACACTCATATATAAAGTATAAAAACTTTTCATGGTCTCACTCAAATTAAACTCGAAAAATTGTATTTGCCCTAATTCCAATATTGATGCTGTAGTATAAGATCAAATTATCTCACAAAAAAAAATATAACAAAATCCAATGAAAGGAAGTTATTTCACCAAAAATTACCCAGTTAGTGCGTGAATATTACCCAATCTGGAAAACTTTTTACCTTATCGGCAGGGGCGCGGCGGTGGCGGGCGGTGGCATTGTAGGATTGTCTTTTTTGCATCATCATGTCAGGACACAAGAATACATGAATGAAAGTTTTCGAACAGAAAAGAAAAAGTTTTATCAAAATAGGAAAGGACAGATTTTAATGCAGGAAATTGAATCGATTATGTTGTAGCCTTTATTTGTTTTCAGAGAGGGGTGTGAATACCTAATAAAAACAGCAACATTAACAACAATTGTCACTTTGATAAGATTCATCAATGGCTATCAATTTTCTTTGAGTAAATAAAAGTCATAGCTACCTACCTGTACAACTGGATCGCATGAAAGTGCTCTTATAATTCATGTGGCTTAGAATTGAATTATAACATAATTTAGTTTCAAGACAGGTTATTTATAAATTTTTACTTTTATATAGGTCTTCAATAAGGAGAAATCTTAGTTTAATTACAGATTTCAGCTTTCTATTAAGGCATGGCAGTGGTTTATAAAAAAAATTGATGTGTCTCATATTAAAGAAATTTAAACAAATACAAAAAAAGTGGGCGTGGTAGTAGGCTGGAAAAAATAAATATGTCATGCCATTTGCTTTAAGGACGTCAACGAAGAAAATACAAACATTTATAAGAAATTTGGACGAAATGCGGATATAATTGAAACCACTTTTTAAACGACTGCAGGGTCGCACGAACTTCCTTTTATGTGCGAGCACACTGTGGTTTTAAAGTCTGAATATTTTAAAAACTATTTATTTAATAAAAGAAATAAATTCGTTATGGGAGCTTATATTTTGTGCCACCTGCCAAAAATTTAGTTAAGTTAAAGGTAGTAGTATTATGTGAGTACATAAATATGAGCAGTATAGCACCGTGTTGCACATACATATGTATATGCATTGAACTTACAGTTTTTACTGAAAAATTGATAAAAAATCAATATAATTAGAAATAAATTATAATTAAAAAACCTCTGAAATTGATTTGACACCAAAGCCATGTATACCATTTAATTTCTTCAACAAAAAATAAAATGAAAATCGTTGGAGTGATTTTTTAAAAAAATAATTTTTTATATAAAATTTTGTAAACATATTTATGAGAAAAAATTGGTCGCAATTTTTTAGCTTTTATTAATGCAAAGTTAAAAGATTAATTTAAAAAAAAATCATTTACCCATTTTCGAAATATCGAATTTTCAAAAAAAATTATTTTAAATTTTTTAAAAAAAATCCAAAATTAGTTTTTTTTTTGAAAATTTTGATATGCAATATTATTTAAACTTATAACAAGCTCTTGTGTAAAAAATTTAATTAAAATCGGTTCAACAGGTTAAGAGATATATAACCAAAAAATTGGTTCTATGAAAGATAGCATTATTAAACGATAAAACGATTTTTTTTTCAAAAATATTGTAGATCGTATACTGATTAAGATCACATTAAAATTTAACCAAAATCGTAGGAGCCGTTTTCGAGAAAATAGAAATTTTCCTTACCGGGTTTTAAACACGTCTTGTACGGGAGGTACCATTATTTTTGGTTATAAGATAAATTTTTATTTAAAATCTGCAAGATAATATTAAAAAACTGCTGGGTCCTAAGTTTAATAAAAATCGATAAAGTAGTTTTTGAATTATTAAGATCTCAAAAAAAAACTTGGCATACAATACTTTTGAAACTTTTTGAAAACACCTCCACAAAAAAATTGATCAAAGTAAGTTGAACCGTTTTTGAAAAAATCAAATTCAAAAAAATATTTCTATTGTAGGTAACATTTATAGTTATTTTTCTTTGTTTATAAAATGGTAGCCACTTTGCAAAAAATAACTGAATTAAAAAGAAAAGTTGTGGGCACGTTTTTGAGAAAAAATAAGATTTTCATTTTTTGCTTAAAAAATTTGAACAACAGCTACTGTCCTTTCTGGTCCTAAAAAAATGAAAAAAAAACGCGCAAAAAACTCTATGTACCAAGTTTAAAGAAAATCGACTTACCCGTTTGGGCTGCAGTCGAAAAGACCAGACAGATAGAGAGAATTAAGAGACCCACTTTTTCGACTTCGTTATTATCAACTTTGATCAAGATCTCGAGTTCAATTTTTCTTACAAATCCATAACTTGCCATATAGTACCTACATATATGTATATGTATCGAAATCAGTTCAGAAGTTTTTGAGTCCACAAGTTTTATAGTAGTGTACCAGGCATATGTTGCTGCGCTTACCAAAAGGAAATACATGTTGTCGCACTCAAAATGCAATAGTTGGTAACAAAAAAAATTCTCTTATTGTTTGTGTTTTTCTTCTTTTTATAGTTGGTAAACTGTTACACTGATTTTAACCAAAACTTTCAGGAACACTCTCGAGATAATATAAAAGATTGAATGAGATTTTGGATTTCATAACAAACATAATGGGAAGGGCAGTTTAAAAAATAATTATAAAAATAAAAAAAGACAACGGCAACACTGATTTACTGTCCAAATTAATATTGTATTGATGTACCTTGTTGGTTCAGTTTAGCCTTTTTTCGAATCTTATGCAAAGAAAATTGTATATAGATACCATTTTTTGTTTTTACCCTATTTCACCCTTTAAATAGCTAAACTTGGAAAAATATTGAAATCCAAAGCCACTCACTAATTCTACTTTCTAAATATAACCTTCCAAACCCAAAAAGAAATTATTTTTGATTGGATTCCTTTGATATTATTTTATTCGAATAACTTGAATAATTTTTTTAATTTTTAAATTAACTTACCCCGATGTTGATCTGGGATCAACTTCTGGCCATGATAATCTCCTTTTACAAAATGCCAATGGCGGTCGATCTTGTGGCGCTGGCTGATGTACTGGTGAGCTACGTTGTCGAAATGATCCACTTCGTGGTGGAGCTAAGCATTCTAATGCTCTTGATTGTCGTCTTGAACTTAAATTCTGTGCAGGTGTGGTACCAGGTGGTGGAACAACTTTTGGAAATCCTGAAATTAAACCATACATTTCATTAGTATTTTTAATTAACATCACGTAACCTTAACTTTAATTTCAACATTCATTTTATTTTACTTTACATTTGACAAAAGTCTTATGTCTCATACACATACATACACTCATTTTGTTGCTTTCTAAAACTGTTGGTACAATACCTATTTTGTAAACCACTTACCTACTTGTTAGTCGAAATAAAGTTAAAGAAGTTTTCTTGTTTTGTTTTTGTTTTTTTTTGTCTTGCATTGTAACCCCTACGGAGTACAGCAATGGCAAGTACGTTGGTATATTGGTTTTTCACAAAAGTTCACCCCAAGCCTTTTTCATTCTGTCCAAATTTACAACAAAGCAAGGATTACAAAAAGATGCAATAAATGTATTAACATCTACTTCGTGTGTAGAAGATTTTTTTGTTCCTTTTTTTTTTGGAACCTCAAATTCAGAATCAGATAGATACTATCAGGAACAGGAAACCAAAGTCTTATGTCTAACAATATTCCATGAAAATGTTATAATACATATTTCATACGAAGAGCACATATACAAATATGTACATATTATAATACATGGTTTTGGTGATGATATGTGGTCTTAGCAAAAGAGGATATTATAAGAGAGTCGAAATTCAACTTTACTATACACATATTCATACATTTCAATATATGTATTGTAAGCCACATCAAGGATATTTTGCACATATTTTTGGGGTAAATGCAAACATCTGTATTATAGAAACTTCCTTTAAAACACAAATAGAATGGAATATTTCGATGCAACATATTTGTTAAGTTTTATATGGTTTAGTGTGTAATGCGATAACTTTAAAACTATTTTGAGTAATTTAATTATAAGTTTCAATAAAAATAGAAAACTAAATGGGGGAAAAATTCTTTATATAAACTACAAGTGTTAAACCTATTTAAATTGAAATTTGAATTGGAATAAATCGGAAAAAGCTGAATTTTTGTGATTTGACCTATTGGCTGTATCCTTAAATGTATACAATAATTTTGAACTACTACTTTTGATTCTAAGTTCTAGATATCATAAAAACTGTCAGTTTAAGAAATATCGTAACAAAAATTATAGTTTATTGAATTCATACATAAAATAGGTTTCGGCCCGTTTTTAAGAAGTGCTATAGATTATGAGAAAAAGGTGCGCAAAATCAACACCAGGTGGCATAGAAAATATAACCAGTTTATTATTTTAGATGAGATCAAACATTTTGATATAAGAGGAGTTTTGGACAGGGTGACCCAAAACCTAAATTAAAGTAAAGGTTTTTCTTAAACAAAAAATGTAATAAGGAGTAAAAACAAGAGAGAAAAAGAACATTGAGAATCTCGAAAGCAAACTTGCAAGTGGACACAGACTTGAAAGTAGCTCGCGGAGAGTTAAGTTTTTGCTTTCGATATTCGCACTTTTTGATAGTAGTGGCCTTAACAATCAAAACGGTGATAAACTAACTTTTTTCAATAAATGGAGTGACCAAAATTTGCGTATCAAAGGGAGCTATCAGTTAGTTTAAACATTTTGTTTAAAAACAAGCTAATCAACAAGTTATTACTATTTTTATTATGAGTTTGGTATCAAAACGAGGCTATTAAGTATTTTGTTAACAAGGAAAAAGGGCCTATCTTTACATACAAAGCTAGTAATTTTCAAAACGGCTCAATTTTTTCTATAAATGAAATCAAATATATGGCATTGATTTTGAAAACGGAGCTTATTACTATACGCTTTGTGGTATCAACATCCAAGTAAAAATGTGGTAGGTACCTACGTTTTTGTGCTGATGTGCATTGTGCAGGCCAAAATACAAATTGAACACTGATATACAATATACCGATATACATTAGGGTGGAGCGTCGATGTATGGAGAAAAATAAAAGTTGTTGTATCAATTTCGAATACCTCCATTTTTTTGCGTTTCGATGAGTAGAATAATTTGACATTAAAAAAAAAAGTTTGGATTAAGTCTTTAGCCCTCTACCTTAGCTCAAAGTTTCGACTTTTTTTCGGAAACGTTAAAATTATTTCACAATTTCTAAATAAATTATATGATAATTCATGAAAAAAGAAAACACAAATTATAATATATTAACTTTATTTAGACAAATAAATTAACACAAACTTGAAAACAAAAACTTAAAAATTCAAAATACGCCATTCAGAAACTATCCCAATTAAACTTTTTATTTTGTCAAGTTGTAATTTTTTTTTTGTGGAAAAATGGCAATATATTTCGAGAATATATCTTATTTTTTATTAGCTCGTCTCTGGCCTTTTCACCAGCTGCTGTTATTGAAGCTTGATGGTGATGGTGACCTTCACACAGCGCTCAACAGCTTGAGTGTGACAAAGGAAGTCCGAAAATGACATGCCAATAAGATTTTTTTTTTTTAGAAATTCTTCCAAATCCTGATCGCTAGTTCTATCCAACAAAGGGGTTGATGTAACTTGTGACTCGCTCCAGCTAAAAAAGATTTCCATAGCGCAAATATGTATATGAAAAATTTGAATTTATGTAGCGCCTTTTAACATAATATATCTCGAGAACGGCTAATCATACAATATAAGTTGTTGTACATTTTTTATAGGAAATTTAATTATCTTTCTCTTTTTATTAGAAATATTATTTTGTAGGATTTATACTTTCGGACATACAGAATAAAACAAAAAAATTTACGACTTTTTTTTCCAATTTTGCAAAACTTTGACCTGTGGTAGAGGGCTAAGAAAAACAATTCTTATTTTTTTTTTATTTTTTACGGGTAGCTTACGTAACTACGCAACTTTTTAGTGCTATTCGAATAGCTAAATCGGAACAAAAATTAGACGCTCCACCCTAACATACATGGCTTCAAATTGGTTGAATAAGAATCCTTCAGCAAAAAACCATTAAATAATCTTTCCAATTGTAGGCCATTCTTTTTTTCCGCGAACAGTCTTTGCTGGCATGGAATAAATGATTTTTAAATTCTTAATTTTTTGAATAAAATTCAAATAAAATTTTAATAATCCTGGTTTTTTGATTTTGGAATACATACCCTATTTTTTTTTTTGTTATTAGGTATTCAAAGTTTACAAATAAGGAACTATTAAAATTTAATTTAGCGATTAGAACCAACAATTTTTATATTTTTAAAATTTTATGTTAATGCCGCACAGTGGCCCATTTTGAATTTTAACATTGAAAATGTTTATAGGGTCGTTTTGAGAAAAATATGGTGTTACCAAAATGATAAAATGAACAAATGAATATATAACAAATGAACGAAATGAACTCTAGCGTATAATGGGCTCAGGATCGAATTTTTGGTTGGTGTTACCAAAGAAAATGCCAAAATGAACCTAAAGACACAATCGATGAATCGTACCTACAAGTTGATCGTCGCCAACCGACGAGCTTCAGTGGAGGATAGTTGAATTTGTATGAAATCTTAAAATCACTCGATTTGAGCGCACTTAGAAGCCTTTTAGATAATTAAAGATAAAATGACAGGCTACAAATCTGCATCAAAATGTTTGCAAAAGCTTACAAAATTTCATACTAAAAACGTGAAAGATTGGCTTTTGAGAACTAATTTCATCACGGCAAATGACGTGAGGAACAAGAAAACAAAAAGAAAAAGAAAAAAACGTACCCACAAAGAATGTAATGGTTTTGGCAAGACGTTGGTTGGAGTGGAATGTGTGCAATAAAAAACCACCACTGCACTGTGGCTGGCCGCTGGTGGCAAACACAATTGGCTTCGCATCGGGAACAAAAATGATATACATATATAGCTACATTATTAAGTAGGTTAGGTATGTCTGTAAAATATATGTACATATTATATTGTATATGTTGATTAAATTTAGGTTGGTTTGGTTGGCTAATAACTTCTGTTCTAACAATCGGATATTTAAAATAAAGGTCTTAAAATGAAGGTAAAATATCAAACTAATTTATTCAGTTAAAAAATAATTGAAATAACATAAAAGTGTAGGTGAAAAACGTTTAGGTTTAATTCATCAAAATAAATAATTGCAAAAATTGAAAAATTGAATAACAAAATTGGCTTCGCCAACAAAATTCATATACCTACGTATCTATATAGGTATATACATTATGTATGTAGGTAGGTAGGTAGGTAGAAATGGCGATCACGAGCAACCTAGCTCGTTGACCCAATTAGCGCTAGAGTGCGCCGTTTTGTTACCATAACTCGTTGGACCTGTGGATGTAAATGGTTTGGAATTTCTCAGAATGGCTCAGAGACGTAAGAGGTTTGACCCCTTAGTATGACATTATGTATGTACATTTATATAAAATGATTGATTTAGTTGTTCTGCGGTTGCCTTTTAACTCGGATCTTAAAGATTAAGGTTTTGAAATAAGTTAAATAATAGGCTTCAAAATTTTGTGTGACAAAACTTGACTTCATTCTTAATCAATTCGATTGTTGAACCTAGAATATGCACAGAGACCTATACTTGAACCTCTTTGATTATAACATATAACTTTAGTTCTATAAAGGCCAGATGTTGAAGGTTAAGGTATTTAAATTAAGGTTAACCAGGCTAGAGGTAGGATTAAGCTGGCGAAGCAACTAAAATATAATACCTAATCGAAAAGGGTTGATTTGGTATCTTCTGTTCTAATTATCGGATCTTTGAGGTTAATGTCTTAGAATTAAGGTAAAATCTCAGGCTATGAATTTATGTTACAAAACTTTACCTACGTCTAGGCCATTGCGGTTATTGAACTTAGAATATTCATAGGTACTGCAATATAATTTAACTTCTTTAATAAACTTATATAGATTTAGGTCTAATGTTCAGATGTTCAAGGTTAAAGGTAGAACTATAACAGTCGGATGCCGACCCAAGTGGTCATACGAAACGAAACGAATACAAAGAATTCATATGACGTGCCCATAATTGAGTTTTGCTTGTTTCGACCAATTTTTTACTTTTGCTTTCGGAAGTGAAGAGCGCTCACCGACCGCTCCATGCGTAAGTGAACTGAGAGAATTTTCTTCCAACATCTTCCGACTATTACAGTTCTACCTTAAGGTCCTCAAATGAAAAAAAAAAACGATTCAATTTGGTTGTCAACTCAGCTTTGCTTTTCATATACTCAGATAAAAGAATACTGCTTAACTGTCAAAACAATGAAATTTCACGACTCGAGTTTATTAAATTTATTAAAAGATGAGTTCAAAATGCAAAATATCGTAGAATACCTAAAAAAAATTAGGTAAATCGGGTTTGCATTGAGTTTGAGCTACACATCAAATTATTTATAAATTTGGTCTCGCGTTAAAAAGAGTTCACTTTGATAGTAAGTCAAATAACTTGCCTATATATAAATAGTTCAATAAGTTGAGAGATTTGTAAATCAATCTGAGCAAATATTTGAATTTCTTCAACATCAACGCCGTGATTAAATAAACTGAACTGAACAACATTAATTTAACCGCCAACTGGGATTTGACATTAAAAATATCGTTCAAGTTATACAGACTTAACTTCATTCTTTGAAGTGCTAATTTATCTTTTATTTTTAATTTAAATATTTGGACAATCAATTTTTCTTATTTTATCTAATACCCCTGGAGAAGGCAGCAACCCCTGCCGAAACGTTGGGAAAGTTAATGTAACTTAATTGTTTCATTGCAAAAATTACAACGACCAAAAAAGCCGAAGGAAAACTATATTTCGACCTACAGCATTAATTCCACAAATTGGTCAAAAAATAACTTTATTAAAAATATCTACATATTGTAATTTCAGACTGAAGAATGGTTTCTTAGACATCTTCAGAAGTTTTGGTGCAACTATAGGATACAAATTAGAAATCACCGAGATTATTCATGTTTTTATTTTATCGAGCTTACACAAGTCATTTTCAATGTCCCCATAGTTACTCTATGAGTGAAATCTGTAAATTTTTTGGTTGCTAAAATCATATATTTTAAAGGAATAAAAATATCGGAACAATTTTTTTTTATCTTAAAGGGAATTTTTAAGGCTATCAAAACTATACAAGGTGTTTCAGAATTTCCATTGAAAAAAGAATTTTTACTTAAGGTAGACATCTGTAGTTTGAATTTCACTTAACAAAGTCAAAAGTTTAGATTTAGAGTAACAGCAGAGTGTTTTAAAGTTTACATGAGCTAAACAATGGTTTAAAAGGAATATACATAGATTTTTTATAAATTATTTTTTGTTTGTTTAATAAAATAATAACAATTAAAAAAATATTTCAGTTATAGATTATCTACAAGTCAAATAGTCGAACAAAAAATAAACAAAACAGAAATATATAGGGTGTTTTGTGTTGCAACTGCAACACTTATAAATCATAAATTCTGTTTTTAAATTAAATTGTGTTACCAAAAGGGCGCAATCAAGTGCTAATTGGGTCACGGAGCTAGGCGCGAATAATTTGAAAAAATTAATTTTCTTGAAGAAAAACGAAAAAAAAATGAGCTGACTTCATCAAATCTCTCGAGCACATCTCGATGCAACTTAATGCAGTTTTTTTCCCCGTATTCTTCTCTGTTTTACACTCAAAACAAAATATAATAATTTAAAAGTAAGTCTTTGCCACCATAAATTTTGTCTACTTTGACTTGCTGTAAAAGCAAAAATTATTCATCCAAACGAAATAATTTTTAATGTTTCTAATGATCCAAATATCTGTTAAAAATTAATTAATTTCTTTATTTCTTTAAGAACAGAGCCAAAAAATAACTTACCTATGCTTCTGATAATAAATACCAATTTTTTTGTAGGACTAAAGGCCGTTAAAAGCTATTTTGAATCAAGAATTCAACAAGTCCAAATAAAATAGTGCTAAGTCTTCTACTTGGCTGATGTATTTAAGTAGATAGTATATAGAATTTGTATTATTAAAAAAAAAAAAAAAAAAACCTTCTTAATACCAATTTTACTACTTCCAATTAGCAAGAAATCTATATAACCGTGTCCAAGTGAGTGGACAGGGTTATCAAAGTATTTTCAGAAAATTAACAATCAAAACTTTACAATTGAACTGGCAATATTAAAATCTCGAAAAAATTACTCTCTAATGAACACTTCAAAATAAATGCAAATTCCTAATATTTATTTTTTTTTAAATAGCTGGAGTTGATACAAGCCTAGTTCCTTAACTTTGGAACTCTGTGCATTTGTCTGTCAAACTTCATATACAAAAAATTAAAATGTGTAAAGATTCACACAAATGCACAGAGTTTCAAAATAAGAGAACACACCTAAAGGTATAAGCTGAAATTACAAAATGCCATATTAATTCATCATGATTCTCATGCAAGAATAACATTTCCAATTGTTAAATATGACAAGGGATCAGGTAAACTGCACGCATATGTAAGTTTATCTAAAGTTTATCAAGTTGATTAAACAGGGTTATTTATTTAAAGAAATTGTATCGAACTGCATGAGTGTGAAGCTTTGTAGTCGATGTTTTCTGAGATAGTATTGAAAAACTTATATAAAAACTTAACAGAAGTTAATTTACATATAACTAAATGTAAAACGAAAGTTTTAGTCTTGTATAAAAGAGCTCAACAGCGAAGGTCTAGCGAAGCTTTTGAATATTTTTCCTTTTAAATAAATTGCTTTTTAAATTATAATAGTGACGAATTTATATATTTTTATATTTATCATTAAAGTTACTGTCCTACGAAATAGAAATATCGAGTCATTTTGTGTTGATTCAAAACGACGCGACGACCCACTTTAAAATTTTGTACCTCGTCAAATATTTAAAATGATAAACCGTATAATAACATTATAATAAGTTAATTTAAAGTTAATTGAACGTATTTACTTTATAACTTAAAGTCAGCAAAATTAATATATCAAATATTGATTTAAAATTAAATTAAATATCGCTAACGCCCAGTTTCACAGTCGAAGTAAGTGTTACTTGAGTAGTCACTTGACTGATGTACATATTTCCGAAGTAAATAAAACTTGTATTATACAAAAATAAACAAATTTAAATATTTAAATTTAATATTTGTATAACTATAGCTAAAATCTGCGCCTTTATATACCTCTGGGTCTGATTTGTGAATTTTCTGGTATAGTTAAATATCATTTGTTGATTCATAAATATGATAATAATTTGAAAATCTTGTGTTGTTCCCATAAAAAAAAACAATATTCTCCCACTCTCTTATAGATTTAAAAAAAAAGAGAATCCTTGTAACTTATAATATTTCCAAAATATACAAAACAATTTGTTCAAGCAGCATTTTAATTTTGAAAACTTATTTTTGCCTTCTTTTTTTTATAGTCTCTCCCTCCCTATCGTTTCTTTGTTAATTTAAAATTTAATTAAAATATCCCAGATCAACATATTTCCGTTGAAGGGCAAACAAGAATATAAGAAAACAATGCACAGACAAGTACCCTTCTACTGTAGTCTTTTTCAGTAAGCACTTCCAAGAATTATCAAATTATCATTTTCTAATTATCCAGTGGTAGCTTTAGTGACTTTTTATCTATTTGTAAAATACAAAATAAAAAAAAAAACTTGTCCCGAGGTATTTTTTCTTCATTCTCTTTCTCTTTCATTATCAAAGTAGAATATCAACTCTCACACAAAAACACACACCCATATAGAACTTACCATGTACATGGGGTGCAGTAGTGGCATTGGCTGAATTCGCACCGGAAACAGATGTTCCCCCACCAGCATTTCCGCCACTGCCCGAGGATGCTCCTGATCCGGTGCCACTTTTATCCTCACTTGAATCCTGTCGTGATAGAGAAAACCGCCGATTCCCTAGACCCAAACCGGCCACCCCACTTGTTACGTACTGCTGAAGCGAACTGAAAAAACTCATTATCGCGCCGACCGAGAGTAATCGCTTGAAAAATCACTTCTTCGTCCTTGGGAGGGTAGATATGTACCTAAGCTTCTTCTTTTTTTTTCTACACCTAATATCCTTGCGTAGGGAATTTTCGCTTTTTTTATCAAATGTATGTATGTGTACTGCGTGTGTATAGAGAGCGCCTAGCAGGTTTTCCCAAAGGAGTCCCAATGAAAATTAAGTAGCTTATAATCGGCAAAGTTGTTGATCCTGTTTTCTTCTTCTTTTTTTTGTTGTTTGGTCTCCTTAATGTCCGTTATGACATTCACCTACGCACTATGATGATGAAAAAATGAATA